>OY728123.1:1109988680-1112488680 GCA_963277665.1 Viscum album
ATTGAAAAAAATACTATTTTTATTAATTTTAAATCATTTAATAAAATATTATTTATAATAAAATATCATTAATTATTTTTAAATACATAAAATATTGTAATATAAAATGTGTCTAAATAATATAACTTGGATGAAAAATGATATATATTTATAGATAAGGAATATACAATCTTAATATATCAACCAAAAGAATTTTTATTGGTTTTGATATAATTTTAAAACTATATATTTTGGTTTAAATCAATGGTTAACCACATTAAACCTTAACCGTGATAAAAAAAATTTACTATGGTTATAGTTAATATTAACCCAAAAAAATGGATCTATATAAAAAATGTGACAACCAAATTCCATATATAGCATAAATTTTTAAATATTTCATTTCTTTATGTGGAATTAATTAATATGGAAAAAACAAAGATTTTTTTTAATAAAAATGTATTTTTAAGTAGAAAAAACATTATATGTCAAAGTAAACCATAAAATTGATTAAGAAAATATTAATTTTATTATTAATGATATAATAAAATTATTTTTTCTTTTATTTTTTTAAAATCATGTATATTTTAAATCCGAGAAATAAAAATAAAATTTTTAATAAAAATCCATATTTTTCACTATTCATGTGAAAATTATTATTTTTTGGGAAAATTACAAAACAAACAACCTAGGATAATTTTTATATTTTTATTCTATAAAAAATATATTTTTATCAAACACAAATTTTAATATTTGTTGAAATTTGTTATAATATTTACTCATATAAATAAATAAAAATTCTTTTTGAAGAAAAATCATTTTTGAAGAATAAAATGAATTTTTTGAATATTGACTTATTATTTATTAAGATTTAATTAGCAAATTTTTATTGAGTATGCACATTATATATATTTTATTACCTGTTTAATCATCTTAATTCCCACCAATTCAATGGCTAGGTGATAAATGACACATTAAATAATTATGTTTCAATAGCATAACACGAGTTGTTTAAACTCAGTGTCACATTTAAAAAAAGATATCAAAGAAATCAAATTTATTTTTTATACAACTATTTAATAAAATCTCAGGTATTTACACTCAAAATCACACATTCATAAGCTTGTTATATTTTCACCATGTTTAGTAATTACAATCAATATGAATGAATGATAAATTGGAGATGATTTGTTTTGTATAAAATGATGTATTTAATACATACCTAAACTCCACTATGATTACGAACAAACTCATGTTGAATTGTAACTATAATATTGTCCCATATTATATAAAACGAGATATAAATTTATGTTTGTTTTAATTTTAAGGTTTTTCTACACTCATTAAATCACTATGTAACTATTGAAACATCTCTATGTGACCATTTTTAAATATTCTCACTAAACTTATATAGTGGATTAAAATTTAATAATAATTCATATTTAGATAATTCTCATATTAATATTTATAATACTAATTTTAATCTCTTTGTACATAACATTCAATATTATTTCATTGACAATATCCAATGTTAGGATATTTAAGACTTATTTTTTAAAATAATTAAATCTTTTCCTATGATTTATACTACCATTATAAAAAATAAATTTCAATCAATTTTTTTTCTGATCATTTTATAACAAATTTATGGGTTACTCTTTATATTATGATCATTAATTACCAAGCATAAATTGAAAATTTTAAAAATGGTTGAATATATCATAAAAAAGTTATAATATAAAGTGAATTTAACTTTGATTAGACTAGTATAATCAATTATTTGTTAGACATTGAAGCTCTCAAAGTTTAAACATACACTAAATAGTCTTGTAGAAAATAATTTTTTCTAAAAAAATTTCTTAAACACAAATTTTTTTAATCTTAGTAAGTAATATTTATTTCCTAAAGTTATAATTTTTTAAAGATGAACTACTAAAGATAATATTTTACATATTCTTTAATGTATTTATATAAATATTCTTCAAAAGAAATTATTAATTTATTAAAACATTTTTTTTGTATAATGAGATATTTATACCTCGAATTTTATTAAATAACTTTAATAAAACAATTTTATCATTGAAAAACCCACTTTATCTTTTATTTTAAAACTAGGTTATAATATTAATTAAATAAAAAATCATGTGTATAAAATCAATCATCCAATTTACTGATAAGAAATAATATTTATAATAATATAGATCATATAAAATAATATTAAATTAGTTAAAATTTAAACATAAGTTATAGTTTTTACACCCTTTAGGAATGAAGTATTACTTTTCATTTTAAATATCCATTGAATAATTCTTTTTCACTTTATTTGAATGAAAACATCAAACTTCACTAATACTTTCCATAATTGTAAACACATGTACATATTCACAATTATTATTTAATGTGAAATTGGTATCATATAACCTTCAAAGTAATATAACATATTTATATAATTTATGTACCTAACATGAAATATCCATTGTGTTTCATACACCATTTAAATTATTCAATGTAACTTCATCTCTAATGTCTCGTATTACTAGAATATAAACACATCTCCATTTTTTTGATACATAGTTTTTGGTTCAATGCCCTTGAAATTGATCCTCTAATATTCATTTTTATTTTAAACTTTTACTCTTATATATTACGATGATAACACTAGATGTTTCACCTCTCATGTGTTCCCATGGTATTCCAAACATATTGATAATATCATGTAAACTTTTATCGAACTAATTAATATATTTTTTATAAATAAATTGTTAGAAACATTTAAGAAATGATTGATAAATGGAATCCATATCCAAATATATCCTTAGAGGGTTTTCAAACCACACGAATTCATCAAAATTTGAAATCATATTGAATATAATAGTAAGGATTGAAGTTCCTTTAGTCATTTTTTATATACTAAATTTCATTGAAACTTGATACCATTAATTCCTTTTTTTATTGATAAATAATTTATATGTTATTTATTATCTTGAATTTTTCCATATTCTTATATGGATTTCCCAATTATAATTAATGAGAAAAATCTTGAGGGTTTAGACATTAATTGGTCCCTTTAACACCTCTCAAAGACTCCTATATTCATTACTCATAAGTATCTAGATCCAATTCTTGAATAAATTTTCATACAAGATGATCAGAAAAGGGTTTCTCTAAAGCATAAAAATTTTAATCCTAATTAATAAAAATTTATATATTTATATATTAAACTATGAATTTTCTTTTATTATGTTTATAATTTTATATAATTTTTCTAAAATATGTTTTTAATGATTATGATTCTATTTTCTCAAAAACTGATGTTTTTTATCATAGAAGTATCATATTTTAAAATAATTGATGAATTTTATTAAATGTTTTCCCACTAAAAAGATGATAAATTTTAATATATAATATACCCATCAATTATAAAATAACAATATTTTGTTATTAATTAACCCATATAAGCTCACAAGAAAGGATGTTACTATATATGGTAGACAATCATGTAAATTATATCACATATGAATCATGGATAATTAAGTTGAAAAACTATTTCACAAATTCATTTTATAAATTATATCAACTCCATTCCTATGATATATTAATTATTAAGGGTTTTTTGGAAAGTTTAACACAAATAAACTATAATATATAAGAACCTAAAGGTTATTGTCACCTGTATTTTTCATTCTTTACGAATGAAAATATAAGGGAACCCAACATGGGAATGAACATACCAATTTGGATGATCAAGATCATAAAAAGTGTTGGTTTTAGAAGTAATATAAAGATTAGTGTTTTAATGAAATTTTAAATATATCACCATATTATCTCATATATTCCAATATTGTACGAGTTCTTCTAATGAATTAGATATTGCATCCAAAACCATGAACCAAATTAATATGTTCTAAACATATTAATATATAACAATTTATATAACTAATTATTTATGTTACTTACTAGATATTAAAATTAAATTATGTTTACATATATGTAAATTAATCTCATTGATATGATACATAAAACAATTTTCTAAAAAGGTTTAGAATCATGTGAAAATAAAATCCTCACCAGATAACGTAGGACCATTGAAAACCATGAGAGGTGAGGGGTGAAATAACATGAAAATGTTTTATGTTAAAATGATAGATGTTTTTTCCACATTTGTAGGAACTTTTTAAAATTGTTTGATGGTAATGTGTAGTATTTAATCATTCAAATACAGAGACACAAGATGGTAGTTTTAATTGGTTCACCACTAAGGGATTATCTAATTAGAATACACTAATAGTGTGTTATTAATACTAGAATCTACTAATCTTCAGTAGTTGTGGAATAAATATGTTCATACATAGTCACTCTATACTACAGAAACTACCTTTACATGATTTTAGGGATAGCACACTGCCTCCCTTAGAACACTTTCATCGACTCTTCCTAGCCCACTCCCTTAGGAGAAGACATACCGAGTTTAAATAACATAATGTCACTTTAGTAGATTGTAATTTATGTCAATTTTCCTAACTAGAATGAGAATATGATTCCATAGATTCCCAGATTTGATGCACTCAAAATAACTGTTCACTAAATTTAGATGTGTAAAAACTGATGTTCGCAAACATCCTTTGTGAATATATTTCATGAAGCTCACAACCTTCATGAATCAAACATCCTTCGCGAAATCCAGGTTATTATGGAATAACCAGTTAGTATGAAATTACATTTTTTGAGATAAGTAATCATTATCTAAGACAATGATTATCTTTTTATGATGATCATGTTAGAAATTAATACATGATTCGTGAAGCAAAATCACTTCAAAAATTCAGAGTGATTCAGATTTTTCTCAAATTATTTTTGTATGGAAGAAGTGGAGGTATACACCTCTTTATAGGATAAATATTTTTTGTTGATCTCATTCCTCCAGTGGATATTTCATGAACCTCTAAATTAATGTTCAAAAAACCCCTTCACTTGCGATTCTCCGCTGAAATTTAACCCACTCGTAAAGATTCTTGTAGTTGAGGAGTTTACCATAAACACAATGTATATTGAGAGGAAATAAAAACTAGGCTATTATTCAAGAAATGAACCATTTTGGTTTTAATACTGAATATATGGTACTATAAGAAACCAACCCTCACTTTTCTGGATAGAGCCTAATCCCCTTATCAAATAAGATATTCATCTAAATCCCCTCCAACCATAGCAAATTACTTAAGAGAGTATAATTATAATGAAATACTAACCATTAATATTTTTTATCACATACTAACATTTAATATTAGTTTTATAATCTAAAAACATATAATACTCATTGTTTAACAAAACTAAATATTATGAAATACTGAGAATGTAAATCCTTATATACATGGTATGAAATTTATAGAAATCACTTTAAAAAAATTAAACTAATGAGTAAATTTATTCAAAATATAAAAACATTATATTCATGAAATAAAATACGTATTAAACAAAATAAATAAGAAATTCAAAAATTTAGACATGATATATACATTAATGAACATTTCATAAATAAAAAAATGAAAAAAATCAATAATTAAAAAACATTAATAAGAATTACATAAATAAGTAAAAACGATTAAATTTATTTAATGTGAACTCTTTCATATTATTGTTTTACACATAATACCATATGCACTCCATATCAAATGTAAATGATATCTATGAAAATATAATATTTTTATATTACATATAAAAATCTGATATTTAATGTAATTATTTTATATAATTTAAATAACATATATTATTTTATTTTAAAAAATTAAAATACACTATAACTATTTATGTCATTGTTTAAATAAATTTATAAAATAAATCTTCTAAATATGATTGTTTTATATTATTATTTATGAAAATTTAATAAAATAGTATAAAATAATTTATATTTCATCTTATTTTATAATTTATAAATATTTTATAAATATAATAATTCATAAAAATTAACTTTAAACCTTTTTAATATCCCCTAAAAATATTTTCTCATAGTTTACATTACCTTTTAGATTAATTTTGAAGCCGCTGGGGCCTCATCGGGGATGGTTTTTAAAAATATAATAAAAAAATATTTCAATAAGAAAAATATAAAACGTTGTATTGTTTAATATTGAACCATTCCATGTTTTTTATCTTATGAAAACCATTGAAAAAAAGAACCATTTTTTTTTATTTTTAGAATCGCTTTTATAAATATCCTTCAGAAGTTATATTTTTGAAATACTGTGGAGTTTTTAACAAATGAAATAGTATTTTTATTAAAATAAAATTACTATACCAAAAATAAAATTTCCAAAAACCCATTACAAAAATATTATCATTTTAAGTTCATTTATTTTATAGAAATATTTTATATGGCCCATTCTTCTTAAAATCACATCATGGTGATGAATGTTTTTATAAACCATAACTATTTTTTCAGAAAACATATCATGGTTCTATAAAAAATAATTTATATCAATTAATTATCTATTAAAAATTAAACTCAAATGAAATTTAATTATATTTCTACAAATAATGAGTTTTAGTTAGATTATTGTGTCCTTAGACATATTAAAATTTAATTATATTATTAGGTATGAAATATATCCTAACCTGTTATATTTCTCTGAAGAGGAGAAAGACCAACCATGTTGTATTTAATGAATGTTATGAAATTTATAAAAGAATTTAGAAAATGGGGTTTTAATATTGATATAGTTTTTAAAAATGAGTAGTAAAAATAAATAAACAGTTGTAGAAATCATATTTAACCTAGAGTAATATCCTTTGGTTCTTTATCGTAATCAATCTCAAGGGATATGGTAAAACACTTGGTTACTTTAATTTACTAACTTTATCCGAAATGGTATGTGATTTCCATATATATTAATATTTAATATTTGATCTATTAATCAATATTGATTATTAGATACTACTCAAAACCAATAAATTCATTTTCGAGATAAAACCATTACTCATCATGTAATAAAATCAACAACATGATGTGATAAATATTTTTTATAAAAGTATTTTATAAAAAATTAAATATGAATATTCATGGGTGTTAATTTTTTATCTAATAAATTGACTCAATCCAAATTATCACTCATAAAAAAGAATGTGTGATAGAATAGTTAAATACACTCAAATCTTCAGATGATCTTAATTGTGCTTGAATTCATGAATATTCACACTAACATTATTATTTGGTGAGAATACTTGGATAATACAGATAACCAAATTATAAAAATGAATAACTAAAGATAATAAATTATGGATTTCAATTACTATCCAAATATTACAATCATAGAGCTTGAGATTTCATCAAATAATTATATAAAGATTGATTACTAAGGGGTTTAAAAGTATATTATGGAAAATAATAATAAATTTCATAAAGGAATCTCTAAATCCAAACTCAAACTTACCCCAATATTTTTTGAACTATAAACTAAGTAATAATTACTTTTAATTTGAATACACTCATGTTATCTCTTAGAAGAGTCGAAAGTCTATGTATAAAGGTGAGATTTTATGATTGGTCTTCCAACCTAATAGATCCACATGTATGAATTAATTATCCACTAATTTTTTAATTGAAATATTCTAAATTAATATGTCTTCTAGCTATCCTTTCAAACTAATCATGAATTTAAATAAATAGAGTTTCATATATCATGTTTTAACCCATTTATAAAAGGAAGCCCAATCTATGATGCCCATAATTTCTCTTCTCTATGGGCATGTATTTGGAAACTTATGGTTAGATATATTCATTGGTAAATCATAATTAATTAGGGAACAATAAACTATGAATTCCAAGAATGAACTTTTATAGATTAGATCAGTCTAGGTAATATGATCATAAAAATATGCACCTAATGTGTATTTTGATCATAGTGTTATTTTATCATTTTGAGCATGTTTTTAAACAAATTATTCAAAAATATATGTGGAATTAAAAAAAATGGAATGATAGGATTTTATATATTATAAATATTTTAAATCACAAATAAAAAGGTGAAAATATCAGATATGAAACTATGAGGTCCACCATTACACCAAAACATTTTCACTCCAAGGTAATGTCAGACATAATTTATTCTAGAAAATGATGATAAGGTATTCCTCATAAAATTTATGAATCAAAATCAACATAATAAGAAATGATATAATCATACTAAATATTTAATATAAATAAATTTTAAATTAATTGTATCATAATTTATATCAAAATAAAATCCAATGATATTTATGACATTAATCACGATGAAATAAGTTATGAACCCACTATGACACAAATTTTCTACATGCACGTGGAAAAAAATCAATCATTAAATTACACTATTTAATCTGTATATTCAATTCAATTAAAACTTTTTTACTTACCCAATCGTTTTTCTCCAAATTAGTTCTCATTATTCACAATTAAATTTCAAAATCATTTCACTTAGTAATTCATAAAAGTAAAACGTCATGATAATAATGTAAATATATTCATATGGAATAAATTTAATTATTAACTTTTTATATATATGTATATATTTTGGTTTTTTTTTTGTTTTTTCATGAGGGTGTACAATATTTGGATTGCATGCATGCACCCACATCTTAACCTAGTGTAGTTATGAAAGTGATTATTTGAGAAAAAGATCATATGAAAAAAATTCAAATTAAATTATTAAAAAATTAATTAACATTCATTGGACTTCAATTGAAAATAAAATATTTACATGTATTGGTTTTGTGCAAAGTCATGTTGATAAATTAAATGACATAATGTTTCACAAAAAAATAACATATAATACTTCCAAATTCATAGAGGTTTTATAATGAAAAAATCATTCATACAATCTATACACTTCATTTTATACTAAAATAAAGCTTCAATGTTAATATTTTTCTACCATAGGCATATTAAACCCAACGAGAGTGGGTGTGAATTAGGGTTTTCAATTATGCTTTTATTCCATCAGATCTTATTCTTAGGTTATAAATAACCTCAAAAAAATATAATTCATTTGTCAAAAAAAAATCCAGACCTTAAATTTAAATGTAACAATTGAAATATTTTTCTTATTTCACAGAAAATAGATTATACATGTATCCTATGGAAATGTTATTTTGATATTATAAGAAATAGCACTACTCTTTATATATGATAATAAAGTTCTAAAAGTATAATCTTCCTATACTATGTATACTCCTCCTTCTCACCTCTTTGTGCATTTCTTTGAGATACATGACATAAGAAAAATGTGATATAATGATTACTTAAAATGATTATTCACAAATGATAAATAATAGAATATAGTGTCTTTTTTCATTGGGAATTTTTTCCTCCTTCAATTCGTAATCTTCAATAGACCTTCTCAAAATAGTTTCCCTTTTCTCAATCATTCAACAACTCATAGATTTTTCTAGATTAGAAAAGTTTCTTTCACCATCTATTATACTTATTATCTATATATAAATGAAAAAACCCAGATAATGTAATTTTTTTAATATTTATAATGATTTTCATTATATTAACTTCTCAACCAGATCATGTAAATGAACTTCTAATGATCTAATATCCTTCAATTCTCAACAACTCCCCATATTTCTTGACCTTTTCATCCTTCCATCCTTCCTTAATCATCATAGTTTCATTCCTTGAAACTTCTAAAATATCAATAAGATCACAATTTTTTGTGTTCATGTACATTAATCATAGAGTGATCATTTTATTATAACATGAATAAATCCGTAATTGGCTATATTATCTATCATATTATATGATTGATAATGTATATAAAAATTTTTAGTTGATCATATTATCAATCATAATTTACAATTGATAATGAAAAAAACCATTACTTGTAGAACATTGAGTAACATTGTATATCATTATGATGATAATGTTTTTTCCATTTTTGAGTCTTGATAACTATTATATATCTGGGTTTTTTTCAGGCCACCGTTTCACTTTAGACTAAGCACCTTTATGTTTTTTCTTGGTAACCTCTATGTATCTTCCTGATGATCCTTAATAAAGGTTTGATTAATTATATAAATTATTATATTTCAAATTATCACAAAAATCCTTTATGAATTTACCTTTTACCTTTAAATATCAACTTTTTTACCTTTATATATCAGGATGTTTCTAAATTACTGTAACTTGTTACCTTCACATCACAAACTAGCTTCCTTCACACATCAAGATATAATAACATTATATATAGGACATGGTTACCTTTATATATTGAGAAATATTTAAAACTAGTACCCTTTATTTATCAAACATTAAACATTAGTATTGAACACCTTTATGTATTGTAATTTTATATTTTCTTAAATCTCTAAATTTTTTCATCCAAATCAACTCGACTCCCTACATATTGAGGGAAGTCAAACCACTTAAAATGAATTCTAATTGAAAAAAATATATCCTTGAAATCCATAGTCAAAACATTCCACCCATTTATATTTTTCTAACTAACCTCCCCATTCATCCAAATTTATTCATTTCATCTATGATCCTCAAAGGCAATGAAGTTACCACTGTAGTAACAATCGCCCTTTGACAATAAAATACAAAGGAATCTCTCCTTTTATAAATCTAATCATTTCTAAGGAATAAAACACCTATACCAACAAAAACTATGTAATAATCCATTTGCATGTTTTCAAAGCTTTTGTGATTCAACACTCATTGTAGGAAATAATAAATTATGCCAAAATGTTTAATTCTATCTATATTTCATTAAATATATTCTTTCTATAATTAATTCCCTATGGACTATATCTCCCCTATCTTTATACACCCCAAAAAATATAAGAACATATAAAAAACACTCCATATATAGGTAAAACATTATGTAAAATATGTTGAGGGGTGATTCCTGAACCTTATTATGTTAAGTTAGGTGGAAAAACTCCAAGGTTCAAGTGATGTCTCCTGAATCATAGTTTATCCATTGGTGTTGTGAAGATTTCTTCCAATTTTGTATGGGAAACCACATGTTACAACTTCATTATTTCTTTTTATACCCTCTCCTTAATAAAATTGTATCATATCTCAAAAAAATTAATTCATGAATGTTATACCATATTTTTAGTTATAACAATTACACATTAGTTTTCATAATGTACAACTAGGGTCAACCTCCCATATTCTCCAAAATATCCTCTTTCCACCCATTCATTTTTAATGGTAGTGTATAGAATTTTTTTGTTCAAATTTAATGCGCCATATTTATTTTTAGAGAAACAATTTCTTGCTAATTACTGATCTATCAAATAAATTTTCTACCAATATGAAAAGAAACACTACTCATGGATTTTATATCAATAACATTTATATCCAAATCCAGATTTGAGTATTAAAAAATATGAAACATTTCCTACATAATATACATAAATGTAATATTTTGTTCCTTTAATGTACATCATTATCAGTTTCACAACCAATAGGTTTTCTTCCTTGAAAAAACATTTAAACTGGGTAGCCAAACAAATAAAAATGACAATATATGTTCTTTTTTATGTGGGATAGAATATGATTTTAGTAATATTCTAGAAATTTTTTCATCAAACTCCCTTCCTTATTTATTTTTTCCTAGCTTGGTCTCACCCATAATTTTTTTTGAGACTTTATTTATCTCATGTTTGTCAGACTTCATAGGTAATTCAAATATTTTTCATGGAAAAAATATTTATATCCCCTCTTATGACCAAATTATTGCACAAGAAAATATGTGTGTTCTATGATCATTTTCATTATAAACTCTGATCTCATCAACCAATAAAATTCAACCTCTATATAGATTTCTTACATGGAAAATGATGTACTAAACCTAGAATATTTACCATTAAATTTTCTTTCATGGTTAATTTTAATTATATTTTGTGATCAACTACACCGCTTCAGAATGTCATCTTCATTTAAAATGTTACCAACCATGAAAAATCATGCAACTGTGATTGTTTCAAAACAAAAATAGATTTCATCAACATATAAGTAGTCAATTAAACACCAAAAATTATAAAAAAAACACTCATTTTTTAATGTTGTGTTCTTATTTGAGAACTGCATTTAATAATTCAATATTGACCTCATGGTCAGTTTTAAATTTCTTCTAAATATCTATGACTAGAAAGTCTCTAATAGACTCAAGTATTTATATAAGTTTTACTATTCATTTAACATTATTTCCTTATAGATATGATAATACTTTACACATAAACCTTTTTCTGTTTTGGATCATATTTACATGCTTATTTTAACACCCTATGATTTTGGAATAAATAAATATATATATATATATATATCTTTTTATCTATATAAATAATATGTCTGATATCTATCCCCATAAGAAAGATAAAATTAAAACGATCTATAAAATATTTAATATAAACCCGGGTTTTTCATATATAAAAATCACACCTTTCTAGTTAGATATCCAATTCACTTCCTAAATACATACCCTAGGATCATAATATTATAGTTTCTTTATAGAGTAGAAACACAATATGCTTATTTCATGAAATAAATTTAATATACCCCACAAATATATTCTCACATATTACACCTCCTATGAATACCCTACATAAACCATTATTCACAACCTGGGGAAGGAAATATAAGAAAGGGAGAGATCATACACTTAGTAAGGGTAAATATACGAGATACCAATCTATGTATATATGAAATCATAGGTTAATAATAAGGGATTGTGAACATGGAAATAACATATAAAGTTCATACTCAACATGTTATAGATCATGAACATGAGTCATGGGAGAAAACATTTTTATTTTAGAAAACAAGGGCTATAAGAGTGAGAGATCATAAAAAATCAATCATGAACCATAAGACCATTTGATTAAATTTTGTGACCCAAATTAATTTATAAAACCATTTCATATGTCATTTTTAAGTACAAAGACCATAAACATAGGGGATTTAGACTAATCACCTATTTCCCACCGTGGAACAAGATTATATATTTTCCCATAGCGGATCATGACTCACATATTTCCCATAGTGAATAAACCCCTTTGACTTGTTTCCCATTTCTATCCCATGAGATTTAAATATTTAACCAATTTATTATTGGGAGATGCATTTACCACCAATATCATAATTAAAACCATAATTAAAAGTTACACAATATCATAAAACATTCATTATATCATCACATTATAACTCATATAAAGAAAAAGGGTCTCATAAAAACATCATAAATTCACCATAGAATAAACAATGAATATTAAATAGGTATCATAAATACTTCATCAATATAAAAATTAACCATCCATAGGAAAATAAGGATGGTATCATTCAATATTATACCAAATAAAGCAGAAGTAATATCAAAGGATTTCATCATAGTTGAAAATTCATTTTGAAAGGTCACTTAAAAAATGTAATGATTAAAATATAATTTTTACTTTGATTTTTTTTCCAATTATATCAAAAAAAATTTACATATTTTTCTTTGAAAATAAAATTAAAAACATATAAATGAATATTTAAAGATCATTTAAAACATTTTATGAGAAATATATCGTTTCTACTTTAAAGAAAAATTATTTAAAATCTAAAAATTTACCAAATATTAAGGGAAATGTTTTCTTTGAAAAGATCCTCAAAAACCTATAATGTAATTATGAAATCATTATAAGGTCATAAAAATAAAAAATATTATTCATGGTGTGTATTTTAAAAATTGATTTATTTCACATTTTTGAATAAAATACCATTACTTGGAAAATGACTTGAAGAATCATTAAATTTTTGAAGAAAGAAAAAAATGACTAAAATTTTCATTACGAAAAATATTAATAATGTAAAAAAAATTAAAACCATTTATATGGAAGAAAAAATAGTTTTCAATCAAACAGACAAATAAAGATGACTTTTCTATAATTTTTTTTTTAATATTTAGTACATAAATAGAGGAAAATGAAGGAAAACATGAATTCTACTTACGTAACATGAGGATACAAAAATTCCTGAGTTTCATTAGAGAGGGGTCATAATATTTTAGCATTATAAGCATAAACATAAACTATCCTGATAAACAATGAGATTATATCATAAATTCTTACAACATTAGTAACATTGTATCATAATCCCCATGAAATAATTACTTTAAGTGAAACATAAAATATCATGTGAATAAATAAATTTATGATATTTTAGTTCAATGGGTCTGTATATACACCTCCTAAAATAAGATAGGTCCATAACACAACATATGTCACATAGAAGGAAAATTGAAGAAAAAATCAATAAAATTGAGTTCCACTTTCCTCGAAAGCGCTCTATACACCTGTATAATAAATATAAATTGATTATAAATATATTACAAAAACATAATCATAAATATCATGTGATATATTTGGTACTTATACCCTTTTATTAAAGGATTATTAATGATTATTTACAAAAAATTACATTCTGGGTAAAAACTGCTTTAGTTTTGTTGTACGTTTTGGTTTAGTATTCTCAGTCCTTTTAGATTGATCATTATTATAAAATTTAAATAATCTAAAAAATGATATAAATATCATATATATTCATTATATATAGAGTGATCTGTTAAAATTAGATATGGAAAAAGGATTACATCATTCATGAAGATGGTAGGTTGTTCGTACGCATGATTGTTGTTACTATTTTCTCAATGGTTGGAATGAAATAAGGTAAATAATAATTATTTATTATATATCACATATATTCCTTAAATTTATCCCTCATAACCGTCAATGTAATGTGTATGTGGAAAACGATTCTCATCGCTTCACGAGGCAGTAATCAGTTGTACACATAATCAACATTATCGTATCCCCCTTGGAATGGTCGGAAAAAATATACATGTGATAATATATTTAAATTAGTATATTTATGTGATAAATACTGTAAATATGAATTATATCCATCATCATACCCAACAAAAGTATTTTTTGATGGAAAACATGTCACATCGGTTGGTGAGGCAGTAGTATGTTGTAAACACGAGTGACATTATCATTTATTATTTGATGTATGTGGACATGGATGTAGGTCTTGAAAATAAAAAGATATCTAATTATATATAATATAAAAAATTTATTATATATTTATGGTTTAAAAATATTTTAAGGAGTTGGAGAAAGAAATAAAATAAAAACCATCATTTAAGAATGTTAACTCTTTTTTGGGTAACCACTTTATGTTTGCAAAATAATCCTTTCTATATTATATTTATGATAAAAATATTTATTATAAGATGAAATTATGTAATTAATTAAGGGAAGTGGTTAGATTTTATTAGAATTGTTTTTAGATGTGTGATGAGTGGATGAGAGGTTGTGGCATTTTATAAGTGGGGGAAAGGACACAAATGAATTTTTTGAAATGAATAAAATATAACAGATTATTCACATGAAAAAAAGATCCAAAATGATATAATATCAAACATTGTAGGTGATAATGTCAATATATGTCTATAAAAGTTGTTTTAGAAAACTTTATAGGTCATTTTACCCTATATCTTTTTTTAACCCCTAGTAATCTAGTTTCATCTTGACCGCCGTAATTAATTTTTAATGTCATTACTGTTAATTCTAGAAAAACTTAAGTTGAAATTAATAAAAAATATTTATTATTAGTTTTATAAATATGATATTGATTTTTTCAAATTCCATTAATAGAACATGCCCAATTTAATTTAAAATTAAACCTTCATAGGTGATGAAAAGTTGTTTTCCAAAGAGAATATATTAGAAGGTTTAAATATGTATTTTATAAACATTCAATATGAAAATGATTGCAAACAGATAAATTAGATTAATAGACATATAATTGTTCTAATTTAACTTTTAAAACCATATTAAATGAATTTTTATATTTTTAAACACTTTAAAAGAAATTACAGTGCTTAATAAAAATCATAATTTTCCAATATTGAAAAAAAAATTATCTTTTCATAAAATTCTCAAAAATTAAATCAATGTTAATTTTGTAATTGTTATTTTGAAAATAATTTTTTATTTTCAAATAAATTTCCAAAAATTGAAATAATTTATTTATAATAAGTGTGCAAATGGTGAAAAAATTAATTTTCAAAAAAAAATACAGTTTTTAAGAATAAAATCTGAATTATTCTTTTATATTTTCTAGAAAACACATACGATGAATGATAAACATTTTATTCAATATAAAGTATATAATTTTCACTAAAATCATTCAAATAAGTTATTTTTTAATCTATTGAGGTAAAATGAGTATTTCCTCATAAAAATAGTTTTTTTGGGGAAATGATTTCGAATATTTTTAAATTGTTTTTATTTTAATTTATAAATAATTGGACACAAAATAATTCTATATATAAACATGTTTAAACCATATATTTTCATAATTTTGTTAATCCAATTAATACCCACTATTCCAATTCACAGGTGATGAAAATCATATTAAATAATATTAATTATATAGTATTTCTTGTTTTGTTAAAACTTGTTGTTGTGTGTAATTAAAGATAAACTCGATGTTGCATGTAATAAAATCTAAAATAAGTGTTTCATGAAAGAAAAATTATTGCAAATATTAAATTTATTTCGAAAAAATATTTAAAAAATATTAGTTTGTTACATTATACCACATAAACTTGAATTTCTACCTTGTGATTCATTACGTTGGTACTAACAATTGTGTATAATATTGCCTCATTACTTCCTTAGGTTCCCATGTAACTTCCTAAATATGATGGTTTCAACCAAAAACAATGACCAGTTTACTGGTCTTGTTTTATAAAAAATTCTTTCTATGATCAAAATATCTATTGGTTGTTCCTCCCAAGAAATATTATGCTTAAAAGGTATAACATTTTAGTTTAGTACATGTGATGGTTTAGGTATATACTTACTCTAGAGATATATATAGAAATCATTTTGAACTTAAGAGAGGTTCAGTGGAATCTCTAAGTATTAATATGTTGTCCTGATATGATTAATAGTTCCAAATGGACTGATATTACTAGGGCTTAAATTTCCCTTATATCATATATATAGAAATTCAATGAAACACTTTCTCATTAAATTCAAATTACAGGTTGTTTCAATGATTGTACACAATTTTTTTTTCAAATTTGGTATGACCTTAAATGTTTTTGAATAGACCTAACCTTCTCTTCCATCTCAAAAGTTATCTAAATTAACAATATCTTTATTTTTGAAACATCATTCAAGGAAATTTGAGTTCTAAAGTTCATTCCATAATGGGATTCATAAGTAGCCATCTAGATTCCTGAGTGAAATATATTGCAATAAGAAAACTCAACTTAAAGAAATTGTCTATCTCAACCACCATTAAGGTCAATAAAACAATATCTTAGCCCAACCTCTAGGGTTTGAATTATTCTCTTATGCTGACAACCTTTATAAGAATGATAGGAAGTGCTGAAAGACATACCCATATCAAGATCCTCCTAAATAATTTACAAAAACATCAACGTAAAATTATATTCTCCCTTAGATACAATTTAATGTGGAATCACATGCATAATTAATACTTCTTTAATATATATTCATGAAAGAATGTCTAGGTAGAAATAATCTCCAATATTAATGAAGTGTGCTGAATTTGTAATGCGATAAACTATTACTAATAATTATATCAATATAAAAGATATGATAATCACTAAAGTTTTCCAGTACCTTTAATCATATTTCCACAAAGTGTAAAGAACACCTCCTCAAATAACATTTTCACTAAAACATATACAAAACAAAAGGGTTGTATTTCCATAAATTACTCTTAAAATATCTTTAATCTTGATAATATACCATCACATAAAACAATAATAGGATTTCCAATGAATTTGAACTTATGATAAAACATAAACTCATAAACTCATGATTGTATCCAAAAAAAAATAAGTTAATATTATATGGAGACATATACACTTCCAAAATTTAAATAAAACTTTATTCCTTATATGATATCATATCATATAAATAATATTATCATTGGAATATTGGGTTTATCCTTTTACCAAGAGAATGTCAAATGTGATGTCAATGTTCCATAATCCATATAGAGGGAGATAATCACCTGAAATTTCACTAAATGATGAATAATAATATCTTCATAGGGATCATTCATACAAAATCAAACATTTTTAATTCTCAATTATGTAGGGGAGGATAAGTGTGCCTTAATTATCATGATTCACTTCATCCATTAATATTTCATAATATTTTAATTTATCCTTTTCATCAGTTTTTTATGGATTATCATCCACATTATACCTTAGATTAGATCATTGATTTCTCTCATTCTCAAACTACATTCACATAAAACAATACAGTGTCGGTGATTCATTCTGCTGAGTTCCCTCTCTTAATTAATTTCATTTAATAACATCTTCACATCACTTATACATTCTTTTCATTGATAGACAGGCTTACCACACATGTAGCACCATTTTTTCTTTTCAATATTTCACAAGAGTGGTTCTTCCTACATTTTTGAAATATAGATGATTAATTGTTTTCACCATGTAATTTATTTGAGTTCTCAGGAGGCTCGGCCTTATTTTTCTAATCAAAACCATGGGAATGGTTGGAGTGTCGAATTTTCATTTCCACCTTCAGTGAAAAATGAATGAATTATTATTAAACACTAATGTATCTTATTTCCTATTACTTTTTAATACTTGGTATAAATACAACAAATAATCATTCAATTTTTTCTGGACAAATGAATAAACCAAAATTGTACCACAAAAGTCTTATAGAAATTGGTTTATAGTTACCAATAGATTCACTATCCTTCTGTTTAAGCTTGAGAAATTCCTTTTATGTCTTTATTCATAGAATGTGTGATAATTACTTACTGAATAATAACCTCTTAATGTTATTCCCATCCATGTAGTCAATTACATCCTCTTGAGTTATATTACTAATAAGGTTAAAAAATTGATCTTATTATTCTTCAAAAAGATATATAAACAAATGAATTTTACATTCATTGAACACTAGAGAAAAAGATATATATATATATAGCAGTATTGATCTAGTTGTAAATAACTAGTGGTTCCATGGACCAACTAAAAGTAGGTGGATACTTCCACATAGAGGACTCAATAGAATACTATTCCCACCTTTTATAATTTTAATTTTTTGAATTAATCATTTGTTAATAAATTTATTTATTCATAAAAATGAGGTTTTAATTTTATCTCCTATAACATTAGAATTCATAAGAGGAAAATAATTACATTATCTATTGCATTCAATAATCTAACAGTTTCTTTATGTAGTGGTCAATGAATAATACTATCTATCATTTTGGGTGAAAATATAATCATTGTGGAAAACCACTTAATAATTAAAAATCATTTATATTATGTCTAAATCATGAAACCATATTTTCAATCTATGACACGTTAGGCTTAACCTTGGTCATTTATGGTAATTATTTAAATATTTGATGATGGTTTGTAAAGAGTTTGTGAATTAACAATGTATATCCCCTAAGAGTGTAAATATGGGTGTGTAGAAAAGACCTTTTTTGTGAACCAGGTGATGATCGAGTCTAGATAATTACACACCTTTCAAATTTATTACCCCTAGTTTCCTCTATATTAAATCCACATAAATTTATAGTATCCTGATAGGGATGTAATTTTTAAGAAACCACTTTCTCTATCCTTCAGAAAAATTCTTGGATATCTAATTATACATTGATTCATCCTTATACTTGTACATATTCATATTCATAGAAATACCTTTATAAATATCCCTAGTAATATCCCTAATTTTTTATTATACTTGTTTCTAAAGGTTAACTGAAACTTCTATTTGATACTAACTATAGGGAAATAGGCTTTTCATGCAAAAAATAACAAATTTTTATATGAATATTCTATACATTTCATAAACACATGCATGAGGACTATAATATTTTAGTTTTTTTGTATATTGGAGAAAAAATCTTCTAATTTCATGAAAGATATTCAAAATCTACCACAAATATTTTCGAACAGAGTACTCCTCTTTGGATACCCTACCTAAACCTATCTTTATAACCTAGGGAATGAAACAGTATAAAGAGTGATCTCCGATTATCAATTAGGGTAAACATAGGAGATATCAATATATGATTACATGAAATAATAAGATATGCCTAAGGGTATGTGAAAATAAACATAAATTACTATATTCATACCCAACCTATCAAAGATCACAAACATGAGTCATGGAATAAAACTTTAACATTTTAGAAAACATTAGAAATAAGAGAGATAACTCATTATAAACCAATCATGAACAATATTTATATTTCTTAAAAGTGTGGAACCATAATAAAAAAAGGAAAAAATCATATGTCATGTTTACTATTAGGACCATCTACACGATGGAGCATGAATCATCAACAATTTCTCATTGTGGATCAGGATGCACCTGTTTCTCGTAGTTGATTATGACTCACCTATATCCCATAGTTGATCAACACCTTTGACTTGTTTCCCATTTTTATATCATTAGATATTAAGCTCTACCTAATTATTAATAGAGGTATAGATTTAAATTTCCTCATAATGAAAACTATACTTATGTGTTCTATAATATCATAAAGCATTCATCAAATTATCATACAATATATCGTATAAATAAAACATGTTTAATAATAATTTCACCAATTCACCATAGAATGACCCATGAAAAATAAAGTGTGTTCATAAACATTTCAAAAATATAAACAATAATATTTAATATAAATAATAACGATGCTATCATTGAGTCTTATATCCAGTAAATAATAAGTAACATCAAAGGATGTCATATTAGATGGAAAATGATTTTGAAAGATCACTTAGAACATTTTTTATGGAAAATAGTATTTCTAATTTGAATTTTTTTTAAACATAAAAAAAATAAAAATATTTTTTTAAAATAATATTGAGGAATTATAAAGGAACCTTTAAAGATCATTTAAAACATTTATTAAGGAAAAAATTATTTCAAATTTGAAAAATACATCATTAAAATTTAAAAATTTTACCAAATATTAAGGAAATAATTTTATTTTAAAATAACATTGAAAACATGTAAGAAAAGATTTAAATCCCTAACCATTAATGATAGTATGAAATATTGCTCATTCCATAAATGTGAAAATAAACATTCTTTCCACATTTTTGGTAAAATCTAAATAGGAAATTGTTTTGAAAACATCATGAAGATTCCTTCATTTTTTTATTAAAAATAAAAAAATGGTTAAAAATTTCTTTAAAAATATCTGGGAAAATGTAATGTTATTTTATGAAAATATTTTTACAAAACATTGTTATGGAAAAAAGGGTTTTCAATTGAAGAGAAAAATAAATAATCCTTTTCTTAAAATCATTATTTTGAACTAATAAATATATAATGTGAAGAAAATGTATGGAAAAAGTGTATTATAAAGATATAACCAAATTAGATTAAATTTCATGACTTTGTGGGAGATGGTTCTTAGGATTTTATTATTGGAATCATAATCATAAACAATCCCGATAAACTATGAGATTGTATCATAAAACCCTTTCCACATTGGTATATTTGAATAATAATCCCCATGAAAGAATGATATTAAAATAAATTCAAATGTAATGAGAATAAATAAATTCAGGATATTAAATTTCAAGGGTGTCTGTTTATAAACCTCATAAAATAAGATAGGTGTATAACACAACATATGTATGAAAGAAGGGGAATTGAGACAAAAATATCTTACATTGAGTTCCACTTACCTTGAAAGTGATTTACACTTGTGTATAATAGATATAAATTTATTATAAATACAGTAAAAGACGATATTAATATATATCATACTATATAAATGAAAAACTTATACACTTTTATTTCTTATTTACTAACAATTCCTTGTTAAAATTACATTTCAAGAAATAACCGCATTGATTTTCACATAGCTTTTGTTTGGAATTTACAGTAATTTTATATTGAACATGGTTATATAATTTAAATTTTTTAACAATGATATAAATTTAATATGTATTAACTATATATTTATATATAGTAATCCACTATTGATGGATATAGAAAATTATTTACACCATTC
Organism: Viscum album; assembly: GCA_963277665.1. Lineage (NCBI taxonomy): Eukaryota > Viridiplantae > Streptophyta > Magnoliopsida > Santalales > Viscaceae > Viscum > Viscum album. The sequence continues at coordinate 1,110,010,756 of OY728123.1, forward strand.
ATGGAGACAGTATGTCATACATACGCATGACATTCTCTGCATTTTCTCAATGGATGGAAATATATGAAGGTAAAAAATAATTCTTTATAAAGAAATGATATTTTGTATTATATATCACATATATTAATTAAATTTATCTCTTATTACCTTCCATTTAAAATGTAGGTCAAAAATGAATCGCATCGCTTTGCAAGATGGTAGTCTAATACACACAAGATTAATGTTTTCATATTCCCCCCAAAGTGGAAAGTAAAAAAGGAATATGTAATAATATATTTACAGAAGAATATTTATGTTACAAATATCATAAATATACATTATATACATTATAATACCCTATTATGAGAAATTTTGATAAAAAACATGTCACATTGGTTTGTGAGGCAGTAGTCTGTCATAACCACAAGTGACGTTATCGCTTCCCATCAGAGCGAAGAGGAGATGGATGTAGTTCATGACCATAACCTAATAAAAATTTATTATATGTAATAAAATGATGATAATATATATTTATAGTTTAATAACATTCTATCGAGTTGGAGGGAAAAGTAAAATAAAAACACTAATTGAAGTATGTTATCTCTTCTTCAGGTAACCTCCTTAGGTTTGCACAAACATCCTTCATAGGATTGATTTATGATCAAAATAAGAATTCAATGATGATTGGAAATAATTAAGGGTGTATGGAAATGTTTCTTGGTCTTTTTTTCCTTTTCCATTTAGTTTAAGTCCCTGGTAAACCAATTTCCACCTTAAACGTTGTAATTAATTTTTACTTATTTTATTATTTATACTGATAAAAATTTATGTTAAACTTATTATAAAATTTTAATTATTATTATTTTAAATATGGAATCCATTTTTTCAGATTCCATTCACATAAGTGAGAAATTTTAATTGAAAATTAATCTTGAAGACATTACAAAAAGTGGGTTTCCAAAGAGAAAATCATAAAAAGTTTAAAATGTTTTACATCAAAATTCAATCTGAAATTGATTTGAATGAACTAAATTAAATTAATAGATGTATCATTGAAATAAATTTTCATTTAAAAACATATTAAAAAATATCCATATTTTTAAATTCCTTAAATAAAATGATAATTCTTAATAAAAACCTATATTTTCCACTATTCAACAAAAAATTTAACTTTTCATAAAATCATACAAAAGTCACTCAAATATTATTTTTATATAATGATTTCAAAAATGAATTATATTTCTTAAAATAAGTTTTCAGAAAGTTTCAATAGTTAATTCTAATAGAAGTATGTAGAAGGAAATAAGATGATATTTAGAAATATAGAGTTTCAAGCTTTAAATTGGATTTATTCTAATTTATTATATAGAAAAAACCTAAGATTAATTTAAAATATTTTATTGAATATATATATGTATATATATATATTCAATTAAAACAATTCACAAAAAGTTATTTGTTTAATTTAATGAGGTAAACCATGTTTGTGCACATAAAAATAGTTTTTTAGAGAAAGATTTCATTTATTTTAAGATAGTTATTATTTTCATTTCTAATTAATTGATCATGAAACAATTAATTTTTTATACACTTGTAAACCGTATATTTTTATAATTTATTTAACCTTATTCATACTCACCATTCTAATATCTAGATGATAACTATTATATAAAATAATAATTTTTTAATATTAAGTTGTGTTTTGTTAAAAAATCAGTGTTCCATGTAACTCAACATAAACTCAGTGTTTCCTGTAATGGAAGAGAAAATCATTGTTGCATGTAATGAAAAATATCAAAAAGATTAATTTTTTTTTGAAAACAATATTTCACAAAATCTCAAGGTGTTACATATTTTTTATTAAAAACATTAGTAGTAATAAAACCTATAGTAAACAAAAATGGATTGTAATATATTAAAAAAATAAAAAAATATGATTAATAACACATAATTTTTTAAAAATGAATATTTTAAATTTGTTTTCTATATATATATTTTAGAGATCTGGTTTTCACCTTGTATGACTTTAAAATATTTCTATATATATTTCTAGTGTAAGGCGCAGAGACGACGTGCTGTTCTAAGGCCCGATGTGCCCAAAATTAATTTTATAATAATATTAAGTATATTATATACTATGTATGTGAAAGAAATTCGATAAATCATAAAAAATAGCTTAGATCAAAAATTTGAGGCAGCAGTTGATCCCGTAATGTTGCATTTACCCTAGGTGGGTTATAACTATTGTCGGTGTATGTTTTTTGGGGAGAAAGACACCCAGGGGGAAATCATAATTAAAATTAATTACTTTAACACTGGTTTCATATCTAATAACATTCGATCAGTGTATTGGATTGAAATTCTAATACCATTGTTGAGTTTAAAATGTGGTGTTTTTCCAAAGAATGACATAAAATGAAAGGGCATGAGAGATTCAGATTATGAGTCGAGCATGACTCCTATAAATTGAGACTAAAGGATTTAGGATTAAGGTTATCCAATTATCATATCTCTCTATATCTATCTATAACACCACCAAGCCTTATCTCCTTTGTTATTTTTCATATCAAGGAGGAATATCCGCCGAAACCTCAGCGGATCGAAGTAGGAGATATACGGACACATCGTAAATGATGAATGATCAATTTGAGGTTGGATTTATTATACTTTTCAGTTATGATTAAAATTTTAAATTTAATAGAAGTTAATTTCTTTTTAAATTTTCTTTTCAACCATAAATCATCGATGGATTCACAAACATGACCATTTATCTATGTTTAAAACATCATTCTCTATCTATTTTTCACAGATATCCATCACCCATTTTTTGACGCATCAAAACACCGACGAATTGATTAGTGGAGGCTTGTGCTGTGATTATCTCATCCCGAGGATCATGGATCCATTCACAGATCTAAAATCAGATGAGCGGAGGAAGCCCGGTCGTCCGCGGAATGGACCACTAGAGCACCGCTGGCACAGCGGCCAGCGGCGGCACCACGACCCAGTGTTTCCACAACAATGGTAGGCCGTGTGTCATATCTGGTCAATGGAGAGGGGTCATTCTACACTCCAAGGTATAGAATTCTTCTATAAAGTGAAGAGGCTGATTGAATTCATTGACCGTTGCGGTAGTGACAGGCCACCAAGTCAGGCTGGTGTCGGCAGCTGGTCGGGCCCCTATCGGCAGGTGGGCCGAGCTTGGCTAACGGGCAGGGTCCCACCTGGTCTGTCAAAACTAGATGACAATGTCGGACCTGGTTTATATCACGGGGTGACCTCATGGTTGATTTATGGGTGGTTTACCATAGGGGAGGACCGACCGTGAGTCGGTCCACAGGCCCAACGATCCCCTATTTTTCTTCAAACTCCTGCAACTTCTGAACTGGGTGTCCGTCTGATGCACCATCTATGGCAGTGTTAACATATCATTGAGATGAAAATTTTAAGGTAAATTTTGGAATTTGATGTTTGGTTTTAGGGAATGGTACCCACAATCACCCATTTGTGCATATTGCATTGAAAAGTTCCTTTTTCACTAGTTGTTTGTTTGGGTAAAGTAAATAGACTATCCTATATGTTTCACCACCTAGAGTGTGATGGTGACCACTAATGAATATCCACATTATGAACCAAGGTGTTCTAAACTCGGATCTCATCTAGCTGTGTTCGATGAAGTTAATGATGGTAGTGATGCTTCAAAATCACCGGAGTAGTACCCGCTTTCCCTCTAAAGTATTACCCTTCAATGAGGTCGTGCAATGGTGATCTATGATAAATCTTCTAGGATTACTCTCTAGCACATTACGCTTCATCTGGGATGGAAAGTTCCATTCTCCAATGAGCCTTCTGGGCTTACCCTCCAGCTTATTAACCTTCAATGGGGGAAGTGAAGTGGAGTTCGTCAATGAATCAGGGATGATACATTCCTTGATATACCTTTGGACCAACAAGTAATAGGGGTGATTTCCCCATTAAGCTGTGTCCTTGTGATGTGACAAAAAACCATTTGGATGAGGCATACCATCCCTATGTAGACAGTATCTAGGTGTGGTGTTTTATCCCCTTTGACTTAGAGTTCTAGGAACACGTAAGGTATGATGGGCATCGGTGGTCTTTACTTCTCCAACTATTGGAAACTCTTTTCCTAGGTTGATCTATGATATGGATATCCCCTTACTCTATCATTGGGATTCTTTAACCTAGAACACACACACACACACACATATATATTACTATATTTCTAACTCCTTTGGTTTGGGTTACTCTCCTTTTAGGAGAGGCGAAGACATGCTGGGTAATCCATGTGCTTTCCTTTTCTATATTCTTGTGGTTGTATGAGTCTACTATCCTACTATAGCTAGAAAAGACATAATGAGAAGTTCACATTATCACCATTTCTATTAACTTGTGTCTAGTTAAGATTACTTCACTTTCTTGTTAAGTTGAGATGCACTTATTTATTGTACATTGTTCCATCTATTTTTTTATTTTCCTTTTACATATATCACTAATCCCCCTTATTTTGGGGGTGCCCTACTAGGTATGTTTATAATCACCACTTCATGGTATTTTCCCGTACATATCATTCGTTATGAAGATAACGGACATGGTTGATCATGACTTCAGGGAGATTAGGGATACAGGTTCCTGGACCACATACAGTGGTCACAACTTAGATTTCAAGAGCAGGGATCTCTCAAGTATTTACCATTTTCCAGTTTCCATCAGGTTGAGACACTATTCTGGTTGAGCTCATTTTTCCCCTTTACCTTTCTATTTACATTTCTGTACTCGTACTATTTTTGTGGTCCATGCATGTTTGGTTTTTTTTAGAGGAGGCTGCATACTTTTCTTCTTTCCCTCTACACTTCTACATTGAGTTGGCTAGGTTTGTTTGTAGAGATACTTAGGAAAAGGCCTCCATGAGTTTGTTGTGCCATCGACACTTATCTCCACCCCCTAGCCTATATGGGTGGGATTGTGGTAGTTGCGGTTCGATCCCTAGCATGATTCAGGTTGTGACAAAGTTTTATCATAGAAATTTCATTCCTTGAGATTTTATTCAAACATTTCCCTATTCAAATGGTTATTTGGGTTTTGTGAAATAGTGTCAACATGTCTCGAGAGTGGCTCTTAGTCTAGGGAGTCCAGTGATGGTGCGACATCTGATGTAGCCATTCAACAAGACCCTGATTACCTAATTATCGACTCGGCATGCTGATACATTTGTTACAGGGAACTTTGGTACTTGCATCATATAATATTGAGTCTCTGACTGCACTTGTTGATTCATGTCCCCTTTTTTTCTTTTATATATATATATATATATATATATATATATATGCTCATCTGACAGTGGTACTCCTTGATAACTATTAGGATGCCTCTATGATGGAATCCATCGAGGATACCCACTCCAATTCGTGATAATGACCTCGCTTGAAAGGATGCCTCGGTTTAGGGTCCATAATGTGATCCCCTTATTCCAGGTGGGCCAGTAGTATCACCTCCACCAATGGAGTATTAGATAGTTTTGGTAGCGTAGGTTGAAGATGAATGTAGGCTAAGCGCGCTCTGTGAGTTCTGGTGCTTGAGGCCACTATGGTTTTGTGGTGACATATACCCTCAGGCATCAGAGGAATGGTTGGAGTTAGTGGTCTGTCGCTTCATTATTTTATGGACACCAATATACTAGATGGTGGCTTTGGAAACAAGAAATATTCATGGAACGACTGGGTGTTTGTGGAGTCTAGTTACCTAGTTGCACAATGTGTCATCACTCTACTGGGACGAGTTACAGTATTTGTTTCAAGGGTATTAATTCCCCTCATACTTATGACTTTTCATGATTTAGAAGATTATAGAGATTCAACATGGATGGATGATAGTGATAGAGTACACTGACAGGTTCATAGACCTGACACGGTACCCTCTGGACAAGATATGTGAAAGTTACTTTCAAGCAAAAAAGTTCATGCAGTGACTCCTCAGGGAGATCTATTCTAGCATAGAACACCTTTTCACCCCTAATCATGATGAGATTCTGGAGTGGTAACTTGTGAAAGATAAAATCCTATTAGAGGGACTCAATTTGAATGGAATTGGTAGTTGTCAGTTTTGGGTGGAGACGTCCATGACAGTTGGCTTATGTTAGTTATCAGGGATGAAAAATAGGTTACCTTTCCATGATTAGGCTTGGGCATGTGGTTAGATGATACTAGGTCGGTGAAGAGAAACGGGTCATTTCTGATAGGGTCTATGTTATTCCTGTGATGGGAGAGGTCACATATGAAGAGACTACACAACCCGATGATCTGAGCATCTCAAGAAGGTAACAGGTGGACCAAAAAAGAAGAGGCAATGTTGTGACTAGGGATCCCCCATGAAGGGATATGGTGGTATCTATATAGGCACTACTGGTAGACAATTAGGAGGAGCTGTAGGTGGAATATGATGCTATCAGAAACTCCAACCACCACCACCAGGCAAACCATATCAGGCTTAGAGAGTTGGCAGTCAGGGCCGTAGATATCTGTATACTATGGATATTTGAGATCCCCTAGCACAAAATATGATCTGAGGTACACTATGTTTTTACTCTATTCTTGTTTTAGTGTTTTTGGACACATGATCTAATCACTCTTTTATCTCGTTAATCCTAGTACGAGAGATGGAGATCCTAGTAGAGGTGTTATCGCAATGTCTTTGTCTCAAGATTCCTATGGGAATCACTTCTTATCTATATTTTATTTGTCGGAAATGTAAGATATCATTTGGAAATGAAAGGTTCACTTGGGACATAATGGTCATTATGATGGAACCTTACAACGTTATCTAGGGCAGGGATTATATTTCCATTTATTATTTCTATATTGATAGTAACTTCAGGCTAGTAAGATGTCTGCACATTGAAGGGATAGGGTTCTCCTTTCTCAATAAACACGACCTCGTAGTAGCGAAAATAGATATTTTGAATAGGAGGATAAAACCTTTTACCCATAAGTCAAAAAGCATGTACCTTGGTGCGTCATACTCTTCAGGCACTTAGTTTCCTTTAGATGTAGAGGATTAAATGGATGTCTTCCCTAATGGAGTCTTGGGACATCTTCCAATCTAGGAGTTAGAGTTTTGCATTGATTTTCAACTAAACACTGCCATGATGTCTTCCACGGTATATTGAATGGAACCAACTGCGATCTGGGTGCTATTATTGGAACTTATGACTATATGTGGATTATCATCACCTGAACCTGGACACAAAAAAGATCATGTACCCCTTACTGAGGATCGATGAACTCTTAGACCAGTTGTGAGGTGTTATATGGTACTCTAAGATCAATATTAGATATGGATACCACTATCTATAGGTTCACACGGATTATATTCCAAATTTTTCCTTCTGATGTCTTTATGGGAATTATGATCACTAGTGACGAATTTTGGTCTGAGAAAATCCCCTTCCATTTTTATGGCATTGATGAACTAGGTATTCCAGCCATACTGGGATAGGTTTTTTTGTTTTCTTCATTGACGGTGTACTCATTTACTCTGCGATGGAGGAGCATCATTGAGAGATCTTGAAGACAGTTCTTACTTTTCTTCGAGAGAAATAGCTTTACAAAAACCCCTTGATGTTCCAGTTATGGACACATGAGGTTCACATTTTTGAGAATTTCATCTCTTAAGAGGGTTTAGTTGTGGATCCTACAAAGATTGAGGCCGTTATTTCCTGGGATCTACCTAATAATATGTTAAAGGTGTGAATATTTCTTGGTTTGGTTGGGTACTATCAGATATTTGAGGCATAATTATCTAGGATCATAGACCCTTTGAACACCCTATCAAAAAAGGGACAGTTGTTTACATGGTCGGAGGGGTTCCATAAAGCGTTTGAGGATTTACAGAAGAGGTTGATGAGTGATCCAATTTTGAGAAAACTAGAGGAGGGATTCATGTTCTTAGAGTATTGTGATACCTCCAGAGCTGGGTTTGGTTGTATCTTGATGAAACAACATGAATTCATCGCTAAGGAAGTTGAGTCCCTATGAGAATAACTATGCGATTACTGACTTAGATCTCTCAATATAGACTTTTCCCTAAGGATATGGAAACACTATATTTTAGGGGAACTCTTTACTTTTTAATCAGACCACCATAGACTCAGGTACATATTTACCAAATGAGATCCTCATTTGAGGCAGTGATTCTAGTTGGAGTTACTGCTATAATATGACTTTATGATAGTTTTTACTTCGGGGAAGAGAATTTTTTTAGAATATTCCATTATCTGGAAGTCCCATGAATTTCTAATGATGGAATATTTAGTGAATTTTCCATCCCAATAGATGACCCTGGTGGAGGAGGAGGGCACAACTTTTCTATAGTCGATGGTGCTGACTCCTTCTCTCCTTGAGCGTGTGAGAGAATACCAACTAAGAGATATCGACTAAAAAGTGCTACATGACCAGATATCTACAGGAGAGGAAACTAATGGGTTTTATGAAGGTGGGAATCATGAGATCTTATTATAGGTGAGAGTTTTCATTCAAGTGGCGATGTGTTAGGAGTTGATGTGGGAATTCCATACTTCTCCCTTATTTGTTTATCCCTATACGGGGAACATGTACATGTATCTTTTGTGGCAATTTTGGTGGTCTAGTATGAGATGAAGTGTAGATGAGTTCCTCTCATGATTCCTTACTTGTCACGAGGTGAAGTCTGAGCATTAGGTTCCGATGGGTTTTTATTTCCTCTTGACATCCCAAAGTGGAAATTAGATGACATATACATGGGCTTCATTAGAGGGATTCCATGCATAGTGAAGGGATATAACTCCATCTTGGTGATAGTGTACTAACTCTCTACGTTGGTGCACTTACTTTCTATCAGGTGGTAGAGTTCAGTGGATATTTTGGGTAGTTGTAGTTACGTGAGATCATATTCCTTCATGGGGTAACCTTGATGATTGTCTCTTATCGGGATGTGCAGTTTACATCATGATTATAGAGAGGCCTACTAAAGGCATTCAGGACCCAACTAAACCCCAAACTGATGGGAAGACTGAGCCCATTACCCATGTGTTGAGGGATATACTGGTGTCTTGCATGTTATATTTCAGCTAGAGCTAGGAGGATCACCTACCACTGGTAGAGTTTGCGTACAAAAATAGATACGACTCTACCATCAGCATGGAATGTTTAGAGACCCTATATGGATGACCCTATAAGGTATCATTGTGCTGGATAGAGTGTCACGACCCATCCCCCGAGACCTGTGTTGTGACTACCCCAAGACCACCTTCTATAGGCTATGGGCTGGCGACTTACACCAAAGGCATAAATCACTAAAACAGGGAAGGAATTGCCTTTATAACCTAAAAACACACACAACAAAGTTCATGTTATAAGTAAAACACCAAGTAAGACTATATAACAAATGAGTGTTGAAAAGTAAAAGGGGACGAAAATACAATCCCAAATATAAAGTATAAGAAAATGAATGTACAAGTATTGGAAAAAGGGAAAACAACTCCTGGATCATCTTCCAAGAAATCCTACCTAAAGGGTAGGTACATATAGCTTCCGCAACACTCCACGTGTATTTGTCACCTCTGTGTACCATCACGCTGTGTTTTCCACCTCCTGGTACTGTCCAGTCCTGGTACACTCAGCCTCAGTCAGCACTATCCGTCGTCTGCATCCAACACAATGAGGTGCGGGCATAGCCCGTGAAGGGGTGAGTATAATGATACTCAGTAGGGACCTCGAGACCCTCAAGGTCTCACAAAATTCAACAAGGATAAACAAAAATAAATTAAATCAACAGATGAACCCCTTAGGTATATTCCCATACATATACATAAGTATTAAAGTAATCCATCTCAATCAGGAGAAAAACACAAAATTTACTGATTCAGCTCAAACTGGTATACAAATTTTGTTGACATATAAAGATGATTAGATGTAGCCAATAAATCATCTATTCTATCGAACCCACGTAGGATCTTGGTACAGAAATCAGAACTGTCGAACCCACACAGGATCCAGGAATAGTATTCAAAACAATCAAACCCACACAGGATCCCGTAATAGTATTAAGAGCGGTCAAACCCACACAGAACAAGGAATAGTCATCAGAGTTGTCAAACCCACACATGATCCAGGAACAGTAGTCAGAGCGCAGCCAGCCACAGGGTTTTCGCACAAGCACGCTTGATTCCGGGAGGGTCCTCTTCTCAAGACAAGTGTTGATACATCAACATCCAAGAATTTCCAGGTTGATGTATCCAAAAGTGTCATCCTGTCATAAGATACCCAACGCGACAGACGGCGTGTCAATCAGACGCCCGGTCTGAGAGTTATTAACATTTCTGTTCTGAGGGCCCGGTTGGATTTACGTTCGACCCCACCTGGCCATACCCCAACTTTGTCCAAACCTCTAGTGGGGTATACTAAAAGAATCGTCTTCCTTAAAGGTTTTTGTTGCTGCATATGGTTCTTCAATCGGATTCTCGTAGCTTAGGTTACGAGCAAAAGAGTGAAAAATAGGTCAAATGGGTCCGGGTCCATCCCGGCCTAGTTGGACCGACCGAGCCCGACCCGGGTTCGGACAGGGGTCCGACCCGGTCCACGGGTCCGACCGGGTCTGTGGGGGTGGCCCGACCCACATGGGCAGCCCGCACTGAGCACGGCCCGCGCGAGGCCCACGTCTGGCGGCCTGTGGGGTTCGTCCTAGCCGCGTCTAGGGGGGAGGCTGCGCCCCTTGAAATACCAAACATCTTAGTCGTTGAAGGGGGTGTTCAAAACTAGTGCCACGTGGTGACGGTCCATGTCACGTGGGACCCACACGATGGGTCCCGATCCTCTCGGCTGGCCGAGCGACTAGCCGGCTCCCACGCAGCGCAGTTGTGCCGCCCCTCCTCCGGGGACGGGCAGAGTCAGCTGTCCATCCCGCAGTGTTGCGGCCAAGGTCACAGACGAATCCTCCGCCACACAGCGCCCTGCACTGTGGTTTCCTCAGCAACCCATCGGTCGTGACCTACTCCTACGGTGGAGCGGTTGAGCTATCGCCGTCTATGCGGCTGGCCGGAGTGCTGGCCACCGTCCCCTTCGTTACACTGGTGATGTTTGTAGGTTCTTCTCACCGGCGAACCTTCTGCATGTCACCAGACGAGTTTCGGTGGCCCGATTCTCGTTCCGGATGTATCCGCGAACTCCTCAGGATGTCGCCTTCAATCCGCAACCATTTTTGACAAAAAAAATGCTCATCCCAGACTCATGTCGCATTTAGCATCAAATTCCACAATGTAAGGTGGATGGGTCAGGCCTTGTTCATTCGGCCCGCACCCTCCGCGTTAGAATGGTAGCATGCAGCTTCGAATGATAATCCTCAATGGAAAATGAAGAACGAGATACAAAACAACGTTCAAACCCCTACATTATTTGATTCATCCACAGAAGTCACGAGGAAGGAGACAACATCATTGGAGATAAACAAACATCGATTGAAGACATCGTACGTTGGTTTCCTCCACAAGGTGCTTCCGATCCTGGATCGGGGTCGGCTTCCTCGTTCCTTGATCTATGGTGGTCATTCTTCGTTGGGAGGAGCATTCTTCATTGGAGAGAATAAGTTTCTCCAAGTTCTTTTCCAACCCATCTCCCAACAATCGAATAGCCAATATAAATTAAATTATGTTTTATTAATTTAATTTGAATTGGACCATTAATTCAAGAGGTGTTGGCATAATAAATTTAAAGGGGGGTTGTACCACTAATGTGGGGGAGTTTAAGAGGCTCCCCCACACATAAGAGGGGAGTTCAAGAGGTTTTAACCTTTGGTAGACCCCACCATATTAAACATGAAGAAGATGTTAGGTTTGGGTGGGCCCCACCTCCCTAACCTCTCTTGAGACGTTAAGGTGTGGTGGTCCCCACCTCCAACTTCCACATGGAGGCTTCAACAAACAAAAATAAAAATAAATCTACATCTTTATTTTTATTTAATTCTTTCAAAAAAAAATACAAAAACTATATTTTAATCTCGACCCACTATCGTCGAGGTGAAAGTATTCTTAAGCCAATACCGGCTCTACGAATTCAACGGTTCCCTCAGATTTTAATTCTGAGCACTGATTCAAAAGTTATAAAAACTCACTTTTACATTTACTGAACGTACCCGAACAAAACTTCAAAAATTGATTTCGGGCACATCGAGCGTCAGAATCACACCCCGTCAATTTCCACATACTCTTAAAATTACCAATTATTTTAAAAAAAATCCTTGGAAATTTTGTGTCATTACATTCTCCCCACCTCAAATCTTTACATCCATGTAGGCCAAAAATCGAACTAAGGGAACAAGTGGGGGTACTAAGCATGCATCTTAGCCTCCTTCTCCCATGTGCTCTCCTGGTGGTTCCCGTTCTAACAGAGAAAGCACACCCGAGGTATCGACTGTCCAAGAGGTTCATGCTCCTATATATCATCAATCTCCACTGGGACCTCCTTAAAATTCTCCCCATCGTTGACGTTCAACTCTTTATGGTCGATAATGTGAGTAGGATCATGCAAGTATCTCCTCATTTGGGATACGTGAAAAACGTCATGCAGCTTCTGCAACTGAGGGGGATGTGACAGGTAGTAAGACACCTCACCTACTCTACTGAGGACTTGGAAAGGTCTGATGAATCTTAGATATAACTTCCTTCCTCGTCCAAATCTCTGTAGTCCTCATCGAGGTGAGACTCGTAGAAAGACGTGGTCGCCATCCTCAAACTCCAGAGGCCTCCTAATCTTGTCAGTATGTGACTTCTTCCTGCTCTGTGGAGTCTTCATCTGCTCCTGGATGATCTACACCTTCTCCGTGGTAGCCCATGCCATCTCTGGTCCAACCAGTGCTGACTCCCCAGGGTCAGTCCAGCACAAGGGTGATCTACAAGGCCGACCTTATAATGCCTCAAAAGGTGTCATTCTAATGTTGGAGTAATAGATGTTGTTTTATTCAAACTCCACAAAAGGTAAGTGATCCTCCTAGCTATGACTGAAGTCAAGGACACAAGCACAAAGAATGTCCTCAAGGGTCTGAATGTTCCGCTCAGTGTGACCATCCGTGAGAGGATGGAAGGCAGTGCTCAAATAAAGATACGTCCTAAAAGCCTCCAGCGAACCCTTTTATAGCCGGGAAGTAAATCGTGCCTCACGATTAGAGACAATCATCGAGTGTATACCATGTAAACTCACAATATCCTGCATATAGTAGCATCATAATCTCTTTACTATACCCTTCCCTCTGATCGGTAGGAAGTGGGCCGACTTGGTGAGTCGGTCGGCGATAACCCAGATAGAGTCATGTCCCATGGACATACGTGTAAGTCCTGTTATGAAGTCCATAGATACCCCATCCCGCTTCCACTCTAGGAACTCTAAAGTCTGAACCAAACCTGCCGGTACCTAGTGCTCTGGCTTCACTTGCTGGAAAGTGAGGCTTCGAGAGACAAACTCTACTACTACATTATTCATACCTGGCCACCAGTGCTGTCGTCTAAGGTCCCGATACATCTTCACCACTCTTGGATGTACCGCTAGAGGGGAAGTGTGTAACTCCCTCAACATTTTCTCCTGAAGTTACACTGGTACAAAGGTATATCCTTTGAATAGGATGACTTGCTTCCACCTTCAGAAAATCCACCTGGTGCCTGCCTTGTGGATATATGAGAACGTCGTGTCTCGTAGTCAGTGTTCCCACGCTGTGCCTCCCTAACTCGCTGAAGAAGTGGGTGTGTGACTGTAAGAGACTGAAGAAAGGCTGATCCATCTCTATCCAAAGTAGATATCTGTAAATAAGAAAGCTTCTCTATCACCTCGCCTAGAATCTGTATACCAGATCTCCGTCTGAGCGAATCTGCAAGAAGGTTCCCCTTCCCAGGAGTATAGACTATCTCATTGTCATAGTCCTAGAGGAACTCAATCCAATTTCTCTGTCTCTGATTTAGGTCATTCTGAGAGAATATATAACTAAGAATCTTGTGATCAGAATACACGGTAAAACGCTCACCCGTCAGGTAGTGATGCCACATCTTAAAGGCGAAGACCACTACTGATAACTCCAGGTCTAGAGTAGCATAGTTATTCTCATGCTGTCTCAGCTATCAGGAACCATAAGTAATCATTGCTCGTTACTAAATTAAGAAACATCCAAGTCTGGTCCCTTATGCGTCGTAGTAGACTATGTACCCAACACCTTTCTTTGGAAGCCTCAATATGGGGGAACCAGTCAGCCTCTGCCTCTGCTCCTGATAGCTCTTATGGAATCTCTCCGACCACACAACGGGTTTCCCCTTCTTTTTCAAGGATGATAGTGGTGCTGAAACTCTAGAAAATTCTGGTACGAACCTTCAGTAATATCCATCCAAACCCAAGAAACTTTGTACCTCTGTCACACTCCGGGGTGGCTCCCAAGTATGTTCCGCCTCAATCATCGCTGGATCCACTGCAACACTAGACTCCAAGATAACATGTTCCAAAAAGTGATCCTCTCGGATCTAGAAGTAGAACATTGAGAGATTACTATAAATCTAATGCTCTTAGAGTGTGTTCAGTACTGCCCACAAATGGTATGCATGCTCCACCTTAGTAGTCGAGTAGATCAGAATGTCATCGACGAAGACTATGAAAAAGTGAATGAGGTATGGCTGGAAAATCTTGTTCATGAGTCCCATGAACACTGCAAGAGCATTGGTTACACCTAAAGGCATAACAAAGAACTCGTAGTGGCCGTAACAATATCTGAAGGTCATCTTCTGCACATCCTCATCTTGAACTCTGAGCTGGGTATAGACAGATCTGAGTTCTATCATCGAGAACCATCGTGCTCCCTTCAAATGATCAAAGAGGTCATCAATACTCGGGAGTGGGTACTTGTTCTTCACGGTCACCTAGTTCATGCGATGGTAGTCAACAAAAATCATCAAGATCCCATTCACCTTCTTGGTGAACAGAATCCGGGCTGCCCAAGGAGAAACACTGGGCTGGATGAATCCCTTCCCCTGCAAGTCCTCTAACTGTACCCACAACTCACGAAACTCAGCAGGAGCCATCTAATATTCTGGTGTAGATATCAGTGTCTTCCCGGGGTACAGGTCAATGTAAAAGTCCACCACTCGGTGAGGAGGTATACTTGGGACATCATTTGGTAAAACATCCGCATACTGGTCCACCACTACAGGATATGTCAGACTCTTCACATCAACTGCTCTGAGGGTAAGGCAAGCCAACTGATGATTGATCGGCTATACTCTCCTCCGAGAAAGTCCATCATGTGCTGCAAAGGCTCCCATCTCGTCGGTGAAGGTGAACATGGTCCCATCCGTGCGGACCCACCTCAATTTCTACCTAATACAGTCTATCTGAGCATGGACTATAGATTACCAGTCCATACCCAAAATGATGTAACAAGGCATCGACACTACTACAAGGATATCCCATCCGAATCTCTCGCCTCCTAGATTAAGCTCACATTGCCGAAACCAGTGCTTAATCATCAAGTCTACTCCATTGGAGTCTCTAGCCATAAGGATGAAGCCAATAACTCTGTCAGAATCTCCGAGCTCCGAACGAGGGTAGTGGCAATGAAAGAGTGACTGACACCTGTGTCAATAAGAAATAAAGATAAGGTGGAGTAGACAATTATTGTACCTAAAATCATCTCCCGAGCACTATGATCATAGGTCCCAGCTGCCTGGAGTTGATATCTCCCCTTTCCACCTACTCCCTGCAGTCGGGGTGGACCTCTTGGTGGTGGTGGCGGTAACACCTCGAAACTTCTCCCACCACCAGTTGTACGACCTGCTCCTCTACCACGTCTTCCTGATCCCTACAGACCACCTTGATTGAACCTCTGCCTCTGCTTGGGTGTTCCCTCTACTATCTACTGATCATTTGAATAGTGTGTTGGATAGTCACGAACCATGGGACCCTGCCCGCCGCATGTGAAACATTGCATGTTCCTTGTATGATTAGCTCTGTCTCATGTCCCACGCACAACCGAACCCAAGTCCTGAGGCCGTCCACATGTAGTTCTGGTCCACTTGGATATCCGGGACATCATTCTGCTACTAACTGCATAAGGCTCCATTGTGTGATGCCCAAGGGAGGGTCTCTCTGCTGGTGAGTGGTCAGCAAGGAAACTCTCCACTAAGAGGGCACGCTCAGACAGCCCTGACTATGTCGGGATGATGAGGGGGATCATCGAAGCCCTGATCTCTCGTGTGAGCCCCTTCTCGAAGGTCTGGGCCTTGAATAATTGGTCATGCACCATATATGTGGAGTAGCGTAAGAGGTCGGCGAACCTCGCTGAGTACTATTCCACCTTCATGCTTCCCTACTACAGATGAAGTAGCTCCTGAATCTGCACTTCACGTAGGGTGGTTGTGACAAACTCTACTCGAAACAGACTCTCGATGTCTGCCCAGAAGAGTGTCACCTTATCATGCACCTAGAGCATCAGGCTCCACCATATGTCTACTACTGCCTGAAGAAGACTCATGGAAAAGACCACCATAAGGTCAGCTGGTGTCCCCACCAGACAAAAAACTCTCACCACACCCTCCAGCCAATCCTCAGCCACCTGTTGGTCCATCTCTCCCCTGAACCTGGGTGGAATCTAGCACTGGAACTCTTGCAACACACTTGAGAAGCATGCATCATCTGCAGCTAGGGCTGGTGGCATCGGTGTCCCAATGGGTGGTGGTACCACTGGTGCCTCCGCTGTGATAGGGCCCTGCACTGAGGCCTCATCACTCGGTGGGCTGCCATCTCTTACAAAGCCTGGAAGCCTGGATGACTATATGCGTGGGGCCATCTTGAAATGGAAGAGGTGCGCCATGGTAAATAAATTATTCCTGGTGAGCTGACTCAAAGAGATCACAACGAAAACTCTTGTAACACACACACAATCAGTGTTTTCGTGCACTGAGTTGGAAATCAGAAGATAGGGTCCTGGTGTATGGATACGTTGGCCACCGCACTAACACTGGACTCCCTGAACTGAAAAATCACACTTTGAATCCTTAACACTATTGCTTCATAGAAAAAATCAGAGGCCTAAGTTCTGTGGCAGAACCAACTCCTCTGATACCAATTTATCATGACCCATCCCCCGGGGCCCATTCCGTGACTACCCCAAGCCCACCTTCCATAGGCCAGGGGCTGGTGACTAGCACCAAATGTGTAAATCCCTTAAACAGGGAACGGAATTGACTTTATATCCTGAAAACACACACAACATAGGAAAATTTGGAAGTAAAACACTAAGTAAAACTATATAACAAATGAATGTCAAAAAGTAAAAAGGGCTGAAAATAAAATCCCAAATGTAAAGTACAAGAAACTGAAAGTAAAAGTACTCAAAAAAGGGAAAACAACTCCTGGATCATCCACTAAGAAATCCAACCTAAAGGGTAGGTAAATATTGCCTCCACAACACTCCACGTACATCCGTCACCTCTGTGTACCGTCACGCCGTGTGGTCCACCTCCGGGTACCGTCCAGCCCTGATACACTCAGCCTTAGTCAGCGTTGTATGTCGTCTGCAACCAACACAATGAGGTGCAGGAATAGCCCATGTAGGGGTGAGTATGACGATACTCAATAGGGACCCCAAGACACTCAAGGTCTCACAAAATCAAACAAGGATAAACCATGAAGTATGAAATCAACAGATGACCCCACTTAGGTATATGCTCATACATATACCTAAGTTATCAGTAATCTATCTCAATCATGAAGAAAACACAAAATTTTCTGAATCAGCTCACAAAGGTATACAAATTTTGTTGAAAGATAGAGATGATTAGATGTAGCCACTAAATCATCTATTCTGTCAAACCCACGTAGGATCCTGGTGCAGAAATTAGAACTGTCGAACCCACATAGGATCCAGGAACAGTATTCAGAACTGTCGAACCGACACAGGATCCAGGAATAGTTGTTAGAGCTTTCTAACCCACACAGAATCTAGGAACATTAGTTAGATCTGTCGAACCCACACAAGATTCAGGAATTGTCATTAGAGCTATCAAATCCAAACAGGATCGAGGAATAGTAGTCAGAGCACAACCATCCACATGGTTTCCACACAAGCACGCTTGATTCCGGGAGGGTCCTCTCTTCAAGCCAAGTGTCAATACATCAACATCCACGAAGTCCCATGTTTATGTATCTAAAAGATCCTTCCCACCATAAGATACCCAACGCGAAAAATGGTGTATCAATTGGATGCCCAATCTGAGAGTTATTGACATTTCTGTTCCGAGGGCCCGATTGGATTTACGTTCGATCCAACCAGGTTGTACCCAAACTATGTCCAAACCTTGAGTGGGGTATACCAAAAGAACCGTCTTCCTCCAAGGATTCCATCTCCATAGATGGTTCATCAATTGGACTCTTGTAGCTCAAGATACGAGAAAAAGAGTGGAAAATAGGTCAAACGGGTCCTGGTCTAGTCCGGCCCAGTCTGACCGAACCGGTCCGTGGGTCTGACCCAGCACACGGGGGTGGCCCGGCCTGTGATGGGTCCATCCCGCACTAGGTCTTGCCTGTGCTGGGTCTGGCCTGCATTGGGCTCGGCCCGCAGCTAGTGGCCCGTGGTGTCGGTCAGTGTCACGTGGGACCCACTCGAAGAGTCCCGCTCCTCCCGGCTGGCCAAGCGGCCAGTCACCTCCCACACAACGCAGTTGTACATCACCTCCTCCGGCGACTGGAAGAGCCGGCCACCCATCCCGCGAGGTTGTGTCCAAGGTCGTGGCCTGCTCCTCGGACGTGTGGTGCGCCCTGCGTCGTGCCTTCCTCGGCAAACCGATAGTTTGGGCCGCCGGTTCTTCTCACAACCGGCCTTGCGTCGGCCACCGCTACACTGCCACGACTTATCGACAACATCCTACACCTCCAGCGGTGCGATTGTGTCACTGCCATCCACATGGCCAGCCGGAGTTCCGACCACCCTCCCCTTCATTCCATCGGTGACGTTCGTCGGTTCCTCTCACCAGTGAACCTTCTGCGGGTCACTGGATGAGTTTCGGTGGCCCGATTCTCATTCCACAAGTAGTCAGGAACTCCTCGAGACATCGCCTTCGATCTTCATCCATTGTTGATGAAAAATTCTCATCCCGGACTCGTTCCGTGTTTAGCGTCAAATTCCACAAAGTAAGGCGGAGGGGTCAGGCCGTGTTCATTCGGCCCACACCCTCTGCGTTAGAATGATAGAAAACAACTTTGAATGAAAATCCTTGATGAAAAACGATGAACGAGAAACAAAATAAATTTTGAACCCCTACCTTATTTGATTTGTCGACGGAGGTTTCGAGGAAGGAGATTACGTCTTTGGGGATAAACGTACGTCGATTGATGACGTTCCACGTTAGTTGCCTCCGCAAGGTACTTCTGATCAAGGTTCAGGGTCGACTTCCTCGTTCTTCGATCTCTGGTGGTCATTATTCATTGAGAGGAGTGTTCTTAATCGGAGAGAATAAGTTTCTCCAAGTGCTCTTCCAACCCCTCTCCAAACAATCGAATGGCCAATATAAATTAAATTATGTTTTATTAATTTAATTTTAATTTCACCATTAATTCAATAGGTGATGGCATAATAAATTTTAAGGGGGTGGTACCATTAAAGAGGGGGAGTTTAAGAGGCTCCCCCACACTTAATAGGGGAGTTCATGATTTTTTAACCTCGGGTGGTCGCCACCATATTAAACATGAAGTGGAGGTTAGTTTTGGGTGGACCCCACCACCAACTTCCACATGGAGGCTTCAACCAATCGAAATAAAAATGAAGCTACAATTTTTTTTTAAATCTTTCAATAAAAACCCCAAAACAATCTTTTAATCTCAACCCACTTCCAAAGAGTTGAAAGTATTCTTAAGCGAATATCAGCGCTGCGAGTTCAACAGTGCCCTCAGATTTCAATTCCGAGCAACCATTAAAAAGTTATATAAACCCACACGTACGTTTATTGAATGTACCCGAACAAAACATCAAAAATTGATTCTGGGTACACCGGGCCACGGAATCACGCGCCGTCAATTTCTGCAGACTTGTAAAATTACCATGTATTTAAAGAAAATCCACAGAAATCCCAGGTCTTTACATAGAGGTTGTAATGTCATCCCTCGTGGGCCCATGGTTGTAGAGATCCCTGATGGAGAAGGTTCAGGTCATCCATGAACAGATGAAGACATCCCAGAGAAGATAAATATCATATGCAAACCTCCATTGTTGTCCTTTAATGATCAAACAAGGAGACCATGATTCTTAGTGGTCTCCCCATGTGGTGGAATGTAGAGGTTTTCTAGGGAGGCAAGCTATCCTTGTGGTTCATCGGGCCATTCTAGATCATGCATATGGTTGGTGTGGTTTCCTACCACATTTCCCTACCCTTATTACTGGAGCGGGTGCATGATGTCTTCCACATGCTAGAACTAATAAGACACATGCCTAATCCCATGGACGTCACTGACTGTAGTGAGATAGACATTGAAGATGGATCCATCATTGTAGACCACATGGTGGAGATCGAGGATCAACATTAGTCGACCTAATGTGGATGGGTCATCCCTTTGGTTATGATGCTATGGAAGCACAAACAAATGCTGGAGAGTTATGGGGAATAGAAGATCTATATGCGAGCTTATTAGCTAAAGTTTTTTTTTCCTATTTTTACTTTTTGGGGAAAAAATCTTGAAGAAGGGAATAATGTAGATATCTGGTTTTATCTTTGTAATACTTTTAAATATTTTTTTATATATTTCCAAAGCTCAGCAATGAGACGGCATGAAATTCCAAGCCTGGTGTGCCTAGAATTAATTTTATAAAAATATTAAGTACATTCTAAACAATTCATATGAAAGAAATGGGATAAAACATAAATGGTAACTCATATTTAACATTTAAATTCATGGTTGAGTCCAGAATGTGGAGTTTACCCATGGTTGGACATAAATTTATTCTATGTGGGTTTTTTGTGGAAAATTCCACCCATGGTAAAAAACATAATTAAAATTATTTTATTTACCCTTGGTGTCATGTTGAATAACTTTCAATTGGGGGATCATATTGGACTTGTAAGAACCCATTTTTTGCTATGAGAGACTTTGGAATATTCTTGATGTTATTCCAGAGCAGTGCCTTCAGATGGCATGCGATTCCGAGCCCCGATGTGGACAAAATTAAATTTTTAGTGCGTTCACACTAGGCATGCCAAATCAATAGGTTAACTCTTAAATGGATATTCGGACCAGAAGTTTGAGTGTACGGATGGGTCCAAAATGGCGTGTTTACCGCAAGAACGACATAAATCATGTCAGCGCTGGACGTTTGGACCCCTCATCCATTACCGGAACGTTAAATGAATAAATAAAATAATTTATTTATTTATTTAATGGGTAACTCAATTATCTCTTAAACGGTAGCTCGGATTGGAAAACCAAGGGCACCGTTGAGCTCGGAGTGTGTCGTTTACCCTAGAAAGGGTGTAACTTTCACGGGCGTGGGCCTTATGTGGAAGACTCCACCAGGGGCGTTTTCATAATTAAGTGGTCTCAGGCGTTAGATTTTACATATTTCTAATGGATTCTCGGATTACAAATCTGATACCACCGTTGTGCTCGGGACGTGGTGTTTACTTCTCGGAATGTTGGTGACTCACTTTCTTGGCATGAGCTACGGGATGGAGATCCCCTTACGATCATGTTCGGGCTTTTTGATTGAGCATATGGATATTTATATACCTTGTTCTAGTGCCCACTTCTTGGTTTTTGGTTACTCTCCTTCTAGGAGAGGCGAAGACGTGCGGGGTATGCCATGTGGTTTCTGCATCTAGCTTCTCCTGGTTGGACGAGTCTACTCTCCTGCTATAGGTAACGAAGACTGGACGGAAAGTTCATCTTCTCACCGTTTCCATCTCCTGTGTCTGGATGAGTCTACCTCCTTTGTCTTGTTGGGTTGAGCTGGACTCTATACTGTTACTCTTCTGCACCCTCTCTATTGTACTCCTTTACTATTCCCTGTTCGATCTACTGCTCACCCTTTAGTACCTCCTTTTTACTCCCTCAAGCCTTCGGGGTATCCTACTGAGTATTTCTATACTCACCCCTGATTGGGCTTTTCTTGCACTTGGTGTGACCTTACAGATGATGCCCAGGTTGGTCGCGACTTCAGGGAATCATAAGAGTTTGGGAGCTTGGACCGCGTGCGGTGGTCGGAGTCGGGTTCCAGGTGGGGGACCCTTCCAGCAGTTTTTCTATTGTTTACCTGTTTCTGGGTTGTGGCACCTTTTCTTGTTGGGCACGTGTTTGCCCCTTTCCTTTTTCAGTTCACCTTCAGCACTTGATTGTACTGTTAGAGGTCGATGCACTTTTGTGGTTTATATATAGCAGTTTCACTTTGCGTTACTTTATTTTTCTTTTACTCTTCACATTTTCATTGAGTGGGCTACATGTGTGTGTACAGGTACTTAGGAAAAGGCCTCCGCGAGTTGTTGTGCCTTATGTGCTAGTCGCCAGCCCCTGGCCTATGGAGGCGGGCTTGGGGTAGTTCTGGCTCGAGCCCGGGTAGGTTCAGGTCCTGAAAAAGTGGTATCAGAGGTGGTTCATTCCTTGGGACGTTTTTCGGACGTCCCTAAAATAGAATTGGTCAGGATTTAGGGTAACTGTGTCAACATGTCTCGAGAGCGGCTCTCAGGCTAGGGAGTCCAGTGATGGTGCGGCAACCGACGTATCCATTCAGCAGTACCCTGATAACTCGTTTGTCGACTCAGCATGCTAAGACACTTGTTTCAGGGAAAATTGGTTTGTGTATCACATAGGATTGAGTTTTTGACTATCCTTCTTGAGTCAGCTCCCCATTGTTGTTACTGTTATATACATATATGATCATCTGATCGCGACATTCCTTGATAACATTCAGGATGTCTCCGTGAAGACAACCAGCTAGGATACCAGCTTTGGTGTTTGACAATGACCCTACGAGCTACGAGGCCTCAGTCTAGGACCCATCATGTGATCCCCTTTCTCCGGGTGGACTGGTAGTAGCACCCCCACCTATTGAGTAGCGGACAGCTTCAGTAGAGCAGACGGGGCTTGAGCACAAGTTGAGTGCGCACCGTGAGTTCCAAAGGCAGAGACCGATGTGGTTCAATGGTGAGACAGACCCTTAGATAGCAGAGGTTTGGCTGGAGATAGTGGTTCGCCTTTTCAGGCTTGTGCAGACGCCGACAGATTTTATGGTGGCTTTGGCCACCAACCATTCCCGCGGAGTAGCTTGGCGTTGGTGGAGTCTGGCGACTCAGTTTCTTGACGAGTCATCGCTATCGTGGGGAGACTTTCAGTTTTTGTTTCGTGAGGAGTTTTTTCCCTCCTGCTTATGCTCCGTTCGGATTCAGGAGCTCCTGCAGTTTCAGCAGGGAGAGATGACGGTGGCCGAGTACGCGGCTAGTTTCGCAGACCGTGCACGCTTTTACACGGACATGGTCCATGACGGAAACTTACGAGCGTGGGTGTTTTAGCGGGGTCTCCTCTGAGAGATTCTTGATATCAGAGTACCATTGGGCATTTCCACTTATGTCGGGGTGCTAGAGCAGGCGCTGGTGACAGAAAGCTTCCTGTCGCGTTCTACAGTTGGTGGTTGCAGCAGGTGCACCACCACGACAGAGGCAGCGCCATGATCAGAGTAGCACCCAGAGAGGTGGTTCTAACAGAGGAGAAGGAGAAACTGATAGTGGGGGACGACTTTATGAGGTCATCCCATCACCACCAGGTGGTTCACGTCCGGATTCGGGAGATGACAGTTGGGACCACAGACAACCACGAGCTTTGGATGTCTATGATCCTGCCGAGCATGAGGTGGCAAGAGGTACTCCCTGAATCTCATCTAATTTTTGCAGTAGAGTTATTATACTCTATATGTAGAATTCCTTTTCTCCCTACCCCTTGTTTGAGTTGTTACCAGGGTGGCACGGGGCATCGGTGTAACCTTGTGTTGGTAAGGTAAAAAGGCATGTGACCTTTTTCTTTATTCGATGGTGTCGACTCCTTCTCTCTTCGAGCGTGTAAGAGAGAGTCTGGGTTGTGGGACAATGACTGTGAGATCATTCATGACCAGATATCCTTGGGTGTTTTATCATATGGTTATTCTAAATGATGGAATCACCAGGCTTTGTTCTAGGTCCAAGCAGGGATTGCAGTTGCAGTGTGTGACGTAGGGGTTCGGTCGGGGAGGTGAGCTACCCCCAAGATCCTTCAGGACATTTCAGATCATGAAAAGGGATGGAGAGGTTCCCTACCGCCTGGCCCTAACCCCAAAGTCTGGAGTGGGTGCACGACGTCTCTCGCATGGCTTACCTGAGGAGATGTGTGCATGATCCTATGCATGTCATCAGCAAGGGAAGACCTCACATGAATATATCAAACCCTTTGGTCTGTGTGTGGTGATGCAGGACTGTGCAAGAGTTCTTCTGGGTACGGAGGTGCCAGGTGTGGGCTTAGTACCCTGGGATGTTCCCTGTTTTTTCTTTTTGGGGACGAAAATCTTGAAGGAGCGAATGATGTAAGAAAAAATTTTTTTCTATGAAAGACTTTGGAATATTCTTGATGTTATTCCAGAGAAGTGCCTTTAGACGGCGTGCGATTCTGAGCCCCGCTGTGGCCAGAATTAAAATTTCAGTGCGTTCACACTGGGCATGCCAAATAAATAGGATAACTCCTAAACGGAGATTCAGACTTGAAGTCTGAGTGTACAGATGGGTCCAAAATGGAGTGTTTACCCCAGGAACGACATAAAACATGTTGGCACGGGACTTTTGGACCCCTCGTCCGTTACCAGAACGTTAAACGGATAAATAAAATAATTAATTTATTTATTTAATGGGTAACTCAAGTATCTCTTAAATTTTAGCTCGGATTATAAAACCAAGGGCACCGTTGAGCTCAGAGTGTGCCATTTACCCTATAAAGGGTGTAACGTTCACAGTCGTGGTCCTTATGTGGAAAATGCCGCCAGGGGCATTTTCATAATTAAGTGGTCTCGGGTGTTAGATTTTATATCTTTAGAACGGAGTCTCAGATTAAAAATCCGACACCACCATTGTGCTCGAGATGTGGTGTTTACTTTTGGGACTATTGGTGACTCACTTTCTTGGATGAGCTACGGTATGGAGATCCCCTTACGATCTTGTTCGGGTTTCTTGATTGAGCATATGGATATGTATATACCTTGTTCCAGTGCCCACTTCATGGGTTTTGGTTACTCTCCTTCCAGGAGAGGTGAAGACACATGGGGTATGCCACGTGATTTTTGCATCTAGCTTCTTGTGGTTGGACGAGTCTACTCTCCAGCTATAGGTAACGGGGACTCGATGGGAAGTTCATCTTCTCACCATTTCCAACTCCTGTGTCTGGACGAGTCTACCTCCTTTCTCTTATTGGGTTGAGCTGGACCCTCTACTGTTACTCTTCTTCACCCTCTATACTCACCCCTACCTGGGCTTTTTCTGCACTTGGTTTGCCCTTGCAGACGACAGACAGGTTGGTCCTGACTTCAGCGGAGCTTAGGAGTTTGGGAGCTTGGACCGCGTGCGGTGGTCGGAGTCGGGATCCATGTTGGGAACCCTTCCAACTGTTTTTTCAATTGTTTACCTGTTGCTGGGTTGTGGAACCTTTTCAGGTTCGGTGCATTTTTTCCCTTTCCTTTATCAGTTTACCTTCAGCACTTTCTTGTAATGTTAGAGGTCGATGCACTTTTGTGATTTATATATAGCAGTTTCACTTTGCTTTACTTTCTTTTTCTTTTACTCTGCACTTTTTCATTGAGTGGGATACGTGTGTGTGTACAGGTACTTAGGAAAAGGCCTCCCGGAGTTTTTGTTCCTTTGGCACTGGTCACCAGCCCCTGGCCTATGGTGGCAGGCTTGGGGTAGTTGCAGCTCAAGCCCGGGTAGGGTCGGGTCTTGACAGGACTTTTGAGACCGTGGTTGAGTTTGGGATGAGGTTTCTTATATAATAATGACATTAAACAAGAGGGCATGGGAGATTCAAAATCCACGCCAATTGGGACTCCTATAAATAAGGACTTAAGGCTTTTAGATTAGGTTTAGCCTTTGATTCTCTCTCTATCTATATATCTCTATACAACACCACGAAGACTTCTCTCATTTTTTCTTTGTCAGATCTAGGAGTAACCTCCACCGAAACCTCGGCGGATCGAAGTGGGAGTGCAACAGACGCATCCTCAATGAAAAAAAATCAATTCCAGGTAGGTTTTATTCTACCTTTGAGTTACAATTCATCTTTTAAATTGAATATCTGTTTGTTTCATTCTAGTTTGTCTCCTAAACCATAAATCATCGATGGCTACACGAACATGACCATCTATTTTTTTAAACCCCGTTATTGGCATGTTCTTCATCGATATTCATCACCCAATGTTGGGGGAATCATAACACTGATAGATCAATGAGTGGAGGCTAGATCTATGTATCTATTATTGTGAGTAGCACAGATCCAATATCATATGATTAGAGGAAGCCTAATGGTCCCCGAAATGGACCACCAGATTTTCATCAGCACTGCAGCCAGCGGGGGCACACAGTGTTGGATCATGGAGTGGTGTAAGAACTGTAGCCCAATGGTTCTGAAATGCGGCGGGCCACAAGGATGGACGGGTTTGTCAAAAGTGGTCATGTGGCGTGACCCATGCGGTGACCGTAGTCACAATGTTTGGCGGCCAGTCAACAATGTTGATTATGATGACGGTGAACATGCATTGAGATGGTCTCTGAAGTAGGGTGGACTATTTTCGGTTGGTGGAATGGGCCACCAGGTCTAGGACCACTCAGAGTGGGCTGGGCCAGGCTAACAGGTAGTTTCCAACCTGGCATGTTGAAGCCCGTGTACCTGGACAGACTCAGGTTGGATCCCAGTTCGACCTGGGGTTACCGTATGATCGATCATCCATGGTTGACCATGGAGGATGATTTCCATGGTATCTTGAGCTTCCATGGCATGACATGATGTACCGATTATTGGTTGACTACCACATTCAGTGGACCGATCGTGATTCAGTCTAGAAGCCTAGCGAAGCCTTTTTTTCATCAAACACCCATATCACTTTAACCAGGCGTATGTTTGACGCGTCACCTATGGTAGTGTGACCCTCCCTTAGAGAGGGACCTTTTGGGGTAAATTTTGGAATTTGAATTTTGGATTTGAGGTGAAGGGCACACAAAGACCCATTCGGGAGTGTGGTAGTGAAAAGAACCCTTTTCAACAGTTGACAATTTTGGGAAAGTAAATACCCTATCTTAAGCATTTTTCTGCATAGAATGTGATGATGACCTCTAATGCAGATTTCAGCTTACAATGAGTGGTGATATAAACTTGATTCTATTCTAGCATTGTTCGATGATGGGAGTGGTGGAAGTGAGGTTTTAGAATAACAAGAGTATTATTGGCTTACCCTTCAATGCATTACCCTTCAACGTGGTTGGGTAGTGGTGTTTGTTGATGAATATTCTCGGCTTACCCACCAACATATTACCCTTAAGCGAGGCTGGGTAGTGGAATTCACTGATGAATCTTTTAGGATTACTAAAAGTATGTCTAATTGTCCCTTATAGACCATTCAAGGTTACGATGCTCTGCTAATGTGTATAGTAGCACTCAGGTCGAATCCTCACCGATGATACTTTTTAAAAGTCGATTTTTAGTTGATTGTATTTTGATTGGGGGGTATTGTTTGTAGATATTCATTAAAATGATTTATTGATTTAACAATTTAATAAATATTGGGGTGATTTCATTATTATTGATTTAATCTTGTGATATCCTTCAACTTTTCATTATATTGCATTAAATTAACACCTAATTCACAAGGTGACATTGATTGGAATTCCCAAGTGTTAAGGATTTAATCCAAGACTTGAGTAAACATAGGGTTATAATACCAATCAGATATTATTGATTGTAGTGTATTTATGGTTTCAATATTCCATGTAAACCACACATTAAAAAAACAATTCATTAATCAAGGAAATTTTAAGTCCAACATACACAATGTTAATTTGAAGAATATTCATCGAGAAAATACTCTCAATCACTTGACATCCAAAAATTATAACTCACCCCAATGATATATTTACTAAAGAATTGAAATAGTTATTAATAAGGTAATATTTTTTTATAGGGATTAACTATAAATAGAATGAAAATAAAGGGATAAAAAGAGTTGTGTGTTGAACACACACACACTAACAATGATGATAATTAAAAACAGAATTTTGATTAAATGAAGAAGAAAAAGAAGGGAAGGTGATTAAACCATATTTAACATATTTTAAGAATGTTAATATTATTTAACATAATTTTTATGAGAATAATATATGAATAATAAGAAACGTGCATTAAAATTCTATTGAAATGGAAACAGACTTACACGATTACAAATAAACAGAACACAAAATAACATGAAAAAAGGAGAGGAGGAAGGGAATCTCAAGTGACAAAAATGAGTATGGAAGGTCATCCCAAGACTTTGGAAAGGCTTTGTTCGTGCCAATGCATGCTACTCCCTTCTGAAATTCATACCACTTGTAAGGAGAAGAGGGGGTTGTATTTATAGCCCAAGGAGGTGGACTATTTGCATTCCAAATCTTCCCCTCCACTTGAATCACCAATTTGGCCATCTAGACATCTGAATATCGAGATATTCTCTACTTCCAAGTTGTATATATTTATCTTTACTATTATCCCACAAAATTGACTGGCCATTGGATTTTTGGAGCCAATGATATGGCTATTTTACTAAACAGTTTTCACCTGTCCATTTTTATCAACAATTTTTTAAAGGCTAAAATGTAAATGAGTTTTTAATAGTAATGGGCCCTCAAATAAACATAATCTATTATAACCAGATGTACTTAAATATCATATCATTCACCATGATAAATCCCTTCTTCATTTGATTAGTAAATAAGGAGAAAATTCAGTAATACTATCCTGATTTTAATTCCCATCTAGAATGGTGGGCTGGAATTAAATTCATCAGTTGGGTCCATTCACATTGGATATGGGACTTGTATTTTTAAAAAAGATATATTTAATTTTCCCCCAACCTTTGGAGGAGAATTAATGGATTTAGAATTTTGGAGTGATCCCAATAATTCTATCTTCATGGATTGTCTTGTTTCTTTACAGATTATTTGGGCATTTTTGTTTGGACCATATAACCCTCCAAATGGAAGAATTGGTCCAAGATCCATTATATGGAAATGTTTTATACTGAATAGGTAATCTTACAAAAGAAAATCCAAAAAATTTGGATCAGTATGGGGATTCATATTATTAAAACATTAAATATACTTTAATCTGGATGAATTCAAATAGTGCTAAAAAATTATATTTAATATTTTATCATTAATATTTCACACATATTATGAAAATTTCATATAAAATAAGTAAAGGGAGTATATAATAGGTCATGAAAATATTAATAATATCAAATCAATCACACTTAGTCTTGTGCATCCCATCATGTGCAATAAATATAGAAACATAACAAAATAATTTTTACTTCCCAATAAATATAAATTTTTGTTTTCACCAATCAGAGGAGGTTTAGACCATTTCACACATCCATATTGAGTTCCACCACATTTTTTTATAGAAAAAATGTTCCCAAAAAAACTCTTTTTTAATGCTCAAATTTAGAAATGGAAAATCTGGGAATACAAAACTCACTACTCTTAAGACAATAAAAACAAATTTCTATAGGTTCACTCATTCACCAACTAAAAGTGAAAATCCTAGAGTTTAAAAGAGCTTTCATCTTATATTCCTTATCCTAATGTGAAAAATAATGAAGAATTATTTATAAGCGGTTTTTCTATGGCTATGGGATGATAAGAATTCATTATTCAAAAGAATAGAAAGAGGGGTAAAACACCGACATGGAAAAAGAAATGAAGAATATTTTTGAAAATAAACATGGAAAGAAATGGAAACAAATATTTACAAGGGAACAACTATGTGAATCAAGACACAATAGTGGAAGAAATTTTGAAGGGAATGAGAGGATTTAATGTTTAAAAACACAAAACTCCTCACAATTACAAAATAATATATAATGATATTGTTCTTTTTTTTCATTTTTTCATTTTTTCGATAGTTGAACTTGGGAAAAATCTCAAACTCATATAACAACGCATGATTGATCTCCTCACGAAAGTAATTCTAGCAGTTATAACAAGATCAAAGTTTGAGGAAGAGTAATTTTTGACCCACCCTATACACAACCCATTATTTTTTTATTCATTTATTTTTTATTTATTTTTTATTTTTTTGAATAGTTTTAAAAAAAATTAACAATATGTCATAAGAATATATTGACTCACAAACACAATGAATGAAAACCTCTCCCCCGCACTAAGATGGTTGATTTCCCTCAAGAATATTATTACACAATGAAAATCAATAAAATGGCACCCAAAATGAAATCCATCCTCCCACACATAAATTTTGATAAATAATGCAATGAAAATCCATGTAAATATTGGGTGGGAAAAGGTATTGGGATTGTAATATGGCTAAAAAGAAAAGGCTTTCGAAGGCTTGAAGAGGCATTCAATAGGAGGATTAATATAAGGGTAATGGAAAGCTATTTGGTTATTGTGACTCTCGTGTGGTTAATAAACTGCCTCTATCATATTAACTCACACTAAAGTAGGAAATTTAGCTCAAATTTCCCCAAACTCAAGACTAAAAATCAGGGCACTGAAAAAACACACATTTTAAATAGATGGACATATGTTGCCTTATCATAAAAGAAAATGTTTTTCATTACAGGTGTAAAAAATCATTTTCCAAATAAAAAATTGAGCATTCATAATTTTTTATTCTAGACACAAAATTCTTTATCCAAAGTCATTATGAATGTAATGAATTTTTGAGATGAAAACACGTCTTTTTGAATCCCAAAAAAGGTGAGAAAAAATTTCAAAAGTTGAAGGTGAGTAATTATGACTCTTTTTTTGTGTTTTTTTTATTTTTTTAGTTTTTGTTTTTTTTACATATTTTTAGTGTTTTTTTAATTCCCAACCACACAAAAGGGAAAGATAAAAAGAAAGGGTTTGATGAAGAAAGTGGTAAAAAATGAAATAGATGGGAAGAAGAATAAAGAGGTTTAGAGAGGAAGATTTAGAGAGATTTAAATGGAAAGTGGTTCCCCTGGTATAGATTTCATGGGTCACGGTCTCCATTCAGTGGTGGGTTAGTGGATGTTAGTGCCCATCACATTATAGGTTTCCTAAAAATGAAAAAATATTATTCATGTAATGAAAAAATAAAAGAAATTAAAATTTTATAAAAGTAATAGAAAATATGGGTTTATGTCAAAGAATCACTATATTTATTTTGTATAGATCTTTATAGTTTCTCTAGGCTACCCATAGTCTGATGGTGGACACCGTATTTTTTCAAATCCAATGTTTGTCTAGAAAAACATCTCCTCTGGGTTTCCTGATTGTTCATTGGATAATTTCTCCCCTTCATTGATGTGGTGCTTGCAATTCAATGGGGGTTTGAAATAGAATATGACTATCTTCCCTTTGGTCTTCAACATGAGGTATTATGTAACCCACTAAGTGTTGGTTTTCTATGATTGGAAGTTCAGGAATATGTTTCAATTCTGATGGTATGTTTATGTAAGGTTCGTATAATACAAAACCATAGCAGGAGATCCCAATTGTTTTTAAATAATTTATTTCATCACTTACTGATTTATTCTAATGAGGATCAATGGAGTCATAATACTGAATAAAATTTTCAATATCCTTTATATCAATGTATTTTTTCAATGAATGGTCAATTTCAACATCACCAATGATCACTTTATAAATTAGGGAACAAATATCACAAACATCACTACTATCAGGACAATATAAACACATTGGTTTGGGGTTCACATCACATATAAAAAAAATTGCAGAATCATGGATAGTAAATGATGAATGTTGGATAATTATATTTGAATCAAAAAATGAAAATTCTCATTCATTTTCCCCAATACCATCCATGTTAGAGCATTAGATATCAATGGTGAGATAGTATTCCAAAGAGTTTTCAATATCCTTTAGATCAATGGAGTTTTCATCGGTAATTTCAACATCATGTTCTCTATTTATGACTTGGTTACTGAGGATGAAAAAAATTCCATGGATAAGATTCCATAATAGAAATAAATTTTGGTTTTAGATTTCATAAAGAATTTTCTTCCTAGAATTAGAGGAGACTGGAAAGAAATTTGTCTCACCTTACATGTCAAGGACATATAAGTCAGCTTGGAAGATAAGATCATTGACCCAGACAAGGATATCCACAATAATTCCCTCAATACTAGTAGTGATAATATTGGATAACTAGATGACAACACTCATCGGATGTGAGGGACCTAGACCATGGTTATAGAAGATGTATTTGTGCCTGAAATTAATTGAGGCTCCTAGGTCTATGAGTGCATCATCGAAATTAGAACTTCCAATTTGGCATGAAACCATAAATGTCCCTAGATCCTTGATCTTTATGGGAAAATAATACTGGGTGGAAACATTTTCTATGGTCCTATGTTGTCTCTTGTGGGTGAACAATTCATTAAGAAACTTTGAATACTTGGGGATTTGTTTTATGGTATCTAAGATGGGTATTTTGACATCAAAACATCTAAACATGTTATTCATTTTAGGATTGGGTTCAAAGGACATCCATGGTTTTGAAATATTTTGAGGAAAAAGAATTTTATTCCTAAGTTAAATGAAAGGAGGTGATGGAATTCTTTCTGGTTACTTTTCAGGTTACTTTTTCTTTTCATTTTCTTGGTCAACATTGAAAGGGGGGGGGTTGGAGGAATTATCTTCAGGTATATCAATTTTATTCCCCGATCATAGTGAAATTGCACTTATATAACCCTTGGGGTTTGGTAATAGTTGAGTTGGGGTTTGGGAAGAATTTGATTGTTGTTTCCGGCTCAGGTGGGATACAAGCTGACCAATTTGTGCTTCAATGATTTTAATGATGGAATGGGTGAAGGAGGAAAGATCTTCCACATCACCTTCCCATAGTTTCTTGGAAGTATAGGATTGTCCAGGATTGGTATAATCTTGATTTTGGTTCTTGTTAAAGTGATTGTATTGGTTTGGGAATTGGTAAGGCTCACTAGGATAGTGGAATCCAATAGGAGGATTATTCCTTTGAGTTTGAGAAACAAAAGGATAAGGTTGATAGAAGTTACCGACACCTTGACCATATTTTAATTGGTTTGTGTTTTGATGAGGGTATTTAGGGGGATGAGGAATCTGATTCCCATATCTAAAGCTAGGGTTATATGTAGATGAGAAAGGCTCAAAATGGGGTTGGTTGGAGTTTCTAACAAACTGACCTGATTTTTGAGGGTTAGGGTTCTGATGAGCATATGCTACATTGAGTTCCATTGGTCCAGATGAATCAGACGTATCATATTGAAGTTCTGGACGTGTGTTAGTTAGATGATATTGGTTGCTACAGATTCCATAGTTCTTGATAGGTCCCTGGAACAAAGATTGTGGATAAGACAAGATTGGGGATTTGGAAGCCACAACTAGTTGCCTCACAAGACCTGTATGTTCACTCATCCACTTTTTCATATTTTTCGGCTCTATTGACGGACAATCTTGGACTATTATTACTTGATAATGTTATCTAGTATGGAATTTTTGTGTGTTTGCAGCCATGTTACTTATGAGATCTCTTTCATCTTTAGGATTTTTATCAACAAGAGCATCACCACTTGGAACATCAATGAGGGTTCTCTCCAAATCCAGTAAACCCTCATAGAAGTATTATATCAAGAGTTATTCAGGTAAATGGTGGTGTGGGTTAGTTGCAACAATATTTTTGAGCCTCTCCTAGTACTCATGGAGTAATTTATTTTGGAATTGATGGATACCACTTATTTCCTTTTGGATAGAAGTAGTACGAGAAGCAAGAAAGAATTTATCTAAGAAGAGTTGCTTCATTTCATTCCATGTGGTTATGGAACCAGAAGGGAGGTAGTAGAGACATGACTTGGGAATGTCATCTAGGGAGAAAGGTAATGCTTGAAGTTTAATTGTTTCCTCATAAACCCCTTGAAGATTCATGGTAGAGCACACCACTTAGAACTCTTTAAGGTAAAGATGTGGATCCTCACCAGCTATCATGTGGAAATGAGGGAGAAGATGAATCAAACCTAATTTGAGTTCGAAGTCAGCCTCTATGTTTGGATATTGAATACCAATAGGAGGGTAATTCATATCAGGGGAATCATGTTCTTTAAGTGTTTGTTCCCTCATATTGGCCATATCTAATTCAATTGGTTGGACAAGGATATGTTCTTGAATGAGTTGATTATCTCTAATGTTCCTCCCCAGATAGTGAATTGTTCTATCAATTTTAGGTTCAAACAAATTTGAGGGATTTTTTGGGAGGCTACAGGGGAATCATAGATATTTTGGAAGAAACATGATGATGGGTTTTCTTTGTGTGTTTTTTTCAATTTTTTTAATTGTGTGTTTTTTTAAAATTACTAGAAACTAACAACTACTTAATTGCACCATCCCCGACAATGGTGCCATTTGAAAGTGCGACTGATTGTCTCCTATAAACCATTCATGGTTTTGATTCTCAACTAATGTGCATAACAACACTCGGGTCGAATCCTTAGCAATTATACCTTTTAATAGTCGATTGTTTTTAGTAGATTTTATTTTGATGGGGGGGGGGTTGTTTGCAGATATTAATTGAAATGATTGATTGATATAATAATTTAATAAATATTGGGGGTGATTTCATTATTAGGTAGTTACCTTATGATATCCTTGAACATAGATTTATATTTCATTAAATTAACACTCACTTCACAAGATGGCCTTGATCGGAATTCCCGAGTGTTAAGGATTTAATATAAGCCTTAATTTATCTTAGGGTTATAATATAAATCAGATCTTGTTTACAGTAGTGTATTTATGGTTCCAATAATCCATGGAAACTAAATTTTAAACAAAAAAGTCATTAATCCATGACATGTTAAGTCAAATTTACACAATGTTAATTTGAAAAATATTCATTGATAAAATACTATCAATCACTTAACATCCCTAAATTATAACTTACAAAAATGATAGATTAACTCAGACATTGAAATATTCATTGATCAAGTAATATGTGTTTATAGTTTTAAACTATAAATTGAATGAAAAGAACGAGATAAGAAAAGAGAAGTATGTCAAACACACACACATGAATAATGATGACAATTAAAAACATACTTTCGATTGAATGAGAAAGCAAAATAATGTAAGGGGATTAACTGTATTTAACCTATTTTAAGACCATTAATATTTTTTAACAAAATATGGATGATAATAATAGATGAATAAGAAGAAAAATGCATTAAAATTATATTGAAATGAAAATAGACTTACATGATTTCAAATAAAAAGTACACAAAATAACATAAAAAAGAGAGGAGGAAGGGTATTTTAAGTGAAAACATGAGTATAGAAGGTCATATCAATCCTTTATAAAGTCATTGGTCATGACAATGTATTCTCCTCTCTTCTGAAATTCCAACGACATGCATATAGAAGAGGAGGTTGTATTTACAGCCCATGGAGGTGGACTATTTGCATTCCAAATATGTACCTCCACGGGAATCACCCATATGGACATCCAGATGGATGAATATCATGATATTCTCTTCTTCCATGTTGTATATATTGCTGTTTACTATCTTCCCTCAAAACTAGGTGTCCATTGGAATTTTTTATCCAATGATATGGCAATTTTTCTAAAAATATATTACCTATCCATTTTAATCAACACTTATTCGAAGGATGAAATGGGAATGGGTTTTTGAATAGGAATATGACCTCAAATAAAAATAGGTTATTCAAAAAAAAATTCCGCCCATATCTTAAATTTCATAATAAAAAGTACCTGATTTATTGAATGATAATATCAGATGAAAATGCAAGAATAGTTCCCTAATTTTAATTCCTATCCAGAATGGTGGGTTGGACTTTAAATCATTAGTTGGGCCCCTTTTATTTGGATTTGGAACTTGAATATTTTATTCCAGATGAATTTCATTTTCCCCTGACCTTTGGAGGAGAATTAATGGATTTAAACTTCTTCAGTGAGCCCAGTAATTCTATCTTAATGGATTGTCCAATTTCTTCACAGATTATTTTGGCTTTTTTTTTGTGGACCATATGACTCTCCAAATGGAAGAATTGGTCCAAGATCCATTCTAGTAAAATATTTTATGTTTAATGAGGAATCCTAAAAAACAAAAACCATAATATTTAGATTAGTAGGGTGATAGTTATTATTAACCCATTAAACATACTTAAATATGGATGAATTAAAATAGTGCTCCAAAATTATTTTTAATATTTACGAATTAATATTTCACAAAAAATCATGTGCATTTCATATGAAATTAGTAAAGGAAGTATATAATAAGTCAAGCCGATGTTAATAACATCACTTAACCTCCAGCGTATCACCCTTCAGTGGGGCTGGGTAGTGGCGTTCATCGAAGAGTCAAGGATGAGACATATGTTGACGTACCTTTGGACCCATGAGTAAGAGAAGAAATTTTTACACTGAGACACATCCTTTTAATGTGACCTAAAACCATGTAGAAGAGACAACCCACAAAACTGTATAGTACTGAAATCTGGTGTATGAGCCCCTTTGACTTATAGTTCAGGGAAGACGTAAGGGATGTTGTGCATTGATCGTGGTTGCTTTTGGAACTGTTGGAAACTATTTTTCAGGGATAAGCTGTTACATGGAGATCCCCACACTCTCTATTTGGGTTTCATTGACTAATAATATATACATACATATATATATATATATATATCCTATTCTAGTACCCACTCCTTTGGTTTTTGTTACTCTCCTTCTAGGATATGTGTAGACGCACGAGGTATGAAACATGCTTCCCAAGTATATATTCTTGTAATAGGATAAGGCTACCCTCTTACTATAGGTAGAAAAGACTCAATGAGAAGTTCACCTTATCATAATTTATATCTCCTTATGTCTGGTTGAGTTTACTTTACTTTCATGTTGGGTTGAGCTGCACTCTTTTAATGTACTTTGTTTCATCTACTATTTTCATTTCCTTTTATATCTATTATTGCTCCCCCTTATTTTCAGTGCATCCTACAGCCTATATTTATACTCACCCCTACATTGTATTTTCTCACACGTATGATGACTTATGAAAATGAAAAACATAGTTGATCATGAATTCAGGGAGCATAGGGATACATGTGTCTGGACAGTGTACGGTGGTCGCAACTTCGATTCGTGGAGTAGGGCTCTCTCAGATGTTTACCTCTTCCAATTTTCCACAAGGTTGAGGAACTATTATAGTTGGGTGTGTATTTTTACCCTTTACATTTCTATTTACATTTATTTACTCATACCATTATTGTGGACCATGCATGTTATGGTTCATTTACAACAGGTTTCATATTTTTCTTCTTTCCCTCTACACTTCTACATTGATTTGGCTATGTGTGTGTGTGTGAGTACAGGTACTTAGGAAATGGTCTACCCAAGTTTGTTGTTCCTTTGGCACTTGTTGCCACCCTTGTCCTATGGAGAAGTGATTGGGGTTTTTGTGACTCAATCCCCAGCATGGGTATGGTCATGTCATATATATGTATATATATTTATTTAATTTCAAATAAAAGGAAAATTTATAAATATTTGAATTTTAATTTTGAAAAATGAAATTTTTTTTCTAGTTGAATATAAGAAAATTATCTTTAGTTGATTGTTTTTAGATTTTTGTAAAATATGTTTTTGTAGGTGAATAGTAAAAAAAGTAATGATTTTTATATTATCACCACTTTTGTGAAATTATCAGTATACAAGAACAACTTAAATGTTTTTGAAAAAATTTCTATATAAAAATATATATTTATAAAGTAAAATAAATTTTTAAAAAATACAATGTTGTACTTATTTAACACATGTGTAAGGTTTTATAAAAATAAGTAATATTTGTCTCAAAAAACAATTTTTATTTACTTATATAAAAATTTATTTTTATCAATTAAAGAAATTATATCAATAAAAATGTATTTCATATTTTATATAAACATTACAATATTATTAAATAAGGTCAATTTCATTTTTTAGAATAAAATTATTATTACTAAGATTAAAGTTAATGACTATGATAATGGTAAAACCAATATTTTTAAAGAATAGTTGTATTAATATTGTGTTATCCTTACCTAATAAAATGAATTAATAAATTATCAAAGATGAATTTTATTTTTTTGATCATATATATAAATATCTTATCACTATTCAATTTTTAAGAGGTGATATTTTATATTTTTATCAAAACATATATTACCTTGTAAAAAAACTAGTTTCCTAGCTAAAAATAAATAATGAAAAATGTAAAAAACCAAATGAAAATTTTTGTATAACAAGTTTAGTTAATTTTTTAAAATTTTAGGTGGAGATTTAACGAACTTATACAACACCAAACTCCACTATTTTCCATTTTTAATCTTTTAGACATTGAATAGTATCATCCCACTATTGAAAAATAATGGGTGTTAACAAAATTTACAATTTCTTCATTTAGATAAGGATTACACTTCCACCACGTCCCCCACCACACATATTTCATGAAATTTATTACAAAAATCTTCTATTTTTATAATTCTAGAAAGCCCTATCATGTTTACGATCCCCTTATCTCAATTTTTTATCCTATTCACTTCATTTCCTTGGATACTTTCAATAGAAATTTCAATGTCCCAACATGGGTATTACTAAATCCTTTTCCTTTTATTCTTGAAATTTATCTTACAAACCTACCCACAATATAGTATTATAATTAAATTATTATCATTATTATAATAAATTTTTATTATAATAAAGGAATATCCATTATTTATTACGTTCTATCCACTTAGAAAAACAAAAGAACGTTGATCGTGTGTTTGTGTGGACTACTACCTCCATATAGTGACATCTTACAATTTTCACCACCACATTTATTCACTAGTTATAAGGTTGAAATTTAATAAAAAATAGGACACATATAATAAATTTTGTGGTTTTGAAGAGAAAAATTGTAATCTATCTTCAGTCTCATCCATTATTTGGTAAATAAAAATGTTAATCGTGGGTTGTGCGGACAACCACCACCCCAAAGTAATGTTTATTTTGTTTTCTTGTTAATTTTCATTTTTTATCGAAACCTATTAAAATATTATTAAAAGTAATTAATTAATATATATAATATTGGTATAATTTTAATATATTTATATTACTTAAAAATAAATAATATCATAAGCATACCCACCTATCGAGTCCTGGAATGTTCATATTTGGGTCTTTCTAACCAAATACTTTAACAATGCTATAAAAATATATCATGGTGTACAGTGGGGACATAAATAATAATATCATTATAATTTAATAATAAAATCATGATTTTTTACGGTTTTCTAATGGTTATATTAAGTATTTTAAATATTATTAAAATATCATATTTGATATCTGAAATCGCCAAAATAAGCCAACACCGATTCTATTTTCACACAACATAACTAAAACACTAATTATATAATTTAATATATTTATAAATAAATATAATTTATCTATTATAGTACATTAATTCATCGAGGACTGGTGAACATTGGTATAAGAATGAATAACTATAATGTTATTTTCAAACTAGTTCAAAAAGATCAACATAACTCTCACCTAATATTAAAAATAGATAATAAACATCTAATATACATATAGAGAATAATTATAAGTTAATTTTATTAAAGGTTATGAATATGAAAATGGGTCTGAAATAGTTTTTTTAGATATTCATTTTTTTATACATGATACTCAACTGCTTTAGTGGTAGTCATGAATTAAGGTAAGGGTTTCTTTGTCTCATTTTCAAATACATAAGATGATATTATTATTACAAAAAATCATTTATATTATATGGTATATTCAATATATGATAGTATTTAATTATAATGAATTTATTTCATTTCATGATATATGAATGAAAATTTTTTGTTATCACTATAATGTTTTTTTATTCTTACATAACCATCAATATAAAGGTGTTTGTAATCTGAAATCCCTTCATGGCATTATAATGTTTCTTCTTGAACTCATTTCTTCCAGGATTCATTACTTCCACCCTAAAATTTTATTTTCTAGTACATTTAATTTCTCTATGGTGAAATTAATATTTTTTATTTAAATATTCCTCCTCAATGAATTTGTTATCTATTAAAATTATATCAATTTTAATAATAATTACCATTCTCTTTAAATAATAATTTTTCTTCTATGTTTATATTTTCCCTTCTTGTAAATATTCTCCTTTATATTTGGAAACCTAAATATATTTTATATCATGTGACATTAATATTTACAATATCCTCTATTCAAAATTTAGATTAATTATATCTTTTATGATCTGGGTTTCAACATAGGCATTAAAAAATATATAAATGGTTTTTCTTCCATGATCGTTTAATTTATTTTTTACTTGAAATTTCCTTGAAATAAAATTTATATAATTTTAAAGGATACATTATAGAGTATTATTATTAAAATTAAATGTTTTAAAATGTTTTCAAATCACCCTTTCAATATATTTTGTCTTTCTTATGAGACCTCTATTTAAACATGAAATCTTTTTCTATGCTAGGTTATTTAATAATTGTTGATATATTTTATTCATTTATATGTTATGCTTTATATGTTTAATGTTTCATAGCTAGTGGAATATTTTTTAAATATTCTAGTTGACATGTGGCCTTTATAGACTTAGATGACTCATTAGAGGAGGGTCATGGTCAACATATCTCATTGGTGATGGATCTATATAAGATTTAAAAGCATTATCTGGAAATATCCTAGGGGAACACCATATAAATTTTGTAATATTTCCCATATCTTCCTATATGATCTATCGACACGTAATATCTTCGAGTATGAGATATATTCCATGATTTGGGAATTCCAAGTGTGTGTAAAATTTTATTTGAGAATATGGAAATGAGACATGGGAGGTAATGTTCATAAATGTAGACATAGAGTTTGTTATTAATGGAGGGTTAATTTATATAACATTATCAAGTCATGAATCTTATTATATATGATATTATTTTGGCATGGAATCGAAGGAATAAAAGCTAGATCTCAAGGTATCATAGTCAACACACAATTTCTTGGTGTATGATTTACTCTATTCTTGTACTCATATTTAGCTTTACAATATGTCATACACTAATATATATAAGTGCACATTTGTTAAGGGCTCATTATTAGTGTACTATTGTGATTATACTCACATATTGCATATGCGTATTGGTGCGCTAGTGGACTTCCTAACTAGGGATGCGATGAAGTTCAAGGGTTGTGTGGTGGGTTACTGAGTATCCTAGAGTTGAGGT
This sequence comes from Viscum album, assembly GCA_963277665.1. Taxonomy (NCBI): domain Eukaryota; kingdom Viridiplantae; phylum Streptophyta; class Magnoliopsida; order Santalales; family Viscaceae; genus Viscum; species Viscum album. Next base: position 1,110,052,316 of record OY728123.1, read on the forward strand.
ATTGATATAGTACTAGGGAAGAATCTAGATGGGTTCTACTACTCCTTTATTTAGTTATTTACTTCTTATATGTTGTTATTTGACTTTTATTTATTGGGGTTCCACTATATTGTACTTGTTGATGTGACATGACATTATTTATAGTATTTATTTTTGTTATCACGTGTTGTGTTATCTAGATTGCATTGATTTGTATTATCATGTGATGGATATGATTACCAAGGGCATAGTATCCCTATGTTAAATTACTACATCTTTAATAATGTATAACCTATTGTGTATAAGGTGTTGAATATGAGGTTTTGTGGAACTTTGGATCAAATTTAGATATTCCGGTTGGGGCATTACAAAATGATATCACATCCCTATATTTTCCATTCTTCTATTTTTGGATTCTGTTATAATGGAGATATGATGGGTGGAGATCTGGTAGGGTAATTTATATGTTTCTTGTATACCCATGTGTAATGAACCCCAATGTTACCAATTATTGGAGTGTTCTTAAAATTTCTTAGTATTTTGGTACATGAATGCATAGTGACTAGACACATAGGATTACATGTTATATATATACCAATTGATTGAAAAATAATACTTAATTTAATTAAATATATTTTCTTGTTCTAATTTTTGAGTTTTAAATTTGTGATGAATATTTTAGTTTTTTTTTGGAATTATTTAGTGGAAGATGGGATGTTGATATGTTTTTTATATATATAAATGTGACTTACACACATGTTTAGAGGACTATTATTGAGCATTGGGTAGAACTAGAAGGGTTATAACAAGTGTGTGGGTATCTATTAGGATGGGTCTTCCATTTAGAATTACATTTTTATTCTTTATAATGGATTAATATTTTATCCTAAGAAATTTATTAATGACATTTTAAATGTTTTTTTCATTTAAAAATCCACTTCTTAGATGTCAGAATGTTCCATCTAGGGATGATGTTCCCATTCCACAATATGTTATAAATAGGGATACACTGGATCATTCTTCTAGACATTATCTGATGGTTTTAGTGGTAAAACCGCCCATGTATAGTCTTTTAATATTCTTCCAACTCACTATGGAGGGGAAAAAGGAATTGTTTTGAAGAAGCCAGAATGTTTCTTCTCCATCACCCCCCAACAGACCAGTGAATCAATGGAAATAATTATTTCAATGAATATATTGATATTATTGAGGGAATATTATAATTATTATATACTCTTAGGGATATAATGGTGAAGGTGGATGAATTTATACTTTAGGGTCCCTATAAGAAGCGGTGGGTGTCATTGGATTGGAAAAAAGATTGGAGGGTATTACTTGGGTGGATTTTCAATAACTTTTATTTAAGATGATCTTTTCCAACACATTTTAGTTGGATAGATCATAGAAGTTTATAGAGATTCAGTAGGGGATGCAGATAGTTTCATCATACTCAACTTGTTTCATGAAATTTATCTAACTTTTTCCTATTTTCCTAGAAATGGAGTGAATAATACTAGGAAGGTTTAGATTAGCCTTAATCCAAATCTCATTTGTTTGGTTAGTATATTTTACCTGAAAATTAATTCTCAGGTGATTCTCAAGGTCATGACCTTTGAGAAGGGGTTAGAGGAGGATATAATTTTAGGTTTTATACTTCATTATATTTCCTTGATGACCAGGAATTACTATACAAAATGTTTTTCTACTTATAGTAGTATGGATAGGAAGGATATGGAGGTACAATATGGTGGCATAAATGGGAAGTAGAGTATAGCTTCTACTACTCCCTCTATGGGAGGATATTTGACCGGGTGAAACAACTATGGATGAAGGGGACATTTTAGTATGTTATGAATGAGTTTACATAAGAAATTTTTCCAATGTTGAAAGATGGTTCATATTAAGTGATTTTGTATTATGATTCCACATTAAAATTTATGGATAATAAGTCATGTTGTAGGTAGGATTCCTCTGAAACAAAAAAACCTAGGAACAAAAAATATATGTGACTCATGATAGTAATGCTCCAAAGACAGGTATGATCTATGAAATGTATGAGGTTTGAAACAATATAGGGGAAGGAAATTTTATATTCAGATATATATTATTGATAAACTCAATAAAATATAATCATTTTTTATAGGATCACCCCAATCGTTTGTATCAGCTTATTTTTTTGTTGTCCTGAATTTACCTATTATGTTATTCTCAAGGATTTTGTACCTTGACCTTCCATTAAAAATTAAAACAGAATATATCTAGTGATATAATTAGTGTCACATATTTAATTTTTGTAATTACTATCTCTAAGACGTCATGATATTAGAGATGAATTGTTTTTGGGTGATATTCAGAATGAATTGGTTGACTTGTTATCAAGAGCATATATAATTTTATAAAATACACGTGTCCATCAATATTCTCATTATATATAGGTTCATGTTGATTGGTGATTGAGATATTGGAAAATTTAGGATGATACTAGGCTTAAGTATGGTTATAGCTATCATGAAACAGGTAGAAAGCATAGTTCTTACAACAGAATCAGTAGAGTCCCCTTAGATTTTCCTCATGTAATGTATTAAGGTTGAGATTTATTCTTAGATTATTTATTGAGTTTTACTCTCTATAGGGGAATTATGTTTGAGAATTATATTATTGGGTGAAAAAAATATAGATTCATCATTCTTTTATTACATCAACTAAGTTGAGAGTGTTGAATATCATGCACAAATACAATGATGAAGGGGTCAAGGTACAGATGAAATATATTCTTCCTAAGATTCATGAACACAATTGGATCATCTTTCATCCCATAAAACCTAAAAAACTCATTTGATCAATATATTCTTCTAAATGATATCATGGGAATATCTACCTCCTAGACCTATAACTGATGTTATCCGGAACAAAGATCAATCAATGAAAGTAATTGGGATCCCTATAACAAATAAAAGAGATCCTAAATACTAGTTAAAGGGTATATAAACTTCATCATTACCTAATTCAACTTTTTATAGTCTACAAAAACCTAGAATCATTGAGAATTCCTCGATTACCCTTCAATATCATTATATTTATTCCAAAATGTGGAATTATAACTTTTGGATTTATGTTGTGTGTTTTTATGGGAATTTTATTTTTGAGGCATGGATTTTAGTTGACCCCAAGAAGGAAGATGTCTGGATGTCATGGGTATGTCCTTGAATTTTGTTTTAGATCCAGATATATATTTTTCATGTTGGGTACTATCAATGATTTATCTTGGAATAATCATTTCTAGAATAACAAATGATAGATTTAAATAAAAATGGTATGCTGTTTTAGTAGCTTCATTAGGGTGGTAAAGGGTTTTTAGTAATAAAATAAAGATTGGAGAAAAATCAAATTTTAATCCATATATAACCTATGATTGAATATGATATGAATTTTGATGACTCTAGTGTTGGTTTGGGAGCACTGGTGAGGTGGGAAGATCAAGTGGCCTCTTATGGAACACATTAGCTATGAATCCATGAGTGGGACTACATAACACATGACATAGTGTGACAATATATGGACTATACTATACAGTATTGGATTTATATCGTTTTTATGAGATATTGTTCCTCTACAAAGACCAAAATATCCAATAAAATATATTCTCTTGGTCGGATATCAATTTAAGGAATTTTTATTCAGTGGAGTTTTAGTAGAAATTTAACATTGATATTACCTATGATAGAGGAAAAGGTAACGTTTTTGGATGTGCTATTAGTAGGAAAGCGCTAGAGACAAAGGATCTTGGTGAGTGGGATTCTGTAGAGGAATGATGTCTGATGATCATGATGGATTAGTGAATAGTTTATTCATCATAGGATAATGTTGTTATGAGTTGGGACCTATTTGTTTTGTCACAAATCCATTAGTGGATCTAATAAAGGAAAACTAAGAGTCATCCTCGTAGTGTGTAGAGATGTGGAAACTCTTGGTTAGGGATGAATTTGTTTCAGGGTGTTTCCTTGATGATGATGATATGATATATGTTATTTGGTGGTTATTAGTACCAAATTTATTAAGGTAAGAGGAGATGATATACTTTCTTGATTCAAAGTGGGTAGTACATCAGTGGTCGATGAAGACATTCCATGACATTTAACATCGGTTTTGGGGACCTGGTATGAAGTGGGTAATCTCTAATTCGGTTTAAAGATTCCTTAATTTCTAGAGGATGAAGTCCAAGAAACAAATTCCTAGTGTTTTTGTTCAACCACTTTATGTGAATATATATAAGTCTGATGATGTATTGATGGACTTCATGATGGGGTTACCCTGGACCCTGAGAAACTATGATGTTGTTAGGGTAGTAGTTGATCCACTAAAAAATGTTTCATTTTTATGGATTTTAGAGACCCATTCAATAGATGAGTTAGGGAATCTATATCCATATAATATTTTATGACTATAAATAGATCCTTTTAGAATCATATCAGAAAAATAAGCATGTTTTATTTCACGGTATTGGTAGGGTTTACTTTATCCAATTTCATTTTTTTACCTACCTCATTGGGGGACCACTGGATTGTACTAGTGTGTAAATATATAAATAGATTTATATGATTTATTCATGTTAACTTATGTCATGTTTTTGGGTTTTCATTTAAATTTATGATAATTTGATGGCTATGATTGTTTATGTTATAGTCACCTCATGTTGCATTATACCTTCACAACTAATTTATGATCTATTGGATAATGGGAGGCATGCATGGGGTTATGTGGTACCTCATCTCAAACCCAGTGATTCAGTATGGGAATTACAAACTCTCTATATTTCCTTCCACTTACTGAAGAGTGTTCACATAGATTCCATACATAAGTTAATTGGTAAAATCATTGACTTAACGATATACCCTAACCCTATATGGTTTAATTACCATATTCTCTATTATCTTGATTAAATGGTATACACGTATAAAGAAACTAATTATATTTAGATACCCATTTATCTTCCATTGTATATAATGTTTTGATTATTTATGGAATTATGAATGTTTTTTATGTGATCCACTTGAAAGGGATATGAAACCAAATTTCTTTCCATGGGTTCATTATGATATGATAAACTATTTATTTCAAGTGGAACTCATATGTATGGATGGATATGGGTGGGGACCTGTATCTCCCTCCAATGAATGGGTTAAAGATTTATATCTCTAGATATAATGTTGTTAATTTTGTAAATTAGTTTTGTTAATATCAGGAAAAGTTGACAATTTATCATTTACAATAGGAAGCATAGGAATTATTTTCCTTCACAATGTTAAGCATCGTCAATTTATTTGTTCGAAATGTTAAAATTTTTATATTATAATGTTTATTCTAATATTATTTGTTATTCAATGTTTCAATGTCTTGGTGTATTTCAACTTCATGTGCCTATAATTATGATCTAAGGCTCATGTTTATCATATCATGATTATTATCTATTCTTCCATTGTATTGTTTGTTCATTTTATTATATATGTGTTTTTATCAAGATTTATGTAAAAATATTATTATTCAATGTTCATTTTAATAAAAAAAATCATTGGTCCATGTTTTCTTTTATTCCTATGATCTAAACAGCAATTAAATGTTGATAAATTTTCTCTTACTGAGAATATTATCTCACCCTTTTCATTTTTATTCATTCCCTAGTTATAAATATGACAATAACCTATGGGAAGTCTATAAGGTAATGTTGAATGGTTCAATTATGGAGAAATGTTCACAAGTTTTATAACATAGATAACCTATTTTACCTTTCCCAAAATAAAATAAACTAAATGGTTTTTTGGATTGTGTTATATTATTATGATATATAATACTAATGTGCAGAGTTCTCAAGTTTATCTTGAATAATCTCTCTTGGTATCAATGTTGATTTACAAAATCATGTATTTTTAGCACTATACCCAGGAGTACTAGTTTGGGGATCCTTATTTGGTATGAAAGGATTATTCAATTAATTTTTAGAATTATTTTTGTTATTTTTGGGATTAGGGTAAGGGAAACATAGTGAAAACTCTTCAGATAAGTCTCAAGGATAAGCAAAATTATATTATAACATCAAACAATTTGGGTAATTTTTTGACTATGTGGTTCCCTTAACCATCATATCCCTATATAGATACTGGTAAGTGGATGTGGATATGGTACAGATGCACTTAGTAGTAATCACCCTAGAAAATGATGGTTGAGTATTATCTCAATATTCACTCTATGCATAACAAATGGGTGTAAGACTATGCACTTAGTGATACACTATTTGGGGATATTATTTGGTCAATTAAATTATATTTAAAAACCAATATAATAGATTTAAATATATTTTAATTGAATGATGAGTTAGGTAATAAAATCTAATAGGAAAATTATAATAAACAACCTAGGTAAAATTGAAGTAGTGATCGGTCAGACTAATTATATCATAGTTGAAATAAAAGTATCAAATGCATAAACGAAGGTTTCATTCGGGAAGATGTAATGTTCTAGACCCAGATGACACTTAGTAGTTCCCTGAAACCAGTTTGCAACATGGACTCAAACCCATCTCCCCAAATGATAGAGTTTACTAACTAGTAGCAAGGGCCATGGTGAGTCTTTGAGGAGACAGTTCCCTCATTACCGGAGTATCACAGTGGAATTCAAACACAATCAATAACTGAAGCACATAAATAAGAAGTCAATTAAAAACAAAGAAAAGGAAATAATAAAAAAATCTTGAAATTTTACATATATAATGATGCATTTGATACATGTTTCTAGAATGAATCTAGAATAGTACATGGAAATACAATACAATATTGGTCTCTCAAAAGTAAAAAATACTAAAAAGGTATCCCAGTAGCATAGAAATCCTCAACATGGTATCATGCTCTTCTATTCTATGGAAAATATCAGCAACCTTAACTGGGGTGATGTCCCCTATGATCAGTTGCAACCATATAATCTATTTGGGTCTCAAGGAATCGAAAACATGGTGTGAGATAAACATCCCAGTAGGTAACCACCCATAAGTCTATACAATTTGAAGTATTAATGTGCAACATGCTAAACCATTGTAAGTACTGTAAGTGTAAATTTACATGGCATATAACTACTATCATCAAGTAATACCAGCAAATTCTTAATAATCCTTGGAAAAAACCTTAGCTCCTAAAAAGGAAACTATAAACATGAAGCAAGTCACACAACCTTATCGTAAAAACATCCATCTCAAGTAACCCACAACCTAGCCATATAATTTGGTGTATCACATATCCATGACCTTACCATAACAAGAATCCAGGTATCCCACAACATCGCTGTATAAAAAAGAGTAGAACATGAAGGGAAAGATCCATGTTGTAGAAGACCAAGGCATCATCATAAAGTCCCATGGGCTTCCTAGTAGAAACTCAGTCTTAGAACTGGTTGGAGTCCTAGGAGAATGTGTACCAACATGTTCTATGTAACCCCAAGAAATCCGAATCCAATGGGTAGCAAGGGTCGACGAAACTGATGGAATCAAGACCAGGGGGAATGATCAACCCCAAGGTGTCCACTACTGCATTCCAAATCCCTGGAGATAAGTGCATGGAATCTATCATTCATTCATTCAATTCAAACCATATGATTATACCCACTCATATAAACCATTACATTACCGTATGAGTATACTAACTCATAAAAACCATTTTAAAATTCCATTCCATATGAATATACCCACTCATATCATCCATTTAATCATATAAAATTTAAAATAAAAATATCCATATGATTATAACAACTCATAACATCAATTAAATCATACACTATTGGACCCACCTAACAATCATATGTTTAAACAAGGATTTATACATAAAAATAAGTGTATACCCACCCATATAACTATAAAAAAATTCATTAGTATACCCCCCATAAATTATCACACACTACATGAATATACCCACTAATGTGTTCCACTCCCTTTTAATCAATCCATATGGGTATGCCCACCCATATTCCACCATTTACCATTTATCACTCTACATGGTTTTACCCACCCAAAAACCACATTTCCTAAAAATTTCCTTTAATAAAGTTAGAATAAACCAATGATTATACCCACTAATGTAATCAAATCAATTTAGTACAATTACTCAATTAAACATGGATAACTTAAGGCATTTTCAATAGGTACACCCCATGGGTGACCTGGATTCTAGCAGTGGGGGCCAACGCACGACCAAAAAAACCTATGGGAATCCTCAACTTGCTCGATTACATATACTACAAATAACCTAATAAAAAATGGAGTTTCTCTAGAAAGTATAATGGGATGTATATCGGCCAATCTCTCTAAAAAGAACCAAATGCTGATAGAAAAGTATAGACCACCTACTTTGGCTCGGAAGTGGAGAGCTTATCCAGTATCGAGTCCTGATTCATCTAGGTTTAGGATAAGTCTATATAATAGAGACAAAACAAGATATTAGGGAATATGAGATTAAAATAAAATATCTCAATTGATTTACAAAATAATCAAGAAAGGCTAAAAAAATTAGGCCTTACTGATACAGATCTATTGAGGTGATCTACACTCAAAATGGAAGTCAAATGGAAGGACAAGCTCAATACATAGAATATTTTCCTCATGGAGATCCAACGAGACCCATCCCCACTACTATGAAACTTTCAAAGGTAGAATAACCATTTTGGTTAAAAACATTTTAGTTTCATTTTCGTAATTTTACCCCGCACAACAGGTTCACACGGTTTAGGAACATAGTTTGTCTAACTGTGCACAATTTTTCACAATCACTACAAGTAACTAGGGGAACTCAAAATTTTACCCCACACTATCTGTCTGACCATGTGGTAACCATGCAGTAAGTATTTATCAGTGGTCTTAAATTTTATCAGACCTTTCGCATGGCCATGTGGCTGCTACGACCCGCTATACTCTAATAGTGAAAGAAAAGACACCCTACTCATGGAATTTCATGGATGGTTTAACTATAAATCCTACCCCACACATTTTCTATTAACTTCTTTCCAGTCCAAAATAGGACCAAATCTAAGTATCAGATTTCAAATAAGCCCTGGACACCTACAAACCACCCAAGATCAAAATCGGTACACACGTAAGGCCATAAAAACATTTAAACTAAGAATAAATGGATCTATAACTCATATGGAAAACCTGGTTCCGAAAATCTCCTCCCATTATATAAATTCGTCTCAAAATTAATCTCTGAAGGGTGGTCAAGATTTATCTGAGAGAAACTCTGGCTACTTAGTATAAACTTCAGCCTCCCACTTCAATGACTCATCCTATAAATGGGTGTGCTTCCATAGCACCTGTACTTGATGAACTGAATGGACTTAGAGAACCTTTGTTATACTATCAATGATACATATCAGATACTCCTCAAAGGATTCATCAACCAATAAATAAACCTCCTTTGGATGAAAATCATTAGTTCATTCTGAGTGATAGCAGCACATATGAGATATGAGGAAGTCATCAATCATGGCTTAGTACCTCTAAGGTAATTGCAACTGCTAGGATAAAAACCCGACTCTACCCATAATCCCAAATTACCCAACATATTTTTGTGAATGCATACCCTGTCTCTTGATCCTCTTTTTTCCCATCCTCAATGACACACACAAGAAAAACTAACCCCCGATCTCAAACTCTAGAGGTCTTCAAAAATGATTTTCATATGATTTATGAAAATAATATGTTGTAGCCATCCACATATTAATCAAATAGACCTTCTCAGAATTGTCATTCATGAAAAAAATTCCTAGTAAATCTACCTGACCTACTTCTAACCAGCACAGGTTTGAACGACATGGTCTACCATACCAAGCCTCATAAGGTGCCATCTGTATAGTCTTCTGGTAACTGTTTTTGTAAGATAAATCATTTTGGGTTATATTCTTATACCAAGAGCCCCCAAAATCCAGAAAAAATTCTTGGAGAATTTACTCTATCACATATATTGTATACTCTGACAGACCATCAGTATGGGGATGCTATGATTAGCTTAGAAGAACATGTGTACCCAGCACCCTATGAAAATGCTTCTAGAAACGAGACTTAAAGCGGTCATCTCTATCTAAAACAATAGAATTATAGAACCCATGAAGTTAGACTACCTATAGGATATACAAACATCCTAGATCATCAAAACTGAAGTTCTCCTTGATCGGAGAGAAATGTAATACCTTCATAAGTCTGTCAATAATAACCCACACCACATCATTACCTTAAGGTGACCTCGATAAACCAGTCACAAAATCCATCATGAAATCTTCCAATTTTCACATTGAAAAATGTAATTACTCTAAAATACTATCCAGTACTTGATGTTAGGCATTCACCTATGAACAGGTAGAACACCTTGTAATAAAACCATTTTCCTCCCTTTCCATACTTGGCCACCCGTGCTCCTGGCACAAGTAATAGTATATCTTGGTGACCCCGGGATGCAGGGCCCAAAATGAAGCATGAAACTCCCGAATTAACTCCTCATTTATATTACCAAGAACCCAAACTTTTTTATAGATACACAGGATCTCATCATTGGCTACATTCTAAACAAAAGGTGAATCCTAGTCCACCACACTCTCTCGTAGGATTAGGCCCTCAGAATTCTAGATCTTCCTCATCGTCACCCTATCTAGAAGGGCATAAGTCACAAATAAAGATGATATAAATGTCTATCCCTCACTGTCATGCACCTCCAAATGCATCCTAGGGAACAAAACCATGTGTTGACACTCACTATGGGCCTATTTCACCACCTGTATCTGATTCCTATTACTCAGTGCATCAACCACTGCATTTACCTTACCAGGAATATAGCCAAGCTCGAAGTAAAAAATACTGAAGGTACTCCTCCCACATTAGCTGTCTCAAATTTAGATCATGTTTTGTAAAGATATACTTGAGGATTTTGTGGTCAGTGTATATAAAAAAAATGCTCTCCCAGAAAATAGTGTCTCCAACAGTGCAAAGCATGCACGATTGTGGCTAACTCAAGATCCTGTGTTGAGAAATTATTCTCGTGAGGCCTCAGCTACTGATACCTATACCCCATGACACTACCCCCCTATATCATCACTACACCAGACCAATAAATAAAGTGTCATAATACACCATGTAGTTATTGCCTTGATTTGGTAGTAGTAGGACTGATGGTGATGTCAACCTTCCATTCAACTCCGGAAAGTATATCTCGTAAGAACCTAACCAGAAAAACCTCACACCCTACTTAGGCAACCCTATCAAGGCCGCTCTTAAGTGTGATAAGTCCGGTATAATATTATTACAATATCCAACCTTTCCCAAGAAACATTATATTTCAAAAACATTCTTGGTTTCTTATTATAAAACTATACCTCTCACCTAATCTAGTTCCAAAAATACTTTTTTCTATGGGTTGATGTAACCCAGGAAGTGAATCTAATCCATCCAAATGTGGCACTTTGGGATCATAGAATATAAATGATGATCTCTTTTTGTATTAAAAACAATATCAATATGGTTTTCATGGTCTCATCCATTGTCAGAATAAACCAAGATATTGTCCACGAAAACCACCGCAAAATAATCCAAGGATAGAACACCAAGTTCATCAAATCCATGAAAATTTATTGCATGTTTGTGAGACTGAATTATATAACTATATAACCATATATAACATACCTGATACAAGGGTATGTACGATGTATGTCTACAGATTGAACAAGAACTTGAGGATACCCTAAACTCAAATAAATCTCTGAGAACACTCAAACTCCACGAAGATGATCAAATAGGAAATCTATCTGTGGAAAGGGATATCGGTTTTCAACCACCAGTAATTTCAGTTTCTAATAATCCTTGTATATCCTTACAGTTCCATTCAAATTTTTTACAAAAACAATAACCAAACCCCATGGAGAATTACTGGTTTGAATAAAACCCTTGACCTCTAAATCTTGTAGCTACATCCTGAGCTCCTACAACTCCATCATATCCATCTTGTAAAGAATAATGGATATAGGTCCATCTTCTGGAACAATATTTATGGAGAAATATACCTATCTCCAAGAGGTACACCAGAAAAGTGATCAGAAAACACATAAATAAAGGTCTCAAACACTGGAGAAAAGTCCACCTGACTCACTCCCTGATCATTCAGGTATAAATTAGTGATATGGGTTGTCACTCTTCCCATCCCATGATGCTCGGGTCCAGCTCGACTCACCTAGACATCACATTCACCCTTATGAGTAGTCAATTCACCCTCTAGTGACCTAAAAGTCACCATATGATGATATTTGTAAACATAATCCTAAAAAACTACTAGCCAGTCCATTCTGAGATTGACTTTAAAAACTATCATCTCAAGGACATATAAACTACAGAAGATGTTACACCCACCAAACTCATGGGTGCACTCCTTAAACTGGAGAAAATCACATCTTCTGATTCCCAATGGTCTGTCTTGCCTCATAACACCCCCAGGATTCAAACCAATGAGCCCAAGGTTCTTCACCAAAGGTGAAAATATAAAACTATGCGATTCACCTGTATCAAAAATTGAAGATGCAATAGTTGAGGCTACTAAAACCGTACCACTCACAATAGATGGTCTAACACAATTATCATTGGGGTGGTATATAAATAATAGAACTGGACTACACCATGACGATATGAAACAACATCAATGCTTGATGTGGGCCCAAATTGATGTCTTGGTATAAATGGTGTCTGTATACCACTTCCATGACCACCACTACCTTGGCCTGACTGGCCAGCACTGCTCCAGCTCCCTACCTGACACAAAGCTAATGAACCATCTCTAAACCTAATGTTAGATATGACCACATACAACTCACATATGGAGGGAAGGTCCTGTAAAAATACTACATGTGCCCCATACTTATACAAGATCGACACTCAACCAGGTTGTGTTTGGATTGATTCATCATTTAGAATCTCCTATCACAATGATGAAAAAACAGCAAGCTGCCAATAAAAAAAACATGACTGCAACTCACCTCAGAGGAAGCCTCAAAATGGCACTTCCTCCTAGAAGATATAGATTCATTGGGTTGGGTAACAACACTCACCTATTCTGTACCCCTATCTTCCCTAAATATCCACTCTATAATCAGTGCCTAATTCACAATCTCAATGATATAAGTCAATCTAAACATGTTGGCCTGAGATTTGATCACTTGTATGAGACCTTCCTCGAATAGTATCTACATAGAAAACTCATAAATAAGGTACATTAGTGAAAACAAATTCAACTCTATAAAGCATGTTAAGTAATCCAAAACCATTATTGTGACCTACTTCAGACGCATGAACTAAGTATCCAGCTCTGCTCATAGATTTTCTGGGTAAAATTTTCCATAGAAGTGGGTATGAAAATTAGTACAACCCATATCTCGTAGCCTGTTAGCCAAGTTCAATACATCACACCATCACTTTGATACACCACATAGCATTTAAGTAGTGATCTTGAACCTCCCCTTAGGAGGAATCTCTATAGGCACAAAAATCGCTAACGTGGTCTCAATCCATATCTCTATGGCCTATGGACCACCCTCCCCAAAAAATGTGGGATAATGATGCTATTAGAACACCTGTGTCTGCTCATCCATAGTGAAGGCATGTTTTAGTGTTCCCTCAAAAGTCTTCATATATCTAAATAACCAATCATAGAATGGTGCTTCAACATTGTTATCCATAACAACCTATGGTGCCGCAACTAGCACTAAGGGAACACCAATCGGTATCCCATGGACCACCACCTCTGAAGAGTGGTCATCACCTCCATCATGTTATATGGCTTAAGGTCATCATGGTGGAATCCCTCTAAAATTCCAAAAACACACATCAGAAAGGAACAACATCAATGCTTGCAGCCAAAAATCATTGGATAGTTCAAAGCCCTCATAAAACCAAGTCAACAAAAAGCCCGATCCTGAAGAAAAGATTTCTTAAGAAACCACCATCAAAATTAATAGAAACTATGCCTCTTTCACACTCAAAATTTGGGTCTAGGTCAATTTAATATAAATCATTTTAGGTTTTCATTTCATTTTCACATTTCCGTTATTCCGACAATCAATCAAGGGTTTACCAATTTTGAATCCATGAGGGGCCATAACACCTCATGATCCCAAAACATATTTCCAATTTATTTAAAAAATATCAATTCACATTAGAATTTTCATTTGATTACTGTGTCATTTCCCAATATATAAAGGCACATACACTTTATGAATTTAAATATGACTTCACTCTTCTATTAAATGCACCAAAACTATCACAATAAGAAGCAAATATTTCACAACATCTATCAAAACAACATGCAATAAATAATGAATCCTAAATGGTATGGCATAATCCATGGAATTTGATTTTTAAAAAGTGCATATATGGTACATGAGATGGAATACCCTCATCACATTGGGTTGAAACAAAGAGTGAACCCACAATTGCATCAACAGTAATAGCAAAACTCAAGTGTGTCACACAATGGTGAAATCGAATCAACTCTAATAGTCAAAATCCAATAAATCACATTTCAATTTTAGGAAATTTGGAATTTCCCTATATGTGGGGTAGCTACTCACTGGAAAAAATTATTACTATATCCAACTTATTACCCATCTCTATTTATCGACACCAAAAAATAAGTCAAAATAGAAAAATAACCCGTCAAACATCACATTCTAACGTCCCAAACTCAGATGCCACTCAAAAGTTCCCTAAACCTAGTTGGATACATGGATATAAGTGAAAATACTCAAACACCATAGGCTTCCAACTAGTAGCGAGGGCCTAGGTATGTCTTTGGGGAGACGATTTACTCGTCACCAGAGTACGACTTTGGAATTGAAACACAATCAATAGCTGATGTGCATAAATAAGTAGTCAATTAAAATGTAAGACAAGGAAAGAATACATAAAAAATAGAAACATAACATATATAATGATTCATATTACACATGTTTCTATAAATAATCTAGAAGATTACATAAAAATACAATACAATATAAGTATCTCAAAAGTCAAAAGAACAAAAAGGTATCCCACTAGCATCATAAGTCTCAGCTTGGTCCCATTCTCTCTTGCTCGATGTAACTATCAACAACCTAAACTGGGGGTGTTTTCTCCTACCATTACCTACAACCATATAATCTTTTTTATCCTCAATGAGGCCCAAACATGGTGTGAAATAAAACATCCTAGTAGATAACCACCCATATGTCTATAAAATTCTAGGCAACAATGTGAGACCGGATAAACTAATGTAACTATACTATATTGTTAGTGTAAATGCCCATGGAATATACCTACTGCATTCAAGTAATACCAACAGCCTCTCAAGGAACCCTTTATCAAACATTACCTCCAAAAAAGAAATCTATAAATAAGTAAACAAGTTACACAAATTTTTCATACAATTAGACATCTCAAGTAACCCACGACCTAGCCGTATAATGAAGTGTATCACAAATCCATGACCTTTTTGAAATATAATTTCAGGTATCCCACATACTCATTTTATTATAATGTCTAAACCATGAAGGGCCAGATCCAAGGTGTAGAAGACCGAGGCATCCTCGTCGAGTCCCATGGTCATCCCAGTGGAAACTTTCCTAGAAACTAGTTGGAGTCTTAGGATCATGTGTATTGACATGTCCTTTGTGAGACCAGGCATGAGGGACACATGGGGTAGTGAGGGTAGAAACATCCCATGGAATCAATACCTAAGGGGAATGATCAACCCAATGTGTTAACTACTATGTTCCAGATCCAAGGAGGGAAATCCACGACATATATCATGCATTAATTAAATTCAAACCATTTAAGTATAATCACTCATATAAACCATTTAATTATCATATGAGTATACCCATTCATATACACCCTTTTACAATTTCATTCCATATGATTATACACAGTCATATTATTCATTTAATTATATTCAATTTAATGAAAACATCCATATGACTATAACCACTCTTAATATCCATTTAATCATACACCATGGGTTTACCCACCCAACGATCAAAAGTTTAAATAAGGATTTAAACATAAGAATAAGTTTATATTAACCCTTATAACCGTATAAACAAATTTATTGACTATACCCACTCACAATTATGACACACTACATGAGTATACCCACTCATGTGTTCCATTCCCTTTTAATCAAGCCATATGGGTATGCCCACCCATATTCCACAATTTACCATTTTTTACACTACTTGGGTTTACCCTCCCAACCGCCAAATTTTCTAATAATTCCCTTCAATAATGTTAGAAACAACCAACGAGTATACCCACTCATGTAACCAATCCATTTAGGCCATTTAGTCAATTAAACCGGGATCATTTAAGTAATTTTCAATAGTTACACCCCATGGGTGACCAAGAATATGGAAATGGGTTCCAACACACAACAAAAAAACCTATGACACTACAAGAAAACCGCCGTTTAGCGGCGGTTTTTTCACGGAAGTTTTTAAAACCGCCGTGAAACGCGTTTCAGGCCGCCATTTCTCGGCGGTTTTAAAAACCGCCGCTAAACGGAAAAAAAAATTAATTTTTTTTATTTTATTCGAGGATTAGCGGCGGTTTTTTAAAAAACCGCCGCGAAATAGAGGCGGTTTCTGTAAAACCGCCGTGAAATGAAATGAAAAAATAAAAAAACATGAGAAACCCCAAAATCACTAAAACGACAATAAATTTTGATCCGGGCATCCGTTCATGCACCATGACCAGTCAAATAGAAGCTCATGAAGAGATCTAGATGTACATATAATCCAAACCGTGAGACGGTCTAGGGTGCGGAAGATATTAGATTTATAAGAAAGTTTAAAAAAGTTCTCCAACTTCAAACGGCCATAACTTTCCCTTCGGGTGTCCGTTTGGGCTCTACCACATATCAAATCGAAGACAGCGAAGAGGGCTACGCACCAATTCGACACAAGAAAGCTTCTGTCATGTTTGTTGACCCCAAAAAACCCTCTGAAGTCCTCCAAAACCCTGTTTCCGTCACCGGTGTCCCGTCGAACTTGTCTTCAAATGGACCTAACTTTCGATCTGAGTGTCAGTTCGGCCTCCTCCACCTGCCAGATCATAGCTCATTCCATGAGCTTTAGTTTGACTGGTCACGGCACCCACATGCACTCCTAGATCATATGTTATGGCCTTTTAGTTGGTATCGGGTTTGTTATGTTTTTCAATGCCTCGTTTCTAGCACCCGTTCCCCATCAGGTTTTTTTTAAATGGTCATAACTTCCGATCCGCCTATCCATTCAGACGCTTTCACCTTTCAGGTCGAAGATCATTTCAGGATCTTTGATTTGACAGGTCACGAATCTAAAACAGACTCTCAGATTATAAGTTATCTCCGTTAATGTGAGTCCAATGTTTTTTGTCTCTTTATGACTGTTTTGACGGGTTTTAACGGTAGCTCCATTTATTACTGTTTATTTGGGATTCCATGACTTGTTATCTTTATCAATGGTTTTTTATGGGTTATTATGATGATTATGTTGAATTATTAAGGAGTTTTCCAGAGTTGTCACGAGTTTTCATGCATTCTCATTCTTTCTAATGCCTCATTCTTCATATGCTTCTCCATCCTTTTTCATGTGTTTTCATGATTTTTCATCCCTTATCACGTCTTTTCATACTTTTTCATGTGTTTCCTTTTTTATTTATTATTTATAATATACTTTAATTAATTTATTATCTATTATTTGTAACTGGTTATTTATTATTTATTATTTATTATTTATTATTTATTATTTATGGTTATTTATTAATTAATATTTAATATATATTATTTATATTTATTTATTAGTTATTATTTATTAGTTATTAGTTATTATTTATTATTTATTATTTATTATTTATTATTTATATTTATTTATTATTTATATTTATTTATTATTTATATTTATTTATTATTTATTATTTATTATTTATATTTATTTATTATTTATTATTTATATTTATTTATTATTTATTATTTATTATTTATTATTTATTATTTATTATTTATTATTTATATTTATTTATTATTTATTATTTATTATTTATTATTTTTAATTTATTTTTTATATTTATTTATTATTTATTATTTATTATTTATTATTTATTATTTATTATTTATTATTTATTTATTATTTATATTTATTTATTATTTATTATTTATGATTTATATTTATTTATTATTTATTATTTATATTTATTTAATATTTTTTATTTTTTATTTTTTATTTTTTATTTTTTATTTTTTATTTTTTATTTATATTTATTTATTATTTCTTATTTATATTTATTTATTATTTATTAATTATTATTATTTAATATTTACATTTATTTATTATTTATTATTTATTATTTATATTTATTTATTAGTTATTATTTATTAGTTATTATTTATTATTTATTATTTATATTTATTTATTATTTATATTTATTTATCATTTATTATTTATTATTTATATTTATTTATTATTTATTATTTATATTTATTTTTTATTTATATTTATTTTTTATTTTTTATTTTTTATTTTTTATTTTTTATTTTTTATTTTTTATTTATATTTATTAATTTAATATTTAATATTTAATATTTAATATTTATTATTGATTATTGATCATTGATTATTGATTATTGATTATTTATTATTTATTATTTATATTTATTTATTATTTATATTTAGTTATTATTTAAATTTAGTTATTATTTATTATTTATATTTTCTTATTATTTATTATTTATATTTATTTATTATTTATTAGTTATATTTATTTATTATTTATTATTTATTATTTATTATTTATTATTAATTATTTATATTTATTTATTTATTATTTTTTATTTTTTACTATTTTTATTTGTTATTTATATTTATTTATTAGTTATTACTTATTAGTTATTATTTATTAT
Source organism: Viscum album (assembly GCA_963277665.1). Lineage (NCBI taxonomy): Eukaryota > Viridiplantae > Streptophyta > Magnoliopsida > Santalales > Viscaceae > Viscum > Viscum album. The sequence continues at coordinate 1,110,071,269 of OY728123.1, forward strand.
TTATTATTTATTATTTATATTTATTTATTATTTATTATTTATATTTATTTATTATTTATTATTTATATTTATTTATTATTTATTATTTATATTTATTTATTATTTATTATTTATATTTATTTTTTACTTATTACTTATTATTTATTATTTATTGATTATTGATTATTGATTATTGATTATTTAATATTTATTATTCATTATTGATTATTGATTATTGATTATTTATTATTTATATCTATTATTTATTATTTATTATTTATATCTATTATGTATTTATTATTTATTATTTATTATTTATTATTTATTATTTATTATTTATATTAATTTATTATTTATTATTTATTATTTATTATTGATTATTGATTATTGATTATTGATTATTGATTATTGATTATTTATATTTATTATTTATTATTTATTATTTATTATTTATATCTACTATGTATTTATTATTTATTATTTATTATTTATTATTTATTATTTATTATTTATTATTTATTATTTATTATTTATTATTATATTTATTTATTATTTATTATTTATTATTTATTATTTATTTATATTTAATTATTATTTGTTATTTATATTTACTTATTATTTATTATTTATTATTTATTATTTATTATTCCTGATTTATTATTTATTATTTATTATTTATTATTTATTATTATTGAGTTTATATCTATTATTTATGTACTATTTGTTTTTTCAATTAATATATATAAGTATATTAATTTTTTTTATTAACCACATGGCGAGCTTGCTGGAGTGGTAAAGTCTTTGGAAAATATGCAAGAGGTTAGTGGTTCAAATCTCACCAAACGCAGAATTTTTTTATATTGTATGGGCATGCATGTGCATGGGATATGCATGCATGGATAAATAAAGTAAATAAAATAATATGAAATAAAATAAATAAATAAAATAAATATGAAATAAATTAAATACGAAATAAAATAAATAAATAAATAAATAAATAAATAACATAAATAAATAAATAAAAGAAATAAATAAAATAAATAAATAAAATAAAATAAATAAATAAAATAGATACGAAATAAAATAAATAAATAAAATAAATAAATACGAAATAAAATAAATACATAAATACGAAAAATAAATAAATAAATAAATAAATAAATATAAAAATAAATAAATATATATATATATATATATATATATAAATATACAAATAAATATATAAAATTAAAAATTAAAAAAAATAAAAAAAAATAAAAAAAATTAAAAAAATTAAAAAAATTAAAAAATAAAAAAACCACCGCTAAAAAACCGCCGCGAATAGTTTCCCGACGCACGATTTCGCGGTGGTTTTTCAAAACCACCGCCAATCGATTTTGCGGCGGTTTAAACCGCCGCGAAACAAAAAAAACCGCCTCTAAATGCCTTTTTTGCCGTAGTGTGAGCATCTTTACTAGGACTGATTACATCTACTACAAGTAACCTGCTAAAAACCGGGGCTGCGTCGGAATGTCGGACAAGTGGTATATTGGATGATCACTCTAAAAAGCTCCAAGTGCTGAAAGAAAACTATAGAACACCTACCTAGGATAAGTAGTGGAGAGATCATCTAGTATTGAGACTTGATTCATTCAGGTTTAGGAGAAATATGAAGAATAAAAGAAAAATAGGATACTAGGTCATATGAGAATAAAATAAAATAGCACAATCGATTTATAGAAGAATTGATAATGGCTAAAAAGGAACATATTCCTTACTGATGTGGATTTGTTGATATGATACATGCTCTAAATGGATTTCAGGCGGAAGGCGATGCTCAATCCCTTGAATAGTTTCCTCAAAGATCTCTAACAAGACCTCTCCCCACTACTACACAATTATTAAATGGGGAAGAACCATTTTGGTTAAAAAAAATTAGGGGAATTTTTTTAATTTTAATCCACAAAGAAGTGTAACACAGTTTAGGAATACATTTAGTCTAACATTGCATCGTTTCGTACAGTCACTATAAGCAACTAGGGGCACCCTCAGGGTTACCCTGTATAGTCTGTCTAATCGTACAGTAAGTATCTATCAAAGGTATGCAATTTTAGCATACCTACAACACTATCATGTGGCTACTACCACATGATAAACTCTATCTATGTGGCCAAAGAGACCATAATTACCGACATTGCATTTTTTTTAATTGTGAAGCCTTCCTCACATGGTTTCTACTAACCGTGAACTAGGAAAAAACCAACCAAAACTTGGTTATAGACTCCAAACAAGACCTAGACACCTCCAAACCTCCCGTGATCAAAATGGGTTGAAATTTAAGTCCATAAAAAATATTTATACTTAAAATAAAAGGATCTATACCTCATATAGAAATTTGGGTTCTTATAGAATACATTTTAGTATTTCACTTTTATATTCGTATAATCATTTACTTTGATTCTATTAGACATTATCATAACAAAATTGGATTTATATTTTGTGCGATAAACAATCCTGAAAATGAAGCTATAGAACATATGATTCTAGAATATCTTAATACTTATCAATAGAGGCACATTTGGAAAAAATGGTTGAGAATCTTAATATATTCCAATTATGAGGAAAAACATTATGTTACCTAGTCTTCCATAAGATAAAAATTTATGTATCTTTTAGAATATATATCTTGGTTCATAATTATATTTTGATATATTTAACTATTTCTATTGTCATGTGGTAATTATAATTAAGAGAATACAATTTATTTAGGCTTAGGGAAACTATAACACCTTGATATTTTGATATATGTATATATATATATATATATCATTTTCTATAAATTAATAATATGATGGATAGATGGATCCACACATGTCACTAAACTAAAACAATCCAAAAAATATTTATTGTTATAACAATTTAATATTAATAAGACCTCTAGTAAGTAAAAAGGATTCTAATTAGTTAGAAAATGATTAAAAAACATAATTACTAAAAATTATTTTTTAAAATGGATTTTTCAATAAAACATTATTATTTATATATATTATGTTTCATTTTAAAATATAAATTTAAAAATTTCAGAATCTTATTTTTACAAATTATAGTCATTTTTTAATTCCTAATAACAAAATTATATTTTTTTTTATTTATGATCTTTTTCTAATTTCTTTAGTGAATGATAAAAAAATAATGATTTTTCTAATATTGTTGCTTTTATGAAAACAAAATAAAAGAATAAACAAAATGTTTTTAAAAAATTTATTATATAAAAATATATATTTATAAAATAAAATAAAATAATTATAAATTTTATGTTGAATTTATTAAACACATGTGTAATGTTTTGGAAACTTAAGTAATATTTAACTCAATAAACTATTTTTATTTAATTATATTTAGAATTAATTTTAATAAATTGTATAATTTTAGTATATGAAAATGGATATAGTGTTTTATAAAAATATTATCCTAATATGTAGTAAGGTCAATTATTTTTGGGAATACAATTACGATTACTATTATTAAGCTTAATGACCCTGATAACTGTTAAACTATTATTTTCAATGATTTTATTATTACTATCATCTAATTTTTCTCTAATCAAACAAATTATTCTATTTAGAAAGTTCAATTTAATATAATTTTAATATATATATATATATATATTAATATATTATCACTCATTAAATTTTTAATAAATACTATATAAGATTATAGACACATAAAGCTAAAAACAATATTTCTCTATAGAAATGTTTTTTATATTTTAATGGTTTTTATTTAAAATTTAATTACATATTATTCAGAAATTTAATTTTATTAAATAAAGGTAATTTTTATGTTCATCACACTCTAATTTGGTAATAAGGGTTATTTTATATGTTTTTCAAAAACACATATTTCTTAGGTAAAAAACTAGATACCTATGTAGAAGTGAAAATGGAAAAAATGTAAAAACATCAAGGTAAATTACTTGAAAAATGTTAAAAACATGTGTCAGAATGATATTTTATGGTTTTATATCTTTTATCCAACCCACAATTCATTATTTCTCACTTTTGGATCCATTTACCCTAGAATTTTGTCATCCTACTTTTGAAAAAGAATAAGGGTTCACAATAGGGTCCTTTTCTTGACTTATAAATGTGAACATTTCAACCAATTTATAAAACAACTTTTACTTATAATTTATTTTTTAAATCATATTATCTTATTATAGAAACATGTCTCATTTTCATAATCCTACATTATCAATTATTTATCTTATTCCCTTCAATTACAACGAGACCATGATGATAAACATCAAGGTCCCAATGTGAGTATTAATAAATCTTTAGTATCTTCTTATTAACCCATATCATCCAAACCTCTACTATAAATAACACTATAATAACCTTAGTATAATTAATACAATGATGTTTTATTATAATAATTGAATAAAAATTATTTATTCATTTCTATCCACTTGTAGAAACAAATGAATATTGATCATGTTTTTGTAAAGATTACGACCTCCATGAAGAAACGTTTTCCATTATTCACGACCTCATCACTTTAATAGTTGTAAGAATATAATTTAAGAATAAATTTGAAATATGTAACATAAATATTATTTTTAAGATAAAATTATAATAATCCTTTATCCCCTCTCATTATTTTGGAAAACATTAACCTTGCATTTCGTGGACATCCTCCTCCTTAAAGTATTTTTTTCTTCTTGATTTTCATTCCTTATCAAAAAATAGTAACATATTATTAAAATCCGTAAAAAATCCATATAATATAATTATAATTTTTTATATTGATATTATTTTAGAATAATTTTTTTTAACTACATATAACCATCAGATTATGGCACAATCATGGTTGAGTCGGTTTAACCACCTACTTGAGAAAAGTTATAAAATTATATCACAATTAAATATAGGAACAAATATACTAATATTACTATAAATTAATAATAAAATATAAATCCCTAATTGTTTTATAAATGATATATTAATAACTTAACTTATGAAAATATCATTTTCATTTTCTATAATTATATAAATAAGCATACACCAATTCCATTTTCATGAAACACAACTAAAACACTAATATAATGGGATAAGCAATTTATAACTCAATATATGTTTTCTATTCCATTATGATAAATTATATATGAATTATAAAAATTAGGATAAGAATTAATATCAACAAAACATTTATGAAACTATTTAAAAATAATCAAGAGAGCTCACACCCGATTTTAAAAATTGATAATAAATATCCAATATAAATGAAAAAAATAAGTATCAATGAAGTTACTATAATTTTACATATGTGAATAAGGTTTTTATAAAGGTTCATAATATATTCTTTTTGTTATACATGATATTTAATCACTTTAGTGGAAGTCATAAATCAAGTTAAGAGTTACTCTGTCTTATTTTCAAATCCATGAGACATGTTTATTATTGTGTACCATTATTTCTCTTATATGATGTATTCGCCACACCTTACCTTCAAGAATAGTTAATATCATTTATTTCAGGATATTAACTGATTATTTAATGGAATCAATCTCATGTTCTTTAATTTCTATTTTACCATTACCATAATGTTTTTTCTTAACTCAAATCCCTTAATTTAGTTATAATGCATCTTATTGAAATTATTTCTTTAATGATTCATTGAATCAACACTATGATTTTATTTCATGGAATTATCTCTTTCTATTTTAGAAAATTACACTTTGACTCAAACCTTACTTATCATTAAATTTCATCCCTACAAAAAGTGTATCATTTCTATGAATAATTCCATTTAATCATTAAACATTGATTTTTCTTCCATGCCCAAATTTTAACATCCCTCCTATTGACACTTTCATATTTTGAAACCTAACTATGTGTTTTATCATCTGAGCTTTATATTTTTCTTCTCTTATTTTCAAAATGATATTCTATAATTTATTTATGATGTGGGTTTCAATTAAGGTATTTTAAAATATGAAAATTAATTACCTTCCATGATCATCTGATTTATCTTCTACTTTATATTTCCTAGAAATAAAATGTATGGTTTTTAAAGGATCAATTATTGAGGATTACATTTAAAATTAAATGTTTTCAAAAGGTTTCAAATCAGGTTTTTACAAAAAAAATATTTTTAAAGGTACCTATAATTTCTCATTTTATGAAGATACTAATTTTTCTTAAAAACACCTTTTTTATTTGTTTAAATTTTACTCTTTCTATAAAAAGGTTTTATTTGTTTAATAGTAATTTTTAATAAATAATCCTCTAAATTCTATTATACCTTTTTTGTGTATTAATCTCTTGGAAATCCATTATAACCTTTATATTTTCCAGTCATTTAATGTTTATTATTTTCATTCCAATGCCCTTATTCTGTAAATAGTCTATATGTCCTTCATTTGATTCAGGGTTCTTCACCTTGATTCTGTAAATCAATTGATTAGAGATGTCATTAACTAAAATGTATACCCTTTATATATATATTAGTAATATAATATTCTCTATTTTATTGATTAAAGGGTATTTACCTAGAATGTTACATAATATCTTTCGATGCCCATTTATTTTCCATGGGTATATCATGTTATTATTACTTATGAAATTATGAATGTCTTACTTATGTTATTCCATTTTAAAATGATATAAAAACCATTTTATTTGCAAGATTTATTTATGTTATGATGATTACTTGAGTTGAATTATCACTCATATGTATAAGTAATCATGGTTGGTGTCCTATGTCACCCTCTAATGCATTGGTTGATGATTTATGTCTCATAAGATTATTATTTTTGGTGTTGAGGCATAAAATATATTATAGTTCACAATATTAAGCAAGTGAATTTTATTTTCCACAATGTTAAGCATGAACATCATTTTTTTCACAATGTTATAATGTATATATAGTAATGCTTTTTATGAAGTTATTTTCAATGATATGTATTAATTTGTTTGTGTGTTTCTATGTCATATGAATATGATTATGATATATGGATCAATTTTATCATCTCATTATTATTAATTCCTTTTCCTTTATTTATTTTTACTCATTTGAGAATACATTTTCTTATATCATGATTTATGGACAAATATTATTCTTATATATTCATTTTTACAATAACTATTACCCCTATATATGTTTTATAATATTATTATGATCTAACCCTTGATGAAATATTGATAAGTTTCCCCTTACTAAGCATTCAATCTCACCCCTTTCTTATATTTCCATCAAACATGTTATAATGATGAGTATAACCTATTGGAGGACTAGAATGAATTATAGCTTGGGTTGATTAAGGGGAAATGTGAAAAAGTTTTATAAAATATTTTTCCTATGTATCATATCCTAAAAAACATTAAACCAATAGATTCTACCTATTTTATGAGATTATTATGAGATGTAGTACTAATGAGAAGTCTGGAAAGTTTAACATGGATCATCTCTCTTAGTATAAAAGTTAATTTTTAGAAGCATGTGTTTTTATCAAAGGACCGGTGAGTGAATATCTGTGGGAACTAACTAATTATATTTATTTCTAAACACGATCTTTGTTCATATGAAATAGTGATCCAATATCCACTTCACATTATCCCATGTTTTATTTTTCTCTATTTGATCTGATTCCTATTTATTGGCATTCCCCAATGATTCATCTTGCATTTATTCTTCAAATGGTTTTAAATCCACTTAATTTAATAGACAACTAATTTTTATAGCTATAAACCTATGAGTTTGTGTTGGAGTTGATTTATCACTGATAATATTTTTATGATCAACCTTATATCATATCTTTATACATAGAGATAATGTTTTACCACATTAGTAGCTTTTTAATCACCTAATTCATACTTGAATTGTTATTTTGAAATATGATCATTTATATCAATAGAGTTTTAATATATATTTTTTCTTCACCAAACACTTCAATCATGTATAATATTTTTGATCCATTTTTATATTTATCTTCAATAATTTTAATTTCACTGATTTCCATGGTCTTATTTATCCACTTGTTGAGGCACATATAGGACTTGATCATAAAGACGTATCATAAATATATCCATTCTTCCATTGCATATCCATATTTACCTGATTACCTTCATTGCTTCAAATGTGACACTTACTATTAAAAACAGTAAGGTGTTTCATAATTGGATTTCTTTAATTCAATGTCTTATATAAATTATTATTTCCTCCATTGACCAACAAATCCTGTTTTTATATGTATAACAATTCTTATATAGATTCTTTCCAATAGTGATGAAAGGAGAAACTTTTGATGAGAAATAAATTTTCCATATTTTTTACCATTTTATTTTTCTATTTTGAAATATGTTTTTATTCTATTATTCAAAATAATGAGACATAAAACATAATTACATTACCCTATATATAATTTCCTAACATATAAGAGGATTACTCTATACCATTATCAAATTGAGGAGTTCAATTTTTATCCTAGTATTAGCCACATCTTTTTTATGCAACAATTTAATACACTCAGTAATTTCAATACATTACTATATTAATAATAAGTAAAAAATTATACTATAATAAATTATAAATAAGATTAAGTGTTACTCACAATATATTTTAGGAACCTTCATAACTCTACACACATCATTGTGAATCGAATACAGCTCATTCAAACCCCTCTTTTTTGTTGGAATGTATTTTTCATTATTATCCCTATTAAAAAATAATTATAAGACTTCTCTAATTTTTATATTTTATTTTTAATGTTAGTTTAAAGGCTAAACATTTAATAATTCCCCATTAATCTTTTATTAATATTTCATAGGCTTTGATGTCACATGTTATTTTAATTATATACTATAAAGAGATAAGTGTTCTACTTGAAAAAAATTATAAATACTTTAGTTGGTTCTCCATCCCGTCGTCAATGATTTTATTTTTTTTCATTTGAATAAATAAAAATTTCAATTTATTTTGAAATCAATTCTATTGTCCAAAAGTTGACTTATTATGAATGTACTATGCCCGAGACTATCCAAATAAAGGATTTTTGTATCCCTTACATCGTCTGATTCTATCCTCTTATTCACACTACTCTTGAATTTTAGAGAATCTCTAATAATAACCATATCATTAATAACACCATTAACCTTATTTAATATATTCATATTTATATCCATTTAGAATGAACACCCACAATAAAGAATCTAAGTGCTTTTTTATTCAGTTTCTATGAGAGAAATTTCATCCAAGATATCCTTCAAATTATTCATCTTTCCTTCAATGAAATTTCAGGTTGACTTGAGATATCAGATGGTATATCCTTACTATAATATCATAATAATTTTCCTCGAAGTAATAGAAACTATATAAAAATGGATCTAATTCAATTTTTTAGGTGAAATTTCCCCTTGGATTCTGTTAGGGAAGTTTTGATTTTTTTTCAATATGTGAAAGGTATATATTTATGACTAAAGATAGAAAAATCATAAAAGTATCCATAAAAATTATTTGTGACTCTATATTTTATGACATGTTCTTATTCCCCATTTTTTACTCGCAAGATATTCACTTCTAAAGTTGATCTCTACTTCCTTGAACATGGTCATTATATGAATAATATAATTAAAAAATTGGTATTTCATCAAGGTAAATATTTTATCATTACTTTATATCCACATATTTTCCACCTATGAATAACTTCATTATTTTTGATAAGTCCTCAGTGGTTAAGAGATTCCAATATTTTATTATTTCCATTATACTTTTAAATAACTCTTATTAACATAGACATCATGATTTCAAAACTAATACCAATATTTCTCATCAGCTATGTCTTATTATCATATTTGATATTCATATTAGTTATTATTCATATTCCCTCAATTTATATAATCTGTTTATTAGATAAAATTATGGGATTAGGATTCTTATTTTTAAAATGAACTTTTTCTCCATCATCAACTGTCCTTCACAAAGATAAAAAAATTATTTTAGAGGTTTAAACATTATATTTATCTGTAACATATGGGTACTAAAGTCCTGACTCATTTTATAGACTCAAAGTTATACCTTAAAATCAACCACTTTTATAAAAGTCAATTAAGCAACCTCAAGATCTTCCAACACAATTTCTAATCAGGCAAGTTCAACATTTAGTAGATCTGGGTCACCTTTTATGTCATTGTAGAATTAATTTTATATTAGTTTATGACATTTGGGGTTATTTTAAGTTTAAATAATTTTTGGGATATAAATTTTAATATTTTAAAGTGTTTAAGGGGTCACATGGTTATAATGCATGGTTAGGTGAAACCTCACAGTTATTGTGTGATAGTTATATAGTTCTTAATAGTTCCATTTGAAAAAGTCAGTATATGGTCATTCAAACCATGATGGGTCTCGTTGGGTTTCATGATGAGTTCCCATGTGTTTCCAGTGACAAGAACATGGTTTTCACATGGTTTGGAAAATCTTGAAGCCAAATATGTGGCCAAAACAACATTTACAAATTTTGAAAATTTACCAAAATACATTGCATATTTTAAGTCAAAATCACCCATCTTCTCTCCCATTTATGTGAATAGTCCTTAAATGATCAAATATGAGCCTTAACTACCTATTTTCTTCTATTTCAGGGCCTCTCCTTCAAAACATAATAGATTTTTTAGGTATTTCCACTTCTCATCTCCTAACCTCCCCCCTCTTTTTCTCCCAGTTTTCATTCCAACCCAGAACACTAAATAATTATAAATGTGTGATTAGGGGTTTGGGCTGGTTTAAATTTAGGTATTAGTAATATTAGGGATCATAAGGGGTATATTATTTCCTTGTTTTTCCTTTTCAATAAAAGGTGATCTTTTTCAACTCAGTTCGACATAGGTTATTTCATACAACAACATTATATTAAATTCCCTGGGGTACTTTAATATTCTAAAATGGTTTCCCCTGTCAATTTATACATAAATTTTACCAATAGAGATTAGTTTTTATTTTAAAGTTGTTTTGATCCTTTATGTAGAATTGTATTCTATGGGATGTGTTTGGAAAGATGAAAAGTGGATTTTTAAGATTTTAAATGTTTTGAAAAGGGATATTTGACGGTATTTTGAGATTTTTAATGGAAATTTCATACCATGTGGTTTCCAATTAAAGTGTGCCGTGTTTTTTAAATGGTTTATTCAATTAATAAAGTCATTATTTACCCATGTGAGTATAATTTTAAAACTTGTTGATGGATTTAAACTTTTAAAAGGTGGTTTAAAAGGAATTATTGATTTCTAAATTGATTTAGAAGGGAAAGTTTAAGGTTTAAATTAAATTATTATTCGAAATGATATTTTAAATGGTTTGTGTGTTCTTGGAATCCCAATATTATTTGAAAAGGACCATCTAGGATCATATAATATAGTTTTATGAAATTTTGGGGACCCTATTTATTCCTCTATTAGTTTTTATTAATATAACAGGTGGTGATTCATGTATATTGAGATCGACTAATTGATCTATAGGTTCGTTTCTTATTGGGATTGGGTGGTGAGATGCAATCTGTTTTAAATACATTGAATGGTTCAATGTAATGATAATATAGTTGATTTATTTGTTTCCTCTTTTTTTTTTGATTTCATAGGAATCCTATAAATTAAAATATACCTTGAATGAGTGTTTTTCCTAACATATATTGATCTATGACTAGGGTGGGGGATAGAAAAAACCATCCAGTTAGACTGGAAGATACAACCAGAAATATAATGGCCCATGATAGAAGTATGATTTTGAGGATGTTTTATTCTTTTATTATTTGGCAAGACTAGTAGGAATATAGAGACTCAAACAATTTAAAAATTTTGATACATTATTTTTAATAAAAAATATCCAATAAATGAAACCCAAATATAATAAAGCATAGTTTTTTTGGAAGACTTAGTTCATTGTGAATAAAAATTGAAACTAAAATAAATAATATTTATTTTATTATCCATAATGTTTTCCTATATCCTAATGATCTTCTAAAATTTCATAGGATAACCCAGGAATGCATAGATAGAAGGGGTGATCTAAAAATCCGAGTAAGGTAAAAATATTGGTGAAGCATACCATGTGAGCCAAATGGCATAACATAATTTCGAAAAAGAGAGGGATCATGAATAATCACATGAGAATATAACACAAAGAACATGGTATCCTAATATAATGAAAACATTAGAGATTTTTGGAAATAGAAAACATGACATAACAATAAGTCAAGGATAACATCCATGATATCATCAAATGGAGGATAGAGTCCCTCTATGGATTAGGATTACTCTATAATCCCATACATACTATATAATGAGACAAAATCATTACCCAAAAAAATTTAGTACAATCTGGGAACAGGCATCATGACATGTACATTCTTATGTGTTCCACAAAAATAATATAAATCATGTGGCATAAAAATAATAAATAAAAGAGTATCATAATGGTTTCCAAAGGAGTATCATAATGGTGTCCATAAATCAAGGCATTAGATAAATATTATGTATTTTTAGGTAAAAAAAATAAAATTACATGAAAATTAAGGCCAATTAAATTGAATTGATAAAAAGGAGTGGAGAACTAATTTCAAAAAATTTCTTTTTAAGTTGGGTTTTAGGGAAATGGGTAGAGTCTTTAAAAAAGGTAAGATATTAATAGTTTCTTGAAAACAAGAAATAATATGAAATGCTAATAAATATAATAAATTATAGTTTTTAAAAACCATGTATTTTTATATCATTTAATTTATTGGTAACATAAAGGTGTAAAAGAAAATATAAGAGTTTCATTTTATTGACATTTCTAATAAAATTGGGAAGGGAAACCATAAAAAAAGTATATCCCTATCAATAAAGATCAATTACACTAGTTATATATGTTTGAGACATATATAATGAATATATAATAGTTAAATAAGAATAATATAAATATGAATTTTTGTAAATAAAGAGGAATCATAACACAAAATAAATAGAGAGGGTAAGAGAGAACCCTTATGTTCTGTCCAGATCTATTCTGTAATTTCTCATAATATCCTAGATAATTAAATTAGATTCATTAATTAATAAATTAAGAAAATTTAAGATATATTTTGTATTTATTATAATTTTATTATTTTAATTTATAATCATTTTAATGAGTTATTTGGTATTTTTTTTCATGAGCATTCGTTTCGTGGTTCAAATGTTGGATCATTTGAGGATAGTTATTTAGGTTATTTTCAAATAGGAATATAACTCCAGAAGTGAAATGAAATGGTATTAATATAATTTTAAAAATTTTAAATTACCAAAATACCCATATGTGTTATTAAATAGGTATGATTTACATAGTTAAAATTTTATCATTATGTTGTTAGTTCATTTAGGCAGTTTTTTCAACCATCATGAAATCATTTTTTTTATTTAAATCTGTATATTTTTGTTACATATTGTAACTTAAATAAGTTATAATATACTTATTATAATCATATTTAACGGAAATAATATTTTTTATAACCATCCTTTATGGTGGTGGATAGTTAAATAAAGTGAATTTTTTATGGAGGCAGTGTACCAACCATATTGTCAGCAACTCCTTCATTTAAGAAATGAAAAAGGAAGGGTATAAGAAAATAATTAAAAAAACAAAATAAAATTGAAGTATATTTAAAAAAATTGATTAATTATTAAATATTATATAATAGTGTAAATGATAATGTAGATGAATAAAATATCTTAAGAAGAGGTAGTTTTTGAATTTTTTTCTCTAGAATGTTGTATCCTTGAGAAACTCCTTAGGGCACATTGGGATGGGAGTTTCTGGAAGAAAAATAATTATAAAGTGTTGGTGTGAGTGGTGAGGGGATATTTTTATAATAATTGGGAAACATTTTATGGATTAGGAGGTGTGAGCAGAGTGGGTGGTGGGTGGTGGTATTTTAACTGGGGGGTGTTTTTGAATATAATATTCATTAGTTTTTTTATTTTGTATCAAAACTATCAATAGTATTGATTCTTGTGACTATATAAAGTAATGTTTTCCTGAATTTTAAATTCATTTATTTAGCTAATTATTCGAAATATTGTAATTTACCATATTTCAGTATTCAATAAAAATTAAACTATTTTAGGAAAAAATCAACTATTTTAGAAAAATACGAAAAAATCACCCTAACCATTCCTTAATTTTTATATTCATAAAATAAAAAAAAATTATTAATAAAATTACTTAAATATTAGAAAATTAATTTTTAAATAAAATAATCATTTATTTGAAAAATACCAATTTCAATATTATGATCAATTTTCTAACCCTTTGAAAACTTTTCATCACCCGTCCCCCAAGGATCGTTCTGTGACTACCCCAAGCCCGTCTACCATATGCTAGGGGCTAGAAACTAGCACCAAATAAGCATATCCAAAAAAGGGAGGGCAGTTTACTTTATACCTGTTCACAAGAAAAAAGCTCAAATTATAGAAACTAAACATGAAGAAGGACACAACAATCACTGAGACAACAATAGAGAGTACATTACAAACTGAAAGTACAAATAGAACAAAATACTACCCCAAAACCACCATGGAAGGTACAACTGCCACATTCTGTCTACTCGAGATCCCACTTGAAGGGGTAGGGGTAGGGTAGCTTCCTGTGGCCATTAAAGTACACCCGTCTATCATGTCTCCATGAGAACTACCTTGTCCTAGACCAATAAGGTCTCCATGAAAGCATTCATCTATCACATATCACTAAGCAGCACCTGGTCCAGGACCACCATTGTCTCATTTAAAGCATCTTTCCAACTCGTCTCCTTGAGCTCCACTTGGTCCCGGACCATGAAGGTCTTCTTCGATGCTCTGATCACCTGCACGGGACATGACATGTGTGGGTGAAGCCCGTGATGGGGTGAGTAACACAATACTCCGTAGGGACCCCACACCACCAAGGAAAGACCACTATGAAATTCACAGAGAAAACCATGAAGCATGATCACAAAGCAAGACAGCTCTCACAGGTATAATCTAATGTATAGAAAGAAAGACCATCAGTCACAACACTGAACACCTTGGACTACTGGGGTACATATCCATGATGAGTAATATGGGTATGCTCGGTCACATAGAGATCTCCTCACTGTGGGTCTACTATATCACACAGATTCACTTCTCACATTGCCCATTGTACTGAGGTACTAATACCTAATGAGTACCATGGGTCTACCCCGTCAAACAGAGTTTCTCCCCACCATGGACCTTCTTTATCACATAGATCCGCTTCCTACTAAGACATCGTAGCTGATCCACACATGGTCTCTTGTCAGTAGGCTTCATGTCTCAATTAGCCGTAGGATTCATGCATGTAGTGCACTTGATTTTGGTATAAAATGATACTCAATCCATTTGTCTTGTTTCAACATCCCTGAAAACCTTCTTAGTGTATGCTAAAATATACTCCTCATCTCAAGGGCCACAACACCACAAACAACTCATCAATATGACGTCTGGTTTGAATGATATTGTGGTTTTAGTAAACAGGGTCTAGTTGTGTCATGGCCTAGTCCGACCTGATTGGACCGATAGGCCCAACCCAGCCCGGGGTCCCCACATGGCCCGACCTGATTTGACTGACCCAACTAGACTAACATTGGGTCTTTTCTTGACTGTTTCAGCCTAGCCACTAGGCCAGGCCCAGTAGACCATGCTGGACGTGGCCCGGTTCGAATGGGGGTCTTGCTCTCCTGGTCACCCAGTGACATGGTTCCATTAAGCCCAACCCGCATCAGGTGGGCTAGTTTGTTCTTAGCCCAGGTTTTTCAATGGCTCGGTTCATGCCCTACTAGCCTGGACCGCTCAACAGGGCATCCAGTTCTTGCGCGCCGTAGTCATCTTAGTCGACCACACTTATTTCCCACATACTGTCTCATTATCCCATGCAGCGCATGCCATGGCCCATTCCACCAACCACTAAACCAATGCTAGTGGATCCTTTCGTGGCCTAAGTCGGCCCACAATGGTCTCCTTGGTGCATCGCCACCCGCCCGTGGCCGCCATCATGGGCCACCACCTCTAGTCACCAGTGGAGCCTACCGTAGACCACCGGGTCTGTTCTGGTGGTCCGTTCCTCATTCTGTCTGTGTATATGGATTCCATGGGAATCCACCATCCTTAATAAGGACTCAAGACCTAATTTCATTAATTTATAAGGCATGTCCATGAATAATGCACAAAAACTCACAATGGTGGAGTGGCCTAGGCCTTGTTTTTGTCGGCCCACACCCTCTTCGTTATAGGTTTTGAAACATGGGAGGGGAGGTTTATGATTCAAATGATAGTGTAATCCTAATGAAACCCCCAAGATATAATAATACCATCATACAAGAACAAATACCCTCAGATCAACTTGTTCATTGGTTGATTCACGTTCATTGTTTTATAATGAAGAATGGGGAAATCTAAAAGAAAAATTAACCCCTACCTAGAGAAGTTTTGTCGTTGGAATCAATACATTCAATGCCATTGGAATTCATCAATATTTTGTCCCAGATCCTTCTTTATGGTGTCTTCATCACTTTATGATCTTTCAATGTTATTTTTTGGAGAGAAAATCCTTCACCATTTGTCAGAGAAATTCTAATTATGAATTCTCCAACCTGAAATATCATTAAAATAGAAACTCATCGTAGCATTTCTATTACGCTACTTTGTCGTGTCATTACACTACATCATTAGTAAAAAATTATATCTGTTATTCTTAAATTAATGATTCATTACATTGTTTCATTTATGGAATTAAATAGTCGGCTCATCGTTGTGTTGCAGCGGAACAATTTTTGTATAAAATAAACATTTGAAGTTTATTTTATTTTTCTTAAAATGACCAAAAATTAACATTTTCACTCAACCCCTACCGGTTGAGTTTAGGTTCATTCTTAGTTAATGTCACTATTATAGATGTAATTGTGCCCATGTATTTTCAATCTGGCCACCCACTGATATGTTTCCAAAATAGTGCTTGCTGGCCTTTTTAATTTTCTTAAAAAAAGTTCAAAAACTATCTTTCACCTTCAACCTGTGCCATTCAAGGTTAAGAACCCCATAAGGGAAACACACCCTCAGAAGCTCAATTTTACTCTCATATTTAAAATCTGCATTACCATTTAGGAGTTATAAGGATGTGAAAATAAAATAACTTTATTCAATCATTTTTTATGGATAAAAATTACTTTCCACTATTAGATCGCATCGGCCAATGTCAGGCTCTACCTAAAGAAATAATACCCTCATGAGCTCAATGATTGTCTTAGATTTTCAATCTAAGTCACCATTCATGAGTTATAATTTTGAAAAATAAAATATCTATTTGTAATTATTTTATTTACGATTATTCCATTTTCGGGTTTTCTCGCCGGAGGCCTATATCGACTAAAATTAAGTCATGCTAATGGTAAAAATGACATATTGAACGCAATGGTGTGATTGTATTTCTATTCTGGATATCTATTTCAGAGTTATTCCACTTTTTTAGGAAACCTGCTCATGGGTGATATTTAAAGATAAACATTTTTCAACGGATCATTCTGGACCCTTCAATCCTTGGAATCACATTTCATCTCAACACCTAGTCTTGAAATAATATCTTTTAATTTAAAAAAACATAGAATTATGGGGTATAAAATTAATTTCTCCTTTTAGGTATTTATGTCCCCATAATCCAAAACAAGGGATAAAGAAACAGAAAGTGGTACTGAGCACGAATCTAAGCCTCCTGGTCCCATATACTCTCCTAGAGATTCTTGTGCTGCCAATGAATGTGCACTAGAGGAACTAACTACCCATGAGGGTCCTAATATTTCTGATCCTCTATCTCCCCTTGGAACTCCGAAAACGTCTCCCCATAATTAATGTACAGCTCACCCCAGTTGATGACTTACGATGGATCAAGCACGTACCTCCTCAGCTGCAACATGTGGAAAACATCATGTACCCCATGCATATGTGGGGGAAGTGCTATAAAATATGCTAAATTTCCATCTCTTATCAGAATCTGGAAAGGTCTGATGAATCTAGAAGAGAACTTGTTTCCTCGTCCAAATATCTATAATCCTTATCGGGGTGAGACCTGAAGGAATATGTGGTCTCCCTCCTTGAACTCCAAGGGCCTCCAAATACTGTCATCATAAGATATATTCCTACTCTGTGTAATCCTCAAATGATCTTAGATTATATGAACCTTCTAAGTGAGAACTCGTACTAACTCTGGACTCATGAGTGCTGACTCACCTGGGTTTGTCTAGTATAGAGGTGATATTCAAGGTTGTCCGTACAAAGACTCGAACGGTGCCATCTCAATTGTTGAGTGGTAGTTGTTTTGTATGAAAAATCCATAGTGGAAGGTGTTCCTCCCAACCACAACCAAAATCAAGAACATAAGCATGAATCATGTCCTCTGAGGTCTGTATGGTCTGCTCTGTCTCACCATTAGTCTGTGGGCAAAAAATGTTCTCAAGTACAGCTGAGTTCCAAATTCCTCATGTAATCCCTTCAACAACTAGGATATAAATAGTGCATCATGATATGATATTGTCATAGATTAGACTACATGGAGTCAAACTATATCCTTCACATAAAGGAATCCCAGCCTCTTTACTGAATCATGCTCTCAAATGGGTAGGAAGTGGGCCGACATGGTGAGTCAGTCTACGATCAAACATATGGTATCATTCCCCATGGATGTATGTGGTAATCTAATCATGAATTCCATTGATATCTCATCCCACTTCCACTCAGGTACCTCAAGGGGTTGTGTCAAACCTACTAGAGCCTAGTGCTTATACTTCACCTGCTAACATGTGAGGCATCCTATGACCAAAACTGATACTGCCTTCTTCATTACGGACCATCAATACTGACATCAGAGGTCCTTGTACATCTTCAGCACAACTGGATATACCACAAAATGGTATGTGTGGAACTCCCTCAACACCTCATCCCGCAACACCAGTATTACTATGGTGAACCCTCTAAAAATGATGATGTGCTCCCCACATTTCGAATATCAAACAAGGGCATGCCATGTGGACATCTAGGCACGTGTAGTATCATAGTTGGCTTCTCTATGTTGTGAATCTCTAACTCACTATAAGGTTGGAGGGGCATCTAACATCAACTTAAGATAAAAATGCCTTATCTTTATCCACAGAGGATATCTGAAGTGAGTTCAACTGCTCTGAGGCCTTGTTCAGTAGTTGTGAACTTGATCTCTTGTTGAGAGAATCTACTACCACGTTCCCCTTCTCAGGAGTATATTCTATCTCAAAGTCATAGTCCTGGAGGAACTCTATCCAATGTCACTATCTTAGATTTAGATCCTTTTGAGAAAAGATAAACCTGACACTCCTGTGGTCATATTAGACAATGAATTGTCCTCCCATCATGTAGTGTCACCACATATTTAGAGAAAAGACTACTACTGCTAACTCTAGGTCATGGGTTGCATAGTTTTTATCATGTTTCCTCAAATATTGTGAACCGTAGGTGATCACTACTCGCTCCTTAATTAGAACACAACCCAGTCCAGTCCCTAATGTGTCCCAGAAAACTACATACCCAATGCCCTCCTTTGGTAGTCTTATGATGAGGGCACTCGTCAGTCTCTACCTCAGCTCTTGAAAACTCTTCTGGAACTTCTGAGTCTACAGGAAATGTTATCCATTATGTTTCAAAGCTGATAATTTTGATTATACTCTGGAAAATTTTGTCACAAATCTTCTGTAGTGTCTATCCAACCCCAAGAAACTCTGCACCTCAATTACTCTCAAGGGTGGATCCCAAGAATTCACTACCTCTATCTTCATCAGATCCACTGAAACTCCATCCTCTAAGATGAAATGTCCCAGAAATTGGATCGTTTGTATCAAGAACTCACACTTTGAGAACTTTCAATAAATATGATTCTCTTGGAGTGTGTCCAGAACCATCCTAGGGTGTATCACGTGCTCTTCCTTGGACGCTGAATACATGAAGATTAATTATGGCTAGAATGTGACACCTCAATCTTCTACAGTACGTTTCCCTTGGAATGATGCAATAGCTTGCATTATACACAACTTCTAGATTCCAACACACCACGACCAATCAAACTAGCCATTATGAATAGTAATAAACGCCTTTTGAAATTTTATAAATTTTACCTTTCAAAACAGACATCATTTTTGGATTCAAAATAATGAAATTATCTTACGGTGAATTTTTTGTATTTATCTGAAAACTTTCATTTTTTATGAATTGTGAAAATACTAAATTTTAATTTAAAACAACTTTTTTAATAAAAATAATTTAAAGTGTAAAATTATATATTTTAATGTTGTTTAAGTATTATTAGATTATATTTTTACCATTTAAAATAATTTAAGTCATTGGATGTAGTCTCACTATTAAACTGGACATAAACAAGTTCCAATCTTTTGATAGTTATTATTTCATAAAAACACGCTTTTTGTTTTGACAATGAGAATTAATTTTAAATTAATTTCTTCCACTTCTATGTTTTGAATTTGTAAAAATGGATTCCGTATTTGGAATTAGGAGGTCCATGTTGTGTAAATAGGTAAATTTTAATTTTAGACATCAATAAGTATTGTTTTTTCCGTGGTTAAAGGGGTAAATCCAGTAAATAAGGTTAAAAAAATATTATAATATTATTAAATTACCCTAACACATGTAATAACCCTATTGGATGATACATGCCCGACCATGTACATCCTTGGGTCGATTTTTAGACCCCATGAAGCCACTTGGGAGTGATAATGACATTTTATATTAAATAATATAATGTAAAGGCAAAAATAACAAAAGAAAATATCTTTTAGTAAACAAAATTTTATAGGAGGTCACATAATTGATCTATTAGACTATAAATAGTCATTACAAATCAGAAAATATTTCCTACCTCAAGATATTTTATTTATAATTTTTAGACATAAAATATATATATTTACATATGACACAATAATGATGCAGTATTTTCCTTTTTAATGAAACAATAAAATAAATGATATTATAAATACTAAAATAAAGATAATTTGAAAGTTATGATTCCATAAACAAAATTTATAGGTTCCTATGAAAAGTTAGGGTTGATTAAATATAATTACTTCTAAGTAATAAAGTTTTTAGGACTTTAAAAAAAGTCAATTATTAAATAATGTAAAAAATAGACATAAATGAGTTCTTAAAAGAAATACAATATTATTTGTTCATATAATAATATTAAAAATATAAGGTTCATCCAAAAGACTTATATAATGATAGGTGTATCATTAATGAACCACTTGGGGTTATATTGGAAATTTATATAAGTTTATTAACCATATAATATAAAAATAAAAAGAGGCATGGTAAATGTCAAACTATTTAACTAAGAGTTAAATCTAAAAGATAAGGTTAATATAGTGACTCAAACCAGTATAAAACCTATTGGTTGTGTGATTTTTACCCATAAACACTTATAATTTACATAATTAATGTTGGATCCATTATAAACCTAAAATGATTTTATTATAAAATAATATTTCAATCTTTTCATAAGGGGCCCCTCACCCCTCTTATAAAAGGGCACTTACCGTACTCTCACATTCACACATTCAAATCCATTTTCCTCAGCCAAACCCTTCCCAAATATCCTCTCCAATGTCCTCAATTCATCCTAGAGGCCTTTATTTTTCCATAAATCCAACCTAGGGAGCCCTTTTGATCAAATCAAAAGGAAGAACCCGAAAAAGAGTTAAATATTTAATCACATCTTTCAAGTTATTTTCTTCTTCCACTTCCTCTTTCTTTGTTGTTTCCATTAAAAAATAAATAATTCAATATATTATATATACATTGATGCTATTATATAAAGGGTAAAACCATATTCATTATTCTATCCATCCTATAAAGGACAAATTCAACATACGTACGTACGTACGGATTACCGTCGCCACGTCATGGTGTAGTTTGTTATTCAAACACTTCATTATTTGGTTGTGTATAATAATGAGTATAGCTGATGTAAATAATAAATATAACATGTTAATTAATATTTATATATGATATGACCTCTAATTACATACGATTCCTACATCAATATAATGATATTTTCTCTTGTGCGTACATACGGATTAACATCTACACGACGTGATGAGATTCATTTCCACCTTCATCATTCAATGATTATTATAAAATATATATAATTAATAAGTATGTAATATATGAATTCAAAATGAAACTGATGATATATATATATAATGATATTTACTTACATATATCTTATTCACCAAGATCCGTTCAATACAATATGAAAACAGAAACAACGTTTATGCGTAAGTACGAACTACCGTCTCCGGAAACAGTGTTTTCCATTTAATATATATGTCTGTTATACATATTTATATTCTAAATATATTTGATATATAAATAATTTGTTATATTCTGGAAGTATTTAAATCATGATCTAATTGATACAATCAAAAGTAACAAGTTAAAACACGTACGATAACAAAAGCGATTATTACCCGAAATGTTAATTTAACATGGAAATTATTATTAAATGGGTAGTATAAAGTAATAAATGAATCATGTATGATATAATAAATTTTTATACCGTTTTGTTATAATTTAATCGCATACTACGGTCTTTATACAGGAGGTTAAATGTACCCTCGACTAAAGGAAAGTGTAAAGTAAGGGTTATTTCCTCATTCTCATTATTATCCGAGATTATTTATGTGTAAGTATTTTCTGGGACATATTTATCATCGATACCCATATTTCATAAAAATTATTTCAAAAGGATTCCTTTAAAGTTTTATGGTAGGTTCTATTTAACTAGATCATCATTTTAAAATTTTTCAAAGATTTACCCTTCTTAATCCTTTTAATTAATGTCCATGTTTTCAAAAATGATTTTTAGGATTTATTTATATGAACATGAATGTTTTGAAAAGAAAATTCTTTTCAAAAGTTTCAAAGTGGTATGGGACTCTTTGATTCAAAAATATATTTTAAATTATTTCCTTTTTAAATATGTGACTTTTAAATGTTTTCCTGAAAAAGGGATATTTCTTCAATGAGTTTTACAAATCACTTTCACCTATGTCAACATCCTTTGATGGATTTTATACCTGTTTGAAGTTGATTTATTATGGTAAAAATATTTCATATTTTATTGAATTATTTGTGATATAATTTACTGTGGATGTGTTATTTTTATACCATTCATGGTTTAGGGTTAAATTATTGACATTTTTTATGCTAGTTTTAATACGAATGTTTATGTTATGTTCAACCATTTCATATGAGGAATGTATTGGACATAGTATGTGACTGGTGGAGATCACTATAGCTCCAAGATGAATTGGTAGGTCTCATGAGACAACTAGAAGTGGAATTGGATGAGGCCTTTACCAATTTTATATATGGTTTTTTCTTAGGCCTAAATCATTTTTAGACGTCTTGGTCGAGGCCTCGAAAAAATGTTTCAGAATGTCATGAATTATGCATTCCCTCATTATGAAATTAGTTATTACATGTGATTATTTGACTAGTATAATATCCATGTTCATGTTAATATGGTAATTTTTTATTTATTTTTTCCATATTATGTTCAAGTTAAAGGCTGTTGTTTTTATTACACATCTTTCCTTAAAATTTTATAGCTTCCACTAAATTATTTACCCTTATAGGGAATCTGAACTCACCCCTTTCTTATGTTTTATTTTTACAGGATCCAAAGATGTGTTTTATTTTTGAGATATAGGGTTAATCTATGGTAATAATTTCATTCTCAAAGGATTATTTTTTTTGTTGTATATTAGAATGTGTAATGTAACATTCATGTATGTAATCTATTTTCCAAGACTGCAAAACTGGTCTGTCCTTCAGGACTTGATTGCTTGTAATCATGCCAATGTATTAAAATAATGCACCTAGTCTGGGAATCTAGGGTCAAGGTGTTACAATTGGTATCAGAGGAAGTTTAGTACAAACCTTGGAAACTAGATTTACAAAAACTTTGATTGGAGCACATAGGCCTAAGATAGACTTTGAGGATAAGTATAGAAGAACTTCTTAAAATATTTTTACTGTAGATATTTTGTGAGTTTCCCAAAAATAAATCCATTTTTGGATACAAGAAGGTAGAGGTGGCTCTAGTATAGATGTACATAGGGGTAAAACCTAAAAACACCGCTTTGAGCTAGACTCGAACGAGAACCGGTGCATGAAAACAGGCCTTGTTGCATTCATGGTTATGACACTCCTGAGGGATATGCATAGGATAAATCTAATTTTATTTACCAACCATTATGAAGGGTTTATGAGTATGTACTTCTCCAATAATTTTTTTTATGATTATGGATTATATCTATAAACTGTTAAATTTATGTTATGTGTTTTACATGTTTGGATTTATGTATTGGGATTCATAAAATAATCTAGTGTATGCCATTGTTTATAAATGGTGCCTAGTAGAAGGAATGGAAACCGTATCAACACACGTAATACATGTAGGTATTTCCCTCCTACTAAATATAATTATAGTGGAGCTAGTGATGCAACTGGTGATGATCATCTTATAACCACAATGGGACAACTCACACAGGTTATGAATAATAACCTTACCCGTATGGAGCACCCTGATCCACAACTCATAGGATCAATGTTAGACCGCTTCATAAGGAAAAAACCACCAATATTCAATGGGAGTAAAAATCCATTAGTGGCTAAGTAATGGATAAATTCCTTAGAGAAAATATTTCATGCTTTGGGGAGTAGAGAAAGGGGAAATGTTTTCATGGTACTTTATCGCATCACTGGAGATGATGATCAATGG
This sequence comes from Viscum album, assembly GCA_963277665.1. Classification (NCBI taxonomy): domain Eukaryota; kingdom Viridiplantae; phylum Streptophyta; class Magnoliopsida; order Santalales; family Viscaceae; genus Viscum; species Viscum album. The sequence goes on from OY728123.1 coordinate 1,110,096,103, forward strand.
TGGTCATTGATTCAAAACACAAATAATAATGAAGAAGTGTCTACTATGGAATGGAGGGAGTTTAAAGAAATTTTCTTATAAAAATACTTTCCTTGTGACCATCGAGGAGATATGGTAATTCAATTTCTGTGTCTTAGGAAATAGAAGGATGAGAATGTTGAAAAGTATGAGGAAAACTTTACAAGATTAGTAAGGCAAGATATAGATTATATGCGTAACCCATTAAGTAATATTGGAAATTTCCTTTATGGGTTAATACCATTTCTTCGTCGAGCATTAGTATCTCAATCCTTCTTATCATACGAAGATATTATCTCATATGATATCAAGACCGAAAAGAAATTCTCTAAATCATATGCCAATAAAGTAAAGAAAGAGAAGAAGAGAACAGAGGATCAAGAGATAGATAAAGGGAAACATGGAAATAATGATTTTACATTATGTGATAATTGTGGGAAGAAACACCCCTGTAATTGCCTAAATGGAATGGGAGTCTGTTACAAGTGTGTTTAAAATGGCCACCAATCATGTGATTGCAAGGGAAAGAAAGTTTCTATCAATATTGAATGCTACCATTGTAGAGAAATGGGGAATAATGAAAATTAATGACCTAAGAAGCAAGGAAAATTACCTCAGAAAAGTCCAAGGGAGTAAGGCCAAGCCTATGCTGTTACTAATGTTGAATTGAAATAATTAATGTATTTGTGTTTTTGGACTCAAGAAATTAATTCTGGTTATATGATTTATGTGATATATATAAGCATTGTACTATAGTACTTGTTGTTTTCATTAAGGTTGTAAAATGATGAAGGCAATCATATTTCCAGTATGTGACAAAAAGAGAAACTTTACTTTCTTTGGGGAATGTGATGTTACAATTGATTTTGGAATTTAGAGACCTTTTAGATAGAGTCTGGATAGAGGTATTTTGGATAACTATAAAGGTTGGAATGGATTAAGTTGAACTTTTGATCATATTGTTTAAGGTTAAAAAATTTCTTAATATTATTTTTGGAATATTATAATACTATATTTTTAATAAAAGGATAACCCGAAGGTTGGGCGATAACCCGTCGCATCAGATAAAGCTATAGGAATCGAACCCACAACCAAAGTGAGACAAGGTTTTATTACCTACCACTAGCATACAGGAAGTACCTGGTTATTAAAAAAAGTTTTCTTCATTTAAATGGTATATGTTTATATTTGTGACCTTATACGATTAGGATAAATAGAATATTTTTTTGTTCTATTATCTATTGGAGTGAAGGACGAGTTTGTGGTAGAAATTAGTTGAAGGGTAAAACTCTACTTGTTAGGTTATATATATATATATATATTCTATTATTCTATGAAGAAATTAATTATGAAACTTTAGGGAAGGGATTTTAAAACAAAAAATGTGTTATCTTAATACCTTAGGATTTGTTGAACTGATGATATTTTAGATCATCATAGATTGATGGCTTTGAGGCCCTAAATTTTATACTTGTTTGTGATTGATGACCACAATAAATCCCTATCTATATTTACCTTTTTCCTCCAATTATGTGTCTCTAATTTCCACCAATGTTCTCCTAATTGAGATCATAATTTTGTTGTGACTTTTTCATTTTCTTCTGCATCTTATTAAGACTAAATTTAATTAACCCAATATCTGATGTGGGTTTTACAGAAAGGTATTTTTATTTTTTAACCTTAAAAAAACAATTTCAAATTACAAGGATGAAATTTATTGAAGGAGGGGAGATTTTAACACCCCATGCTTCCACAGTACGTTTCCCATTGAATAATGCAATAACTTTCATTGTACGCATCATTGAGATTCTAACACACCACGACCAATCAAACTAGTCATTATGAATAGTAGTACACACTTTTTGAAATTTTATAAATTTATTCTTTCAAAAGAGACTTCATTTTTGTATTTTGAATATCTAAATTATCTTAGGGTGAATTTTTGGTATTTTTCTGGAAACATTCAATTTTTGATGAATAGTGAAAATTGTAAATTTGAATTCAAAACCTTTTTAATCGAAATAATTTATAGAGTTAAATTATACATTTGAATGGGTATTAAGTATAATTATATTATATTTTTACTATTTAATATAATTTAAGTCATTATATTAAATCTGACGATTAAACTGGACACAACCAAGTGTCAATCATTTGATAGTTATTAGTTCATAAAACACGCTTTTTGTTTTGACAACAAGAATTAATTTTAAATTAATTTATTCCACTTATGTGCTTTAAATTTATAAAAATGGATTCTATATTTGTAATCAAGAGGTTCAATTTTGTAAATAGGCAACTTTTATTTTTAGACATTAGGAATATTTACTTCAATAAATATTTTATTTATCGTGGTTTAAGGTGTAAATCCAGTAAATAAGGTTAAAAAATAATATTATAATAATATTAAATTACACTAACATGAGTCCTAACCCTATTGTATGATACATTTCCGACCATGGGAATCCTTGAGTCTATTTTGGGACCCCATGTAGCCACTTGGGAGTGATAATGACTTTTTATATTAAATAATCTAATGTAAAGACAAAAATAACAAAAGAAAATATCTTTCTGTAAAACAATTTTTATTTGAGGTTACATAATTTATATATTAGACTATAAATAGTCATTATAAATATATAAATATTTAAAACCATAGGATATTTTATTTATAATTTTTAGACATAAAATAAATATATTTATATATGACAAAATAATAATGCAGTATTTTTCTTTATTAATAAAACAATCAAATAAATGTTATTATAAATACTAAAACAAATATAATTTGAAAGATTTTATGCCATAAACAAATTTTATTGGTAAATATTACATTTTAGGGTTGATTAAATTTATTTATTTAAAAGTAATAATGTTTTTAGGACTTTAACAAAAATCAATTTTTAAATAATGTCAAAATTGACATAAATGAGTTTTTAAAACAAATACAATATTATTGGTTGATATAATAATCCAAAAAATATAAGGTGCTTCAAAAAATAATTATATAACGATAGCTGTGTTATTAAATAACCATTTTTTGTTCTCTTGAATGTTTATATTATTTTTATTAACCATTTAATATAAAAATACAAAGAGCCATGGTAAATGTCAAGCTATTTAACTAGGAGTTAAATATAAAATATAAGGTTAGTATAGTGACTCAAACCTATCTAAAACATATTGGATGAGTGGTTTTTGACCCATAATCACATTAAAATTTATATAATTCATTTTTTAGCCATTATAAACCGAAAATAAGTTTATTATAAAATAATAGTTGAATCTTTTCCTAAGGTTCCTATCACCCCTCTTATAAAAGGTCACTTCCCCTTCTCTCAAATTCACACCTTAAAATCCGTTTGTCTTGGAAAACCCCTGCCCAAATATCCTCTCCACTTCCCTCCTTTCATCCTATAGGACTTCTATTAGTTAGAAAGCCAACATAGGGAGCCCTTTTGATCAAATCCAAAGGAAGAACTCGAAAAAGAGGTAAATATTTATCGCATCTTTCAAGTTCTTTTCTTCTTCCACTTCCTCTTTCTTTGTTGTATCCATTATAAAATAATTACACCATTATCTTATATATACTGTGGTGTTATTATATAAATTTTACAACCATATTCATTATTCTATACATCCTATAAATGAAAAAGTCACAATACATGCGTATGTATAGATTACCTTCTTCATGTCGTGGTGTAGTTTGTTATTCAAACAGTTCATTATTTATATGGGTATAATAATGAGTATAACTGATGTAAATAATAAATATAACATGTTAATTATTATTTATATGTGATATACCATCCAATTACATACAATTTCTTCATCTATATAATTATATTGTCGCTCCTGCGTACATACGGTTTACCGTCTCCACGACCTGATGAGATTCATTTCCACGTTCACCATTCAACAATGATTATAAAATATATTTCATAAATAACTATGTAATATATGAATTAATGATTCTACTGGAGAGATATATATATATATATTTAATTATGTACTTACATATATCTTATTCACCTAGATCCGTTCAATACGATATGAAAACAGAAACAACATTTATGCGTACTTACGAACTACCATCTCCATAAACGGTGTTTTTCATTTCATATATATGTATATTACACATATTTATATTATAAAAATATATGATATATAAATCATGTTTTATATTTTTTAAGTATTTAAATCATGATTTATGTGATACAATCAAGAGTAACATGTTAAAACACGTACGATAAAGAAAGTGATTATTACCTGAAATGTTAATTTAAAATGGAAAGTATTTTTAAATTGGTAGTATAAAGTCATAAATGAATCATGTATGATATTATAAATATTAATATGGTTACGGTATAATTTAATAATAGACTATGGTCTTTATACAGGATGTTAAACGTACCCTCGACTAAAATAAGGTGCAAGGTAAGGGTTATTTCCTCAACCTCCTTATTATCCGAGATTGTTTATGTGTAAGTATTTTCTGGAACATATTTATCATAGATATCCATATTAAATAAAAGTTTTTTCAAACGGAATTATTTAAGGTTTTATAGGAGGTTCTATTTAACTATATCATCAATTTAAATGTTTTAAAGATTTATCTTTATAAACCCTTTTAATTAATGTCCATGTTTTCAAAATGATTTTAAGGATTTATTTATATGGACATGAATGTATTGAAATGATAATTATTTTCAAAAGTTTAAAAGTGGTATGGTATGATTTAATTCAAAAATAGCTTTTAAATTAATTCCTTTATAAATGTGTTACTTTTAAATGTTTTCGTGAAAAAGGGATATTCCTCACAAAGAGTTTTACAAATTACTTTTATCTATGTCAATATCCTTTAATGGATTTTAAACTTGATTGAAGTTGATTTATTATGATAAAAATCTTATATATTGTATTGAATTATTTTTGATATATTTGAAATTGGATGTGACATTTTTATACCATTCATGGTTTATGGTTAAACTATTGACATTTTGTATGCTACCTTTAATACAAATTTTTATGTTATGTTTAAACCATATCATATGAGGAATGTATTGGACTCATTATGTGACGGGTGGAGTCTGCTATATCTCCTCGATGAATCAGTAGGTCTCATGAGAGATATTGACATGGAATTGGCTGAGCCCTTTCCCAATTTGATATATGGTTTTTTCCGAGGCCTAATTCAATTTTAGACGGCTTGGCCGAGGCCTTGAAAAAATGTTTCAGAATGTACGACATTATTCACTCCCTCATTATGAAATTAGTTATTACATGTGATGTTTCGACTATGATAATATCTATGTTCATGTTAATATTGTAATTTTTGATTTATTTTTGCCATATTATGTTCATATTTATGTTTAAAAGACTATTTTTTTTATTACACATCTTTCCTTAAAAGTTTATAGCTTCCGCTAAATTATTTACCCTTACTGGGCATCTGAGCTCACCCCTTTATTATGTTTAATTTTTATAGGATCCCAAGAAGTGATTTATGTTTGAGATTTAGGTTTAATACAAGGGAACAATAGAATTCTCAAAGGATTATTTTTTTGTTATATGGAAGAAAGTGTAATGTAACATTCAAGTATGTAATCTATTTTCCCAGATTACTAAACTGATCGGTCTTTTAGGACTTCATTCCTTGAAATCATGCAAATGTATTAAAATAATGCACTGACTCTGGGAATCTTGGGCCAGGGCGTTACATATACGTTCTTGTTCCTGAGTCCCAGGAACACTATTGGGGGGGGTCGTCATACCAAATGACATCAGTAAGTACTTGAAGTGGTCGTAGTGACATTTGAAAGCTGTCTTCGAGATTTCCTCATTTTTTACTCTATGTTGGTGATAAAATGGTCTGAGTTCTATATTCAATAACCATATCTCTCCCTTCAGTTGACTGAAGAGGTTATCAATCCTCAGTAGAGGATAAAATTTCTTCATATTCACCTAGTTCAAGCGGTGGAAGTTCACGCATAACCTCAAGATTATGTCTTCCTTCTTGGAAAATAATATTGGGTCTGCCCATGGTGAAACATTGGGCCTTACAAACCCCTTCCCCTACACGTCCTCCAATTGTACCCTCAGCTCCCAGATCTCTGAGAAAGTTATCCAATATTCAGTTGTAGATATCATTTTCATTCTCAGGTAGATATCAATGAAAAAATCTACCACTCTTTGAGTAGGTAGTCTTGGAACATATTTTGGAAAGACATCCTCGTACTTGTCCAAGGATCTAAGACTGATGTTGGTTTCCTGCTTCTCCACTACAGACATCCACTAGTTTTACCTGATCAGCCAAATAAATTTCAACCACAATGGTTCTCTCAAGAATCCTAACATAAGTGGGTTAGTATATCAGAATAGCTTTGTCTCAGATGTCCCTAAACATATATCACTCATTGGTCTAAGCAATAAATCCCTGGTCGTATCATATTCATCAAGTACCTGGAAAGTTAGGTACACCTCGATGAATACTTAGCTACTGACATTTCATCCTAATAAAGATATAGATGTTATTGGTAACACATACCCTTTTGCTTTTATTGAAAGAATCACTTCCTGGATAAAGGTTCTCAAGCTCTGTCCATGGAAAACTCACCTCATCGTAAGATCGGGTAATATAAACCCTTCCATCACCCCGCTAATCCATGTAGAAGGCTCACTGCTCGGACCAACATTTTATCTAATGGTTCCCTAGATTTAGGGAAAACTCAATCACCACCTTAATCTTGTGTTTAGTTGCCCATGAGTTGGGATCTCCTTGGAACCTTAGGGGTCTCTATCGCTGAAACTCATTTATGGCACTAAGCCTACAAGCATCCTCTATCGACAGCACTGGTAGTAACTACTGACCAACGGGTAGTGGAATCACCGGGAAACTGCCAAAAGGTATCATCTCGGGAAATGATCCCTATACCAAAGCCTCATCACGTTGCGGACCATCCTCGTGGTCACCCACTAGTATCCTAGATGGTTGTATGCATGGAGGAATCTTGAAAGTGAATCAAGATAAACCATAGTCAATTTATTATACATAGTTAGTTGACTCTGACTCAAAACGATCATGGGAAAACACTCAAAGATGCTTGAAAAAAGTGTTTTCAAGTATCGGGTTAGAGAATAGAATTCAGGGTCATAGTGTATGGATATTTCAGCTGTCACACCAACACTGAAATCCCTGGTCTGAAATCCAAACTCGAAACACTTTGCATTGTTGCCCCATCCAAATTTAAAGACTCTTCTTCTAGTATAACTGACCAACTCTGATTCCACATTGTCACAAATCATCCCCAAAGGCCCATGCTGTGACTACACCAAGAAAGTAATCCATTGGCCAGGGGCTGGATACTAGCACCGAATATTCATATCCCAAAAAGGGAAGGTATTTCCTTTAACCCTGCACACACACACAATGCTCAATCTACATAAAGTAAACATGAGGTAAATCACAACTATCACTAATAAAACAATAGATAGTGGAGTACAAAATAAAATTACAAAGGAGCCAGAATACAGGACTAAATCCACAAATGATGTTAAAACATCAATGGTCTGTCTGATTGAGACCCCACCTAAAGGTGTAGGGCTAGGGAAACTGCATGTAGTCTTATAAGTACACATGTTTTTCCCATTCACTAAAAACTACCTGTCCTCGAACCACCAATGTATCCATCAAAGCATCCATTTGTCCCATATAACTGAGCACCACCAGGTCCCATACCACCAAGGTCTCCATCGAAGTGTCCTTCCATCTCGTCTCACTGAGTTCCACCTGGTCCTGAACCACCAACATCTCAGTTGAAGCATCGACGACCTAGAAGGGACACAACACATGTGGGAAAATCCCATGACGGGCTGAGTAACACAATACTCAGTAGGGACCCCAAACCACCAATGAAATACCACAAAGTAATGCAAAAATAAAACCAAGAACCATTACCACGAAGTGAGACAGCTCACACAGGTATAATTTAATATATTGTACGAAGGACCATCGGTCACAACACTGAACACCTTTGATTGTTGGGTTTCTAATCTCTAATGTTTAACATTAGTATACTGAGTCCTACAAGGTTGCTCCCCACTGGGGGCCTGCTGGGTCACACAGAGCTGCTTCCCACATTGACCATTGTATTGAGGTACTCTTACCTGATGAGTAAAGTGGTTCTCCTAGGGCACACAAAGCCAGTCCCCAACATGGCCCTGCCTGGTCACATAGAGCCACTTCCCACTGGCCCATCGTAGCTGATCCATATAGGGTCTCTTATAGCTGATCCGCTTAGAGTTTTTTTAGTAGTCATCAAGTCTGAGTTAGCCACAGGATTCCCACACATAGTGCACTTGATTTCGGGAGAAACCGCACCTCAAGCCATTCGTCTCATTTCAACTTCCATGAAAGCCTCCTAAGAGTATGAAAAAAGAACCTCCTTGTTATAAGGGTCCTAGTGCCATAAATGACACTTCAATTAGAAGTCATGTTTGAAAGATATTGGTGTTTTACTAAATAGGGGCTTGTTGTGTTCGAGCCCAGTCTGACCAACCCGACCTAGGGGCCCCACATGCCCCAGCTTGGTTTAATTGACCCAACCCGAACCAATTTGGGTCTAGGAAGGCCTGGTCCAGCCTCACCACTGGGGAAAGCCCATTGGGCCTTATTACATCTGGCCCAGTTCGACCGAGGGTCCAGCCCGCCATGTTGACCAGTAACCCAGTTCCATCTGAACATTCCTACAACCGATGGGCCATTTTGTTCCTATCCCATGCAGGCCAGTGGCCCGATGTCACTCCACCATCCAGGCCTGCAATAATGGGCCAACTTAATCTATCTTGGGATGCTCAGCGGCCTGGTTCGTGCCTTACCGGCCCATCCTGCCAAGCGGTCCAATCCTATCTAGTATAGATTCCCAACAAGGCATCCAGTTCTTGTGTGCCATGGCTGGATAAGCCATCCATGCTCATTTCCCACACATGGTCTCATTGGGCCGTGTGCCTGCATGTCACCACAGCCCACGTAGTGCAGGCCACGTCCCTTTTTTCCCACTGTCGACCCACTTCCAATAGATCCAACCAAAACTATAAGGCCCAATTTGTCCGAAGATACCACATTGGCTCACTTTCAGGCCACGATGCCACCAGCCCACAACCGGCATCATGGGCCGCCACCACCGGTGCACCAACAGAGCCTCCCATGGACCACCGGGACTGCTCCAGTAGTTTGTTCCTCGATTCTTCTATGCTTCCAGCTTCCATGGGATGCCACATTTCTTAATAAGGCCTCAAAACCTTCTTTACGCCATTTATATGGTGTGACCATGAAGAATACAGAAGAATGCACAATGAAAAGGGTCCTAGGCCTCATTACGGTCGACCGACACCCTCCATGTTAGAGGTTTTGAAACACGGGAGAGGAGGTTTGGGATTAAAATTACAGTCTAATATCAATGAAATCCCGGATATAGAATAATATCCCCTACCAGAACAAGCCACCCGCAGATCAACCTGTACATGGGTTGATCTGAGTTAATTTTTTTAGAATGAAGAATGGGGAAATCAAAAACCAAAGAAACCCCTATCTGGGGTAGGTTTGTCATTGGTGTCGATCCATTATAAGCCATTGGTGTTCACCGATATCTGGTCTAAGATGCTTCCTCCAATGCTTCTTTTCAGTTTTCTGATCCACTGGAATTCTTCATTGGAGAGAATTTACTTTGACGTTTTTCAGAGAAATTCTAACTCTGATTTCTCTAATCCGTTGTCACATTAAAAGAGAAACACATCACAAAGTTTCTGTTACGCTGAGTCATTGTGTCTTTATGCTTTTCTATTAGTTAAACAACATATCTGTTAGGATTATATTATTGATTAGTAACACTCTTTCATTTATGGAATGAATCATTTGGATCAGTGTTACGTTGTAGCGAAACATTTTTTTTAATAAAATTCACTTTTTAAGTTTATTTTATTTTTCTTAAAACGAATGAAAATTAACTTTTTCCCTCGACCCGCTCCACCCACGATTAGGTTCATTATTAAGAAATATCATCATTCTAGACACAACGATACCCTAATATTTACAACATTTTCACCCATTTAGATGTTTCCAAAACAGCGCACACATGCCATTTTCAATTTCTTAACAAAAGTTCAAAAACAATCTTTCACCCTTGACCCGGGCCGATCAAGGTTAAGCTTTGTGTAATGGAAAAACGTCTTCACGAGCTTAAAGTTACTCTCAGATTTTTAATCCGAGAAACCATTTAGGATTTATAAGGATTTGAAAATAAAATAGCTTTATTCAATTATTTTATTTATAGTAAAAAATATTTTCCACTTTTGGCCTGCACATTACAATTTTTGGCTCTGCCTAAGGAAATCATAGCCTCACAAGCTCAACGGAGGTCCCAGAATTTCATTCCAAGTCACATTTTGTGAGTTATAAGGATGTTAAAAATAAAATAATTTTAATTAATTAATTTATTTAGGGTTATTCCATTTTTTGTGTTTTCTCTCTAAAGCCTCAGGCTGACTAAACATAAGTCACATCTATGGTAAACCCGCCATCCTAAACACAACAGTGCCCCCAGATTTATGATCTAGATACCTATTTAATAGTTATTCCACTTTTTCATGAAACTATAATTCCCTAACCCTAGATACCTAGAGTTTTTGCATTATTACATAACATTGGCATGATCACAAAAGATCTTGTCTAGAAAGACTGATTAGTTTAGTAGCTTTGGAAATACTAGACACATTCATAAGTTTTACATTACATTATTAAATAAAAAAATACAACATCATAGTCTCAATAGTACACACTCATATTCCATAGACTATCCCTGCAGGTTAGTCATAATATACTTCTTCGCATCTTGGGAAAAATAAAACATAGAAATTTGTGAGCTCAGATGCTCAGAAAGGATAACAATATAGCGAAAACTTTCATAAATAAGCATAAACATTTAAGGAAATGTATAAGACTAAAACAAAATTCTTTTTAACATGAAATTAAGCATAATATAGCAAAGATAAAATAAAATAATTCCATTTACTTATTCAAATGGATATTCTACTAGTTGAATAATTACATGCAATATCAGTAGCCACTTTCATAATGATGGAATGCATAATGTTAGACTTCATAACCACATAGTCAAGGCCTTGTTGCAAGACTAAAAAAATGATTTTTTCAAGGCCTTGTGCCAAGACATGAGTTTTTCTCATGAGGCCTACTAATGGATCGAGGATCTATAGTAGGCTCCACCCGTCACTTACTAAGTACAATGCATTCCTCATATGGAATGGTTTAAACATAACATAAACATTCATATAAAAACTAGCATACAAAATGTTAATAATTTATCCATAAAACATGAATGGTGTAAAAATAACACATCCACAATCAAAAATAACAAAAAACCTTCAATATAATATGGATGTCCTGTATCATAATAAATCAACTTCAAATAAGCTTAAAATCCATCAAAGGAAGTTGACATAGATGAAATCAAAACATTTTTTTTGAGAAATATCTCTTTCTATTTTGAAATAATTTAAAAGTCCTATAATTATAAAATAAAACATTTATTTTGAAAATATTCTTATAATATTGAAAGGGAATCTTTGACGATGTTATAATGGAAGAAAATAGCCGCACCCGCCGTATAAGTTAAAAAAACATTCTTACCGTAATTTTGTCGAAAAGGTCATAAGGTACATTGTTAGGAAAATGACAGAAAGATTCCTTTCAAACCATTTTATAAATAGTAAACATGGGAATAAATGACATTAACCCATAGTCTGGTAAATAGTAAAAAAAATTTGGAATACATTTTTAAGAAACATGGATTTGGATGATAAAGAGGTCCCAGTATATACTTACAAAAAACAACCTCGAATAATAAAGGGATTGTAAAATTAACTCTTACCTTGTAATTTTCCTTAGTTGAGGGTAGCATAACATCATGTATAATTTTTAAATCATTTTTATTAAATTATACAAGAACTATATGCATAAATATTATATTATATATGATCTTCTAATATTGCTTTCTTAATGATATTTCTGCAGTATCATCATTTTGGGTGTTAACCAAATCATTTTCCTTTATATTATTTGTTACGTAAGTATGGTTTTTTATGTATAGGACGTATCTTATTCATATTAATAATGATATTAAGTCTTTAAAAATTATTTTTAATAATCAAATGAAAATTAGTCTTGAATGGATACGATAGGGAATGAATCTCATCGAGTTCGTGGAGATGGTAATCCGTACATACGCTCGAGCGACAATATCATTCTTTTGATATTAAAATCGTATATAATTGGATGGTATAACATATATAATGAATAATTATAATGTTATATTTATTATATAAAACATTTGTACTCATTATTAAATATATTCAAATGATGAAGTGTTTGAATAACAAACTACACCACGAGGTGAAGACGGTAATCTGTATGTACAGACGTAAGGTGACTTTGTCCTTTGTAGGATGGATATAATAATGAATATGGTTGTACCATTTTTATAATAACATCACAATATATAGAATATACTGGAGTAATTATTTTATAATTGAAACAACAAATAAAGAGGAAGTGGAAGAAGAAAAAAACTTGAAAGATGTGATGAAATATTTACTTCTTCTTTGGGTTCTTCCATTTGGTTTGATCAAAAGGGCCCCTTAGATTGGCTTTCTGACTAATGGAAGGACTCTAGGATTAAGGTATGATAGTTGGGAGGATATTTGGGTAGGTGTTTTCTGAGCCAAATGGCTTTGAATGTGTGAATTTGAGAGAAGGGGAAGTGCCCTTTTATAAGAGGGGTGAGGGGCACCATAGGAAAAGATTCAAATATTATATTATAATAAAATAATTTTCTGTTTATAATGGAACGAAAATGAATTATTTAAAGGATAAGGTGTGGATGGGTCTAAAAACTCTTAAAAAATAGGTTTTAGACAGTTTTGGGTCACTATAATACCCTTATCTTTAATATTTAACTCTTAGTTAAACAGTTTGACATTTACCATGTCTCTTTGAATTTTTATATTATATGGTTAATAAACGTTCTATAAACTTCTATGATAACCCCCAGTGATTAATTAATGATACAAATATAATTATATAAGTATTTTGGCTGATCCTTACATTTTTAGGTTTATTATATCAACCAATAATAGTGTATTTGTTTTAAATACGAATTTATGTCAATTTTGTCATTATTTAATAATTGATTTTTTTAAAGTCCTAAAAACATTATTACTTCAAAATAAAAACATTTAATCAACCCAAACATGTCATATTAACCTATAAAATTATTGTAATTTATTAAAAGTCTCAAATTATATTTATTTGGATATTTATACTATCAATTATTTTAATCTTTCATTAATATGGTAATTATTGCATCATCATTGTGTCATAAATAAATTTAATTATTTAATGTCTAAAAAATATAAATAAAATACCATTATATAGGAAATATTTTTAGATTTATAATGAATATTTATATTCTATTTTATCTTATGTGTAACCCTATATTAAAAATGTTTTAGTCATTAAACATTGAATTTAACACTTTTAACTCTTCTTTGAATTAAATAATAATAAATGTCCTAATCTAATCCAAGTGGACCTAAAGGATCGTATTTTATTCCTAAGGTTGTTTTCGTTCTAATTAAACTTATCCAATAGAATTAGGACATGTGTTAGGGTAATAATAATATCATTTTTACCCTTAATTACAATATTTACTGTTAACCGTGGTAAATAAAAGTAAAACGTTACTATTCACCAAAAATTATTTTCATCTTATTGAACCAAATTTTAAATAATTTTATCAACTGTGTCTATTGGATTTTTAAAATTCAACTAAAAAAGTGGTAAAATTATGTTTTATACAAATTTGCAAATGCTCCAAAGAGCTGGGTAAAAGATAGTAAAATGTTCCATGAAATTTTTATATATCTAAAATTATTATAAATTGACTCCAATGATTTAAATTGAACATACATAGGTATTATGTATCTATTTTGACCTAAAATAAATTTAAATAAAATAAATAATTATTTCAATAAAAATTTTGTTTTAAACAATAACTCAGTATTTTTCACTATTCATAAAAAATTGAATGTTTTTAGAGAAATTCCAAAAATTCACCCTAATCTAATTACAATATTCCAAATAAAAAAAGAAGACCATTTTGAAAGATAAAATATATAAAATTTTAAAAATAGGGAATTACTATTTATAATGGCTAGTTTGATTGGTCGCGGTGTGTTAGAATCTTGGAGTTACTTACAATGAAAGCTATTTCATTACTCAATAAGAAACATACCATGGAAGCTTGGGGTGTTATATTCTTCCCTCATTCAAATAATTTCATCCTTGAAATTTCTAGAATATTACTGCATAAGAAGATTTGAGTGGTTCTTCATCAAAAGTTCCTTGGGCTCCCATGTTGCCTCTTCCATCTTATGGTTTCTCAATAGAATTTTACCAAACGTGTCTTCCAGTATCTCAACACTTGTTCTCTTGTATGAAGAATTTTCAAAAGGCTCTTCACAATAAGACATATTAGGTTCCATTTCAATTTCCTCATAGGTGAGTACATGCGTTGGGTCAGGCATGTATTATTTCAATAGTGATATGTGGAACACATCATGATCTTTGGAGAGGCTTTTCAGTATTTCCAACCGATAAGCTACAAACCCAATTCATTTTATAATTTTGAAAGGTCTAATGTACCTGGGACTTAGTTTACCATTCTAACCGAAACGTATAACTCCCTTCAATGGAGATACCTTCAAGAAAACATATTCTCCTACCTAAAATTCCAAATCATTCTTCTGATTATCATCATAGCTCTTCTGTCTACTTTGTGTTGTTTTGATGTGGGTTTGGATAACCTTCTCATTTCCCATCATTTCCTCAACATGTTATTGGACTATAAGTTTTTTTCACCAGCATCATCCCAATAAGTTGGTGTGTGACATCTCTTGCCATATAATACATCATTTGGTGCATTGTGAATACTTTAATGGAAGCTATTGTTATAGGAAAAATTATACCTGAGGTAAATATTGATCCCACATACCTTGAAAGTCAAGTGAGAAAGATATCAAAATATCTTCTAATGTTTAAATAGTCTATCCTGATTGTCCATCAGTTTGAGGGTGGTAGGTAGTGCTCAAATGAAGTTTAGTATCTAGGTCTTTCTGAAGAATTTTTCATAATCTTGATGTAAAATGGGGATCACGATTAGAAACAATTGATAGGGGTACACCATGGAGACTTACAACTTTATTAACATATATTATTTCTAAACGTTCAAGTGGTAAATCTTCTCTTATAGCAAGAAAATGTGTTGACTTGGTAAGATGACAAAAAATAACCCATATTGCATCATTCCTTCTTGGTGTCTTTGGTAGCCCCATGACCAAATCCATCGTAATATTATCCCATTTACACTAGGGTATGGGAAGAGGTTGCATGACTCCTCCAGGCTGTTTCCTTCCAACTTTCACTTATTGACAAACCATACATCATGACACAAAATAGGCAATATCCCTCTTCATGTTTTCCCACAAAAAATGTTCCTTCAAGTCCCTATAGATCGTTGTGCTACCAGGGAGTATAGAGAAATTATGGCTATGAACATCATCAAACAATTCCCTTTTTAGATCAGGTATGTTAGGAACACAAAATCTCTTCCCAAATTTTATAATTCCATCTTTATATATGATGTCACTCAATCTCCCATAGTTCACACCATTAATTTTCTTTTGAAACTCCTCATTGTCATCCTAAAAACTTTTTGTTTTTTCTAGTAAATATGGATTGGAAACCATTTGAAAAAGTATTGATGTTTCACCATCCATGATAATTCCCATATCAATTTTCACTATATCCCTGAAAATAGGATCCCTTTCAACTCTCATCTTGTTCAAAACTCCATGATATTTTCTGCTCAAAGCATCTTCCACCTTATTTTCATTCCCTAGGTGGTAGTTTATTGTGGAATCATAATCCTTGAGTAGTTCAAGCCATATCCTTTTCCTCATGTTGAGTTCTTTCTGTGATAAAATATACTTCAAACTCTTGTGATCGGTATATATCTCGCATTTTTCACCATTGAGATATTGTCTCCATATTTTCAAAGAAAAGATTATAGTTGCTAACTCAAGATCAGGAGTAGGATAGTTTTTCTCAAGAATTTTTAGCTACAGTGATGAATAGACAATAACTCTATCATTATGCATAAGGACACAACCAAGTCCTTTCTTTAAAGCATCACTATAAATAATAAACCCATCATTCCCCAATGGTAGAGTCAAGATAGGAACATTGAGTATTATTATCTTTAGTTCTTCAAAAAATTCATCACACTCTTTTGTCCAAAAAAAATTAACCCTTTTACGTGTGTTCTTTGTTAATGGGTTAGCCAGCCAGGCAAAATTCTGAATGAAACATCGATAATAACATTCTAAACCAATAAAATTGCGTACCTCAGTTATACTCGTTGGTGCTGGCCATCCTTGTATTGCCCTGGTCTTTGAAGGATCAACGTAGATTCCATCCTTAGAGACAATATGTCCAAGAAAACAAATCTCTTGAATTCAGAATTCACACTTTCTAAATTTACCATATAATTCATTTCTTCTAAGAGTCATTAGAATAATGCGAAAGGGATTTTCATGATCTCCATATCTTTTGGAGTATGCCAAGATATCATCAATAAACGCCACTAAAAATTCATAAAGATATTCCTTTAAACTCTATTCATTAGATCCATGAATAAAAAGGGTGTATTAGTCAAATGAAAAGGCATTATTGTAAACTCATATTTCCTATACCTAGTTTGAAATGCTGTTTTCATAATGTCTTCCTTTTTCACACACAACTGATTATATCTAGATCAAAGGTCAATCTTTGAAAAATATTGATCTCCTTGAAGTTGGTCGAATAAATCATCAATTCAAGGTAGTGGATACTTGTTCTTTATTATTATAGCATTGATCTCCCTATAGTCAATGCACAACCTGAAAGATCTATCTTTCTTCTTGACAAAAAGAACAGCATCTCCCCATGGAGAAACACTAGGGTGAATAAATCCCTTATTACTCAATTCCTCTAGTTATCTATTTAGTTCCACTAATTCCACATTGGCCATTCTATAAGGGGTTTTCGATATGGGCCTTGAACTAAGAATTAAATCAATGGAAAACTCAATTTATCATTCTGGAGGATGTCTATGTAATTTTTCTGGAAACACGTCAGCATATTCTTGCACAATAGGTACATATTCTATTTTAACATTCCTTTCCTCACACATAGTTATTTCATTCTCTTCCTCCCAAATAGTTGAATTTAGTTGAGCTACTGGGGGTGGATCTAGATAGGAATTAGGTGGTGACATTTCTGCTCTAAAGATAAGGTAATCCTTATCGTCATTATGAATTGTAACCTCCTTCTTCTTAGAATATATTTTCGCATCATGGTCTGAAATCCAATCCATACCAAGGATTATATCAAATTCAATCATGGGTATGATGATGAGATCAGCAGATAAAGAACATTTATGTTCCCTAATGGGAACTGATTCAAAAAACTTTTTTGCAATGATACTTACCTTAGGTTTTTTGACTGGAAACTCCCTTGTTAATTCAAATTGAAAATATCTAATTTTCATTACAATCTGGGAAGATATTAAACAATTCAATGATCTAGAATCAAATAAAGCATTGGCTAAACATGAAGAAACCATTAAATTACCTGCCACCACGTCTTTCAGAGCATCAACATCAGCAATAGTCATTGCATAAGCATGACCTTGATCTCTGGGCCTTTTCTGAGGTAAGTTACCCTAATGCATAGGACATTCATTTTCATAATTCCCCCTTTCCCAAAAACTGTATCATTCAACATTGGAAGCCTTTTTCTTCCCCTTGCAATCATGAGCTTTGTGTCCTTTTTCACCACACTTGTAACAGACTCCCATTTCCTTCAGGCAAGTACCGAGGTGTTTCTTCCCACATTTACTACAGGATGGTTATTCAAATTTTACCTTCTTCCCTTTATTTACATTTACAGAGTGTTTATCAGATCTCTTCTTCTCTAACTTTTCTTTAAAGTCGTAAGAAAAAGAGAATTACTTTTTTGTCTTGATATCACATGAGATAATATCTTCATATGAAAAGAAGGATTACGAGACTAATGCTCACAAAAGTAATGGTTTTAACCCATAAAATAATTGATCAATATTAATCCTTAGGTTACATATACAATCTGCTGCATGCCTTGATAGCCTTGTAAAGTTAGCCTCATACTTTGCGACATTCACATCGTCCTTTTTTCGTCTGACTCAGAAATTGCCTTTCCATATCCACTCGAAGGTCATGAGGAATGTATTTTTCTAAGAAAATATCTTTAAACTCCATCCATTCCATATTTGATACTTCATCATCTTCCTTTGTGTTTTGAATCAATGGCCACCATTAATCTGCATCTCCCATGAGGCAATAAACTTCCATAACAAATATTTCCCTTTCGCTTCTCCCCAAAGCATCAAATATTTTCTCTAAGTAATTTATCCATTGCTCAGATAATAATGGATTTGTAGTCCCATTTAATTTTTGTGGTTGTTTCCTCATGAAGCGATCTAACAATGATCCTCCATGTTGTGGATCAGGGTGCTTCATACGGTTAAGGTTATTATTCATAACCTGAGTTAGTTGTCTGAGTATGGTGATAAGCTGATCAGCACCAGTTGCTTCACCATCTCCACTATAAATATATTGAGTAGGAGGGAAATCCCTACATAGATTACATGCATTGATACAATTTCCATTCATTGCACTAGGCACCATTTCTAAACAATGGCATACACTAGATTAGTTTATGAATCTCAATACATAATTCAAACCTGTAAAATAGTTAACATAAATTGAACAATTTATGGATATAATCAATAATAAAAATATTTTTTTGAGGAAGTATTTACTCATAATCCCTTAATAATCATTTGTAAATAAAATGAGAATTATTTTAAGCATATCCCCCATGAGTGTTGTAACCGAGAGTGCAACAAAGCCCATTGTCGTGCACCAGTTCTTGTTCAAGTCTAGCTCAACGCAGTGTTTTCATGTTTTACCCCTAGGTACATCTGTGCCAGAGCCGCCTCTACCTACTTGTATCTAGAAAGAGATGTATTTCTTTGGAAAACTCACAAAATCTCTACAATACAAAATTATAGGAAGTTATTATTTTCTAATCCTCAAATTCTATCATAGGATAATGTGCTCTAATAAAAGTTTTTCTAAATCTATCTTCCAAGGTTTATAATAAAATTAATTTGATACCAACTATAACACCCCAACCCTAGATACCCAGATTCGGTGCGTTATTACATAACATTGGCATGATCACAAAAGATCAAGTCTCGAAATACTTATTAGTTTAATAGCCTTGGAAATACTAGATACAATCATATGTTTTAAATTACATTATAAAAATAAAAACTAAAATAACATAGTCTCCATAGGCCAAAATAATATCCCATATACTATCCCTGCAATTCCTTCATAATATACTTCTTCTCATCCTAGGAAAAATAAAACATAGAAAGGGGTGAGCTCGGATGCTCAGTAAGGATAACAATATAGAAGAATCTTTCATAAATAAGATAAAACATTTAAGGCAATGTATAAGACTAAAAAAATACTTTTAAAATTTAAATTCAGCATAATATGGAAAATATAAAATCAAATAATGTTATTCACTTAATCACCTGAATATTCTACTAGTCTAATAATCACATGCAATATCAACAGCCACTTTCATAATGATGTAATGCATAACACTAGACTTCATAACCACATAGTCAAGGCCTTGTTCCAAGACTACAAATAATATTTTGTCAAGGCCTTATGCCAAGACACTATTTTATCTCATGAGACCTACCGATGCATCTAGGAGCTATAGTGGGCTCCACCTGTCACTTACTAAATTCAATGCATTCCACATATGAAAAGGATTAAACATAACATAAACATTTGTTTCAAAAATAGCATACAAAATGTCAATAATTTTTCCATAAATCATGATTGGTGTGAAAATAAGACATCCACAGTCAAATATATCACAAAAACTTCAATACAATATGGATGTTTATTATCATAATAAATCAACATAAAATAAGCTTAAAATCCATCAAAGCATGTTGACATAGATGAAATAATTTTTTTTGAGAAATATCAATTTCTATTTTGAAATCATTTAAAATTCATATAATTACAAAAGAAAAAATTTACTTAGAAAATATTCTTATATCTATGATGTTATAACAGTAGAAAATAGCCACACCCACCTTATAAGATAAAAAAATTCTTACCTTAATTTTTTCGAAAAGGTCATACGGTACATTGTTTGGAAAATGAGGGTAAGATTCCTTTCAAAACATTTTATAAAAATTCAAATAAGGGTATAAATTTATTTAAACTATAGTATAGTAAATATTAAAATTGTTTTGGAATACATTTTTATGAAACATGGATGTCGATGTTAAAGAGGTCCCAATAGATACTTACTTTAAAACAACCTTGAATAATAAAGAGATTGTGAAATTAACCATTACCTTGTACTTTTCCTAAGTTGAGGGTAGGTTAATCTTTTGTATAATATTTAAATCATTATTATTAAATTATACAATAACTATATACATAAATATTATATCATATATGATCTTCTAATATTTCTTTATTAATGATATTTTAGTAGTATAATCGTTTTGGGTGTCAATTGATTCGTTTTACTTTATATGATTTGTTATGTAAGTAATTTTTGTTATGGATAGAATGTATATTATTCATATTCAGAATAATATTATATCTTTAAACATTATTTTTAATCATCAAATGAAAATTAGTCTTGAATGGATACGATAGGGAATGAATGTCATCATGTTCGTGGAGATGGTAATCCGTACGTACGCACAAACGACAATATCATTATTTTGATATTAAAATCACATATAACTGGATGTTATATCATATATACAGAATAATAATCATGTTATATTTATTATTTAAATCATTTATACTAACTATTATACCAATACAAATGATAAAGTGTTTGAATGAAAAACTACACCACGATGTGGAGACGGTATTCCGTACATACGCATGTATGATGACTTTGTAATTATAGGATGGATAGAATAATAAATATGGTTGTAACATTTTTATAATAACATAAAATTATATAAAATATACAAGAGTTATTATTTTAGAATGGAAACAATAAAGAAAGAGTAAGTGTAAGAAGAAAAGAACTTGAATGAGGTGATGAAATATTTACCTCTTCTTCGGGATGTTCATTTTGATTTGATCAAAATGGCTCCTTAGGTTGGATTTATGACTAAATGAAGTCCTCGAGGATTAAGGGAGGATAGTTGGGAGGATATTAGTGTAGGGTTTGGCCAAGACAAATGGCTTTTAAGGTGTGAATTTGAGAGAAGGTTAAGTGCCCTTTTATAAGAGGGGTGAGGGGAACCTTAAGAAAATATTAAAATATTATTTTATAATAAAATCATTCTCAGTTTCTAATGACTCCAGAATGAATTATTTAAAGTATAAGGTGGTTATGGGTTGAAAACCTCCCAACCAATAGGTTTTAGACAGGTTAGGGTCACTATATTAACCTTATCTTTTAGATTTAACTCTTAGTTAAATTGTTTGACATTACAATGTCTCTTTGTAGTTTTATATTATATGTTTAATAAACATATTATTAACTTCCAAGAGAACCCCAAGTGGTTAATTAATGATAAAAATATAATTATATAAGTTTCTTGGATTAAACTTAGATTTTAGGATTATTATATCAACCAATAAAATTGTATTTGTTTTAAAAACCCATTTATGTCAATTTTGACATTATTTAATAATTGATGTTTTTAATGTCATAAATACTTTATTAATTCGAAATAAATAAATTTAATCATCCCTAACATGAAATATTAAGCTATAAAATGAGTATAATATATTAAATGTCTCAAATTAGATTTATTTATATATTTATAATATCAATTATTTTAATATCTCATTAATATGGTAATTACTGCATCATCATTGTGTCATAAATAAATTTAACTATATAATGTCTAAAAATTATAAATAAAATACCATTATGTAGGAATTGTTTTTGGATTTCTATGGAATATTTATAGTCTAATTTATCTTACGTTTAACCCTATATTAAACATGGTTTAGTTATTCAACATTAAATTTAACACTGTTAACACTTCTTTGAATTAAATAATAATAAATTTATTAATCTAATCCAAGTGGTCTGAAAGGATCCTATTTTACTCATAAGGTTGTTTTTGGTCGAATTACATTTATCCAATATAATTAGGACATGTGTTAGTGTAATAATATTATCATTTTTACCCTTAATTTCCCTATTTACTATTAACCTCGGTAAATAAAAGTTAAACGTTACTAGTCACCAAAAATTATTTTGTTCCTATTGAACCACGTTTTACATACTGATATCAACCGTGTCTCTTTGATTATTTAAATTCAGCTCACAGATGCGGTAAAATTATGTTTTATACAAATTTTCAAATGCTCCTAGGAGGTGGGTAAAAGACGGTAAAAAGTTCAATAAAATATTTATATATCTAAATTTATTATAATCTAACTCCAATGAATTACATTGAACATATATAGGAATTATTTATCTATTTTGAACAAAATTAAATTTAAATAAAAGAAATAATTATTTAAATAAAAAGTTGGTTTTAAATAATAACTCAATGTTTTTCACAATTCATCAAAAATTGAAAGTTTTCAGAAAATTACCAAAAATTAACTCTAAGGTAATTTTGATATTCCAAATCAAAAACTGAAGTCCATTTTTAACGAAAAAATTTATAAACTTTCAAAAATTGGGCATTACTATTCATAATGGCTAGTTTGATTGGTCATGGTGTGTTAGAATCTCGAAGTTGCGTACAATACAAGCTATTTAATTATTCAAGGGGAAACGTACCTTAGAAGCTTGGGGGGTTACATAAAACCTCTCAAGAATTCTATTTAAATCCTAACATTGTTTTACGGATCATTATGGGCACTTCAGACCACATAATCGTACACCATCTTAGCTCCTGGTCTCAAAATAATCCCATTTAAATTAAAAAAATCATAGAATTACAGGGCATTACAAAAATTATTTATTTTATCATAAAATTACCTTAACACTATAATAAACCATAATATTAATTTATAAAACCATTTTATGAAAATAATCATTCTTTTAAATAATTATTTTTTTCGAAAAGTGTAATTAAAACATTTATTTTTTATAAAAAATGCAAGATCTTAATCTATCAATTTTAAAGAATTATTAACTTGAACCATGGATTAAATATATAATATTTTCATTTTATATGACACAAAAATATTTTTTATAGTTAAATTGGTTTGGTTACTATTATAATAGGTATGCTACTTCTCCTAACGATCTGATTTCTATTCCGATGGTTGGATTACTATTTAAACAATTATATTTTTAACTATCATATGGATTCCCTATTTTATATAAATACCACTCATTTGACTGATTATTCATTCACTTATATTTTATATCTATGTTATATTCATTTAAATTCCTAAATTAATATTGAATTTATATTAGACTACTTTATTTCTACAACATTGTTCATTTTCAAGGTTATTCTTGTGGATCATGAAAATCCAAATTTTTTTATTTTAGTAATCTTGTTTTAATATTTTTAACCCTTATATATATATTATGTACTTGGGGGTAAAATTACATCAACCAAACACACACACCTCATAGAGATGTTAAAAAGGAAAGCTATATTGCCTAGGGGATATCCCACAAATAAATACTTATTTATTTTATATGGATGGTCTGAAGGAACAGTGGAATGAAGACCATTAAAGGGAACAAAGGCTCATTTACTTGATTTAAGTCCCAATTTAGAATCATTCCTGCATCATCATTCTTTCATCACCAGGTATGAATCATTCTTTCCCCACTATATATCCACATCATGCACATGTCAATGCCCGCTCATGTCATCCATGCATCAAGAACTGCATTATAAATACCCCAAGGGGCTTTCAAGATTATAACCCTGGTCTTTTGAATAATAGATTATGGATTTTACCACTCCAGATCCTCCCCAACTATAAAAGGATATCAGGTGATGTGGAATTTATGAGCACCACACTATGCCTTTCCAGGGCCTAACCCATCACCTTCATGCCATCCTACCCCAGATAAATTCTGCTGTGTATTGACTTAAACCATAGCCAGTTCTATTTCAAGGGAGTTTCCTCTATCTTTATCCTATAAATTTTATTTTCAAATTAATATAATAATTTTTTTTTGTTTCATCATTTGGTATATGTTATTTATGTTGTATTAATAAATATGAAACTATTATAAGAAGATAAAATCCATTGATAAAATTATGTGTAGTTACATTCTTCCCACCTCAATAAAATTTTCCTCTTAAATCTCATTTAACAGAATAGTTTGAAAACTTGTGAGGGTAATTATTCATTTATCCCTACATTAACATTGTTTCCTCATTATTATAGTTTCACCATAGTAATTTGACTATATTGATTTTCATATTCAATAAAATAAATTCTCTATGGTCCAAGATATTCACTAACTACTCCTCATAAAAGAGATGATTTTCTAGTTGTATCACCTCTTAATTAAATAAATGTGATGGATTTGGTATGTTATCCCTCATGAGGAATATATGGAATAAGTAAAGTACTTGAGAAAGGGTTGGTGGGAGTGTTAGTCGATATGCCAAAACTCTGATTTAATCATGTATTTCGAAGGGTCTACTATAACTAGAACTTTGATTACCTTTTTTCTCGTATATCATAAATAAATTTCATGGATATGTGTGGAGGAATACATAATCTCTAACCTCAAACTATATGTCTCATCAATGACTATCAACATATATTTTTAACCCTGAGCCGCCCATAAGTGTTTAACTTGGTCATGAAATTTTCTAAAATTTTCTTGACCATTTTTGGCCTCAACTACATTATTTCACCAACTTCACACAATAATACATGTTTTCTATATAACTTCCCATAAATGGATTCATATTGATCCATTTGTATTCTTTATAGGAAATTATTATTTTATGATAACTCGATCGAAGGAAGATGCTGATACCATTCTCCTT
Source organism: Viscum album (assembly GCA_963277665.1). Taxonomy (NCBI): domain Eukaryota; kingdom Viridiplantae; phylum Streptophyta; class Magnoliopsida; order Santalales; family Viscaceae; genus Viscum; species Viscum album. Next base: position 1,110,121,398 of record OY728123.1, read on the forward strand.
TTTAGTCCATCAAGTTTGATATAAATTATTAATCTTGTGTTTGGATACTCTGATCAAATTGGACAAAAATTTGGGAGTGTAATCCATTCTAAAGTTCAAATTATAATTTAGATCATGTTAGATTCTTTTATAGTACATGGAATAAAATCTCAAATCTTGATATGATATGATCTATAGTGGTCTTCCATGACGCCTCATCACTTCTCTGATGTATATCTTTAGAATTTGATTGAAGGAGAATTCCTCTTAAATTGAAATTATGTGAGAGGTATAATTCACACATATTTTAGGGTGTATTAAAACAATATTTAAATTACCTAGGTATAGTATAGTGGATAATCCTAGGTACTCTCCTGATGACGAGTGCACAAGAAAACATGTTGTGACTTGTTATTGGTTTTCTGAAAATAATTAGTTTTAATTAAATTTGAATAATGTGATATAAATAAACAGTTTTATTTTATTTATTTTTAAAAAATGATAAATATGGTGATCAGATTGGGTTTGTCTAAACCGATTGTTGTGATATCCTGGTTTCCAAGTTTTTCCTCTTTTTCTTCAACTGAATTTTTAGAGAGAGATTCATTTATCAAGTCCTTTCTATCCCATGGTCTTATGATTATGATAAAAATATTTATATTTGAAATCATTGTTAAATATATTATCATTACTTTGTGTTTAATGATTGTCAATCACTAACCACCCAACCCTAATCTATTACACTATATAAAAATAATAATTGGGTTGAGGGAGATTTGGAATATCGACGAATGAAATAAAAAATAATAGATTAAAACCTAGTGAAAATAAATTTGAAATTTAAAACTGAATTATGAATTGACACCAAATTTTTAATGAGAAGGGATATTATTAATTAGAATCAAAATAACCCAAGATAATAACATAGTTATAACCTCCCCATTTCTTGATCACTCAATGAAACTACCCCTCCATGGATGGAGAAGTCGAGATGATGTGGGAGAGGCACGACATTAAAATAAAAGAAAAATAAAGATAAGATTTAAATTAATAGGAATAAATCATCCAATTATTCCCCATAAAATTGATTGGATGGTGTGGGATTTATTGGAATGGTGGGGTTCATCTCTTTTTTAGGTGATGAGGGAGAGTTTTGGTTTAAGAATCCATCCTCTGAAAGACTTCACATGTTTGACCAATTAAATAGTTTATTCATGAATGGAAACCTTCAATAAATTTTTTTCCCAATGACCTTTATCATATATCAACAGAACTTTATCAAATATTTCCATGTTTATCAAAAGGTTTTATTTTTCACTCTATGAATTTATTCTGGCCAGTCAGACTATCCAAATTTGACATATCCGGATTCGTGTGCATTAATAACCATGAAGATAGCCGAATCATGCATATAAGTATTCATGAAAGCTATTTATAAATGTTGTTACAATTAATCTATTGAATTTTAGATCATTTGTTCTGAAAATTTAGGATTTATGGTCCCCACATAAAAAATATCCAAAACTATGCACAGTCTTCATGACCCAGCTTCTGAGCTGGTTTTGGGCTTCCAAATGGAGGATTTAGTTGCGGGTCCAGAATAATGAAATTACGACCATGATGTATTGAATTCTAAAAATAAATAATTTCAAAATTTAGACAATTATAGAAAATTTTATCACCTAAATAGAGAAATATTTTAATCAATTTAAAATTTAAATTAGAACATTTTTTCGATTATGCTCAAAATACCATCAAAATAGGTAAATGTGGAAATTTCTCTTAAAATAATTTTTTTGGGATTAAAAACATTTTAAATTAAATGGATAAATATTTAAAATATCAGTTCTATCAATCACCCTACACTTAAAGTATGATTTCCCCCATGTATAAAATCATAAAATGGAACTCAGAGGATGCCAATGTTAAAAATATTCAAATTTATACATAATAAAATGAAAAAAAATTCAATTTCAACATGAATTATCAAATGTTATATAAAATATCAATTCAATTTCACATTTTTCAATGTAATAGTCAATTCATGTATTTTAATTTTCCCCTTTGAAAAACTTGATGGAAATTCTCCTTTCATTCATTCAAGCTCATCAGTTCATTATTTTTAAACATGCCAATTCATGTTCTACCATATAATTGATTTTATCTCTCATAAATATTAGAAATCATTCAATTATAATTATGCTCATATCATAATAACATGATCCTTATCCATAGGTTTTTAAATGAACTACTTTCTCTAGTTTTTAAAAATATAAGGAAAATAAATCATGGGGAGTTTTCAATAAAGGTTAAAATGACTTTAAGGATTAAGGTTTGTAAGTATTTATGCTTTTAAAAATATTCCTCAATGTGTAGGTTTCTATATTAATTAAAATACAGTATATACAAAAATTTAAAGAAATTGTCTCCTTAAAATTAGCAACTCCCACTGCCCCAAACTCAAAGTATGGTCATGATCAAATTATGAATAATGAATGATTTTTGCACCCTCTTGATTATTTTTAATAATTATTTTTAATTGTTTTCGAAATTTATGCTTGAAAAAAATCTCTGAAGCATCACCTAACCACATATGATAAAATTAATCTCTCAAGTAAAGGTGATTTTTTGTTTTACAAAATCCCAACCCATTTTTATTTCATTTTTTTCATCTTCTATTTTTTATTCAAGAGGAAAAAACAATAAATATTACAATGAATGAATAAAATTAACTTTCTCATTACCCTAAATAAAACCCTCCAAACTTCTTACTTATAATTTATTTCATCCCTTCCTCCATGATTACCTTTACCCCTACACTTAATCTTTAAAATATCATGAAAATACTAGCAGTAGGGTAGGAATAGATTGAAATTGCTTGAAACATAGATCGTCACTTTAAAGTTAATTCCTTGACACTGTGATCTAATGATGGATTGATTTAATGTTGGTATTTTTAGTTGAATTTTTTTTTTAAAATATGCCTCAATATTTTTAAATTTGTTTTTGAATAGTTATAGCTTTAATAGCTTCCAATGTAAGTTCTGGTCGGTGACATGTCCCATGATCACTTAATAAATATGCTCTAGTTAAAATAGAAAATATTTGGTCTAGAAATCCACTTTATAATAAGACATATTATTTATAAAATCACACAAGTCATGATTAATAATTACAAATCAATTAACATGAATTTAATAGAATCAGAGAATGATTTATTTTTGGAAAATTTCATTTAAATGAATCAATTAATTTTCTCAAATATTGTGTCCACAATTTAATATCTGTGCTTCTATTTAATCATTCAATTTTCAATTTTACTCATTAATTATATATATAATTGAAATATGAAACATGGAATCAATGTATTTCTAAGAAACTAACGTGTCACAGATTAGTCAAGTAAAGCATGTATTCTAGTGCGAGTGTACAATTTTAGTTTTAATACTAAAAAATATTTTCCAAAAAATATAGAAAATTAAAATGATCCTGAATATAAATAAAAAATACCTTTATAAATGATCTTCTGTCAGGTGGTCTATGTCATATTCCTTCAGTTATGTTTTAATGATCATTCATGAAATGTGTTCTATTAAGATTCTCCAATTTTAAGCCTTCTATCATATTCATTATTGGACCTAAAATTTAAGAATAATAACAAATGATAGTGTAGGACTATTCAATCATGATATATTATGAATATGGTGAAGATTGGACTAAGGGGGAAAATTAGGGTTGCCTCTAGAAAGTGATTTTTATTTAATATCGTTGGATAAACTAAAAAATTTATTTATTTTTTGAAAATTCCTAAACTACAAGATTCCCTCCCACACACATCATTTTTTAGTGTCCTAAATTAATTTAAATTCATTTTTTATTTTATTGTATGTATATAAGAAAATATAATTACTACTTTTCATCAAGTGTAATGGAATCATGCAACCCAGTTGGTCTTCATTGGACATCTGGGTGTAGGAGTATAATTTCCTCCAATAGTTCTTGAGGTGTGGTCCCATGGATATTCTCCTGACTCTGCCCATTTTAGTGAATGGGTTTTCTCCTCCTTACTTTTTGATCTGTACAACACCAAAAGGGTGTATATGAATAAAACTAATGGGGCCTTTCCATCTAGAAAAAAGTTTATCTGGCAATAACTCAAGTCTAGATTTGTATAATTAACCTGATCTCTAGGGTTGAAGGTTCTTGGTTTCATCATCTTGTCATGAGAAATAATTATTATCTCTTTATAGATCATTGAATTTTTTAAATACTCACTCATGATTTCATCTAGTTCCAACAACTACAGTCTTCTCTCTATCCCAACTTTGTCAAGGTATCGATTCATCTTTTTTAATGCCTAGTCCGTTTTTTAATCCTATTCCACATGAAGGTGGATAATCTTCCCATAAATCAATCTACAGAGGCTCATCCCTATTGGTATCTTGTAGGATATTCTGTATGCTCGTAAGGGTCCATAAAACCATTGGATATAATCCTTCCTATTGAGATTAACCTCATTTTCTAGACTTCCGTTGAGTTATCTATTAGAGAAATATTCTTGTCCATTTGTTTGGGGATAGTATGGTGTTGAAATTTTATTATATACCACATACATATTTCCAGAAATAAATCCATTTTCCTATTGAAGAAATGAGTTTTCTGATCATTGATGATTTTTATTGGCACTCGAAACCTCTATAATATTCTATCACTAACAAAATCACAAAACAACTTTAGCATCATCAGTTTGGGTTGTTTTTTCTTCCACCCATTTTGAAAGATAGTCTACAGCTAGAAGAATATTTGAATTTACAAATGAAATTAGGAATTGTCCAATGAATTATATGCCCCAAAAAATAATATGTTTACAGAAAATTATTTCTTTTTGAATCATTTTATTCCATTTAAATATATTAATAGGAAACTATAATTTTTTACATCTTTTACAAAATTCATATGAATATTTTAATATTTTTGATCAATAAAGTCTATATTCTAAAACTCCTAAGGATATACTATGAGGTCCAAAGTGTCCTCCAAAAGATAATTTTTGATATAATTGGAATACTAATTCAATTTCACTTCCTAATAAGACACTTTTTAGGATTTAACCATTTCAAATTTTCCACCGAAATGGGTCTTCCCAAATATAAAAACCTGATTTAGATATAAGATAATGTTTTTTATTAGAGATTATATGGGAAGTTACATATTTGTAATGAAATAATTTACAATTTTGAAATACCATGTTAATTCAACGTTGATGATGTAGAGTTTTTCTTTAGGAATTTCATCATTAAGTGGGTTCTTGTTTGGAATTTCTATTTCAACGGTGTGGGGTAGCTGAATTAGTTGATCAAACACCTACTTTTCAATTCAATTTTTATCTTTAATTTCCAAATTGAACTCTTGAATGAGTATAATCCATCTCACTAACCTTGTTTTTTTATTCAATATTTTCACTAAATACATATGTTTTTCATGATTAGAAAAAAAACAACTTTAGTGCCAAGATGATATGATTAAAATTTATATAGGGAAAATAAAACTATAGGGAACACCTTCTCAGTTGTTGCGTAATTTAGTTTTGTGGAATCCAAGTTCCTTTATCCATAAGATATTACTTTAGGATTATTTTCAATTCTTTGTGATAGAGATTATACCACTGTTTGGTTGGATTCATCATAAATTAACTCGAAAGCGTACTCCCAGTTGTGTGGTTGCATTATTGGTGGTGTGGTCAACCTTTTCATTAATTCATAAACTGATTCTCAACAAACATAATCAACATTAAAGTCAGAATCCTTTAAATGTAATATTAAAAGTGTTAGAGAAATCTTACTGAAATTATTGATGAATATAATGTAAAATCATGCATGCCCAAAAAATGATCTAACATGTTTTACAAAAGTTAGATACAGAAAGGACATTATTACTTTAAATTTTGATCTATCAACCTCGAAACATTTTTGTGAAATTATGTTCCTTGAAACTATTCCTTTCCAACCTTGAAATGATATTTTTCTAAATTAGGGACAAGGATTTTTTCAAAGCATGTTTTCAAAAAAAAATTACCAGATTTCAAAACAAATAATCAAATGAATTTCTGAAAGCTATGAAATAATAAATAAGTACCTTCAAGAAGTCATATATATGGTCTGAGAAAATACTCACCATACAATATTGAAATGCACCTGCCAGTTTCATATACTGAAGGGAATCATTTTGTATAATAATTTCCCAAATGGACAGTTGAAGGTAATATTCTGCTGGTCTTCTAGTGTGACCAATACCAAGAAGTATCCGAAAAATTCATCTAAAAATAGTAATTATTTTTTCTAGAAATACTTTATAGCATCTGATTTATGAACGGAATGGTAAAGTGCTCTTTTCTGGAAACCTTATTTATCTTCCTATAATCTAAATACACTCTCCAACTATTTTTTACTCTCATGGGGATAAATTCCTTTTTTTTATTTTTAATAGTCGTAAGTCATGTTTTCTTTGGGACAACATGAATTGGGTTGACTCACTGTGAATCAAGGATCAGGTAAATGATGCCAAATGATAGAAATTTCTCTATATATTTCTTAAAAACCTTTATTGTGGTGGAATTTGAGTCTTCTACGAGGATTTCTAACTGTTTGGGAATCAATTTCTTAAAATAATATATGAAAAAAGACATTGGGATTGATTCTTGGTATACCACATAAACTTCATCCTATAGCTGGGACATTTCTCTTGAGATGGTTAACCAGAGTTTTTTATTTTGAATTAGATAGGTTATCGGTAGTGATCATCAGATATTTTTCTCCTTCTATTAGGTAAGCATACTTCAAATCATTTTGTAATGGATTAAGTTACATACATGGGTGTTGTTCAAGGGATGATATTGAATTTAGGTTTTCAACTTATAAAGATAGATTCTCTTGTACCATCCCAATATATTTTAATAAATCATTTTAAAAAATAAGATTTCACTTCTTCCTCTATCCCGATATTCATATCTTTAGGTTCATTGGTATTGTAACACTCAAATGAAAAATTTTCTCCAAATGATAAGAAATCATAAAGCATACATGAATCATCAATTAGTTATATACCTTCTTCATGGGAGATTTTATAAAGTGGGTGATTGTTGGAAGGATGTTTCATCATATATAGAATATTGAAATGTACTATAATGTCTCTAAGTTCTATTGAGAGTGTTCCTTTATGGACATTGATGATAGTCCTACTGTGTACAGGAAGGGTCTCCCTAATATGATGGGAGATTGACCTAGTTCTTGGTCTTCTTCCTTGGTAAGGACATAAAATTATACTTGGAAGATCAATCCCATTACCCCAAAGAGTACATATTCTAAAAATATATATTGGAAAATGGTGGATCTGTTTCTTAATTGTACCACCACTAGAGTTAATTTAAGGTATGTGATATATAAGGATGAAAATACTGAGTGAGGAATTATGTTTTTTGAATCTCCTAGATCCCATAGTGAATCAATAAAATTCAAAGACCTATAAGTGTAGGGAATCGAAAATATCCCAAGATATTGAAATTTTAATGGTATAAGTGGTTCGATTATTTCTAAGAAACTTCTTCCTAAGTTGATTCTCACATTCCCATATTTCTTTGTTCTTTTAGTGAACATGTCCTTAATAATTTTTGTACACTTAGGGACTTTCTAGATCGCCTCAAGTAGTGTGATGTTAATCTCAAATTTCTACAAGGTTTACTAAATTTTTAATTGATTTTTTTATTCTTCATTCATTTACTCAACTAATGTAGATGGGAATGGTGATGGGATATCCTTTTTCTCCTATTGTTGTTTTCAGCAATGGTGTTTCTAGACTTTCTGTCTAAACCTTGTTCATTATCATTTATTGTTATGGTCTACTTGTTTTTAATGGATGGGTTCAGATTTAGGAGGCTTCTCAGAGTCATTTTCCTAAATTTGTTCAAGTGGTGTGATATCCTTCCTACTTCAGGTGGTTATTTAACAGATATTATCCTTTGGATTTGGAACTGTTTATGATGGGATTATTCCATGGTTATTGGTTAGAAAGTCCATAGGGCTTACGAACTGATCATTCAGCTTGATAATTTTATCATCCAATCATATAACTTTTTACTTCAATATTTTTTATTTAGTTTCAATTGTACTTGTGGAAGGTATCTCATAATTGAATTACTAGAAAGGTGTTTGTTGAAAAGTTAGTTGTTGCTGGAATGGATATTTGTAAGATTTTTTCGATGGTGTTGAGTTATGATATTGCTACTAAATTTGTGTCAAGGAATGGTTATGTTGAAATCCATAACCTGGTTCGATATGGGGTTGATGTGGATGATTTGACTAGAATTTTCTTTTTTGATAGGTATCATCGGATCTTTTTGTCCCATTCTCTTTTAGACATTGATCGGTGTAATGATAATTAGAATAACATAAACCAAATACCTAATTCAGGCCTTGTTTTTCCTTCAATTGGTTCACAGAGTGTTTTTTCATCACACAAGTCATTTACTTAAGTGTGCTTCAAGTAATAGCGAGGAAGAATCATAATCCCTTACCTCATGGATGCCTCTGGTTCTCATACCACTTGTTCCAAGTTTCTATGTGTTTTGTAAAATCATCATAATTAGAACTCTGATATTTGAAAGCGACAAGTAAATCGGGGATCCTATAGATTACAAATATAATATATTCCTATCATTTTCAAAAACATTCGTGGTATAAGAACACATATAGTTGGTCCTCTTCTATTTCATGGTGTGTTCATCTTGCACATTGTTTCTTGATACATTCCCATTATTCATAGAAAGTCTCTCCGGTTGATTGATGAATTAAATAAATATCTTTATTTTATTTCATTTCTCCAAGATGTGGGCAGTAATATCTATAAGAAGAATATTTTTAGATCTTTACCATCACAGATATACCTCATTTAAAGATTGTACAACCATTCCTTTTCCACTCCATTAAATGAGAAGGGGAATTCCCTCCACTGTATTAGCTCTTCTGCAACTCCTCGAGGATTGATGCAGGAGCAGACATAGGTGAAGTCATGGATGTGTTGATTCGAGTCTTCACCAAGAAGACCATGATATTTATGAAGTACAAGGATCATGCTAATTAGTTTTTTAAAGTCATTTTATTTGTAAGATACATTGAGTTGGTTATTTTTATTAGTAAATTGAGGAGCACAAAAGTTGTGAAAGGTTCTATTTGGATTTATAGTCATTATTAAAGATTCAGATTAATCACTGATGGTGTAATTTGAATATGCGGGGTTTATTTATTCTAACTCTATTTACACATTTTCCTTTCACAATATTGTTGTTGTTTCTTCAATTTCAAAATCATGTTTTGTCAAATGGTTATTTGAACTATGGTTCATTAAAAATAATGTTTTAGGGTTCTAAGGCACTAGCTCCCCAGAAACAAAACCAAGTTTGATTCATGCCTATCATGGGGCATGGAAAACCCATATTTAAATTAACTATGTATAGTATAACAATTAATCATATGTAGTCTCAGGAAGAGGAGTGAACACAAAAAAATGTTGTCACATTTTATTGGATTTCTAAAAATAGTTCGTTCTAATAAAAATTTAATTATGTGAGAGAAATAAATAGTGTAATTTTATTGGTTTTAAACAAATAAGAAAGAAGATGATCGGAGTGAGTTTGGCTAGACCTAGTGTTGTGCTATCATGGTTTCCAAGTTTCATCCCTTTTTCATCCACTGACTGGTTAGAGAGAGATACATCTACTGAGTCCTTTATCTCTCTTAGCCAGATGATTATGATAATAATATTCCTATTTGAAACCTCAGGTATTTATATTCTCCATCATATGTGTGTAATAACTATCAATCACTCACCACCCAACCATAGTGGTTCCACCATATATAGGAAATAATGGGGTGGAGGGAAATATGGATTTCTGACCAAAGCAATGAAAAATAACATAATAAAAAACTAATGCAACCACATTCGAAAATTAAAATTGAATTAAGAATTGAAATAGTATTTATAAATATGAAGGGATTTTTTTAATTTTAATCAAAATACCTCAAGAAAATCACATAGGTAGAACCTCCCCCTTTCCTAATAACTTGATAAAACTACCCCTCCGTGGATAAGGAAGTTGAGATGATGAGGTAGAAGGGAGACATTACAGTAAAATAAAAATAAAGAAAATAAGTAAATATACAAGGGGTCGTCATATTATTATTCCCATGTAGGTTTATTGTACTATGTGGGATGGATTGGAATAGAGGGGATCAAGTCCTTTTATAGGTGAGGAGGGAGAGTTTTTGTTCCATAATCTATCCTTTGAAATATTTCACGTGTTTGACCAATTAAATGACCGATTAACTCATAGAGCCATTCCTCAATGTTTTTTCCAAATTTATTAAGTTTTTTTACATAACGTTTCATCAAATATATTCATTTTTATCCAAATATATGATAGTTTTACTCTAAGAATTTATTTTGTCCAGTCAAACTCTCCAAATTTCACACCTCTGGATTCTCATGCATTAATGACCATGAAGATGGCCAATTCACATTTATAATTGTTAATTAAAAATATTACTCAATGTATTTCTCATCCCATTGTCAAATTTCAACTCATTTTTTCTCCCCATTTAGGTGTTAGGCTCTCTATATAAAAAAAATTTAGAACTGTGCACAGTTTTCATGACCCAACTTGTGAGCTGGTTTGGGGATTCTGAATGAAGGAATTGTCTTTGGGTACAGAAGAATGAAATGAATCCCATGATATATAGAATAATTTAAAAAATAATTTCACAATTTTTATATGTATAGAAAATTTTATGACCTAAATATAGAAATATTCTAATACTGTTAGAATTTAAATTAGGCCATTTTCAGAAAAATCTCATAATACCATCAAAATCCTAAAATTTGGTAATTTCTCTTAAAGTATCATTTTTTTGGACTAAAAAAATTTAAAAGTAAATGGATAAATATTGAAAATATTAGTTATCTAAATTTCATTACATTATTACCCACAAAACCCAAATATAATAACTTCCCTTGAATATCAATAGATAACGAGTTAAAAAGTCCATGATGATATTTTCCCATTTCCATGGTGGTATGGGTATGGTTGTATCATCCCCTTAATAATGGTTGCCTCTCCATATTCATCAACTAACATAAAAGACACATTTTATGTTTAATATTTTTATATTTTGATCATATTGTCCAACCAATAGATCTCTTGGATCTCTCGATACATCTTTATTTTCCCAAGGTGGATTGAGAAGGTTGAGAAACATGCATCATTAAAATACTAATTTATCTCAGGATTTGATGGTACACAAAGTCATGAATCAAATCCTACAACTCATTCCTCATCAGTTTTTTATTATAAGTATTTCCCTTTTCCAATAATTTTCCCCTCTTTAATTTCCAAATCATTTCTATGAGATTCCTTAATCTTTTACAGAATTGATGGTTGAGCAATCATTTGATAAATAAAGGATGATGTTACATTATGATTCTCATGTACATCCTTTGTATGTCCAATAAAATTATATACTTATTACTTAATTAATATAGTTTTCAGATTATTTGTACTTTATATTATACATTATTTTATTTCCAAGGATAGTAGTTGATTGAGTAATCATATTCATTGATCAGCTCTAACAATCTTCAATGGAACATAATATGTACCTTCTATGTGAAAATATATTTTAAGCTATTATGATCTATATATATTTCATACTTCTCTACTATAGGTAATGCCCTCATATTTTCAATATGAGGATCACAAAACCCAACTCAAGACCATATGTTGTATTGTTCTTCTCACGAACATTCAACTACATTGATGCATATTCTATCACTTTATATTCTTCATTTGTACATAGTTAAATCCCTTATTTGAATAATTATTGTTTACCATTAAATGATCCCCACTTTAGGTAAGTGTAATGACTAGTGTGCTGATAATTATTTTTTCAATCCCTTAAATATATCTACGAATTAGTTAGTCTAGAAAAATATTCCACCTTTCCTCATCATCTTGGAAATTATGTTTTAAATTTTCCATAAGTTATTCAAAAATCATTATTAATACACATATAGTTCAAGGAAACTATGGATATCCATTATAGATTTTATTCTGGTCCACTACTCAATATTCATTTCCTTATAAGGGTCTACATACATCCCATTATTTGTTATATAATGGAACAAGAATTATACTTCTTCAATCCATATATGATATTTACTGTACTTTTCATATAGATTCTCCTTTCAAAAAATCATTCACATAGTATTTCAGTGCTCCTCATACTCCCATTGGATTTTAGAGTATAAAAAATATCATCTATAAAGAATACCAAAGATTTTTCAAGTTATCATCTAAATAATCTATTTATTAATCCCATAAATGTTTTTGGATCATTAATAATCCTAACAAGAATCAATATGAACTCATAGTGACCACATATTGTTTTAATGGAATTATTGTGAATTTCTTTCTTATTCACCATTAAATAGTGATATCATGATCAAAGTTACACCTTAGATAAGAAATGGAGCCCATAAAGTTGATCAAATAGGGAATCATTCCATGACAGGGTGTATTTATTCTTTATTATTAATTTTTAAAATTCACAATAGTTGATGCAGTGGCGCATTGACCCATCCTTCTTCATGATGAATAGGAGTGAAAGCCTCAATTGTGAATAACTCAAGAATATAAAAACAATTTCTATATTCTCTTGTAACTACTTATTCAGTTCTTCTAACTCGATAATGTCCATTATCTAGGTATTACCAGATATAGGTGGAGATCTAGGTACAATCTCAATTGGGAATTCAAACTATCAGTTAGGAGGAAGAAAATAAAATTCCTTAAGGAATACATCAGTATAATCCACCATAATGGAAATATATTTATGAATGATTATCACCTTTTTCACAATAATTTATGAAAGATATTATTTCTCATAATGAAAAATGATCCAAATTTGATATTAATATTTCAAAGGATATTCATCCTCCTCCTTACACTTGTACAAAATCACAGGATGACATGAGATGTGAATAGTGATATCCCTCTCCTAAAAAATGATTTTATATTTATATAAGGATAGGAAATGCATGAACAATATTGAATCATACTATAATAAAGGAATTAAGACAATATTTATTGGAAGGTTCATTATATAAACGTGACAATGGAGGATGTATATACTTTGGATGCAATAATTTTTCTTCTTTTTATTCTCACAAATAGATCAAACCCAATGGTTTGAGGTAGAGTTTTTATAGTTCTACTAAACATGAATGTCATGATACAATTCATATAACTAGAGTAAACTTTATTATTTATATTATTTATTAAATAACTAGCATACCTTCCACCACAAATCTTTCGTGATCCATCTCAATAGTTGTCATAATATATTCCCTTACTTGTTCTCTAGGCCTTAGAGTTTGTTGTAAATGATTGTCTCTGAAAACCCTTGTCTTATAGAATTTACTTTCCTAGTTCCTATGTTCCTTGTAGTTGAAAAATTATACCACAACCCAAGTATTGATCGGAATTTTTTTATTAATCCACATTTGTGAGATTCATTATTTTCTTTTAGTTCTGATTAGTCCGATATACTTTTTTCCATATTTAAAACTTCTCTCGATTCAATTCAGACAGTTTCTGGGACGGTTATTACCAAACTTTTGACACATGGAATGATGGGTTTTCATTCCTTCATTGGAATTATCAACTAATCCTATAAAAGAAAATTCTATTTTATGCCTTTTTTTCTCTAGGACCATGACACCACTAGAGTCAACATTCTCTATATTAACCTTGAGAGAAAAAAACAACTTATTTATAGATAATAAAGTATATAATTTCTAAATATATTCATATACTAAGTTTAAAATCTATGAAGAAGTGGTACACCATGCTTGAGTTATCATGAGAATGTTAGAGTCATACCATGAAAGAAGTGTGAAGTTTTACTCATACAACACGATAGACTCATCTTCGATTTTCTTCATACCAAGGAACTCACTATCCATTTTAACATGGAGAGCTCAGGGAAACTATTTATTGAAAATATATTTTCATGAGTCCTTCATATTCCAGGTAATTAATATCATCTTTGGACTACATGTTCTTGTACAATGTTCACCATTGATCATATTCCTATTCAAAATGATAGACAACAAGTAAATTTCTATTATTCTATGAATTTTAGGTTATAAAATATCTTCCCAATAGAGTTAATCCATTATTCAACAATTAAGGGATCAGAATATCCACTACAGGTAGGAATCCTTTACTTCATATATGAATCAACCACACAATATACTTTATTATAAGAGATAGGTGACTCCATATGAATCATTTTATTATTTATAGCATGAGTTATCTATGGTGGTACTTCCATGATATTGCCAGCTCCTTCTCCCATAAGGTTAGGAATAAAACTAAAAAAATCATCACATTACCTACCATTTATGTTTTTGTAAAAATTCCTTTTATTTCTCCCCATTAACTACAATAAAAAATAAGGTGAGAATACTTTATCTTTTAAACAATTAAAAGTAAAATTTTGAACATTTAAGGAATAACATGTAAATGACATTTAAATACTAGCTTCTCAGTCTATAGGTTTCAATATAGGTTATCTATAGTAATTTAACTTTTAATTTTTATATCTAAAATTCTATTTAAGTCCTTAAAAATGTTTTTGAAAGAGTTTTTAAACTTTCCACAACATATAACCCAGGATTTTCAAACTAGGTGTGAAGTAAGACCCCATTTTCATTCACCAGGTGATGATCAATTCAATTCCTAATGCTTCCTTTTTAGGTTTATTACCCCTAGGTAAAATTATCCCAAAACCACATAAACATGTAGTATCTTGAAAGGGATAAAATTTCATAGAAAACAGACACTATATACTTCAAAGAATTACATGATATTTTACTATACATAGACTTGTCCTCAAGTTTCCTATAAAATTATTCGGTTTCTAATCCCCACAAGTAAATATACCTTGATCTTATAACAACTATATCAACCTAAACCTTTGACACATATTATTAAAAGATTTTTAATATAAATATCCAATAAATACTATGAAAATATTGTGAGTCCTAGTGTATTTGGAAGACAAGGTTTATAATACATCAAAATTAAAAACAAAATAATGTATCTATATTTTATTCTCCATAATGAGATCTTATATCCCAATGATCCCCTCAAACTACATTGGATAACCAGGGAAATACATAGAAAATATGGGTGACCTAAAAGCATATCAAGGGAATAAATTTCGTAACAATACAAAACATGTGACTCAAACAACAAAACATGAAAAAAAAGAAGTATCACGAATAATAACATTGGAGTATAAAAAATGACACAGTATAATTATTTAATTGAAACATAGGTGAGTGGATGAACTATAAAACATTACATAATCCTGAGTCAAAGATAATTAACAAGACAAAATCACATGGTGGATATAGTCTCATAATTGATTAGTCTTACTCAATAATACCATGAATACCATCTCATGATACAAAAACATTACCCGAAGCATTAGAGTTATATCTGATAACACCCATAATTATATGTACATACTTATGTGTGCCAGGAAAATGAAATCAATCATAAGACATGAAAAAATAATTACCTATGGAAAGAAATGGGTTACATAATAATGTCTTAAATCATAACCAGAGGGTGTATCATCATAGTTTCCACAAAATAGAGGATCAAATAAATCTATTGGATTCTTATTTGAAAAAAAGAACCATTTGAAATTAAAATTAAGACCAAGTAAATTGAATACATAAAAATTAGTGGATAAATAATATGGAAATATTACTTTTAAGTGGAGTTTCAGTGAAAAGGATAACGCATATTTATTGAAGGTAAGATCATAATAGTTTCTATAAAAACATAATTGAATTAAAGTGTCATTAATTATATTAAATGTGTTTTAAAAAACCATTTATTTTTTAAAGATCTTCATTTAGTGGTAATCTAAATAAGGAAAATAAAATACGGAATGTCACTTTTATCGAATTTTTTAATGAAATGGAAAACAGAGCCTTTAAAACATGTATATCCCAGTCAAGGAAAGATTAATTACACTTTGTAAATATGTGTGAGACATTTATCATAATGAAAATGTGATGGGATTGTTTTGTTCAATAGTATGATTGTGGGGTTTTGAATGTTTCACATTCATTAATACCATGTTCACTATTTTAGAATGTCTTACAATGAGTTTTGTCTATGGATATAGAAGCACCCAATGATTATATTATTCAAGATGTTTCATAAAACTGATTTCAAAAGGTATATAGTCATTGGTAAATAAATTTAATTGTGCTTAGGGACTCACATTGATCGAGAGGATGAGTGGTTGGGCTCATCGCACCCTTTTGGGGAGAATTGTTTCCTAATATGATATTCTATAAAATATTTATGACACATTCATGAATCTTTCATTAATTATCAATTATAACATTAATCCACCTCTTGATAAATAAAAATTATTAGAATTTATAGAATATAGAATCATCTGTATGCATTCAATGTTATTCATTTATATATATATATATATATCAATTTTTTCAATCAACAGTACCCTTTTTTATTATATTCGACATTATTTTGTTTTTTTATTACTACAATGCTAGTTTGAATCCAAGTATTGGGATGATCTAGAGTTTATCATTGTAAAAGGAGATGAGATCTGTTTAGATTTCATGATCGGACCCAAAAGATGGGTTTCCTATATAACCTTGTGAATGGAATAAGAACCCACATTGTTCTGTGTCCCTTAACAAGACACATTAAACATATTAAGGTCACATGATGAGGACCAAACCAAGTGGTTCAACGTCATGCGACAAGAACATCTAGGTAAAAGGGGAATTTTTTTTGGTGTGGGACATACACTGAGGTGGCCTAAGGAACCCGAAAGTGATGTGGGATCCAATGTTAGAAATGTTACTATTGGGAATGTGTCCCAGATAGAAGTAAATTTTATTTTTCAGGGAGGCTTCCTACATATCTCTTTTAATCTGGAATCAAATCCATCATAGTTCAAACTAGGGTTGGGTAATAAAGATTATGAAGGTGTCAATGATGTTAATAATTATAGGTAATATGTCCATTGGGGAGGTTTGAGTTTTTGATTACACTGAATAAGAGGCCCCTTAGAGTGGGACAATGAATAATGTATAAACTCTAGGTTATTTTGATGTTTTTTGGGGATTACAGTTCATAAGGAACACTATAACAAGATTCATTGAGAATATAGACCCTTTCAAAGATCATTGAGTGGTTTCATGGATTACACAATATTTTATGATGAACTTTTAGTTGGATACATGTCCTTAAGGACCCATTCCTATGGAGGTCCTATAATGGAAAGAGAGAGGAAGATCAATAAAAAGATTATATGTCAAGACATGCATATGACCGTGCATAAGTCATGATCATAGCTATCAAATTATCCCACACAAGTTAGTCTTGGATGTGATAAAAAAATATTATTAAAATGATTTAGCAAACTACACAGTCCGTCATTATCTGGATGATGAGGGTGTGGTGACGGGAGATGGAGAAAGGGATTTCATGTGCTCATATTCTATCCTATTTTCATAACCAGGATAGTCACTTAAAACCACCCACCAGTATACCTCAAATAAGAGGGGTTATAGGATTACTCTAATAGAGAATCCCACTCTAAGTTCTAGATAATATAGTAGAATAAGTCACCAATCCCCATCAAAGGGGAAAGAAATATTGATCCCCTCCCTTTTTGTATTGAACTAGAGGTCCCTGTTCCCAGAGATGATGATATAAGGACATGTACTTAACCCTCATTTATGATACACAGAAGTACCTAACACTTCCACCCAGTTTGGGGTCCTCATGATCAATGGGACTAATAACTTTAGGCACCCTAAGGACCTTACTCGTCGGGTTGGATAAGTGTAAGACACCTCTAAATGATGGAATGGATAACTAAATGGGAGACATAGTGGTTTGTCTATTTCCAGGGTTGTGTAGGACAATATGAATTTTGGAGGCTTAAATTTAGACCCCCTCAAATTAGGGACTCAAAGGAAGTGGATATTGAATGTTGGTGTCATGAAAGAGGGCTTGGAAGGTGTCTTGCATAAGTTATGGCTTAGAGAGAAAAAGGTTCTTCAAAAAGGGTGACATGGGAGAAACTAGAAGTGAATTGCACAAGGAAGGAGTACACGAGCTGGATATTAATTTTAATATGGAAATATTGGGAAATAACACTTGGGATATTCCTTTCACTTGGTTCTAAGGGTTTCCTCGTGTGTCTTAGGAAGGGTCGCACACATATCCTGTGTTTGGGGAGGGACCTTCGAAAGAGTTCTTATCAACTACAGGGAGGGGGTTCTCATATAAGTATTTTGAATTTTAGATCGCACATGGGCCTTAATAACACCATCCCATTAATTTCCTCTTTTCCCTAGTTCTAGAGAGCAACCTGAAGGGTTTTTAAGGTCTTGGGTAAAGGGGATACATGACCAGATCATGGGTGCTTCTTATGTTATTCAAATTATATAAATGAGGACCCATAATATCTTATTTATAGAAAAAAATGGAACCATGGTCAATTTAGGTCACTGAAATAGTAACCTTTCATATGTTTTATGTGAAGGGGTGGATGCACCTTCTATACTTCATAGGTGGGCTTGTGTAGGCCTTCTAGTGCACATGCTGGGTGCGTACAAGACCACCTTAGGAGATCTCCTTTTGTCTTTCTTGGGGATCTTCACTTCTCAAATACATAAGGTATTTTTCATTAACTAATTTAACCCCACGTGAAAAAATGGAGTTTCAATAAAATATCCCCTTAGGATTGGATCCGACTAGAAGAAATAAATTTGATCATAAGGTAGAGGGAGGAAAATATTATTATTGTTGCACAGGTCTGGAGTGTAGGTCTAGAGTTTTGGTCTAGAGTATCTATAAATAATTTCAACCATATGTTTTTTCTTCCATCCATTCACAATGTACTTATTATATCATCTCATATTTCATCTTCACTACCTTCTAAAGAACTTCCCCATGCATGTCCATTGTACAACCACTTGAGCAACCAGTATGTATGAGATCAATTTTTCAAGGGGCCTACATGAGAGAATTAGTTGAGAGTCTTATGCAAGGGACATGGTAAAGATTCCTATTTGAGGGTCCTATTAAAGAGGTGTGTTCAAGGGACATTGTCAAGTGGCCTATGTTAGGCCTTTCCTTGGCCAAAATTTCTGAACATTCTTAAAATAAAGATGTTGACATTATCAAAAATTGTGATGTGTCTTTATAGATCTTTAGTGACTAATCTAATGGGTTCCCATGAAAAAGATCCAACATGTTTCTTATATATAATTAAAGATGTTGGAATATATTATTATTACATGGGTGAATCCACTCTCCTAGAATCAAAAAATAAGTTTCCACAGAACTTGCATGATTATTCACAAATTTATTATCTTCCCTTGTATGATAGTGGACTTCTGAGATATTCTCTCCTCCCAAAGGGTCAAATTCAAAATTATGAAGTATTATTTTGTGGAATATATGAATTATCCCACCACCAATGTCTCATTTATGGGTGAGTTCATCAAGGAATAAATATTTCCTACTTCATGTGTCATTCCCCAAAACTGTTATGCACTGGATATGAAGTCTCTTACCCATGTGATGAAGCATCATTACTACGATTAAATCTTTCATGCTTCCAAGATGGACCAATATTAAGACTATAAGAAGGATTGATACTAACTATCTAGAGGGGAATTCAGGTCTAAATAGCAATGGTCATACTAGGTGCATCAAAATTGTATAGAATTAAAGACTGAGCTACAAGAAGTCAATATTTATGAGGCTCTTTGGGTAGTGAAAAAAAATGTTTACAAGAACCTAGAAATCTTACTTCTACTATAGAGCTGATGGATCTCTTAGAATAATTATTTTCATCTTACACATGGTGTAGTTTACATTAGCCATTGGGAGATCTAAAACATCTATAGATCCCCTATCCTTAGGGACATAGTGATGAGTTTACCCTACTAAAGGAAATATGGTATGATACCCAAAGGAAGAAAACATTGGCCCATGAACTATTAATGTTTTCCCAGGACATCAAGGGAGAGCCTCTCCAAAGGGCTTCTATTCATCCTAAATCATGATCGAAGGCATTTCTCAATCATGATGGAGATGGTCCCACTGTTCAAAACCCTATGGGATACCCCACTTTAGAAAATCGGAGAACTCCTAGAAAATCATGGCCTACATTAGAGGAAGGCTAGAATAAATATTGGTCTTATATGTTCCTGTTTGAGGTTCCTACAAGGAACCATTTGGAAAACATCCCCACAATATGTCTATGCATATACCTGCTACCGGTCATTGAGTCCAACTACATCATGAAAATTGGGAAATTTGTTATGGAATCTAAAATAGAAGAAGGTATCCATATAGGGTTGGACTCCCCCATTCTATTGAATATCTATCAGTTTTTACTGCATGTGTACACCAGGAAGTCCCCATTCAGATGTTTAGGTCCATTTGAAGTGTAGTAGGGGAATATTAAAACACACCATGGATCATACAGTGTTCTAAGTGGAGTTCAAGTACCTTGAGGTAAGTTTCACCCATTCATTTAAGTTGTTTCTAGTATCAATCCCATAACCCAAAATCATGAAGAATTCTAAATTTTATGAATGTATCAATGGAGTTAAAATTCTTCCTGTATGGTGATCTACATACAAGAATTTTTACTGACAAAGTAAAAACTGAAAGCTTTCTGAGGAAATACATTATTGAATTCATAGATAGCGTACTAGCAGCCCATATTGGTAGTGAGATCATATGTGAGGAATATGATCCCTATCTATTTACCTTCCAATTAATGTTTCCGAAACAGTCATGTTTCTCTCCATCCATGCATGTTCTACAGTAGAAACATTCTATGGTGGTCCAAAAATTCTAGATCCTATTGAATTTAGAGGTATCTCAAATATCAATCAAGATTCCTCTATTGGGTGTATTGATTGAGCTAGAATCATGGTATTATAGTGCTTATATTCCATCATTCCCTCAAGGATAGTTAACAAAAAAGGATCTCTAGAGTTTTATCTATGACAAATATTGGTCGCGACATGAATTAAAGGAAGGTTAAATCTAAAGGTGACATCACTGAAGCTCGAAATACTTCAAAGAGACCTTAGGAAAGGTCCATAGAGTAGGCCAGGGTTTAGAAAATCACATCATCTAGGATAAAGAACTATAGTCATTACCACTAGTAGAAGAGTTGATTTTAGGTTACCTAGTCTTCTGGTAGAGAAAAGAGACTTGAAAGGGATTCAAAATCAAAAACTTTCATGTCTACCTCATAGCCAGCCACATTAGAATCAGATTGTGTTTGGACCTTGGCTATCAAAACATGGTAGGTTGTATCCCATGACATCGGATACATGGGTTCAATTATGCAAGCTATAATACTCATCATGGAGCTTGGGGATATATTAGAACCATATGATATTCACCTAGATAGTAATTTTAATGTGGTGGGGTAATATATTCAGGATTTTTAAATGTTGATATATGACCCTGATGATAAAAGCCTGGCCCCAAAGATAGTACTCGATATACTGGATCGAACTTCCCCAAAGGGGATAAATGATTGATATGAAGATGAATAGGTTGACTATGGTTAAACTTGTGAGGTATACCGCTCTTCTCCCTTATTTATTTATCCTTAATCCCCCAATATTAATTTTTAGGGTACCAACTCATTGTTTGGAGTGGAATAAGAATAACTAATAAAAAAAGATTTTGTGTCATTAAATATGGGCCCATAGAAATCCCTATTAGAGTAGGGACATAGTCTTCTGAATCCATAAAACTATCCCAGGTCAATCGTTGGTGGTGGAGGTAATTACAGTAGAGTATCATCAATTTCCACTCAAGAATCCATTACTGGGAGGAAAAACATAGGCCCCTTTCCATATCAAGAATAGAAATGAATATGGGTAGATACTTTGGGCAAGTGTATGGGCCATAGTAAGTCTTATAGTCATCATTTAATCACAGTACATTTCTAGAAAACTCATTTGATTGTGATTTCCTTCTGTATGAGTTGATTCCCTTTCCTCCTTTAAGGGGTATAACTATGATACCCTATGCATTAAGGGGGACATCTCAGAGGAGGCACAAACTATTGCTGATGAATCCATCCTTTTGATAGATTATGTTCCAAGGGATATAGGTACGTCTACCCCCATAATTGTAGATAGAGGATATGGTCTTGGTAATTATAGTTATATATCATAAGGTGTCATGTTCTAGTCACTAACTTTCTTCATCGTGATATTTTATATTTTCCACATACAATAAAGGATACTACAAAAAACTATGATCGGTCATATATCCACTACAGAAGGGGTTGATAGGGACCCTAGTTGGTCTAAAAAAGGTGTTGGGGTTGATCTTGACCCTGTGGGGTTCTAAGATGATGTTCCTGTCAATATGTTAGTAGATAAAGTTGATAGAGGATTCAATTTGGGTGATGATCCACACATCCTGGATACCATTACTGGTGAGGATGTTTCAAGAATTGAAAAAAAAATTAATGAAATTAAATAATGTGAGGATAGGTTAAAAAAATTAATTTTCTCACATATCTATGGTAGATACAAGATCTATTGGAGTTTGGTAGGTAATTATATGAACATGAGTTTTATCTTTTATGAATTTTCAAGTATAGTCGACCTCTCTTCATTTGTTGTATTACACTAGAGATCAAATTATATATCATTTTATAAAGAGAAAATTTCCAAGGTAATTCATAACCAAGGCCTCCAAGTCCATTCTAATTTTATAGTTTAGTGAGTGGAAGATGAGAATCATGAAGTGGGATATTCCTAAGATCCATGCACTCTGGATTCCAACCAAATAAAGGGGTATGTTACTACTCAAGAGGTTCTTACTCAGAGTACTGAGGCTGGGGGAACGGGGGAGGAATTAATCCCAATATTTGAACCAAAAAATGGGCAATTATTATTAACTGTATGGTTTCTACACTTCACTTTTTTTCTGTTAACCACTTTAGGTTTAAGAGGGGTTTTATTATTTCTTCAATGACATACACATCGGTGGATGAGAATGAAGTGGGGGATTCTATAGAAATTCAGTCAACCATGGTTGGCAAGGATGACACTATTTCAGATAAAAAGAGTAGGGTTTCTCATTAAGTGTATTGATCCCAAAATATATATATCCTTTTGAAAGCAGTTCAGAATCAGATTTGGAGACAGTTGATTCTCTTTTCACCACATGCCACATCATTTGATGATAAATTTGGAAGATAGTCATGAATATGCCTTTTAAAGGACTTCCATCATGACTTTTCTAACTTTAGACCATGTTTTCTTTTCTAGGGTATGTATAATTTGATTACTGCATGATCCACCATGTTTTGAATTCAATCATTATATAGTAGGAATAAGATATAATGTCCCAGCATGTTTAGGTATAGTTAGTGACCCAGTTTGAAGATCTCTGAGCTACAATTTCCTAGGCAGATCTAAATCATTCCAAGGAGGTGGAGGGACATTAGTGTCATCTATACAAGAAATTTGTTTCCATAGTACACATTTATGAACAACTAAATTCCATACAAAAAGATATTTTCTAGATCTATCATTCCTTGAAGAGGGTCTTGGAACACGGCGAGGATTCTATGTCTATGGAGAAAGAGATGCTTCTTCACGTGGAATAAGTTATTTACAAATGACTAGTTAGGAATCAACATGATTTGGAGAGTGATCAAGACATATTTTATCATATCAAGGACTATGTTGTAGAACACTAGTAAAATTTGGTGAAAAGTATCCAACTTATAGATTATCCAACAAATTGTAGAACATGAATGAAAAAATATTATTTCTAATATCCTATTCCTGCATTATTATCATTATCATAATCATAAAAAATCACTAAAAATAAAAAATTTGATTAAATTTTATGATTTTATAATTACAATGAAAGGGGATAGGAATCAATATAATTTTTTCCTAGGCATTTTTACTCAGAGATAGTAGTTTGAATATTTATAGGGTCATATGAAAAACCATAAAAACAAGGTTTATGTTGTTTCATCACCCTAATTTTTTTCCTAATTCATGATGAAAATTACTTATAGGGAGATCTTTGGATTTGCGAAAATTTTCAAGTTTTTATATTAACATGTTTTATGCCTCTAGTTTTTCCATACTCAATTATTTACTAAAACATTTAAAGCATAATTCTGGCGATAAGAGACTCAATGTTTACCCAAGGTTCCCATTGTGGGTATTCAACCAGGTGAGTACTGTTTCTATTTTATGTGGGAAATTTAAATCCTTTCAATAAGGAATAATGCAACATGTGTTTTTGGTTGAACATTTTTGACCATTAGTTTAGGAATAATGACACGAGCAAGGTTTTTTCGTTTTGCATGTTCTTATATTGTTAATATACCTGAAGGGGAATTTTGAGTCATGATTTTGTGATATAAAAATATAAAACATGATATGATAAAAAAATTTAAGGAAATTTCACATACCATATTTGAAAAAATATTATCTAGCACTATGTTTTCATTTGAGGTTTATGGAGATAGAAGTGGTCATCCTATGGGAAAAATGTAAATCAGTTTGATGGCCCCGTATGGTGGGAAAATTATGAATTTCCAACTATTATGTGTTACTTCATAGTCAAGAAATACAATATTTTGGATGATAGTCCCATTAAGTGGGAAATATAAGAAAATATAAATAGGGTGTGTTATTGCATAGTCAGAAAAAGGTGTCTTCATGAATCTGGAATTCTATTACTTATGGATATGGGGATTAAAAAAATTCTTATTTACCAAGGACATGAATGGTGGTTTTCTAAGGGAAGGTGTCTGAGAATGAAGAGAGCATCTGTATTGGATTAGGCCATGAATGAGAAACTGCTCCTAAATGAATTTGTATTGAGTAAAGGAGGGTAAATTCTATTCAATGACCAATGTAAGGGGGAAGTCTCCTCTATGATAAGGGTTGAAGCATCGTACAATTTAATATTATGTGCATATGAAATAAACCACACAGTTTAATTTCATACAACAAGGATGTTTTTTAATAGTATAACATATCATGATTAGGATGTTATGCTATGTAGTTTAATTTCATGAAACAAGAACATTGGGGGATACAATTTAAGGTCCTTCAGCTATGACCAAAATATGAGTCATTCTCCCTTTCATTGTGATCTATCTGAGAATGTTCCGTCATTTTTAGGTATCAAGTGGAATGTTTATAATCATTAATATGGATATTTCCATACATAAAGGGTGATATATTGGAAATTACTTATGAAGATAAAAGATGTTTCTCTTTAGAACAAATGTCCCTCTAGTTTAAAAACCTTTCTTGTGGGATAATATATGAAAATCCAACTGTAAATGCCCAACCAGGATGGATGTATCACTAAGAGGGGGATGGAGAGAATTAGTGATATCATTTTATTTTATGTTTACTTTAATTTCAAACAACCTTCACCTCCTGTTAAATATTTATCACTTTTGTGATTAAAAATAATCACACATCGACAAGAATATAAGTATTTGAATGTTTAACTACTCAATTAGAGTATCTACCTCCTTAACATGGTTTGGAAATAATAAAATACAACACAATCTTCTAGAAAACAATACTTTTGTGTGTATAAAACTATTAAGACATAACCTTAAAATTTTGAATCACTACGATCAATACAACAATGCTTGTTCTTATTCTAGATTGAATGATATAAAACATGTTTTTGTATCATGTTTATAAAAATTCTCCCATTGGTTTCAAAAATGTTGTTGTTATTACTTATCAACTTCTACTTGAATGACACTTCAAAACACAATTATTCACTTTTCCACTAAGTAGTAGGAAGAAACAAACTTTATAGGCTTTGTAAAAAACTTTGTAAGATAGCTCAATCCAATTCCTCAGTCCAATTTATTAGTCTATGAAATAAATAAAGAAAGTAATACTGTAGAAAAAATTCTATTCTACTATGATCTTTCAATATAAAAATATGTCTGATAGCTTAATATGATATATTAACTATATCTACTTCTTATTCTTACATTTGGAAAATTTCTTAAGAAAATATTAGTCTGAAAACATCATATTTTTAAAACACTATAACTTTTCTTCTCTTTATTCACATTTTAATAGTACTAAATTGTAAGAATGTATAATGTACATCCTTATATTTATAGAAGATCCAAAATATGTTTGGAAAGGAATATGAAAATGTTTTCCTGCTCAAAAAAATTACTGAAACTCAAATTCCACATTCATTTAAACTTCATATTTGAATAATTAGGTTCCTATTAAACACTTTTTTATTCTTCTCAAAACTTATAAAATATTCTCAAAACCTCATCCAATATCAGACTTCCTAACCATTCTTCTATTTAATAAAATTGTACATTCTAATAAATTTCATTATTCTGATGAAAACACATTCAAGATAGAAAACTATTGAAATGTTTCTCTAAACTATTTCAAAACAAACAAATTAATTCTCATTCCAATGCTTCATGATAACCGTATGTCATAGAACATCCAAGCTATTCAACTATAAATATTATAGTAACTTAGTTAGACTTAAGTTGATTTTATTTTTCCTTCAACATAATCGAAAAATATAATGATTTTAGATCCCCTCAGGAACACATTAGCACAAACTTCAAAACCCTAAATAACACTTTGACAATAGATTTGAATCATTTCTCTATTTTCTTCAATTCTACACAACTTTCATAGACTGTGTCTGATGAAGAACTATTTACAACGACATATCGGTGTTAGCATGTGTCTGATGGATCTGTCTCTATCTCTGTACGATGTGCTAGTATCAAGTATTGTCCAATAAATCAAAACCATTTATTGTACTACTATTATTGACACACTTGATGAATAACAAAAAAATATGTTCTTTTTATGTTGACCTAATTGATTAAAAACATTGAAACCTAATTAAAATGGTTTACAACATTGTTTAACATCATCCATATGATAGATATCTAGCCCCATTCAAAATCACCATTCCCAAAAATCACTAAATATTAATCTACATAAATAGATAAATCTTGATATTCCTCAAATGGATAGGTGGCACACCACTTTAGATGAACCGGTGTCAACAATGACTTTATTTTTCCATTTTCTCAGCAATATTCAATTAACCCTTTTGATTTTTTAATTAGGTGAGTCAGATATTTTTATAGACTGGAAAATATGATTGATCATTCAAGAAGTACTTAGAAAACATATATTCTAAAAACTTCTACTTATATCAAGACTTCTTCATGACATTTAGAACAAACGGATTGACATATAATAATCTGACTTATGGTACCAACCACATCTTCTCACCTTTATTTCATAAGGATTCCTTCATAAGATTCTAACAAACTTATGATATTTAATACTTAAAATCAAAAAATCATATTCACATTTATTATGAAGACATTCAGACTTCGATACATTTTATCATACTGATTGAACCTTTTATTTGGACATAATGTGTGTCTGAAAAACATCTTCTTTCAAAAACCATCATCAGGATAGAAAACTTAGAGAACTGAAATATATTTTCATGACTATATCAAATTATCCAATTATGATGTCCCCTTTCATTAAAATCATCTAATAACCAAAAACTACATGGGAAAATGTTTTTTGGTAATGAAAAAAATACAAAACAATCATCAAAATATACTTTTAGATTTCAAAACAACATCCATTCAAAATGGTTCCAACAATGTCCTCCATTTTATTTTTTGGTCAAACTAGTTTAAAAAATTAATGAACCTTGTAATCTCAAGTAATGGATCACTTATCAACAAATCAATGCCAACATGAGAAAACTCATTGAATGAAATAAGATTCATTTATAGAAAAACAATGTTTTCCAAATGTAGCGACTTACAAACCATATTTTTTTTTCACCTATCAGAACATAGTTTTCTTTCACTTTCATGTAGAGAAAAATTTCATAAACACTTCAAAAAACTATAATAATAGTTCACACACTTACAGGTTGATTTCATATCTTACCCACAACTCTTCCTAAATACATGAATCGTTAAAAGGTTTATCACACAATAATGGATATATTTTAGAAACATTATACCATTTGAAAACCTTATCCAATGACAAAATGAGAGGGGACAAACAAAGAAAGATAGACCTTGAATAGAAAGAATTTTGACAACCATGTTCAACCTCATCTTGTAAAATTATTCATTCCGTAATTATTTTGTGAAAATTACAACAACCTGTTCAGATATAGGAACATACTCTATCATGAGTTTATTATTCTCCACATTTTATTTAATGGAATGCTATGTGATATTGATATGTTTCGAATGGGAATGATTAACTAGGTTTCTTTTACGGTTAAAGGC
Source organism: Viscum album (assembly GCA_963277665.1). NCBI lineage: Eukaryota > Viridiplantae > Streptophyta > Magnoliopsida > Santalales > Viscaceae > Viscum > Viscum album. The sequence continues at coordinate 1,110,149,936 of OY728123.1, forward strand.
AACCTGATTATCACAAATATTGATAAAGGGTAACTTCACTTCAACAAGTAAGTCTTCCAAATGAGTCTTCATCCACATAATTTATGTCACAGTTTGAGAGGTATAAAAATACTCAAATTATTCCTATCTAAGCGTTACCAAATTTTTTATTATTATTCCAACAAAAAAACATTACCTCAAAAAGAAAACTCCCCTAGATGTGGATCTTCTAGCATCAAAACATCCTACCCAATCAGCATCTATAAGACCCAAAAAATAAATTCATTCATAGTTATCATATCCATTTCTAAAATCTTTTGTGTCATTAATAAATATGAGAATTATTTTTTCATCCAATATATTTGATTCTTTTGGATCACGTTGGAATATTTCTCATACTGTAATTGCATAAAAAATGTATGGTGTTGAGTAACTAAGATTCAATAATCTGCCAATCCAATTCTGAAACTCTTTAGAGTCAACTTACTTTCCTTCTTCATATTTAGTCACTTGGTTCTCACAGATATTTTTGTCGAAATAAGTTTTGAGTTTTATATTACAAACATCTTAGAATGTTCCTTTTTACAATTTCAATGATAAATAAATATGTGTATCTTCAATTGTGATATTGTTAACCCAAGAAATTATTTAATTTCACCATAGACAGGCATCTCAAACTATTTTTTAATTTCCCTAGAAAATAATTCCCAAGTTCTTTCTTCATTCCCATATTTTCATTGATGCACGTATTACTATCAAATCATAATTTCATAAAGTTAAACATCATGGATCCTATATCCAATTTTGAATGACATGCCCTCAGAGAATTATTTTTTCCAATATAAGTATTTCATCAACATTCACACATAACATTCATCCCTCCCAATAATAAAACCTCACGGGTTTTCAATAAAAAAAACTTCATAAAGTTATCCATTTAGAAGGGATGATTTCACATCCATATGAATTTTTTGTAAATTACTTGTATAATAATATAAATAAAGATGCTAATTGTTTTTAACCTAGACAATAGATAATAAGTATAAAAAACAATTTCTTCAGTCTATGAGTAAACTTTTCACATATTCCTTGATTTGTTTCTTATAACTCTTCCATCTTCATTAAATTTGTTCAGAATACCCAATTTTTACTAATAATGTTTTTTCATTTGGAAGAGGTACGAGTTCCCAAGTATCATTTTTCTCAATTTTACCCAACTATTCATTCACATCCCGAATTTATTCAAGATGCTTAAATTGTTTATTCACATCTTTCGGCTCAAATTTTTTGTATAAAGAAGTATGCATAATAAACTTTTATGTTAAACTTCTATGAAAATTTTGATGTTTATAACAATTATGTTTTCAGGTTCAACATGATTCTGAAGCCTTATATGTGACATATGTTATTTTTCGACATCATTAGAAACAACTGAGTCTGATTATTATAAATATGTGTCATCACAATTGTTTGAATCCTTCTCATTTAATTAACATAAATTATTTTATAATATTTATCTTACTCATATGCGTGTGTATGTGTTGGATCTTCCTCATATTTTTTCAGAAATGTTACATGAACAGAATAAATAATTCACCATGTTTATTTTTTGAAACATTTATATCCTATTCCATCCAGAGCATTATCTAGAAATATTCCATCCTCGCCTCTCTGATAAAACTTACCAATGTTGCAACAATTGTTCTTTATGATCTAGGGACTCCAAAAAAATCTTAAGTGTTTTAAACATGTATTTTTTTCATAAAACATATCATAGGTAGTCATTTCCAAACATGGCCTACAAAAACATAATTTTTAAATATAAACATATTTTATCATATCTTTCCTCTAAATGTAAGGTGAAATACCATGTTCAAGTAAAATTGTATGCCCAATTTCAACTAAAGTTATATTATTCCACTCAGCAACACCATTTTGTTGTGGTGTGTATGGTTCCAAAATATCATATAAAATTACATGTTTTTCATGATTAATTCTACACTATTAACTCTTATACTCACCATTGTTATCATTTCTAAACTTTTTCACAAAATACCCACATTCATTCTCTTCTATTATAATGAATCTTTTAATCATATTTAGAGTAGTTGAATTGTGTTACAAATTCATTACACGAGTAATGAGAGTAAAATCATAAATGACACAAATGAAGTGATTATCTCTGAAAGTTTATTTTTTCCCTTGGAAAACGAATATCAGTATGAATAAGTTCTAGGGGTCGATTTGAATGAATATAAACATTCTTATGAAATGATTTTATTATATTCCGTTTTTGAAAAATTGTGCAACACAAATATATTCTTATCAACATATAAAGTATACCCCAGACACTATATGACCTTGATAACTTACATAAGTTTCTATGAAACATATATACCAACATTTTTTTGCACAATTTGTTTTTCATTAATTCTTAATTAACAAGATTATTGAACTTCGCCAACATTAAATAATTTTTCTTTTGTGCACTGACCTTTTATAACAATTTTTTCATCTTCTTATAAAAAAACATTATTTAAAAAAAACATTATTTCCTTCATCAAAATGTTTTGAAACGCTCATAATGTTCTTCTTCAACCCATCAAAAAAAACAAAACATTCTTAAAAATCAATTTTTAATCCCCAATAATAGTGGATCCAACTCCTTTGGTTAATAGGGATTCATAATTCCCAAATGCTCCTTTTTCTTTAATTGAAATATTTCACTTTCATTAAATTTTTAATTATTTCATAATTTGAGAATAGAAACCAATATCAAAGATCTGAGGTAGTATTAATTTTTTTTCTTTCAAAGAGGATTCATCAAAAAGTGATTTTTCCCTTTATTTTCCTTCAAATCCATCATCTAAGAATTATTAAAAACATTTTTTCCTAGTATTAAAAAAAGACACCATTTTGGGATATGTCAAGTTTGTTCAAATATTTCAAAAATAGTTTCAAAATTATGGTATATATTCCCAACTTTCAGAACGTCTTCAACATATTCCTTTAAAATATAATTCTCATATTTATTTCTTTGAGAGGATTTAATCACCCTTGATATTTTATTTCCAAAATTAATGGAACAATTGAAGTATTTTTTATTGAACCAATAAATGTGTGTTGTATGATCAAATTGACCACAATACCAGTAATACCCATAGAAAGAATACATTCTTCTAAAACTTCTATTCTATCCAGAATTGTGAAAAAAAATCAGCTACTTTTTTATCATTCCCATTAACACATTTTTATGCCAAAATATTTTTGTTATCACCTACAATAATTTTATTCAATTTTGATTTATTTTTAATCTTATTAGAACCATAATTTGAATAAAATTTGTTTTAGATACAAAATTTTTAGAATATTCTGAAATTTTTTGTTTTTAGGAACACAACCAATTTTCTTATCGTTTTTCTTATTTGGATGATTTTTAATTTTATCTTTAAACATTGAAGGTAATATTTCATCCTTCATAGGATACCACATCATATTAATTTTTCCAAAATCAAAGATAGAGTTTTTGAAAATTATAACTCCCTTATCTACTTTAGAAAACCTTTTATGGATAAGTTTTGACTCTTCTTCCTCTTCCATTCAATTTTACTTCATTATATTAATTATGATTATTTTCCTTCTAAAGTGACTTATTTAGAGAATAAAATTATATAGGAAAAATATTTTTATATTCAAGAATACATTATTGATTGTATTTTATAGGAATTTACTTCTTTGACTTCTTGATCTATATTTCATTCCTTACAATCTTTCTCAGACCTTATTTTAAATATCTCTTTATATTAAATTCTATCTCAGTCTCCCGATATTCAAAATTACTAATCCAAAACTATTCATCATTAAATATTTCAATAAAATTATCTTATCCAAAAAAATCAATAATATTTTTAGTGTCAACTTCAGCATCATCAACTAAATTTTCTTTAGAAAAAAGCTCCCCCTTTTGAATTTCACAAGTTTTTATCCTTTCTATTTTAAATGGATTTATAATTATCATTGTATTCCCACCCTGGTCATCCTGATATTCTTTCATCTTCATTACTATCTTCTTCAATATTTTCTATAGTAAAATTTTCAGTAAATTTTCCAATAACTACATATTAAAAACATTTCACAGGATCTTTCCCTATATACTTTTTATAACTCTTTTAAAAGTTTTAGAAAACAAGGATAATAATTCATCAAGATGGTCAAAAACCTCATTTTTGGATCTAGAATCTCCATCCTCTCCATCTTAAATAATATTCTTAGACATTTCTTGATTGGAAACCATGAAGGACATTTCTCTCAACTTTTGTTTTTTTCCTTTCATAAATTCCCCCCTTCTCATTTCATAGGTAATGAGACTACTATAAAGGTCATTCAGATGTATATATATATTCATGATCTATATATTAGAAATATGAAATATTGCAATAAATCTTATCAGGATAAATTATTAAGATCTATTCAACAATAGTTGAGTCTTCAAACTTCTCACTAAGATATATTATGGTGCAAATAATATCATTCACTTTTGTAAAGAAGTCACCAACAGATTCATACTCACCCGTTATTATATCTTCATACTTCAGCCTCCAAATTTTTAACATAGTGTTATTCACCTTTTTATTGACCTAAGAAATTTTCTTCATCTTTTACAAGATACCTTTAGTAGTAGAAACTCCCTTCACTCATAGAAACTTACTTTCAGAATGTGATAAGATTAAATCATTCTTAGATCTTCTGTCATTCTCCAGATTCTGCTTTTACATATATTCTATGCGAAATTTTCACTAAGAAGAGGAAATCCATCTGTATATTCATCCAAAAAAAAATAAATTAGATACATAAGATATAATAATATTATATCTTTCCAGATATAATAGTTCATTCCATAGAAGATCATAATCCTCTTACTATTCATACAATTCAAATTCTCCATAACAATATCTCTTAAAATTTAGAAAAGAGTAAAAAAATAGAACCGTAACATTTATACAACTTGTAAAGGCCCATATAATATGGATTTATTACTGATAAGGGGAGGGGAGAATCAGTGACATCTTTTTCTTTTATGTTTCATTATTTTGAAATAAAATCACTCACTTGTTAATGATTTATCACTTTGATGAACTCCAAACAATCACACATCCATAGGAACACAAGTATTTATAAGGTTCAATACATAATAAAAGTATGTACATAATTGAAATGGTTTAGAAACAATCCAATACCACATAATACTCTAGAATAAAATCTTTTTGTGAGGATAAAAAAAGTAGGATATACCCTTAAACTTCTATAGTACTATGGTAAATATAGAAATGTATGTGCTTCTTCTAAAAAGAGTGATGTAAAACAAGTTTCCATACCATTTTTTGAAACTTTTGTAAGTTGGATCAAAACATGTGATTGTGTTGCCTAATTAATTTCCACTTGAATGATTTTTTTTAAAACCATTCTTCACAATTCCGCCAAAATGAAGGTAAAAAACAGAGTTATTGACTTTATAAAAAACTCAGTCTAATTGTTCTGTTCGATTCAACATTCTGATATTATATTCCATAAAATAGAGAATAAAAATAATACTCTAGGAAAAATTCAGAAAACTTCAATATTTCCATGTAAAACTACATCTGATTTCTCGGTCAGATCTAGTATCTCTTTCTTCTTATTCTTCTTATTCTTCTATCTGGAAAAATTCATCATTAAATCTTAGTCCAAAAACTTTTTCTTTCAGAAACTCCATCAATTATTTTCTCTTTAGTTACACATGAACAATAATTGATTTTCAAAAAGTATAATGTATTTCCTCATATTTATATTAAATCCAAAAGAGTATTGGGAAGAAATTTGAAAATATTTTCTCGCTCAACAGAATTTATTAAACTCAAATTCCAAATTCATATTTGATTCATCGTTCACTAATTCAACACCTCTTGAACTATTATGTATTCTTCCTACAACATATTGAATATTCTCAAAACATCATCCAACATCATTCATTATAACCATTCTTCTTCCTGATACAAGTTGATATTTGGATTCATTTCTTCATTATGACGAAAAAATATATAAGTTTGAAAAATCTCAATACCTAACTTCATAACATTTGAAATAAAATTAATGAATTATCATTATTATGTTTTTTATCAATAATAATACATAAAAAATTTAAACAATTATTTCGAAGAACATTTTTTCAACTTCATTAGACTTCATTTGATTATATTTTCCTATAAACATCAGTACAACTTATAAAGTTGCCAAAACCACTTGAAAAAACTTCAACAATGGGTTCAAGCCACCTTGAAAACACTTTTAATAAAAATTCACAAAATTATTCATTTGTATTCAGTTATCAATAACATTCCTAGAAATAGTCTTATGAAGTAAATAATATGATGAATTATCAGCTTCATCATGCATTTGATAGATCATTTTCTGTCTCTATATTATGTGTCCATGTCAAGTCTTGTTTTATGAATCAATACCACTTATTATTTGATGATTACTGAAACAATTGAGAAAAAATAACCTTTATGTTATTTTTATCATCACACAATTTTAAAAAGATAAGGGTACATGATGAAAAGGGATGACTACATTGTTGAACATCATATGCTTTATTGGTCTCTAATCCAGTTCCTAATCATCAGTCCCAAAAACCTTCACATAATAATCTGCATCAATATATCAGTCCCAAACCTCCTTTTATTGATCGGTGGTACACCATGTTTATTGGGTTGATGTTAATAGTGAATTCCATCTTCCAGTTCCATTGTAATTGCTAATTTATCCTTATGAGTTATTCATCTGTTGAATTAGACAACCCTATAGATCATGAAATTATATTGATCAGTCATGTAACACATCAAAAACACATATTCCAAAATAATTTACATATATGATAAAATCTTTATGACTTTGAGAATATAATAATTGACATAGAATGATATGAATTATTTCACCAACCATATCTTCTCACCCATTCATTAAAAGGGCATGAAACACTAGTTATAATGAACTTATGATATTAAATACTTTCAAATAATATAAGAATTGTTTTATTTTCTATAGATACATTCATAATCTGATATAATTTTTCATTCCAATTAAATATTTCATTTGAATACAATGTGAGTGTGAAACACAACTTGGCATTATTACATCATAGCAGAAAAATGTACGCTCAGGTATCATACATTCTATTGCAAGTACCTGGAGAAAGGCTATGAAGATAAAAAATAGTTTAAGATTATTATTATGATGTATGGAAGTAATATGTTTGAACTAAAAAGAAACATTTGGACCAAAATTTGTTTGAATTGTAGAGTCTCCTTCATAGATATAAATCATATATTGATGGAGACATTTCTATTTCTTTTATGGTCCCCTGAATAAGGGAATCCAAATTAAGATATCTTGTATAAATAATTGATTTTATTTAGGATATGGGACATTTGGAATCACCCCATAGATGGAAATAAGACATGAGGACTTGAAAAGACTACTTATATGATTGGAATGAGAATAAGTTCGCATATAGTTCTTGAGGAACCATGTAGTTTAAAGTCATGTGACAAGGATGTCATCCATGTAATTGAACATCAAGTATTATGGATGAAGGTGAATCAACATGAAAAAAAAAATTTGATGATAGCATAAGGTATAGGACTTGGGTGTCACCACATATTTGTTTGATAAATAAACAAGAAACACATAGTTTTAGATAAGATTCCCCATATTGATTGAATTATGGTGTTGGTATGAGGCCTTTTTAATATAGGATTGTGAATGGGGTGAGAATCTATATTAGATCATCTAATATAGATCTGACTCATACATAAAAGAGTGTGGTAATATCCTATATTGTGGTTCGACTAGGATATAGGATGCATGCATCACTATGTATCTCTTGGGAATGAGAATCCATCCATTTGTAGTTCTTAAGGAACAATCCGATTTAAATTCACGAGGAAAATGCATCAATTGTGCCTTTTTAGGTCTTGTGACTGTTCCTCCTCTGAGGTGGAGTGTTTACAGGCGGTGTAGAAATGAAACGATGAGGATCATCACCCAAACCATTTTCTATAGATCCTATTTCTCAACTAATTTACCATTACTTTGTTTTGACCCATTCGATGTCATTTCCCTTTAAATAAGGCCGAATTAACCCTACATGAACTGTTGGTCCCATCGGGTGATTGTGTGGGGTTCAAGAACTCATGAAATTGGCCCTTCTCTGATATAACTTCCTCGCTTGGTCTACAACAGTTTTATTCATGGAGCTAATAATTCCCAATGACCCTAGTATCCATGAGTCATGGACCTGATATCCAAAGGAAGGTGCTCGTTGGATGATGATTTGGCTAGCAACACTGAAAGACTTCATTGGTTGAGAGGATGGGAGGTCAAGCTCACCGCACCCTTTCAGGGAAGGATATTTTCTTCTTCTGGGACTCCCTTATAGATTTAAGTTGTGTTCATATGTTCTTAAATACTTGTTCATTCCCAAAGAGTGTGTCCACGAGATACCCTTAATATGCCATATCGTTATGATCATTCATGTATTTGATATCACAGAGGTGATGTTGACTTAACCATATTTTAAAGCACTCTAGATTTTATCATCATCTAGGGGACAAAAGGTGACTTGATGTTGGGATAGGGCCCACAAGGAGGGCTTCCTATGTATCATAGGGAGAGAAATTAGAACCCATGTAGTTCATAATGTGTGGGGCTTATCCATAATAGCGTCCCATTTAAGAAATGATTGGGTGGACCCTTTTGGATGGGTACCCTTTTGAGCTCAGGCCTTCTGGTAAGCATCTTACCTATCCTACTTTGGTCATTAATTAGAGTTCTCATAATTCAGAAAGCATGTGTCGAAACCTCCACAAACCTCTAAGCCCACATGAGTGATTCTCTGTGTGAGAAACAAGAGGGCATGAATGATTCAACAATGCACATGCATCCTCACCTATTTGGGGGGGGAGAGAGAGACCGTGGTGGAAGAGTCCAGGGTGATGGAGGGCATGGGCGTGTAGCGATGAACCTTTACATATGAAATGGAATTAAATATCATGTGGCTCAACCTCAGAATATTGGAGACTTACCACAGAGGGAGGGCTCCAGAGCATATTCTGGGAAGGGGAGGAGTTTCGTCCTCGTCAAAGGAGGAGTGAACATAACCCCTTGGAATAATCATTATTTCTCATTGAATGGAATAGAAAGTGATCACACATAATTCAAAGAACGGGGATGTGGATGTTATCATCCCAAGGTTCGACTATACGTTACCATGGTAATGTAGTCTCATAGGCATTCTCGAAGCCCGCACCTTTGTGTGGAGGCCCCTTCGTGACTCCGCTTACTGTGGGTATGTAGACTCCATGGGGCACGCTGATGCGCCCGATGGCCTGACCATATGAGTTCTTTGCTTTAGAGGTGGATATGGACTAGTGCTGGAAGACTGGTTAGTGGAGGGACCATGGAGGACTCGACAGTAATAAATGGGTGAGGTTGGAACCAGAAGAAACAATACCCGAAAACACCCCATTCTGCATACTAATTTCTCATGCGGGGAGGAAAAGGCTCTGCATACCGTAGCAGTATGCGGGTAGAAGGTCCATCCACTTACTAGTGTGGAACGCGGTCACATATATATTCCACCATGCTCCGAAGTTGTATGCGGATCACCATTCCTCTTTGGGATATATCTATGTACCGATTGGGTACGCGGTGTTGGGTTCGGTTTGCATAGCGGTATGCTACACAAAGTTCCACACAAAAGGAGGGTTAGGGGGATTACTATTCACAAAAAAAATCATCTGTGAGAAGTCCTTGGTTCTTGTTTTACCATTTAAGATCACAGTTCTATTTTTATTATTTAATTCCCCTATTTTATGGTTTGTTGCCGGATGTACCTACGAATGGAGTGGTTCGCGGTTCGTGCTTCACTGATGAAACAAGACGGAAGCCGGAGTGAAACCATTATGTCTCCATAACACATTCATTGTTAATCCTTCTGTCTATATGTATCCCCATTTCCATATACTTCAATTGTGATCCTTTTATAGAGCATCAGAGTGATCATATCTATTAGGCACGCGACATGATTTGCGGAGGCCCATTCAAGAAATATTCTGTCTCACGGAAGACTTGGTAATCCAGGGGTTGCAGAGGCTTTGGTTCACAATAATGGTTCATGGAACCCTGCCCATTCACTTCATCCATGAAATGATGGGTTCATTGTATGGCACACATAATGGCCTTAGGAGCACAACTCCTTTAGTTGAGGCGGTTCACGGTTTTCCTTGCTCGCTGGCCATCGCCTCGCGGGCCAGTGGTCGGCAGATCGTCTTGTATACCTGGAGGTTTCCGATCAATCTTATCCACATACTAATCTTGGTGATGGTATGGGGAACACTTAAAACTGTGAAAACATGAATTATTTCAAGTTCCTTCAACTAAATGCAACTAAATTTGAGTCACTTCGCCATGATTGACTTGTAGAAGCACTTGCTTCCTCCCGCAAAGAGATTGTGGGGGGACTTTCTTCTCTTGGGGGAATTTTCAGGACACTAAAAAATGACCTCATTAGAATGGAGTCTATTCAGAATGAAAATGAGACTATCATGATGTAGAAGTGGTTCTAAAATAAAATGGTTCGCGGTAGAGCAGGTAGACCTGGTAGGAGGGGACCACACCTATATATAGGGACCCAGGTCATTTGTCGTTTACCATTTCTTGCGGAGAAAAGTGCTCCCAATTTTCCTAGCCTCTTTTAGTGTCACATATGATGATCCTTTAGAAAAACCCATTTTCAAACTTCTCTGTATGTTCGACGAACCAATTTCCTTGCCATTTCCCCATCCACATACCAGATTTTGATTTCTATGAATGAGACGGTGGAATTTTAAAACATAAAATCTACATTCCACGTGGAAGAATTCTATGCGACTAACTTTATCGCATTCCAAACATGGATCGGTGAACCGAACATCAAATACTATTAATACGGGCATAAAATATTAATCCACAACTTTTGAACACAAACTTAATCGAGGTCAAGGTCCGCAGTTTCATCATTTTTTGGACCATTCTGTTCACTAGCTAATGGTTTGCGGGCCTGCGCCTCTCCATTATATAACGTACCATGACTGTATGTGGTAAAATGCATTCACGTACCACAGTTGTAGGAAAATTAGCTTCCGTCTTTCATGTTGTAAATGGAATGCTCTTTCCGCATACCATTTATAGTAACAGTACGTAGAGCCTTTTGTGGATATGTTTTAAGTCCTTTAGCCCACTTTTTTTATAACCTTTATCCAACAATTTTTTATCATACTAACTTCTCATCGACTTCTGGGTATTACTGTGCAGGCTAAAATAGATAATTCATAGGATTTTGTAAAATTGAAAAAGACAAGAGCCACCATGATGAAGAATAACGATGATCATCTTCAAACCCACAACATTCCCCATGACAAATTTCTAACAAGTCTTCTTGATGCCAGAGCTTTTAGCCACCCTATTATCCATATATTTTCTACTTTATATATTTGGTCATCCTGCCAATGTGCCTCTACCATTTCCTGACCCTAACATTCCTTTTTCCCTCATAGAGGTACCAGAAGATCATGATCGTTCCAACATTTCCCCAATCATAGAATTCATCACCGCTCCTATTTAGGAAAATGTATTCATACTACGAGGTTTGGTATAGGCTCAGTGAAATCATAGGTGCCAAAATGGTGTCCCAAGACTAGACATCTGAGAATGCCCATCCATTATCAGCATTTCTTGAGAAAATCCTAGTGGTGGGTGGAGCACCAACTGGGACTTTTGGGCTCGAGGACATTTATTCGATGAGTGGTCCTAGACTTTATGGGTGCATTAGACCTGTTTAGAGTCCCCCGACCAGCTAGAGGCAGTGGGCTTGTATCATGATGCCTGGGTGTCTTAGTTTTCAATTTTCTCTCCAGGTAAAATCCTTCCAGAATTGCTGAGTCATTGGTGTTCAAGCACCAAAACCTTTCACCTACTACATGGAGAGGTGGGGATCAGTATGTGGGATATCTATCATCTTGGAGGTCTCCCCATCCTTGTAGAAATGTACGACGAGTTTCTCCTGGAAGCTTCCACATGGAATGATACCTATCACGTCTCTCCTTTGACAAGGAGTTTACTGGTCATGGTAGCAGGATCACTGGGTCATCCCCTCGAGGATCGTTCCCTCATCCCATTCGAAGTGTGGATAAGGTTATTATTGTATATGAATGGATGAAAGATTAAGGTTCTCCATAGTAGAACCCATCCCACTCTCCAGTCTCGCTAAACCCAAGGGTCATATTATTCCACCCTCGAAACAGGGCGACATACCACATGGGGATATGAACTTTGGTCAGACATTTCACCTCCAACTAGGCTAGAAAGATTGTAAGCCATGTTTTTATGTGGATGTATCTTCCCATATCATGACACATACACTGGGGTTCGGGCATGTACCTTGATGATAGTAGCCATACTGGCAGTGGGTTGACCCATTAATTAGACCCATCCTACCCTCGACCGGCTTTATGAATTGTTGGGACATATTCAATAAGGTTGGTATCTGCATCATCTAAGTGGACCATTCCAATTCTTGTACAGGTGGATGGAAGAACACTTCCCCTATTATGAATATTGGAATACCGCATAGGTTCCCCATTCTAACTTTCAACTTTATTTTCTCAGCATTTCTGTTGTTCATCCTAGGACTCTGACTATTACTGATGTGGTTGGGGTATTGAATTATGCCTCTCATTTCTCATTCACATGACATCCTACCCCTCATATATATTTGATAGGTGACAGTGGTGGTTCCTTGGAAGAATTTTCATACCTCATCACTCTTTGGGATGGAATGATCACTGCTCCTGTATAGAGAGTGGTTATTTGTGAGCCATACCTCCCCTACTAGTTTTCCATGCAGTTTTGATGACTTCAACAGACTGTTCTGCTTCTGATGGTTCAACTAATGGGAGAATCAAATCTTGGGGTTATCTGCTAATTTTGGCTTATGATGATGCATGAAGTTTCTTCTTGGGATATTGTAATTCCTAACACGATGGGGTCTACCCTTCTATCGTTGGAGTATGCCCAATTATGGGTAAATTAATACCCCATGGTGTTGCTGAAAGAACAATCTTAGTGGTTGCAGAAACCCGTGAACATTTCCTATCACATTATTTCCCCAACAACAAATCCACACATACTTTTTGTCACGATATGTGAAACAACTATGCCTTCTACTTCCATCAATTCAACAACCAAGATGGATACACCTCTCGCTACTATTCTCGTGGTAAGAAGGTGTTCGTTCTGTCATCAAAATGTGTCAGGGAGGGGTTTCATCAGTACAACCCATTTCAGTGGGGAGTGATTCAGACTAATCCCCTTTTGCAGATATATCCCAATATCTTAATGATATGGGAACCAACCGAGTATCACCGATCATCCCAGAGGCTGCGGTTAGTACTCTACATTCGACTCTAGTGGAGAGGCCATCTGAGGGAAATGAGAGTCTCCCACCTTTGGTGAATTTCCTTAGTTCCCTCCCCAATCATATAATTATGCTTCCCACATACAAACATGTGGATGTAGGGGAGGATCATAGTGATGGTGTTGTGGCGAGACACCAAGCAGTGCGCAAAGAGGCATGGCCCCAGCTACGTTCTCTTTCCACGGAGACACCACTGGCTAATTGTTTTTGAAAAGGGTGATAATTTTCTTAGGTTATTTACCGATATGGGTTCTGGATGATTTTATTATTACCACCTTCACTTATTTATTTACCAAATCATCATTTCCCAAGAATACCTCACCTCTTGTGAGGACAACCTGGGCATGTTCAATTCATCCAATTACAAGGTGGTGACTTTCTGATATATTTCAGAATAATTTCATCATATTACATCCAAGGAGGTGAAGGCTCATGATTTGGTGGAAACCTAAGATGAGGATCTATGGTAGTGCGAAGACTATGTAGCTAGGTTGAGGGTATAATTGGCCTCTTTATGCAACAATTATTAATTCGTCCGAAAGAATGGGCAGGACATTAAAGCTATCCTAGAGTTGGTGCATCCAACATTCAAGGTCGAAATAGAGGACTGAACTTCTTTGGAAAATAACATTGACAGACCACAAAAAGCACTCTTCATCCTTTTGGAATGTGCGAACTGGGATCTATTGTAGTTCTGTCCCAAATTATGTTACATACTCTCCTTTTTTACTACTCTAGAGAGGTTCCAAATTGGGGTTGTTCCTCCATTTTTGTTGAACCCAATGGAAGAAATTAGGATTTTAGAAATACCTCCTTTGTCTCTTCCTGTCAAGATCATTTCAATAATTTATTAACCTTAAACCAAGACTTGAAATCAATAAATTGAAATAATCAAATTGAGCTCTAATTTTTTCCTAAGACACGGGAGTCACCGAGGCTAGTTCGAATATTGCAGAGGTTTTATGGAATATCTCACGAAATTTTATGTATTTTTCATTATTATTACCCAAATATTTTCCTAATATTGTATGCTACGGGCTTTGTGGGGATTACATATATAAGGCCACAACCTTAAACCTTACTTAATCTTGAGTTATTACAAGATTACACATTGAGGATCTTTTCAGGTTTAGAGTTTTAGAGAATTAGATCATAAAACTTCCATTACATTCCAAATTTAAAAAAAGTGGTTACATAAAGATAGTATTCATTTTTTCCATCAACGGAAACATATTTAAAATAAAACACGGATTCTTTCTTGAAACTTCCTTGACACTATCATCATATCATGTACCTTTCCCTTGACCTGTGAAAAACATTTCAAAAAACATGGGATGAGCATAAATAGCTCAGTAAGGGATATAAAAATATAGAAAGGAAACATTAGTACATATATACATAAGAATGAAATCATAATTTACCCATAAAACATAATCACTTTAACATACCTCATCCAAATTATGAATAAATCATAGAAATCATAAGACATAAAGGTAACTTGAGGCATTCATAACATTCTTACGTAGGGAGTAACCCTCTTGGTTACGTTCGGAATACCCATCACAGTATATTCCCTAAATATCTTCAGAGAAACCTCAATGTTTAACTCCATTGCGTTACCCAATACATTGGAGAGCTATATCAGGCTCACCCACCCTTAGTTTATCACGGAACCACCCGTCTTCATAATAATTCCCAAGAACCATAACATAATCGTATCACATAAAACATGCATAAAGGAAAAATAACATTTTCACTATTCAATCACAAGATATCAATACAAAACATTGATATAAAAACATTATGAAAACCATTTTCAATACCAATACAAAATAAAATTAATACATGGTATTTATATTTCTTTTTTAAAAATGGTATGGCTTGTAGAGGAAGCCGAAACTCAAATAATGGTCACGTCGGCGGAGAAGTCGTTGTCGCCGCATATGTACGACAAAAACATTCCCTTTTGTCATTTAGTAAAACGCTTCGTATAAAAAATATTCCTTTTGGATAAACATAAAATTCAAAGGGGTTTATACACCATATAAAAGAAGGTTGTGTGTAAAACAAAATATGCCTCAATGAAAGGAGATTGAGACGAAGTCCCATACCTCGGGTCCGACTTGACTCGATCATTCTTTAATGTACTGAATAATAAACTTGAGTTAATTTATACTTTCTTAAGAACCTTTTTCAAGTTCATTATTAATTTTATATCACTTATTACCATGTTATGAACACTATGTAATTATTTAAGTTAATAATGGTCGTTTTATCGATCATTGGTACTTGAGTCAAAAATAAACTCTTTATAATTACAAGTTGTTCATGTGGAAAAATATCTATTATATAAAGAATTATATTCATGATGTAGATATCATATATATCATATATATCAAGTATATACATGAATTTATAATATTACATAACATTTAGAGGTAAGAAATGAAATGCACCGTTCAGGGAGACAGTAAGTCGTACGTACGCATGAACGCTACTTCCATTTCTATTTCATATTAAATGGAATTAAAACATAATGATACATAATAGTATTTTAATTCCAGTATGTTATCATATATAATATCATTAAATATATCCTTTATACATACCACATATGGTATTAACGAATCAAATCACTTTGAGGGGGCGGTAGTCCGCACTTCCTAAAATGAAGATATCGCGTATACCCATAATGGAAGCCATAAAGGTATGCCATAAATGAAAAATAAAGAAGTTTAAGGAAAACATAAACATATTATATATCATATATAAATATAGTGACATCTTAATGTCCACCTTTGAAGGTGTTATAATAATATTGAACAATCATCGTTTCGTGCGGCAGAAATTCTCCATTCACGAAAACAATATGTTCATTAACCATTACATGTAGGTGTGTGTAAGTGTATCTTGAATAATTATTATAAAAACATCCTATTATATTTAATATACTGGAGTTGTTACAAAATAAATTAATAAAAAGAGTTTAGGGGGTTGGAGAAGCAAAATAAAACATAAGGGCTCAAATGGATACATTACCTTAAAATCGGGTAACTCCCTTTGGTTTGAGCTCAAAGGCTTCCTTGGGAAGACTTCTGCCCAAAGTGAGGCTTCTAAGAGTTATAGAGGGATGTGGAGAGACATAATGGGCAGTGGTTGGCCGAGAAAAAAGGCTTTGGAAGTGTGGGTAAGGAGGTAGAGGTGGGGGACTTTTATAAGAGGAGAGGAGGGGAACTCTTGGAAAGTAAAGAAATGTTACTTTATTTTAAAATGAGTTTCGGATTTAAAAGGTCCCAAATTGATATAATTAGAGGGTAAGGTGATAAGGGTTCTAAATATACCCATCCAATAGGTTTTTGACAAGTGTAGGTCATAGATTATACATTATCTTTTCATTTTATTTAAATCGTTAAATAATAAGGTAATCGATGCATCATCATGATGTCATAAATAATTTACTTTATTTAATGTCTAAAAATTATAAAGAAAATACTATGATGTAGGAAATATTTTTATATTTCCAATGACTATTTATAGTAAAAATTATGACTAGTATAACCCCATGAAAAAATTGTTTTAGTAAAATAATACATGTTTGTGACATTTTTATTTTAACATAAAATAAAAAAATATTAATGTAATTTTCCTACCAATGTGGCTCCATGGGGTCCCAAGTTGACCCATGGATTGACTTGGTCGGATATGACACATCCAATAAGGTTAGGACATGTGTCTAGGTCATTTCATATTATTAAAACATTATTTTTACCTTAAATTGCACTAATTACCTCTAATCGCGATTAAAAACATAAAAGTTATTATTCACCAAAAAAATATTTTAATCCCATTGAACCAAATTTTACTTCTTAATGATAACCATGTATTTAGGATTTTTGAAATTCAAAACACAGAAGTGGTAAAGTTTCATTTAAACAAAAAATCATTTTTTTAAGTACCACTTAGTGGTTTCACTATTCATCAAAAATTGATGTTTTTCAGAAAAATACCAAATCTTCACCCTAAGATATATTGGATATTCCGAATTCAAAAATTATTTCTATTTTAAAAAATTCAAAACATATATGTTTCATTAATTAATTTAATAATTAATTCCCACTGTCAGAGCAAATAGCGTGTTTTTTTATGAAATAATAAGTATCAAAAGATTGACACTAGTTTAAGTCCAATTTCAAAGTGAAATTAATTCCAATGACCACTATTGGATTAAATGAAAAAATATATTCTAATTTAACTTTAAAACCAATTCAAAAGATAAACTAATCATGTAAATAAATTAGATTAAAAATTGGTTTTGAATTAAAATATATCATTTTCACTATTCATTAAAAAAAGAACTTTATCGGAAAAATACCAAAAATTTAACCAAAGTAAATTTCAATGTCCCAATCATAAATATTAAGTTTATTTTGACAAATAGGGGTTATAAAATTGTCAAAATATTGATTTAAAAATGGTTTTCCATCAAAAGGCAGTAAAACAATCTTTCAAAATTATTAGTGTATTCCATGCTTAAGACTGGATTTATTCTCATTTTAAGCCTCTAAAACAGTATCTAATTCATAAATAGACATAGATAAAAATATCTATTATTAATTACTTACTTGGGATGTCACATCCTTCCCCCTTTAGAAAATTGCGTCCCTGCAATTTATTTACTTAACGAATAAGTGGGGGTATTTATCCCTCATAACATTTTCAGATTCCCATGTTGCCTCTTCAACCATATGGTTTTCCACAAAACATTTACATGGTGAATCACCTTATTCCGCAACACTTTCTCCATGTGGTCAAGAATCTGGACCGGTTGTTCCTCATAAGATAGGTTCTCTTCCAGCTGAACTACCTCTGGACTCAAAACATGAGATGGATCTGACATATACTTTCTCAACATCGAAACATGAAAAGCATTATGTACCTGAGATAAACTCGGAGGTAAAGCCACTCGTTAAGCAACTGATCCAACTCTCTCCAGAATTTCATATGGTCCAATGAACCTTGGACTCAACTTTCCTTTCTTACCAAATCACATCACACCTTTCCACGGTGAAACATTGAGAAAAACATGATCACCTACCTCGAAAGATAGATCCTTCCTCCAGTTATTTGCATAACTTTTCTATCTGCTCTGAGCTGTTCTCATGTGTTTCTGAATCAACTGAACTTTTTTCTGCCGTCTCTTCTACCAATTATGGCCCCATCAGCTTCCTTTCACCCACTTCATCTCAAAAAGCAGTAGTTCGACATCGCTTCCCATATAATTCCTCAAACGGAGCCATCTGTATACTGGAATGAAAACTTTTATTATATGAAAATTCAACCAAAGAAAGATGTTGGTCCCAACTTCCCTGATAATCCATAGAGCAAGCCCGTAGCATATCCTCGAATGTCTGGATCGTTCGTTCTGACTTCCCATCTGATTAAGGATGAAAATTTATACTAAAATTTAATTCAGTACCCAATGACTTATAAAGGCCTTTCCAAAAGTTAGAAGTGAACCTAGGATCACGGTCAGATACAATGGAGAGGGGAACTCCATGTAACCTAACTATCACTTTAAGATACAAACGGGAAAGTTGATCTAGGGAAAAATTATCTCATATTGAAAGGAAATGAGCAGATTTAGTCAAGCGATCAACAGTAACCCAGATTGAATTATTACCTCGGGGTGTCTTCGGCAATCCCACAACGAAGTACATGGATATATTTTCCCATTTCCACTCTGGCACTGGTAAAAGATGAAGCGTCCTTTTCAGTTTCTGGCACTCTGCTTTATCCTGTTGACAAGTCAAACACTTCACTGTAAAATCAGAAATATCCCTTTTCATTCCATACCACCAGTAATACTCCTGAAGATCTCTGTACATCTTAGTACTGCCTCGATGAACTGAAAACGGAGAACTATGAGCTTCACATAACAACTCTCTCTTCAACTGTGAGTCACAAGGCACACACAATCTCTTCCAAAATATAAAAAAAATCATTATCAATGTTGAATTCAGGAAACTTACCCTTCTGAACCAGCTCTACCTTTTTCTGTAACTCACTGTCTTGCTTCTGTGCTTGCTTGATTTTGTCTGATAGAGAATATTTCACTGATACCTGAAACAAAACAGAAGAAAATCCTGCACCAAAAACTTCTATTCCAAAGGTCATCAAATCCTTAACCAAAGGATCACGTTCCAAACTCAACATTGTTAATGAAGTATTACTTTTTCGACTCAAAGCATCAGCCACTTTATTTTCTTTTCCTGGATGGTAATGAATTGTACAATCATAATCCTCACTACTACAAATACAGATTTTATCAGCGCTAAAATGGCCTTTATCAGCGCTAGAAAAGCGCTGATAAAGCCGACGAAGATAAAGGGGGGGTCCCCTTTATCAGCGCTCTAAAAAGCGCTGATAGAGACCCCATTTACCAGTGCTAAAAAAGCGCTGATAAAAATAAAAAAGTTTAAAAAAAATCTAAAAAATTAAAAAAATGAAAAAAAATACTTCCAATCTCGGGGGGGGGGGGCTTTTTACAGCGCTTGAGCCCCCCTTTATCAGCGCTTTCCTGCACCTCCAGTGTCATCCCGCACCACCTACACCCTTTATTAGCGCTAGCCCCTTTAAATCAACCTTGCGCGCGCACCCGTGCCTCCACCAGGATTTGATCTCGAGACCTCCCCCCTGCGCATCTAAAGCCTTTGTCACTACCCTATATTGATTTGTTCTCTTATTCATGATATATCTATTTATATATATATATATATATTTAGTTATATTTATTTGTATAGTAATATATATTTATATTAATATATATAGTTATATTAATATATAGATATAGTTATATTAATATATATATATATATATAAAGTTATATTAATATATACATATAGTTATTTTAATATATGTATAGTTATATTAATATATGTATAGTTATATTAATATATAGTAGTTATATAAATATTAATATATTTGTATTTTAAATAAAATGGATATTAGTTATTATTTAGATAAAGCTAATATATTTTATATGTAAATATGTTTAATTATTTATTTAAAAAAATTAATTTTTAGGTATGAATATATAAAAAAATTGTACATATAGTTATATATTTGATTATAAATAGCAGTGCATTATAAAAAAGTATGAAATTTCAAATACATAATATCAATATGAATGTAATAACTTGGAATAAATTTAGTCCCCACCAAAAAAAGCCAATAATACCCCCTTAAACGAGGCTGAAAATCCACAAAATGTTAAAACATATGGGTACCCCGACAAAAAAGTCAGTTTTGGAGGCCTTATGGGCCTATTTGGGCCCCGAAAAACGTTTGACCGGGGTATCCTCTGATCACAGCGACGTAGAGCTTGTCGCAGGATTCGATTTGATATGTGGTAGAGCTCCAACGGACACCCGGATCAAAAGTTATGGATGTTTAATGTTTGAGTTGCGTTTTCAACATATTTTGGATCATTTTTTATTTTTTTTTTAATTTTTTTATTCTTCAAATTGTTATTAAATGACTATTACTCCATAATAATTATCAAATTATTAATTAAAAATATTTTTTTAACTTTTTAAGAATCCATTTTCACTAAATATCTTATATATTAAGTTTATCAAGTGTAAATGTACATTTATACTTATATAAAATATATTTAAAAGTTATATATTATATTTATATCAATATAACTATATAACTGTATTTATATATTAATATATTTTTTAAAAAAAAATTCAAGTCGACACTTTATTAGAACTTTTAAAAAAAGTGCTGATAAAGGCCCCCCTTTATCCGCGCTACTAAACAAGCGCTGATAAAGGGGGTCCCTTTATCAGCGCTAAAAAAAAGCGCTGATAAAGGGGAACTTTTATCAGCGCTTTTTTTAGCGCTGATAAAGGCACGCTTTATCAGCGATTTTTTGAGCGCTGATAAAGCCCCCCCCCCTTTATCAGTGCTTTTTTGTTAGCGCTGATAAAGGGGTGGCGCTGGCCTTGCCCAGTTTTGTGGTAGTGCCTTGATTAATTCTAGCCATCTCCTTTGTCTCATGTTCAATTCTTTCTAATTGAATATATACTTTAAACTTTTTTTATCGGTATATATTTCACACTTTACTCCATACAAATGATGCCTCCAAATTTTTAAAGCGAAAACTACAGCAGCTAATTCCTTATCATGTGTAGGGTAATTTACCTCATGAGTTTTCAACTGATGTGAAGCATAAGCAATTACCTGATCATTCTGCAATAGGACACAACCATGTCCTTTCAATGAATCGTCACTGTAGATAACAAACTCACCATTCCTGGAAGGTAGTGCCAAAACTGGAGCATTCACCAATCTTCTTTTCAGTTCCTAAAAACAATCATCACATTCTTTTTTCCAGATAAACTTAACACCCTTCCGAGTTAGCTTCGTCATTGGACTAGATAACCGTGAAAAATTTCTAACAAACCTTCAGTAATAGCCTGCCAAACCAAGGAAGCTACGAATCTCAGTTACATTTGTGGGTCTTGGCCATTATTCAACAACCTTTTTTTTTCTGGATCAACAGTTATCCCATCTTTAGAAACAATGTGACCAAGGAAAGAATTTTTTTGCAACAAAAAATCACACTTTCTGAATTTCCCATACAATTTATTTTCTTTTAAGGTTTGAAAAATAACCCTTAAATGTCTTTCATGAACCTATTTACTTTTAGAAAACACCAAAATATCATCAATGAAAACCACCACAATCTTATCCAAGAACTCATGGAAAATTCTATTCATTAAGTCCATGAATACAGAAGGTGCATTGGTTAGCCCAAAAGGCATTACTACAAATTCATAATGGCCATAACTTGTACGAAACGCGGTCTTCGGAATATATTCTTCCTTTACCTTCAAATGATGGTACCCTGATCTCAGGTCAATCTTTGAAAAATACTAAGCCCCCTGGAGCTGATCAAACAAATCATCGATATGAGGCAAAGGATATTTGTTCTTAATGGTGATGTTATTCAAGGATCTATAATCAATGCAACGTCTCATTGAACCATCTTTCTTTTTAACAAATAAAATAGGATCACCCCATGGTGATGTGCTAGGTCGAATGAAACCTTTCACTAATAAATCTTTCAATTTCTCCTTCAACTCTAAAAGTTTCGTTTGGGCCATTCGATAAGGGGTTTTGAAATTGGCTTAGCATCAGAAACTAAGTCAATAGTAAATTTAACTTCCAGATCTGGTATTATTCGAGGCAACTCATCAGGAAAAACATCAGGATACTCATTTACCACTGGCACATCATTAATATGAACAATTCCTTTATTTTCAACGATGTGTGCAAGGTAACATTCATTTCCATCTTTTACAAGTTTCTCGGCCTCTTGATATGTTATCAACAGTAAGGGTTCATTCTTGTACACAAACTTAAAGTCTTTCTGAAAAGAAACTTCTTTAGCTCTATAGTCAATCTTATCATGGTAAATTTAGAGTCAATCCATACCCAGGATAATAGCAAAATCTACTAGAGGTAAAACAATAAGGTTCACAAGTAGGTTCTTTCCACAGATAAGGATAAGAAGATTCTTATAAATTCTTTTTGCCTCAACATTTCCCCCAGGTGTTTTTAGAAAAAGATCAGGAGTCATTTCTTTAGATGGTATGACCATTTTACTAGAAAAGTTTTTAGAGATGAAAGAATGTGTAGACCCCAAATCAAACAACACACTGGCATAATCTGAAAAAACAAACAATGTACCTTTTATAACTTCATTTGAAGGCCTGACATCTGCTGAAGTAGTTGCAAAGGATTTCACCACCCCTTTCTGCTTGTAGTCTAACTGCTTCCCATCACTCAAGCTCCTTGTCGGAATCTCATTTGCATAGTGACCCATCTCTTTTCACTTAAAACATTTCACTATCTGTAAATCAAATTTTGTCTTACCATCACCCTGATCTTTTTCAGTGCAATCACGAGCCTTATGTCCCATCTTACCGCATTTGTAGCACTTACTAGAATTCAGAAGACATTTCCCAGTATGCCTTTTACCACATTTATCACAAACTAGAAACTTAGTTTTCTTACCATCATACCTTTTTGAATAATTCTTTCCTTTCTCCTACCACCTCGGTCTCTTCTTCTGTTGGTTGTTATAGAACACTTGATCATTGGCAAACTCCATTTCCACCTTCTCAGCACATCGAACAAGCTTTTCATAACTTTTGAACTCACGAGAATCCAATTCCCTTCGATATTTTGGCTTTAATCCTGATAAAAATGATTGATTTTACTATCAAGGTCTCAGATAAAATTTAGAGCATACCTTGCCAATAGAGTGAACCTCTCTTAATAGGAAGCCACTGAGTATTCCTCTTGCCTCAATTCCAAGAATTGTTTTTCCATACTAAGTCAAACTACCTTAAGAAAATACTTCTCAAGTAACATACCTTTGAATTCCTCCCAGTCAAGAGCATCAATCTCATCAGCGTCCCGGATATTTTTAACCATCGACCACCACTGATCTGCTTCACCCTCAAAACGGTAAATAGCAAGACTAACCTTTTGATTATCTGAACACCCCATGACATCAAAAATCTTCTCCAGTGCTTTAATCCACCCTTCAGCTAGCACAGGGTCAGATGATCCTCTGAATGGCAGGGGATGTTGCCTCATGAAATGTTCCACCACTGACATGTTCCTCTGCGGTTGATCTGGCTGATCTCGTGCATGGATACCGCCACCGTTTATCGCTTGAGTCAACTGCTCCATTACTGAAATAAACTGTTCAGTTACAATTCCGACCATCTCAGGATGCTGATTCAGAAGGTCATTTCCTTCTGTATGCCATCCTAGCACTGCTTCCCTGTTTCCTCTACGGAAAACCATTTTGAACAAACATGTCTTTGATGAAGCAACATGGTAATCTTCAAATGCTCTATCATTTCAATTTGACCATACAAAAATATTTTTGGATAATCATTTAATAAAATTCTAACTCCTAAAGTTATCTAAACGGACCTCTGATACCAACTATAAGGCCCCAGCCTTAAACCTTACTTAATCTTAAGTTATTACAAGATTACACATTGAGGATATTTTCAGGTTTAGAGTTTTAGAGAATTAGATCATAAAACTTGCATTACATTCCACATTTAAACAAAGTGGTTAAATAAAGAT
This sequence comes from Viscum album, assembly GCA_963277665.1. NCBI lineage: Eukaryota > Viridiplantae > Streptophyta > Magnoliopsida > Santalales > Viscaceae > Viscum > Viscum album. Next base: position 1,110,174,645 of record OY728123.1, read on the forward strand.
AGTATTCATTTTTCCCATCAACGGAAACATACATAAAACAAAACATGGATTCTTTCTTGACACTTCCTTGACACTATCATCATATCATGTACCTTTCCCTTGACCTGTGAAAAACATTTCAAAAAACTTGGGATGAGCATAAAAAGATCAGTAAGGGTTATAAAAATATGGAAAAGAAACATGAGTACATATATACATAAGAATGAAATCATACATTACCCATAAAACATAAGAACTTTAACATACCTCATCCAAATTATGAATAAATCATAGAAATCATAAGACATAAAGGTAACTTGAGGCATTCATAACATTCTTACGTAGGGAGTAACCCGCTTGGTTACGTTCGGAATACCCATCACATTATATTCTCTAAATATATTCGGAGAAACCTCAACGTTTAACTCCTTCGCATTACCCAATGCATTGGAGAGCTATATCGGGTTCACTCGCCCGTAGTTTATCACGGAACCACCCGTCTTCATAATAATGCCTAAGAACCATAACATAATCGTATCACATAAAACATGCATAAAGGAAACATAATATTTTCACTATTCAATCACAAGATATCAATACAACACATTGATATAAAAACATTATGAAAACCATTTTCAAAACCAAAATAAAATAAAAGTAAAACATGGTATTTATTTATCTTTTTAAAAAAAGGAATGACATGTAGAGGAAGCCGAAACTCAAATAATGGTCACGGTGGCAGAGAAGTCGTTGTTGCCGCATACGTACGACAAAAACATTCCCCTTTGTCGTTTAGTAAAATGATTCGTATAAAAAAGATTCCTTTTGGATAAATGTAAAATTCAAAGGGGTTTATACACCGTATAAAAGAAGGTTGTGTATAAAACAAAATATGCCTCAATGAAAGGAGATTGAGACGAAGTCCCATACCTCGGGTCTGACTTGACTCGATCATTCTTTAATGTCCTGAATAATAAACTTGAGTTAATTTATACTTTCTTAAGAACATTTTTCATGTTGATTATTCCTTTTATATCACTTATTACCATGTTATGAACACAATGTAATTATTTAAGTTAATAATGGTCGTTTTGTCGATCATTGGTACTTGAGTCAAAAATAAACTCTTTATAATTACAAGTTGTTCAGGTGGAAAATATCCATTATATCAAGAATTATATTCATGATTTAGATATCATATATATCATATATATCAAGTACATACATGAATTTATAATATTAGATAACATTTAGAGGTAAGAAATGAAATGCACTGTTCATGGAGACGGTAAGTCGTACGTGCGCATGAACGCTACTTCCATTTCTATTTCATATTTAATGGAATTAAAACATAATGATACATAACAGTATTTTAATTCCATTATGGTATCATATATAATATCATTAAATATATCCTTTATACGTACCACATATGGTATTAACGAATCAAATCACTTTGAGGGGGCGGTAGTCCGCACTTCCTAAAATGAAGATATCGCGTATACCCATAATGGAAGCCATAAAGGTATGCCATAAATGGAAAATACAGAAGCTTAAGGAACAAATAAACATATTATATATCATATATAAATATAGTTACATATTAATGGCCACCTTTGAAGGTGTTAGAAGAATATTGAACAATCATCGTTTCGTGAGGCAGAAATTCGCCATCCACGGAAATAGTATGTTCTTTAACCATTAGATGTAGGTGTGTGTAAGTGTAGCTCTAATACTTCTTATAACAACATCCTAGTATATTAAAGATACTGGAGTTTTTACAAAATAAATTAATAAAAAGAGTTTAGGGTGTTGTAGAAGAAAAATAACACAAAAGGACTCAAGTGAAGACATTACCTTAAAATCGGATAACTCCCTTTGGTTTGAGCTCAAAGGCTTCCTTGGGAAGACTTCTGCCCAAAGTGAGGCTTCTAAGAGTTAGATAGGGATGTGGAGAGACAAAATGGGCAGGTTTTGGACGAGGAAAGAATTTGGAAGTGTGGGTAAGGAGGTAGAGGTGGGGGCCTTTTATAAGAGGAGAGGAGGGGCACTCTTGGAAAGTAAAGAAATGTTACTTTATTTTAAAATGAGTTTCGGATTTAAAAGGTACCACATTGATATAATTCGAGGATAAGGTGATAAGGGTTCTAAATATACCCATCCAATAGGTTTTTGACAAGTTTAGGTCTTATATTTTACATTATCTTTTCATTTTATTTAAATCGTTAAAGAATGAGGTAATCGATGCATCATCATGATGTCATAAATAATTTAATTTATTTAATGTCTAAAAATTATTAAAAAAAATACTATGATATAGGAAATAATTTTATCTTTCTAATTACTATTTATAGTCAAAAATATGACTTGTATAACCCCATGTAAAAATTGTTTTAGTAAAACCATACATGTTTGTGACATTTTTATTTTAACATTAAATAAAAAAATAATGTCATTTTCCTCCCAAAGTTGCTCCATGGGGTCCCCAAGTTGACCCATGGATTTTATTGGTTGGACATGAAACATCCAATAAGGGTAAGACATGTGTCTAGGTCATTTCATATTATTAAAACATTATTTTTACCTTAAATTACACTAATTACCTCTAATCGCGATTAAAAACATAAAAGTTACTATTCACCAAAAAATTATTTTAATCCCATTAAACCACATTTTACTTCTTAATGAAAACCATGTATGTCAGATTTTTGAAATTCAAAACACATAAGTGGTAATGTTTCATTTAAACAAAAAATCAGTTTTTTAAGTACCACTTAGTGGTTTCACTATTCATGAAAAATTGAAGTTTTTCAGAAAAATACCAAAACATCACCCTAAGCTATATTTGATATTCCGAATTCAAAAATTATGTCTATTTTAAAAAATTCAAAACATATAAGTTGCATTAATTAATTTAATAATTAATTCCCACTTTCAGAACAAATAGCGTGTTTTTATGAAATAATAAGTATCAAAAGATTGACACTAGTTTAAGTCCAACTTCAAAGTGAAATAAATTACAATGACCTCTATTGGATTAAATGGTAAAAATATATTCTAATTTAACTTTAAAACAAATTCAAAAGATATAATAATCATATAAATAAATTAGATTAAAAAGAGGTTTTGAATTAAAACACAACATTTTTCACTATTCATTAAAAAAATGAACTTTATCGGAAAAATAAAAAAAAATTACCAAAGTAAATTTTAATGTCCCAATCATAAAGAATAAGTTTATTTAGACAAATAGGGATTATAAAATTGTCAAAATATTGATTTAAAAATGGTTTTCCATCAAAAGGCAGTAAAACAATCTTTTAAAAATATTAGTGTATTCCATGCTTAAGATTGGATTTATTCTCATTTTAAGCCTCTAAAACACTATCTAATTAATAAATAGACATAGATAAAAATATATATAATTCATTACTTACTGGGGATGTTACAACATAGCTTTTTCTTAGGCTACCCCTTTATGGGTTTCTAACCTAACAAGATTTATGCCTTTTCTGAGGGCTCAATGTTTTTCATAATGAACTGATACTCAACTTTTTCCCAGAGGTTCCTTCTATGGATTTTCCCTCTAAAGAGTATGGTGTCTTTTCATTTTTCTAGAGGTCCATAGTCCTACCAATATAACTTGTTACTAATGTTTTAGGTTGAACAAATTTGAACAAACTTAACGGGGTAGGGCCCTGAATCGGGGTCGTTAGCCAGTAATGATCAGTATCCTTCAAACATGGAATAGGGATTTTTCATGACCCTTTAATTGCGGAATCTGGACATGAATGAGGATTAGAAGCCACTTTAGGCATATAGAGCATGGAAAGGACTCTCTTATGGGCGAATTTTCCTTTTATTGACAGCTTTTTTCTTTGGTGACATACATAAAAACACTAGGGCATGATGTGAATGGTAAATCAAAAGTGTTCCTAGGACACTAGCCTCCCATTTCTAATGGCCTAGTGGGATTTGAAACATTTTGGATTTATTTTGATGTTGGGAGCCACAATGGGTGGCTGGCCTGAGTTGTGTTGTATGATAACATTAAGAACATTCACATTAATATTGAGTGGAAAATTGTTCTTACACATTTTGTACTTTTGTGAGGGAGAGTTGGTGAACGGTTAGTTTAGTTAAGATTCCCCCATTTTATTTTTTTAGGGGAACATGGAAAGAAGGAGATACACAAGACTTCATCCAAGATTTTTCTAAATCTAGGGGTGTGATAAGACCTGTATGTCAATTGATCATACGGAGGCTGGAAAGGACTCTCATGGGGATGAATTTTCCTTCTATTGATAGACATTTTTGTGGGATACATATACAGATCCACCAGGGCATGATGTGTATAATCAATCAATGGTGTCCACAGGACACTGGCCTTCTGTCTCTGATGGTCATTGAGGATTATGGATATTAGTAACATTATGAATATGGTGCATGACCTTTGACCGGGGGTTCAACTATTCACAAAAGGAGGGTTTTTAGCTGAACATCATTGGGTAAAATTGTAAATGAGTGGGGGTAAATCTTCCTTTTCATGTGGATCAATATTGTGCATATGGATGTGATATATTTCAGAAACCTCAAAAGAGACCAGAGATGAACCGGGCACATATGTTTAGATATATCCAGGATGTGTGAAATGTGAAAATGGAAACCATGAATTTTAGGGCCCATGAATCTGGAGTGATGGAATAAGGCTTGGAATCCATTGGGAATACTGATATTGGAGAGGACTCTCCTAAGTACTAATTTTACTTTTATTGACCACCATTTTTGTGGGAAACATATGTAGAGCCACCAGGGCATGTTCTCTATAGTCAATCAAATATTTTTTTAGGACACTGGACTTCAATACCAGAAGTCCTTGGAGGGTTATGGGGATTCAAGATCACCCAAATCATGGAGTTTGGTATATTAACTAAGTGTATCCAGACATATTGGGACATTTGGGATGTGATTTTCTCATGAAATGGATCACTTATAAAGATCAGACTCATACGCAGGGTGTGGTATTCATTCCATCATTGGGATACCCAGTTGATTAGCATCACATGGCCATGACACAGGGTTCCACTTAGGGGAGGGAACCGTGAAATTTGTTTTTGGGTCATGATGATGGGACCAAAATCCTATTCCATTTTTCAATAATCTCATTGTGTATCACTCGATAAAATCCCTAAGCTAATGTGAGCTATGCTCAGTGTTAGAAACAAGGGAATATGAGGATTTTGTTTCATTTCTTATAAATAGAAAAATCATCATTAGAGGTAAATTTTTGACTTTTAGTTTAATGTCATGCGGTGAGGATGATTCTATATTATAAAGGTCATCAAAAATTTTAGGATAATCGTAATCAAGATGTTGCGGTGTTCCTTAAAAGTGAGTCATGATTGAAGGTGTAAACCATAGTTCTAGGGGTTACTTGAATCAAGAGGGATGATATGGGGATTGAAATCCATTGGGCGTACTGAGATAGGAGAGGAATCTCTTGAAGACAAATTTTCATATGATTGACAGCCATTTTTGTGGGAGCATATGCATAGCCACTAGAGAATTATATGTATAGTCAATCAAAGGTGTTTTCATGACACTAGCCTTCCATTTCAGATGGCTGGTGAGGTTTATGAGGATCCAATATTTCCCAAGTTATGGAGTCTGTCAAATAAGAAAGATGTGTTTGGGAACATGAGAATACCCAGACCATGATTAACGGTGAACTACTTGGAGCATCTATATAGGTCTGCCCAATCTGTATATAGAGAAGCATGATCTTTTGACATCTCATGATAGAGAGGCATGTGTGGAAACTCATAATGCTGAGGACTGATCCACGCATAACTCTTGAATAATTTCCAGTTTTATTATCATGCGATAGTACTTTTCATGGACTCCCTGTACAGGTCTAACCTACGCAAGGGGGAAATGGGCTTTTTTTTGTTGGTTCCTAGGCTAGGATGTCGAATTAGAGCATCACCATGTATCCTATAAGGGAATGAATCCAACCACACATAGTTCTTGATGTTCTTGACAAACATTTCCTCAATGTGTTAGAGACACTTGAGAGAATTTTGGATTCACTTGATACAGGTGTTATGCCTACCACATTCCCCAAAGGTTTATTTTCCTAAGAGAATCCCTACCACTGATCCTAAGATCAGGTTAGTTATAATAGATGTGATAAACAAGGATTGTTCACATAGTCTCCTTCACAAGTGCGTGGTGGAAGATAATATGATTGGGTCATTTTCGTTTTCATTATTCGTAGGGAAGAAAAACGATAAAGCATTGAGGCGTCTCTATCTATCCTGTGTGTGCCGGAATCAAGTCGTATAGAGTTCTGTGTTTACCCTATATTGATTTGGCTCAGTCCAAAGGGTAGAGGAACTTTGGTTATACCCATGAAATTTTCACGGTATGCCATGTTAGCCCATAGTTGACCTTGATAAGAGAATCTATATCACGAGTCCTAAGTTCAAGGGAGTTGTACTCGGTGTGGGAAACAAGGATGATAAGGGTTTCCTCTACGAATGTGGGTAGATAGAGGGTGTGATGGAGGCATTTTTTTGATGGGGGATGGGCCAGGATCGATGATCGAAACATCATTACGTATCCTATGAGGGTAGGAATCATGTCGTACGTAGATCTGTGTGAGATCAAGTAGTTTATTTCCATGCAACTAGGAAGTTTTATGCTATATAGTTTAACGTCTTACGGAGAGGACATGAGTCACATTTTAATGCGATGTTTTAGGGACTATTTCCTTACAGTTTAATTTTATATAGAAAGATGATAACTCATAGCTTAAATTCATAGGGTTTGGACCATGATATGGGGGAAATTTTTATGACTCATAGTTTAACAACGCAAAGCTTGGACCTTATCATGGGGGATATTCTTTATGAATAATTTTTTATCATTGTAGAGCTTGGACCTTGATATGGAATAAATCCTTTTTGACTCATAGTTTAATGTCATAGAGCTTGGAACATGATATGGAAGACATTATTTATGACTCATAGTTTAACATCATAGAGCTTGGACCTTGATATGGAAGACATCATTTATGACTCATATTTAATGGTCGTAGAGGTTGGAAATTGATATGGAAGTATTCGAAGTATTTCTTTAAGAACATCTCTTTTTTTGGATCTATTATGAGCTTCCTATACATTGATATGAGGGAGTATGCCCCATTAGAATATACCATGTGTATGACGTATGGTTTTTCCCACTTTGGTTCAAGGTTTGGGGGCTTATTTTCTAGTATCATGGGGGTTCTGAGGACTAACACCATTTCTCCTTTTGAGGAAAGATCGAATGTGATCCTTTTCGTTGAAGGCTAATGCAATTCGGTTTTTATAGATTTCCAAATGGTGAAAAGTGTGTAGCCCTTTTTTGTCTAACTGCTCCAATTCATCAAACCATATCTAGGATTTCTCATCCATGGATTGTTGATTGAAAATGGCCACATGAATTTATGGAACTTAAATTTATATAGGCAACACCGCCTTCACCCCTTATACTAGTGAGTATGGGGTTTCCTGGGTAGTGATGCAGTTCGTGGTCTTGTAATCCCACAAATTATAAAGTACCTTATCTGGTCACAATTTCTTATCCTTATCGTCCATCTTTTGAAGTGTTTTGGAATGAGTCTTATTGAAAGCCTATATCTTCCCATTCGTCACTATATGGTAGAAGGATGATCGGCTCGCCTTGATTCCATATTCCTGGTAAAGCTTGTCCAGCTTAGTAGAGCATAAGTTGGCGTATTTTTCTGTCAGTATTGTATGAGGGACACAAAATCTAGTGATGATGTTGGCCTTCACAAAGCTAACGATTTTTTTTACCCAACATTCTTAAGGGGTATGGATTCAGACCATTTAGAAAAGAATTTGGTCATTGTGAGTATGGACTTGAATTATCTGGCTCCAGCGGGATAATACAGTCCCATAACATCCATCCCTCAGGAGAAAAATGACCAAGAGTACTTAGCCTCATGAAGAAACTCTGGGGTAGGTGTATGAAATTAACATGAACTTTGAAGGAATGGATATTTTAGTGAATATGGTTCAATCATGTATCATGGTGGGATAGTAATACCCAAGACTCTAGATTTGGTGTGAGAGCTTGGTTGTGGACTGGTGTGCTCCACAAGCTATGGCATGCACTTATTTCATGACGAAATCAGTCTCTTCTACATTAATGCACCTGAGAAAGACTCTATAAAGGCCTTGTTTGTAGAGAACCTTATATTGGTTTACCCCATTGTACAGGGTAAAATTGATGGCCCGTCTTCAGACCTGCTCTCTTTCAGCCCTAACTGGTGGGAGTTTCCCGTTCTGAAGGTAATTAATAATGGGTGTCAGCCAACTGGTGGTATGACCATAAGGCTCTGGAATGAAGATAATTTCACCAATTTCCTTCATATTTGTTAGGATGAATGGACGGAACAACTGACCGGGAGTAATGCTAATGACTGTTTCACCTCTGTCGAGATCAACCAAGGTTGTGGCTACTTTTTGAAAAGCATCGTCTTGAGCATTCTATGACTGGGGGACATGAGTCAACATTGGTTTTGATGGGAATTATTCCGTCAGTGCTAGAATATGGTTCATCAATGGAACCAATACTTATTTCATGATAGAATAGTCACCGTTGACCTGTTTCATGACTAGCTCCAAATCCCCTTTATTTTTTGGTATTTAGATTGCACTTGGAGTGCCAATTCTAGGGCTGCAATAAGGGCATATTATTCCACTGTATAGTTCATACATATTTCCTAAAGGAGGAAAGAGTAAGTCGAGGTGGCCTTTTTGGGAGATATGATCATGACTCCCAGCCCCACATTATTAAGCTTGGGATCCACTATCATTTTCCCTTTCAGGCATTGGGAAGAACCATCAAGTTAATTTCCCACATCTATGGGTTATCTTGAATGGAAAACACTTCTTCATTTATAATTTTTTCATCCAACGATGTTGTCTCTTCTAAGGTGTGCTCGAACAATAATTATACTAATTCGTGCACTTTGATGGACTTATGGGGTACATACCATACTTCAAACTGTTGTAGAATGACCACCATCATGATAGGCACCCATTTATCAGGGTAAGGTTGATGATATACTTGAGTGGGATGTAGTGGGAGACCAGGTGGACCTCATTGTTCTTCAGGTAATTCCTGAGCTTCTGAACTGTGACAATTAGGGCTGGGCAGTTCTTTTCAACATTCGAATACCGAGTTTTGACATCTATCATTGTTCAGGTGAGGTATTAGAGGCTATTCTCACTACTGGCGTCAATTTTATGCACGAGGAGGGTGCTTAATGACTATTCCAGGGCAGTTAAGTATAAAATGAATAGTCTCCCCTCAACTGGAGGCATGAGCACCAGTGGTCTTAGGAGATATCTTTTTATGTTTTCATACACATCTTTACAATCGTTATCCCATTCGTATGTAATTCCTTTCTTCATGAGCTTGGTGAAAGGTAAACATTTACCTTCTTAGTTAGATATAAAGCATCGAATGTAGGTGAGGTTCCCCTAGAGACCTCTCAACTCAGTGTGGATATGAGGTGGGGGAATTCCAAGAATGGATTTCGTCATCTTGGGGTTGACTTTGATGCCACGACGGAATACGATGAAGACGAGTGTTTTTCCCAAGGTAACGCCAAAGGTTCATTTTAGGGGATTCATTTGTAAATTATTCTGTTGAAATTTTTTGAATACAGTTTCAAGGTCATCCAGGTTTTTCGAGAACTATCATGGCTTAACCACTAGGTCATCGAAATAACACTCGATGAATTATTCCAAAAAGGGCCTGAAGATGCGACACATATCATGCCGATATGTAGCGCCAAAATTATTTAGACCAAAGGGAATCACTTTATAAGAGAACACTCCTAGAGGGGCCAAAAAAGTAGTAGATTATTCATCTCCTTGGGCCATCTGGATTTGATTGTATCTAGAATAGTCATCCATGAAGGAGAGGGCTTCATATTTAGTTGTTGCATCGGTCAAAAATTCTATGATTATGACTGGAAAGTCATCTTTTGGGCAATGCCAATTCAGGTCCCTGATGTTAAGGAAGAGTCTAATCTATCCATTATTTTTTTATAGGGACTATGTGCGCCTACCATATCGGATATTGGACCTCCCATATGAAGTTCTCTTTTATCATATTTTCATCTTTAGCCTCTATTTTGGTAGCATACATTGGGTGGGTCCGTCTAGATACATGTTTATAGACACGATGAACTTCTAGTAAGCCCAGATGGTGGGTAGAGACTTAATGATTGAGGCTTGGAATCTTCATGTAATTATAGGAAAAAACAACTCGATTATTCTTTAGAAAGAAGGTGTGTGCCACTTATTCCTCAATAGGCATGTCTAGACTGATAAGAGTGAGCTTCAGGTCATTTTTAGTGGCCAAATTTATCTCCCTAAGTTCATCGATTATGTTGGAAACACCTTATTCAAATGAAGGAGGGACATCTTTGAGTTCTTATTCTTATTCTTCTTTTTCTTCATCATCATCTTTTTCATCTTACTCTTCTTCCACTTCTGATGGAGAAATAATTTTTGAGATAAATTCTCTAATATTGGGCAGGAAATCACCTTTGCCTTAGTGTGTGAGGCCATGGAAGTTTGATGTCCAAAGGATGGGTCGGGAGCAACTTTTATAGGGCTTTTCCTAAAATCATGGGAGTCATCCCACTATTCCGTGTCTTTGGACATGGTGGTAGTAAAAGAGGCCATGAAGAAGACTGAGTCTGTATATGTAGATGTTCTTACGCATTCAATATGATTGATGGGTAGTACGTACTCCTCCCCAAGCTTCTGGAAGGGGTCATCGGGAGCCATCTCCAATCCATTCAGGGCATTGATCCAATGAAATTCATCATCCAAAAGATTTTTTTATTACAACTCATAGAACCTTGTATTGATATAGTGTGATTCAAAAAATTCAAATAAGGATTTATCAGTGTGCAACATACCACTTTTCGCATTAGTGCGATATTTGATTCACTAATGGTAAGAGGATAGAATTGTAGTGTGATGATGTAGCCAAGGCCTCCCTAATAAGAAATTGAAGGTCGTACTTTTACCCAGCACCAGAAATTTGGAATCTGATATGAGATCTTCGAGCCACGTTTTAAGCTTGATTTGTCCCAATTATTTCTACTCACTTTTTTCATATACCAATAGAGTTGTGGTGTAGGGTGTCAAGTTGTCTTCATCATAACCCAGTCTGTGAAGTGTTCCTAGTGGGAGGAGGTAAACTCCAGATCCGTTGTAAATGAAGATCCTCCAAAAATAAATTTTATATATCTTATCAGACACATATATGGGTTTGATGTTCCCTAGCATGATGGCGTCTTTATCCCTGTCTGTGACGGAGATGACGGCGTGTCATTCTTTGGAACTAGTCTATGCCTGATAGACATCAGTCACTGAAACTTCAACCTTGGAAATCCTGGGGACTTATCAAGGCTTCAAAGAGTGAATCCCTAAGATCTGCAGATAGACTTAACATATCTAGGAATGACAACATTGCTGGTAGTGAGTCATACTTATTTAAAATGTCCTACTTTTGTGATAAAGGTCATCACTTCCTGGATCAGGGGTTCTCTTTTACTAACACTTTAGTATTTTGAAATGTGGATATGGATGTTTCAGCCTCTGTAGTAGGGGTCGGTGGTACTGCAGTTCTTTCCACATTCGGTTGAATAGGTCTTCCTAAATACCTTGGGTGGTTCGGTACTTGTTCTTCCCCTGATGAATACTCCAAGATAACTGGGATTGGGTTTCTTTCAGCTTGGGTGAAGGATCATTCCGGTTCCTATTGTGTATTTTGGAGGTTCCTTTCATGATTTTGTGTGATGTTAATGGTTTGAATTGTGGCATGGCTGGGAATTTGATTCTGGGCACGATCATTCCATTAGGGAAACCTACAGCCTCTGCAGACTCCTCCTCAGAATCTCCGGTTAGGCATGGGGAATTCAGGTTTATTTCCATATTATTCTTTAGATAATGGGTCCATAAGGTGAATGGAATTAATAGAGTTGATGATTAGTTCTTGATTTAATAATGTTCCTATCTTATTGTCTTATTTTGATGGTGATGTATGGAAAGACAATGCCCATTGTACCATTTGGTGGGGCGTTGCTCGTTGAACCAAGACTATTGGCATGAAGTCTGAAAGCATAAACACTAACATAATATTTTGTGTTATATCATCTTCTTACTCTTTAATTCTACCTTTCTGGCCTTTAGAGGATCGTGGGGCTGAGTAGGATGGTTGTGTTGTATTAGGAGATTTCGGGGGTGCAGTTGGTTGTTTCATCCATTCCTGGAGGAAGCCATGGACCCGATTGGCGGTCTTCTAGGTCATCCAGTTTTTAAACATTTTCTCCTTATTGATGATGGCTATTTTTCACTTCTATTCCTCTCTGGAGTCTAAGGTGAAAACATACTCCACATGTACTGGTGGTAGGTCCAACTTTACTTTCTCAGAATCCACCATCTTTTGCAAGAGATCCTTGAATAAAAAGAAATCCTATGTGGTTTTTCCTTGTATTCGGTGAAACATACAATAATTTGGATAGTCATCAAGACCCACTTCATCAGTTCCCTTTAGCTCTAGTAGCTAGATCAAATTTCAATTCATTGTGGCTATGAAATAGTCACAGACCTGGTCGTCTCAGAATGAATAAACTTTATTTCTTTATTCTTCGAACTAATTTTTTTTAGCACATCGTCGCTCATCTTGCCCTAGTGAGAGTGATTTTTGGTTTCCTAGGGGTCCTTCACAGTTCATTGGGTGCCTTGAAACTGGTGCTGGTGTTGCGGGTGGCTTAAGAATGACAGAAGCTGCTTCAGATTTTCCCTTATTTTCCCAGGGGCTGATGGGGCCACTCGGGACTTAATATTGGTCCTTTCAAGGAGTCTTCTATCCTTTGGGCAATGGAAGAGAAGTCTCTAAACCCACTTGTGTACTTTATAGGGATGAGCGGCGTTCAAAATTCATCCCAAAGGTTATCGATGCACATGGTGAGTATCTCATCCTATGGGAGTGGTCAGTTCAGGGAATATATCTGGCGTTTCGATCTGGAAATAAAGTCTGAGACTCTCTCCTTCTTTCACATCTTGTAGTTCAGGATATCACTGACCATCATCTTGGGCAGCGTCGAACTGAACTGGAAGAGAAACTATCACAAAAGGTCCTGGCAGTCTATAACTGAATTTTATGGTAGGATAGTATACCATATGAATGTCGATCCCTATAGGGTTCGTAGAAACCTCTTAAGTTTTATAGCTTCTTGCTACTCTGGAGTGCCCATCATGCGGTCACAGTAAGAGGCATAATGCATTAAATGCTATTTTGGGTCCCCTAAGCCATTGAATACTTGGAATATTGGGTTCCCAATGTTTTTTGGTGGAAGAACATTTCTCACCCACTCAGGGTAGGGTTTGGGTTCTGGTTGTATTAGAGCACGCCACCCCTCAATGGATTATTGTTGAGATTATAGCTACTCAACGTTTTTAAAGTGGCCTTGATGCAAACTTGTCGAGCTTGAGCTTGAACTGGAATGGATGGGGCCATGATTGGGTGTGCCATTGAAACTAGAATTTGGGGTAGATACCCAATTGGGGTCATCATTTGTGGGGTTTCATGGATATATTTCAGTTGCCTTCCTAGTGGTGGAAGTCTTGATGTCCTTCAAGGTTTGGGTTAAATGGTCCTCTGATCCGGGCATCATTAACCAAGATGAGTTTTTGTTTGTATAGACACCTCTTCTGGGAGCACCTGCTGATGATCCGCAGAGGGAACACATCCGGCGAGATAACTCACTTGATGTAGCTCAACATTAATTAACCTGAACTATTTCATTTCTTCCTCCTGCTTGGAGAACCTTTCCTTGAGTTTGGGGGGTTCAATCTCATTGGGGGGGTAGGGGGTTCATAGATGACCTTGGAATTATTTGTTTCCTTATTGATGTTTCGTGGGGGAGGTAATGTCATATTGACTAAGGGGGCACCCAGATTTAGGACCACCCACTGGTTATGGGTATGCACACCCTCAGTCTATTTGTGGGATGCCACTTTGAGGGAACCATCTTCCTTAGCATCCTCTCCTCCTTATTCATTTCCTATGAGATCTTTGGGGTTGATGTTTACCATGTTCACTAAGGCATACTGCATTTGGGGTGGCATACCCGATGTCGAATGGTAAGAAGGCCTCATGCACCGTTAATTGGACTTTATTCTTCCATTCTGCGGTATTCTTCATGCTTCTTGAATAACATTGTCCTGAAGGGATCCCTAGTCTAACCTCATAATGTGTCATTGTTTCGAAGGGTGAAAAACACAAAAAGGGGTGGAATGAGTAACTCCTCTTCCCATTGTTCTTCCTAGATTGTGGAATATAGACGTCCTCTATATGGATATTTGAGGTTACAATTCCCCCAGCCCTGCGGGATGGGGTTGTTAATATTCTTCTATCAATGTGCTATGACATGGATTTTTTTGGCCTTACAGGGGCATTTTGATTTAAAAAAAATTCAGCCCTAGGGGCTAGGGTTGTTTCTGCGTCGCGATGGTAGCTTCCTTTATTGCTATCCTTTCAATATCATGTAATCCCGTGCGGGAGTAAGTTGAGTAAGGAATTGGGTCTGGATGGAGTCTATGGTCTTTTGAAAACATGATCACTACTTTCTGGTTGGCTTCCCATAGGTGGGAAGCCTACTGGATGTTCCTGGTCACCTTACTCAATTTTTTTTAATGGATTGATCTCTTCGGCCTAGATTCTTTTGAGCATTAATTTGGTCATATTTTTGTGGATTATCCCATATTTTTTAAGTAGGGGTTTCATTTGATTATTGACTCTATTTGATGACATTTCAAGATGTAATTTCCAATGGGTCATGTTGAACGAGATGTGGGGTAAAGTACAAAGCTCCATGTTCTCCCAACCCCCAAATGTGAACTCCATCCAGTGCATTCCCAATAAGGAGATGCAATTTATATAGTGCATGGAGGAAATCCAGTTCATGTATTTTCTTACGCATTTCTAATTGTGTCTGACTTGTGGATGGGAGGACTTACAGGTCGATTAGATAGCAAAGCTCCCCTATCATGCTGACAAATTCCACGTAACCTTTTCAGGGTAGGAATTTTTCTTTTAGATTTTGAATAATTGTCCATATATTTAGATAAATTTCATGTGTGCATTCCCTAGAAAATTCTCATGGTATGTCGAAGCGAGAAGTGGTTGTAGGCTAATACATCATCGGTATATTATCCCTATCTATTTGTCTTCTCATAAAAAAACATATCATCTTGTTGTTCTCCCATAGGCTCCTCTACATGGTATGCCCATCTCGACTGCTTCTTTATAATTTCATTCCAGGAAACCGGACTGGTGGGACCCTTATTGATTTATGGATTCCGTGGTGGTGGCTAAGAAGATGAGCATGGCCCAGGCCATCCTCTGGTTGAAAAAGAATATCACTCATTATAGATGGAGTGCCAGAAGTGTCGGAATCCTTTACGAGCACCTCAACATAGTGGGGCTTTCTAATATTCTTCCTGGAAATGTGAGGAACTTCTCGTCAATAAGAATTTTGATTTCGGGGAGGACCTCTACAGTTGGTGTGTAATGGTGAGGGATAATATTGCAACTTGATTTTCGACCGCAGGGATTTTCCTGACTGTGTATACCCAGAGGAGAACCATCAGGGTGGGTTTTAGCCAGGGGAGGACCTTCTTGCAACTTGATGTCACTGTGGGTTGGGCCTTCAAAACAAATATCATTGCGGGGAGGTCCTTCATAATGACTGTCACCATTGCGAGGACTACCATCATGACTTGATACCTGGATGTATGGATACTTTTTGCAGTGTACATCTTGGGGAGGGCCTTCAGAATGTACAACAATGAGGGGAGGACCTTCTAGTTTCTTGGAATTACTATGGGGAGAACCTGGAGAGTAACTTCCATTGTGGGGATGGCCTTCGCAATGTCCATCATCATGTAGAGGACTACCATCATGACACGATGTCTAACAATAGGGAGAAGCATATATACAGTGTATAACATGGAGAGGACATTCAGTTTAGATGAAAAAAATGATAAAATTCTTGCTGTCTGATCATTTGGTCAAGGGTAGTTTTACCCAGACGTGCATCTAGAGATAGGATCTCATGATCAAACTTTCTTGACCCCAAGAGTAAGCCCCTACGGCTGCTCTATATAGGACCTTCAGCGATTCTGGTAGCGACATTGTGGGGAACACCTTCACAACTACTACTTCCACTTCCATAATTTTGTAATGGAATGATATGGTCATGAGCCTTTTTTATATATATTTCAGGGCATTAAGAACCCCAACTTCTAGTAGATCAGGATCTTGTATGTGCTCTCCATTTTCCGGTTGGCATTGGTAGCTATCATTTTTGGGTGCTATATTTTGGGTAACTAGGGCCATATGCTATTCTTAATGGACTTCATATATTGTTCCATATCTGGTTGGGTACCATGATTTATTCGAGATACGTTGACGGGAATATTGAGTTTTGGCAGGGATATATGACTGCCCTAGAGAAACCACCACGTTGGACCGGTGTCCCCTAGTTGAAATGGGTATTTTTCCTGATCTGGTTGTCTGTATGATGTGGGATATTTTTTTCGACCCTCCTAGAATGGAGGAGGGATGCATTACTACTCCGGAGTCACTAAACCATTTTGCGAGTGAGTCATTCCATTCTAGAAAACTGAGTCATGGGATCGATTTCTTGCCTTTGTCACTAATGCAATGATATCTTGGAATGTTTGGAGGTTTTGGTCTGCGATTAACATCTTATCTTCAATCATTTCCAAGATGTGATGGGATACATCTTTGGATGGAAGAGGTATGAAGGCTCATTCTGATGCTGGGGTAGGAGTTTGTGCATGATCCAGTCCTCCATGAGTTGTCAGTAGATACTGGCAGTTCTCTTATGCTAGGACAAAGGAACAAATATACCTATGGTTATCTTCTTTGGTTTCCACCATATTTGATTGGTGGACTTCATATTCATTAGCGAGGATTTTCATCCCTCAATTTCCATGGTATTTGTCTCGTGGGCTTTGTATGTATCTGAAGAAATTTGACTATGCTCATATTTGGTTGCCACCCTATTTAGATGGCGGGCTTTATATGCATCCGAAGGAGTTTGCGCCTACATGTAACTGAATACCACTATATTTTTATGAAGGTAATGTTGTGCGTTGGTAGATACCTACATATTCCTATATCCTTCTGCTTTGTCTTCACGGCGGTACTGGCGAACACTAGCAAGAACGTGCGTGTGAACGTATTTTTCGACCCTATTTCTATGGGGGGATTGAGTGGAGAGGGTAGAGTTATAGGTCTTCCTGTTGAATTATTTCATGTTAGTATGGAAGAGATACTCCTCAGGAATGAGGGTGAGAGTGTGTTCCTAGTTATATATTCTTTTCCCCTTGTAGGTAGGCTGGGGCCCCGGGTCTCCTGGACATTGGTACCTTCCCTCCGCATAAGTTCCTCCTCAGCGGGAGGAGGTATGGTCATCCAATGTCGGTGACAATGCTCCCTAGCATGGGCACATGGGTAGGAGCCCTGTGCAGTTGAGATCTTGTTTCCAGCATTTACTTCAACTACCTTCCTAAGGTAAGATAGGTAATCATTGTCGAGTTATGGAGACAGGCTTCCTAAATGGTTGGAGATGACCACTAGGGTCACCTTGTACTGGCGTGCCGGTAGTGGACGAAGAGGTGATTGGTGGACCTTTATAGACTGGTGGGATTGTCTTGCAGCCTCCAATGTGCGGAGAGTACCATTTTTGTGGTACTCTTTGATCACCGTATTGAATACCCAGTGTTGAAGATGCTATGTAGGTGAGGGGGTCCTACTCTTAGTTCAGGCCCCTTCCGCCTACATGATCATTAATACATGCATCTACATTGATCATGGGGATGTCATTTGTATTGAAGGACACTCTGAGGGAACCTGCAATGTACATATATGACATACAAACCACAAAAAATCATCAAAGTATCATTATTTTAAATATATTAACATTTGGATGTTCATCTTGGCCCCCTTTCCCTTTTCCATTAATTGGGGGTGAAGGGGGATGAGTGGGGTGACACCGCCACCTTGGTTAGAGATTCACGTCGTGTTAAAAAAAAATTATGCCTATGAGGTGGCACATTTTGCGCATTCTAGGGTGTACAAAATGTTCTAACTTACAAATCCTTTTTTCTTTTATAATTTGAGTAGAACCACCACCTTGGATTAGGATTCACATCAGGTTCACAATTTTTTTTCTGCCACCGAGGTGGCGTGTTTACGGGCGGTGCAAAAATGGCACGACAAGGATCATCACCTATCCCATTTTCTATAGAGATGAGTTCTCATCAAATTTACCATTCCTTTGTTTTGACATGTTCAGCATCATTGTCCTTTAAAGAAGTTCAAATTAACTATGAGGTAACTATTGGTCACAACAGGTAATTGTATGGGGGTCAAGTACTCATGAAATTGGCTCTTCTCAAATATCAAATCCTCATATGGTTTCCAATTGGTTTTTTCATGGAGCCAAGAATGCCCAATGACCATGGTATACATGATTCATGGACCTGCTTTCCAAAGGCGAACACTCGTTTGTTGATGATTTGTCCAGTGATGCTTTTGGACTTAATATTTCAAGAGGATGGGAGTTTATGCTCACTGCACCCTTCTGGGGAAGGATTGTTTCCTATTCCAAGACTCTCTTATAGATTTATGTCGTGTTCATATGTTCATGAATCCTTTGTTCATTCTCAAAGAGTGTGTCCATGAGCTACCCTTAGTTATCAAGACTGTCGTGATCATGCATATGTTTGATTCCATGGAGGTGATGATGACATAACCATATTATAAGGTGCACTAGAGTTTATCGTCATCTCGGGGACAAAGGGTGACTTGATGTTGGGAGTGGGCTCACAATGAGGGCTTCCTACGTATCCCTGAGAGAGGAATATGAACCCACATAGTTCAAAATGTATGGGGATTACACATAGGAGCTGCCCAGTTAAGACATGATTGGGTGGACCCTTTTGGATGGGTACCCTTTTGAGCTCAGGCCTTCTGGTAAACATCCTACATATCCTGATTTGGTCAGTAATTAGAGTTCTCCTAGTTCAGAATGTGTGTGTGATGTAATCCCCAAAAACCTCTAAGTGCATACGATTCATGCTCGATGTGAGAAACAAGATGATGTGAAGGATTCGATAATACACATGCCTCATCCCCTTTTAGTGGGGGAGGGAGATCTTGTGCCAGAAGAGGCCGGGGATCTGGTGGACGAGGGCACAGAGAAATGAACCTTTCCATGTGAAATGGAATTGAAGGTCATGCAACCCGTCCTCAGAATATCGGGGACTAACCTCAGTGGGAGGGCCCCAGAACACATTCTGGGAAGGGGATGATTTTTTTCCTCATCAAAGGGGGAGCTAAAATAACCCCTTTGACCGATCACTATTCCTTATTTAATGGAGAAGAAAGTGATCACCCTTAATCTTGAGAATAGGGAGGTTCACGTCAACATAACAAGGTTGGAAATTGGGTTACCATGGGAATGTAGCCTCACAGGAATTCCTGAAGCCAGCACCTTTGTTGGGAGGTCCTTTATGAATCCACTTAATGTGGGTATGTAGACTCAATGGGGCACGTTGATTCTCACGATGGCCTGATCATACGAGTCCAGTGGATTTGGAGGAGGCTCTGGACTAGTGCTAGAGTACTGGTTAGCTGGGGGATCATGGAGGACTGGACAATAATGGAGGGGTGAGGTTGGAACTAGAAGCAATAATACCCAAAAACACCCCATTTTGTGTATTGGTTTCTCATGTGGGATGAGGAAGGCTCCACATACCATAACGATTTGTGGGTAGAAGGGACATCTATGTACCAGTGTGGTACGTGGGTACGAGTATATTCCACTTCGTACAAAAGTGGTACGTGACTTACCATGCTGCTTTGTGTTATATCTGTGTACCAATTGGGTATGCGATGCTGGGTTTAGTTCACGTCGCGGTATGCTACAGGGAGTACCATACTAAAATAGGGTCAGGGGGATTACTATTCACGGTAAATTCATCTGTGGTATTTCTTTGGTTCGCATTTTACCTGTTAAGATCATGGTTCTATTTTTATTATTCAATTATCCCATTTTATGGTTCGTGTCCGGCAGTAATTGTAGAGGCAGTGGTTCGGAGTTCGTGCTTCGCAGATGAAACAGGATGGAATCTGGAGTGAAACCTTTAAATATTCCCAAAGATTTTGTCATCCATACTTTTCTCTATCTGTCTCCCCATATCCCTGTACTTCTATTGTGTTTCTTTTATAGATCATCTGAGTGATCATATCTATTCATCACACAAAACCATTTGCGGAGGCCCATTGAATCAATATTATGACCTACAGAAGAGTTAGTCAACTAGTGTTTTCGGAGGATTCGGTTCGAGATAATGGTTCAAAGAACCCTACCTGTTCTCTTCATCCACAAACTGATGGGTTCATGGTACAGTACACAGAACGTACATACGCAGACAACTCCTTCAGTTGATGTGGTTCATGATTTTCCTTGCTCAATGAACATCTCCTCACGGGGCATTGGTTTACAGACCGTCTCCCATACCTGGAGTAGGTATACCAGAAATGGAAGATAGGAAAGTAAACTGGATAAATGTTTTGTACAAGTGGATAAGGGAGATAGTTCAATGGATGTGTCTGTAATTGCCCTGCCCAGATTACATTCTGACCACAATCCTATTCTTGTTGAGGCCTGTGATAGAAGAATACAGTCAGCTCTGATCCCCTTCAGATTCAATAATGCCTGGATGGTCATTCCGGGTTGCAGGGAGATAATTCTAGATGTTTGGAACTCTCTCTTCTTGGGAAGTCCCTCCCATGTTATCTTCTTGAAGTTGAAAGAAGTCAAATACAAATTAAAGAATTGGAGCAAGGCATCTTTTTCCTCCCTTGATAATGACATTATGAAGACATAAATTTGTTTGCTGAATCATCAGAAGGATAATATCCTTCATCATGTTCCTTCCTTGGAGGAGATTCAAGCTGCTTCAAATCTTGACAACCTCTTGACTCTTAAGGAGAGATTATATTAGAATCAATTAAATGTGAGATGAAGAGGTTGATAGGAATTCCAATTTTTTCATTGCTTGCATAAGGAAAAGAGAGAAAAAAAGGAGTCTCAATGCAATTTCTATTGATGGAAATATGTATTCTTCTGAAAGTGAAATTGTTGAAGATGTCACGGGCTACTTTGAGATGCTTTACTCTGAAAATGGAGCTGATCACTCTGGAAAAATTATACACTGTTTTGAATCCCCTATTTCTGATATACAGAATAATAGGCTCACTGAAATTCCCAATGCTAAGGAGATTTATGATGCTCTTTTGTCATTAAATATTGATAGTGTGGCTGGTCCCGATGGCTTCACCAATAAGTTTTTTATGTTCTATTGGGATATTATAAATCAAGATGTTGTTAATGTAGTAAGGGAGTTCTATAGGTCCTCTTACATGCCTTTTGGGATGAATTCTAACTTTATTTCCTTAATTCCTAATAAGGAAGGAGCCCTTGATATTAATGACTTTTTCCTAGTGGCGATTGGGAATACCATACCTAAGACTATCAGTAAGATCATGACCCATAGACTAGATGAAATCGCTAAGGGGCTCATTTCTAGTAATTAGTTTGGTTTTGTGCCAGGAAGGAATATTCAGAATTGTCTTTTCACTGTTTCGGAATGTGTCAACTTGATGAAGAGGAAGAAAAAGGTTGGTGATATGGCTTTGAAGATTCATATCTCCAAGGCGTTCAACACTCTTAGGTGGAGTTTTCTTTTCACTATTCTTAAAATGCATGGGTTTTCACAGTGATTTTTTAGGCATATTGAATCTATCCTGGGCAGTGTGAAACTTTCTATTCTTATTAATGGATCCTTTAGAGGTTTCTTTCAGTGTACACGAGGGGTAAGGTAAGGAGACCCCCTCTCTGGTCTGCTTTTTGCGATTGCTGAGGACTACTTGAGCTGCTGTCTCAATGATATGGCTAATTTTGGTTGGTTTCAGCAGATAAAAATTGGAAGGAACCTTCTTGCTCCCTCCCACTTGTTATATTCTAATAATATTCTGCTCTTCGGAAAGGCAAAGAATGGGACCATTTCCTGTATCAAAGGGATTTTTTCACATTATGAGGAATTCTCAGGTTAGGTTATTAGTTTCCATAAGTCTTCATTTATGTTTGGGGAAGGCATCACCATCTCGAGACAGAACATAATTTCTTTGAAACATGGAATGAAGTGGGGAACTTTACCATTTAAATGTCTCGGTGTACCTCTATTTTGGGTAAGAGTGAGGCGGTGTTATTTTGAGGGAATCGCTGTGAATATTACTAATCAATTGGCAAACTGTAAAGGGAAGAATATGTCTCAAGCTGGAAGAATTTTCTTGGTTAATTCAGTAATCACCTCAATGTTTGTTTATTCCTTTTCTCTTTACCGATGGCCAAGGGAACTTTCTAAATAATTGATGAAAAATAATAGAAATTTCATTTGGACTGGATCAATTAATGAAATAAAACTCATCACAGTGAGTTGGAGAGACTATATTAAACTGATCCAAATGGGGGTAATTGGGGTGAAGGATATGAGGGTCTTTAATGATTCCTTGATTAAAAAATTTGTATGGAACCTGCTGTCCAGATCTGATCCCTCGGTATACTTTCTCTATTCTAGGTTTGTTGACAAGTTACAGTAGGGTTATGGGTATTACATGACTTCTTCTCTCTGGACTTCCATTAAGAAGGCCTATAATGGTCTGAGGGAAAATTCAAGATGGCTGGTTTGTGAGAACTCCGATCTTAATCTCTAGAAAGCTCCTTGGTTATCTCGACCCATATGTAATGATATTTCTGTTCCTGCGTCCCTGATGGACCATGCTATTACTGATATCCATGATATTGTCAATATGAATGATCTTTTACCTGATCATATCCATCTACAGATTGCAGGGTATAATTATGTTGACTCTGACACTAATGTCGGCATGCCTAACCTGAACAGATTTTTTTCTACAAAGGAGTGCTATGAGCTATCTTGTGGTCCTCCCTTGAACCCACCCTCATAAATTAAAGAAGTTAGGACAGCCTTTATTCCACCTGCTGCAACACTTCTCACCTAGAAAATCTAGAAACAGCGCCTCCCAGTCCAGCATCTGCTGCAACGCACTGGACTGTAACTGGCTCCTGCCTGTACCTCTTCCTGGATTCTGCAGAAACACATCAGTACCTTTTTATCTCCTTCAAATTCATGATCCAATTCCAGAGTTATCTGCAGGGTATTTTCCATTGCTGTTTTGACCTTTAATCCTTGGAGGATCTGCTGCACTCTATATGCATAAAAAATTGTAGTGAGAAGATTTTTTCTCTCCGGTTTGCCGCTGCGATGAGTGTCTTCTCCTTCATCTCGAAAGCGAGGAATGACTTAGATTTCAACAGCATTAAACCAACATTTCATAATGGTGTTTTGTACATTCATTGTGCAATTCGGACGGCCTCCATTTTACAAATAGGTTCCATGAATAATGATGTTTATGATCTTGTGATTTTGAGATCTCTTGGTGTACATGGCAGGTCCAAGAAACCTTTGATGATGAAGTATGTTCGGTGGATACCACCCATCCCCAATTGGATCAAAGTCAATGTTGATGGAGCGGCATCGGGTGCCCCGGGTCTGGCTGGATGCGGTGGTGTCTTCCAAACCTCCCGTGTATTTGTGAAAGGATGCTTCTTTCATTTTATTGGAAATAGTCTCGCAATTGAAGAAAAACATTGGGCTATAATTAAAGAAATCAGATATGTTGTCCACTTTAATTGGCACCAATTATGGTTGGAGTCTAACTCGACCACTGCTGTTCAAATTCTTCATGATTAATCCAGAAATGTACCATGGAAAATCTTTTCTGACTAGATCGAATGTATATGGCTGTCGTAGGTACTCTCTCTTGAAGTAACACATGTTTATCGTGAGGCCAATCGGGTTGCTGATGCTCTGTCCAAGAGAGCAATTTTTGAATTCAGTTCGAATTGGTCCTGCGTCACGCCTAAATTTTGCAATGATCTTGTCCAGGCTAATATTTGTGGTAAGGTGTATACCCGTCTTTCTTGATCAATTTCATGTCTCTGCTCTCCTGTGTACTTTTACTTTTGATTTATATATATTTTTATTAGGAGCAGGTCTTCACCTACCTCCTAACTTTTTGGGTATCTTTCCCAGTGATAGTACATAGGCCACATAGAAACCTTGAAAACTTTAATTATTTCATGTTCCTTCAAATAAATTCCACTCAATTTGAGTCCCTTCACCTTGATAGACTTGTAGAAGCACTTTTCTCCTTTTGAAAAGCAATTGTGGGGGGACTTTCATTTCATGGAAGAATTTTCAGGACCCTAAAACAACCAAGACCATAGTAACCCAAATGTGAGCTTATATTCTTTGATCATGTGGGAATCCTTTACTAAAACTCATAAACATAGGTTTGATATGCTCAATTGTGAGAAACTAGTAGTTTAAAATGATTCTTTCACCATAAAAGGTGATGAAAATAAAGGATATTGACTTTTTTTGGTTGATCAATCAAGATATAAGACCTAGACATAACTGCTTATATCATTGGAGTGATAATCAATCCGTACATAGTTCAAGAAACCATTTAGTTTAGTGTAATGTGTTGAGGACATCATCCATGTAGTTTACTGCCATGTGGTAAGGACAAAGGTGTCTTAGAGTTTCGAGTCATATTATTGGGACTATTTATCACATGGAATCAATGAGGGTTGTTAGGATTAGCAAGCCATGTATTCTCTAGATTGTTCATACGTGAAGGAGGATCACATAAACCATGAACTTGGGGGGGTTTTGAATCTAAAATGCGATATGGAATGAACAAATCATCAGGTATTATGGAGAAATAATAGGTATATCATGGGGATGAATGTACTTATGGTTGACAAGACATTTATATAGGTAAATTATGCACATACAACTATGGCGTATTATTGTATAGTCAAATAGTGGAAACCTCTGGATGATAGGCCTTTTTGGTGGGTGACTTATGGAACTCCAATTGGGGGATATTTCTTCATAGTGGGAAAAAGACATCCTTGGGAATAGGAAATTCCACTACTGAGTTCTAAGGAAAGGTTATGGAGATCCAAAATTAACCAGGACAAGGTGTATGATGTGTACAAATAATATATATCAACAAAAATGAAGTGTTCCAACTAACATTGGCTATGGAGTGTGGGGTCCCTCATAATGATTTTTTTGTTTACATACAGTAGATGAAGCTTCCTATTTCCATGATGGGCTCCTAAATGAGGGAACCCGAATTAGGGTCTCCAACATTGATACTTGTTTGTCACTAGGAGAGGTGAATTTTTTTCTCTATGCCTAGGCCCTTAATATACGGTCTAGGTTTCAGTATGTATAACCTGAGAATGAGAATGAATCTAAAAGTTTTTTTGGTATGACTCCCTAGGCGTGTCCAACCCGTACCTAGAGATATAAGACTTTTTTGTTGTGGATAGACCTATGATTGGGGTTTTGGGAGCCAATATAAATCCTGTGATGTCATTAATTAAGAAACATATAGTTCTTGAATAAAAGGCATGGTGGGATACTAGCACCAAAGATTTTCACCCATTAAAGCATGAATTGAATTGTTTCACAGTTTTGTGTCACACAACAAGGTCATGAACCATATAGTTTACATTGCGTGATAGGGAAGTTTCCATACAGTTTAGCATATAATGACTAGCATGTTAGGCTATTTAGTTTAATGTCTTATAGCATGGACCATGATGTCTTGCAGTTTTAGTTCACACAACTCAGACTATATGGAGTGACTTTTAAGTTCATTCATACAGGACTATGATGTTATGTAGTTTAATACATTACATCAAGAACATCGGTGTTATGCAGTTTATTTTTTTGTGATGTGGACGATATGTCATGTTTTGTAAGGTTATGCGACAAAGACAGACTATTCAATTTTACATCGTGCAACCGAGTTAGTACATGATCATTCATCAAACATAGTATTTTTTGAGAAACCTTGTATTTTTATGGGCTGAAATGATCTCTCTATCTGTTGAGATAGGAAGTAATATCTGTTATATTAGACCTTGTGTATGGAATAACATCCCTCCCACTTTGGTTAAATCTTTTTTTAATTCTTCCCTAGTATCATTGGAGTCCTGAAGACCCGTACTAGTTCTCCCTGGTGGAACAAGTGGAGGAAGACCATCTTAAAACCCATGAATCTGATTTTGATGGACATTCAAGTGATGCATGTTATCCGATAATTTCTCATTGAGTTTCACCAATTCGTCTAGTAATTTATGGGGTTTCTTATCTATTGATAGAATATCAAAGATTCCAGTACAAGGTGATAGATATTGGACCTCAATGGTACGGACTTATTCTTTTACATATATGAGTGAATATGGGATTTTTCATGTGTAGGTATGGATGTTAGTTTCATAGGCCAAAAAGGAATGAAATAAATTTTTAGGACAAGAAATTTTATACTAACCCACCATATTCAATATTATGTTTTATAGGGTCATATTTAAGGTCTCTATATAATCCTTATCCATTGTATGATATTTAGATGAGTGGTTGGATTTGATAATATATTCTTGATACAGCTTCTCCAACTCCAAAGAACAAAAAATAGTTACATTCTTTATCATTATTGTATGTGGAACATAAAATATGGTAATGATTTTAGATTTCATGATGCTTATGATGATTTTGGGCCCAATATCTTTTAGGCATACCACCATAGAAAACATGGAAAAGAATTTGGTAGTAGTTAGGATGTATCTTTACGTCTTGGTTGTAGCTGGAGGATATTGTCCTAAATCATCCATCACCTTTAAATAAAATTTCCATGAGTATTTGTTTGTATCTATCAACTTTGGGGATTGATAGATAAATTTGGAATTCTCATTGAAGTAATGAAATTTGATTTTTAATTCTTCAAAATCATGAGTAATTAAATGCTAGAAGTATCCAGACATTGGATTGGATTGGAAATATAAAACACTAACTGGTGGGACCATAGACTCCCACATTTACTTCCTTCGTGATAGAAGAAGTCACTTGTCTATTAATTCATTTGAATAGGAATCCACCAATGATTAATTAATAATGTACTTCCTGACGGTTTGAATCGTCATAAAGAGTGATATTGTTCACTCATCATAGAGTCTACTCTATTCTACATCTACTTGATGAGAGAAATATGTATTGTAGGTTTTAAAAAGGTTGTATCATCCAACCAGTTAAGGGACCATCTGGTTTAGAAAGAACTCTGACCTCATTGATCTCTTCCATGATAAAACAGGAAAAACCCAACACCATTCAAGGATGCACATTATAGATGGTTGTTTCATCCCATCATGGATCTTCTAAACATTTAGTTGCATTTTCCAATGCATTTTCCTATTCATGATCTGATCATGGGATGTGATTCAATGGTGGATATATGGATAATTATGACATTAAACTTTTGACATAGCCAAATAGGGGAATTGGACCTTCTTTTTTGATTTCATAATCCTTGATGATATGTTTGATAACCAACTATGAATTTCCTTTCACATCTTAAAGAGTCATTGGTATTGAAAGGTCCATTTCTAGTCCAACAATGAGGTTCTGATACTCTGACTCATTTATTTTATGGTCTTATAGAAATATGAAAGAGTAATTCAAGACTTACATTTCTAGAGAGAAGAGAATGACTCCCAACCCAGCTTTGTTGAGATTAGGTTCATCCATTTTATTCCCTTTTCGGATCCTGGATGAATCGTAAAAATATATTTCCTATATCTGATTTTTGTGTTGAATATAAAAGTTATTTTAATCCTGAAATTTAGTATCTACTGATGTTGTTTCTATAGATGGGTATTTTATGAGAAAATATTCTAAACCCTAGAATTTCACCTCATTCCAAGAAAACAAATGTATGTAAACGTACTACAGGACAACCACCGAACATTCCAAATGTCCTTTCAAATGAGGATGGAAGATGATATATTTGAGTAGACAATTAGAAGAGTCAAAATGGACCTCTTGGTGCTGCAGGTAATTCTACATTTTTAGAACCATTAAAACTAAGTCCTGATGTCTCTTCTTTATATCTGAATAATGAGTCTCAGTGTTAAGTGTGGTTCAACTAAAATAATAAATCTTGTTTCATTTTGGGTGTCATTCTTCTATGTGAGGAAAGTGCCCAATGATCATTCTAGGAATGTTATATACAAAATTATTGGAATCCCTTCAACATGAATCATTAGCACTGGTGGGATCAAGAGATATTTCATGAGGCTGTCAAATTATTCCTGATAGACATTGGTCCTTTGATATGTGACCCCCTTTTTAATCCAGATGGTGAAGGGTAAGAACTTTCGTATAAAGCACTTAATGTAGAAAAAATATACCTTTAATCCACTAAAATATTCTATGTTCTAATGTGGTGAAGTACTAAAGATATAATTTTTCTTATTAGGGTCATATTCAATTCACCAATAGAATATGACAATGTAAATAAATTTCCTTGATTTGATGACAAAAAGGACATTTCAAGGAGTTCATCTTTAGGCAATACTATATCAGTTTGTTAGAGATAATATCCAGATCATACATGGGAATATAATGATACCATGATCTAGCCATTAGGACTTTGATGTAGCATTCAAAAACATTTCTCATGAGAGGTTTGAATATTTGATGCATGTATCATTGGTATGAGGCACAAACATTATTTAAGACACAATGTATTATCTGATAGTACAATATTACATGGGGTCCTAATGGTGAGGGATTCTTCAACTTCTTAGGACATCCCAATTTGGTTGTACTGAGAATATCCATCCATGCAGGGGACATCCTAATAACAATCAAATCCATCAATCATTGGATCTATGATTTGAAATAGAAATCCATATTTTAGATAGTTCCATTTGGGATATTTGAAGTCGATGCTGACCATAATTTTACCATTCTTCTTCCTTATATGGAAAATGCTTACCAACCATTTTGAATACTAAACATCCCAGATGAATTTTTCCATGATAATATTTCCCACTTTAGCCCCAATTTTGGAGGCATGATTTGAGTGTGACCTTTTAGATACTTTTTTTTATCCCTGATGTATTTTTGGAAAATCAATGTGGATAGTTGAAACCTATTAATTGAGGCCAAGAATATCTATGTAATTATGAGTGAAAATATCATGATGTTTCTATAGGAAGGAGGGGTAGACATTTTATTCTTTAGATTACATGGCCTCACTAATCAAATTTGGTCATGGATATTTTTATATACCCCGATTTATTTCTATAATTTCATCAATAGTGGAAGAGAATCCTTCCTCAACCGTTGGAGGGGAATCCCTGAGGTCTTCTTCATTTTCCTCTTAGTCTGGCTCTTATTCATGAACATATACTTGTTCTTATGAGAATTTTGTGATGAATAAAATTTCTCAGAGTTATGAGGGGAGTTAATATTTTTTTATATTTAGAAATAGAATAAACTACTTATGACATAATTAATGATGTGAGGTCCTTTTGAAGCTCTAAAGGGGAGGCATTGACAAATAATAAGAATATTAATTTTCTCTTAGTGATATGACTACTTATTTGGACCGAAATTATTAATATGGGATTTATTTTATAGCTAAATGGGTGAAATGAGGGTATATTCACTTGGTATCCCATCACTTTCTAGAGATTTAGTGACTTATCTGACACTTATATGTTCAGTTTTTGTGAATAATATCTTTAAGATCACTGAATATGTGCCTAAATTCGGACCCACCTCTTCAATATGATTGATGGGTAGTAAATAGTCTTCATTTACCTACTTGATGGAATTATCTTGGTTCATATCTAAACTATTCGAGCCATTGATTTGATCAACATTTTCAATCAAGTGTTGTTTCCCTTCCCTCCGATAGAATCAAATATCAATGTATTGTGATTTTTAGGATCTCAATGGTTATTTATCACCATGTAATATCCCAAATTTTCTATCAATAGAATATATGAGGCATTGGTTGTATGATGTGGGAATATCCACATGCTGATGTAATCAAGGCCTTCCCTAGAAGAATGTTGAAGGTTTTATCTTGTTGAACAACCAAAAATTCCGATTCAGACATGAGATCCACAAACTGAATCATGATATTTATTTCATATTAATGATTTCTATATCTCTTGTCATAATAATATAGTTCTAAAGTAGAGGGGGCAAGTTTGACTCATTGTAACCTAATTGAAAAAGTTATTATACCGGAAAAGGTTTATTGTATAATCATTATCAAAGAAGTTTCATCAAATATCGACATCATTTATCCTAATAAATAAATTCAAAGGTCTGATGTGTACCTATATAATGGAATCTTTGTCTTGGTCCATGATAGAGAACAATTTGTGGCATTCTGTATGATCTATCTCTGCATGATATAATTTGGTAGAAGAAACTTCAGCATCAAATTCTCGAGGGCCTGTAAAAATCCATTACGAGCTATTCCTGAATGTATTTTCGTTGGCTGAAAGCATATAAGATCGACAACATGTAATGAAAAAGGGAACATTTATTTAAAATTTCATACATCATGGCTAGAAGTCATTGCTTCCCATCATGGGGATTCTATTTTACAGTCACTAACTAAAGTACATGATGTAGGTGGGTCGAACCTTGGATAAAAATTTAAAGGTGTTTTTTCCATGGTGGATTTGTTTGAATAGTTTTTCCTTTGTGATGAGGATGATTGGTAGACAATGTCCCCTATAGTAAATATTTTAGGATGACCAGATTAGGTAAGTACCTATCATGTGTGGGGGGGGCATTCTTTCTCCAACTGAGCTTGTTTAAGGGATCTCACATGATATTTCTACACAATGATGGGTTGTGCATCAACAAGGATATAATATTGATTTTTGACATGGACATGCATTCCATATTATCCTTGGATCTGGAGACCTCTTCCCCTAATTCCCCAATTGAATGTATGGAACATGGGTTCATAATCACACACATCATCTGAGAAGGAATGCATTATGTTAATAAGATTAATAGAACTGAATATCGAATCCTTATCTTATAAAAAATCTAACTAGAGGGTTGAATCTTTTTGTACTGTTTATTAGTGCGACACCAATAGAAATATTTCTATGATTTTCAACTCTAATTTTTCCATGGATTATGTTCATCTTATTATGTTTTCTTCCCAATATTCGAGCCAAGTCGTTTCTTGGAAGACTGTATTTTAGTGGACGATGGTGCCAGTGGAGTTAGTTGTTCCATAGAGGAAGCCTCTTGGGGAATATTTTTCAATTTTAAATGTTTTTAGAGTGAAACATTAGTCTAGTTAATTTCATTTTGATCATAAAATTACTGAACATATGTGTTCCATTATTATTATATTCTTATCATTTATTAACCTACTCTGTATTGGCATTAGAAACACATGCTACCTGAGTGTGTGTGATGACCACATTCACTCATATGATGTCCACCATTCTATATGGGATTTTTTTGAAACAAAACAAATTCTTGGATGGGGTTCCCTAATTTCCAATGGAATGGGAAATAGTTTGGGAGAGTTGTGAAACCATCATGGTTGGGATTCTTGGGCCTCAGCAACCTGATCAAGAAATTCTCCAAAGTTAAGATGATGAAGCCAAGGACTTGGTCATTTCAAAAAGAATAATTTTTTCCCATTTCTATAGAATGTTTTCACTTATGGTTCATTTTCTCATTGGTATGAGTTATAAATTTTTATTGATTCTTTAGAGGGGGCAGAATGATATGGAATGGGCTTTGGAAGAAGTGTAGGTGCAAGGGTAGGCGTAAGTATTATATTTGAAACCTCTTCTATCCCCAATTAATTTCCATGATAATATGGAATTACGTGGGATATAGACTTTGTTCATTGGATGGATTCTTTAAATATTTAATAAATTGTGGAAGGATCCCTAAATCATCCTATATAATTGATAGAGACGAGTGGTGTCTACAATTCACTATGAAGATTCTCTATATTGATGGGAAAATAATCCTCACGAGGTAGATATAGTCTTAGGAAGTATGTCAAACCCTAACACTAAGTAATGAAATATGATACCCTCTAATTAACCAATTGTTTTCATTTTGACAGTTCTATGAATGTTTTCTTCTATATAATTGAGAATTATTGGAAAAGAAACATATGATAGAGATATTTCCACCCTATAGATGACCGAGAAAAAAAGATGGTGTACTGTAAAAAGGATGTACCCTCTTGTGATTGTATGAATCACCCAGGATTACATGTTTCCTATTATGTATGGGTCTACCTAATAAGATTACAGAAGGACATGAAAATTTTCAAATTCTTCTCCTAGTCCCCTAAGCCATTGAAAATTGTAAATTTTTGGTTCCCAAAGTTTGGAAGGGGAGTGACCAGATCAACCCATTTTGGGTATGGTTTCTTTTACATATAAATTAGATAACACCACTCCTCCATAGATTGATATTTATTTGTTATCAATTGGCTGGTATAGATGAGACCATGAAGAATGTCTAGCACACCAAGATCTTGAACAGGGGAAGCAACTGGTAGGGTTAACTATGGCGGCCCTACCTATATCTTCTATGGGCAACCTATAAGTGATGTTTTGTAAGGGTGTTCCTAGACCTATTCTATTTGAGTAACTAATGAAGTATACTATTGATCTGCTACTCTAGGGTCCAAATATATTGGTTGTCAATACCCCAAGTAGAGAATATGTTTTTTTTCTCAATTTCTATTTCTGCGGTGAACCATATTTGTTGGGATACAACATTTTAGAGTGCATGTTAAGGCTTTGTTTGTATAAAATATCTATTTTGAATGTTTCCTCAGAGTATTTCTACATTGATTGTTCTCAATTATTTCATCTCTTCCTCTTTTTGATAAAATATTTCCTCAAGAGTAAGCAGTTAAAACTCTCCACTAAGTGAGTGAGTTGAAAAATTACATTTTACCATTTCATCATTTGATGATCCTTGAGGATGTAGTAATGGAGTTGTTGAGGGAATTCACAAATTTAGGGAAAGCCTTGGGTTTTGGTAAGGCACACCCCCCTCAATCATTTTGGTTTGGACAAAAAGATAAACCAAAAAATTCTCCGCATGACCCTATGTATTGTTCTCATGTTATACAGGGTCTGTAGGGGTGATGTTAATGAAATTCATTAGTATATTTGTAGTGGTATGTAGGAATTTCATCAATATATTTGTGATACTTACTTTTTTCCCTCCATGAGGTATTTCTTTCTTCTCTGTGGGTTCTCTTAGATATTTTTGGAAGATGGTAATCCAAAAGTAATCTCTATATAATTTTTTTATTAATCTTTTCAATGTGGTACAAGATTAAGGAATATGATGAACTTGGAGGATTCATTTTTCTACATTCCACCTAATTCTTAGAAGAATGAATTCTATTGGAGATGATTTTGTTGATGGGAAAAAAATCACCCAACCTTGTGGGATGGGGATGTTCCTACTCCATTTCGTCATTCTTTATTATGTGTTTCACTGACCTTAAATGTTGTGTTAAAAACCCCCATCCCTACAAGTTGAGCTTTCTCCTGGAATACCATGAATGCTACTTCTATGGATTCACTTTTTATTATGCAAAATTGTGTTCAAAAATGGGTTGGATACATGCTTTGAATTATACTTGAACTTCTTAGATCCGAATTCATTTTCTCTATTTAGGAAAATTGTGTTATCCGGTGATTGAATTCCCTCAAGTGATAAGAATTATTGACATTTTAAGATTCTTGATGCAAGAGTTTTTCAATGTCCTACTCTATTATGGTAGAATTTTCTTGAGAGTCTTATAGGGAAGGTTTTTGCAGATCCTGCCTTCTATTGAAATCTTGGTCTATCTATTTTAGCCATCCTAAAGCTATGACATTGCATGATGTAATATTTGATGGGATTTACTAATTGGGGAGTGCAAGAAAGTTCAATCCTCTATGTTTACCCATCATATAATATGAAAAATATTTGGGGAATCTGTGAGAAGCTAAAGTAAATATTTTAATGAACCAGTACATGGACGCTGAAGGGATCCTTTTTATTTTGCCGCATTTCAGTGTCATGAAACAAGGAGTTTCATGAATTAAATTTCATGGCATATACACTATATTCACATGATGTGGATTACAGATTAATCATATGGTAATAATGTTTTTCTCATGTGATGAATATTGTTTCATATATTAAGGTGTTTATCATATACACAATCACTAAACAACACCTCTAGGATTCTATACTAAAGAGTTTCTAAAAGCCAAAACCTGATTGGTATTTCATATTTAAACAATTGTCTCCTCATGTTTAACACGTGTTATACATATTTCACAAGGGTATCTATAACCTGGTATGAAAATGGTCGATGTATCACTAATAATTTAGTATAAATAAGGGCCTCATAGTAGGAGGCCTTTCTCATCATTAAATAGCCAATGAAAGGGCCTTCTTGATGAATTGAAATGCTATTACGGTGAGAAAATTCATATAGAATTCCATTATGGAGAGGAATACCATTATGGATTGACTTATGATACAAAGGGGAAATTCCAACAACATATACATTAGGGACCGCCCTCTTTTTAGGATGATAGTAAGAGGAGGTCATTTTTTGATCTTACAGACATGAGGAGTTCTACCATGGATCTCATTAGGAGAAGCCTTTGAGATCGATCATATTTGGGACATGAAGCAGGACATCATGGGGAGGTGTTTGGGTATGACCTCTGGAACTACTACTACTATTACGATAATTCTGTAGTAGGAGTGTATAATCATGATCTATAATAGATAATAATTTGAGGTATTAACGAGCTCTATAATTATGTTGGTATAGATCATAGATTGGTCCTTCATTTTCTAGTTATTTTGGTGAGGATTCATTTGTGATGCCTTCATATGAGTGGATGAGGCCACTTTCTGGGGAAAGTATTTTTCATACAAGAAAGCTTGTTTTGATAGCTCCTATGTCATTGTTAGGATTTTTTGACAGTCTTCTAGAATTTTGGTAGGGGGTTCTGCCTACATTTTAGTGAACATTGGAATAGGATGATTACCACTATTTTTAATGGGGTTTTGGAACTGATTTGGTTGTCTTTATATCAAGTGGTGAATTCATCCCATGAATCTCCTTAATGAGAGTAGAGGTGTGTTCCTTTTCTGGGGTAACATGTTGACGAGTCACTCCAATTGTGGGGATGGAGTTGTGTGTTCACCCCATACCCCTACCACTACTGTTATTATGTCCTAGAAGGTTTTTAAGTTGTGTGGAAGAATTTTTAGCATTCCTTTCTCAATATTCAGGATGGTCATGGTAATCTCAATGGATGGAATGAGGATTTATGAAACTATATGGTTGGAGTAGGGGTTCATGCTTGTTTATGTCCTCCATTTCATGTTAGTTGTTACTGATAGTACTTAGTCATGGGAGAAAATATTTGGGTCTAACCCTTTTTGTTTCTAGGAATTGATACCTTCTTTTTCATAGTGCTTCCATATGAGGTTTCTGATAGGGTTGATGGATGTGGGTAGGTGTGTGCACCTTCTCATGGTGTGCCACAAAATTTGACTAGTGAACATGACTAATGTGGGAAGGTGTTTCTGCATTCTCATAGTTTACCACTGAATTTGACTAACGGGATTTAAATAGATCCAAAATAGGCTGATTTCATTCTTGTATCATGTGGGAAGGTGTTTGTTCTCGCTCATGGTTTGCCAACGAATTTGTTTAGAGGGATTTCGGGATGCGGGTATGTGTTTCTGACTCCTCATTGTCCACTATCATATTTTGTTTTTGGGGTTCTCTAAAAGGGATAGAGGTGTATCCCTATTCCGTATTGAAAAGTTTATACCATTATAATTCCATCTCTCATTCCCAGTTCTGGAAGACATGGTCCAAACTTCTTAATACGTCCCCCTCATCAAGGTGAGTGTTCACTAATGCACGAAATTAACAATGATGATTATTGGAATGATCCATTTGAAAGGACCTCTATGTTTTCTAGTTGATTCCAATTTTGGCCTCTTGATCTTTCTTTATATGATAAGGAAGGATCTAATTGCCATTTTATTGGGATAATCCCTTGAAATGGTTGGATATGGTGATTGGTTCTGCCTATTTATGGATCTTCATCCATTGTAGTGTGGGAGAGTAGTGGGGATTTATATGATGGAGGGAATTTTTTCCAGCCTCCAGGTTTTGTATGGTACAATTTTGGTTCTAATACTAGGCTGGTGAATTAGATACCAAACATTGAAGTTTTTAGGTGGGAGATGTTGTCTCCTTCTTAGTTGAGGACCCATCATGCGAAGTGGTTGATGTACACATCTGCAAGAGTTGATATTACACCATTTGTATTGAAGTAATTTACTGTTAAATTTTCATAAAACATAGGTGACAAACACAAAAAAAAACCCATTCAAAGAATAATATCAATAAATAAATACATTCCTAACTGATTGTTTTGTTTTTTCCTCTTTTATTTTGAGAGTGAAATGGGCCTAATAAGTGGGTGAAGCCATCATATTAGCTATGGATTCATGTATAGTTCACTATTTTTGTTTTTTAGGAATATGTTATGGGTGTGTTTCTTTCAATGGTATAATTTTTGGGGTTTTAATTTTTCACAATCTTTCACCCTGAGTCCACTATTATTGAATAGATTTCAAATGGTTTTTTTGTGGAGCCCGAAACACCCAATTGCTCCCTTATTTGAGATGCTTGATAAACCATATTTCCAAAGGATGTAAGTCATTTTTAAATGAATCCAATTGGTATGAGGGACTCACATTTTTTGATACGATGGGAGTTTGACCTCATCACTCCATTTTGGGGTGAATTGTTTCCAAATTCGGGACTCTCTTAATGATTTAAGATATATTAGAAAATCCTTTATTCATTCCCAATAATAATTTATGTCACCCCTAGTGTAATAATAAATTATTAGCATGTATAATCCATCTATTTATATATATATATATAATGATCTTCATTGACGGAGATATCTATATGTATATGATGTTCCACATCAATGGTTTCTTTTTCTGAGTGGACTATATATTCTTTTGTAATTTATTACTATGATGTTGGTTTTAAGCCACATAGTGGGGTACTTTGGTTTTTATTATCATCCAAGGAGGAAAGAGTTCCTTTCATGCTAAGATCAGGTCGATATAATTGCTTTTATATGTATCCTTAGGAATGAATTAGAACCAATTTAGATAGTTTCAACTTAATTTTACACATAATACCATTTAAGGTCATGTGATGAGGACCAAACCGTGTAGTTTAACTTCATGTGGCAAGGATGTCTAAGAAAAAGTTTACTAGCCAATGTTTTGTGTGGTAATTATGATGTGTCATCCCAGGGAACCTTAATTGTAAGTTGGATACAAGTTTAGACATGACCATACTATGAATGTGGCCAAGAAATAATTAGGGTTTATTTTGGGGTTCTGGTTTTGAACCTCAAAGAAGATTTGTATGTATCCCATTTGAATGGAAAACAAAGAGCACTAGCTATAAATAGGGTTAAGGAACTAAAACTATGGTGGTCCCATAAAAGTTTGTTTCATTGGTAATGTGGGCCTTTGATAGGATTTGATTGGGAATAACACTAAATTGGATTCTCTTTATAGTTGGAGTATGATGAATGTCTCAACTCATGATTATTTGGAGGTTTGGTTGTGGATTTAACATAAAAACATTACCATTGAAATTATTCATTGGAAATATGTCCCCTTTTGAGGATAATTGAGGTATTTTTATTCTCACACATTATATGATGATTCCCATGAAATTGGATACATGTATTTTAAGACCCATTATTATATAGGAACTTTGAAGAAAGGAAAAAGGAAGATATGTGAAAGGAGTTTGTATCGATACATGCATCTGACCATACAGATGTCATTGTCATGTCTGTCCTTTATTCCCACTCGATTCAGGCTATGATGTGAGATTCAATACGAAGTGGAATATATGAAAATGTGTATAGACCCTTGTTTTCTAATGGATTAGGGAGGGGTTATTGGATAAGAATAATGTGATTTGATGTGCATTCCTCCACTCTAATTTTCATAACCATGATAGTCACATCAAAATAAACACTTGGCTACTTCCCATAATAAATTCATAGGGATTAATCTTTGAGGTATTATTATATCATAGTTCATAATAATAAAAGAGGATAAGGAACTAATCCATGTCAATTGGAAAATAAAGTGTGATCCCGTCACTTGTCGTATGGAATAGTAGGTCCCAAGTCTCAGAGACGATGATTTAAGGACATAGCCTTAACCCTAATGTCTAAGAATAGTAAGTAAATGGAACATAACCATGGTCCATGTTACTAGTAACCAATAGTATTTATAACTATGTTAAGATAGAGGGCCCTACCCATCAGTTAGGAAAAGTGTGGGACACCTTTGACCGATGGAATGCATAACTAAATGTGAAACATACTAGTGTGTATTTCATCATCGTCATTCAAGCTAGGAGGCCTTGTTAAAGGATTTAATTTCTTCCAAATCATACTATGGATTCAAATAAAGAGGATCCATAAAAATAGTGTCTTAAAATATATCCTATAAGGTGTCTCACATAGGACAAGGCTTGGAGAGTAGATGGTTCTTCTTGTAATGTTACCTGGGAGGAATTGGAAGGGCTTCACACTAGGTAGGATGCATGTGAAGAGATGACTTGGGAGATGGAAAACCTAGGAAACAACAACTAGGTGAGTAATTTATTTACACACGAAGGGATTTCATAGGTGTCTATGGAAGGGCGTCACATAGGTCCCATATTGGGGGGGGGGGACCCTCACACCAGTGCTTGTCAACTACGGGGATGGGTCCTCACATAGGAGTCTTATGTTTGAGACAATGGAGGGAATTATATCCCACCATCATTATTACTTACCTATTATCTCTTGTTTAAGAGAGATTCGTAAAGTAATTTTGAGGTCCTAGGTGAAGGGTTTATGTGACCAGAGCTTTAAGGCGTCTTTTAATTTTCTATTTGAAAAAATTATGATATATTGGGTACTATTTATACGCAAACATGGGAACATGGTTGAAGGAGGTAACCTGTATTGGAAAATGGAATTGGTACCCAACATAGTAGTTACTCCCAGAGGTTTATATGCCTTTTGGGTTGCATAGGTGGGCCTACATGGGACTTCTAAAGTGTATGTTTGGTGCATGAACACCTTAGATTACTTCCTTTGATCCTTCCTGGGGCTCTTCACTTATCTAATACATGAGGTATTTTTTATTAGATAATTTAATACCTTTTGAAAAAAAAATTATTAAAAAATACCACCTCATCTGGATTGGATCTGTTGAGAAGAAGAGAGTCTGATCCTGAGCTATTTCGAGGAATATATTCTTAAGGTCACACTTGTAGTCCATGAAGGTCTGGAGTGAATTCCTAGAGAATAGTTCTAGAGAATAGGTATTTAGAGTCTATAAATAGGGTCATATTTCCATCATTTTTCCCTTTATTCATGAATTAGTTTTGGTCTCATCACTTATGTCATCTATTCTACAATCTGAATAACTTCCTACACAAGTACATGATACATTCACTTGAGTGAATTTTCTATGCTGGATCACTTCATCAAGTGGAATACATAGGTAGCTTAGTTGAGGGACCTACAAGAGGGACATTTTTGAGTGGCCTATGAAATGGATATGGTCAATATTCTTGTGTGAAGGGTTTTTAAGGTGATTTAATGTGGTCCTTCCTGTAACGCCCCGATCCAAGTTACCTTGAGTCGGTGTATTATTACATAACATTGGCATGATCACAATAGATCAAGTCTCGAAATACTGATTAGTTTAGCAGAATTAGAAATACTATATACATGTATAATTTTTACATTACATTATCCGATGAAAAAAAAACAACATTGTGTCTTCTTTGAGAATTTTTATATCTCATAGCCTATTGTTGCAGGTCAGTCATAATATATTTCTTCATATCCTATAAGAAAGAAAACATAAGAAAAGGGTGAGATCAGATGGTCTGTTAGGACAACAATATATAGGAAACTATCATAGATAATTATAAAAATTTAAGGCAATGTTTGATACTAAAACACAAGAATTTTAAACATAAACTTTTTAATAATATGGAAAATATAAATAAAATAATTCCATTTACTTATTCACATGGATATTATTCTAGTATAATAGTCACATGTAATATCAATAGTAAATTTCATAATTATGGAATGCATAATTCCATACATCATAAACACATAGTCAAGGCCTTGTTCCAAAACTACAAATAAGATTTTGTCATGGCCTTGTGCCAAGAAACTTGTTTGCCTCATGAGACCTACCAATGCATAGAGGAGCTATAGCGGGATCCACCCATCATTTAATAAGTCCAATTCATTCCTCATATTGAAAGGTTGAAACATAATCTAAACATTCATATTAAAACTAGCATATGAAATGTCAATAATTTTACCACAAACCATGAATGGTATAAAAATAACAGATCCATAATCCAACATAACTCATTCAATACTGTGTGGAAGATTGTATTATAATAAATTAACCTCTATTGAAAATAATGAAGGATATTGACATAAAAGAAAATAATGGTTAAAACTATTTGAGAGAAATATCTCCCTTTTTCTTGAAAATATTTAAAATCCACACTATTTATCAAGAAGACATTTAAATTATATTTTTGAATCAAAGTGTCCTTTACCACTTTGAATCTTTTAAAAGGAATTTTTTAAAACATTAATGTCAATATGAATAAATCCATAAAACCATTTTTAAAACATGGAAATTATTGAGAAATAATTAGAATAATAAATCATTAAATCTCTTAAAATGATATTTTAGTTAGAGTTCCTAACAAAATGAGAGACGCTTGAATAAAAATAATCGAGGTAACTAAAACATTATAATATCACAAGAATAAATGGATTCATGATATCTATATATATACTAATATTAGGTTTTCCCACCTGTGATATTTCAATCAAATAAACCCCCACATCCTAATTCCCATATGTGTCAAGCCTACAAACATCCACGACCCTCCTACGCTACCCATCTCTACCATTTTCTCCCTCCTCATCCCTCTCCCGCTCAGCCTTCCCATCATGATTTATGTCTCCCCTGTTTCCATTATCCAGTGCTCCACCATTCTTCCCCTGCTCATGATTTCCATCAGGTTCACCTCCCTCTCCCTCTTTCTTCCTCATGAGGTTTCCATTGGTGTGTTGTCCCACTCGCACTGTTGATATCCCATAACCCTCTTCCATTATTCCTTTGGATTCCCCTCTCTCCCCGTCATGATTTCACTCTTCAAATTATTCAGTTTCATGACCTCCACTATTCTTCACACCTCATCAGCCACCAATTTCACTATCATTAGTGTCTTAATCCTACAGTTTTCACTACATCTCATTAATCCATCTTCCACTCTCCGTACCTCCACCCCATCGTGACTTCTCTACTCCATGTTCACCACTATCGATCTCCTCCCCATCACAAGTTACATATTCCGAATCACTTATTTGAAAACCACCACTATTTTACCTTTCTCCTCATCCTGCAAATCCATCAAGATCATCCTCCCAAATCTAGAGTTACTGGTGCTTCTCCAGACTCCGTCTTCACCTCTTCTGATATCTGCAATCTAGGGTTTCGTAAGCTACTATATTAAGTCCCCAAAATCTAGGTTTTTCATTCCATTGTGATTGATACTAGGGATCCATCATCGCTGAATACCTTAAATTCCATCATGTACCTCTACTACGATAATTGATAAATAATTCATCGCCAACTACTCCCCCATTTATCTCTAAAATCCATACTCCTCTACTCAGTGAATTCACTCGGGTTATCCTTGGTTCAGCTCCCAAAATCCATTATGCAATAGGTATGTTATCTTAATATCCTTCAATACCTATCCATTCTATGCATCTTCTATTATGTTCATGTTAACATAAGGTAATGATAATTTCATAATAATATATCTTATGTCAATACTTCAAGTATTATTTGTCTTCACCATTTACCATATTCTGATGAAAATAAATTACTATAATTTGACAGCCAACCATAGAAGAGTCTATATGCACATTCTAAGTGTTATGTTTCTTCTTCATATACAATGTCTATAAAATGGGTTCAAATTTAGTTTTAATTTTCATGTTATGTTTGAAAATAAAAAACTTCTACTGTAGTTTGTTTTATGTCTGTGATTATATCCTCTCGGTTGACTTCCTGCATCTCCAATTCCCTCTTACAGCATATTCACACTTCAGGTATGTGATAATTTATTTTTCTATTTTTATGTTGCGATTGTGCATTATGTGTTTAAAATTTTGTATTATGTTCAAGGAAAAATTTATGTTTTACTAACGGTAGAACTTGTGGGCATTGTGGCGATGTCCCAAAGAAAAGAGGGACTTTTGACATCTCCGTACTTCAGGTATGTGATAAATTTATTGTTTCACCCTGTGTAGATGATTTTTTATAAGATATTACAATTCTTCTGGTTTGAGTCAGGAATTTGGGAATCTAATTAATTTTTCCATCATGTTTTTGATCATCACTATTTGTCCTCGCATCAATTTGGCTTTAACTCTATTTAGCTTTACTGTTAGTCTATTGAATTCACTCTATGTGTTCCAATACTCCCAAATATTATTTTTCTTCACCATTTACCATCTTCTGATTTCAGTAAATTACTATAATTTGACAACCAACCATAGAAGTATCTATATGCACATTCTATGTATTATTTGTCTTCTGCATATACATTGTCTATACAACGAGTTCAAATTTAGTTTTAATTTTTATGTTTTGTTTGTCACCATTTTTCACTACTGAAACACTATGATGCCAACATCCAGGATAGGGGCTGTAGTGCAGCAAGTACTGAAAGCACTGCTAGATTTCTATTATTTAAATGGATTTCCTTCATAATGTCTATGAAGGAAACAATATGTACTATTTACGGAGTTGCTCTTAATTTTTTTGAAATGTAATCTGATATTAGAGGATTTTCTATTATTTCTATGTTATTTAATAAACCATAACCTTATGTGGAAAAACTAAACCTTATTTTATGAAACAACCTATTTTCTTGAAGACATACTTATGTAAAATTTTAGAATATCAATACTCAAACTGATTTCAACTTCAAAGATATTCCATGGGAATGACTTCTTCAATTGCTCAAAAATTCTTCGTTCTAGATCTTTTGGGACTATTTTCTATGCCCAGTGTATATACATTATCTAATAAGTCATTACTGGATATGGGATGTCTACTTGTTCTAGCAAGTCCGTGAGGGCTTTACAAGTTTTTCTATGAACTGGATTTCTTCCTGTTTGTGAAAACTTTTGGGGTTTCACCTCCATGATGTTGTGTTACATGATTTAATTGTTTTTATGATTTGATGGATGTCTTTCCTTTCTCTCACTGGATAATGGTTTTTCACCCTGTTCAGTTATCTGCATTGAGGTCTTAATGTTGTCCTGAAGTTTCTGCCCTGTTTTGTTTGATGATAGGTTTTTTTTCTAATTCCTGGGTTTCTTTCTCAACTGGAATTCACTTTATTTTCTGATTATCAATTTGAAAACATTATGGAAGTGAAAGGATGTCTTCTTGAGGTTTTAGTTTTGATGAATGTGAATGCTTGGCATGGTCAACTACCTATTTGATGGGCTTCCTGGAATGCATTTTCCACTGGTATGACCTACTTTTTCAGTTTCACTTATTCCTTCTGGCAGTTCAAGACTATCATTGGGTAGTACATGAACTACGAGTATAAATAGTTTTTATAGTATGAATTACCTTCACTGATGAATATGGTATTTTAATACACATATTCATTAATAAAAATATTTTAGTACCATGTAAA
Organism: Viscum album; assembly: GCA_963277665.1. Classification (NCBI taxonomy): domain Eukaryota; kingdom Viridiplantae; phylum Streptophyta; class Magnoliopsida; order Santalales; family Viscaceae; genus Viscum; species Viscum album. The sequence continues at coordinate 1,110,218,757 of OY728123.1, forward strand.
GAATTAAGTATACTAAATATACTAATCATAGGTTTTCTCCACTTCCACGTGTCACTCACACAACACACCATGTCCATTTTTTCACACGTGTCAACCCTCCATTGCTCCATGACCCCCATTTAATCCTGTTTTCTTCCATCTTCTCCATCCCACTCCCGCTTCTACTTGGGTTTCATCTCATCGCGACCGATGGTCCCCTAAAACCCCCACCTCTGTCGACCTTCATCTCTCGGTTATATTGCACTTTGTCCTCCTATTTATTCGACATGCTCCTTCCCCAGTTTCACCTCACCTCTTCATCGTCTTCCATATCCCACTCGGTCTTAGGTTTGACCTCTTAGTGACCCAGGGTTTCATAAATTCCCCCATGCCAACCTGCTCGTCCTTTTATTGCCCCAATATAGGGTTTCCTCAACATCTCAATTTCTTCTCCCCAGTCAAGGTTCTGCATTCAATTTACCAAGTCTAGGGTTTCATCACCATGCTTCGTTCACCTCTACCTCTGCTTGAAGTTGCTTTGCCTCTATCTACTCCACCTCCACCTACTCCACCTCCGCCTCCATGAATCCACTTGCTTCGCCTCTTCCTCCATCATCATCTTCATGTTTTCAGGTGTTCTATTGAAGAGGATGTGGCCTCGATTCATCCATACACACAATAGGTTTTTTTTCAAATATTCACTCAAATTTTCCTTCTATCACCAAAATCATTACAATTTTTATGAAATTATAGATACCTCATTGTTTTTTTCTAGAATGTTGTTTTAATAACCTATACAGAACTTCATGGTTATTTATACTAGGTTAACTTGTGGATGAGGTTCCACTACTATACATAGAGGTATGTTCTTTCATTTCATATTTTTTTAGATTATAATTCATTCAAGGTTTTATTCATCACTGTGTAAATGTATCCATCTATTTTTTTGATTCTTATGTGCTGAAATGGTTGTCATTCGGATTATGGTATGTTCTCTGCATGCCATTTAGGTACTGTTTAATTAACCTATTTGAGAAGTAATGTGTGGGTTTTTGTTGCACCAATCGGTAATTTTGTTGATGTTGTTTGAGTGTTTTATTCATCACTGTGTCAATTTATACATCTAATTTTTGATTCATAGATACTGAAATAGTGGTCATTTGTATTATGTTATGTTCTCCTTATTCCATTTAGGTGTTGTTTAATTAACCTATTAGAGCAGTAATAAAATGGTTTTTTTGCATTATTCTGTAATTTTATTGAAGTTGTTTTAGGGATCTATTTGTTCATATTTATTTAATATAAAAATTCAAATTCTATTTCTCTGTTAATCTCATTTCGAATTTGTAAACTGGAATATATTAGTTTATTTTGTTATACCTCCATTTATATTTCATTTTATATTTCACATTATATTTCACTTTATATTAGTTCGTGTTGTACTGAAATTGCAGTTTACATTCCCCTTTTTATAGTTGTTTCAATATAACATCATATTGTAGTTTATATTGAATTTTATATTGCATTATCATTTATTGAGATTGAATTTACCTTGTAGATTATATTATCATGCATGTTTTTTCTTTATGCAGAATACAATTTCCTTCTTCAAGCATGCATTATCATGCATGCTCATATGTGAGTTTGGCTGATACTATTGATTTCTGTATTTCCAGTGATTAATATTTTTTCTTCCACATATGAAGTTTCTTCCATTGGTTTCATTTTCACTTCAAGAAACCAACTAATTGTAGTATAGCCAATGGTTTGGTAATTTACTTTAATCTCTTGTTTCCTTATAGTTTTTATTAACTTATAGTAATTAACTACTTCAATGTTTTTCATCAAGGTTTTTTTAACAGTGTTATTATTATTATTGCTTTTATATGGACCGAGGATTTTTTATGTAGCATCTCATTTGGTAGTCATCTTATGGAACATGTCATACTTGAATAAAGGTTTATCTTTCAGTACTTATCCATTTTGGGAACACACATTCTGTTTATTTATGTTTAAAATGGCATGTTACAAAATAATTATCCACTATTATCTATACTAATACTATAGTTTACTAATACAATATAATGAAAGGATAATATCATAAAATCATTAATCTTAATGGTAGATTTATATACATTAAAATAGATAATCTATGTTCTGATATGTAATGATAGTTTCCTGTAATAATGTTATCCCACATTATGAATTGTTATATTTTTCTCCAGTTGAACATATTTACATTTGAAGGAATTGTCACTGTTTTTTTATTTTGCGGTGAAACACATTTCTCTAAAAGTGAATAGATTTTCTAGTACTGGAATTTTTACGTTTATAGTTGATGTCTGTTGAAATGAAGTGAGTATATCTCTAAAATTTGACAGATTTTCCAATCAAGTGATTTTCCAATTGATGTCGACTCATGTACGGGTTTTTTTTCAGGTGAACACATTTTCCAGTTGAACATATATACAATTATAGGAAATTTCATTGTTTTTTTGTTTCTCAGTAAAAATAATTTCTCCATTAGTGATCAGATTAACCATTAATGGAATATTTATGTTTTTAGTTGAAGTCTGTTGAAATGAAGTGAGTAAATCTGTACAGGTGAACTGTAGAGACCCTAAGCCTGATGTACATGGACATTACATTACTTTTGCAGAATACTTTGTACATAACAAAAACACACACACAAGGACCGTAATAGTTTAGTGTCTTTGGAAACTTGGAACGTAATCTTCTAATCATGGTGAATGATCTTCAACATCTCCCATAAAGATCTTCCCTTTTTTTCTTACATAAAACCTTTCTTTATATCCTGGGGAAAATAAAACATAAAATGGTGAGCTCAAATTCTCAGTAAGGGTAAACAAAAGAAATATCAATCACATCATATTCATAAGAACATATCTTTTGGAAATCTTAACCTGCAAAAGAGATCATAATTTCATAACATGGAATAAATCATAGTAGTGAAATATATTCCCAATAATCATAACTTAAAACATGAAACTTTGTGGCATACACACATAATCATAGAGAATCATTTGTTATTAGTCAAGACTCATTTCCAAGACTATCTTAGTGGACAAAGTCCATTTCTGAACCGATTTCATTCCTCGTTTCAGTCCTGTTTCACTAAACCGGTATAACCTACCATTCCAGCCATGTCTATCTCATGAGATATAAAATCTTTACCCAATGCATTAGAGGGAGATATAGGCCCCACCCATCTCATAATGATACCATTATTATGTGTGCCACAAAATCATAAATCATACATCATTGCATAACCCATGTATTGAAAATGGGATTCTTAAACAACATGACATCATAAAACAATTCATATAAGATAAAGGAATTCATAAAAATATTTCCATCACAAAATTATCAAATCAATGTAATAATAGGGATATAAACAGAACCCTTTATTATCTTATATGGAAAATAATTTTGATAAAACACTTGAACTCCATTCTTGAGGAAAATATCCTTTCTTCTTCAAAAACACTTTTCCTTTCTTAACATGTCATAAAATTCTAACTAAAAGAAGTTGATTAAAAATAAACATAAAAACTTTTAAGGGAAGCTTCTTGGAAATAATGTTTTAAAAATCCATTCATGCAGTATAAGTTAAAAGAAAACATTCTTCTCGTACTTTTGTCGGAAAAGTCAAAAAGTACCTCGTACAAAAAATGACAAAAGATTCATTTCATATCATTTTCTAAAAACTCACCAAAGGGTAAATTTGGATTTAAACAATTTTAGGTGGATGGAAATAACATTACATATTGAGAAAACATGGATATGGATGATAAAATACACCCCAATAAATTTCAAAATATAAACAATCTCGGATAAAAATGAGATTGTGATATTTCCCTTACCATAGGTCCGATTTTCTTCGTAAGTGTCCGAAACTCCTGTATAATGATTTAAATAATGTCATTTACTTATTACAGAATCATAATCATTGTTATGATATCATATATGGTTCACTTATGACTTTATTTTACCCGTTATTTTGTAAATTCCATGTTAATGAGCGTTTTGGGTAAAATCGTTTCATTTGTCATCCGTGTTTTGACTTGTAATTATTCATATGATTACTTAGATCATGATTAAATACTTCCAGAATATAAAACATGATTTATATATAATATATATTTAGAATATACATATATATAATAGATTAGTAGATGGAATGAAATACACCGTTCATGGAGACAGTATTTCGTACGTACGCATGAATGTTGTTTTTGTTTTCTTATTTAGTTGAATGGAATTAAGTAGATGACATACATATATATACACATAAATCCATTATCATTATTATGTAAAATATTTCATTATTAATTATTATATATACTTTATAATCATTCATTAATGGTTAACGTGGAGAATGAATCTCATCGCGTCATGGAGACGGTACTCCGTACGTACGCATGAGTGATGATATCGTTCTCATGATCGTGGAATTATATTGGAGTGTATATATACTATTTCAGAATCAATATAAATTTTTAATAGTCATATATAGTCATTATTTACACCATTATACCCATCCAAGTAAGGTGGTGGTGGAAAATAGAATACACCACAGTGTGGAGACGGTATTCCGTACGTACGCACGCGCGGTGATTTCTTTTTCCGTAGGATGGATAGATGGTAAAATAGGGTTGTTTCATACTTATAATAATCTATCAGTATATGATTGATACTGATTTTATTACTTCATAATGAAACAACTAAAGAATAAGAAGTGGAAGAACAAATAAAGGTGAAAGAATCGGTAACAGACATTACCTCTTCTTTGAAGTGCTTCTTTGAGACCTCCTTTTAGGGTACTAAAATAGGTCTTTGAAGAAGACCAGAACCTCTAGGATGTTTCTAGGGAATTGTAGAGGAGAAATTGGCAGGGGTTGGGCGAGATTTAAGGCTCTAAGTGGTGTGAGGAAGAGGGAGGAGGAGGTGCCCTTTTATAAGGGAGGAGAGAGGTACCTTTGGAATAACAAAACCTATTATTTTATTATAAAGTCAAATTCGGCTTTAAATAGCTCCAAATTGATTTATTTCTAAGATAAGGTGGGTATAGGTCGAAATTCTCTCATTAAATAGAATTTAGACAAGTTTAGGTTCCTATTTTAACCTTATCATTTGGATTTAACATTAAGTTAAATAATTTTACTTTTACCGTGTCTTCTTGTGTTCTTATACTATAAGGTTAATAAACTTACTATAAGAAGCCAAACGAACCCCAAGTTGTTTATTATTAATACATATAACCTTATATAAGTCATTTGGCTGACCCATAGATTTTAGGAATAAAATAACAATTAATAATATAATATTTGTTTTAAAAACTATTTTATGTCAATTTTGACACTATTTAGTAATTGATTTTTGTGAAAATCATAACAGAATGATTACTTAGAAAAAAATTAATTAAATCAATACTAACATGTCATATTAACCTATAAAATTATTGTAATTCATAAAAAGTCTTAAATTACATTTATTTGGGTATTTATAACATCAATTATGTCAATATTTCATTAATAAGACAATTACTACATCATCTTTGTGTCATAATAAATGATAATTATTTAATCCCTAAAAATTCCAAATAAATTCCTATGATGTAGATAATTGTATTAGCTTACTGGATACTATTCATTTTCGAAGTTTCATGAAGTTTATCACTAAATTAAAATTATTATACTTATAAGATTTAAGAAAGTTACATGTTGTCACATTCTTTGGTTTTAATAATAATTAAATTATTTTAAGGGAAAAAAGTCCATTAAATGAATCTAATCCGACCCTTAGGTGATATGGGTCGACTTTTAGTCATCCAATAGTATTTTGACATGTGTTAGGGTAATTTTATAATATTATATTTACCCTTAATTACCCGATTTACCTTTAACTATGGTAAATAAAATTTACCGTAGTTACTATTCATAATTCCCAAAAATAAAAAGTAGCTTATTAACATAATTTGGACCCAATGATTCCAAATATGGAATCCATTTTTCCAAATTCAATACACAAAAGTTTCATAAATTAAATTAAAATTAATCCCGTTGTCGAAAGAAAATGGGTTTTTCTTTAAAACATTGCAAAAGATTGAATTGATTTAACCTACGAATTTAATGTAAAATAAATGCAAATGACATACATTATATTAAATGGTAAAAATATATTCTATTTATACTTTAAAACCATTCAATATTATAATTTAACCATATAAATTATTGCGATGAAAAAAGTTGTTTTTAATTAAAATATTGCGTGTTTTTACTATTTATCAAAATATGAAAGTTACCATAATAATATGAAAAAATTATCCAAAGTAAATTTTTATTTCATGATTCCAAAGAAGAATTTTATTTTGTCAAATTGAACTTATAAACATGTCAAAAACTATATTTGAAGTGGGTGTGCCATCAAAAGGCGGCAAAACTGCATTTTTTGAAAAATACTTATTTTACCCGAAGTATTTATTTTGTTCTTATACCATGTTTTAGAAAATGTGTAAGATGAATAATAATGTTATAAGATTAAAAATTTAGTTAATACTATTCATAATGGCTAGTTCATAATAATATTATAATAATATATCTTTGTTTAGTAAAACCTGGTATTGCGTACAACACACGCTATCGAGGAAGGTCGCGATTGCGTGTAATGCAAGCCATGTTAGGGTTGTGTGTTGTGCAATAATACTTCATTGTTTTTTATAACATAATCCAACCATATTTCATTTATACATTTATATATATATATATACTCAATTTTGTGTAGAATAACTATTATCAAATTGTGTGTAACACGATCTAAGAATAGTGTTGCGTATACTGCAAGCTAATACGGTGTTGTGTATAGCGCAAGGTAATCTTAGTGTAGAATACAACAAAATAAATTAATGAAATTAAAAGAATATTTTTCATAAAATCTCGGGGTTTTACATTCTACCCCCCTTAAAATGAATTTCTCCCTCGAAATTCATCGGGGTTATAAATGGTTTACAACTCGAAATTTGTTTAATAAAAACCCACATCATAAAAAGGAATACCAAAACATGGATTTAAAAACTAAAGTATGAAATGTAACGGTTACCCAAATTAACTCATCACTGGGTTTCCACGTAGGAGAACATAGGTGAAAATACGGATATGGAAGAAAAATCTAACCATCAAGTTCTGATGGAGAGTGGTAGAGAACATGGCTATGAAAAAGCCAACAATCACAAAGCTATTGATTTGTGATGATATAAGGTATCATCTGATTCATCGGATATAATGGAACTAGGACAACATTTTTGTTTTTCAAGATCATTTCCCTAAATTTGAGGAAATTGGAATTAGAATAAATACTTTCGTGATTTTGGTATAGTCTCACCGTTAGTTGTTCTTTGGAAAATTTCCACTTCATCTCTTAAAGAAATGAAGTTGAATTTGTCATTCGTGATGTGTTAGCAGATCATGTGATAGAATGAGGGGTCATTCCATCTATTTCAAACAAAAGTTTAGAAAAGTTATCAAAAGAAATTTGTAAGTCCATCTATAGTGAGATTAATCATATATGGATCCTAAAATAGACTTATACTTCTTATATTATACTGATTAATATAATAAAACTAGTTTCTACTAAACAGGGACTTCCTGGAGGCCAGTGGTAGGTGATAAAGGCCAGTCTCACTTCAGTTGTGGGTTCGATTCCCACAGCCTTGTCCGACGCGATGGGTTGTCGCCCGTCCTGCAGGTTGTCCTTTTTCTAAAGCTATATTACTATAACATCCCATCAACAATATCAAAAAAAGTTTTATCCTTAAACCATACTAACTTATTTCCAACATAATCCACTCCAATCTTTAGGATTATCTAAAATACTTCAGTCTAAGATCACAGTATAAAGAAAATGATCACGTGAATTCCATCATTTATCCCTCATATATCTTGTTCGTCACATTCCAGTCATGTGAATACCATAATCATGTAACCTCTTGAAAAATGAATACCCATTGAATCTTAGTGAAAACATGAGTGCTGTCAAAATTTAACTCTTTCCACGTACCAAAATCCTCAAAATTCTGTATACTTAGTCCTTATATCAATCATGAGCTCATGAATACTGTCAAAAATTTCATTTTCTCCTTATCCCTTCATTATGCGCATATCACCTGCTTTCAAAAATATTTGAATCACTTTTCATGGTTACCGGTACCTTATAAATATTGAAAACCATAATAGAATAATACAAAAATATTCTAATACACAATAAAAGTACCTCAACAACATTATTCTTGAATACCAATACATAAAAACTTCAATCCATCCTCTTCAATTAATGTCCTAGAATAAGTCCTTCCTTGATTTAGAAGTAAATTTTTAGGTCAGGACATTGAGTTTGGTAATGCCCATGTTCTCCACAAATAAGACATTGAACTCTATAACAGCCTGTCACTCTATGACCCTTTTCTCCACACAGATAACATCGGTCCCTCCATTTGAGGTATTCCTCAATGATCTTCTTCCCTTCTTTAGAAATCTCAATCTTCCTTTCTTTATGCTCCTCAACATGCGAACATGAAAAATAGTCTATCTTCCTCTTCTTTGATGAATTAGGCATACCACTAAATTTCACCTAGTTAATCATATATCGTGATGACTGATTCAGCATAATCACAATATCTTTCTCTCTAGGCATTACATAATTTTTTTCTCATAGTCACCAATTTTTCCATTGGATTCAATGTTAACCTAATTCCTTCTAGTTCCCTCCATTAACTAAAACAAAAAAATAATTCTCTGAGAGGAAAAAATCATGCTAGAGAAAACAACATAGTAAAGGGGGAGTACCCTCAATATATAACATCTTAGGTTAAATTCTAAGATCGTTAGCGTAATTCTAGGACTATAACCTATACGTATACTTAACCTTAGAGACATCCCTAGACAAACCTTAGAAATATCTCTAGGGATCTCACTAAAGTTCTCGCATCCTAGTTTCCAAAGGTTGACTAAACCTTTCCTCTGATACCAACTGTAGAGACCCTAATCCTAACGTACATGGACATTATATTACTTTTTCAGAATACTTAGTATATAACAAAAACACACACACAAGGACCATAATAGTTTAGTGTCTTTGGAAACTCGGAACGTAATCTTCTAATCATGGTGAAAGATCTTCAACATATCCCATAATGATCTTCCCTTTTTTTCTTACCTAAAACCTTTCTTTATATCCTGGGGAAAAGAAAACATAAAAGGGTGAGCTCAAATTCTCAGTAAGGGTAAACAAAAGAAATATCAATCACATCATATTCATAAGAACATATCTTTTGGAAATCATAACCTGCAAAAGAGAACATAATTTCATAACATGGAATAAATCATAGTAGTGAAATGTAATCCCAATAATCATAACATAAAACATGAAACTTTGCGGCATGCACACATAATCATAGAGAATCATTTCTTATTAGTCAAGACTCATTGCCAAGACTATCTTAGTGGACAAAGTCACTTTCGGAACCGAGTTCATTCCTCGTTTCAGTCCTATTTCACTGAACCGGTATAACCTACCGTTCCAGCCATGTCTATCTCATGAGATATAAAATCTTTACCCAATGCATTGGAGGGAGATATAGGTCCCACCCATCTCATAATGATACCATTCTTATGTGTGCCACAAAATCATAAATCATACATCATTGCATAACCCATGTAGTAAAAATGGGATTCTTAAACAACATGACATAATAAAACAATTCATATAAGATAAAGGAATTCATAAAAATATTTCCATCACAAAATAATCAAATCAATGTAATAATAGGGATATAAACAGAACCCTTCATTATCTTATATGGAAAATAATTTTGATAAAACACTTGAACTCCATTCTTGAGGAAAATATCCTTTCTTCTTCAAAAACACTTTTCCTTTCTTAACATGTCATAAAATTCTAACTAAAAGAAGTTGATTAGAAATAAACTTGTAAACTTTTAAGGGAATATTCTTGGAAATAATGTTTTAAAAATCCATTCATGCCCTATAAGTTAAAAGAAAACATTCTTCTCATACTTTTGTCGGAAAAGTACCTCGTACAAAAAAACGACAAAAGATTCCTTTCATATTTTTTACTAAAAACTCACCGAAGGGTAAATTTGGATTTAAAAAATTGTAGTTGGATGTAAATAACAATTCATATTGAGGAAACATGGATGTGGATGATAAAATACACCCCAGTAAATTTCAAAGTATAAACAATCTCGGATAAAAATGAGATTGTGATATTTCCCTTACCTTAGGTCCGATTTGCTTCGTAAGTGTCTGAACCTCCTGTATAATGATTTAAATAATGTCATTTACTTATTACAGAATCATAATAATTGTTATTATATCATATATGGTTCACTTATGACTTTATTTTACCCGTTCTTTTGTAAATTCAATGTTAATGAGCGTTTTTGGGTAAAATCGTTTCATTTGTCTTCCGTGTTTTGACTTGTAATTATTAATATGATTACTTAGATCATGATTACTTAATTCCAGAATATAAAACATGATTTATATATAATATATATTTAGAATATACATATATATAATAGATTAGTAGATGGAAAGAAATACACCGTTCATGGAGACGGTAGGCCGTACGTACGCATGAATGTTGTTTTCGTTTTCTTATTTAGTTGAATGGAATTCAGTAGATGACATACATATATATACACATAAATCCATTATCATTATTATGTCATATATTTCATTATTAATTATTATATATACTTTATAATCATTCATTAATGGTTAACATGCAGAATGAATCTCATCGCGTCGTGGAGACGGTAGTCCGTACGTACGCACGAGCGATGATATCATTCTCATGATCGTGGAATTGTATTGGAGTGTATGTATACTATTTCAGAATCAATATCACTTTTTAATAGTCATATATAGTCATTATTTACACCATTATACCCATCCAAGTAAGGTGGTGGTGGAAAATAGATTACACCACGGTGTGGAGACGGTATTCCGTACGTACGCATGCGCGGTGATTTCTTTTTCCGTAGGATGGATAGATGGTGAAATAGGGTTGTTTCATACTTATAATAACATATCAGTATATTATTGATACTGATGTTATTACTTCATAATGAAAAAACTAAAGAATAAGAAGTGGAAGAAGAAATAAAGATGAAAGAATTGGTAACAGACATTACCTCTTCTTTGAAGTGCTTCTTTGAGACCTCCTTTTAGGGTACTAAAATAGGTCTTTTAAGAAGACAAGAACCTCTAGGATGTTTCTAGGGAAGTGTAGAGGAGAAATTGGCAGGTTGTTTCTGAGATTGAAGGCTCAAAGTAGTGTGAGGAAGAGGGAGGAGGAGGTGCCCTTTTATAAGGGAGGAGAGGGGTACCTTTGGAATAACTAAAACTATTATTTTATAATAAAGTCAAATTCGGATTTAAATAGCTCCAAATTGATTTATTTCGAAGATAAGGTGGGTATGGGTATAAATCTACTCATTAAATTGAATTTAGACAAGTTTAGGTTCCTATTTTAACCTTATAATGTAGATTTAACATTAAGTTAAATAATTTTACTTTTACCGTGTCTTCTTGTGTTCTTATACTATAAGGTTAATAAACTTAATATAAGAAGCCAAACGAACCCCAAGTTGTTTATTATTAATATATATAACCTTATCTAAGTCATTCGCCCGAACCATAGATTTTAGGAATAAAATAACAATTAATAATATAATATTTGTTTTAAAAACTATTTTATGTCAATTTTGACCCTATTTAGTAATTCATTTTTTTGAAAATCATAACAGAATGATTAGTTCGAAAAAATTAATTAAATCAATACTAACATGTCATATTAAACTATAAAATTATTGTAATTCATAAAATGTCTTAAATTACATTTATTTGGGTATTTATAACATCAATTATGTCAATATTTCATTAATAAGACAATTACTGCACCATCATTGTGTCATAATAAATGATAATTATTTAATCCCTAAAAATTATAAATAAATTCCTATGATGTAGATAATTGTATTATATTTATGGATACTATTCATTTTCGATTTTTCATGAAGTTTGTCACAAAATTAAAATTATTATACTTATAAGATTTAAGAAAGTGACATGTTGTCACATTCTTTGGTTTTAATAATAATTATATTATTTTCATGGACAAAAGTCCATTAAATGAATCTAATCCGACCCTTAGGTGATATGGGTCGACTTTTAGTCATCCAATAGTATTTTGACATGTGTTAGGGTAATTGTATAATATTATATTTACCCTTAATTGCCCGATTTACCTTTAACTATGGTAAATAAAATTTACCATGGTTACTATTCAAAATTCCCAAAAATAAAAAGTAGCTTATTAACATAATTTGGAACCACTGATTCCAAATATGGAATCCATTTTTTCAAATTCAATACACAAAAGTTGCAGAAATTAAATTAAAATTAATCCCGTTGTCGAAAGAAAACGGGTTTTTCTTTAAAACATTGCAAAAGATTGAATTGATTTAACCTATGAATTTAATGTAAAATAAATGCTAATGACATACATTATATTAAATGGTAAAAATATATTCTATTTATACTTTAAAACCATTCAATATTATAATTTAACCATATAAATTATTGCAATGATAAAAGTTGTTTTTAATTAAAATATAGTGTGTTTTTACTATTTATCAAAATATGAAAGTTACCATAATAATATGAAAGATTTATCCAAAGTAAATTTTTATTTCACGATTCCAAAGAAGAATTTTATTTTGTAAAATTGAACTTATAAACATGTCAAAAACTAGATTTAAAGTGGGTGGGCCATCAAAAGGCGGGAAAAGTGCATTTTTTGAAAAATACTTATTTTACCCGAAGTATTTATTTTGTTCTTATACCATGTTTTAGAAAATTTGTAAGATGAATAATAATGTTATGAGATTAAAAATTTAGTTAATACTATTCATAATGGATAGTTCATAATAATATTATAATAATATATCGTTGTTTAGTAAAACCTAGTATTGCGTACAACACACGCTATCGAGGAAGGTCGCGATTGCGTGTAATGCAAGCCAAGTCAGGGTTGTGTGCTGTGGAATAATCCTTCGTTGTTTTGTATAACATAATCCAACCATATTTAATTTATACATTTATATATATATATATATAATCAATGTTGCGTAGAATAACTATTATCAAAATTGTGTGTAACACGATCCAAGAATAGTGTTGCGTATACTGCAAGATAATACGGTGTTGCATATAGAGCAAGGTAATCTTGGTGTAGCATAAAACACAAGACATTAATGAAATTAAAAGAATATTTTTCATAAAATCTCGGGGTGTTACATGAACATATTTACCATTCAACTGAATTTCCAATTGATGTTGACTGATGTTAGGGTCAATTTTGTTTTCCAGTTTAACAGATTTATTAGTTTATTAGACATATCATTACTAGATTAATTTTGTTTCCATTAAGATTATCCAGGAAAGACCCTGACAGCATCTGGGCGACTCTTGATTTCTGTATTTCCAGTGATTAATATGTTTTCTTCCATATATGCAGTTGCTTCCATTGGTTTTATTTATACTTCAATCAACCAAATCAATGTAGTATAGCCCATGGTTGGGTTATTTAATTGAATCTAGTGTTTCCTTATAGTTTGTATTAACTTATAGTAATTATTTACTTCAAAGCTTTTCATTAAAGTTTTTCTAACAGTGTTAATATGATGAATGCTTTTATGTGGCTCTTGAGGATTTTTTTATGCAGTGTCTCATTTGATGGCCATATTATGGAACATAGAAAACTTGACCAAAGGTTTATGTTTCAATACTGCTTTATTTTGGGAACACAAATTCTATTTTATTTACGTTTAAAATGGCTTGTTATAAAATAATTCTCCACTGTTATCTATACTAATATTGTAGTTTGCTAATACACTCTAATGAAAGGATAATATCATAAAATCATTAATATTAATGGGAAATTTATATACATTAAGGAAGATAATCCATGTTATGATATATAATGATAGTTTCCTGTAACAAATTTGTGACATATTATGAATTGTTTTATTTTTCTCCAGTTGAACAGATTTTCATTTCAAGGAATTGTCACTGTTTTTTTTGTTTTGTAGTGAAACAAATATCTCTACAAGTGAATAGATTTACCAATACTGGAATATTTAAGATTATAGTTGATGTCTGTTGAAATGAAGTGAGTATATCTCTAAAATTTTAAAGATTTACCAATTAATTGATTTTATAATTAATGTCGACTCATGTACGGGTCGTTTTTGTTTTCTAGGCAAACACATTTTCTTGTTGAACATATTTACATTTCTAGGAAATTACACTATTTTTTTGTTTCTCAGTCAAAATAATTTCTCTATTAGTGATCAGATTAACTATTAATGGAATATTTATGTTTGTAGTTGATTTATGTTGAAATGAAGTGTGTAAATCTGTACAGGTGATCAAATTTACCATTCAAATGAATTTCCAATTTATGTCGACTGATGTTAGGGTCAATTTTGTATTCCATTTTAATATATTTTCCAGTTTAAAAGATTTATCACTACTGGATTAATTTTGTTTCCATTAAGATGATCCTGGAAAGACCCTGCCAAGATCTAGGTGACTATTGATTTCTGTATTTCCAGTGATTAATATTTTTACATCCATATATGCAGTTTCTTCTATTTGCTTTATTTGTACAACATGTAACCAAATAAATGTAGTACAACCCATATTTTGGTTATTTAGTAGAATCTTGTGTTTCCTTATAGTTTGTATTAACTTATAGCAATTATTTACTTCAATGTTTTTCACCGAAGTTTTTTTAACAGCATTATTATGATGAATTCTTTTATGTGGATCTTGAGGATTTTTTATGCAGTGTATCATTTTATGGCCATATTATGGAACATGGAAAACTTGAAAATAGGTTTCTCTTTCAATACTTCTCCATTTTGGGAACACACAATCTATTTTCTTTATGATTAAAATGTACTTTTACAAAAAAAATACAAATATTAAACATTTTATATGTTCAGATACATGAATTACATTTTGGAACATGTATTAACCATCTCAGTGCTTTCAAACCATCCACCAATATGTATAGTATTTACAGATAGAAGAAGTTTGGAACATATTTATATATTCTACATAACAGTTTAGTGCTTAACTCTTGACCATGCATAAACTAACTCAATCAAATAATTTCACTATGCACCAACCTTTAGTATCATTGATCCTCCAATTCTCACTACATGTACTCATGCATCCAAAAATTTATTCTTCATTCATTTAAATAGAATCCCATTAATATTCATACTACATTTTATATTTTGTACTCCAGATTCTTGTTTTTCATATCAAAAAAGTAAATCCTGAATGTTAATGGCAGGTTCCCACCAAGGAATGATATTCAAATAATAGTAGTAGAAAATTATAATTCCTTTTAGAATATACTCCTACTATTAATTTTAGAATATACTCCTGGAACAAGTAGAGGAACTTTGAGAAGCTGGAAACATGGATGCATCATTTCCACTCATGAGAAATGTGTAGGTACTTAATGCTGGGAAAAAACTGATGATTCAACAGCCTTAGACTGACAAAGGGTTGATGCTTTCTCTAGATAAAATTATGGCTCTTTGTGAGATATGTGGATCTTTTCATGTGTGAAATTATGCTACTGAGAGAATTAAATCCCACATCAGAGGCAAGCGGTATATTGGTTATGTCATGGTAAGTTATTTCATAATGGTGTAAGACTTTTCTGATTTTTTATGGAATTAAATGTATACTTCTACAACAACAATTCTTCTAAATTATTTCCCTGCCACACATATATATGTACATACATGTTTTGGTTAATGATTGATATACCTAATGATTTGTATATTAATGAATATATATCTTCTGTTTAGTAGGAAACTGGTGATGCTGCTAATTTTTATTCTTAAGGAAATTCCACTAACCTAAATTGTAATAAGGATGTCATGTGGTATACTAATACTTCCAGGTGATGAATTTCCTTACATCCTTTAAGAAAAGGAAATTATCAAAATAGAAGGATCCATTATTGCTATCATGTCACTGTAAATGATAAGGAATATGTGTTCTATAATAAAATAAGTAATTTAGTTTTAGTTGCTTAAATAATCCAACGGCCTGGGTCTAACAAAATGAAAATATTATATATCGATGTTCTTGTTCTTGTAGGTTATATCTGGGAATCTGGTCTGAGAAAAAATATTTCAGGTATGAATATTTTTCTTAATGTTGATGTTCAGTTGAATAAAAAAATTACACTTTACAGGTCATAACAAGTCACAATCATACTTTTCCTCTATTTTTTATTCCATTCATCTATGCATGTGGCAATTATTTTGAGCATATATGATTCTACATTTTTAGGTACCATTTGACCAGCAATTTCAAAGGCATATTAATGAAAGTGGGAATAATGGATTTTTCATTTTCATGTATGAATGGATCAACTTATTCTATTTTATTTTAGTTCACATATTCTTTTTCATGTATAACTGGATCGATTTATTCTATTTTAATAATAAGTTATCTTATCTCATCAGTCATAGCTAACTTTTTATGAAGATCCATTCAATATTCCTGGGGTAAGTTTCTTTTAATGTATGTATTTTGTGATTTTTTTGTTCAATTTTTATAGTTTTGGGTAAATAAGAAGTTGAAATTGATACATCCCATTCATTTACCACTGTGTAAATGAAATATGTTTAAATCATTATTTGTGCATGTGTTTTTATTGAAGATTCCTATCAAAAAAATTTAATTATTTAACCTAATTATCTTTGGGTTTTTTATGTATTGTGTTGATGAATTTATTGGCAGTCCTTTAAAATAACTTACACCGGTATGATTGATCCTTTTTAAGTAATATAAATATATGCATCTCTGAAGTTGTATAGAGTGATTTCATCTATCTATGTCCAATCCTCTTGCGCTTTGTATATCTAGATGTTGTCATTATTTTGACCTCTACTGATGGATCTAGGAGTGATGTAATTAATCTATGGGGTGGAAATATACTTTACAGTAGTTAGAAAAATGGGAGGGACTAAATTTGTTTTTACAGGAACAACATAACTTCTTGAGGTCCTATTTCTAAGATAATAGGAGGGAAACAAATGCTACGCCTCAATTGCAATACTGTAGATATGCTGATGATACTCTAAATTCTCACACAAAAGTTTCCACCATGGCCTTTCGCTCCATCTAAAAGTGATTACTTTTAGTGCTTACGGAAGCCTATAATAGATAGTCCTTATCCTATTTGACATTGAAACTTTATGTAAATAAATTATTTTTTATTTAAATATTATTTTCCAATTCTTTGACTCCAATAGTTTGTATATTATAGGAATGAATTTTATAAAATCATGGATTTACACCAAGAAATGAAGTTCATTGGCCGTTACCACTGTATGGATATTTTTTTAATTGCAGGAATACATTTTAGGTAATGCATTTGTGTATATAAGAGACTGAATCATTCAAATTAATTAGATTATACATAAGACTTCACTCTTCATATTATTTACTTTATGCATAAGTCTTTACTCTTTATATTAATAACTTTATGAATAAGACTTCACTTTAGAATTTTCAATACGTAGGAGTTTCAATATTCTTTAATTTAAATATTTTTATAGTATAAAACAACATTTTTTATGAACAAATATAATGCTATGTGAATTTACACTAAAAGTCATGTTTATTCATATTATATGATAAAAAATTTTATGTATACATTCACTTTGTTTCATTAATTTGTAGTGATATGTATATATACATGATGTATTTTATAGTCATGCATGTTTATATATTCTTTGAAATTACATTCATATTGCATACAATACATCTAGAAATATTACCATTTCTTTCTTAATATTATGTATTAAAATTACAAACAATACATCAATTTGTATTTATCAATTTTATTGATTCAATGTCATGTTGTCATTTATTTTGTAGTGTTTTTCAAATCTCTATCTTAATCTATTTATTTTATTCAATTTCATCTTATATTTCATCTTTGTCTCTGATATCTACTTCCCTTTTTCCATTTTTTTCTATATTCCTGATGAATAGTTTCAATCATCATTTCTTTTTTCCTAAACATCCCACTCATTCAATTTATTATTATTTCATTTTTTTCACATTTCTCATTTTTATTATTACCACCATTGCCTTATCTTTAATTTCTCTTTCACTTTTAATTTCTATTCCTGCATTATAGTTACTGTGATTGAAAATGAAAATGATTTAAAATATTATTCGTCAAAATTTAAAAATTCATTTACTTTTATTAGATCTTTTTTCTTTGTCAACTAATTAAATGGTGTCTTCATATTCTATGCACTCTTATTCCATTACCATAAGATGTGACTTTTTGATTAAAATTTAGTCAAAATTAAAATTTATTCGTAAATTTTATAAATATTAATATCTTATTAAAATAAAACCCATTAATTGAATAAGCCATGAAATAGCACGGGCGAGTACTAGTACTATATCAAAGTACATTATGTACACCATATAAAAGTGAATTGGTGCATAACAACAAAGAAGCCTCAATGGAATGTAAATTGAGATGAAATCCCTTATAAAGACCGTATCCTTAGGTTAAGGATAAATAAATTAAATAATTATATGTGAAAAATATAAATACAATCAATATGGTAGGATATTCAATGTAAATCTATCAGAGGAAATTCACTCATATTCTTGAAAAAACAACATCAATGACTTGGATGTTTAACTCAATGAATAGAAATTGAGTTAAAATTACTCTTACCAAGTTCATATCAATGACTTGAGAATTTATAAATGGAGTGATTATGTCTGTCAGAAGTATATCCACACAAACGGGTGTGGAAGTTACTGAATTAGTAAATAAATATTTATTTCACACATAATCTTGGAGTAAAATAATCAATGATGTTTGTGTAAAACCCAATAAGTGGAAATTGAAATTTGAAATTCCCTTACCGATTTGGTAACATAAAAAACATACACCCCATGAATGAAGGATCGTACAATTATGATGTAAATACCCATAAATTAATGTATATTACACAAATAATACAATCATGGGGAGTACATACACCGCATAAAAGGTAATAGTGGAAAATATATCCTGAATCTCACGGGAATAAAAGTGAGATGAAAACCCCTTACATTGTAATTTTCCTTAGTTTAGGGTACACTAATATTAGTTATAATGGTGAAATAATTTATATTAAATTATACAAGAACCATATACATAAATATCATATCACATATGATCTTTTAATATTTCTTTTTAAATAATACTTAAGTAGTATCATTGTTCTGGGTGTTAACTGATTCATTTTTCATCATATGTTTTGTTACGTAATTCATGTTTGTTATAGATATGATGTATTTTATTCGTATACAAAATGATATTATGTTCTGAGAAATTATTGTTTAATCATAAAATTAAATTTATTCTTGAATGGTTACAATGGGGAATGAATCTCATCGCGTTCGTGGAGACGGTAATCTGTACGTACCCATGAGCGACAATACCATTATATTGATGATGAAATAGTATGTAATTGGATGGTATTTCATATATAAATAATAATTAACATTTATTATTTATTATTTACATCAATTAAACTCATTATTATACACTTCCAAATAATTAAGTGTTGAATAACAGGCTACACCACGACATTGAGACGGTAAGCTGTACGTACGTACGTACATATGGTTACTTTTTCATTCATATGATTGATATAATGATGAATATGGTAGTATAATATTTAAAATAACATCAAAATATGTATAGGTACTAGAGTTATTATTTTTTCATTATAACAACAAAGGAAGAGGATGTGGAAGAAGAAAAGAACATTGAAAGAGGTGATGAAATAATTATCTCTTCTTCGGGTGCTTCCTTTTGATTTGATAAAAATGGTTCCTTAGGTTGTCTTTATGATAAAATTAAGGCATCTAGAATTAATTGAGGGTATTTTTGAGGAAATATTATCTGGGTTTGGATGATACAAATGGCTTCAAGGTGTGATTTTGAGAGAAGTGGAAGCACCCTTTTATAAGAGAGGTGAGGGTCACTTTCGGAAAACCTTGAAATATTATTTTATTATACAATAATATTAAATTTATAATGGAACCAAAATGTTTAATTTTAAATATAAGGTGGGGATTGGTCTAAAACCTCACAACCAATAGGTTTTATATAGGTTTATGACACCATAATAACCTTATCTTTTAGATTTAACTCTAGGTTAAATAGTTAACATTTACCATGTCCCCTTGTATTTTTATATTATATGGTTAATAATATTACTATAAAATGACATGAGAACCCAAAATGGTTCATTAATGACATATAAATTATTATATAAGTCCTTTGGATGAACCTTATATTTTTAGCACTACTATATTATTTAATAATATAGTATTTGTTTTGAAATCTCATTTATGTCAATTTTGACATTATTTAATATTTAGTTTTTGTGAAAGTTATAACAATAATTTTTCTTATATAAAATTAAATTTAATCAACCCTAACATGTAATATTAATCAATAAAATTAATTAAATGGATCAAAAGTATCAATTTACATTTATTTTGATATTTATAATATCAATTATTTTAATCTTTCATTAATACGGTAATTACTACATTATCATTGTGTCATAAATAAATTTAATTATATAATATATAATAATTATAAGTAAAATACCATGATGTATGAAATCATTTTTTTATTTCTAATGAATATTTATAGTCTAATTTATCTTATGCATAACACTATATTAAAATGTTTTAGTTATGAAAATATGAATTTAACACTTTTAACTCTTCTTTAAATTAAATAATAATAAATGTCCTAATCTAATCCAAGTGGACCAAATAGGATCATATTTTATTAATAAAGTTTATTTTGATTAATAAAACTTATACAATAGAATGAGGACATGTGTTAGGGTAATTATAATATCATTTTTACAATTAATTACCCTATTTACTTTTAATCGTGGAAAATAAGTCAAAAATTATTATTCACCAAAATTTATTTTCATCTCATTGAATCAAATTTTACTTAATGATATCAATCGTGTCTCTTGGAATTTTAAATTTCAATTCACATAAGTGGTAAAATTATGTTTTATCCAAATTTCCTAAGATGCCTAGAAGGTGGGCGGAAAAAACATTAAAAAAATTCAATAAACTTTTAGACATCTAATTTTATTATAAAATGATCAGAATGAATTATATATAACTAATATAGGTATTATGTATCTATTTTTATATAATATTAATTTAAATAAAATAAATAATTATTTAAATAAACCGTTTTTTTTAATAATAATGTAGTGTTTTTAACTATTCATCAGAAATTGAAATTTAATAGAAAAATACCAAAAAATTTACCCTAAGATAATTATGATATTCCTAATCCAAAAATAATGTCTATTTTAACAAATTCAAATAATATAATATGCATTTATGAATTTAAAATTAATTATCATTGTCAAAACCAGAAAGAGGGTTTATGAGAAGTAAAAACTATCAAAAGATTGATATGTGTTTATGTCTGGTTTAAAAGTTAAATTACATATAATTACCAAAATTGTATTAAATGATAAATATATAATCTAATTATACTTCAAAACCATTAAAATTTATAACTTAATATTAGAAATTATTTTTATTAAAAACGTTGTTTTCAGTTAAAATTTAGTATCTTTCACTATTCATCTTAATATGAAAGTTATCAGAGAAACACTAAAAATTTATCCAAACTAAATCCTTATGTACCTATTATAAAGAATAATTTAATTAAATGAAACTGAATATATAAAAGTTCCAAATATTGGATTTAGAAAGGGCTCTCCATTAAAAGGATGAAAAATTGCATTTTTTGAATAATACATCTTTTATCTGAAAAATGAATTTGTCGTTATATTATGTCTAAGAAACATAAAATTGGAATGTTAAAATTATATTGGAAATATATAAAATTCAAAATGGGGTTATTAATATTCATAACCGCTTTCGAAAATGCTAGTTTGATTGGTCATAGTGTGCTTGAACTTAGTGTTGCGTACATCACACACTATTGTGTTATTAAAAGAAAAGAATACTATAGAATATTGGGGTGTCACATTCTTCCCCCCATTTGGAAATTGAGTCCTCGAAATTTTAAATTTGGGCTTCAGAACATCATTTAATGTCCCACATCGTAAAAAGAGTCAATAAAACTATCACTTTAAAAGACAGAACGAGAAGTTCAAAGGTCACCCAAGATTACCCATACTAGGATTCTATGTAGGAAGACATGGATATGGAAGATAAACTAAGTGTCAAGTTATGATGGAGAGTGAAAGAAAAACATTATCATGAGAAATTT
Source organism: Viscum album (assembly GCA_963277665.1). Lineage (NCBI taxonomy): Eukaryota > Viridiplantae > Streptophyta > Magnoliopsida > Santalales > Viscaceae > Viscum > Viscum album. Next base: position 1,110,241,248 of record OY728123.1, read on the forward strand.
TACAACATGAAAATCAAAAAATTGTGATGGGTTAAACGGTCATTAGTTTCCCAGTACGAAAAGTAAACATGAATTTTTTTTAATTTCCATTTCATAAAGCTGAGGAATTAATTTATGAGATTGAATAAGAACATTAAAAGATATACTTACTTTTAAAGTAGAGTTTCATCCTATAATAAATTTCTACCATTAACTCATCTTTTCTCTAATGGATGAGTATTAAAGATGACTTGGTCACACCATAAGTGCTAGAATCAACTTCTAGAGAATCACATAATCCATAAAGGAAGAACTATATATTTCCATTGTCTTTAGAGATTAACCATGACCAAATGGTTATTACAAGATCAGATGATCCCCAAAATGGACAATCCTTTATAGAAAGAAATACTAATCTTAATTTCCAAAATTGAACAAACAATACCCAAATTTCAATAAAGAATATTCAATAAACAATTGTCCTTGAAATCCTTAAATATAATACCAACTAATATTGAAACTCAAAACTCAGAAGAATTTAATTTTATAGTCTTTCAATGTAAATCCAAACATTTATCTCAAAATAACATCAACTACTCTTAAATTCACATACAGAAGTGTAATTAACCAAATCACATATTCTATATGATAGGTTAATCATTTCCATTAATAACATAAATCTCTAAAAAACACATATTATCCCAAAATAAAAAAAATCCACCATTACTCATCAAATGAAATTCCACCGCATTCTATTTTCCTTAGGCATAAAGTGTTCCCAATAGAGCATACGTCTTCCAAAATAACATTTATCAGTTAATCACAAAATAATTTTCCTATACTAGGGATATCCATTTCATAAAACAAAATATCCCAAATCAACTTATTATTGATCAATAAAATCATTCAACAAAAAAAAAATTACTAACACTAACCAGGGACTTCACGTAGTCCAGTGGTAGGTGATAAATCCCAATTTCACTCTAGTTGTGGGTTTGATTCTTGCAACATTGTCTGACACGACGGGTTTCCACTTTATCTGCGTGTTCTCCCTTTACAAAAAATATTTTTTATAATATTCCAAAAATGAGATAACTTACTCAAAATAACCATAACCTAATTTAACAACAAATTTTATCTCAGACCTCATATATTATTTCTAAAAATTATTAACCTATAATTGCCTCATATTCAAGGATCATATAATCCCAAATTGTTCATTATAACTATGTCCATAAAAGAAAAGATAATTCTTCCTCAAATAGAATTTTCACATAAAAAACTACATGGTTACACATACAAGATAATAATCTTCCAATGTAATCCCATAAAAAAATATCATTAAAACATTTAAACATTTCTCCATCAATTTATTTCCACATATTTCCTTCCTTGATCAAGAGGTTATCTTATATAATCGGGAATTGAATCGGTTAATTCCAAGGTCCCTTAAATTTACGAAAAATGACTGTAATTGGATTCTTAGGATCATTTTTATTTTCTTCTATAGAACTCTGTATTTTTTCTCAGCAATTATTTACTTTATGTCCTTTTTTCCCACACATAAAACATTTCTTTGTTCCATTGAGATATTTTCTGGGGTGTATCCTTCCAAATTTCTTGCATGATGGAAATTTATATTTCTTTTCTCCATGGTCTCCATTGAGGAGATATTATCATTCACCAACTTTCTTTTCTTTGTTGAGTCTGAGAGTTGGTTAATACATATTTTGTTGAAAATGTTTTTGGAAATCTGATTCGATATGAAAAAAATTATTTTATACCCATTAATATTCCATTTAGCTTATCATTTCCATCATCGTTCCCACCTTATACATCATGTTCAATGTTAATATTACTTCTTGGGAATCCAGCCATTGACTAACACAAGAAAGCATTGTATGAGTCATAAAATCATTTTGAGAATATAATGACACCTTATTTTAAATATAAAACCCCTTCCGATTAACCAAGGTTATTTATTGTCATCTTATATTATAATCCTTAAAATCAGTATGAAAATAAAATTTTAAATATCCTAAGAATATCCCTTGGGAATTTCGTAACCAAGAGTGTAGTTAGGCATGTTTTCATGTACTTGGTTACCCTGGTTTAAGCCCAAAAATCCTTGTCAGATTTTTCACTCCTAGGTACATCTCTTCCAGAGCCGCCTCTACCTGCTCGTATCTAGAAAGGGATGTATTGCATGGAAAACCCACATAATATTTATATTACCTAAAGTTTAGGATTTTCTTATATACTAATTTTCAATGTCTATCTTAGGATATGTTTTTATAATTAGAGTTTTTTATAAATCTAGGTTCCAATGTTTGTACTAAACATTCTCGGATACCAACTACAATTCCCTGGCCCCAGTTATCTAGAGTTGGTGCGTTATTACTTAATATTAGAATGATCACAAAATATCAAGTATCGAAAGACTGATTATTTTAGTCTCCTTGAAATTCCTAGGTACATACAAAATTTTTACATTCCATTATCAAATGAAAAACAACAACATTTCATCTCCTTTGTACATTATTATATCACTTATCCTATTCTTACAGGTCAGTCAACATATAATTCTTAAAATCATGGTAAAAATAAATCATAATAAAGGGGTGAGCTCAGATGCTTAGTAAGGATGAAAATATAATGAAAACTATTATAAATAATCTTAAATGTTTAAGGCAATGTATAAGACTAAAACACAAGCCTTTTAAACATAAACATCAGCATAATATGGAAAATATAAATCAAATAATGTCATTTAATTATTCACATGGATATTCTACTAGACGAATAATCATATTTAATATCAATATATAATTTCATAATGATGGAATGCATAATCCTAGATATCATAACCACACAGTTGAGGCCTCATGCCAAGACTACAAAGAAGATTTTTTCAAGGCCATGTTCCAAGACACTAGTTTGTCTCAGGAGACCTACTGATGCATCGAGGAGCTATAGCAGGCTCCACCCACCACTTACTAAGTCTCATACATTCCACATATGAAAAGGTTGAAACATAATATAAATATTGGTATTAAAACTAGCGTACGAAATATCAATAATTTAACCAAAAACAATGAATGGATTAAAAATATCACATCCACAGTCAAACATAACTAATTAAATATAGTATGGAAGATTGTATTATAATAAATTAACCTCAATCAATAATAATTAAGGACATTGACATAAAAAAAATAACGGTCAAAACTATTGGAGAGAAATATCCCCCTTTTTCTTGAAAACATTTACAAGCCTCACTATTTATCAAGAATCCTTTAAAATAGATTTTTGAATCAATATTTCCCATATAAAATTGAAACTTTTAAAATGGATTTTAATTATAAAACTTTATTTTCCATATAAATAAACCCTTAAAACCATTTTTAAAACATGGACATTAATGAGAAATATTTAGAAGAATAAATATTTAAAACATTTAAAATGATATTTTAGTTATAGTTTCTAACCAAATGTCAGATGAATGAATACAAATAATTAAGGTATAAAAACATTATTATATCACTATAATAAATGGATTCATGATATACTATGTCAAATTATATTATATACACGATATAAAAGTGAATTGGTGAATAAAAACAATAAAGTCTCAATGGAATATAAGTTCAGATGAAAGCCCTTATAATTACCGTATCCTTAGGTTAATGATAAATCAAGGACATAATTATTTGTTACTAATATAAATACATAGGATATGGTTGGATATTTAGCCTAAATCAATCATAGGACATTCACACGTATTCTTGTAAAAATAACACCAATGACTTGGAAGTTTAACTAAATGAATAGAAATTGAGTTAAAATTACTCTTATCAAGTTCCTATCGATGATGTGAGAATTTATCAATGGAGTGATTATGTGTATCAAAATTATATCCACACAATTTGGAGTGGAAGATACTACATAAGTAAATAAATAGTTATTTCAGACATAATCTTGGTGTAAAATAATCAATGAAATTTGTGTAAAACCCAATGAGTGGAAATTGAAATTTTAAATTCCTATACCAATTTGGTAACTTACATAACATACACCCCATGAAATAAGGATCATAAAATGATGATGTAAATACTCATAAATTATTTTATATTGCACAATGAATACAATCATGGGCAGTACATACAACGCACAAATGGTAATAGCGTCAAATAAAGCATGAATCTCACGAGAATAAAAGTGAGATAAAGACCCATTACCGTGAACTTTTACTTTGTTGAGGGTACATTAAAATCCTTTATAATGGTGAAATAATTTTTATTAAATTATAAAATAACCATATACATAAATATGATATCATATATGATCTTTTAATATTACTCTATTAATAATACTTCAGTAGTATCATTGTTTCAGGTGTTAACTGATTCGTTTTTATTTATATGTTTTGTTACGTAAGTCATATTTTTTTTGAATAGGATTTACTTTATTAATATACATAATTATATTATGTTATTTAAAATTATTTTTTAATAATAAAATGATATTTATTTTTGAATGGTTAAGATGGGGAATTAATCTCATCGCATGTGTGGGGAAGGTGATCCGTGCTTACGCACGAGCATCAATACCATTCTATTGATGATGAAATATTATGTAATTGGATGATATTTAATATATAAAGAATAATTAACCAGTTATATTTATTATTTTAATCAATTATAATCATTATTATACCCATCCAAATAATTAAGTTTTGAATAACAAACTTCACCACGAAGTGGATACGGTAAGCCATACGTATGCATGTATGGTGACTTTTTCATTCATAGGATGGATATAATAATGAATATGGTTGTAACATATTTATAATAACATAACAGTATGTATAAGGTATCATATTTATTATTTTTTCATGGAAACAACAAAGAAAGAGAAGTGGAAGAAGAAAAGAACATTGAAATAGGTGATGAAATAATTATCTCTTCTTTGGGAGCTTCCTTTTGATTTGATCAAAAGGGCTCCTTAGGTTGGATTTATGATCAAAGTAAATCCTCTAGATTGAAGTGAGGGTATTTTTTAGTATATTGATGTTAGTTTTTTCAAATACAAATGGCTTGGAGGTGTGATTTTGAAAGAAGGGAAAACACCCTTTTATATGAGAGGTGAGAGTCACTTTAGAAAAACCTTGAAATATTATTTTATTATACAATCATATTATGTTTTTAAAGGCTCATAAAGGATTTATTTTGAGGACAATGAGGTTATGGGTCGAAACCCTCTCAACCAAAATGTTTTAGATAGTTTTAGGTCACCATATTAACCTTATCATTTAGATTTAACTCTTGGTTAAATAGTTTAACATTTACCATGTGTCCTTGTATTTTTATATTATATGGTTAATAAATATACTATAAAATGACCAAATAACCCCAAATGGTTCATTAATGACATATATATTATTATATAAGTCCTTTTTCCGAACCTTATAATTTTAGGACTTTTATATCATATAATAATATAGTATTTGTTTTAAAAATTCATTTATGTCAATTTTGACATTATTTAGTATGTGGTTACTATCAAAGAAATAAAAATATTATTTCTTTGAAAAAAATAAATTAAATCAACCATAACATGTCATATTAATCTAGAATATTATTTTAATGAATCAAAAGTATCAATTTAAAATTTTTGAATACTTATAATATCAATTATTTTAATCATTCATTAATACGGTAATTATTGCATCATCATTGTGTCATAAATATATTTAATTATTTAATGTCAAATAATTATAAATAAAATACCATGATTTAAGAAATAATTATATATTTATAATTAATATTTATAGTCAAATTTATCTTATGTATAATCCTATATTAAAATGTTTCAGTTATGAAAATTTGAATTTAACACTTTTAACTCTTCTTTAAATAAAATAATAATAAATGTCCAAATCTAATCCATGTGGACCAAAGAGGATCATATTTTATTCCTAAGGATGATTTTGGTTGACAAAAAATTATTCAATAGAATTAGGACATGTGTTAGGGTAATAATAATATCATTTTTACATTTAATTACCCAATTTACTTTTAACTATGGTAAATAAAAGTCAAAAGTTACTATTCACCAAAAAATATTTTCATCTTATTGAACCAAATTTTACTTACTTATATCAGAAATGTCTCTTGGATTTTTGAAATTCAATTCACAAAAGTGGTAAAATTACGTTTTATGAAAATTTTCTAACGTGCCTAAAAGGTAGGTAAAAAACATTAAAAAAATCAATAAACTTTTATACATTTAATTTTATTATAAAAAGACTCCAATAAATTACATTGAACAAATATAGGTATTATGTATATATTTTGACTGAAAATTAATTAAAATTAAATATATAATTTTTGAAATTAAAAACTTGGTTTTTAAACAATAACATAATGTTTTTCACTATTAATCAAAAATTCAATGTTATCAGAAAAATACTAAAAAATCACCCTAAGCTAATTTTAAATTACAAAGTAATAAAATGATGTCTATTTTACAAAATTAAAATTATATTAGTTGAATTAATTATTTTAAAATTAATTCTCTTTGGTAAAACCAGAAAGCGGGTTTTTGAGAAATAAAAACTATCAAAATATTGATATGTGTTTATATCCGGTTTTAAAGTGAAATTACTTCTAATTACCAAAATTGCATTAAATGATAAAAATATAATATAATTATACTTATAAGCCATTCAAATATATAATTTAACACCATAAATAATTTTTATTAAAAAAATTTATTTTCAATTAAAATTTAGTAACTTTCACTTTTCATCAAAATATGAAAGTTATCAGAAAAACCCCAAAAATTTATCCAAAAAAATCCTTATGTACGACTTATAAATAATAATTTAATTTCATCAAATTTAATGTATAAAAGTGAAAAATATTGAATTCAAAAAGGGTTCTCCATTAAAAGGTGGAAAGACTAAATTTTTAAAAAAATACCTCTTTAATTTGCGAAGTTGAATTTTTCCTTATATTATGTCTAAGAAACAAAAAATATGAATGTTAAAATTATATGGGACACATATAAAATTAAAATTTTGGTCATTACTATTCATAACCACTTTCTAAATGTCTAGTTTGATAGGTCGTGGTGTGCTTGAACTTGGGGTTGTGTACATCTCCATCTATTGTATTATTCCAAGAGAAGCATACCATGGAAGATTGGGGTGTTAAAATTCCTTTTCCAAATTTTATGAATATTCTTAATTCAATATTTTGGTTGTAATGTAAATCTTGATGTGTCCATGCAGATCATTAGTGTATTCTTTGATGGATTCCCATGAAAAAGATGTTGAACATGTCTTAGAGATGCTTAAATATGTTTGATCAGACTATTATGACATGTGTGAATTCAATCTAATAGACTTATTGAAGTGTATTCTATAGTACTAGTGTGAGAATCCATGAAGTGACTATCTTCTTCTATACGATCATATACTTCTTAGATATGCATTTTTCCTTAATGCTTAGAGTTACTTTCTAAAGTCCTGGTTCGGGGAATATACAAATTATCACACCTCCAAAATGTCCTAAAATGGTGTATTCATGAAGGAAGAACATATTTTAACTTCCTGTGTCATGCAACAAAACCATTTTACACTATATCTGAACCCACACACCTAAGATTCAAAACCTCATTATTATTATTCATCCTTTCACACTTCTAGGGAATATGAGTACAATGTTTGAAGGAATCATTGGGAATTATTCTCAAGAGGGGGGGGGGCAGGAATGAATGGATGTAGGTGTACTGGGTGTTACATCCTTATTAATAGATCAAGCCTAAGTTGTAAGAAATCAACATTTATGATGTCATTTGATGGGGAAATAATTTTTTCCAAGAACCTAGGAATTTTTCTAGAACTGTTGAGATGATGGATCCCTTATATGATTTATTTTCATATGATTCATGGAGAAGTTTACATTAGCCTTTGGCATTTCAGAAAACCACTCAAGGTTACATTGTATTAATTTTTTGATGATTGTGTTAGTTGAAAAATTAGGTTTCTATGGTAATATGTACAGTACAAAGAGATTTTTGATAGGATATATTGAAAATGATCTAATAAAAAGTAATGGATACCATTTAGTAAGTTCATAAATATTGTACACAAGGCGATGTCATTTCCCAGTATTTTTTAAATTTTTGGGGTCTATAATTTTGAGAATGGATAACATCATGAAATATGGATTTCGATGATGGGATTATGAAAATATGGAAAAGTAATGAGTTTCCTAAATAATTAGATTTTCAAATGTGTTTCTTTAAGTCATTCAGGTTATTATGGTAACCTCCATGATTATAACAAGCATAAAAATGACGAATTTTCATGGAGCTTCAAGGCATAGCGAGCACTATGAACGAAATGGGGGACAATCATGAAATGGTGTTGACCTAGTTGGAAGTTTCAGGAATTCATGGAAAATCCTATAAATAGGACTTTATACCCTTCAAATAAGTAGTGAGAATTAATGAAGATCGTAAGGATTTGGATTTGCAAATGTGGTTCATGAAGGTGGTTCTATAGACATAGTTCACAAAGACTATGAAATCCAACAAAATATTTTTAGAATAGCGTATGTAAAGGAATTCACAAAGGCTGTAAAAATCCAATGAAAAGTGTAAATATTTGAGAAGGCTAAGTAAGCTTCTTGAAAGTAAGTTGATTTGTGAAGGCTATTTGAGGTTCATAAAAGAGGTGTTCTTTGTGAATGATAAGTAAGCTTTAAAAAAAGATGTAGGTTCATTAATTATTTTTGAGTGTTGTGAAAGGTGGAACATCATGAAGGAATTTTGTATCCTAAAATGTGTTCGGAATGAATTGCCCAGTAAATATATGGTAAAGTGATATTCATTAGTTGGATAAAAGTGGGACTTCAATAGATAATCTAAATATAGTGGAGGATTCATTTATTAAAGATAATGAAGGGTACTAAAAGTTCATAAACTATATGTGAATCCCTTCCAAGTGATGTGAAAAAAGAAAAAGGAAGAACGACAGTGACTAAGAGAAAGAGACTCAGGGAGTGAACCTAGGGAAAGTAGTGAGATGGACCAAAACCTTGAAAGGGTTGTGATCCTGGGTATAGAAGTTATCTAGCCTTAACCACATTTTGAAAGTGAGACTTAGTGTATTTGTTATAATCAACACATTTTCTTTGTATGCTCCTTGGATGTATTCGAGTCAGGGTGAGATATGTAAAAATCCATGTGTACACGTTCTTTTTTTTACTTCATTACTTTCAAGCATAATCATCATATATACAAGTAAATAATAATATCAACATAATAACTTTTTTAAAAACAAATTGAAACATATAATAATGATGTCAATATATAGTGGGGAGGAAAGGAATTTGAAAATAAAATCCATACCCTTATTCACCTAACCTATTTGGGTATATAAGCATGTATTGGACCTATCATGTGGGAAATATATAAGACATTTGGATCCCCTATCCTTCTGGATATGTATGTTGAGTTTATCCCTCTAAAAGAAATGTGGGGTGACACATAAAGGATGCCGAGTTTGGAACATGAGTTATTGATGTTGGATTGGAAGACCTTGTGAGACCCTCTCCTAATGGAAAATATTCACCCTAAAGTGTAGTTAAAGGACTTCCTTAATATGGAAAGACAAGGTCTAACTTTTCAGTGCCCTGGAAGACGGATCACATTAGAAAATCATTGAACTCCATGAAATGTTTTACCAATGATGGAGAATGGATAGTACACCCATTTGGGTTATAAGGTCAAGTCCAACGTTTCTGCATGACCTATCGGGTTAGCTTCCTCACAACATAGTTATATATCTATGTAATTTTGGTATATGTGTTGAATAATAGTGTGAGACTAGGGACATTTGTTATGTAATCCAATCTAGCATAATGGAGGCACATATAGTTGTACGCCCCACATCTAGTGATGATCTACCATTGTTTTCTATATTTGTACATCGGGAAGGCCCCATTCAGATTTTATTGTCCTATTTCATGTTCTTATGTAGTGAATTGTAAAGCACTTCATATATTAAGATTTTCTAAGTAATGTTCATGTCCATGGGGGATGTTTTTTCCTATTCATTTAGGATATTTATATTATCCATACTTTACCTCAAAATAATGAAGATGTACTAAGGATTTTGAATGAATTAGGGGTGTTACACTTCTTCCTATATTGGGATCCACCTACTGTGATGTTCACCGACACTGGAAAAGATGATATTTTTCTGATCTCACACATGATTACATTCAATGATATCATACTATTAGCCTATATTTATAGTGAGATCATATGTAAGGCATATTCTTTATATATATTTACTAACAAATTCATGAATCTATAATAGTAAAGTTTCTTTCTCCCCATGCATGTGTGGATTGAGAAACATCAGATGGTGGCAAAAAAATCTAGATATTGATAATTTTGGAGGAATCAAAAATGTCAGTCAAGCTACATTAATTGGTTGCATCGTTCAAGATAGAATATGGATATACCAGTGCTTGGATTTCATCATACCCTCCAAGGGATTTAATGGAAGTCACACGTTGATTCACATGTATGAAAAATTCTCTTCATGAAAACATACAATGAAGGTTTAATCTAATGGGGATGATACTCAGGATTCAAATCCTTTAAAGAGACCTCAATAAAGTGCCATAGAGATAATCAGGGTTAAGAAAACCCCTTTCGGGATATATATGCCATTGATGATTAAATCTGATTGACAAAGTGAGTATATTACATTATAGATGAAACTACCATTTAGGGGATAGCTGGTTGATCTGAAGAGTAATGGGATTACTATTTCAAACCTCTAATGTATATGACTCTTATCGATTCTCTTTTTTCTCATTCACCCACTATCATTAATTTGAAGGGTATCTATCTCACAGTTTGTAGTAAAAGAAGTAAAACTACGAGAAAAGGATCTCATGTAGCCAATGTATGAGCCCATATACACCCATATTAGAGTAGTAGAAGATACTCTTGAATCACCAAATCTATTCTTGAGATAAATGATGGGGGTTGTGGAAATGGAGGGAGGGTGTTATTGACCACCCCATCAAGTTCCTATTACAGATAGGGTCAACACTAGTCCATTGACATCTTAAGAAAATAAATGAAAGCTGGCATTGATGTTGGCCCATTATATGTGTCATAGTAATTCTTTTTTATATCATTTGATCATGTTCCTTTCCTAACATAATCATTGGAGTCTTCATTCCTTTTGTAGTACCTTATTCAACATTTTAACATCCCGGACCCGAATGCCACCCTATATTACCCTAATCCTAGTTGTCCAGATGGCCTCAAGTGCATCTCCGCAAACACCATAGGCTACCGACATGAAGCGAGGGCCTATGTGAGTTAGTGGGGAGACTATTACCTCATAACCAAAGTATCACAATGGAATAAAAATATATAATAAATAGAAAAAGAGAAATAAACATCAGTAAATTGAAAGTAAGACAAGAAAAGAATACATATCAATAAAAAGAAGTGTCTCATATATAAAATGATGCAGATGGTACAAGTATCTCAAAAAAATCTAGTACAGGTAATGGAAATACAATATAATACATGTATCCCAAAAAGAAAAAAAAAGACTAAAAAGGTATCCCAGCACCACAAGCCTCAGTTTGGCCCTATGGTCCCATACTCCAATGCCACAATCAACAACCTGTAATAGGCCACTTTCCCATATCATCACATATAACCATATAATATGTTTGGCTCCCTAAGGAGGTTTAAATAAGGTGTGAGATAAACATCCTAGTAGGAAACCACCCAGATCTATAAATTTCTAATAGAAATTATAAAAAAAGTGATATCAAGTGAAAACAAGTATTAAAGTAAGTGTGTATGCCCATTTTTGAAGGATTATATAGTAAGTAAAACCAAACAGCCCTCAAGGATACCTGTAAAAGGGTCATCTCCTAATAAAGTTTCTAAAAGTAAAGTAAACATGTCATGAGTCCATGTCGCACATACATCAATATCAAGAAATCCATAGCCTTGCTTTATAAATAAGTCAAGTATTCCATGGCCCTACCATATAGAGAAGTCAAATATCCCATGATAACACTGTATAGTGAAGTGTAGAATCCCACAACCACACTATATAGTGAAATGTTGACCTCACGAGCTAGATCCAAGGTGTCAGTAGACCGAGTCATCCATATAAAAATTTTAGACCATGGAGGTCTGGATCCAAGGATCCTGTCCAAGGCATCCCATTGAGTCCCATGGGTATCCCTGGTGGTAACATGGTTAGACACTGGTTGGGGTCCTTGGAGCATGGTAATAAAAACTCATACGTGAGCCAATGCAAGACAGATCTATAGGGTAGTAATTCATGAGGCATCCAATGGAATCAAGACCCAAGGGGTAGTGTCAACCCAAGGCATCCACTACCGCATTCCAAATCAAATCATTAAAGCATTTAATTTAAACATTCAATTTAAATAAACATTCCATATGAGTATACCCACTCACATCAACCTGCAAAATCTATGAGTATACCCACTCGTGAAAACCAATTATCAAAATAAGCATATGATCCTACCCTCCTATATAACCATTTAACATGACAAAATATAAAAATAGGCAATGGATAATATGATATTCATTGAGTAAGGAGGCAGTACATCTCCTAAACAGGATATTCAAGCTATCAAGGCATTAACAGGCTTCGTCTGACTAGGTAAGGACAAGAACACACCTCTTGGGTGGTTTAAATAGGCATAAACAACATATTTCTTTAAGACACACCCCTTGGGTGAACTTTTAACATGAAACGTGTGTCAATTAACCTAAAAAAACCTAAAAGCATCATCAATAGGTTTGACTAAAGCTACAACAAGAAACACACTAAAAAACAAGGCATTGTTGGAAAGGGTGATAGGTCATAAAAATGTCGAACGCCGAAAAAGAACTTGAAAAGCCAACAGAATGTATAAACCACCTAACTGTCCTCGGTAGTAGATAGATCATCCAATATCAAGTCTTGATGCATCATGGTTTGGAAGAAATATAAAAAATAGAAAATGAATGGGATATTAGGGAATATGATCCATAATCCAAATAGTGTAGTCATTTTTTTGAAGAATCAAGAATGACTAAAATGGAATTGAGTACTTACCGAAGTAGTTCCAACGTGATAGACGATGCTTGAAATAGAGTCTGGATGACTTTAATATATGAAAAACTAGATTAGGTGTTTTTTGGTTTAAAAATGAGAGAAAAACATTATGTCTATCAAAAGTTATGATGCTACCTCTTTTATAAAAAACAATTCTACTGGGAATGTACATTACATGTAGGCAAAGTACACTGTGTGTACTATCCTTTTTTTTTCAGAGCCAGAATGGCTACATATCATGAAAGCCTAGTACACGGTGTGTAGGCCAACAATATGACATGTACCTAGCGTACATCCAAATTTTATCCGATTTCCGCTTCTTTTACAAGAACAACCCAAACAGCTCATGTCCTGGACAAGGGTCTAAGATAAATATGAAAGTAAACACAATTAACTCGAAAATAGAGATCTTTACCTCAAGAAAAACCTGAGATCGTCCAATATTCCCCCATTATAGCAATTAATTCCTGAATATCTGTCTGAAGGGTGGTCAAGAATCATCTGAAAACAACTCTGGTCACTGAGCATATATGTTGGATTCCCTCTCCCAAGTCTCATCCTATAAACAGACATGCATCCAAAGCACCCATACTAGAGGAACTGACTAGCCTTGGAGAAACATCTTGCTCCTATCTACAATTCGAATCAGATGCTCGTCAAAGGATGCATCAACCTGAAGCTCAACAACCTTAGGCTTAAAAATGGGAGACTGGTCTGAGTGATAACGATGCAGATGAGATATGTGGAAGACATTGTTCCTAGCACGGTACCTCGGAGGTAACTAAAAATTATAGTAAACCAACCCAACTCTCTCTAGAACCTCAAATGGCCCGATATATCTCTATGAAAGTTTAAGATTTCTACTAATTCACCTATGTACCAAAATCAGTGAAACATGTAATAAAACTGGATCCTCAACATCGAACTATAGAGGTTGTCTGCGGCGATCAGTGTATGATTTCTAATGAGACAGCGTTGCAGCCATCTAATTCTGAATAATCTGGACCTACTCAAAATTACCATGCACGAGACATGGTCCTAATAAAGCTGCCTCTCTTGCCTCTATCTAGCATAGGGTATAATGACATGGAATACAGTATAAATCCTCGTAAGGTTCCATCTGTATCATCACCTGATTACTGTTATTGTAGGCGTACTCAACTAGGGTAACGTGCCTATTCAAAGATCCCCCAAAATCTTGGACGCATTCTCGCAGCATGTCCTCTAGCACCTATATCATTCTTTATAATAGGAAATCAGTCTGAGGGTGGTATGATACACTTAGAATAACATGTGTACCTAGCGACCTCTGAAAACTCTATTATAAATGAGATGTAAAGTTGGAATCCCTATCTGAAATGATACTGCATGGGACCCCAAAAGGTTGTACAACATCTCAAATTTACAACATTCTAAGATCATCAACACTGAATATATCCTTTATCAGTAAGAAATGTGCAACCTTTGTAAGCCTATCAACAACTACCCACACAAAATCATTACCTAAAGGAGAGCTCAGTAAACCACTCATGAAATCTATCATGACATCATCCCATTTCCACTCCAGGATAGGTGTCTACTGAAAAAATCCCAACTGGATACTGAAGTTCCACCTTCACCTACTGATATGTGGAACACAAAGTAATAAAACTAGCCACCTCTCTCTTAATTCCAATTCACTAGTACTGACACCACAGGTCACGATACATCTTAGTGGCCCCAGGATGCACTTCCCAATATGAAGCATGAAAATCCAACATCAACTTGTCATGTATTTCTACTGAAACCTAGACACATCCCTGGATATGAAATATATCATCATCACCTTCCATCCAACCATGAGTACGGTCCTCACCTGCTACACCTTCTCGTAGAACTAGGAATTATGAATATGATAGTTTCCTCCTCCAAACTTTATCTAGTAGGGTTGAGGAAATAGATATGATGAAAGAAAAGTATGTCCCTGTATATCGAGAACCTCCAGATGCATCTCTGAAAACAATTACAAAAGCTTCCACTCACTACTGGGCTAATACACTGCCTATATCTAAGTACTCCTTCTTAGGGCATCAGCTATTGCATTGCCCTTTACTGGTGTGTAAGAAATCTCAAAGTCAAAGGATTCCAGGTACTCCACCCACCTTTGCTGCCTCAAATTTTGATCACATTTCATAATGATGTACGTGAAGATTTTATAGTCTATGTTCACCACAAAACCCTCTACCATTAAATATTTCCTCTAATAGTGAAACAAATGAAAAACTACTACTAACTCGAGATCATGCGTAGGGTAATTCCTCTTATGGTGACTCGGCTTCTGAGACCCGTAACACACGACTCGATTTCCCGGTATCAACACTGCCACCAGAACAATACCTAACGCATCATAGTACCCCGTGTAGATCTTACCTTGCTCTGGAAGTATCAGGACTGACATTGATGTCAACTTCCCTTTTAGATCTTGAAAGGATATCTTACAAGACTCTGACCACACAAACTTCACACCCTTCTTAGTTAAGCCTATCAACAGTGCTACTAAGCATGTGAAGTCCTGTATAAAACACCACTAGTATCCATTTACCCCGAAGAATATTTTGATGTCAAAAACATTCCTAGGATGTTTCCAAGAAACTACATCTCTCAACTTCTCTGGCTCCACTGACACTACTGTCTCTAGGATGATGTGACCTAGGAAGTGAATCAGATCCATCCAAAAGTGTAACTTGGTGAGATTAGAGAATAACTAATTATATCTTAGTTTATTCAGAATTATCTCAAGATGGTTGGCATGGTCATGTAGATTTTGATAATACACCAAGTTATCATCCACTAAAACCACCAAAAAATAATCCATGTAATTATGGAAAACTATGTTCATCAAAGCCATGAAAACTACTGGCATGTTAATGAGACCGAATGGAATAACCATATACTCGTATAAACTATACCTTCTATGAAATGTAGTATGAGGTATGTCTAAAGGTCGAACCCAAACATGGTGATATCCTGAACTCAATTAAATCTTCATGAACACTCGAGCTCCTTGAAGATGATAAAAAAACTCTCTATCTGTGGTAAAGTATAATAGTTTTTAACCATCAACTAGTTCTGTTTCTAATAATCCATGCATAGACTAAAATTTATGTCCTCTTTCTTCCCAAAAAGGACTGAAGAACCCCATGGAGAAGGACTGGGTCTGTTAAACCCCATCACCACCAAATCCTTTAATTTCCTCTTAAGATCTTGCAACTTCGTCATAACTGTCCTATATGGAGGAATGGATACTAGCAATGCTCCTGGCACTAGATCGATGGATAAATACACCTCTCTCTCATGAGGTAAAAAAGAACTTTATTTAGGAAAGACATACCTGAAACGATCAACCACAAGATGAATGTCACCCTGGCCCACTCCCTAATTATCTAGAAATAAACTAGCAATATGGGTTGTCGTCCTACCCATCCCACGATGCTCAGGTCTAGCACTGCTTTCTAGGACATCCCATTCACTATAATAAATAAACAATGCACCCTCTAGTGATGTGAAAGTCACCCTCCAGTGATAGTAGTCAACACACACATGATAAGCTACGAAGTAGTCCATTCCACAAATGAAATCAAACCATATCATCTCAAGGAGATAAAGATACCAAATGAAGTGACAACCTCAAAACTCAAGGGGACACTCCATAGGATGGCGCATAACACCCATTATAACTCCCAATGGTGTTTCTTGCATCAAAACAACCTCAAAAAGAAAAACCACAAGCATAAGTCTTTTTACAACTCAAGTAGAGATACAACCGTGAGGGGCACCTGTATCAAAAAGAGAATCAGTGATAGTATAATCTTCTAAGATCATACCTCTCATAGTATATAGTCTATGATACTACTCATGTTGGGTTTATTTCATTGAATAAGTCTGGCATACACCATAACCCTATGACCCTACCTGGATACCTTGAGTTGATCTGCCCTGCTGCCTTTGAGAACCCAGTGTCTAGCTACCATGGCCATGACCACCACTACCCTATCCTGAATGGTCTGCACTGCTCCAGCACCCAGAATTACATGGTGATTAAGAACCTACTCTTGAACCTGAAGTCAGAGTTTCCCCTACCTATTTCAGTTGGAGGAAGGTCCTACAAAATCATTGTATGTTCTCCATCCTACCGTAAGCTCCGCACTCAACTAGGTCATGACCAAACTAATTTTTTTACATGGACTCACCTACCACATAGATGGAAATACACCAACCTAATTGCACCCAAATCCTTACTATCACCCACATCACAGGAAGCATCAAGAAGATGCTTCTTGCCTGAAGATGTAGATCCAATAGGGAGAGAAACAACAATACTCTTTTCTATACCCCTTGAATCCCTATGGATATACTCTGTAATCAGTGCCTCATTCAAAATCTCAGTGATAGAAGGAAACCTGACCAATTTCACTTGATATTAGATAGAATGTTTGAGACCATACGTGAAGTATATTTCCATTGAAATCTCATTAGTAAGATAAATCACTGCAAAACTCTGCATCACTATAAATTTTGCTGAGTATTCCATAAATTTCGTCATGCCTTGTTCCAGATGCATAAACTCAGTAGGACACTCAGATCACAGAGTTTAGGGGTAAAATTAGTTGTAGAAGAGGGTTTGTAATTCATCCCAACCCATATTCCATAGACTGTCATCCTAGTTAAAAATGTCGCACCAACGCTTTGCCGCTCTATATAGCATGTAAGTAAAGAGCTTGACCCTCCACTCTGAAGGCATCTCCAGATGCTCAAAAATCACTAGTGTGGTCTCTAGACACTGCTTAGAAGCCTGGTGTCCAACATACCATGAAAACATAGGAGGATGAAGATATTGGAACACCTATGTCACCTCATCCATAGTCAAGGCTGGCTTCGGTGCTCCTTGGATCGTCTACATAGAGAGAAAGAACCCCTCGCAGAAATATGACTTAACACCTATGTATGAAATAACCTCAATTTCCACAGCTAGAACTATATTCAGATCAATCGGTAGCATATGGAACACTGTCTCTGAAGTGTGGTCATCGACTCCATCACATTTTACCACTGGAGGTTATCTTGGTGGCATGTCTCTATAATGAAAAATGCATTCCTTAAGAAATAACAACATTAAAGAGCAATGCTCAAAAGCTTAGGACAGGTCAAAACCTCCTAGAGACCAAGTCAAACACATAGTCTTCTCCTGAATCTAGGACTATATAAAGAATAACCATCGAACCACTAGAAACAATGCCTCGTTCCCACTCAGAAGTAGGGTCTAGGTTAAGTCTCTATTCACCATTAATGTTTCCATTTCACATTCATTTCTTCAGGAAATTCCACCAAGGGTAACCAATTCTGAATCCATGAGGGCCCATAACACCTCACGAAGCCAACCATGGTTCCCTTATCAAACCATAAATATAACAAGTTCATTTAACATTTACATTTGACTGGTGCATCATTTCCCAATTCATAAGGGCCCATACTCCTTATGGATTGAAAGATGAAGTCACACCATAATCCACTACACCCAACTAACACAACAGTAGGCACAACTATCACATCATCTATCACAACAACAAGAAATATCTAATACATCATAGATGGCATTTCATAATTCATGGAATTTGATTCTAATAAGTGTCTATATGATGCATGAGATGGAACACACTCATATCATTGGGTTCAAATTTAAATAAAACAAAAAATTTCATCAATAGTAATATTAGAAATCAAGTACGTCACCCAATTCTTAAATCTAGTCAACTATTATAGTCAAAATCCAAAAAATTAGAACTCAATTTTAGGTAATTTTTCTTTTCCTTATATGCGGGGTTGCTACTCCTGGGCAAAATTTATTACCAAAATCCATTTCCTTCCTATCCCTATCTAATGTCTCCCAATAGTAAGTCAAACAAGAAAAAATAAACCACCCTGATACCACTTTTTAACATCCCAGACCTGAATTACACCCTATGGTGCCTCGAGCCTGGTTATCCACATATCCTCAAGCACATCTCACATTACACCAGAGGCTTCCGACTAATATAAAGGGCCTAGGTGAGTCAGTGGGGATACTATTCCCTCATTACCAATGCATCACGACAAAATTTAAACATATAATAAATAGAGAAATAAAAATAAACATCAGAGAACAAAAAATGTGACACTACATGAATAAATATCAATAACCATAAGTTTCTCATACACAAAATGATGCATATAGTAGAAGTATGTATAAAACATCAATAAATGTACATGGAAATACAATACAATGCATGTATCAAAAAAATAACAAAAGTTGAAAAGTGTATCCCAGCATCATATGCCTCAACATGGCCATATGCTCCACTTCTTTAAGACCACATTCAACATGCTGTAGTAGAGCATATTCCCCTATCATCACCTGAAACCATATAGTCTATTTGGATCCCCAAGGAGTTCCAAACAGGATGTCAGATAAAAATCCTAGTAGAGAACCACCATGAACTATATAGTTTTAATAGAAATTCTACAAAAGTGCTATAAAGTGTGAAAAAGTAGTAAAGTGAATATACTCAAGGAATAATGCTATTGAAGTAAATAATACCAAACCGCCCTCAAGGCTACCTAAAAAAGAGTTGTATATATATAAGGTAGCTAAAAAAGTAAACATGCCACACAACCACACCATATATCCATCAATACCCAAAAAGTCACATCCATTCTGTATAAAGATGTCTAGTATTCCAAAACCATGCCATATAGAGAAGTAAAATATCCCATGGCCATGCCATATAGTGAAGTGCATAAACAAACGAGCATGTCGTATAGTGAAAAGAAGACCTCATGGTCTGGATCAAAGGTGTTAGCAG
Source organism: Viscum album (assembly GCA_963277665.1). Taxonomy (NCBI): domain Eukaryota; kingdom Viridiplantae; phylum Streptophyta; class Magnoliopsida; order Santalales; family Viscaceae; genus Viscum; species Viscum album. Next base: position 1,110,261,294 of record OY728123.1, read on the forward strand.
AACAAGGAATCCATATAATAATTCTAGACTATAGAAGGATGGATCCATAGAGCTTGTCGAAGGTATCCCATAGAGTCCCATGGGCATCCCTGATGGAAACTCGGTTAGGCACGAGTTGGGATACAAGGAGCATTGAAATCACAAGTCCTATGCGAGCCCAAGATAGCAGGATCCATGGGGTACCAAGGCCTGAGGCATCCCATAAAATCAATACCCAAGGGGAAAAGTCAACCCAATGCATCAACTATTGCATTACAAATCCATTCATTCAAACATTATATTTAAACATTCAATTTAAAAAACATTCCATGTGAGTATACCCACTCACATCAACCTGCATAATCCATGAGTATACCCACTCATGAAAACCATTTATCAAAACAAGAATATGGTCCTACCCCCATATAAACAACATAACATTCCAAACAATCAAAATAGACAAGGCATAAAATGATATTAATTATTAAAGGAGGAAGTACATCTACTAAACAAGCTATTCAATATATCCAGGAATTAAAAAACATCCTCTAACTAGGAAATCATAAGAACACACCCCTTGGGTTGGTTAAATAGCAATAAATTGAATATTTCTTTCAGGAGCACCCCTTGAGTGACCTTTATAATATAAATGAGTTTCAATTCACCTAAAAATAACCTATGACAATCCTCACTAGGTCTTAAAACATTTATGTCAAGCAACTCGGTCAAAAATGAGGCCCCTTCAGAATGTCCAATTGGCGGGGAAAGCGTCAAATGCTAAAAAAGTTCCCCAAAACGCTGAAAGAAAGTATAGAGAACCTACCTAGACTTGGTAGTAGACATATAATATGGTATCAAGTCTTGATTCATCCTGGTTTGGATGAAATCTGAATAATGGATGAAGATAGGGATATTAGGGCATATGAGCCTAAATACAAATTGCACAGTTGTTGCTCTGAGGAATCATGAATGACTAAAAATGAATCGAGTACTTACTGATGCAGTTCCAATGTGACATTCAGTTCTTGAAATGGAGTCTAGATAGCATCAATATATAAAAATCTTGATTAGGTGGTTTTGGGTTCAAAAAATTAGAGAAAAACATTTGGTCTCTCAAAAGTTAAGCTACTGCCTCATTTATAAAAAAACCTGCTAGGAATGTACACGACATGTACTACCATTTTATTTTTTCTATAGCTAGACTGAATACACATTGCGATGGACCAGTACCATACATGTACTAGAAGTACATGGTGTGTAGTCTAAGTACACGATGTGTACCTAACCTGTAGCTATCATTTAGCATTTTCCCCCTTCTTTCCAAAAAACCACCTAATTGGTCCACAGTCCAACATAAAGTCTAATCCAAAAAGGAAATTAAACATATTTAACCTGAAAAAATATCATTACATTAAGAAAAACCCAGTATCTTATAACTTTACCCCATTAATGGGTCAAACACTGGCACCTCAAGGGTCAAGGTGGAAATCCCAAAGGAGGCATAGATTTAGGTTGATGAATCCATCCCTTTGACAGATTAACTTATAAGGTATAAAACTATATCCATTCCCATAATTTTAGAGAGGTTAGAGGGTAATGGTATTGACTGTTGAATATCTTAAGGTGTCATGTGCTGATCATTGAATTTATCCGTTTTGATATTTCAAATATTTCTAATACAATGGAGGATACTTAATTAACCATGACTGGTCTTGTATCAACTAAAAAAAGTTTGAGAGGGACAGTATAATGTCTTTTAAAGACCCATAAAATTCAAGGGAAATTTTTTCTTAATTTTCATTGGGATTTTACAAGAACGCAGTTTCTGACGGAACTTGATTCTGAGGCCCAGAGTGCCCGGAATCAATTTCTGAAGTTTAGCTCAGGTACGTTCATTGAACGAACGAGCGGGTTTTTATAACTTTAGAACCGGTTCTCGGAATCGAATTCCGAAGGCACCGATGGAACCGTAGAACCAGTAATTGTTTAGGAACACCTTTTCTGGAGTTTCTTTTTCATGACAGAAGTTTATAAAAAAAATTGTGGAAGTTAAAAATAAAAATTTAACTACAATTTTTATTTTTCTCTAAGTGGATTTAAACTTTGGGTGGAAGTTGGGTAACTACCCAACTTCCCATGGAAGGTTATGAGGGTGGTGGGGCCCACACGAACCCCACCCCTTCACATTCCTTAACTCCCTCAACTCACTATTAAATATGATAACTTATGTATTAATAACTTATGTTATTAATGAAGAGTGAGTTTAATGTGTGTGTTTGAAATTCAAACTATTGTCTAGTTAATAAATTAAGTGTGGGATTAATTTATTTTTGGGTTAGATTTCTGTGGTGGAGTCTTTGAGAGAAAAGGGCTAAGGACTTGGGGAACTTCTTCGTCTTCGACGAATAACGCGAAGAACACATCAGTATCCGATGAAGAACGCCGAGTTCTCAGAAACCGATTACGCAACGCTGTGTACCGCGATGCCATCGACATCTTCTTTCACGACGCGTCCTCCCGTGACGAATCCTCATTCAACGGACCTCCGTTCAAGCTCGCACGAGGTAGGGGAATTTATTTGGTGTTCTCTTATATTTTGAGAAAAGAACGACGATCTTGGAACAACCATTTCCAGATTAATCCACGGATCGTTCGTTCATGCGGATTGATGTCGAGGATTATTGTTTTTGCTGCGAAATATTTCTTTGTCGTACGTCGACTTCTATTTGATGGCCGCTTGCAATCATTATAACGGGAGGAGGTCGGACCGCACGAACACGGCCGACCCTCCTCCCCCCTTGTTGTTTGAATTTTGTTGCGGCACATGAAAGGCGGCGTGGTGTCGTTGCACCGCGCGGGAATTATGAGGAAGGGCTAAGAAGCGCGGCACCGTCGCACCGCGCCGATGAAGTTGACCAAGCCACGGCGCCGTCGCGCCGCACCGGAGAACCACGAAGAGGTCGTAGTTTGTTTACATGATTATTGAGCACAGATTTTTCGGCAACGACAAACGAGGCCACAAGGTAATTTTGAGGCTTCCGCAGTGAAAGTCGGGTCCCAGGAGGACCACTGGTGAATACGGCATGAAGTTCTAACCACCGGAACTCGTCAGGTGGTCCGCGGAGCAGCCGGCCGGCGCGCGCCGGAAGGTGCCGCCGCGGCTGAAGCAACGGAGGCATCACGCAGTCCCGCGGCCGTGTGGGACCGGAGGGAGGCGGGATGCGGCCGGCTTCCACGTCCACTGGCAAGGGCGGCCCCACGCGGGGTCGCGGCTCTTCACGCGGGGGCAACGCCCCCCGGCATGGTTCAACCGTTCGGCCGAACCCCCGGCCGAGCAGGGCCGGCTTGGGCAGACCGGGTTGGGCCACGCCCAGCCAGGCCGGGCCACACCGGCCGAGTCGGACCCGCACCGTGGTCAGGTCGACCCGGTTCGGGCCGACCCAGGGGGTCTTGGGCCGGGTCGGTCCGGGCCCGAAACCCCCGTTTTCAGACCCTTTTTGTTCTTTTGACAATATCTCGGGCCACGGACCTCCGATCGACGCACCGTTAGTTGCGATACGATCCTTGGATCGCGACGGTCGTTTTGGTAAATCACACTCAAGGTTTCCGAATACTTTGGGTTCGGCCGAGTTGGTTCGTACACGAAACCAACCAGGCCCTCAGAGCAAAAACACTCATATCTTGAGCTCCGGATGTCCGATTGACATGCCGTCGAATTTGTTGGATTCCTTTTGATGAGACGGAACTCTTGGATTACTCCGGTTGAGGTTTGGATGTCGACGGAGTGTGGTCGGGTTGGTTCGCTCATGAAACCAATCGCGCCCCTGAAACGAAAAGGCCAATAACTCACAGACTGGGCATCCGATTGACGCGCCGTCTGTCTCATTGAATTACTCTTGATGAGATGGAACTTTTGGAATACTTAGCCTGAGTTTTGGTTGCTGTTGGATAGTGGCCGGGTTGGATTGTACCCAAAATCCAACCGGGCCCCTAGAACGGATAAGCTGATATCTTTCAGACCAGACGTCTGTTTGGCGAACCGTCAGCAGTGTTGGTGATCATGTTGAGAAATGGTCCCTATGAGTACACCCTATGAGAGTTCGGGGTACAGTTGAGATATGGCTGGGTTGGTTCTCTCACGAAACCAACCGGGCCCCTCGGACGAAAAGGCTAATAACTCACAGACCGGGCGTCCGATTGACGCGTCGTCTGTTGCGTTGAGACCCTTATGACGAGGCGGTCCATTGAGATACATCTTCATGAGACTTTGAGTTACATGAAGTATCGACTTATATCTCGTTGAACAGACCCTCCCGGAGATGAGCGTACGAAGTACGGAGACCGTGTAGCCGACTGAGAACTGACGACTGCTTGACAGACTCGACTTGGAGTGAGTCGACTAGCCCAGTGGATGGAGCACTAATTTGTTTGGGTGCATACCCGTGGCGGAAGGAGGACTACCTGTGTGATAGTGCAGACCCGCGGTACTCGTTCGGAGAGTACCTCTGCAGGCTATTATGGGGTGTGCACTACTGTGTTTTGGTGGCATACCCTAGCGGGAAGAACTACTGTGTTTGGGTGGCTGACCCGCGGTACTCGGCAGGAGAAGTACCTCAGCAGTCTTAGGTTAGTGAGAAGTACCTCGGAGTCGTGACAGGACCACTGTACACTCCAGAGACGGGGCTCTTCATCAGTTATGGTTTCGATAATAAAAATCCTGGTTTGAGCTGAGTCTATGACCTTTGTGTTTACCTCTTGATTGAGATGGGTCACTTGATAACATAGGTATATGTATGGGCATATAACTGGGTAGTGGTTATCTGTTGATTTCATAATCTTGGTGTTTCCTCATGATTGAGATGGGTTACTTGATACCTTAGGTATATGTATGGGCATATACCTAATTAGAGGTTATCTATTGATATCTTCTTTGTGGTTATCCTTTTTGGTTTTAGTGAGACCTTGAGGGTATCGGGGTCCCTACTGAGTATCGTTATACTCACCCCTACATGGGCTATGCCCGCACCTCGTTGTGTTGGTTGCAGACGATGGGTAGCGCAGACAGAGGCCGAGTGTTCGAGGACTAGATGGTACCCGGAGGTGGACTACATGACAAGTCAGTACCCGGAGGTGGACTACATGACGAGTCAGTATTCAGAGGTGGAATTCACGATGAGACGACACTTGGAGGAGGCTGACGGGCGAGAGCGTTGTGGAGGCAATCTATACCTACACTTCTGGTAGGATTTGTGGTGGATGATCCAGGATCTGCGCTATCTGTACCTACCCTTCATGTAGGATCCTTGGTGGATGATCCAGGAGCTACTTGTCACCTTCCGGCTATTTTATCTTTTTCCTTGTACTTTACAGTTGGGCTTGTATTTCCGGCCCCTTTACTTTCAGCATAGCTTGTTTCAATTTTACTTAGTGTTTTACTTCATCTTATACTCTGTGGTGTTTTGTTTACTTTTATAAATGCAATGCCTTCCCAGTTATCGGGATTTACGCCTTTGGTGCTAGTCGCCAGCCCCTGGCCTATGGAAGGTGGGCTTGGGGTAGTCACGGCACGGGCCCCAAGGACGGGTCGTGAAAAATTGGTATCAGAGGAGTTCGGTTCTACTGCAGAACTTAGAACTCTGATATTTTATTTCTGTGAAGAAATAATATTAAGGGTACCGAGTGTGTTCTTTAGTTCAGGGAGTCCAGTATTGGTGCGGCGGCCGACGTATCCGTACACCAGGACCCTGACTACTGATTTCTGACTTTGTGCATGAAAAACACTGATTTCATGTGTGTTTCCAAGAGTTTTAAAGTCATCTCAAACCAGGTCAGCTCAACAGGTATAAATCGTTGACCGTGTCGCATATATTCAAGATGTCTCCAGGCAGACAGTCGGTTGGAGTTTCCAAGATAGTACTTGATGACGGCTCACCGAGCAACAAGGCTCTGGTGCAGGGCCCTTTTTACTATGTTGGCACCCTCAGGTGGTGTACCGGCAGCACCACCACATGTTGGGCAGCAGATGCCACCATCCATACTAGAAAAATGTGCATGCTGGCAGAGCACATTGCACAAGTTCCAGCAGTAGAGACCTTCGAGGTTACGAGGTGAGGCAGATTCCCAGATAGCAGAGGACTGGCTGGAGGCGATTGCTAGAGTTCTCCGCCTAGCTGGGACATCAGGAGAGTGGATCGTGGACTTGGCCACTAGTGTTTTCCAGTGAATGACCATGAGGATGGTCCGCATAGTGATGAGGCTTCGGTACATGGACCGATTCCTGAGATAGTGCCTTCGGGTAGTGTGTCAGCTATACATCACTACCTGTTGGTCAGCAGTTACAACCAGCGGTACCGATAGGTGACACATGTAAGCTTACTACCTTACATGTGTTCTAACATCAGATACCCTCAAGTTCCGAGGCGAACATGATTCAAATGCGGCTGAGGACTGGCTTGAGGAGGTGGCTGAGAGTTTTCTAGAGCTTATACAACTTCGGCAGGACGATGTGTCGGTAGTTGAGAATTCATCAAGGCATACCGAACATTCTGGGTACTCGATGAATACGATTCTAGCCATCACTTTTTCCCCTATGCATTCCTACTCACGTTAGGGTTCTAGAGAAAACCTTGAGGTTGAATGTTCTTTGGCTGAATGAATACAGCTAGAGAATGTTAGAAGTTGGAACGCAGCGAGCTGGTGCCAGTCTCAGAGACTTGGGCGTGCGAATGTTTCAAGAAGAGGAAATGTTAAGGACAGATAAATCTGTAGAGCATCAGACGTGGAGGCATAGCTAGGAGAGAAGCATGGGGTGGTGTACATTTCAACATGTTACAACCACCCACCTTTGTGGTCCCCTCCAGGATCAGGGAGCTGGAGGGAAGGGGAAAAAAGTAGCTGCATGCGGTCAAGGAGTGAGACCGAAAGGGATCTAAGGATGATTCTAAGTGCGGACTTTGTCATCTACTAGCTGTCGTAGCCACATACATCGATACGAATCATCCCTTCCTTCCATGAATCTAGTCCCAGACCTAGAGTTTTCAGTTAAGCCGTTGACTTGACCCTCACGTTTGGAGATAACTTTGGGAGAAGACTCAATAGTCACACTTACGCCGACGGTGTGATCTGACCCTTGAGGCGAGAGTCTCGGTTGGGACCTCTTGGTGGCAGCGTCGAGGCCTTACGACGTTAGTTTGAGTATGGATTGGGCAATCACTATTCATACTCAAATTGACGGTATTAGGGAAATGTCGGGATGAGTTTTCCTTGGTCGGAGAAAGGGAAACCCCATGCAGCACAGGTTAAACTCGTGCATGGGAGGGTGTACCCAATCATTCTTGGGTCGGCCAAACTTACCCTCGTGGTAGCAAGAGTTTTGAGTTTCAGTTTTAATCAGGAAAGGGAGACCGCTAGAGTTTGAGAATGGCGACCATGTTCTTATACGGTTCTCACCTCGACGAGGTTTACGGAGATGTAGCCGAGGTGGCAATATATCTCCAAGGTTCAATGGGACTTTCTAGGTCCCCAGCAGGGTAGGCGAGGTGGTTTACTGCTTCACCTTTCCACCTCAGTTACACTGGGTGTATGAAATCTTCCACGTACCTTAGCTGAGGAGATACATGTGTGATCCTTCACACATCATCAACCTCAGGGAGTTGGACGTCGATGACAGGGCGACATGCATGGAGGTTCCAGAAGAGATTGAGGATCGACAGGAGTAGGTCCTACGAGGACGGTCGACTCCTCTTGTGTGTTTTTGTAGGCAGCACGAGAACCTCCAGGTGAGCACATGGGAGCGGAAGGCTCATATGCGTGCTCAGTACCACTTTTGTTTCCCTAGTTTGTGTTATATATTTACGGGGATGTAAAGCCCTGAGGTGGGAGTAATGTAAAGACCCATAAAATTCAAGGGAAATTTTTTCTTCATTTTCTTTGGGATTTTACAAGAACACAGTTTCTGACGGCACTTGATTCCGTGGCCCGGTGTGCCTAGAATCAATTTCTGAAGTTTAGCTCGGGTACGTTCAGTGAACAAACGAGCGGGGTTTTCTAACTTTTGAACCGGTCCTTGGAATCGAATTCCGAAGGCACCGATGGAAACGTAGAACCAGTAATTGCTTAGGAACACCTTTTCCAGAGTTGAGTTTTCATGAGAGAAGTTGATAAAAAAAATTGTGGAAGTTAAAAATAAAAATTTAACTACAATTTTTATTTTTCTCTAAGTGGATTTAAACTTTGGGTGGAAGTTGGGTAACTACCCAACTTCCCATGAAAGGTTATGAGGGTGGTGGGTCCCACACGAACCCCACCCCTTCACATTCCTTAACTCCCTCAACTCATTATTGAATATGATAACATACGTATTAATAACTTATGTTATTAATGAAGAGTGAGTTTAATGTGTGTGTTTGAAATTCAAACTAATGTCTAGTTAATAAATTAAGTGTGGGCTTAATTTATTTTTGGGTTAGATTTTTGTGGTGGAGTCTTTGAGAGAAAAGGGCTAAGGACTTGAGGAACATCTTTGTCTTCGATGAAGAATGAGAAGAACACATCGGTCTCCGACGAAGAATGCCGAGTTCTCGGAAACCGATTACACGACTCCGTGTACCGCGACGTGGTCGACGTCTTCTTTCACAACTCCTCTTCCCGCGACGAATCCTCATTCGACGGACCTCTATTCAAGCTCGCACGAGGTAGGGGAAATTATTTGGTGTTCTCTAATATTTTGAGAAAAGAACGACGAGCGCGGACCAACCATTTCCAGATTGATCCGCGGATCGTTCATTCATGCGGATTGATTTTGAGGATTATTGTTTTTACTGTGAAATATTTCTTTGTCGTACGTTGACTTCTATTTGATGGCTGCTTGCTATCATTATAATGGGAGGAGGTCGGACCGCACGAACACGGTCGAACCTCCTCCCCCCTTGATGTTTGAATTTTTTTGTGGCACGTGAAAGGCGGCGCGGTGCCGTTGCACCGCGCGGGAATTATGAGGAAGGGCTAAGAAGTGCGGCGCCGTCACGCCATGCTGATGAAGTTGAACAAGCCACGGCGCCGTCGCGCCGCGCCGGAAAACCACGAAGAGGCCGTAGTTTGTTTACTTGATCGTTGAGCGCAGATTGTCGGGCGACAACAAACAATGCCTCAAGGTAATTTTGAGGCTTCCGTAGTGAAGGTTGGGTCCCAGGAGGACCATTGGTGAAGATGAAATGAAGTTCCGACCACCAGAACTCGTCCGGTGGTCCGCGGAGCAGCCCGCCGGCGTGCCCCACCGGCACGGAGGCGCCAGCGGAAGGTGGGGGCGGCGCCCAGCACGCCACCGGAAGGAGCCGCCGTGGCTGAAGCCGTGGGGGCAGAACGCGGTCCCGCGGCCGCGCAGGACCGAAGGGAGGCGGGACGCGTCCGACCGCCGTGTCCGCTGGCAAGGGCGGCCCCACGCGGGGTCGCGGCTCTTCACGCGGGGGCAGCGCCCCCCCCCCCCCCCCCCCGCACTGTTCGGCCGTTTGGCCGAACCCCCGGCCGAGCCGGGCTGGCGCGGGCAGACTGGGCCAGGCCGCACCGGCCGGGTCGGACCTGCACCCGGGTCGGGTCGACCCGGTTGGGGCCGACCCAGGGGGTCTTAGGCCGGGTCGGTCCGGGCCCGAAACCCCCGTTTTCGGACCCTTTTCGGTCTTTTGCCCATATCTCGGGCTACGGACCTCTGATCGACGCAATGTCAGTTGCGATGCCATCCTTGGATCGGGACGGTCGTTTCGGTATATCGCACCCAAGGTTTCGGAATACTTTGGGTTCGGCCGAGTTGGTTCGTACACGAAATCAACCGGGCCCTCAGAGCGGAAACACTCATATCTTGAGTTTCGGACTTCCGATTGACGTGCCGTCAACTTTGTTAGATTCCTCATGATAAGAAGGAACTTTTGGCTTACTCCACTCAAGGTTTGGATGCCAATGGAGTGCGTTCGGGTTGGTTCGCTCACGAAACCAACCGGGCCCCTCAAACGAAAAATCCAATAACTCACAGACCGGGCGTCCGATTGACACGCCGTCTCTCTCGTTGAATTTCTCTTGATGAGACGGAACTTTTGGCATACTTCCCTGAGTTTTGGTTGCTGTTGGATAGTAGCTGATTTGGATTGTACCTGAAATCCAACCAGGCCCCTAGAACGGATAAGCTGATATCTTTCAGACCGGACGTCCGTTTGACGAACCGTCACAGGTGTTGGTGATCATGTTGAGAAACGGTCCCTATGATTATATCCTATGAGAGTTCGGGGTATAGTTGAGATACGGCCAGGTTGGTTCACTCACGAAACCAACAGGGCCCCTGGGACGAAAAGGCTAATAACTCACAGACCAGGCGTCCGATTGACGCGCCGTCTGTTGCGTTGAGACCCATATGACGAGGCAGTCCATTGAGATACTTATTCGTGGGACTTTGATTTATTTGGAGTATCGACCTGTAGCTCGTGGAGCGGACCCTCCCGGAGATGAGCGTACGGAGTACGGAGACCGTGTAGCCGACTGAGACATGACGACTGCTTGACCGACTCGACTTGGAGTGAGTCGACTAGCCCAGTGGACGGAGCACTACTTTGTTTGGGTGCAGACCCATGACGGACGGAGCACTACCTGTGTGACAGTGCAGACCCGCGATACTCGTTCGGAGAGTACCTCTACAGGCTATTAGGGGGTGTGCACTAGTGTGTTTGGGTGGAATACCCCGGCGGGAAGCACTAATATGTTTCGGTTGCTGACCCGCGGTACTCGATAGGAGGAGTACCTCAGCAGTATTAGGTTAGTGAGCAGTACCTCGGAGTCGTGACAGGACCACTGTACATGCCAGAGACGGGGCTCTTCAGCAGTTACAGTTTTGATAATAAAAATCATGGTTTGAGCTGAGTCTATGACCTTTGTGTTTACCTCTTGATTGAGATGGGTCACTTGATAACTTAGGTATATGTATGGGAATATACCTGGGTAGTGGTTATCCGTTGATTTCATAATCTTTGTGTTTCCTCATGATCGAGATGGGTTACTTGAAACCTTAGGTATATGTATGGGCATATACCTAAGTAGAGGTTATCTTTTGAGATATTCTTTGTGGTTATCCTTCTGGTTTTAGTGAGACATTGAGGGTCTCGGGGTCCCTACTGAGTATCGTTATACTCACCCCTACACGGGCTATGAACGCACCTCGTTGTGTTGGTTGCAGACGATGGGTAGCGTAGACAGAGGCTGAGTGTTCGAGGACTGGACGGTACCCAGAGGTGGACTACACGACAAGTCAGTACCAGGAGGTGGACTACACAATGAGTCAGTATCCGGAGGTGGACTTCACGACGAGACGACACTTGGAGGAGGCTGACGGGCGAGAGCATTGTGGAGGCAATCTGTACCTACCCTTCAGGTAGGATCCGTGGTAGATGATCCAAAAGATGCGCTATCTGTACCTACCCTTTAGGTAGGATCCTTTGTGGACGATCCAGGTGATACTTGTCACCATCCAGCTGTTTTATCTTTTTCCTTGTACTTTACAGTTGGGCTTGTATTTCTGGCCCCTTTACTTTCAGCACAACTTGTTTCAATTTTACTTAGTGTTTTACTTCCTCTTATACTCTGTGGTGTTTTGTTTAATTTTATAAAGGCAATTCCTTCCCAGTTATCGAGATTTACGCCTTTGGTGCTAGTCGCCAGCCCCTGGCCTTTGGAAGGTGGGCTTGGGGTAGTCACGACACGGGCCCCGAGGACGGGTCGTGACATGTCTTATGAAGGTTTTTGTGCCAATCCTTACTCTATATGGTTTTAAGATGATGTGCCTTCTGAAAAATCATTAGATAGAACCGATAGAGGATCAAATTTGGGTACCGAGCCATGCGTCTTGGGTAACCCTACTATTGAAGATGTTGTGATGTTCGAATAAAATTTTAGTGAAATGATAAAACGTGTGTAGAGGATAAAATTTAATATTCTTGCCTCTCAGGATTATTTTAAGGAGTTTTGTAGGTTATTAAAATAATTTGAATTTTCTATTTCTTACTTTTTTAAGTATAGTTTCTATCTCCTCATTTGAGGTCTTATACAAGAGCTCTACTTGTTTAGATTCATTTTCATAGAATGTTTTCAATGAAATTATTGATCAAGGCCTCTTAGTTCATTCTTCCCCCATTACTGAGGGATTAATAGCTGAGTTTTATATAGTGGGTGATTCTTGAAATCCCACCATCCTATTTTCAAAACAAACTCAGGGGGAAATTCTTTATCAGAAGGTTCTTACATAGAGTACAGATGTAAGGAGTAATGGGGAGGCATTAATCCCAATAGTTGGTCCACCAATGGGTGAGTTCTATTAAATATATTGGTCACTTCACTACCGTTGTTTTCTGTTGGCCCGCTTGTGTTGATTAGGGGTGTCATATATTATTGATTTCCAACAAATTTTGTGGACAAGTATGAAGTGGGGGATTTTGTTTCACTTCAGTCTACACTGGCAGGGGACAATGATACTACTACATAGGGATAAGAGTAGGGATCCGGATTGACTGAGTTGATCTTGGAATATATCTCTCTAACCAATGGTGGATCTATGTTGTAAATATAGAAATAGGATGCTCTTCACACTAAACATTGTATCATTTATAGATCCTTCTAAATGATAGTCTTAGAGACACCTCTTTAAAACCAACCACTGTGAATTTACCAAATTCCAAACCTATTTTCCTTCATAGGGTATGGAAGGATTGATTACTCCATGATACACTATTCTATGAAGTTGATTAGTCGACAATGGTATGATGAGATAAGGTCACCGTGTGATAAGGCAGAGTTAGCAAGACGGTTTGAAGATCCACTTACTGCTGTTTCTCAGGCAGATCTAAATCATTCCAATGAGTTAGAGGAGACTTTTCACTTTATGGAAAATGAAATTATGTAAATTGTATTCCATTATAATTAACTGAATGTCATATGAGAATCAATTTTTCAAATCCACCATTCCATTTTGAGATTATTTTCAAAAGGTGAGGATTCTATGGATATAGAGAAGGAGAGGCTGTGTTACATGGAATATTTCATTACCACACAACTATCTTGGTTCCATCATTCTGCATAAAATATTTTAGCCACATTTCATCATCTCAAGGAATTTCTCAAGGGAGACCTGTAAAATTTGAAAGAAAGGCTCCAACATTTGGTTGCTCCTTCCCATTTTATTACATTAATGAATAAGATTGTTTTTTCAAGAACATGTTCATGAATTAATACCCTTATCATAATATAAACATAACCCTGAAAACGACACATTTTATTGAACATCCCCATGTTATATTTATAATGAAATTGGAAAGGGATTGATCTAAATTTATTATATGTCTTTGGACATATTTAAAAATGTTTGAATTTTTACTAAGGTCATATTGAATACCCTACAAACAATGTGTATATTTTCCATCCCCCAAACTCTTTTTCCCTAAGTTATGATTATAATGAATTAGTAGGAGATAATTGGATTTTTCTCAGGTCTCCCTTTATGGGGTTTTAACCTCACAAGTTTTATGCATCTTATATTTTCATTACTAAATTTTTTGATAAACCATATCGATCATTGGTCAAGATATATGAGACTCGACATTCACCAAGGGTTCCCATTGTGGGTTTTCAATGTAGAGAATACTATGTCTATTATTTTGTTGGAAGTTTAAAGTCTTTCAAGATGAAATTTTACAACTGCTGTTTTATGTCAAATAAAACTCACAATTAGTTTTGGAATGATTACACAAACTAGGATTGTTGTCTATGAATGTTTTGATATTCTTCAGATACTTGATGAAGAATTTTGGGTCATGATTTTGTGATTTATGAATATGAAACATGATATTAGAAAAAAAACACAAGGATGTATCATTGAAAATATTTAAAAATTGCATTCTAGAATGATATTTTTTTTGGGGTTTATGGAGATAGAATTTGTCTCTCTTGGGGATGAATATAACTCCAGTTGGCATACCCTTTTTATGGGTGAATAATGCAAATCCAATTGTGTTGTGTTACTATATAGTCAAATATTGGCATCTTATGGATGCCATTCCCTTTATGTGTGTGAATTATGTAAATCCAACTATGGAATAGTTTTTTATATTTTGAAAATGGTGTATTCAAGAATATGACATTCCATTACCAATTTCTAGGTAGTTTATAATGTTTTTGATTTCTCCACACCATGATGGGTTGTTTTCTATGGTAAGACGTTTGAGAATAAAGGGAGAATATGTATTGGAATTTTTTATGGATGGAAAATCACCCCTACATGATTTTTTTTATTAGAGGAGGTTACATTATATTAAATTACTACCATCATGGTGGAAGGACCCACTTTGAAAAGTGTTGAATAATTATGCAGTTTAGTGTCATGCGACCAGAATATAGACCATGTAGTTTGATGTATTATGACAAGGAAGTTGTCATATAGTTTAACATATTGTGATTAATTCATTATTCTATTCATTTTAATTTCATTCAAAAGGGATATTGGTGGATAAAATTTATGGTCCTTTAGCTCTGAACGAAAGATGAGTGATTCAACCTTTCACGGTAATCTTTTTGAGAATGTTCCATCATTTTTAGGTATATGGAAGAAAGTTTGTAAGATGCATTGTAGGTATTTTTCATATGAAGGGGGATTTGGGGGAAATAGATTATGGATATAGAATATGTATCTATTAATAGTTTATAATCATCTTATTGGTAAACCATTCTTGTGGGTGACTTTATAAAAATCCAACTGGGGTGTATTATTACATAGTCCAATATTGTCATCCTCTAGGTGAAATACCCTTTTTGTGGGGGGACATATGACAAGACAAATTGGGTTTATTACTGCATTTTCAAACAAAGGTGTCTTGAGGATTCTAAAATTTGTTTTCATATGATCAGAGATGTTAATGGACGTTTGAATTTCCCTTGACAAAGAATTCAATTTTTGGAAGGAAAGTACTTGAAGCTGGAAGGAACATTTTAAGTCAAAATAAACCAAGAATGGTGAATAATGGTTTCCTAAAAAAGTGTAACCTAAACATAGGAAAAATGTTTTTTATTGATTTTGGTACTGAAGATTATGGTATGAGCATCAGTGCGTATCCCATTTAGATGAGAATCGAGCTATAGGTAGATCTTGAAAACCATAGAGTTTAAAGTATTACTATCATGACTTACCATGAATTTTAATGTCATGAAATGAGGATGATATGTTGGATATAGTTTTAGGTTATATGAATAGGACCAAGATATTATAGAAATTAAGGGAATCATGAGGCCTACTGGCCAAAGTTATTCTGAAATAATTCATACATGGGGGAGGCAACTATATTTTCAAACAAAGGAACCCTCTAGTATTATAAATTCTATTACTTGTATCTGGAAAAATATTAGTATGATCTAAAATTGTCCATGATTAGGAATATTATATGTGGAAATAATATGTCTAAATAAAAATTAAAAATTTGGACTATGATATTCCATGATGTGTAGAGCCCCTTATATAGATCAAGGACATATTTTAGAGGGGACATTTATTTTCCCTTGAGGGACCCATGAATATGAAATTAAAATCACTTACATAAATAATTGTTTATGTAAATGAGAGGGGGTATTTTTATTAACCCCATGAATAGACATAGGATATGTGGATTTGGTGTCACAATGTATCTCATTAGAACAAGAGTTAATCAATATATTGTTCTTTAGGGACCATGCA
The DNA here is from genome assembly GCA_963277665.1 of Viscum album. Taxonomy (NCBI): domain Eukaryota; kingdom Viridiplantae; phylum Streptophyta; class Magnoliopsida; order Santalales; family Viscaceae; genus Viscum; species Viscum album. The sequence continues at coordinate 1,110,277,024 of OY728123.1, forward strand.
GTTTAAAGTCATGTCATAAAGATGTCAACCATACAGTTTAACATCATGAAAAAAATATAAAGGTGACTCGACATAAAAAAATAATATTAAATTTGGATCAAGGTATAGTACTTGGGTGTTACTAAATATCTCATTGGAGAAAAAATCAAGCGACACATAGTTCTAGGGTAGATTCCCCTATGGATTCAATTATTGTGTGGAGAAGAAGATGTTATTTGAATACAAGATCAAAAATTGGGTGAGAACCCTGATTGGTTCCTCTTATGTAGATTTGAATAATACATAAGATAGTGGGGGAATTTCACATGTTTAATTTTTATCAATATGTAGGATACGATCATCACTACATATCTCATGGGAATTATAATCATGACATACATAGTTCTTAAGGAACTACACTGTTAAAATTCATGCAGCAAAGACATCTGGTGTGCCTTTTATGGTCTTGCAACAAGGACCATGGTAACCCAAATGTCAATTTATATACCTTGATCATGTGGAATTGTTTTTAGTAAAACTCATAATACTATTTGAGATAGGATCACTTATGAGAAACAAGGAGTAAAAATGGTTTCTTCCTTAAATAATTTTGTTGGAAATGAAGGATAGGGACATTTTTTTTCATGGTGGCTATAGTAGGATGTATGTTTCATGAATCACTATATATCCCATTAGAGTGAGAATCCAGATGTAAGTAGTTCTTGTAAATCATGTAGTTTAGTATCCTGTGATGAGAACACCACCCATGTAGTTTAACATCATCTGGTATCACTGAATGTCTTTCAGTTTTATGTCATACGTCTAGGATAATTTAACTCATGTAAATAATGAGTGATGTTAGGATTAGTGGGACATGGGTGCTCCAACATGCTTCATACATGAAGGAGAAAATCATAAACCATGATCATGGGGTTTCTAGAATACAAAAAAGTTATATGGGACAAAAATGTCATTGGGGCATATGGTGATAGAATACGCCTATCATGGGGATGAATATACCTTAGGTTGACATGATCTTTTTTGGGTTACTTATGAAAAAAAAACTAGGACTTATTACTACCTAGTTAAATAATGTCATCCTTTGGGTGACATAACCTTTTTTGTGGGTGACTTATTCCAAGCCAACTAAGGTGTACTACTGCATAGTCAAAAAAAGGCATCATAATGAATCTGACATTCCACTAACGATTTACAAGGAAAGCTTATGGAGATCCTAAATTATCCAAGACAAGGAGTATGATTCTTGGAAGGAATATTTTCAATAAAAATGATTTGTTTTGATCTAAATTTCCCATGGAGTGTGGGGTCTATCACATATGTTTTTATTGTTTTCATATGGGAGAGGAAAATTATTGTTTCTATGATGGGATCCTGAATGAGGGAACTTGAATTAGGGTCTTAAGCATAGATTAATGTTAGTTTTCAGGAGAATGTAAATTTTTCCTCTATAATTGGGTTTGATATATAGGTTCTACGAATTATTAAACACCCAAGGAAAATGAGAATCAAGACACATGTGGTTCTAATATGTCTCCCTGTGTAGTTCTATCTTGTATACATGGGTGTGGGACTTTTTTGCAGATGAACCCTGGATTAGGGATCCAATCCTCACTATGTATCTAGTGGCGATAGGAATCAAGAAAAACAGTGTTATTATATTAAATTCATATTGGGATACCATCGTCAAATATTCTGATATTCACAAGAACGAATTGTAATGTTACATAGTTTTATGTCCTACAATAAGGACATAAACCATTCAGTTTTACGTCATGCAAAATGGAAATTGTTGTATAGTTTAAATTATTATGACTAGGACCTTAGTATTTTTATTTAAATTATTATATCCTAGTCTATGTTGTCTTGTAGTTTTAGGTTATATGAATATGACCATATAGTGTGCCTTCTATGTTTGTGTATAGTTTTCCATGATTCTATGTAGTTTATGTTATACAAAAAGGATGATTGTGTCATGTAGTCTAACATATTGTGATGTAGATGGCATGTCATTAATTTTAAGGACATGTGAAAAATACAAACTAAATAATTCAACATCATGTTGTTGAGATGTTACATGATATTAAATCACATGGAGTATCTTTTGAGAAACCCCACATTGGAATGTGTCGTAATGAGCTATCCATCAATTGATATCTGGAAATATGATCTGTTGGAGTGGACCTTGTGTATAGAATAAGGTCAATCCCACATTGGTTCAACATTTAGAGGAATATCCCCTTGAATTATTGGATTCTTTAATACCAATACCAGTTATCCTTAGAGGAACGATTAGAGGCAGATCCTATTGTTAAAATCCTACGCTCTTTGATTTTGATATACCACCTTGTAATTTAAGGAATAAAATATTTTATCATTGAGTCACCCCAATTGATCTAGTCATTTCTAGGACTGTTCATTTATTCATAGCTAATCATATATGTAAACACTGAGTAATGGAAATTAGACCACAATGGGAAAGAATAAATTTATTCCATAAACAAGTAAATATGGGGTTTCTTGTGGGGTGGTACAAGAGATAGTTTGGTAGTCCCACAAGTTATAAATGATATTTTTAGGAAAATAAATTTATCCCTATCCACTATATCCTATTGAATGTTTGATATGGTCTTGTTAAATGCCTCTATCCTTCCATTAATAGTTGTTTGAAAGTGGGATGAGTGGTCGTATTTAATATTGTACTCTAGATACATATTCTCTAACTAAGTAGAATATAAATTGGTTCATTTTTTCATATATATTTTATGAGGAACACCAAATATGAAAATGATATTAGGTTTCATGAAGCTGACGATTCTTTTAGCCCTGACTTCTTTGAGAGGTATTGTGTCATCCCACTTGGAATAGAAGTTGGTAGCAGTTAGGATGTATTTGAACTATTTGGTCATAGCTGAAGGATATGGTCCTACAATATATATGCCCCATATGGAAAATCTAAAAGTGTATTTGGATTTATGTAACAACTATATTGGTTTATAGATGAAGTTTCCATCATCTTGGATGGAAGGACATTTCCGGGTGAATTTTGAAAAATTAAAAATAATTGAACGCTAGAAGTATCTAAGCCTTCCAATTTTATTGGGATCCTAGAACTCTGAAAATTGGGCACTACAAGCTCCTAGGTGTACATATTTCATGATGGAATAATTTCATTCTTCTTAAAATCATTTTAGGAGGGATCTATAAAACATTCATTTATAAAGGTAATTCTGATGATTTGGGACATCATAATGAGAAATATTGGTCAGTCACCATCAGATATTCACTTTTCTATATTTTTATGAAGAGGGCACTCTATTTTTATGGTATTAAATAATGGGTATCATCAAACCAATTATCGGACGATCTAGTTTTTGTATGGGGCGAAACCCATTGATCTCTTTCATTATGACTTAATAAAAATGACAGATTATTCAATGATGCATAATGTTACTGACTATTTTATCTCTATTTGTGTCTTCAAAAGACATAGCTACAATAAAAAATGCATCATCTTGGTAAATCTCTTATCATGGGATGTGAGTCAATGTTTTCTATGTGGGTAATTCTTCCACGAACCATCATACATAATAAACTAGGGGAATTAACTCTTCTTTTTTAATGGAATAAACACCATTAATCTTATTGATTACCAACTTGTAATATCCATTCACCTATATGTGGCCCACTGGTATTTGAAGTTATATTTTTAGGCCTATAATGAGGGCATGATATTCAGACTCAGTATTTGTAAAAAATAATGATGACATAAAGGAGTAAGTCCATACATCCTTCACTGGAGAGATGAACTTAACTCCCATAACGAATTAATTAAGCTTATGGTATTCTATTCTCTTCCCTGTTGGGATCCTGAATGTGCCCTAAAAATAAATTTATTATATATGGGGCCCATATTGAATATAAAATATCTATTCATCTTAAAATTCAATATCTAACAACATTGTTTCTACATATGGGTTTTATTGAGAAAATATACCAAATCCCAACCTTTCACCACTTTCTTAGGCATGGACTGTATTTCAAAATATTGTAGGATAACATAATTCCATTCCAAACATCCTGTAAACATAGGATAGTTGAGGATATACTTGAGCATATTATTAAAAGATACCAAATGGACCTTATAATACCGTAGGTAATACCTTTGTTTTTGAATCATAAAAATTAACTCTAAGAATCTCTTCTTGATATATGAATAATTAGTTTCAATGTTGAGAATGGTTCAGATGAGATAATAAAGGATGTTTTCATTGAAAAAATAATTATATTTTGTGGGAAAATCACTTATTGATTGCTCAAGGGATGTTAAATACAAAATCAACATCTTCCCTTCAATAAGAGGCAATAGAATTGGTGGAATCGACAGAAATTTCTTAAGGTAATTAAAAACTTCATGAAATTCGTTGATCCATTGATATGTGACACCCTTATTCGTGAATATGGTGAAGGTTAATAAATTTTCAATGAGGATGGCTACAAAAAAAATAATTTAAAAGAAACGTGTCCCTGTAAACCCCTCAAATCTTTTAGGTTTTGATGTGGTGAAATACCCAGGATAGCCTTTCTATTCTTAGGGTCATCTTTGATTCCATAGTGGAATATGACAAAGCCTAGAAATTTCCCTAAGGTTACCCAAAATTTACATTTCAAGGGTTTAATATGTAATATGTGATGTCACAATATGTTAAATATAGTCTCCAGATCATCCAAGTGATTGTAATTTTTATGAAATTTTTCCACCATGTCTTCAATGTAGAACTCAATAAACCTTCCCAAGATCGGTCTGAAGATATGATGCATAACACTTTGGTATGGGGATCTGACATTATTTAATCCAAAAGGAAATACCTGATAATATAATATACCTTAGTGGACCTAAATATGGTGAATTATTCATTTTATAGAGCCATCTGAATTTTTTCTGTGCCCTGAAAGTCTATCCCTTAAGGAGGAGGCTTGATAAATAGTCATTTCCTAAATCTGTATCTCTATGACTTGAATTGGGAAGTTATCTTTCATATAGTGATAGTTGATATCTCATAGGTTTATGCATATATATTTTTCCCATTCTTCTTCTTTACCAATGTAGTGTTCTACATCCATTTTAGGTACTGAACTTCCAAATGAAATCAAACTTGATAAGATTGTCCACATTAGACTAAATTTTGCTAATTTGAGTCTGGTGTGTTCTCTTAAATACATTTTTATATACATTGTGGTTTTCAGCTAAGCCCAAGTGGTGAACGAACACCTCAGTATTAATTATTGTCATCTTTATGTAATCCCATGTGAACACATCTAGATGTCTCTATAGAAATCAGTGGTATAACTATTTTTCTTTTGAAGACATAGACACACTGATCATAGTGGTTTGTGAATATGTTTATGTACCTATATTTATTTATCTAATTTTGTCTACAGTGGTTGAGACACCATCCCCAAATGCTATAGGGAATTTCGGAGGCCTTCCACCCCTTTCGGTTCCCCCCGATCTTACTTCTTCACCTTAATATTTTTTATATGGGAAGTAGGTGATGAATCAATTTTCACAATGTTATGGAAGGAAAAAACTAATTCCGACCTAACTGAAGATGGGGACACTTTAGAGATCCAAAGTGGAGACACATCATAGAAAATGATAATCATTATTTTCTATCAGGGATATTACAACTTATTCTAATATGGAAGATGGTGAAAAATAATTTTTTTTGAAAATCAAGTGATGGAATGCGGGAATTTTTACCTGATGTTCCATCACATTCTACAGATTTTATGAATTCTATAATTATTCTTGGTTTAGTTATCATGAATGATATAATAGAAGTTTTTGAATATGTGCCTAAATTTAGACCCATCTCTTCGATCTAATTGATGGGAAGTACATACTCTTCACTGAGATGGGTGAGGGGATTAGAAGGGATCATCTCTAGACCATTTGAGGTATTGATTAAAGCAAAATTTTCAATGATAGATTATTTCCCACACTTATGATAAAATAATTCATCAATGTTTTATGATTCACATGATTTAAAACTAGATTTATCAACATAAAATGTCCCAATTTGACCATTAATGAAATATTTGATTGATTGGTGGTATGATGAGGGAATATCCACATGCTAATGTAACCAAAGCCTTCCAAGAAGAACATTGAACATTGTACATTTCCAAAAAAAAAATGGAATTATGAGTGAGATATGATATCCCAAAACTGATTCCTCATCATTATTTCACATAGAGGATTTTTCACAAAAAAATCATAATCTTGTATCATTTATGTGGAAGAGTGGTACAATTTGTAACCGATTGATAATGTTTTTTCAATTTAATAAGGTTTAATCTGGAACAATTTTCACTAAAGGCTCATTAGATATCAATGTCATTTATCCTTCTAGATATATACAACGTTTTGATGTGTCCATTTATAATGGAATCATATTCATTTTCCATGAAATAGATTATCATGTTACATTATAATGGACCGATTTTATTTCAATATACTTTGGCAGGAGAAAATTCAGCCTCAAATGCTTGAGGGAATGAGAAATCCTCTACGAGTGCTACTCAGAGACCTTTGGATAGAAATTAAGAATCCAAGATAGAAAACATGTCCAAAACCTAGGATATTTTCTTTTACATTTCATAAATCTTGGAAAAATGTCCACGTTTCCCAAAATTTGGATTATCTTTTCTAGGAATTTTAGGAACTGACTTACTAGAAGTAGTCGAATCAACCCATATAGAAAGAGTTGATGTATTTTCTTTACCTTATGGATTAAGTTGACTAGTTCATCATATGTTTCAATGTTTACTAGGTGAGAACGCATCATCCAATCTATCTTCTAGCTCGACTAGATTAGGGAATGCCTTAGTATGTTTAGGGGAACATTATTTTTTCTACTGAGCTCTCTAAAGATCCCTTCTATTAGGTTTATTCATGTAGAACTTTCAATTATGGATGCAGCTTGGGTATTGATTTTTGGAAAAACTGTGTCTTCCCCTTTATCCTTAGATATGGAGGAATCTTCCCATAATTTTCCAAGTGGAAATAGGTAAATTAAAATTTATAGTGACACCCATCACTTGAGAATGGATTCATTAAGTGGAAAACATTAATAAAACCAAATATCAACTCCTCATCTCTTGAGGACTCCATTTTGTAGGCTAACTCTGGTTGTACTATTTAGATGGGATGGTGCCCTTGGAATGAGGTCTAGGAGTGTCAAAGAAAACATTGTCCTTGGTAAAGGTTGAACGTTTTGTGTCCTCTTCCCTCCCATTGGGCCATTTCATTTCATAAAATACTGGATTTTATAAGATTATGGCACTGATGGAGTTTGTTGTGCCATATAGGAAGCATCCATGGGCATATTTTGTTGTTTCAACAATGTTTGGATGATAGTATGAGTTTTTTTATCAGATTTATTACCATAAAATCACTAAAAGTTTATGTTCCTATGTTGTTAACTTCATTCCATTCATTCTCCTCCTTTGTATTGGTGGCATAAACACATGCTACATGTGTGGGTGGATTTCCAAGAATCACTTGTCCATATTCAACCATTTTCCATATTATGTATTTGATAAAAAACACTCTTGGATGGTCTTCCCCAATGTTTTTGGGAAGGGGAAATAGTTAAGGGGATCTTAGACACCGTCCTAATTAGGATTATGGGAATTCTACACCTGATAAATTTGATCTCTAATGATAAGGTGGTGTAGATAGGGACCTGGTAATTTAGAAAAGATTAAAATTTTTTCTTCAACTCCTGAAACTATTTTCACATCTTCTCGATTTTCTCATCTGGATGAGTCAGGAATTTCTTATGACACTCATGAGGGGGTAACTCATGATATGACATGATATTTTGAGTAGGAGTGGGTGCAGGGGCCATCTTAAGTGTAACAGTGGCAGCCTCTGCATCCCCCATTATCTTTCCTTGAGATGATGGAATTACTTAGTACATAGCCATGGTTCATGATATGGAGTCTTATAATATTTTTCAAATTGCATAAATATCCCAAAACCCTCCTATATATTTAATTGGGATGAGTGGTGTGTATAACTCTTCCTGAATATTCTCTATACAGAAGGATAACAAATATTTTTTAAGAATAGGTAGAAATTTGGAGCATCTAAAACCCTTGAACTAAGTATTTAAATACGATGCCTTATCATTATCTATCTATTTATATTTTGAGTGGAAAAATGATTTTTTCTTGGATAGTATCAATCATAATTGGAAGAGAAACATCTGATGGAAATCATTGTATCTTATAATTGAGTGAGATAACAAACTGGTGTACCATACAAATGATGACCACTATAGATTTTTCATGAAATAACTAAGTTTAACTACTTCTTATTTTGTAGGGGACCCTATCATGGGATAACAATGGTATATTGAATGCATCAACTTCAGGTCCATCATGCAATAAAAAATTAGAAATATTTGGTTCCTAATGTTTGGCGGAGTAGGGCTTGGATCAACCCATACAAGGTAAGGATTCTTTTTCTGCTATACTAGTGCAAGAATCTCCACCATATATTAAAATATATGTATTATTTATTCAATAGTATTGATTATCCCTTAAGGAATGTATGGATGAGAAGGAGATTAAAAAGGGGCAGCAATAGGTAGGGCCAACTGTGGGGGGCCTGTAGGTATCTATCATGTGCAATCTATAGGGGAAGGTCTGTAAGGATTCACATGTCCATGTTATTATTTTTTACCCAAGGGAGGGAATTTCCAATATACTATTTTAGGTTCCAAATGTTTTTTTGTACCCCTTTTTGAGCAGTTGGTCTGGCACCAATTTAGTTGTTGCGGGAACCTTATTTAATGAGGTACACTACCTTCAATTTTTATTTGAGGCTGTGATTCTGGAAAATATATGGTATAGTTTTTTCCATAGATTTATTTTATTTCGAGTCTTCTCAATTCTATCATCTATTAATCTTACTAAGAAATTATTTCTTCTAGTGTAAGGGGTTTAACCTCTTCAGGAGCTCGGTGAGGTGCAACCTTACCTTTAACCATTTCTTTGGTGGAATATAATTGAGTGGGTATTATTGGAGTGGTTGTGGGAATGACTAAACTAAGAGAAAGAATCTAGTATTGGATACACACACCTCCTTTAATTATTTCAGTTTGGAACACATTATGAATCAAAACATCACCCTCATAATCTTGTATATTAGCATTATTTTATACATGGTATACATGGGTGATGTTAATAAAATTCACCAATGTGTAACAGATTGAAGGAATTTCATAAGCCTCTTTACAAGAATGTATTTTTTTTGTAATCTATATAAATCCTTGTCCAAAACTATTCTATTTCTCTTAGAGACATTTGGTGGAGTATAATTTTTTGAGAATCTCTTGAAAATGTTTCCATTCATGTTTCAAATGAGGATACAAGATCAGGGGTTGAGAAAAACTAGGCGGATTTGTTTTTAGGCATTCCCCTTAATTGGTTTATTACTAACTTCAAATGAGGAGGAGGTTTTGAGGTAAAAAATTTCCAACCATGTGGACTAGGGCTCATCCCACTCAATTTCTACAATCATTATGTTCTGTTTCACTAACCTCAAAGTTTTTATTAAATAATCCCTTAACCCTACTGGATGGGGTTGATCTTGTACTATTGTGGATGTTAATGTTGTGACTACCCTTTTTATTTTAGAGAGTCTTGTTTGAACATGGGATGGATGCATGGTATGTCGTACACACGATATTCCGACCTTTGAGGATTTTTTTTTATATTTGATTTTTTTGCTATTTGGTGATTGACTTCCCTAAGGATAGAGGCCTGCTCTATATTCTTAGAATCTTGATGAACGGGTATTTCAATGGATTACTCTCATATATCCAAAAATCCATGAGATTTGGTCATGGAAGGGTTTTGATTATAGTACCATCCTTCATAAAAAGGTCCATCTACTATAGTCATCCTATGACTGTGACATCACATGATTTCACATTGGATAGAAATTGATGACTGGTGAGTGAGGTGAAATAAAATTATCCATTTGCACCTTTTCTACTAATATGATCACTATATGGGGCATTTGTGATCAGTTGAAACACTTCTTTTAATGTTTTGAGACATTAAAGCTGATGGTATCCTTTTTGTGTTCAAACATTTTGGTATGGTGTAACTAAGAGTACCTATAAGTAAATTTGGCGGTGTATCTCTTATACTTCCTCTATCTTGCTGGAAAGAATGAGATGAATGAGGGTTTTAGAGAGTGACTATTTCCCATGATGTCTTCTGGATGAGAAACGATTTCAATTTTCAATGAAAAGCAATCCAATATTATTGGACTCATTTTCCAAAGTGCCTCACGATAAGAGGGATATTTAATAATAAAATCTACAAGGGGAGGAACTTCTTGATGAAGTGAAATGATACCATGTAGAGACAATTCGCATCAAATTCCATTATGGGGAGGAATACCATTATGGATTGACATCTGGCTGCAAGGAGAGTTACTACAAGGAAGACCTTGGGGAATACCATTAGGTTATATGATAGCAAGATGATGACCTTATTTCATGTTGATCTTCTGGCCATATAGAGGGATGTCGTGGCACTCAACAAGAGATGGTCTCTCGACATCGGTTAGATTTAAACATCAAGCATGACTTTATGGTTTAGTATCTATAGAGGAACATTAAAACTACAAATATTATTTCTATTCTTTGGTAATGCGAGAAATGATCCTAAACTACAATATATAATCATTGTAGAGAATAAAGAACTCGATAATTTATAAGAGCATGATCATAGATCCAATATTCTATTTCCAGTAATTTCTTATGAGGATTTTTTGGAAGCCTTTTTATGAGCGACTGGGTACTCTTGTTGGAGAAATCATTTTTCATATATAGAATTTTATTTGGTTTGCTCCTATGTTTCTTTTTTGATGTTGCAATATAATTCTAGTATTTTGGTCAGGGTTTGTTCCTTCCACATAGTGGAATTGGAATACACTAATTACCTTCAATTGGAATGTTGGATGGACTCGATCCGATTATCCATATGTTGTGGGGGAATTCAAACCACGACCTTCTTATATGAGATCAGTGGTGTCTATCATCTTTGGGGTGACATATTGATGAGTCACTCCAATTGTGGGGATAGAACTGTGTGTATGTTCCCTACCATTTCTACTAATTTCATTATGTATTGGAAGGTTTGTATGATTTGGGAAGAAATTTGGGTCTACCCTTTCACCATTTTAGGATGTTCTTGATAACTTCAACGATTGTAATGAGGATGTATGTGCATTCCCTGTTTGGAGTAGGGGTGTGTTCCTGCTATTTTACTTTATTTTTTGTTGGTGTATATTGAAAATAAATAGGTGTGGGAGCATATATTTGTGTATTCCCCTAGTTTATGTCAGTAAATGGTGTCTCATTTCTACTAATACTCCTAGAAAAGGATCCTAGATAGCTTGGTGGATGCCTACAGGTGTTTGTTCCTTCTTGAATTGTTCCACCCAATTTGTTTCTAAGACATGACTGATGTGGGAAGTTATTTGATTCTTGTCACATTTTCCCCCAAATTTGACTGGTGGTCATTGAATAATACCATGCAAGTCTAATGGAAGACTTTGTTGATGTGGGAAGGTGTTTTTTCCTACTCACTATTTGCCACATAATTTAACTAGTGGGAATTTAGGCTGAAGGTAGATGTTTTTTCCTTCTAACTGTTTTCCACCATATTTTTTTTCAATGTTCTATGTAGTGGAAAAAGGTGCATCCCTTTCCCTTTTTGACTATTCAATCACATTGGTTGGCAGTGTTTCATACATGGGTCTATATGACCAGGTCCAGACATCTGAGGATGACACCATCATCATCGTGATGGTTTATTAGTGTATGACATTTGTTGCATAAATTACAAGGACGAGCCCTTAAAAAGGAACTCATGTGTTATTGGTGAGGTATTTTATAGACTCTTGATATTCCTCCCTATGATAAGGGTGGATTTAAATGATGTATTCTAGGGATAATCTCCTAAGATTGTTAGATATTGCGATTGGTTTTGCCTTCTTCTAGACCACCAGTCATCACTAAGTGAGAGACTAGAGGGGATTCATTAGATGGAGGGACTATGGGGAAAACTCCAAGGTTGAGATGGTTATATTATTAAATAATATGAGACAGTCAAATTTGAGACCCAACATTGAAGATTTTGTGTGGGTGATATTGTCCTTTTCTTAGTTGAGGAACCATATTGTGAGGTGACTGGAGCATACACCTATGAGAACTCATATGATTCCATTTGGATCAAAGGGAGTTGTTTTCAAAATTTCCTAAAATATAGTTGGAAAAACCCCATAAATTTAGCATCTTAACAAAATAATTCAATCGCAAGTGATTTCCCCCCTCTTTAATTTTGGAGAGTGAAAGGGTCTTGGTACATGTGTAACACTTCCATCTTATTTGAGGATTCACATTGAGTTCACCATTTATATTTCTGATAAAAGTTTGATGGGAATGCTTTTCAATGTTATGATTTTGGGGGCTTGAATTTTGTATAATCATTCAAATAGATTTCACTATTTTTGAACAACTTCCAACATGTTTTTTTCATGGAGCTAGAAATCCAAAATTGGTCAATTATATAAGGTGTTTCATGACACTTCATTATAAAGGTAGGTAATCATTAGTAAATGACTCCAATAGAGATTATATACTCACTTAGTTGAGAGGATTGGAGGTCGGGATCATCACATACTTTTTGTGTGAACTATTTCTCACTTTGGGACTCTCTTAATTATTGAAGACATATTCAGGAATCCTTTTTTCATTCCCCATTATAAGGAATTTCCCCCTTAGGATAACAATAAACTATTTTTCATGTAAAAAACATAGAATCACCATCATGGTTCTAAGTTTATTAATCTGGGAAGATATATATATATATGTATATTATTTTCCCCTTAAATGGAACCCTTTTGGGAGAGTATTAGATATTAATTTCATATTTCTAACTTCGATATTGTTTGTAAGACACACAGTGGGGTGATCTGATGTTTATCCTCTCCATGGATATGGGAGTTTTTTATGACAATATCAGACCCATAAGATGGGTTTCCTATGAATACTTGTGAATGGAATAATAACCCAAAAAGTTTTGATCCACTAATTGGGACACATCATACCTTTTATGGTCATGTGATGAGGACCAAACTGTGTAGTTTAACGTCAAATGATAAGGATGCCTCGGTGAAAGGTGTCTATCCAACATTTGGTGTGGTACATACACGGAGGTGTCCCATGAAACATGAAAGGGGTGTGGGATCCCATGTTATATATGAACCTATTGAAAATATGCCCCCAAGAGAATTAAGGTTTATTTAGGGTTTGTGTTCGGACCTTATGGAGTCTTACTATATATCCTATTTGAATGGGAATAAAATCCTCGATAGTTTGAATTAGAGTTAAGGAATCAAACCTATGGAGGTCTTCTTAAGGCTTCTATCATAGGGAATATGTCTCTTTGGGATGATTGATTTGGGGCATATACCAAACAGAATGACCATTAGAGTGCGATCAAGAGTAATTTCTGAACTCCAAGTGATTTTGAGGTATAGTTGGGGCTTACACCTAAGAGGATGACCTATCACTTGTTTAATTGGGAATATGATGATAAAAGTGTTGTTTCAGGGATAAAATAGTATATAAGGATTCCCATTGATGCAATATTCATAGATTTTAGGACCCACACATATGGAGGCCCTCTGAAGGATGGTGATTGGAAGACTTGGAAAAAGATTCTCTACTGAGACACACATCTAACCGTGAAGAGGTCATGATCATCGCTAACATCTAATCCCATGTGATTCAGGATTAGTTGTAAAAAATAAGAGGTAGTGGATGATCAGTAATGATTAATTGTCCCTCATTCACTATTGGATGAGGGTGGGGTGATGAGATTAGATGAAATGGTTTTTATGTGCTTATATCCACTCCCATTTCGGTAACAAGGATAGTCACATAAGACAACCTACATAAATACCTCCAATAAGAGAGCCTAGGAGATTTCTATAGGATTCATGGCCTACTCTTGGTTATGGATATGAGAGGGAGATAAGGCAAAAGTACTCATAAAATGTTAATGAAGGTGTGATATCCTCCCTTATTTCCTAGAACCATAGGTCCTGGGTCTCCATTATAATTTAAGGACATTCCCTTAACCCTCATGTCTAAGATGGAGAAGTCCATAGAACTACCCCTAGGGTTGTGGTCCTCATGAATAATGGGATTCATAACTACAATCACCCCAAAGGACCCTTCCTATTGGGTAGGATAAGTGAAATACACCACTTATCGATTGAATCCATAACTAAATGGGGGACACACTAGTGTGTTTATCACTCTGGTCATGCAATTAGGGAGGATTTGGTGGAGGGATAAACATGTTCCCACATAGAACGAGGATCTAATGGAAGAGTATAAATATCATTGGTGGTATTAAATAGGTCTTAAAAGGTTTATCCCATAGTCCCTATCTTAGAGAGAAGAATTTTCTTTACACAGGGTGACCTGGGAGGAATTGGAAGTTCTTCATACAGGTTTGGCATGTGTAGGCTTGAGTTGACTTGGGAGAGGGAAGACCTTGGAAACATGAATTGGGTGAGGCCTTTCTTTAAGAATCAATGGTTTCATCAGGTTTTCATAGAAGTGCCTCATACAATCCTTGGGTTTGGGGAGGGGCCTTCAAAATTTTTCTTCTCAACTAGGGGAGGATGTCCTTGCATATGTGTCTTGAATTTCATACCCTGGATGGAATTAAATATATATCCACTATAATTAAGTATTCTATTGAATTTATTAGAGCTACCTAAATGATTTTTGAGGTCCTTTTAGAAGGGGTTGTGCAATCATATCTTGTTGGCTTCTACTTATTTCCCAGTTGAGTAAATGAGGATCACTGGTGTCCTATTTATAGGCTCACTTGCACTACTTTAAAATGGACCTATCCCCATAGTTTTCAACAAAACCGTGGGGATAGATAACCCTATACCCACTATTTTGGAAAACCGTGGGTATAGGTGAATTTTCAGGACCTATCCCCATGGTTTTGGAAAACCGTGGGCATAGGGGGGGTCTATCCCAACGGTTTTCCAAAACCGTGGGGATAGGTCCTGAAAATTCACCTATACCCATGGTTTTCCAAAACCGTGGGTATACGGTTACCTATCCCCACAGTTTTGTTGAAAACTATGGGGTTAGGTCTGGGTTAAATTATCTATACCCACAGTTATGAAAAACTGTGGGTATAGGTTTTCCCGTGTGTGCGCGGGAATTTTTTTTCCGCGGGAAGTAAATTTTTTTGGCGGGAGTCCTATACCCACGGTTCTTCCCTCTATACCCACGGTTTATATAACTATATTTAGCTAATTATAAATATATATACATACAAGAAGGTTTGGGTTAGTGGTTAGGTGCTTCGACTACAGCGGAGAGGTTGCGGTTCGAAACCTGCTGGCCGCATTATTTTAGGACCTATACACACGATTGTGAAACTGTGGGGAAAGGCTTTTGACACCGTGGAAATTGTGTATCTTTCATTGACACAGTGGCATAACACCTATACCCACAGTTTTGGAAAACCGTGGGTATAAGCTGGGGACCTATACCGATGCCGTTCCAGCCCACGGTTCCCAAAACCATGGGTATAGCCTATACCCACGGTTTTGGGGGCTATACCCATGGTTTTGAACCGTCGGTATAGGTTGTTTTTTCAGTAGTGATGGGACCCAGGTAAAAGTAGGTATCCATGAAAGTTACTAATGTATTTACCTAGAACAGGTGTAACACTAAATGGTAGATAATCCTTCTAGTTTACATAGGTGGGCCTTCACATGCTTTTTGTTGTGCAAGGTGGGTCTACAGAGGACCACCAAAGGTGAGTTCCTTTGATCATTCATGGGTATTTTCACTTCTCTAATACTTGAGGAATTTTTTATTAGATATTTTCATCCCATGTGTAAAAATAGTGTAAATAGACATATATTAAAAATATATAATATTTA
The DNA here is from genome assembly GCA_963277665.1 of Viscum album. Taxonomy (NCBI): domain Eukaryota; kingdom Viridiplantae; phylum Streptophyta; class Magnoliopsida; order Santalales; family Viscaceae; genus Viscum; species Viscum album. The sequence continues at coordinate 1,110,293,099 of OY728123.1, forward strand.
AATAATAATAATACATATATAAACTGATGAAATGAGATATAAAGCGTAACACAAAGGAAATAGGTTGGTCTGGAGTGTACCCTTACCTTATGTCCAGATTAATTCTATAGATACACTTAACATCCTATATAATAAAATTAGATTAATTATTTAACTAATAAATAAAACTTTCTTCTCTATTTTATTTAGTATTATTCTTATATTTTCATTTAAAACCATTTCAATGACATATAATGTGTAATTTTTTGGTTTCTAGAATATTTGTTTCATGGTTCCATGGTCAGATCATTTATGGATTATTACTTATGTTCTTACAAATTGGTAATAAAACTATAGAATTATGATTTAATGGAATCCATGTACTTATAAAAATTATAATTTTCTAAAATCTCAAATTTATATTTACATATAGGTGATTAACTTAGTAAAATTTTTTCATTAAGGGGTTCGTTCATTAAGTCAGTTTTACAGACCATCATGAAGTAGTTACATTTATTTTAATGTTATGTGTTTATATTAATTAAAAAAATAAATTAATTAATTACATACTTATTATAATCATATTTAGACATAATAATATTTTATAAACATCCATGTAAGTGGTGGGAAAAAACATAATGTTTTGTTCATGGATCTGATGAACCAAACATATTTTAAACAATGCTATAGTTTTAGAAATAAAAGAATGGAGGGTATAAGATTGATATTCCATTAGATGAATAAAATTATAGATGAATTATAATAAAATATTCATTATTATATGTTTTTATGGATTCAAAGAAGATTTAGAAGAAGAAAATAATTTTAAAAGTGGTAGATTTTTACCAAAATATTTCTACATTTTCATACAAAGGCGCCTAAGGTATCATAAATTCTATTAATGATAGATGGAGAAATATTTGGAAGATAAAAAATTGTCCAAGATTAGGAGTATGATATGTGGAATAAATATTTCCATGTAAAAAAGGGAACATTTTAATCATATTTATCCATTATGTTTAAAGTCCTCTATATAGATCTAGCTCATATTTTAGAGGGGATATTTTGGTTTCCTTAAGGGACCCCTGAATGAGAAGTTACGATCTATTGATTAAATATTTTTATATATATAGTGAGGGCAAATTTTTATTTACCTCATGGGTGGACCTAGGATAATAGGACTATGTGTCATAATGTATATCATTGGAATAAGAGTCAAGCCACATGTAGTTCTTAAGGATCCATGCAGTTTCAAGTCGCAAGAAAAGTATGTTAGCAATATAGTTTAACATCATGCAGTAAGGATAATGGTGAATTGACATAAAAGAGAAATATTATAGTTGGACCAAGGTATAGGACTTGGGCATCACTACATATCTCGTTTGATAACGAATCAAGCCACAAATATATTTAGGAATGATTCCCCATATTAATTGAATTCATGTGTGGATAGGAGGATTTATTTTAATATGGACTTATGAATGAGGTGAGAAGCATTTTTTTTATCATCTTATGTACATTTAATCATACATAGGAGAGTGGGGAAATTTTACATACTGATGTTGGACCATGATATAATATACGATTATCAATATATATCTCATGGGAATGAGAATAAATACATCCATTGTTCATAATGAACCATGCAGTTTAAAGTCATATGACAAAGACATATTGTGTTCCTCATATGGTCTTGCAATAAGGACCATGGTAACCTTGAGGTGATTTACTATTCCTTGATTATATGTTGAATCCATTACTAATAAAACTAAGATAATGTGTTCTAGGATTAGTTGTGAGATACAAGGAGTGAAAATTGTTTCTTCACCAAAAAAAGGTGATGAAAATGAAGGATATGTACATTTCAATTTTTGGTGGCTCGACCAGGATGTATAATGAAATAATCACTATGTTTCTCATTATGGTGAGAATCAAGTAGTCTATAGTTATAGGAAATTGTGTAGATTAGTTTCATGTGGTGATAACATCATCCATGTAGTTTAACATCCTGTGGTTTGTGTGATTGTCTTGAAGTTTTAGGTTATACGTCTAGGATCATTTAACTCATAGAAAAAATGAGAGATGTTAGGATTAGTGGGCCATGGATGCTCTGAAATGCTTCTGATGTAAAGGAGGAAAACTTAAACCATAATCCTCAGGGTTCTCATATCTAAAATATGATATAGGAAAAAATTCATTAGGGAATATGGACATAGAATTGGTCTCTCATGGGGATAAATGTACCTCTGGTTAACAGAACCTTTATATGGGTAACTTGTACAAAAAAAACATGTGTGTATTAATCGCGAGTCAAATAGTGGCATTATATAGGTGATATACCCATTTAGTGCGAGACTTATTCGAAGCCAACTGGTGTTTATTACTACATAGACAGAAAAAGGAATCCTCAAGAATCTGACATTCCACTACAGATTTCCAAGGAAAACTTATGGAGATCCAAAATTTCCCAGGATAGAGAGTATGACTTGTGGAAGGAATATGATCAATCAAAAAGGAAGCATTTAAAATGGAATTGGACTTAGAGCATGGAGTACTTCACATTGATATTTATTTTTTATTTATCGAAGAGGAAGCTTCTTATTTCAATGATGGGATCATGAATGAGGGAGCATGAACTGGGGTCTTCTGCATAGATCTTTGTTTTTCTACAGGATATGGGAAATGTTTTCTCTATTACTTGTATCGAGACATTTTTTTTAAGAATTTCTACACATCTCATGAGAATGAGAATAAAAAAACACGTAGTTTTAGTAAGTATGCTTATTTAGGTATAGCCTGTAGACTAGGATGAGGGACTTTTTGTGTCATTGGACCTAGGATTTCTAATTCAAGAATTAGTATATATCTTATAGTTATAGGAATAATGACACACCAAGTTCTTAGATTAAATTAATGTTGAGATACAAGAACCAAATACTATGATATGATCAAGAATGATTTTAAATTTTACAGAGTTTTGCATCATGAAATAAGGACATGAACCAGGTTGTTTTACATCATGTGGAGAGGATATTGTTTTATAGTTCAATTTATTCTAACTTGGATATTAGTTTATGTAGTTTATATTTTCATAGTCCAGACTATTATATGTTGTAGTTTTTAGTCATATGACTAGGACCACATGGTGTTCCTTTCAACGTTTTTTACATATAGTTCCATTAATCAATGTAGTTTAGTGTCATACAATAAGGATGTTGGTGTCATGTAGTCTAACATCTTGTGATGTGGATGGAATATCATTATTTTTTAGGTCATGTGATAAAGATTGACTACACATTATAACATAATGTAGGTGAGATGTTACATGTTATTTCATCTCATGGACTATCTTTTGAGAAGCCTTGAATTGGAAGGGTTGTAATGATTTTTACATCCATTTAGATTAGGGAATAAGAATTGTTAGAGTGTATCTTGAGTATGTAATATGGTCACCCATACTTTGGTTCAATCATTATAGGATTCTTCCCTAGAATCATTGGAGTTATAAGGACCAGTAATAGTTATCCATGGAGGGAGGAGTGGAGGTAGATTATTGTTAAAATCTACTATTATCCAGTTTTGATAGACCTTCATGTGATGAAGGGTATGCAATATTTTATCGTCGAGTCAGTCCAATTGATCCATTCATTTATAGGATAGTTCATTAATGGATAGTTGACCACAAATGGAAGCACATAGTGATGGAAATTAGGCATCAATGGGAAATAATACTTTTTTTCCATATATGAGTGAATAAAGTGTTTTTTATGTAGAGATACATGTGGTAGTTTTGTAGTCCCACGATTCAAAAATAATTTTATCCATATCCACCATATTTTAGAGATTTTTTATAAGTTCTAGTTGAAGCCCTCTATATTTCCATGAGAAGCTTCATGATAGTGGGATGAGTGGTTGGATTCAATATTATACTCCAGATACAACCTCTCTAACTTAGTAGAATAATAATTGGTGTTGTTTTCCATCATTATGTTATAAGAGAAACCAAATCTGGTAATTATGTTAGTTTTCATGAATTTGATTATGCATTTGGACCCAAATTATTTGAGAGTTATTACCTCAGCCCACTTAGAGAAGAATTTGGTAGGAGTTGGGATATATCTAAACTTCTTGGTTGTAGTTGGAGGATATGGTCCAACATATCCATCCCCTATATAGAAAATGTATAGAAGTATTTGGAAGTATGTGGAAACTATAGAAGTTGATGGATGAATTTTTAATCTTCTTGGAAGGAAAGACATTTCTGGGTGAATTTTGTATAATCTTGCCAAATTGAAGGCTAGAAGTATCTAATCCTTAAAATTTGATTGGGAAGCCGGAACACTGACTGTTGGGAACCACAAGCTTCCACATTTAATTCTTTGATGATGAAATAATTCTCTTATCCGTCAATGCATTCTAGTGGGAATCCATCATAGATTAATTTATAAAAGATTTTTTTGATGATTTTCACCATCATAAAGAAAAAGGTTGGTCACTCATCATCATGCCTACACAATTCTAGCCTTTCCTGAGTAGGGAACACTATTTTGAAGGTATTCCAAAATTCTTATCGTCCAACTAGTGATGGTACCATCTGGTTTGGTAACCAGGGTAACCTAATTGATCACTTCCATACTGAAATGAGTTAAAATTAAGACCCTGAGATGATGTGAAATGTTTATGATTGTTTTATCCTTCGTTATGTCTTCCAAAATCATAACAACATTCACCAATGAATATTCATGGGCATTATATGATTGTGGGATGTTATTAAATGTTGGATCCTAGAGGAATTATTCCATTAACCCTAAAAAAATCAACTAGGTGACTTATCACTTATTTTTTAATGGAATAAAACTCATTAATCTTCTTGATTACCAAATTTGAATTTCTATTCCCATACATGTGGACCACTGGTATTTTAAGTTCAATTTCAATTCCCACAATGAGGGAATGATATTGGGACTAAATTCTTATACAACATTCTAACAACAAGAAAAAGTAAGGAAAGACTACCTTTACTATAGAGATGAGCTACAATTCCATCCCGAATTTTTTTGAGCTAAAGGGATTCTATTCTCATCCCTATTAGGCTCTAGGATACACCATAAAAATTAATTTCAAATATCTAGGGTATATATTGGGTAGAAAATGTCTTCTCATATGTAAATTAAATATCTACAAAAATTTATTTAGCATGTGGTTGTTCTAGGAGAAAATATACCAAATCCTGGCATTTCAATGCCCTCTAAGGCATGAACTATATATCAAACTGCTATAGGATAACTGCCGACCATTCCAAACATCCTATCACTAGATGATGGATGATGATATATTTGAGAGGATTATCTCAAGACACCAAATGGACCTCATGGTACTATAGGTGATTACTTAGTTTTGGATCGGTTAAAACTAACTCTAGGAATTTCTTCTTGATATCCGAATAACGATTCCCAATGATGAACATGGTTCGAATGAGATAATGAAGGATGATTTCATACTCAAAATAATTATTTTGTGAAAAAGAAAGAACTCAGTGATAATTCTAGGGATTTTATATACACAATTATTGGTTTCCCTTCAATGAGAGGAATAAGAATGGGTGGGATCAACAAATATTTCATGAGGCAATAAAATGTTTCATGATAGTCATTTTTTCATCGATATGTGACCCTCTTCTTTAGAAACACAGTGAAGGGTAAAAAATTTCCTATGAGGCTACCTACAAACCACTGAATGTTGGAAAGGTGTCCCTATGAAACCATCACCTCTTTTAGGTTTTGAGGTGTGAAATAATGAGGATAGCCTTAGTATTCTTAGGGTTGTCTTTGTTGCCATGGTGGCATATGATGAAGCCTATAAATTTCCTTGAGATGTTTCCAAAATCACATTTCAAGGGGTTTATCTTCTGGATGTGCTATTTCAAAATGGTTAATATTTTCTCAACAATATCCAAGTGATTTTAATTTTTCTAAGCCTTATCCACCATTTCATCAAAATAGAATTCAAAAAACATTCCCAATAGAGGTATTTAGATTCGATGCATGGATCATTGGTATGTGGATCTAATATTCTTCAAGCCAAAGGGAAATACATAATAACATAATATTCCCTATGTTGACTTAAATGTGGTGGATTAATCATCAAATAGGGCCATAAAAATGTGGTTCTATTCTAAATGGCCATCCATGAAGGAGGGGTCCTGATATCCATCCATTTTATAATCTATATATCTATGATTAGAACCAAAAATTTATCTTTCGGAAATTTATGGTTGAGATCTAGGATGACTATTCATACCCTAAGTTTTTCATTATTATACATTATCAATGAGATGTTAGTGGGCCATTTTAGATACTGAACTTCTCAAATGAAGTATACCATGATAATCTTTTTCAATTCAGACATAGTTTTGTTGACGTGATTTGGGTGTGTCCTTCTAGATGAATTTATATATCCATAAAGGTTTTCAGAAAATACGTAGTGGTGAGTGGACATATCAGGAAGAATTCCAGGAATCTTCATTTAATCCTAGGTGAATAGATCTTTATGTTTCTACAGGAATATGTTTTATACCTATTTTTCTTTGTAAGACATGTACACACTAGTCATAGTGGTTTCTGGATCTTCCTATGTACCTAGATTTATTTATCTAAGTTCATCAATGATGTTTGAGACACCTTTTTACAAACGATAGAGAGGAATCCTTGAGGTCTTCCACCTCTCCCTCTTCCTCTTGATATTCCTCCTTTACCTCCACCTTCTTTTGAGTGGAAGTATATATAGATTTTTTTTAAAAGTTTTGGGAGGAGTCAATATTTTGATATTCAGAAGGTAAAGAAACTACTTCTGACCTGACTAATTATTGTGCCCCTTTGGAGCTCCAAAAGGGAGAAGATGCATTGAGAATGGGAATATTAATTTTCTCTTAGTGACATGTCAACTAATTCTAACCTAGAAGATATGGAAAAGATTTTATGAATCTCAAGGGATGTAATAAGGGAATTTTCCCCCAGGGTTCCATCACTATCTTGAGATTCGAAGGATTCTTTAGTGATACTGGGTTCAGCTGTCATGAAATATATAATGGAATTTGTTGAACATGTGTCTGAATTTAGACCCATCTCTTCAATCCATTTGGTGGGAAATACAAAATCTACATTGATATTGTCACGACCCAACCCTACTTGGGCCCGAGATGCAACTACCCCAAGCCCGCCTCTATAGGCCAGGGGTTAGTGACAAGTGCCGAAGACTAAAAAACTCAGGAAGGCCTTTTCCTGAGTACCTGTACACACACGCATCTCACTCAACACGAAAGTGAAGAGTAAAAATAAAATAAAATTAAAGTAAAGTAAAGTTCCACCTGCTATAAACAGATCACAAAGTGCATCGACCTCTAAAATGTACAAAGAAAGTGCTGAAGGTAAACTGAAAAAAGGGGAAAAAACGCACCCAACTAGTAAAGTGCCACAACCCGGCAATAGGTAAACAAAAGAAAAACAACTGGGAGAGTCCGACACCAAGAACTAGACTATGAACACCGCACGCGGTCCAATATCCCAAACTCCTAAGCTCCTATGAGGTCACGACCATCCTGTCCATCATCTGCAAGGACACACCAAGTGCGGGAAAATCCCATGCAGGTGTGAGTATAAAAAATCTCAGTAGGATGCCCCAAAGGATCGAGGGAGCAACAAAGGAGGTACTGAAGAGGTGAGCTGTAGATCGAACAAGGAAAAGTAAAGGAGTACAACCGAGAGTGCAGTAAAGAGTACAACTCAACCCAATAAGAGGAAGGAAGTAGACTCGACCAAACACAAGTAGCTATAAACAGTGAGAAGATAAACTTCTCGTCAAGTATTCGCTACCTATAGAAGGAGATTAGACTTGTCTAACCACGAGAAGCTAGACACGAAAAGCATGTGGAATACCCCACGTATATTCACCTCTCCTATAAGGAGAGTAACCAAAACCCAAGAAGTTGGTACTGGAACAAGGTATATACATATCCATATGCCCAAACAAGAAACCTGAACAAGATCATAAGGGGAACTCCATCTCATAGATCAGCCCAAGAAAGTGAGTCACCAACAGTCCCAGATGTAAACACCATCATTTCCCAGCATCCTTCTTGTCTGCCCCGAAATACGAGTCAAGGGGATCAAATCACCGCACCTTGACACTATCCTCTTTGGGGGTCACTTACTTGCCTGCACGGTTTTAGGTTGCGTCTCAAGGATGCGTCTTGGTGGGGAAAGTGCCCATCGTACTTAAGAATTATGGGGAAAGTCAAACCACACCACGTCATTATCACACAGTCGAGAGGTCTTCTCAATGTCAAAGTTATCACATCCCTGACCCATACAACCATGGGTCCCACTCCGGTAGTCATGGAGAAAAGCCACAAACTAGCCTAGTATAAAGGAATGAGTCTAAAAGAAGTCGTAGGGTAACCCACTGCGCGGCCCTGCTGGAGGGTAAACCCTGTGAGGTCGTCAGGTAACCCACTGCCCAGTCTCTGTTGGAGGGTAAACCCTAAGCGGTCATCAGTTAACCCACTGCCCCGGATCTTCTGGAGGGTCAACCCTAAGAGGTTGTCGGGTAACCCACTACCCAGTCTCTGCTGGAGGGTAAACCCTAAGTGGTCATCGGTTAACCCACTTCCCAGTCTCTGCTGGAGTGTAAACCCTAAGAGGTCGTCAGGTAAACCACTACCCAGTCTCTGCTAGAGGGGAAACCCTAAGCCGTCATCAGGTAACCCACTGCCCAGTCTCTACTGGAGGGTAAACCGTAAGAAGTCATCAAGTAACCCACTTCCTAGTCTCTACTGGAGGTTAAACCCTAATAAGTCAAAGAGAAACCCACTTCCTAGCCCCGATGGAGGGTAAACCCGAATAAGTCGATGAGAAACCCACTTCCTAGCCCCACTGGAGGGTAAACCTGAAGAAGTAAATGAGCAACCAAATTCCCAGCCCCGCTGGAGGGTAAACCCAAAACCGCTCTGGCCATCCCTACTAGAAACAACCTCCTGGGGGGAGGATCGGTGCCTACGTGATGTATTAGTCACACCGGTTCCACAAGAACCCTACCGGGGTACACAAGGGGACATGATATAGAAACCCCTCATAGATGAGGAACCAGGAAAACCCAAACAACTCTGCCAGTCACAACATCAAGAAACAAGACTAGGGGAACCTACTCAACCCTACTGGTCTAAACGTCACTAACAGGAGGACCCTCTACGTTGTGAGAGTTCAATGGTACATAATGTAGAACACCGTGCACGCATGGGGCCCACACGACGTGTGGCCCTAACTCATCTTTGAACTAAGTGTACAAATGTTCACAGGTAAAAACTAAAACATGTACCTCCATGAATTCCCGTATACTCACAGAGTATACCACATTTTTTGACAAAGGGAAATCTTGCACACGACACCCAAAGTCAATGCCGAATGGAGTAAATGTAACTTCGTCGACCTGCTTCCTCCATGGCCCTAGAACGACCAACCACATCTCTTTAAGCATCAACTTCACTCACATGGGAGTGAACACGATCACACGCCAAGGGTTCACTTCCAAACACAGCAAGAAGAACCACCACTAGAGCACCTTTCATGCTTCCCCATTTAATGAGATCTCGAATGAGACACCGCACATTCAAACAGATCGTACCGTTGTCAATCTTACAGAAAAACATGCGAGATGGACTGTTTACTCTCCTCAAACGGACATCCGATGGAAAATCCACCCAACACCGCTTTACACCCATACTGCATCCCATGGTCCCGAGCCTCAGACCTGAAATCAGTTAGGTGCATCACACCACTGCGATCTCCCTGGAAAGACATGAAAAATTGACTCCTCCCATGAATGGAATAGACGTCTAGAGAAAAAGATGCATTTCGATGTACCGCACACGAACAGTGCTTCGTGGGACCCGTATCTCAGCCCCGAACTGCAACGAATGGATTGCACTGTTTCGATCCTCTCGAAAAAGTACCCAAAGTTGACTATGCACTTGTCCAAAACGGACACCCGGTGATAAAGATGGAAATCACTGCCAACTCCAAAAAAATCTCTCATGGGTCCCGCACCATCATGAAGAATTAAAGTGGGTGGATTTTTCCATTGCAATTCCCTCAGAAAAACACTCAGAATCGACTGGTCGCTAGCCTCAAATGGACGTCCGATGAACAAGTTTCAAGACGCTTCTCACAGCTTAAAATACGAGCAAGGGAGCCCATGCCTCAACCCCAACATCAACGCCTGAAACCCCATTTTCAATCTTTTTCTCGATTCCAGGGTCACAATGCCACTGACGGCACTCAAAACGGACTCTGGATGTGTCTGCGTCGCTCAAAACAAGAACCTTGAAAAAAAACATTAAACCCCTTATCGTACGTGTCACCACACCAAGCCCCCGTCTCAGAATTTAAAAATCCCCGAAACCATCTCATAAAGATCACCTAGTTTCAAGGAACATGTAACTACTGACGACACGCAAATCTGACACCTGCCCCGCATTTTAGGAGTGTTTTAAAAATTTTAGGACGAAAATAGGTGGGTCGGGCCGGTTCGGCCGGCCCACCCACACCGTGGGCAGGCGGTCGTCGGTTCAATGCGTGCGACCACCCTGAACCGCCCGGACCGGCTCAGCCAGTCCGGTCTCTGAGTGGACTTGCGTGGCGTGGGTCCTGTCTACCGACCAGGGTCACGAGGACCCCAAATTCTCTACGTCAACCGGACAATCGGACGGTTTTGTGTCGCGCGCCCCAGCTGGCGCCCGCGTCGTTGCCCCCAGCTCGTCTGGCCACCACGCTCGGCCAAAGACGAATCCCCCCCCCTGCAGAAGCCTGGATTCCTCACCCTCAGTGATGCCCGCTTCTGAGAAGCCACGTCGAATCAGTTGTGTCGCCGCCTAAGGCCGAGCCACCGCCGCCGCGTGGGGATCCGTTGGAAAAACACCAAAAAACACCTAGAAACCTCGTCGGAGCACTGTGGTCACCTCGGGACTTGGAAATTCAAAGAGAAATTAGAATCGGAAAGCTCGGAACATGTTATACTCATTTATGGGCTTCTATCGATGATCAAACAACAATTAGATGAATATTTTTGGATTTAAATGAGGTTCAAAAATATAACGAAAACGCACAATCCTACCTCTTGGGCGTAGCCCGACGCTTCGCAACGATCCGCCGAAGCCGCGCACCACTTTGGGGAGGGGAGGATGGAGGAGGGTTGTTGAGGGGATCTCCTTGGTTGAACCTTCTTCCGCCAGAGAACCAGAGGAAAGAGGGGAGGGTGGTGAGGTGTTTATATTGGAAAACCCATTTAATCAATAAGTTTAATTAATCAAAACCCCCAAATTGACCTGCGTCCGAAACACTCAACGAGGTTGAGGTTAAGCCTCCCATAGGGTAAACACTACCTCCTGAGCACAATGACAGTCTTGGAATTTTAATTCGAATTTTTGTTCGAAAGCTATAAAATTTAACGTCTGAAGCCGCTAAATTACGAAAATTCCCATAGTGGCATTTTTCACAGGAGGCCAACGCCTGTGAATGTTACACCCCTCCTAGGGAAAATGGGATTCTTTGAACTCAATGGTGCCCTCAGTTTACCAATCAGATCTACCATTTAAGAGATACTTGAGTTTAACCATTAAACGAATAAATTAATTGTTTTATTTATCTGTTTAATGATTCTGTTAACGGGCGAGGGGTCTCAATGTCCCGCGCGAACATGTTTTATGTCGTTCCTGGGGTAAAAACCCCATTTTGGACCCATTCATAATCTTAGTTTTATGATCTTAATTACCGTTTAGGATTTATTTCATTTATTTGGAGTTCTGAATGTGAACGCACATAAAATTTAATTCTGGCCACACCGGGGCTCGGAATCGCATGCCGTCTAAAGGCACTGCTTTGGAATAACACCAAGAAAATTCTAATGTATTTTATAGAAAAAACCAGGTTCTTACATCATTCACTCCTTCAAACTTTTTGTCCCCGAAAAGAAAAACCAGGGAACAACTTAGGGTACTAAGCCCACACCTGGCTCTTCCGTACCCATAAGAACTCATGCACAATTCTGCGCCACCGCACATAGACCAAAGGATTTGATCGGTTCACGTGAGATCTGCCCCTGACAAGTATGTGGATAAGAACACGCACAATTCTTCTAGGGTGAGTCATGTGGGAGATGTCCTGCACCCACTCCAGACTTTGGGGGGTTAGGGAAAGGTGGTAGACAACCTTTTCATCCCTTCACAAGGTATCAAACGGCCCGAAGGCCCTCAGGTGAAGCTCACCTCTCCGGTCAAACCTCTACATCGCACGTCGCGACTGGAATCACCACTTGGAAATTGGACAAAGCCCGATGATTCCCTCCTTCAGAATATCCATATGACGAAACACCCAAGGATATCTAGTCACACAAGATTTCAAAGTCGATGTATCGCAACAAAGACTCTCTTACATGCTCGGAGAGCGATGGAGTCGACACCATCGACTAACAGAAAAGGTTCTACGCCACCTACTATACCAACACATGGTTACACCCGACACCCTGCTTCACCCTGGTAACACCTCAAACAAGGAGTAGGGAGGAAAGAATTTCACACATAGAGTCTAACATTTACACTGTAAGAGTTGAATAGCCATAATGCGTACCTCTTATCACCTCATGCTCTACAGGATCATAGACATCCAAAGCTCGCGGCTGTCCACGATCCCAACTATCTCCTCCCGGAGTCTGACGTGTACCACCTGGTGGTGGTGGGAAGACCTCGTAAGGTAATCCCCCACTTCCAGCTCCTCCTGCTCCACCTCTATAACCAAATATCTGGGCGCTACTCTGATCACGACGTTGCCTCTGTTGCGGTGGTGGACTTGCTGCCTGCCCGAAGTACTTAGTATACCAGTCTGGGCAGTCCCATGCCAAGTGACCTCACCAATCCAAGCATAGCACAGATTCTCTCTGGGCTACCCCGGTGCCCTCTAGAACCACTGTGGTGTACGACCCACCCCTGGGTCTGCTCATGGAAGGGTCTCCTTGGCTAAGCCCTTGGGCTTTGCCGCCACAGTGGTGCACTACCATGTCTTCGAAACCGGCAGGTGGAAGGCCGCCTGTGTCAAGGTTCTTTCTGCTGATGCCTTCTAGCTGCGACAGACGTCTCGGCTCCATCATGCCTACCACCACCACCAACTATAGAACATGACAGGAAGCTCTCTGTCACCAGCACCTGCTCTAGCACCTCAGCATAAGTGGGAATTCCCAAGGGTACTATGATAGCACAAATCTCTCTACGGAGACCCTACTCAAACATCCACGCTCAGAAGCTACCGTCATGGACCAAGTCCAGGTAAAAACATGCACGGTCTGCGAAACTAGTCGCGTACTCAGTTACTTTCATCCCTCCATACTAAAACCTGAATAGCTCCTGGGTCCGAACGAAGCGTAAGCAGGAGGGGTAAAAATCCTCCTGAAACAGTAGCTGAAAGTCATCCCACGAAAGTGATGACTCATTGAGTAACGGAGTCACCAGACTCCACCAATGCCCAGCTGCTCTGTAGAAAAGGATAGCGGCCAAATCCACCATTAGATCTACCGGTGTCTGTGCAAGCCTGAATAGGAAAACCACTGTCTCTAGAAAAACCACTGCTGCCTAAGGGTCTGGCTCACCACTGAACCTCAGTGGTCTCGACCACTAGAACTCACAGAGCGTGATCAACCTGCGCTCAAGTTCCTTCTGCTTTGCTGGAGCTGTCTGCTGCTCACCAAGTGGGGGTGCTGCTACAGGCCCACCCGGAGAAAGGGACTCGCATGATGGGTCCTGGAATGAGGCCTCACAGCTCAAAGGGTCATCGTCATGAACCAAAGCTGGTGTCCTGGCTGGCTGTCTTCGTTGAGACATCCTGAATATTATCAAGGAGTTCCGCGGTCAGACGAGCATATATGTATATAAAAAAATTGGATCTGACTCAAGAAGGACAGTCAAAGACTCAATCCTATGTGATACAAAACCAATTTTCCCTACAATTGGTGTCTCAGCATGCCGAGTCGACAAGTGGGTTATCAGGGTCCTGGTGAATGGATATGTCAGACACCGCACCATCACCGGACTCCCTGGCATGAGAGCCGCTCTTGAGACACTTTGAAACTATTTCCCTATATCCCAACAAATTCCTTTTTAGGGATGTCTGAACAATTTCCCAAGGAACAAACCACCTCTGATACCACTTTTTCACGACCCGACCCCACCCGGGCTTGAGCCGCAACTACCCCAAACCCGCCTCCATAGGCTAGGGGCTGGAGACAAGTGTCGAAGGCTAAAAAACTTGGGGAGGCCTTTGCCTGAGTACCTGTACACACACGCAACCCACTCAATACGGAAGTGCAGAGTAAAAATAAAAGAAAAGTAAAGTAAAGTAAAGTAAAGTAAAGAGAAGTTCCAACTACTATAAACAGATCACAAAGTTCATCGACCTCTAAACTGTACAAATCAATTTTTGAAGGTAAACTGATAAAACGGGAAAAACACGTGCCCAACTAGTAAAGTTCCAGATCCCGGCAATAGGTAAACAAAAGTAAAATAGTTGGAAGAGTACCACACCTGGAACCAGACTACGACCACCATAGGTGGTCCAAGCTCCTGAACTCCTAAGATCCTCTGACGTCACGACCAACCTGTCTATCATCTGCAATGGAACACCAAGTGCGGGCAAAAAACAAGAAGGGGTGAGTATAAAAATACTCAGTAGGATGCCCTGAAGGCTCGAGGGAGGAACAAAGGAGGTATTGAATAGGTGAGAAGTAGATCAAACAGGGAAAAGTAAAGGAGTACAACCGAGAGTGCAGTAAAGAGTATAGCTCAACCCACCAAAAGGAAGGAAGTAGACTTTTCCGAACACAATGAGCTAAAAATGGTAAGAAGATAAACTTCTTGTCGAGTCTTCGCTACCTATAGCAGGAGAGTAGACACGTCCAAGCACGAGAAACTAATCATGGAAAGCACGTTGCATACCCCATGCTTCTTCGCCTCTCCTGGAAGGAGAGTAACCAAAACCCAAGAACTGGGTACTGGCACAAGGTATATACATATCCATATTCTCAAAAAAACCTGAACAAGATCGTAATGGGAACTCTATCTCATAGCTCAGCCCAAGAAAGTGAGTCTCCAATAGTCCCATAAGTAAACACCATTGATGCCCAGCATCCTACCCATCTTCCCCTAATTTCATGTCAAGGATGTCAAGGGGCTCAAATCATAGAACCTTGAAACTATATGGTTTGGGAGACACTAAGTCGCCCATATGGTTTTAGGTCGCGTCTTATGGATGTGTCTTAGTGGGGAAAGTGCCCCTCATACTTGAGATTTCTAGGAAAAGTCAAACAACACCTCTTCATTATCACACAGTCAAGAGGTATGCTCAAAGTCAAAGTTGTCACATCACTAACCCGTACAACCAAGGTTCTTGCTCCGGTAGTCATGGAGAAAAGCCACAGGCTAGCCTAGTATGAAGGACTGAGTCTAAAAGAAATCTTTGAGTAACCCACTACCCAGCCCCGTTGGAGGGTAAACCCTAAGAGGTCATCGGGTAATCCACTACCCAGTCTCTGCTGGAGGGTAAACCCTAAGTGGTCATCAGGTAAACCACTGCCCGGTCTCTGATGGAGGGTAAACCCTAAGAGGTCGTCGGGTAACCGACTACCTAGTCTTTGCTGGAGGTTAAACCCAAAGAGGTCTTTGGTTAACTCATTGCCCGGTCTCTACTGGAGGGTAAAACCTAAGAGGTCGTCAGGTAAACCACTGCCCAGTCTCTCCTAGAGGGTAAACCCTAAGCGGTCATTGGGTAACCCATTGCCCGGTCTCTTCTGGAGGGTAAACCCTAAGAGGTTGTCGGGTAACCCACTACCCAGTCTCTACTAGAGGGTAAACCCTAAGAAGTCAATGAGAAACCCACTGCCCAGCCCTGCTGGAGGGTAAGCCTGAATAAGTCGATGAGGAACCCACTACCCAGCCCCGCTGGAGGGTAAACCTGAAGAAGTCAATGAGAAACCAACTGCCCAACCCCACTGAAGGGTAAACCCGAAACTGCTCTGGCCATCCCTACTGGAAACAACCTCATGGGTGGAGGATCGGTGCTCGCGTGATGTATTAATCACAACAGTTCTAAAATACCCCTACCAGGGTACACGAGGGGACGTGATACTGAAATCCCTCATAGATGTGGAAACAAGAAAACCCAAACAACTCTTCCATTAAAACCATTGAGAAACAAGACCAAGGAAACCTACTCAACCATGCTGGTCTAAACATCGCTAACAGGAGGACCCTCTACATCGTGAGAGTTCAAAGGTATGTAAAGTAGAACACAACGCACACATGGGGCCCACACGACATGTGGCCCTAACACATCTCTGAACCATGCATACAAACGTTCATAGGTACGAACTACAAATTATACCTCCAAGCATTCCGTTATAATCCCAGATTATACCACATTTCAAGCCCAAAGGCTACTGTGCACATGACACCCAAAGTCAACGTAGAAAGGCGTAAGTGTAACTTCACCAAACTGCTTCCTCCACGAACCTAGCATGACCAAACACATCTCTTTAAGCATCAACTTCACTCAGACGTGAGGGAACGTGATCACACGCCAAGGGTTCGCTTCCAAACACAGCAAGAAGAACCGCCACCGGAGCACCTTTCATACTTCCCCATTTAATGAGATCTCGAATGAGACTCTACACATTCAAACGGATCATACCACTGTTATCCTCATGTAAAAACACACGAGATAGACTATTTACTTTGCAAAAATGGACATCAGACAGAAAATCCATCCAACTCCTTTATACGCCCGAACGACGTCCCATGGTCCCATGCCTCAGTCCCGAAAACAGTCGGGCGCATCGCACCATTGCGATCTCCTCAGAAAGAAACATCAAATTGACTACTCACTTTACTTGAACGGATGTACATAGAAAAAGATGCATTTCGTCGTACCGCACACGAGCGTGCTTCATGGGACCTGCATCTCGGTCCCGAAGCGCAACAAATGGATCACACCATTGCGATCCTCTCAAAAAAGTACACAAGATTGACTAAGCACATGTTTAAAACAGACACCCGGTGATAAAGATGGAAATCACCGCCAACTCCTAAAACAGCCCTCATGGGTCCCATACCATCAAGCATAATTAAAGTGGGCAGATTGCTCCATTGCAAGGCCCTTCGAAAAACACTTATAATCCACTGCTCGCACGCCCTGAACGAACGTCTGATGAACAACTTACAAAACGCTGCTCCCAACTTAAAAGACGGGTCGTGGGGAACACGCCTCAACCCAGGATTCAATTCCTGAAAACACCTTGAAAATGTTCATCTCAATGCCAGGGTCACAACGCCACTGACGCTGCTCAAAACAGACTTCAGATGTGTCTGCACCACCCAAAAAAAGAACCTCGGAAAAAAACACTAAACCACTTATCTTGCATGTTTCACCAGCGAGCCCTTTTCTCGGGATTTAAAAATCTCAGAGACCATCTCAAAAAGGTTTCCTCATTTCAAGGAATGAGTCTCTACTGACGGAACGTGAATTTGACACCTGGTCTGCATTTTAGGAGCGTTTTAAAAAATTTAGGATGAAAATAAGTGGGCCGGGCCGGTTCGGCCGGCCCAACCATACCCTAGACCGGCGGTCCGCGGTTCACCACATGGACTGCCCCGAACTACCTAGACCAGCTCGGCCAGTCCGGTCTCCAAGTGGACCCATGTGTCACGGGTCCTATCTTCCAATCGGGGTCACGAGGATTCCATATTTTCTGCATCAACCGGGAAATCGACCGGTTCTGTCCCGCGTCCTCACCCCCGGCTCGCCCGGCCACCATGCTCGCCCACTAACGCCCACAGCCATAGCCCCCCCCCACCCCCGCACCTACTTGGCCACCTTGCCCTCACTGATACTCGTTGCCGAGAAGCCCTGTCGAACCAGCTGATTCGCCTCCTGCCTGAGGCCGAGCCGCCGCCGCCGCGTGGGGATCCGCCGGAAAAACACCAAAAAATCCTCGAAACCTCATTGGAGTGCCGAGGTCACCTTAGGACTCAGAAATTGGTACCAAAATGAGCATCGGAAAGCTCAGAACATGTAATACGCATTTATGGGCTTCTCTTGATGATCATATATAAATTTGATGCATATTTATGGATTCAAAGGAGGTGCAAAAATATTAGGAAAAACGCACAATCCTACCTCTTGGGCGTAGCCCGATGCTTCGCAATGATCCACTGAAGCCGCACACCACCTTGAGGAGGAGTGGATGGAGGAGGATTTGTGAGGGGATCTCCTTTGTTGAGCCTTCTTCTGCCAGAGAACCAGGGGAAATAGGAGAGGGTGGTGAGGTGTTTATGTAAGAAAAACCATTTGATTAATAAGTTTACTTAAGCTTAACCACCAAATTGACCCACATCTGAAACCCTCAACGGGGTCGAGGTTATGACTCCCCTAGGGTAAAAACCACCTCTAGAGCACAACAAAAGTCTCGGAATTTTAATCTGAGCCTCCGTTCGAATGTTATAAAATTTAACGTCTGAAGCCGCTAAATTATGAAAATACCCCTGGTGGAATTTTTCACAGGAGGCTTGTGCCTGCGAAAGTTAGACCCTCCATGGGTAAACTACATGTTCCGGACTCAACGGTGCCCTCAGTTTTCCAATCCAAGCTACCTTTTAAGAGATACTTGAGTTTAACCATTAAACAAATAAATTAATTATTTTATTTATCCATTTAATGTTCCGTTAACGGGCGAGGGGTCCCAATGTCCCACACCGACATGTTTTATGTCATTATTGGGGTAAACACCCCATTTCAGACCCACCCGTACTCTCAGTTTTATGATCTGATTTACCTTTTAGGAGTTATTTCATTTATTTGGCATTCCCAATGTGAACACACTTAAATTTAATTCCAGCCACACCGGTGCTCAGAATCGCACGCCGTCTGAAGGCACTGCTCTGGAATAAAACCAGAAAATTCCAAAGCCTTTTATATAAAAAACCAAGTTATTATAGATATTATTTAAGGGATAATATTGGGGTCATCTCTAGACCATTTTAGGTATTGATTCGGGAAACACTATCAATCAGGGGATGTCTACCTTACCTATGATACAATATTGCATCAATTTACTATAATTATCCTGATTTAAACCATGATTTATCAACATAAAATGTCCCTACTTTCTCATTAATGAAATATTTTAGGCATTGGTGGTATAATGATGGAATATTCATGTCATGAGGTAACCAAGGACATCCAAAATTAATGTTGAAGGCTGTATCTTTAAAAAAATGGAATTCTAATTCATATAAGATATCCCCGAACTAACTCATGAGTTAAATTTCATGGAGATTATTTTTCTCAATATTTTAATAACCTTGTAGCATTAGAGTGGAGGGGTATAAGTGGGACCCATTTTATCCTAGTTGACGAAGTGTTTGAAATGAAATATGGTTGACTCTAGAACCATTTTCAATGAAGGATCATTAGATATCCACATCAATTATCCTTCCATAAGTATATAAATGTATGACGTGTCCCTATATAATGGAATATTGTTCCTTATCAATGAAAGAGATTATCATGTGACATTATATAGAACCAATCTATGTATAGTATAATTTGGAAGTTGAAACTTCATCCTCAACTTCTTGAGGGCTCAAAAAAGCTTCTACGATCACTTTTTGAGGGTCTTTCTTTAGAATCAAAGCCTCTAAGAAATAAAACTTGGTCGAAACCTCGGATAGTTTATTTAATATTTAATAATTCTTGGATAACGTTATAAACTTACCATTGTGTGGTTTCACTTTTCTAGGAATAATAGGAATTGATGTACTTTATGTATTCGGATAAAACCTAATAGTAGGGTTTTAATGATTTTCATTCCTTGGTGGATTAGGTCAATTAGTTTTGCATATGTGTCATGGATTATTGGGTGAAGAAGTACCATATATTCCGTCTTCTGGGACTATCAGGTCAGGGAAAACCCTGGTGTTTATGGCGGGACATTCTTGCTACTACTGAGTTAACTTAAGGGCTCTTCCATGATTTTTGTTCATGTAGACAGTTTAAGTAGGGCTGTGGCTAGAGTATAGATTTCTAGAACAACTATGTGTTCCCATGTATCTTCAGATCTGGTGGCCTCTTCCCCTTATTCTTTAATTCTATGCAGGGAATTCACATTCGTAGTGACACCCATCACATGAGAATGGTTGCATAAAGTGAAATGACCATAGAACCGTGCAAGGGATGCCCCTACTTTTATCAGCACTAACTTGAAACCGCTGATAAAATGGGGCCTTTATCAATGCTAGCTAAAAGAACTGATAAATCTACCCTTTATCAGTGCTAAAAAGAGCAGTGATAAAAGTTTTTGAAAGAAAATATTATTAATTTATATAAAATTATTATATTTATATTAAAAATAATGTTTATTTGTATACATTAAATAAAAAACACCTTTTTTTAATTTGTATATATATTTGAATCATTAAAAAATATATGTAATATTTAAAAAAGTATTTATCTGATTATAATTAAATAAATATATATTTAAATAATTATAATATTATAATAAATGTCATGAAATAATAAATTTATTTACTATATTTATTATATTTATAATTATATATATTTATTTAAATAAATATATGTTTCTAATGAATTTGGACAATAAATATATTTACGTGTGAATATAATTGATGTTCATATATTATATATACATCACGAATTTTCATTTACACATTACACCCTCATTTCTATTCATGTTGCCCATATATATGTGATGACTCATTTCTTATGATATATACATTGCTAGGTATATATATATATATATTTATTATTATATACAATTATTTATAATAAATAAATTTATAATTATAAATAAATATATTTATATTTATATATATAATTATAAAATTAATATAATTATATTTATTATTCTTAAAAAATTAAAAATATATTTTATTAAATAGACATATTTATAAATATATGTTTCTATCTTACTTTCATTAAAGCAAGTATCCTCATTTCATGTTGCAAAAGTGTTTAATCACTAATTGGACTTTACAATGGTTTTTCTAAATCTATATAGATATATTTAAATAATTATAAAATTATAATAAGGATTTTAATTATATATAATTATAAATATAACAAATATATTTATTATATATTTATAATAATAAATAAAAATTTATTTTTTATACATATAAATGTAAATAAATATATATTTATTAATAGTTATAATTATAAATATATTTATATACCTAAATAATTATAAAATTATAATAAATATATTTATTATAATTATAATGTTATAAATATATATAATTAAATAAATAAATTTATAAATATATAGATATATTTAAAAATAAATACAAATATTTATAATTAGAGTTCTAAATAATAAAAATATATTTAAATAACTATTAAATTATTATAAATATATTAATTATATATATTTAAAAAATTATAAATATAATAAATAATTTTTTTATAATTTTATAATTATTTAAATAAATAAATATATTTATAATAATAACTATAAATAAATATGTATATTTATAATTATAAATATATATATATAAATTTATAGTTATTAAATAATTATATATTTATAATAAATATATAAAAATATTTAAATTTACAATTCTAAATAAATATAGAAATATTTAAATAATTACAAATTTATAATAATGTTTTTATTTATATATAATTATAAAAATAATATATATATTATTATAAATTTATATTTATAAATGAATATTTGTTTATTATATAAATAAATATAAATAAATAATTATTTATTATATATATAAATATATATTTATTTATTTATTTATAGTTGTTATCATAAATAAATATTTATTGATTTATTATAGAAATAATATTATAAATATTTATAAAAATATAAATAATTTATTATCATTATAGTCTTATCATTTCTTTTTTAGCAATTATAAAGACATGTTATATGAGTTCCTATTATTTAAGTACTGATAAAACATATATTTATAAGTGCTTTTTAACTAGTGCTGATAAAAGGTTTACCCAATTTTATAAATAAACCCTAAAATATTCTTCCTTCTCTAACATGACTCAAGTTCTTGTTGAAGCTGAACCATGTTGTGGACTCCTCCTCCTCTACTGCCACCAACTCCTCCTCCTCCTCCTCCTCTATTATGAATCCATCCTCCTCCATTGTGAATCCCTCATATGTCATCGTGAACACCCCTTACACTGTGAACACACCTCCACCGCTAAACACCATCCACTGCAAACCTCACCTCTACCACTCTCTGAACCCCACCTCCACTCTAAATCCTTCCTTTACTGGGAACCCACCTACTCTGCGTAGCCCACCTCTTCTGTCAAACCTCACCAATGATACAAATCCCTTCTCCTATTCGAACCCTTATCCTCTGAAAACCCAACTACTCATGTGCTACCACTCTAAGTAATGTTTTAATGATCTTAGTATTTATTTTTTATTTTCTCATTTTATAATTTTTCATGATCAATTCCATGTCTGTAACTTTTCTATTTCTAGTCAAGGATTTTTATGAGCTTCTAGCGATAAAATATGTGCAATCCAAATCATCATGTTTGATAAATTTCTGGTGTAGATTTGTTGCTGATCATCATATTTAAGCGGGTTTTGGTGCATTAGATACCTATTTCAACCAATGAGATAATAATCAATGAATATTTGGGATTTGAACATGTTACCTTGTAATAGGAATATATTCAAGGTTGTTTTGGGAGTGGATCAAGGATACCAAGGATACACTCTATAGATCCCGCAAATAAATTTGGTAAAATAAACATGGTATTTTGATTGAAATTAGATTGGTAACAAATCTCTTTTTATAATCATAGAGATTCTTGTTTTTGAATACTTATTTTTTTTACACTGAATATTTTTTCCCACAATACTATTATTTTAGTCAGATAGGGATTCTCATTTGATAGATTTTTTTTTCCATTGAAATTAACTACATAATTAAAGTTTATATTGGTATAATTTTAATAATCCAAAATTATAATACCTGATAAATAATAAATTTGAGTGACATGAAAACTATGACTTTAGTTTGTGACTATAATTAAAAGCCCTCATGTAGTGATATATCTGCGATATCAATTGTTTTCTTCTATGGGAGAAATTATATTTTTTGATGGTGGTGATTATGTATATATTTGAGAATTTTATATAAAATCTAGTTATAGAGGACCTATATATTTTATCCAGGTAGAATCATAGCCCATTCTTCTAAATTAATTTTGGATGATATCGAGAAACATCAGTCAGTATGTCATACTCTCAGTGAAAAGTTCCTAGATGTATCTACCAAGTACTTCTCTAGGTTACCAACCCTGGGATGGGTTGATATTACGATTGTGTTCTTACCATATGTGGATCATATATATATGCCACCATATAAAATGGATCCTGTAGAGTTATGAGGGAATAAATCTCAATTGAACGACTTCAAGGTGAAGGGGTTCATATGAATGATTATATCACCTTGAGGTGCCTTATATTTTTACATAAAAACTCAAATGAATCACTGATAATATTTTTGGAATATTATTGGTTATTATAAGTGATTTAAAAGAACTTATATCTACATATACATATTGATGGACCACATGATGAACTTAGAGGTTCTAAAGTGTTCTCAAAGATCGATTTGATATCAATTTATCATCAGTTTATGGTGATCTATTTTGATAAACAATATAAAATATTTAGGACTACTTATGTATTGTATGGGTATCTATTAATGTCATTCAGTTTGAAAAATACAATATTAGTGTTCATGGATGAGCTAAATTAGGTATTCTATCCATATTTAGATAATTTTGTAGCCATGTTTTTCAATCATATCATCATGTATTCTGAATTGAGGTTGGAACATGCTCGATAACTGGAGATCATTTTGAGAAAACTTATCGATATTCTATTATATGATATGATCTCAATGTGTATGTTTTAGATTAATAATTTACATTTCATGGGGAAAATGATATTACTCGATAAAATATTTTTATAACCTGAGTAGTTCGATGTTATAGTTTATTTAGACAGGCCAATGAATGTTTTTGATATCCAAATATTTTTTTGGGAATTCACTATTATTACACGATGGTAAACCATTATTATTCCTAATTTGAAGTGACAATAAGTCCTAAACCAAGAATATGGAATGTTTCCCTTTCTTAGATGTCCAAGAGAGATCATTCTAAGATCTTATTGGGAGATTGATGAAAACATTAATCGTAACCGCAAATGAGTTGGGTAATGATTATGGATTATATTGTGATGTATAAGGAGTTAGGATTTGAACCATTCTAGTCCATGATGGTAATGTGGTTTCTTATGGGTTCAGATTGTTAAGGACACAAAAAAGAAATATCCATAATCCTTTCCAAGATTTTGAGATAGTGGTGATTTCCGTGAGGTGTTATTGGTATTATCTTTTGTGTGATATTTGCTTTGTATTGCACTAAAAAAAGTTTTTTAAATATATTTAATCACAAAGTGAAATGACCCATTAATAAAGGACAAGGTTTGATTACCTATATTCCTTTAAACTTGACCAGATGTATACCCTCAAGAAGGGGAATATTTTTTCTAATGTACCTTATTAGAAGGATCAATATTAGGTAATACATGATTCAAGCATCATGTGGAGGATAGTTTCCCAATTTGAAGAGATGTGACATTATGTTCAAAAGTATCATGGAAAAGTGAATCTTATGTATTTATATATCACTTATTCACTCCTCATTAGTATTACAAAAGTAATCAATAGTATTTATTCTTGAGAGACTTAATAAAAAATTAAAAGATTTATATTTTATAAAATTTTGGTTATTTTTTATTCATGTATCCTTTATAAAGTGACTCTCTTAGGATTTATATATTTTTCAAAATTCCTAAGTTTCTATTTTAAAATGATTCAAGTGTTTTGAAAATTTTCCTAATAAATTATATTTCTTAAAAAATACCCTTTTAGTTTTTAAAATAGTTTTAAAATGATTTAAATACATTGTATTAAACTAGGTTGCATGCCAAGTGTTTTTCAACTCACCCGATAGACTTTCATAAATGGATGTGAATGTTTTAAAAGTGTATTTAATTCTACCTTCATTATAAAATGTGTGTTTTACTTTAAAAATGAATTTATGTTAATGGTATGTTTTTAATGGGATTTGGGCTATAATTTTATAAATTGTTTTCAATGGAATTTGGTGTTAGATTTTATGGGGATGTGTCCTATGAGAAAAATGGAATAATAAATATAATTAAAATGTTGAGTTACCCTTATTTTAATGACCCATTTTATGTATTTAATTTTTTAAATATTAATATTACCAAATCGAAAATGATGTTATTGAATAAAGAATAGATGGATTCCAATTGTCTGACAAGAAGTATTGAAGATGGAGTGAAATGGTTCATCATGTTTTTAAAATATCATTCATACAAACATTATGAAAATATTTTAATGTGTTTAAAATGTTTTTATTCAATAAAATTTAGTCCATAGGATTTGGAAGAACACTTGATCTATCACAGAATAGATCAATTTTATAAATGTTGGAATTAAAAGAGGGAAAAAGATAATGTTGCGATTAGTTGAGTTAACATTGCATTATATGGATCATCTGATATGATTACATGTGTGGACAATGAATAAGACCATATCAAGTACGTGATTAAAGATTTGAATATTGATGGAGATCATGTTGTGGAAATGACAATGACAATTGAAGATGAACATCGTAATTTCCCAAAACTGATTGATCAGTTAAAGAGCTGTGAAAAGACACCATTGAATTTTTGTTGCACTAAATATATAAAATTCTCATCTGTAATGAAGTTGTGTAATTGAATATTAGAAAAGATATCTAGTGATTCCAGTGTTATCCAACTAATTTCTCTCTTGAATGAGATGATCCTAGAAGATAATGAGCTCCCAAACTAAACATACAATGGAAAAAAATATCTAAACTTGATGGGTATGATATCTGAAAGAATTAATGCTTGCACGAATGATTGTATAATATTTATAAAGAAAAATAATCACTTACAAAATTACCAAATATTGGTTCTTATAAATACAAGAAAAAGGAATATGGTCCAACAAAAGTATTATGGAACATCCCAATCATTCTAAGGCTTAATTGCCTATATGTAAGTGAAGAGACAGTAGGGAAACTCACGCCGCCCAAATATAAAAGAAATAAACATGGGAAACTGTATCACCCAATAGACTCTCCTTGATGGAAGCGAATTGATCATGTGTATACTGAATTTGGAAATGATCTGAGAAACCTTCTTCTTGCATTATTTACAGATGGAGTGAATCCTTTTAGTGTTCAAAGAAGCACTCACATTACTGGGCTGATTATGTTGGTAAATTATAACATTCCATTGTGGTTATGTATGAAACAAAAATACATCATGTTATCTATGCTTATACCTGGACCAAAACAACAAGGTAATGATATTGATTTTTTTTGGCTCCATTGATCAATGATTTGAAGTTATTGTAGGATTCGAGTGTTATGTTGTATGATTCTCATAAAGATAAATATTTCACACTAAAATCCATGTTGTAAGAGACTAAAAATAAACTTCCTACTTATGGAAATTTTTCAGGGTATAGAATTAAAGGAACTAAAGTGTGTCTCATCAGTGTACAAGGTATACAATCAATTAGGTTGAATAATTCATCAAAATATATGTATCAAGGGAATCAAAAATTTTTACCTTGATGAAATATGTTGATTATTTGGTGGAAGTTCATAAGAAGGTAAATCACCATCTCCAATAATAGGTGATCAAATATTTCAGAAAGTAAAATATGTGGACACTAATATTGGTGCACCATTTTTTGAAAACCTTCTGAAAACTAGTTGGAAAAAGAGATGAATTTTTTTAATTACCATTATAGAATTTTCTGTAAGTTAGATATTTTATTGATTTTATGCATTTTTAAAATAATATATTTGATAGTGTCATCAGCATGTTGCTAAATTTACCTAAAAACATAAATTATGGAATCAAGGATATGTTGGACAAGGTTGACATGGGAATATGAGAATAATTAGTTCCATTGAAGGGTGAAAAATAAACTTTTTATCCTCTAGTTTCATACACTCTTTCTAGGCATGAGAGATTCCAGTTTTTCAAGTTCTTGAATTATATAAAGGTTTTAGATGGGTATTCATCAAATGTCAAGAACATTGTGTTTATTAATAATTTATAGTTATAGGGTATGTAATCACATTAATTCCATGTTTTGATGCAAGATTTAAGGCCTATAGTTTTACATTGAATTTTTTCAAAAAATTTATGTCATAAATTAACAAAGATCTGTTTCTTATTCAATGATATATGTAGTAAATTTATAGAATGAGAAAAATTTTTGATTATAGAATGAGAAATTGTCATCATATTATGTGAATTGAAATTTTTCTTCCTGACAACATTCTCTGATATGATGGTTCATTTGATGGTTCACTTCGTGAGGGAGATTTTACAATAGGGTACTATACAATATATATAGATGTACCCCATTGAACTATATATGAATATTTTTAAAGGGTATGCCAAAAATCAATGTTAGACAAAGGGTTGTACTGTGGTGAGATATATTTTTGAGGAACCCATTGAATTCTATACTGAATACCTGTTTGGTGTGGAAAGCATTGGTCAAATAAAATATCGTCACACTGAGCGGCATGTGGGTGAATTAATTTCTGGAAGAGATGTTGTCACCATCAATATTATAGTTTGAGAGCAGGCCCACCATTATGTTTTTTATAATAGTTTGGAAGTGTCTCCATAAATTGAAATCCAAAAATAAATTATTAGGCAATTGAATCCATCTAGGGATGAAAGATTCATATCAAATAAACATAATCAATAGTTTATAGTATGGTTTTGAGACTATATTTTTTAAGAGACATTGGAAAATCGGAATTCAATTTCAGAATAACTTTTATGGCTAGTCTGGGACCAAGTGTGTATGTATTATCTTAAAATGGATATTTAATTATTGTTTAATCATTCTATAAAAATGATCATGATGAAGAAAATACCATGAAAGATAGTGTAGTAACACTTGTGGCTGGAGAGATGCATTTATCTGGTACAAAGGAAAAAAATCCAATTTTTGTGAATAAATCATACTTTGGCATCATCAAAATATTATAGGAGCTAGATTATACAATACTACAAGTTCTGATTTTTCACTTAATATGGGTTGATAACAAGATTACTATTAAAATGGATGAATTGGGATTCATTAAAGTTGACTTTAGTAAGGAAGGGTAAAAAGATGAACTAGTTATAATTGAATCATAGGTAGTACAATTATTTTATTTTCCTAATCATACAATCCAAAAGTGGTCAATTGTTCTGTGATCGACTAAATCCACTGAAGGGTTAGATTAATATTCAACTAAGGATGACCCTTTCATTGGGATGTCACAATAATTCCACAACAGTCCCAATGTATACGGTGTTTTTAATGTCATAAGAGACCAAAATGAAAGGATTTGGATAGTCGATAGAGGAGTCAAATCCATTCATACATAAAAAATAGAGTTCAATAATCATGTTATATTTTCTGTAATATACATCATGTTACCTCATGTTATTATCTATCTATTGTTTCATTTATGTACTCAAAATTAAATATTAAAGCACTTTTTAGATAATGACTTCTGAAAATGCATGTTCTCCCAATCAGAGGGAACGATACATCTCTTAACCTACTACTGCTCATTGTGTAGAGGAACAATGACCTTCTGCACATGATGATGCTCCCAATATCAAGGAACAATAGGTCTCTCAACCTTCCATTACTCATAGTGTAGAGGAATGACCGTGTGGACGTGTTGATTCTCTCAATCTTGAGAAATAATAGGTTTCTCAACCTGCAACCATTCCCAGAAAAGATGTACAATAAATATCTTCACACGCTGATACTACTTCTCTATAAGAACATATTGACGATGTTCATTCAAGGAAAATGGTAGGTGATGAATGATCTTCAACATTGAAAACCAGGAGCACCTTAGTTTGATGGTGTTAGAAAAAATCATTAGGGAAAAGGTAAAAGGAATCAAATATAAGGTTGGATGGAACGCACAGGTCCATAATATTATCCTCAACAAGGCCATGTTTAGTAGCTATATTAGAATCATCACTCAGCAAAATTTTCCTCTTGATCTAGATTCATGAAACCATATTGTTCCTAGTATTAAGACACTAATGTGGTAAGAGATTATTCTAACATTATGGAATTATGTCATTATTTTACTAAAAAATAACATAATGAAACATTTAATTACTCTTTATCATCTATTGGATAGTTCATTTTTAGTAGATGACTCCCATAGGAGATATATATTAATTCTTGATTAGAGGATTCATATAGGATTTCACACAATTCTAAAAATATGTAATCTTAAAGATGTTAAAGGGAAAATAAAATTGTATCCACCACTTATTCGTGCACACCTGATAACCCAAGAAGTATGATATTCATTTGCTGTCCATCTTGATGATGTGTCTTTTCAGGTACATATTGCATAGTAATACATTGTTTGATGACACTTTTATTCATCACATTGATTGACAATTTTTTATTTATGAAACAACAAATGAGTGATGAAAATAAGGAATGAGTAGAAAAACCAGTGTACCCCTTCCATAAAGAAAGTATGGGATATGATTCACTTGAAATAAAATCAGTATATATTTTAAATCTATTGTAATACTTTTATTTGATGTGAAACAACATTATAATTATATTCCTCTATTTTTATGAAGACTGATGACTCCAAATCCAAATCCACATTCATCCCACTCTATGTGCTATGGAAGGAGTCATGTTTATATAAATATGGAATACTAAGATATGAAAACACACAAAAGTGAGGGAAACATGTGTAAGTATTACATAATTTTTTTTCCTTTAAATCACTATTAAATAATAATGATAACTTATTTCTTATATTTTCTATCTAAAATATTCATAATAATCAATAACACATATACCAGCTGAACACATAAAATTGTTGTCCTAAAAGCAGCGAAAATAGTTTGGATGTGTCAGAGGTGCGAGTTTGGGGGTGATACTCAAAACATATTTGGAGAAAAAAAATTGGAGGATCAAAGTGAATTAATAAAATAGATGATAAAAAGAATAGATTCCCTTGAATAAAAATTCTGATGGTCGAGGTATATGATGGGAACTTTTTTTGGGGAGTCAAGGAGAAGAAGTAACTCAAGAATAGCCACCAGATGGAGATCTTTCCCCACCCCCACCAACCATGAGGTGAGACATTATCCTCAAAGAGATGTCTTAGCTTAGGCAATCAGTGTTCTAATAAATGTTTCTGTGAAATGTGAATAAAAAATACAATGATAACATTCTTTTACTAATATTCTATAGGGTGATAATGAATATGCTTTATATCTATAAAATACCACCCATTGTCTTTTAATGAGGGATACAATGTTTAATATCCAAAACGACATGGTACACAATAGACCAGA
Source organism: Viscum album (assembly GCA_963277665.1). Taxonomy (NCBI): domain Eukaryota; kingdom Viridiplantae; phylum Streptophyta; class Magnoliopsida; order Santalales; family Viscaceae; genus Viscum; species Viscum album. The sequence goes on from OY728123.1 coordinate 1,110,323,735, forward strand.
TCCAACATGTCATGTTCATGTGCTGATTTTTATATCCCATTAACCTAGCAACCTGATACATGTTCCAATTCATGTGGAATATATTCATATGTTGAAAAAATATTTTGGAACATTCATTGTATGGCCGTCATATCTTGTAAACAAATATTTCCATATAGAGGTATTATTTTAGATTTATTTTTCAAGATAAACAATCAAAAAATAATGAAAAAAGGTATGAAATAATGAATTTTATTAAATACATAAAAATTGGATGGGGATTAAATGAAAGACCGACTCAGAAACATCTAAAGGATCGACCAAGTGATCAAAAAAATATACCTAAATCACCCTCACCCCACCCATTCTATATCCACATTTACTAGAATTTATGGTTCTTGTGGATACAAAGTTAAAATACAGTTGTAATCACAGTGTTTATTTTGAACAAAATTTGTAGATGGATAAAGATCAAGAATTCATTGGTGCTGAGAGTGTAAGTGAAATTATCGACTATGAATGGCTAGGTGACTCAGTTATAAATATATACATGAGGTTTGTTTTCATGATTTAATTTTCCAATAGATGATATCCTGTGTTAATTATGAAAAAAATAAATTTCATATTTTTTGTAGGTGTATGTATGAAAAAAATTGAAAGGATTTTCCCAGGAAAAAATATTTAGACTCGTTACTCCTCACACCACCTCTACAAAATATCAAAAAATAGATACCAATAAAAAAGCATTAATAGTGGTAGGTCTGATCAAATCATTTGAAAGAAAATTTTTAGATGATAGAATCAATTTAATACCAATGATGAAGGGGTAAAACATTACAATTTAATCATATCAAATATGTTTTCATTTCATTCATTACATGTTCCTTTTCATTTTTATGAAGCATTGGATTAACATTGTTTTAAATTTGGATGCTCCAAATTTTACTTCCCAGATTCAATGCATGGATATCCATATAACCATCCACACATGATGGAATTTTTCAATTTGTAATAAACTACATCAACTTTTTTAGAACTAAAAATCGTGTTATATAACTTATTTTATATTTTATTGAGGATTCTGTTATGATAAGGTGGTGCATCAATTTTGTGAAAAATATGGAATGGGGATAGGGGCTAATGACATGAAATATGACAAGTTCAATGACGGGACAAGTATCCTAGTTTATATAACAAGATTTCACTATCCAAACACATATCAAAACTAATTACCTATTATCCTCAATATTACTTCAGTTTCCAAAACAAACCAATGGAAAGATTATTGTTATTATGTTTGTAAATTTATGAGAGAGATCATATTTCAAGATAAAAATAGCATCCTTGAAGAGGTATTTTAAAATATAATTACCATTTATTTTCAAATACTTGTTAATAGTTTTTTAATTATATTTTTCTAGTACTACTATGAATTTATAAAAGAGTCATATTCACAAGGTGATATAGATGTGCTCAGAAATTAATGGGTAGAAAACCTAAAAGAAGAGCGTACAATAGTAGAAGGAAGATGTGACTAACGTATAAGTAGTGAATTGTTTAATATTTTTGTTTAATTTAATTATTTTTATCCTTAATAACATAAGAATGGTTTTCATATACATTTGGATTTATTTGTTTAAGTTTGTATGGTTGGTTTGAACGTGATCATGATCTTGAGAGACTGGACTTCACGGTTGCAACTTAGAATTCAATGAGAAGGTAATGTTTTTGTTAATATAATATGTTTTTTCTAATAATATTTTATATTATCTAATGCATTAACATAATAAAAATCAAATTATTGTCAAACTATGAAAACAATAAATTCTATAGAATTATTCTCCCTCAAAATCTTTTCACCCCTACATTGTCAAAATTTATCACTTTCCTTCAATGGAAGTAGTGGGAACATGATGGAAGTAATAAATATCAACAATTCAATGTTTCCCATTTGAAAAAGAAAGCAAATGGAAATCATGTTATGCACGATGTGGCCGGTATTACTGAAATTGTGACTTTTTATGTAATTAATATATTTTTTCATCATTTTATCTACTATTTGTATGATAATTTCATTATTTTTTTATCTAATATTTATTTTGTTCATTATAAAGATTTTTTGAGAAGTAGTATTTTCCTTTATAACATCTGAAACAATCCATAGGAAAAAAGAACATGTACCTTTTGGGTGGAAGGGGAAACTCCATGTTGCATGAAATACAAGCAAATGCACAGTGTGACTGGTATGACTAAAAGAGTCCGCTATATGTTTAAAATTGAAATTAAAGTTCAAAATGTGTCACTCACTAAAATCAAATTAAACACACTCTGATTTTTTTTTATAATTTAGGGCAATGATTCATAAGTCATTTGTGACATGTATGAAGTAGACTCACATCAAACCGATGCACAATGAGATCAGTATGACTCAAATGGGTGTTTCCAGTTTGAAATGACATTTTATTAAAAAAACATAAGTGACGTAGTGGAAACTGACCAAAAAAATTTGGATTATTTTTATAATTTAATAAAATTATCTATAAGTCATTTTTTATTTGTAGGAATTATCCACACCTCAATATGTAGGACGGTGTGCCCAATATCACTCAATGTGTCTCTTTTTATTTAAAAGTGACATAACTAAAAACTGTCCAATGAGTTTTTATTGTTTTTAAATTTTAAGAAAATGATCCATGAGTCATTATTGATTTTTAGGTGTCAATTGTGCCTCAATACGACACATGGTGTGATTGGTAAGACTCTAAGTCTGTATTTTTATTTAAATTTGACATTAATTTTAGTAAAAATAACTAGTGATAGAATGGAAACCGAGAAAAAAATTGGATTGTTTTAATAAATTAGGAAATCTATCCAGGACTCATTTGTGACCAATAAGGGTCAACCACACCTAAATATGATGCATTGTGTGACTAGAATGAATAAAAGTGTCTGTTATCAGTTTAAAATTGACATTTTTGGTCAAAAACATGCCACTCACTGAAAACCAAGAAACATGCTCCAATTTTATTTACAATTTTGAACAATGATTCGTATGTCATTTATGATGTATATGAATACTTCTCACATCAAACTAATGTACGATGTGACTGATATGACTCATAATGCGTGTTTCCAGTTTGAAATGAAGTTTCTATAAAAAATCACAATAGGTATTCTGAAAATTGAAAAAATGCATTTAGATTGATTTTATACATTATGAAAATGATATGTAAGTCATTTTCACATTTATTATTCATCCTCACCTTAATACGACAAACAGTGTGGCCAATATCAATCAAATTTTCTCATTTTATTTTAAATTAAAATTAATTTATGTAAAAAATCTATATAATGAAAACTGAGAAAATGCCTTCAGATTGTTTCTATATTTGAGTAAAATGATATATAAGTCAATTTTGACATGTATTAATCAACCACACCTCAATACGATGCATTGTGTGGCCGATATAACTCCAAATGTGTCATTATTTAAAATTGACATTAATTTTAGTAAAAAAAGTGACATACTCAAAACTGATCAAATGAATTTTTATTATTATTATATTTTTTAAAAAATACCCATAACTCATTTTTTACATGTAACAATCAACCCCACCTTAATAAGATGCATGATGTGCTAGTATAAATCAAAATGTGCCTTTTATTTAAGATTGACATTAATTTAAGCAAAAATAACAAGTGGAATATTGAACATTGAGGAAAACAATAGATTCTTTTGATCTCTTAGGAAAACTATAAATGAGTCATTTTTGACATTTAGGAATAAATTGGACCTCAATCTGATGCACGGTGTGACCGGTATGGATAAAAGTGTCTATTATCACTTCAAAATTGGCATTTTACTTTAAAACATGTAACTCACTAAAAGATATGAAAATCTGCTCTGATTATCTTGATAATTTAGTAAAATGATTCATAATTCATTTTTGATGTGTATTAAGTAGTCTCATATCAAATCAATGCACGATGAAACCAGTATGACTCATAATGCGTGTTTCAAGATTGAAATGACATTTTAGTAAAAAACACAACGGACATAATGAAAACTGATCAAAAGCATTCATATTATTTTTATCCATTATAAAAATGATATATAAGTAATTTTTGATGTGTAAGAATAAGACGCACCTGAAAAAAATTCAGAGTGTGGCCGGTATAACTCAAAGTGTCTCTTTTTTTGTAAAATGGAAATTAATTTAATTAAAAACAACAACTAACATACTGTAAACCGACCAAATGAATTTGGATTATTTTTATATTTTAGGATAACGATCTATATGTCATTTTGGATGTGTAGGAATAATCATTAACTCAATAATATGCATAGTGTGGCCGGTATCACTCAAATAGTCTCTTATTACATAAAACTAACATTAATTTATGTAAGAAAAATAGGTGACATACTGAAAAAAGATCATACACAATCGAATTATTTTCATACATTAGTAAAATGATCTATGAGACATTTTTTATATTTAGGAATTTACCCCACCTCAACCCGACACACGATGTGACTATTATTTCTAAAAGTGTTTGTTATTAGTTGAAAATTGATATTTTAGTTCAAAATGTGTCACTATATGAAAACAAAGAAAACATACTCTGATTGTCTGAATAATTTATCACAATTATTTATATTTCAGTTTTAATGTTTCTAAAGAATTAGCACAACAAACTAGCACACGATGTGACCAATATGTCTCATAATGCGTGTTTCCAGTTTGAAATGGCATTTTATTAGGAAAACAAAAATGGTATACTAAAAACTGAGAAAACAGGTTCATATTATTTTGATAATTTAGGGGAAAAATATATAAGTCATTTAAAATATTTTGGAATAATTTTAACATCAAAATGATGCGTAGTGTGTCCCATATAAGTCAAAGTGTCTCTTTTTATTTAAAATTTACCCTAATTTACATAAAAACAACAAGGAACATCTTGAAAACCAACAGAATGCATTCAGATTGCTTTGATATTTTAGGAAAATGATCTATATGTTCTTTTTTACATCTAGGAATCAATATCACCTCCAAATGATTAAAACTATGGCTAGTATCATACAATATGTATCTTTTCATTTAAAATTGACATTAATTTAAGTAAAAACCACATGTGACATACTGAAAACTGACCAAATGAATTAAGATTGTTTTAATACATTAGGAAAATGATCCTTGAGTAATTTTTGATATGTGGTAATTAACCCAACCTCAATCTAATTCATGTTGTGACTGGTATGACTAAAATTGTTCGTTTTGAGTTTAAAAATGGCATTTTAGTTCAAAACATGTCACTCCCTGAAAACCAACCAAACATACTATGATTATTTTGATAATTCAGAACTGTGATTCATAAGACATATTTGACATGTATAAAGCATACTGAGATCAAACTAATGCATGATGCACCAATATAACTCATAATCCATGTATCCAGTTCGAAATGACCTTTAAGTAAAAAAACACAACTAACATGATGAAAACTGAGAAAACATATTTGGATAATTTTGATGCTCTATTAAATCAATCTATATGTCATTTGTGACATATAGGAATCATCCAAACCTCAGTATGATGCATGGTGTATCCGGTATAAAACCAATGTTTCATTATTTAAAATTGAAATATTTTTTGGTAAAAAAAGGGATAGTCTCGTAATCAAGAAAAATCAATCAGATTATTTTGATATTTTAGGACAATGATCAATAAAAAATTTGTGAAGTGAAGGAATAAACTCTACCCCAATAGGATTCATAGTGTGACCGATTTAACTCAGAATGTGTCTTTTTTGATAGGGCATCACAAGCATCAAATGATAAAACATTATTATTTTTAAATGTTTGTGGGATAATTGTATATGTAATTATATAAAACATTCCTTGAAATGTATATATTAGTATTTTTTTGTATATACCATCAGTGGAAATTTATTTAATCTTTGTGTCACATTAAATGTGTATAGAATTGTTTGAAATTATAGGTTTTTCTAGTTTTTTCTCAGTGTTCTGTTATATTAATAGCACATAGTAGCTACCTAGGACTATATCAACACTATTTTTAGTAATGATAAAGGGACCCATTTATCACTTCTATTTGAAGCACTGATAAAGGGCGGCCTTTATCAGTGGTAAAGCAGTGCTGATATAGGGGGTTCTTTATTAGTGATTTTATCAGCATGGATAAAGGACCCCAATATCAGTGTTTTTTAGCACTAATAAAGGGGACCCCTATCATCAATGTGATTAAAAATTCTTTTTTAACACTGTTAAAATCCATTTTGTGTGTTGTTAAAGGGAATATTTGTAGTAGTGTGAATAACATTAATGAAACTAAAGATCGACTGCTCATCTGATGAGCACTCTATTTGGTAGGCCACGTCTTGGTGTAGCAATTAATGTGGTGTAACCCAAGGCATGAACATTGAGAGATTCAAAGAAAACATAAGAATTATTAATGCTTCCACATCTAGTGTCTTCTACCTATTCATCTGGCTAGGTCAATTCATAGAAGAGTATATTTTAGAGGAATGTGGCACCGACAGAGTCCGTTGTTCCATATAAGAAGAGCCTAGGGTATATTATGTTGTCTAAACAATGTTTACAGGATAGTATGAGAATATTTGGTCACATTTCTATCCATCCCATCATTAAAATTTTACATTCCCCTTTTAACTTCTTTCTGTTCATTCTTATTCTCTGTATTGGTGGCAGAAACACATGTTACATGTGGGGTTGGATTTACAAACATCATTTTTTTCGAGTCAACAATTTCCAAATGATGTGTTTGGTTAAAATAATTCTTGTATGGTGTGACCCAATTTATATTGGAATGGGAAATAGTTTGGGGGATCTTCAACTCCATCCTTTTTAGGCTTCTTGGGATTTAACAGCCAGATCAAGTTGTTCTCTAATGATGAGGTGATGTAGTTAAGGAATTGGTCATTTATAAAAAATTAAACTTTTTTTATCTCCTCAAACTATTTTCATATTTTCTCTATTATCTCATTCAGACAAGGTGGTCATTGTTTCTAACACTCAGGAGGCGGGACCTAATGATATATCCCATGATTTGGAGATAGATTGGGTTCACATTCCAGTTTAAGTGTTATAGTGATAGCTTATTCATTACCAATTATCTTTCCTTGAAATGATGGAATTACTCAGTACTTAACCATGGATCATGAGATGAATTCATCCAATATTTGAGAAATTATGTAATGATCCAAAATCCCTCGTGTATATTTCATTGGGATGAGTGGTCTGCATAACTCATCGTGAATATTCTCTATATAAATGGGAAAAATATTATTGAGTAATATATAGGGTTAGGGAGTAAGTAAACCCATTTCAATTGGTATTGAAATTCAAGTCCCTCTAATTCACCTTATATTAACTATTTAATAGGGCAATGAATGTGTTATTTGACATAATCTAGATGAATTTTAAGAGAAAATCATGATGGATATCTTCCCATCCATTAATTGAACAGGACATCAAATTGGTGTACCATATATTTGATGACCCTTGTAGTGGTTTCATTAACCACAAAAGTTTAAATACTTCTTATTTTCAAAGGGTACCCATCATGGGATCCCAATAAGACACATAATGTGTCAAATTCCACTTTGGGTCACCCAAGAAATAAAAAATTGGAAATATTGTGTTCCTAAAGGTTGAAAGTGTAGATCTTGGATCAACCCATGTGGGGTATGGTTTCTTTTCTAGATATAACAGTGAAAGATTATCCTCTATATCTTCCAATAAATTCATTTTTTATTCAATAGTATCGATTATGCCTTGGGGAATATCTAGTTGATAAGGAGATTGAACATGGGAAACAATAAGTAGGGAGAACTATGGGGGTCCGGGTGGTATCTGTCATGGGTAACTAATAGAGGTAGGTTTATAAAGATTCACTTGACCGTATTCATGTTGTGTACCTAATGGATGGAACTTTTTTTCTATAATTTTGGCATCCAAATTTATTGGTTTTTGGTACCCCATATCTGGTAGTTATTTTATCACCATTTCAGTTGTTGCGGTAAACCCTATTTATTTAGGTACATGAATTATGAGTGTTAGCTTAGGACATATTTTTAGATCATATATGGTAGGAATGTTTCCTCATAGTTTTTCTATTTTGAGACTTCTCAATTATATCATCTCTTACTCTTGCTGATAATGTCTTTCCTCTAATGTTAGGGGTTAAGAATTTTCGGGAGTTGGTTGATGTGAAACTATGTATTTACCATTATCTTTGGTGGATTCTCATTGAGGAGGTGGTTATGAAGTGGTTATGGGAATTCTCAAATAAAGATAAATCCTTTGGTTATAGGTACCCACACCACATTTAATTATTTTAGTGTGTAACACATTATGAATCAAAACTTTTTATTCCTGATCATCTATATTGGCCTTATTTTCTATAGGGTTTATAGGGGTGGTTTTAATGAAATTCACTAATGTTTACGACATTGAATGTAATTAATCAATCTATTTATGAGAATGTAATTATATATACCCTCCACAAAGACTTTTCTTCTCCTCCACTGGTTCTATTGGAGTCATTTGGAAGACTGTAATTTGATGGAAATGTCCATGAAATGTTTCCATGCATGATCCAAATGAGAATACCAGATCATGGGATGGAAAAAACTATGAGGATTTGTTCTGCGACATTCCCCCTAATTTAGAGAATACTGACTTCCATTGAGGAGGATGTTTTGAGGTAAAACATCCCTTATCCTTTTAGGTTGGGGCTCTTCCCCCTCCATTTCCACAGCCATTATGTTCTATTTTGCCGACCATGAAGGTTGTATTAATGATTCCCCTAGCTATACTAGTAAGGGTCGATCCAGGACTATTGTGGATTCCACTATTGTGACTGCCCTAATGATTTTACAGAGTCATGTTCTAACATGGGATTGATTAATGTTATGAACTACACTTGATTACCTTCCTTTAAAGAAATTTTTGCTATTTGAGGAATTATTTATATCAAGTGACTTAATTCTCTCATGTGGGAGGCCTACTCAATATTACTAGAATATGGATGCAAGAGTCTTTATATGGATTACTCCCTTATTCCTTAACATCTGTGAGAGTCATATAGGGAAGGATTTTACTGAGCGTACCTGTAACACCTCTAGACTTTTCAAATAAATTTAATGGTGAATGCATGAGACACTGAGTCTCTAAAAAACACCACTCTATTATAACCTATCTAGTGAACATAGTTTTACCACCGCTATGATTGGAATTTAGAAAAACTAACATACACGATTGATTTCATTATGATATTTAGAGTATAATAGAATCAACCTAGTTTTTGATGAATAGTAACATACCCTTATGAATAGTATTGAATAGTAAATTTTCCAAAAAAAATATAAACCTCACCCATTAATGTATAAATACAATTTAGACATCTTATAAGTGAAGAAATGATCATAGTATAAGTATTGGTATTTTTGTATGTCATAACTATTTTAAATGAAATTTTATGATTAATTTAGTAATTTAAAATTGAAAAGTATTTATGTAAAATGTTATCATAAATTTGTATTTTATTGTCTTATAGTTATAAGATAATTTTATGGGACCTTGATTAATTCTTCAAGGAGTTATACAACGAGTCATAATTTAAATATTTTTTTAATAAATTATGATTTTATTTAAAAATTAAATTAAAACTATTTTAAAAATTACTTTCTAAAAAAAGGGTTCATTTTTGAATTATACACGTAAAAAAATAGATAGGGGGAATTTTTGGGATTTTTCAAAAATACATGAATTTTGGGTGAATAATGAAATTTGATAATTTACAAAATATGCTAAATAAGTGAATTTCTACATCATGTTTGCGTCATGGCTAATTTAAATAACCATTGGTTCAAAATAAAAAGAACTTATTACTATTTTTTATTACAAGAATCAGGAATATGGGTTGTATTTGGAAAAATAATAAAACAATGATTAAAATAATGTGAAAACCCTCTCCTCCACTATAACCCCCACCCGCTTACTTCCTCTAATCTTCACTCCTATCAAGCCTAGTTCCTAGTATAAATCATTTTAAAATAACCTCCCAATCTCCTCCCCCACGCCCATAAGCCTTTGGTCTCATAAAAAGACAAAAACGAGTCCCCTGAAGAGGAACTCAAGGAAGATTATTTCAAAAGGTAAATTCCTCTTTTCATTTCTTCTATTTCAAGTTTCTTTATTTCATTTTTATTTCCTCAACTCCATTCATCAAAATGTTTTGATGAATATAGTACCTTAAATTAATTAATTTTTATGATAAAGGAATAATTCATCATCATCTATCATTTCCCCATCTTTTAAACTAAAAATGAATTCACCATCTGAGATGTGTTAATTTTTCACATTCAAGGATGACAAGTTTTTAATTTTTATTACCTTATTAAATTTTGGTTATTAAACCATTGGGATGGATGTAAAGGACTATAATATATGTACTATAACATATTTAACGTTCTTTAATCCTTTTTTACACATGATATTAATTTAAAAATCATAATGAGTTCGTTGTGATCAAGAACCTCCAATTAACTTAAACAATTATCATTAAAGTTTTATATAATGATTCATCCTCACTCCCAATAAACAAAAAAAAATTATTAACATGTAATGTTATGGTTGTTAAATAATAACATACAACTTCAATTATATACATCCATTCTCATTCTACATGATTATCGATACATGAAGATAAGTAAACTGATCATGAAACCAAGGAAGAAAACACTCCCAAACAATGAAATTGAATCTCTTAAACCTATAAGAAGGCCCTGAATTAACCTAATTAGGTTATTATAATTAAATTAAATATAAAATTTTTCTTCTAATCATTAATTTATGAACCTAAATCTGATTCTTTAGGTCATTAAGATCATGTGAGGAACACCTTTGGACTTAAGGTATGGGTTTCTACCAGAACCTCAATTTTCATCCAGGTTACTCTTATTTTCTACTTACCTCAATTAAATTATTATTTATTAATATTTAATCCTCATATATTATGTGATAATGTTCTATTTATGTGTACCAACGATAATCCTAATTTCATTTAATGTAATTTATATGTTTTAAACAGGTCATTCAAAAATTCAACCTGAAATACAAGCCTGATTCGAGGGAATTTCTCAAATTTGTACCTATTTTCAAGGGAACTATATAATCTATTTTTTAAAACATTATCTTTCTAAAATAAATAATTTTATTATGAAAATAATATATTACTTAACATATGGTTTTATACAAATAATTTTCAAAAATAACTCTTCTTTTCAAAATAAAAGAGTATTTTCTCAAGAATTACATGATGATTTTATAAGAGTATAATTGTCTATTTAATCAATATTGTTTATTATGATGTATTATTGGGATTAATATTTAATGATATCATATACCATTTTTAATTTAATGTTTTATTATAAGTTTGAATTTGGATGTGTTATCTTAAAACCATCCACCAATTTTCTCAGAATGGTTACTGTTTATACTTAATGTTTAGGGAAAGTTATTTACATTTCATATATTAGTTTGAATATGAATGTATATGTTATTTATGTTTATCCCTGTTCATATGAGGAATGAATTGGACTAATTAAGTGTTGGGTGGGGACCGTTATAGCCCCTTTGTGCATCAGTAGGTCTCATGAGACAAACCATGTCATTGCACAAGGCACTGAAAAAAATGGAAATTTATGGTCTTGGTACGAGGCCTTGAAAGTATTGTTATGATGTCCCACATTATGAATTACCACATTATGAAAATAGTTTTTATATTTAATGAGGATATTTGACTAGTATAATACCCATGATTATGTTTAATTTTGTAATTATTTATTCATCTTTTATTCCTTCCATAACGTGTTCAAGTTTATTTCTAAAGGAAAATGTTTTTTGTTATTCACCATGCCTAACGTTTATGGTTACGATATCTTACACTATATTGATTACCCTTACTGAGAATTTGAGCTCCCATTTTTCTTATATTTCAATTTTTTAAGACATGAAGTAGTTTATTATGAGTGACATGAAAGGATAAACTTATAGTTGTGGATGTTCCCAATAAAACCTATCTGTTGCTTTTCCTTTAAAGTTGTAATGTTGAACTTATTTACATATCTAGTTTTCCAAAACTACTAAACTATTCATTCCTTCGGGATAATACTTTCTTGTAATCATGCCAACGTAATCAAATAAGGCACTGACTACGAGAAACTAGGGTTGGGTCCTTATAGTTTGTATTATAGGAGTTTTAGTAGAGAACATAGACACTATATTAAGAAAAAATAGATTAGGGAACAAAAACATAAGATTGTATTTGAGGATAAACATACGTGAACATCATTGAATCATTTTAAGTAATAGATTATCTTTATATTTCTATCAAATACATACATGTCTAGATACTACATGTGAACAAGGTTCTGGCACAGATGTACCTAGGAGTGAAAACTCTGATAAGGATTTTTGGGCTTGACATGTAATATCCTAGAACATGACAATGAGCCTTACTGCACACCTGGTTTGACACTCCCAGTGGATATTATTCGGATAATTCACATTTTCATTACAAACCATTATGGAGTTTTTAAATTTAAATCTTCCCTCAAAGAAACCATGTTATGATTATGAGATTATCTATGTATAGAATTTCAATTTATGCTTAGTATTCTTCCATGTTGAGATTATACATTATGATTAATTAAATAATATAGTGTGTGCTATTATTTAGAAATGGTTCCTAGTGTAAGGAATAGAAACCGCATGAATCCACATGTATTGTGTAGGGATTTACCTCTAATGTAAGATAAAGATGTTGGCTTTGGTTCTCCGACTAGTGCTGAGTAACTTATAGCTATACTATGATAGTTGACTAAGGTTATGAATAATAACCTTACATGTATTGAGAATTCAGATCCAAAATGTGGAGGATCAATGCTAAGAATTATTTATGCCACAATAGCCTCCATATTTTAATGGAACTAAAATCACATTCATAGTGGAGTAGTGGATATGTTCATTAGAGAATATATTTTTAGCTTTGGGATGTTAAGAAAGAGGGAAGGTTGTCAGGGCGTTTTATCAACTATCATGATTTGTAGATCAGTGGTGGTATTTTATTCAAAACAAAAGGGGGAGGAATAAATATAAAAAATGTAATAGAGGGATATTAAGGAGATATTCTTGAAAAAATACTTCCCTCATGATCAATTGGAAGATATGGAAAGGTAATATCTAAATCAGAGGAAAAAAAGGATGAGAATGTTGAAATGTATGAAGCTAACATCACTAGTTTAGAAAGACATGCAACAGACTACAAGCATAATACAAGGAGAATCATTTATCGATTCTTGGATGGTTTAAAACCATTCCCTGGTGGGGATCTAGTCTTCCAATGTTTCTCATCATATGAAGATATAGTCTCAAGTTATATCAATACTGGAAAGGAATTCTCTTAGTCATATGAATTTAAAAGAAAGTAGGAGAAGAATAGGGCTACTGAAAACGATAGAAAAGGAAATAATGAAATGGGGAAGAAGAAAAGATTTGAGCTTCCACCCTATATTAATTATGGGAAGAAACACCCTATCAGTTTCCTAAAGAGAATGGGATTCTATTACAAGTGTGGAGAAAAAGTCCACAAATCTCATATTTTAAGGGGAAGAAAAAAAACCAATGTTCAATGATATATTTGTAAATATATGGTAAATTATGCACATTAATTTCCTATGAATCATGGGAATGTTCCCAAAGAAGGAAAAGGGAGAAAGGCTAATCTTATATAGTCACAACTACTAAAGTTGAAGTTATAAATGATGTGTTGGGAAGTACTTTAATAGTTTCCTCAAACATAGCCAATTCGTTATTTTGATTTTGGATCATTGAATTCTTTTATATCTTCCTAGTTTTAGAAAAAAATTAGACATTTTCAATTTTATTTATTAAAGGAGTTGACAGTCAAAACTCTTAGGGGATGTATCATTGCAATAATGATGTGTTGATCAGCCCCCCTCATGACACCGAAACATGCATTAGTCTATAGAATAATCATCATACCCATCATTTAATTTGATACAATACATGGTATGTGTTATATTTCACGTTATGATGTGAATGTCTATTGTAAGAAGAGTGAATTTGTGAATTTTTAGAATGGTTTTGAAACCCTTATATTTAGGGAAGAAACCACACCACCTGATTCTTATCTAGATGCACCGCCACTAGCTCCACTGAAATCAATTATTAGGTATTAAGGGAATGAAATATCAATAGGTGAGGAAAGGGATGATCAAATAGAGGATGTACATATTGTGAATGAATATGTGGATGTGTCTTCAAAGGATTTACCTAGATATCCTTCAGAATGGGACGTTGAATTCTCTATTGATTTAATTCCTTGTTCAAGGAATATATCAAAGACTCATTATAGAATGGACACTATGGAATTAGTTGAACTAAAAAACAACTAGAGAAATTGAGTTATAAAGGATTTATTCGACCTAGTGTTTCCCCATGGTAAGACCATATACTTTTAGTTAAGAAGAAAGATAGGTCAATGTGGTTGTACATTGACAACATAGAGATCAATGCTACAACAACAAAGAAAAAGTGTCCCCAACCTCACATTGATGATTTATTTGATCAAATTTATGGAGCCCAATATTTTTTGAATATTTATATTTGATCTGGATATCAACATATGCGAGTGAGGAAGGAAGATATTCCAAAGAAATTTTTTTTAACCAAGTAAGGGAATTACGAGTTTACATCAATTCCTTTTGGATTGACTAATGAACCCTATATTTTCATGGATCTAATGAATAGATTTTTCAAGGAATATCTTGATAACTTTGTGGAGGTATTTATTATTGATATATTGGTATACTATAAAATCAAGGAAGATAATGAAAATCACTTGAGCACTATTCTGAAGACTCTTAGAAGAAATGAATTTTATAGGATGTTTAGAAAGTGTGAATTTTGAATTCAATCAGTTTCATTTCTTGTCCACATTTTCTCTATGGATGGAATATTTGTTGATCTTACAAAGACAAGGCTGTTAAAGAATGGCCTACTGAACGAAAATAATTGAGGTACATAGTTTTATGCGTTTATTAGGTTATTGTCGGTGTTTTATTCATAACATCACCTATATATCCAACAAAATGACCAAGATTACATGTAAAGGGGTTATGTTCATAGAGTAAATAGAGTGTAAGGATTGTTTTGAGGAATTGAAGAGGATATTAGTGAATACTCTGATACGGACTTTACCAACGGGGAATGCTGGGTTTGTGATCTATTGTGATACATCAACGAAAGGACATTGTTGTGTCCTTATGTAGAATGACAGAATTATTACCTATTCATCAAGATAGTTAAATATTCATGAACAAACTATCATACTCATGATCTTGAGTTAGCTGTTGTGATCATTTCTCTAAAAATATGGAGAAACTATCTCTATGGTGCAATATGTGAGATATATACAGATCACAAGAGTCAGAAGTCTATCTTAACACAGAAATACATCTTCCTTAGGAAAATGAGATGGTTCGAACTACTCAATGACTCTGATTTTTCCAAACACTACCACCTAGGGAAAAATAACGTAGTTGATTCATTGAGAATGAATGATCATGGAGTTTTAAAAACAAATGAGGATTGAAAGTGATCTTGTATTCATGGATCTAATAAGTATAGACATGGGAATTATCATAGAACGTGAAACATCATTAATATTCAAATTTCTTTTCTAAATATCATTATTAGAAAGGATTAAAAGCTCTAACCCTGAGGATGAGAACCTTTAAAAGAAAAATAATGTTTTGAAATATGTGAAGTTGGCTGAATTCCTATGTCAAAATGGAATTTTAAAATTTGGAAGGAGGCAATGTGTTCCCTCTATACCCGAGCTAAAAGGGAGTTATTGGATGATTTCAATAGTTCGAATATATCTACACACTCTAGTAGCACAAAAAATTATTGAGATTAGATGGAACATTTCTGGCGGGACAACATTAAACGGTAAATTATTGATAATGTATCAAGATGATTAGTATGTCAAAAAGTGAAGGCTGAATGAAAACATCCTAGATGAGTCATGAAACAATTACCTATTCTTGCATGGAAATGGGATGACATCACCATGGATTTTTTCATTGGATTACCCAAAAATCCAAGAAGGAATTATTCAATATGCTTAATTATTGATCAACTTAAAAAATCTACACATTTCCTCATTATAAGGGAGTATATTCCACTAGAGAGACTTGTGTGACTTTATATCAATGATTTTGAAAGACTTCATGGAGAACCTATTTCAATAGTGTCTGATCGTGATCCTCAATATACATCAGAATTATAGAAAATTATTTAGAAAGATTTGGATACTATAATTTGATTGAGTACTGCTTATCATCCTCAAACTGATGGGAAATAAGAAAGGATGATCCAAATCTTAGAGGAAATGTTGAGATCATTTTCACTTGACTTTCATGGTAAGTGGGATCAATATTTACCTTTTGTGACGATTTCCTATAATAATAATTCCCATTCAAGTATTCAAATAGAACCATATGAAGCATTGTATAGAAAGAGATGTCGTACACAAACTTGTTGGGATGAAGTTTTAGAATGTAATGTTGTGGGTTGAAAGCTTTTAGAGGAAACAACAGTAAAGTTAAATACTATTTAAGCCCATATCAAAGAAGCTCTTGCATATCAACAAAGCTATTCTTATAATTAAAGGAAAGGTTTGGAATATGAAGTGGGGGATCATGTTTTCTTAAAAGTAGATCCATGGATGGGTGTTATAAGATTTGGGAAGAAAGGGAAACTGACCCCTAGGTAGATAAGATATTTTCCAATTATAGATAGAATTGGAGCTATTGCATATAATTTGGCTATGCCACATATCCTGTCTAAAGTACAAAATTTGTTTCATGTCTCGTTAGTGAGAAATTTTATGCCAGACCCAACGCATGTCCTCAGTTCTGAATGTATCGAATTGAAACTGAAATATCTTACTCTGAAGAGACTATCCAGATTCTAGACACTATAGAATATCTGTTGAGGAATCAGGTGACTAGGCTAGTAAAGATACTTTGGAAGAATCATAAAATCGAATTGGAAACATGGGAGCATAAGGAGCCTATGCTAAAGAAATACCCAAATAATTTTATGAGGTAATATTCTGTGAATTTTGAGGAAGATAATTTTGTATAGTGGGAATAATGTAACACCCAAGGACTTCTAAAACAACTATAATATTGAATGAATGAAACACTATGTCTCTAAAATCCACCACATTTTTAAACCCTCACAAGTAAAAATAGTTTTACCACCTCTGTGACTGGAATTTTGAAAAACTAACATACACAGTTTCCTTCATTATGATATTTTGAGTCTTATAGTATCAAGATTGTTTCTTTATGAATATTAAAATACCCTTATTAATAGCAACATACCCTTATGAATAATAATGAATATAAATGGATATCTCATCATCCAAAAAAATAGAAACTTCACCCATGAATGTATAAGAACAATTTAGAAATCTTATAAGTTAAAGAATGATCATATTATAAGTATTGATATTTTGTATGTCATAAATATTTTAATTACAATTTTTTGCTTAAATTAATAATTTAAAATGGAAATGCATTATCATAAAATGTAATCATAAATGGTTATTTTGTTTTTTTATGGTTATAAAATAATTTTATGGGACCTTAATTAATTTTTAAAGGTGTTGTAAAAAGATTATTGTTTTAATGTTGTTCTTTTTGAATAAATTATAATTTTATTTAAAAATTAAATTTAAAATTTTTATAAAATTATTTTCAATAAATGGAGTACAATTTTAAATTCTAAAATTTTGGAAAATGGTCATGGCTAATTTTGTGTATTTTTATGAAATACTTGAATTTTTGTTGAATAGTGAAATTCTATAATTTAAAAAATATGCTAAATAAGTGAATTTATACATTATTCATGAGTCATAGTAGATTTAAATGGCCATTAGTTCAGAATCACATGCTCTTATTATAGTTTTTGGTCCAAACAATCAACACTATTGGTTGTATTTTTGTAAAATAATAAAATAATGATTAAAATAATGGGATAACCCTCTTCTCCTACACTATAAACCCCCATCACTCCTCTTCTTTTCACTCCTCTCAAGCCTTATAACAAGACCAAATTCTGCTCAAATAACCTCCCAAGATCCTATCCCATGTCCATAATCCTTTGGTCTCATAAAAATACCAAAACCTCTCCCCTATAGAGTCCCTCAAGAAAGATTTCTTTAAGAGGTAAATTCCGCATTTCATTTCTTTTATTTCAAGTTCCTTTATTTTATTTTTCTATCCTCACATAACTTCATCCAAAGGTTGTTATAAATCCAGTAAGTTTCATGTACTATAATTTTTTTTGATAAATGAAGATTCCTTCATCATCTATCTTTCCCATTATTTGATAGTAAAAATGAAAACACCATCTGATATGTGTTAACATATCATATTCAAAGATGACTGGTCCTCAATTTCTATTACCCTATTCAATTCAAGTCATGAAATTATTTTGATGGTTGAATAGATGATAATATATGTATTATAATTTATTTATGGTTATGGTATCCTTTTTTACACATGATATTAATTTATATATCAAAATGAGTTCGTTATGATCAAGAACCGCCAATTAACCCAAACGATCATCATTATAATTTTATATAATGATTCATCTTCACTCCAAATAACCCAAAAAAAAATTGCGACCAGGAAATATTGTGGTTTTTCACTAATAATATACAAATTCTTTTCTATAAAACCATTCTCATTATATATGTTTATCGATACATGATGATATGTAAACCGACCATGAAAACCGAGGATGAAAACACTCCCAAACAAGGAAATTGAATCACTTAACCCATAAAAATTCCATGAATGACCCTAATAAGGTTATAATAAAAAACATTAAATGTATAGTAGGTTATATAATCCTGAATTTATGAACCTAAATTTTATTATTTAAATCATTAAGATCAAGAGAGGAACAGCTTAAGACTTAAGGTAAGGGTTTGTACTAAAACCTCCATTTTCATTCGGATTACTGTTATTTTATACTTAACTCAATTAAATAATTATTTATTCACATTCACTCCTCATATATTTCAATATAATTTTATATATATGTGTACCAACCAGAATCCTACTTTCATTTAATGGGATTTATATGTATTAAAATAATATTTCAAATATTCTTCCCGAAATATAAGGCCGATTCTAGGGTATTTATAAAATGCTTACCTATTTTCTAGAGCACTCTATAATAAGTTTTTATTGAACAAGATATTTCTAAAATAACTAATTTTATTATGAAAATACTATATTACTTCACTTCTATTTTTATATAAATTCTTTTCCAAAAGAACTCTTCTTTTCAAAATAAAAGAGTATTTATCTCAAGAATTAGTCAATGATTTTATAAGAATATATTCATCTATTTCAACACACATTTTTATTCTTATGTAATATTAGGATTAATATTTTATGATACCATATAACATATTTAATTGAATGGTTAATTATTAGTTTGATAATGGATGTGCTATCTTAAAACCATTCCCCAATTTACTTCGAATGGATAGTGTTTATGCTTTATGTTTAGGGAAAGTAATTTACATTTCATATATTAGTTTCAATATGAATGTATATGTTTTTTATGGTTATATCCATTTATATGAGGAATTAATTGGACATATCAAGTGTTAGTTGGGGCCTTCTATAGCCCCTTAGTGCATCGGTAGGTCTAATGAGACAAACTAGGTCATGGCAATAAGCCTTGACAAAAATGGCTATTTATGGTCTTCACATGAGGCCTTGAGTGTTTGGTTATGATGTCCCACATTATTAATTCAATCATTATGAAAATAGTATTGATAGTTCATGTGGTTATTAGACTATCAGAATACCCATGATTATATTTTATTACAGAATTATTTATTCAACTCTTATTCCTACAAAAATGTGTTCATGTTTAATTTTAAATGCATGTGTTTTTTGTTATTAACCATGCCTAATGTTTATGGTTATAACATCTTACGCTATATTTTTTATCCTTACAGAGTGTTTGAGCTCACTCGTTCCTTATGTTTCACTTTATCAGGACATGAATGAGTTTATTATGAGTGAACTGCAGGGATATATTATAGTAGTGGATGCTCCCAATAAAACACATTTGTTGCTTTTCGTTTCAAGTTGTAATGTTGAACTTTGGTACGTATATGGTTTTCCAAAATTACTAAAAATATTTTTCCTTCGGGATGTGAATTTCTTGTAATTGTCTTAATGTAATAAAATAAACCCCCAACACCAGGAAACTAGGTTCGGGTTCTTATAGTACCATCCATCAAGAATAAGGTATGAATGTTGTAGTTGTCCTAAGGCTATGAAAATTTGAATATCACGTTGTATGGGATTTGATGACTGGCGAGTGATGTGAAATAAAGATATTTATTTTCATCATTTCCTATGATATGCAGATGTATGGGGTATGCATTATTAGCTGACACAATTCTTTTAATGTGTTAAGACATGAAAACTGAAGGGATCCTTTATGTATTCCCACATTTAGGTTTTGTACAGCTAGGAGTGCCACCATGTAAATTTGGAAGTGTATCCATTATATTTACATAAAGTGGATTATATATTCTTCATAAGTTATTACCTTTTATCTCATGTTAAATATAGTCTTCTATATATTGAGGTGAATGTTACGCACACAATCTTCCATAAATTCCATTGGAATACTGTATTGGAGAGTATCTAAAAACTAAAACATGATTGTTGTGTAATCCCTATCCAAATATCTCTAAATGTTTAACATGTATTATTTTTTATTCACCGTAGGTTCCTCAACATGGTCTAATCATGTTGTACATTTTCAATCTAATTTTTTATAAACATCAATATTGGTATAGGATTCTCTACCACGTTGGAAGGTAGGAGATCCTTGAGGGGTTCATGGATTGAGAGTTGTATTGGGATTTATTTTGGATGAAAAAGGATTTATATTTTCAATGAAATGGTATCACACATGGCTGTTATAATTTCCCTAAGTTCCTTAAGGTAGGATGGTTTTTTTATAATTAAATATCCCAGGGGAGAACCTTCTTGATGAAGTGAAATGCTACTATGGAGTAAAATTTAACAGAAAAGACCATTATGGGGAGGAATAAAATTATGAATTGACATTCAACTAAAAAGAGAGTTACTACAGAGTATACCATGTGGAGGCCCTTTAGGGTAGTTGATAGAAAGGGGACAACTATTTTCTGTTTGACCATATGGCCATGCTAAGGGATACTATGGATCTCATCAGGATATGAGCTATCAATATCGATTTGGTATAGAAATTTGGATAGATATTATGGTAAGGTATCTACGGAGGACATCGAAAACTATTACCAAAATTCCTTTAAATTGGTAATTGGAGAGTAGGATATTGAGATGAAGAAAATAATCATTTGAGTGATTTAATAACTACAGCTTTAAGTAGATCATTATCACAGATCAGATCTTCATTTTCTAATCATCTATAGTAATGACTTTTTTGGATTCCTTCTTGTGAATGTCTGGGGAATCTTGCTGGGGGAATCAGTTTTCAAATATAGAAGTGTGTTTGGTTAGAACTTGTTTTGATACTAGTACATTTTGATAGTATTCTGGAATTTTGGTAGGTTTTTGTGCCTTCCATGGAGTGGAATTGGAATACAATGATTACATCATCTTGGGATAGGGGATGGAACCAATCCGATTGTTCTTATATTGTGGGGGAATTTGGCCCATGACACTCCTGTATGATATAAAAGGTGTGTGTATACTCTGATGTGACATGTTTTTTATTCAATTCAATTTTATGGATAGACTTGTGTGTCATCTCCCTATAACTTCTAGTACAATTATTATGTTTGTGAAGTTTTATAATATTTGGGAAAAAATTTGTGTATTCCCTTTCATAATTATTAGGATATTCTTGGTAACTTCATCGGCAATAATGGGGATGTATTCCCATTCCATGTTTGAATCAAGGGTGTATACTTACTCCCGTACTCCATTTCTTATCGATGGATATTGAAATTACTCAGGTGTGGGAGCATAGATTGGGGTCTACCACCTTTTTTCATTAAATTCTATCTGCTTTATCCCGGTACTCACAGATGAAATTCCTAAATGGATTGATGGATTCTTATAGGTTTTTGGGACTATGTTCAATGTTCTACCATATTTTATTGGTGGAATTGATTGATGTGGGTGGGTGTTTGTGTCTGGTCACTATTTACCATCAAATTCGACTAGTGTTCTTTGAATAATTCTAGAACAGGATACTTGAAGGCTTTGATGATTTTGTGTGTTGTTTGGTCATCCTCACTATTAGCCACATAATTTTACTGGAGAGAATTTTGACTATAAGGAGGTGTTTATGGATTCTCGCTATTTTCTACCATATTTTTAATCAAAGGTCTACGGAGGGGCAAAGGTGTTTCCCTATTACATTCTTATTATATAATCACCTCTATTTTACTTCTTACTTTCCTTAGTCTTGATGACTAGGTAAAAACGTCCAAGGATGGCACCCTCATCATGTTGTGGTTTCATTGTTGTGTGACATTGGTAGTGACGATTACAAGGATAATACCTTTTCAAGGACCCCTATATCTTCTAGGTGAGGTCTCTTATGGCCTCATGATATGCATACCAAATAAAATAGAGGATCTTAATGATATGTTCCAAGGATATTATCTTAAAATAGTTGGAGATGATGATTGGTTCCGCCTACTACTCGACCACCATCCATCACTAAGTGGGTGACTTATGGGGATTTGTAGGATGAAGGGCTTGTCTAGAATCCTATAGGGTCAAGATGGTACCATTTTTTCAATACTAACAGACCAACACATTTGAAACCCATCATTAAAGACATTGTGTGGGTGATGGTTTCCTCTTCTTAGTTGAGTACACATCCAATGCGGTGGCTAGATTGTACGTCTATGAGAACTAGTATCACATCATATGGAACAAAGGAATTTATTTTCGAATGTTTTTAAAATACTAGTGAATACAAGAAAAACCCCTAAAAGAAGTATCTAAATAAAATAATACATGTATTATTGATTTTTCACTCTTTCATTTTGAGACTGAAAATAACCTAATAGGTGGGTGACACCGCCATATTGGAAAAGGGTTCACATCAAGTTCACCACCTCTGTTTACAACAAAAATGTGATGGGAATGTTAATTTCAATGGATTGATTGAGTGGGTTTTAATGTTTCAAAACCCGTCACATAGATTTAATTATTTTTTGAACAAATTACAATGATTTTTGTTCATGGATGAACACACACATAATGGTTCCCATATTCAAGATGTTTCAAAAATCTACTTTCTAAAGGTATGTATTCATTAGTAAATAAATCCAATGGATCCTAGGGACTCACATTGGTTGGGAGAATGGTAGGTCAGAATCATCACATAATTTTGGTGGGAACTGATTCTTACTTCATGACTCTCTTAAATATTTAAGACATATTTGTGAATCCTTTATTCATTCCCAATTATAGAGTGTATCACACTCAAGCTGACAATAAACTATTTCTATGTATGAAACATAGAATCATATTCATGTATCAATGGTTATTCGTCAATGGAGATATCTATTGTTATATGAGGTTCTCCATCAATGAAACCCCCTTTTGGAGTACTATATATTCTGTTGATTTTTATTACTATGATGCTTATTTTAAGCCAAATAGGTGGGTGTTCTAAAGTTCATCATATCCCCAAAGGATAGAAGTTATTTTGAATTCGATATCAGAACCATAAAATGTTTTTACAATATATCCTTATGAAATGAATAAGAACCCATATAGTTTTTTTTCATTTAAGACAGCACATCATACCTTCTAAGTTCATGTGATGTGGACCAAATAATGAAATTTAATATCATACAACAAGGATGTCTCATTGAAAGGCAACTAAGAATAGTTTGGTATGGGACTTATGCATAGGTGGAACATGGAACTTAAAATGGGTTTGGGATACTAGGTTAGATATGATCGAACTGGGAATGTAGCCCATAGATAATTAGGGTTGATTTGGGGTTCTAGTTTTGGACATTATAGAGGCTTCCTACAAATCCCATCTAAATGGAAATCAGATCCCCCATAGTTTCAATTATGGTTAAGAATCCACACCTATAGAGGTCCTATGATGGTGTGTATCATAGAGAATTTAGAACTATGAGATTGTTTACTTGGGGTATTATACCAAATAAATGTCCCCTTAGAGTGGGGTTATGAGTACTTTCTCAAATCATAGTGATTTGAAGGTATAGTTGGGGCTTACACCTAAGAATATGCCCTATGATTGGGTTAATTGGGAGTATAGTCACTTTTGAAGAAAAAGGAGTGGTTTTGGGGATTAAACTGTGTCCGAAGATTCCCATTTCTAAAACATATATGGATTTTAGGACCCACACATATTAAGGGTCCATGAAGGAAGGTGAGAGGATGACCCAGAAAAAGATTCCCAGTAACACATACATTTGACCGTGTGGATATCATGATCGTAGATACCATATAAGACCATGTGATTCATGATTACATTTGATAAATAATAGGTATTGGAAGATAGTTCAGGCTAAAAATTCCCACATTCACTTTTACAGAAGGGAAGGGCAGTGAGAGAAGAAGAAATACATTTTATGTTCTCAAATCCAAACTCGTTTTGGTAGTCAGGACAGTCACATCAGACTAGCTTCCTGGATTCCACCGATAAGTGAGACCAGGGGATTACTCCATGATTAATTCCCTAAACCTAGTTCTAGAGAATATAAGATTAAAATTCCCTAATACCCATTAAATGTAAAATAATGTGTGATATCCTACCATGGTTTCTCGAACCAGAAGACCCTAGTCTCATAGATAGTGATTTAAAGGCATAGACTTAACCCTCGTGTCTGAGACCGAGAAGTCCTAGGAAATTCCCCTATGGTTGGGTTCCTTGTGACTGATGTGATTCATAACTGCATGCACCCTAAGGAACCTTCCCATATCTTAAGATAAGTGAAAGACTCCTTTGACTGATGGAAGGCATAAATGAATAATAGAGAAGATGGTGTGTCTATCATCATTGTTATGAAGGTTGGGAGGATTTGGTGGATGAATCAATTTGGTATACCTGTGAAGAGGAATCCAAAAGAAGAGTATACATAGCATTGGCGGCTCTAAATATGTCATAAAAGGAGTCTTGTACATGTCTAGTCTTAGTGAGTAGAGGGTAATTTGCATTGGGTGACCAGGGAAGAATTGGAAGGGCTTCATACAGGGTTGGATTGCGTTGTATAAAGATGCCTTGGAAGATATAAAAACATGAAAATGAAATTTTTGTGAGTAATTTTTCTAGGAATAAATGTTTTCATTTGTTTTTTTGTGGAAGGTACTCTAACTAGTCTCAGGTTTGGGGTGGGTCCTTCACACTAGTTCTTATCAACTAGGGGGAGGGGTACTCACATAGGTTTCTTGTGTTTTTGACCCTAGATGGAATTAAATCTAAATATAACCCATCATTACAACTTATATCAATTTTATGATAGATACCTATAAGATTTCTGAGGTTCTAAAATAAGGGATTGTGCAATCATAACTTGGATGTTTCTTCCATTTTCCCTGTGGTTAAAATGAGGATCCCCAATATCCTATTTATAGGCCAAAATGGGACCCTTCTCAAAGGATGTTACCTATTAAAGTAACAGATATATTTTCCCAGAACATGTGTAACTTTAAGTGGTGTATATTCCTTCTAGACAACATAGGTTTTCCTGAATATGATTTCTGCTGCGCAATATGGGTGCACACCAGACCACCTTAAGTGAGATCCTTTGATCATTCTTCGGGATTTTCACTTATGTAATACTTGAGGTATTTTTCAGTAGATATTTTCATTCACTGTGAACAACAAGTGTTTCAACAGACATATATATAGAATATAAAAGAGTAAAATAAGAATAATATAGATATAATGTGTGGTAATGATATATAAAGAATAAACTAATGGAAATAGGGTGGTTTGGAGAGGACACATACCTTATTTCCAGATCTGTTATGTACTTAATCATAAAATACTCAATAATATAATTATATTAATTTGTTAATTAATTAAAAACATTTCCATATATATTTTATTTATTAATATTTTTCTATTTTAATATTTAACCATTTCAATGATATATAATATTACTTTTGTTGTTTTAGGACTATTCATTTCATAGTACCAAGGTCGGATCATTTGAGGATAATTATTGATGATCTTTTCTATTGGGATGAAAACTACAGCATTGTAATAAAATGGAATCCATTTACTTCTAGACATTATAATTTTCTCAAATTCATAATGATTTTCTGACATAGGGATGATTCAATTAGTAAAATGTTCTCGGTAAGCGGTTAGTTCATTGAGGTGGTTTTACTGACCATCATGAACTAGTTCTATTTTATTTATTATTATATATTTATATTCATTAAAAAAAAGAAACAGTTAACAACATACTTATTATAATAATATTTAAGCAGAATAACATTTTATAACCATCCTTTCAAGTGGTGCATAAAAAGCATAGTGTGTTGTTCAGAGATCTGGTGAACCAGCCATATTGTAAACAACACTTTAGTTTTAGAAACAAAATAAGGGAGTATGGAAGATGGATATTACATTAGTAAAATAAAATTATAGTTTATTTATAATAACATATTATTTATTTCATGTTGTATTGTGGATTTAAGGATGAGCAAGAAGAAGAAAATAATTTTAAAATAGGTGGTTTTTGAATTTTACATCTTGAATGTCGCCTGATTGAGAAACTCTTATGGGAACCTTCAGATAGGAAATTTTTGGAAGAAAATGGTTTATGGAGTCATAGGGATAGTGGTGAGAAGATATTTTAGAAGATATTTTTTAATATTCAAGTCTTAGAAGTTTTGAGGGGAATTGGTGGCTATGGGTGGTATTTATATGCGGAGGAGAGGGTTTTTTTTAATATTATATTCATTTGTTTATTATTATGGCATAAAACAATAAATATAATTGATTCTTGCAACTATTTATAGTAAATGGTTTATGAGATCTTTTTGTAAAGGGTTATTACATGTTCCATGGCTAAAATTTATGTATTTACCTTCTAATTCTAAATAACATAGTCTACTATATTTCACTAATCAAAAAAAATTCATCTTTTTTAGAAAAATAAAAAAAACTCACACTAACAATTTTTATGCAATTATTATGAATGTTAAATATATTATATGAAAAGAATTTATAAAATATATTTTATTTATTTTTTAAATAAAATACTCTCTTATTCAAAATAAAAAAATCATAATATTTTCATTTATTTTCATATCCTTTTAAAAATTTCTTATGGTATCTTAAAATTGTATTATAGATAAAATAAAAAATAATATTAATTTATAAAAACATTTTTTGAATATATAGTTTCTTTTAAATCATTATATTAATTATAAATGTGTAATTAAAACATTACTGTTTTATAAAATGATAAAAACACATGATTTTTCAATTTAAAAACATTAATTTACTTTATCCATGGATTAACTATATCATAAATTCATTTTATATGAAAACTGAATATTATTTTAAACCTATATAGGTGAGGTTAATATTCTAAGTTCAAGGTTTCTATTCCTAACAGTTTTATTACTATTCAAACTGATTGATACTTAACTGTCATACGGGTTCCCTAATTTTTATAAATACAACTCTTTCCATTAATTCTTCATTCACTTCTATTTTCTCTCATGTTTATATATATATATTAAATTTCAAAAAGAATATTTCATTACTATATTCTACTATATTTCAAAATTATTTTTTATGAGGTATTTTATTCTGGTGGATTGAGAATATTCAATTTTAGTAGTTATCTTATTTTATATATTTTATCACCCTATAATATTTTTAATTATTATGACCTTTTTTATTATATATATTTAATTATTAAATTATTATAAATTTTTTTTTGTTTCATCATGTGGTGCATGTGATTTATAATATATTACTACAAATGAAACATTTATAATAAGGTGAATTACATTGATAAAATTATAGCTCTGTACAGTGGATGTGGGCATGTTCTTTATTAGTGGACTATTTCCCTCATCACTTGTTCATGTCTTTATTATTGGAGTCCTGGGGAGTTTTCCAAGATGCTAAGAGACTATCTATGATTAATTAGGGTATTCAATTGTTTTCTTGGTTCATATCACCAGTCTATTTCTTAGTTTCTTGGAACCTTTACATTGGTTTCTTATTTCACCATATCATGTGGAATTGATATTTTGGTGATTTATTATGTGTGAAAACCTGACCCAAACAACCCAGTAGAAGCTAAAGGGTCTCATGAACTCCTACAAGCATCTTCTTATACAAGAGACTGTTGAATAGTGGATAGGGAAGAAGCTACCATAAGAGATTATGACCTCATTAATAAAGAAATATTAGAGTACACATACAATGATGAAATAAAATAAATACTTTAAGAACCATAACAGAAAATATAAAGAAACAACAATGCCAATACCAATAAATTCTATTACAAAGTGGAAAACAATAACATGTATAACAAGTTAGGGTATCCCCATTTATGGAAGATCTATACACCAAAAAAAAGAAGAAATAAATAAATAGGAAACGCTATAATTAATCTAAAATTCTTCCTGACATATCTTTGAAAAATATTCTCCTCATATATAACATTCCTAAACAAGGTCCATATCCCCATATGAATCCCAGACCAAAAAAGTGTTACTTGTTTATTGGGATACTCATACACGGTGTGAGTATAAACTCAATATGACACCACTAATAAATCATTATCATAAATAATGGTTGTAATATAAATGTGTACGTGACTATGGAAAATAAATACACAAATAAACATAAAACTGATTGAGTAAACATTTACTAGATGGGCTTCCAAACACCCTATTCTCACTAGTTTTAGCTCCATTCTAAATGTTATGCTATATCTAGAAAGTCAGATAATCTGAACAAGGTCACTTTATTTCATCCATAACTTAACTATCTCACTAATTCAAAGACACATTATACTCAATTCAAAAATTCTAGGTCATTCCAAAACTCAAAAATCACTTTAATGGAAAACCACAATATAATTAGTAAAATTAGCACAATTTATTCCATAATTAAAACCACTCATCAATATATTCCCATTGTGTAATTAAAATAATTAACACAAGTTATCCTTGGAATCAACCATCTAAAAGATGGATAGCCCCAATATATTCAGCACAATATCACATTTTATTATACGAATCAACCATCTTGTTCATGGATAACCACCATAAAATTAATAAAAAATTTGAATATCATTACACTGGGCTAAAGTAGAGTTTACAATGGGTTACACACACCCACCCACATTATAATAAAAAGTAATATTCAGGTACTCATAGTAAACACCCACACACCCACATTCCAATTAATTCATATATCTTTATTTAAAATCCATAACATGGCATGAACTTCCTTTACCAACCGTATTAGAACTCAATTCTAGGAGATCAATAACTTGAATCAATCCCAACACCCCAAATTCCTATAATAACCCTTAAATTCATCAAAATTTATTTTATATTTAATATCCATGTATACGAGTATTTTTAGGGTTAATATAGTCTTATAATTACTTAATGGAACCCAATTCAATGAGAGGATCACATATTTGCTATGGTAATTGAAGAAATTATAGTTGATCTGGGTTCCTCTCCTTCAATGATGAAAGGGAAAAATACTAAGATCACTCTCTATATTTTTTATCCATTCATGATAGATCATTTTTGTGGTTCTTTTTGAGTAAATATTTGAAGTTATTGGAGAATAAAAACAATCCAGAGACATGCCTTCAATTTCTAGATATGACATACCATGATCTGATGAAAATGTGTTCTGAATATAATGGAACTTATAAAATCGCCCAAAAGAGTTACTTAATTTGAGGTCCCTATTTATAATATAAATAATATGTTTTTAAAGGATTTTATCAGTTGAAATTTAAATTTTCAATTTAATTATTATTATGTGACAGTTGGCCACATATTTTGATAAACTATATGTTAATTGTATAAAATCCTCTACAAAAAATTAATCTCTTGTGTTATAATTTAGGATGTATATTTTGGTAATCTTTGTCTGTTCCATGTAAACTCCACTATATTTAATGTTTCAAACATCATGGTAACCTGGTAAACCCACACAGTTTCTCCTAATGATGTGCCAATAGTGTTCACTGAAAATTGATTTTAGAACTTCCCAAAAACAATCCATAAACTCAACAATATCAATACCCCATAAAACCTAGATCTAAACCCCGAAATCTATATTTAAAAAAGATAATTCTGGTTATAAAATATGAGTGTCATTAAAAGTACCCTTTAAGGGCTTTTAATCCTTGGTAAAAATATCTAGGAGTCTTACTCATGTAACTTAGGCCTCTTAACCATAAAATTGATTCTGGAACACAAATAATTCCCCAGATAAATGCATGTAACCACACCCCCAAAATGAGAGGGAATAATCTCTATCATAGAACTTTCATCACCTTATTCACTATGAATTCATTCGATTCTCCTTGAAGACACACCTGCCTTTAACCCGACATTTACCGAATAATCGATGGACTGTGTCCAACTGATTTCGGTGAGTCGTGATACCCACATTCTTAACTTTTAAATCTATTGATTCCCCAAAATAAAACTTATTTACATTTTTTTCCTATTTCACCACACGAATCAGGTGATTTATTTTTATTCATCCAATGAAATAGATCATGAGAAAATGTCACCCATGAACCATGAGAAAAATTATAATTAACCTCATGAATCATCAAACATATACACTAGCTTCTCCTTGAGGCCCACCGAATTATCCATGGCTCGCTCCCCTGTGCAATTCCAATAGGTCACACCCTATAAACCCAAACTGATACCTTTATGGGGGTATCACTTGTTTATTTATACCACTTTTCCTATCTCATGGAAACATATTCACAACCCGCCTTTACCCACATGTAATTCTTACCTACACGCCACTCCTGATATGCACAAGGAAACTTCACATTCCTATCATCCATTGGTATCCACCAACCATACTATTATCCAAACACTAAGACTAATGAGGACAACTAACACCTACAAACATTTTTACATTTTCAACCCCACAAATTTGAATCAAGGGACACATACTCTCTTGTAGTGCCCGAATATTACACTCCGATATAATACCTCCCTATAATTTCATTCAAGAATCAATTGAGTTTCCAGGAGAAATAATACACTATTCCATGTGATTATAAATATTCCTAAACCACCACGTCAAGATAAAAGCCAAAAAACTCTCTAAAAAACCTCCCCTTACCAAAACACTACCCAATTATTGATGTGTCACAGATCACCCATAAGATGATTTGATCATCCACCACACCCAAAAAAAATATGACCACTATGAAATTTCTTTACTGCCACTTAGAGGAATTGTCTCATACCTCAATCTTACCTTGATGCCTAGGGCTTATCGATTATACCTTAAAAAGTTACACCCTAGAAGAATTTTCGGGGGTTGGATTACTGATCCTTAACCCAGTATCCACTAAAATCACTTTTTTACATCCACTATTACCACTAATAAATTAACTGGGACACCTACTTTTGGGACAACATCTCACCATATTGCTCTCTATCCAAACATAAAACATCAGACTTCTTGATAAAATCAAAATAACAAAACTTGATGTTGATCTCCACCCATTTTTAAAAGATTTAGTACCCTCAAAAATTCCCCCATAAAATAATTACCTACAACAATCCATTAATAAAATAAGTTTAATCATGTTTAACATTCAACAAGGGTCCACCGCACAAAAACGTTTCTCATCGGATCTAGCAACCTTAACCCATGGTGTTAATTATGGGTCTTATAACATAAATGTTTTATCAATACCCACAATTTTGAACTAATAATTTGTTATCATCACAGGATAGTATCACAAAATAACTCTTAAGGAACATAAAACATCATCCAAGAGCCATCAAAAAAGCCATAATAGTCCCCAACATCTAACCCACCCATAAAAAAATGAACTTTTCTAAACCACACTCCACCTTAAAAGATATCAAAAATCCATAGTCATTATTAAAAATTACTAAACTATGAAATTCCCCTTATCAAATTATCTATTGATTATACTCATTCATGCATAGGATCCATTTTCCATTTCTATATTTCCACGATAACTAATACTCTTCTACAAATACCAACGTCTCGATTATAAGTTTTTTAGAAATTTCTATGGCCATCCAACACTCCTACCCAAACAAAAAAAAGATACATAGAAACTAAATGACATGAAAAAACTTATAGCTCATCAATAAAACCATTTATAAATTATTCTTACCACTCCAATGAATATCTAGTGGATTTGTATCACTTTAGGACAATGATTTAGTTTCCAGTAAAACCACAAGCTAAATCATCCACCTTTCCCATAATAATATTTTTTAAGAAACTTCCCAAGAGACCATTTCATAGTGTGAATACTTGTTTTACATCATGAAACACTACAAAAAGTAGAACATTGGCTTCTAACTATCCAACTTCTCAAAAATCAGTCTTTAGCTTCTCCCCAATCCATAAAGAACTCACTGAGCCTATGATCAGAAAAAGGAATTCATCACCCAAAAATGATAGATACTTGGTCCACATAGATTAGAAATATACACCCATGTTCCAAAAAACATCAACCATATACTACCATGAACCAAACACCACAATATGACAGTCTATTTCTATCGAAGGAAATATTCATAACCCACTCACACACCTCATAATTATTTAGGAACTAGATTATTACTATATATATATATATTAGATGGAAACACCACCATTATCCTATGATACAACTAGATAAACTCACAGACCTAGAGTTATATCTCAATAGTCTAGGGAGAAACCACACAACATCAATCTATCCCATGAGTTTCTAACAAAAATAATAACCCACTAACCCTACAACTAGATTTTCATCATAAATATTAAGCCTTATGAAACCACCTTCCTTCTATAAACCCACTATACTCATCCTTGAGATAGTTACACAACTCTAATGGGGAATCATTACCATAAAACCAACCCATAATGTTTTCATTTCTAACCTAAGATATAATCATAGCAATCCAACTACCTCCAAGTATGTTACCTATATGATTAAATTCACAAACCTGAAAATTAGTAACATAGAAAATCGATCAAAAGAAAATAATACGTGGGATAACCATTATCTAAGATTTTAATCAACACATAATAAAACATATCCCAATAGGTCACACACATATATTACAAAAACCCAATTTAGAATTGCTAAAGGAGCCTCACAAAATATAATATTAGTACATAGATCCATTTTCATATTTTGAAAATCCCATTTAAAAACACATTTTCAACAAAAACTTTATGGGAAACCAATTTTAAAAAAATTTAGAGACCATACAACTAAAAACACCCCTTTCATAACTAAATTAGACAAAATCCAACCATTTTTTATTTTCAACAATTTTTATGAAAACCAAAACTCCATCAAATTTTCGGTTTAATTGGGCCTAAATAACTATTCAAAATCCAAATTCTATTCAAATAAACCCATTGAATATATTTCAAATATACATGGACTCCAAAAATCTCATTTAAAAAACACATGTCCTTCAAAATCCCATTTGAAACCAAAAATATATAGAAAAATATTTAAACCCTTTTATTCCAAGTGAATTAGTCTTTTTAAAAACACTTATCTATCTCAAAAAAAATTATAAACATACAACCAATATAAGGATAAATTTCATATCAAAAACACCTTTATGTTAGTCACAATCACAAATACAACAAATTATAACACACACAAGTTATATTAAGTGCAAGGAACAAGTACATGACATATAAACCTATATTCTCTTCCATGATGCATGAAATCATCCACTATTTACAATTGTGAAAAGAAAAAAACCAATCAACCATAAAAACAAATCATATAAACCCATCAATGTGAAATATGTTAACAGGAAAATTGAAAACCAAAAATGAAATCCATGACCTATCAATGTTGGATTTTCATGTATGTGGGTTAGATTGTCTTAGGAATGCGTTTAATTAAAATGCATGAAAATTACTATCTCATATATTCTTTTCCATAATAGCTATAAAAAATAAATGAACGTGAAGAAAAAAAATTCATTGATACCAATTTGTCACACCATGACCAAAATAACATCTTCAGATCTGGAGGGTCACATGTCCCTATATGTGAATACCAGTATACATGAGGATAAAGACTAGCATAGAGGGCCTAATAAGAACCATGAATAGACTATGACCTTAGTAACCAAGAAACATCATGATATGCCTAATATGTATGGGGAAAATAATTATAGTAAAAACAAAAAATATTAAGAAATAAACATGGTAAAATATATAAATAGAAATCTATATAATGAATCTCAAATTCAATCCCAAAATCACCTCAACCAACCAACTACTCTAATTTAACAACACTAAACAGGGTCCCTCACCTCTTCTCAATCCCAGACTAACAAAGGGTATATGTAAACTGAGATTCCCATGAAATGTTTGAGTAAAATGAAAATAGGACACCAAAATTGTATCCTTAAAATAAACATAGGTGTTTATATAAAATATTATGTGATGATGGGAAATAAATAAATAATTAAGATTATAATTAGTTATGCCATCATGCACTAACTAGTCTTCCATGAACCTTGTCCACACATGTTTCAGCTCCATATAAGAAGATAAGACACATTTATCAAGTCATATAATTCAAAAAAGGTTACATTATTTCAATAATTACTCAAACATAAAACCAATTAATATCTGCATTATACTCAGTATAAAAATAATATGCCATTCAATGAACCAATGATCTCATATATGATTATACAAAATATAATCAGTACAATTAGCACAAGTTATCCCATAACATAACCATCTCTTATATGTACATACACTACATAATCAACACACTTAGCACAATTTATCCCATGACTGGACCATTTTTCTGATGGATAACGGCCATATATTTAGGATAATATCACAATTTAATCAATGAAACAACTATTTCATCGATGGATAACTGTAGACCCCTGAAAACGCGTCCCCAAAATTTTCCCATTGCTTCCATAAACGATCCAAGATCGCATCACTTTTCGCAAGCTTCGATTTGGTTGGTCGCAGAGCCCAAACGGAGTTACGGATTAGGAGTTATGGACATTTGAAGTTGGGCTGGAAATCTAGTTCCCGAAGCCCATTCGCGAATCCCCCTCCGTGATCACGGAGCGCCGCCACGAAGTAATGAAGTGAGAGACTCCGCGAACCCGTCTAACATTCGCGATGCACCGCGAAGACCCGCCTCAAAGCAGAGGAGGTGGTAACTCTCCGCGAATGCCCTGACGTTCGTGAGCCCGCCGCGAAGCCCAGGAGGCGGTACCTCTCCGCGAACGGCCTGACGTTCGCGAGCCCTCCGCGAAGAAACTGCCGCCCCTTCGCACCGCATGAGGTCTGATTCGCGGCGCCCCTGCCTATAAATACCCAGATCCCCCCCTTCTCACAGGGGGATGGCCACGGCCACTTCGCCCCTTGGGCGGCTGATCTCCTGGTCTGCGGAGCTCTGTATTGCGGCTCCGCGAGGCCATGCTCCGCGAGCAGCTTCCTTCGCGTTGCTGCTCCGCAAGCCGAGGCTCCGTGAGTCCATGATCTGCGTGCCAATGCTCCGTGATGCTGCTCCGCGAGACCATCCTCCGTGAGTCCATTCTCCGCGAGCCTATGGTGCGCGATGCTGCTCCTCGAGACCAAGCTTCGCGAGATCCCTTTGCTCCACGAGAGTCCTTTGCTCCACGAGAGTCCTTTGCTCCGCGAGACCCCTTTGCTCCGCGAGATCCCTTTGCTCCATGAGACCCCTTTGCTCCGCGAGAGAACATTGCTCCGCGAGGCCATGCTCCGCGAAGCTACTTCGCGAAGACCCATCCTTTGCAAGGATCCCACCATCGCGCCCACTCTTCCATACAGTGGGGGCTGTGCCCCCACACCCCCGCTCGGGGTCACTGCCGGGCTACGGTTCTGGCCCTTCGGGCCGGTCCCTTCACAACTGTCACACACCCCCATCAATCATGGAGAGTCTCACCACGAACTATTCGGGCTGGGACATCAGCATTTTCCATTGCGCCCTTAGGCTCTCCCATCTTCCACCCATGGAATACCATGATTTGAGATACTCCTCCACACACCATGAAACAACTCGAGTCAACATATTCCTCTTGGTTTCATTCCCATGTCACTAGTTGAGATTCTCATCATCAATTCCCTGAGTACCTTGAGTCAAACCATTCCTCCGGAAACTCCTCCAAACCCCAATCACTTGGGTCCTATGCCAGGATGAACCAGAAAGGGCCGCCCTTGCGTAAGACCCAACACCAACCATTTATAGGCACCTTCTGCCAACAGTCCTACCTACATGACTCTAAACTATATTATTCTCCCTATGTTCCAAATATAGGATTCCTCTTGCCCTATACGAGAGATTCCTTATGCTCCTAACATGAGATGCCAATAGTCCTTTCTACATGACTCTAAACTATAGTAATCCCTATGTTCCAAAAATAGGATGCATATTTCCCTATACGAGAGATGCCTTATGCTCCTAGCATGAGATGCCACTAGTCCTTTCTACATGACTCTAAACTATAGTAATCCCTATCTAACAAATGGTTTAATTCCTCTTTCTCCATACGAGAGATGCCTTATGCTCCTAGTATAAGAAGCCAACAGTCTTACCTACCAAACTCTAAACTGTAGTCTTCTCCCTATGTTCCAAACATAGGATGCCTCTTGCCCTATACGAGAGATGCCTTATGCTCCTAGCATGAGATGCCACTAGTCATTTCTACATGACTCTAAACTGCTGTAATCCCTATGTCCCAAAAATAGGATGCCTCTTGCTCCAATCAAGAGATGCCTTATGATCCTAGTATAAGAAGCCAACAGTCCTATCTACATGACTATAAACTGTAGTACTCCCTATGTTCCTAACATAGGATGCCTCTTTCTCCAAACAAGAGATGTCTCACGCTCCAAGCATGAGATTCCAATAGTCCTACCTACATGACTTTAAACTGTAGTATTCACCCTATCTAACAAATGATAGGATGCCTCTTTCCCTATACGAGAGATGCCTTATGCTCCTAGCATGAGAAGCCAATAGTCCTATCTACATGACTATAAACTGTAGTGATCACCCTATATTCCAAACATAGGATTCCACTTCCTCTAAATAAGTGATGCCTTATGCTCATAGCATGAGATGCTAATAGTCCTACCTACAAGACTCTAAACTATAGTACGCCCTATGTTCTTAACGTAGGATGCCTCTTGTTCCAAACATGATATTCCTTATGCTCCAAGCGTAAGATTCTCAATGCCATGACTATAGTGGCATGATTCCAATGCCCCTTGGCATTATACCTCTTGTGCACCAGTGCATAGGTGAATGCCTCAATTCCTTAGTGAGTTGGGATGCCCTCATGGCCAGACATGAGGAAGACATTACGGGCAGCAGCCTTGTGTAAGCCCCATCCACCATTGCTGCTTCATAGCGGTATCCAGGCATCTCCTTGCATAAGCCCCATTCACCGTTTCCACTCCATTACGGCATCCCGGCAACTCCTTACATAAGCCCCATTCACCATTGTCGCTCCTTAGCAGCACCCGGGAAACTTCTTATCCTAAGCCCCATTCACCGTTGCCGCTCCATTACGGCATCCGGGTAACATCTTTGCGTAATCCCCATCCACTATTGTCACACCTTTTTAGCGGTAAGCCGTTGACATCCCTATGCAGCGGTAATCCGTTGACAACCCTATCCAGCAGTAAGCCATTGTGATCCTATCCAGCGGCAAGCCATTGCAACCCCATGCAGCGACTAGCTGTTGACATCCTCATTCAGTGGTAAGCCGTTGCGACCCCATCTAGCGGTAAGCAGTTATGACCCATTCTAGCGGTAAGTCGTTGAAACCCAAAATCGGCAGTAAACCGGCACCATCTCGAACTACACAGACTTTGATTCCCTGCCACGGGGATACGTAGGAAGCCTTTTCAGGGCTCAAGGCCGAAACCATCGTCTTCCTTTTCTTCAGGCCTCCATCCTTGAGTATGTCCCAACACTAATGGGCCGCCTAACGCGTAAGCCCCTCTTCGCTTCTCACGGACGCACCCTTCGCGACGTTATCGTCAGGTCCTTGATACCTCTTGTTTCTCACACCGAGCATGACTCACATGGGCTTAGAGTAAGCATCGGCCATGGCAATACCCTCGTCCAGCATGACGTTAAACTGTATACCATCGTCCAGCATGACGTTAAACTGTATTCCCCCGTCCAGTATGACATTAAACTGCACAACCATTTGAACTACGAGGTCTTTGATCCATGTCAAGGCATGGTACGTAGGAAGCCTCCCTGAGGTTCAAGACCACCCGTCATCCAATTCATGTCAAGTTCCACTTGCGTCCAACATGACGTTAAACTGCATTCCAGTCCGACGGCAAGCCGTTGTGACCAACCCGAACTACGAGGATTTTGATCCATTTCAAGGCATGGTACGTAAGAGGCCTCCCTGAGGTTCAAGCCCTTCCCCCTTTGGACCAAGTTCCCTCCTTCCTCACATCAGTTCGTCGACACCCACCATCCGAACTATTAGGACTTTGATCCATGCCAAGGCATGGTACGTAGGAAGCCTTCACAAGGTTCAAGCCCACCACTAGTGGACACCTGGGTCTACTTTCACGTCGGTTCACCGATGAAAACATTTTAACTACAAGGTCTTTGATCCATGTCAAGGCATTGTACGTAGGAAGCCTCCCCGAGGTTCAAGCTCATCCCTCATTGGACCAAGATCCACCTTCACGTTAGTTCACTGACGACTTCCATCATTTGAACTACGAGGTCTTTGATCCATGTCAAGGCATGGTACATAGGAAGCCTTCCTGAGGTTCATGTAACACCCCAAGATTTTATGAAAAATATTCATTTAATTAATTTATTTTGTTTTATGCTACACCAAGATTACCTTGCGCTATACGCAACACCATATTAGCTTGCAGTATATGCAACACTATTCTTGGATCGTGTTACACACAATTTTGATAATAGTTATTCTACGCAACATTGAGTATATATATATATATATTCAATGTATAAATGATATATGGTTGGATTCTTTTATACAAAACAATGAATTATTGTTTCAAAACACGCAACCCTGACATGGCTTGCATTACACGCAATCGCAAGCTTCCTCGATAGCGTGTGTTGTACGCAATACCGAGTTTTACTAAATAAGGATATATTATTGTAATATTATTATGAACTAGCCGTTATGAATAGTATTAACTAAATTTTGAATTTTATAACATTATTATTTATCTTAGACATTTTCTAGAACATGGTATAAGAACAAAATAAATTTTTCGGGTAAAATAAGTATTTTTCAAAAAATGCAGTTTTGCCGCCTTTTGATGGCGCACCCACTTTAAATCTAGTTTTTGACATGTTTATAAGTTAAATTTGACAAAATAAAATTCTTCTTTTGAATTAGGATATAAAAATTTACATTAGATAAAGTTTTGATATTTTTCCGATAACTTTCATATTTTAATGAATAGTAAAAACACGCTATATTTTAATTAAAAACAACTTTTTTCATCATAATATCTTCTGTGGTTAAATTATAATATTGAATGGTTTTAAAGTATAAATAGAATATATTTTTACCATTTAATATAATTTATGTCATTAGCATTTATTTTACCTTGAATTCGTAGGTTAAATCAATTCAATCTTTTGCAATGTTTTAAAGAAAAAACCCGTTTTCTTTCGACAACGGGATTAATTTTAATTTAATTTCTGCATATTTTGTGTATTGAATTTGGAAAAATGGATTCCATATTTAGAATCAGTGGTTCCAAATTATGTTACTAAGCTACTTTTTATTTTTGGGCATTGTGAATATTAACTACGGTAAATTTTATTTACTATAGTTAAAGGTAAATCGGGTAATTAAGGGTAAATATAAGATTATAAAATTACCCTAACACTTGGAAAAATCCTATTTAATGGATAAAAGTATACCCATATAACCTAAGGGTCGGATTAGATTCATTTTATGTACTTTGTTCCATGAAAATAATTTAATTATTATTAAAACCAAAGAATGTGACAACATGTCACTTTCTTAAATCTTATAAGTATAATAATTTTAATTTAGTGATAAACTTCATGAAACGTCGAACATGAATAGTCTCCAGAGAGCTAATACAAGTATCTACATCATAGGAATTTATTTTGAATTTTAAGGTATTAATTAAGTATCATTTATTATGACACAAAGATGATGCAGTAATTGTCTTATTAATGAAATATTGACATAATTGATGTTATAAATGCCCAAATAAATGTAATTTGAGACTTTTTATGAATTAAAATAATTTTCTAGGTTCATATGAAATGTGATTATTGATTTAATTAACTTTTTTCTAACTTATCATTCTATTATGAGTTTCACAGAAATCAATTACTAAATAGTGTCAAAATTGACATAAAATAGTTTTTAAAACAAATTTTATATTATTAATTGTTATTTCATTCATAAAAATATAAGGTTCGGTCAAATGACTTAGATAAGGATATATATAAAAATAATAAACAACTTGGGGTTGGTTTGGCTTGTTATGGTATGTTTATTAACCATATAGTGTAAGAAATCAAAAAGACACCGTAAAAGTTAAATTATTTAACTTAGAGTTAAATCTAATTGATAAGGTTAAAATAATAACCTAAACTTGTCTAAATCCAATTTTATGAGAGGAGTTTGACCCATCCCCACTTTAGCTTCGAAATAAGACCCTTTTGAACCATTATAAACCGAATTTGACCTTAATATAAAATAATATTTTGAGATTTTCCTAAGGTGCCCCTCTCCTCCCTTATAAAAGGGCACCTCCTCCCTCTCCTCCTCACACCAATTTGAGCCTTCAAGCTCGGCCAAACCCTGCCGAATTATCTTCTCCACTTCCCTAGAAACAACCTAGAGGTTCGGGTCTTCTTTAAAGACCAATAATAGTGCCCTAAGAGGAGGTTTCAAAGAGGCGTATCGAAAAAGAGGTAATTTCTTCTCCCGATTCTTTCAAGCTTCTTTCTTCTTCAACTTATTCTTCTTTAGTTGTTTCATTATACTGTAATAAAATCAGTATCACTAATATATGGATTTGTTATTATAAATATGAAACAACCCCATTTCACCTTCTATCCATCCTACGGAAAACAAAATCACCGCGTGTGCGTACGTACGGAATACCGTCTCCACGTCGTGGTGTAATCTGTTTTTCCACCAACACCTTACATGGATGGGTATAATGGTGTAAAGAATAACTATACATAGTTATTATAACATCATACTGATTCTGATATATTGTATCATCCACTCCAATTCAATTCAATAATCATGAAAATGATATCATCGCTCGTGCGTACGTACGGACTACCGTCTCCACGACGCGATGAGATTCATTCTCCACTTTAACCATTCATGAATGATTATAAAGTAAATATAATAAGTAATCATGAAATATATGACATAATAATGATACTGGATTTATGTGTATATATATTTCATCTACTTAATTCCATTCAACTCAATAAGGAAATGAAAAAAGCGTTCATGCGTACGTACGGCCTACCGTCTCCATGAACGGTGTATTTATTTCCATTTACTGATTTATTATATATATGTATATTCTGAATATAAATTATATATAAATCATGTTTTATATTATGGAATTAATTAATCATGATCTAAGTAATCATATGAATAATTACAAGTCAAAACACGGACGACAAATGAAACGATTTTACCCAAAACACACTTTAACATGGAATTTACAAAAGAACGGGTAAAATAAAGTCATAAGTGAACCATATATGATATAATAACAATGAGTATGATTCTGGAATAATTCAATGACATTATTTAAATCATTATACAGGAGGTTCGAACACTTACGAAGCAAATCGGACCTATGGTAAGGGAAATATCACAATCTCATTTTTATCCGAGATTGATTATACTTTGGTATTTACTGGGGTGTATTTTATCATCCACATCCATGTTTCCTCAACATGTAATATTTATATCCTTATACAATAGTTAATATCCAATTTTACCCTTTGGTGAGTTTTTAGTAAAAGATATGAAAGGAATCTTTTGTCATTTTTTCGTACGAGGTACTTTTTGAATTTTTCGACAAAAGTACGAGAACAATGTTTTTTTAACTTATACGACATGAATGGATTTTTAAAACATTATTTCCAAGAAGCATCCTTTACAAGTTTTCAAGTTTATTTTTAGTCAACTTCTTTTAGTTTAAATTTGTATCACATGTTAAGAAAGGAAAAATGTTTTTGAAGAAGAAAGGATATTTTCCTCAAGAATGGAGTTCAAGTGTTTTATCAAAATTATTTTCCATCTAAGATAATAAAGGGCTCTTTTTTTCTCCCTATTGTTACATTGATTTGATTATGTTGTGATGG
Source organism: Viscum album (assembly GCA_963277665.1). Taxonomy (NCBI): domain Eukaryota; kingdom Viridiplantae; phylum Streptophyta; class Magnoliopsida; order Santalales; family Viscaceae; genus Viscum; species Viscum album. The sequence goes on from OY728123.1 coordinate 1,110,366,571, forward strand.
AATTATTTTTATGAATTCCTTTTGTTTTATGATGTCATGATGTTTAAGATTCCCATTTGTATTACATGGGTTATGCAATGATGTATGATTTATGATTTTGTGGCACACATAAGAATGGTATCATTATGAGATGGGTGGGACCTATATCTCCCTCCAATGCATTGGGTAAAGATTTTATATCTCATGAGATAGACATGGCTGGAAAGGTAGGTTATACCGGTTCAGTGAAACAGGACTGAAACGAGGGTGACTCGGTTCAGAAACGGACATTGTCCACTAATATAGTCTTGGAAATGAGTCTTGACTAACAAGAAATGATTCTCTATGATTATGTGTGTATGCCACAAAGTTTCATGTTTTACGTTATGATTATTGGGATTTCATTTCACTACTATGATTTATCCCATGTTATGAAATTATGCTCTCTTTTGCAGGATAAGATTTCCAAAATGTTATGTTCCTATGAATATGATGTGATTGATATTTCATTTGTTTACCCTTACTGAGCAATTGAGCTCACCCTTTTATGTTTTCTTTTCCCCAGGATATAAAGAAAGGTTTTAGGTAAAAAAAGACGATCTTTATGGGAGATTTTGAAGATCTTTCACCATGATTAGAAGATTATATTCCGAGTTTCCAAAGACACTAAACTATTACGGTACTTGTGTGTGTATTTTTGTTATGTACTAAGTATTCCGCAAATGTAATGTAATGTATATGTACATTAAGCTTCGGGTCTCTACAGTTGGTATCAGAGGAAAGGTTTAGTCAACCTTTGGAAACTAGGATGTGAGAATGTTAGTGAGATCCATAGAGATATTTCTAAGGTATGTCTAGGGATGTCCCTAAGGATAAGTATATGTATAGGATATAGTCCTAGAACTATGGTAACGATATTAGAATTTAACCTAAGATGTTAGATATTAAGGGTACTCCTCATTTACTATGTTGTTTTCCCTAGCATTATTTTTGCCTCTCACACTATTCTTTTTGGGTTTTAGACGATGGTTGGAACCCGAAGGAACCGTGTTGATCACTGTAATGGAGAATGCAATGATTGTCCTCCTGAACAAACAAATGTTATGGGAGATGGAGTGAAAAATCTTATTGCTATACTTACACAAGCTATGAATCATTCTGGACTTCCAAATGAGCAGAGAAGGGAGAAGTATTCTATTGAGTCCTTCATGAGGCAACGTCCACCTTCTTTCAGTGGGTCTTCTGATCCACTTGTTTCTGAACAATGGATCAGTACTACTGAAAAGATATTTTCAGTTCTTCAATGTTCAGAACATGATAAAGTCATCTTAGGAGTATATCGTTTGGAAGGTGAATTTGATCAGTGGTGGAATCTTATCAAGAATACGAGGCCAAGAGATGAAATTGAGTCCATGGAATGGGACGAGTTCAAGAACTTATTTTTCAATAAGTACTTCCCTCGTATTCTTCGTAAAAAGATGGAGAAGGAGTTTCTTGAACTAAAGCAAAAGGATGATGAATCTGTTGGTATATACGAAGCGAATTTTACAAGGCTTGCAAGGTATGCATCTGGCATTATCATCCAACCTGAAATTAAAGTTGATCGATTTTTCAGTGGCATAAAACGAAGTCTTCGAAGGGAATTAGCTATAATAGACTTCAGTAGCTATGAAGAAATTGTGCGTTGTGCTATCAAGGTAGAAATGGATGTTGGTGTTACATATCCATCACATGGTTTTGATAAGAAACGAAAGATGGAGTTCAAGGAGAAATCTCAGAATAATGGTGAAAATAAGATGAATGTTTCCTTATGCACAAAGTGTGGAAAGAAGCATGGTGGAGATTGTCTTAAAGGGACTAGAAAATGTTTTAAGTGTGGAAAAGAAGGTTATCGAGAAGCTGAGTGTCGAAGTAATGGACAAAGGGTTTCTAATGATGTGAATAAAGCAAAGACTGCAGAGAACGCACCACCAACACTTCAATGCTTCAGGTGAAAAGAAATGGGGCATTATGCTAATAAATGCCCTAATCCAAGGGTTAGTGATGATCGACATGAGAAACCGCTTAAGGAAAAGGACAAAGGGAAGTCACATGAGATCACTATTGCCGATGTTGAATATGACAACAATTTGGTGGAATGATTAAGTGTTTATGTAATGGGATTTCAAAAAAGTATCATGGAATCTCATTTATGGTATTGTGGAATTTTGGAATATCTATGTATTGGTTTTCAATAATTATATGATACTGGTAACCAGGAAAAAAAAGTGATTGAAATATTTTTGGAAAGTAGATGATATGCGCATAATGAAGGGACAAGAAGATAATGAGATGTTTGATTGTATTCATGAGATCATGATTGATATAAGGAATAAGTATATATAATTTTAAGGATTTTGGTATGTGGAAAGAGTTATCTTTTGACAGCACTCATGTTTTCACTAAGATTCAATGGGTATTCATTTTTCAAGAGATTACATGATTATGGTATTCACATGACTGGAATGTGACGAACAAGATATATGAGGGATAAATGATGGTCTTCACGTGATCATTTTCTCTATACAATGAGCTTGGACCGAAGTATTTTAGATAAGCCTAAAGATTGTAATGGATTATGTTGGACATAAGTTAGTATTGTTTAAGGATAAAACTTTTTTTGATATTGTTGATGGGATGTTATAATAATATAGTTTTAGAAAAAGGACAACCTGTAGGACGGGCGACCGACCATCACTTCAGACAAGGCTGTGGGAATCGATCCCACAACCGAAGTGCGATTGGCTTTTATAGCCTACCACTGGACTACAGGAAGTTCCTGTTTAGTAGAAACTAGTTTTATTCTATTAAGTAGTATGATATATGAAGTAAAATTCCATTTTATGAACCATATATCATTAATCTCACTATAGATGGACTTATGTATTTTTTGATAACTTTTCTAACCTTTTGTTTAAGACAGATGGAATGACCCATCATTCTATCACATGATCTGCTAACACATCACGAATGACAAATTCAACTTCATTTATTTAAGAGATGAAGTGAAAATTGTCCAAAGAACGACCAACGGTGAGACTATACCGAAATCACGAAAGTATTTCTTCTAATTCCAATTTCATAAACTTTAGGGAAATGATCTTGAAAAACAAAAATGTTGTCCTAGTTCTCTTATATCTAATGAATCCGATGGTACCTTAGATAGTCACAAATTTATGGGTTTGTGATTGCTGGCTTTTCAATAGCCATGTTCTCTACCACTCTCCATCAGAACATGATGGTTAGATTTCTCTTCCATATCCATATTTTCACCTATGTGGAAACCCAGTGATTAGTTTATATGGGTAACCGTTACGTTTCATACTTTTGTTTTTAAAGATTGGTTTTGGTATTCCTTTTTACGATGTGGGTTTCTAATAAAGAAACTTACGAGTAGTAAACCATTTATAACCCCGATGAATTTCGAGGGCGAAATTCATTTTAAGGGGGGTAGAATGTAACACCCCGATATTTTATGAAAAATATTAATTTAATTAATGTCTTGTGTTTTATGCTACACCAAGATTACCTTGCGCTATACGCAACACCGTATTAGCTTGTAGTATACGCAACACTATTCTTGGATCGTGTTACACACAATTTTGTTAATAGTTATTCTATGCAACATTGAGTATATATATATATATATATATTCAATGTATAAATGAAACACGGTTGAATTATGTTATACGAAACAATGAATGATTCGTTCACAACATGCAACCCTGACTTGGCTTGCATTACACGCAATCACGACCTTCCTCGATAGCGTGTGTTGTACGCAATACCGAGTTTTACTAAATAACGATATATTATTATAATATTATTATGAACTAGCCATTATGAATATTATTAACTAAATTGTGAATTTTATAACATTATTATTCATCTAACACATTTTCTAGAACATGGTATAAGAACAAAATAAATTTTTCGGGTAAAATAAGTATTTTTCAAAAAATGCAGTTTTGCCACCTTTTGATGGAGCACCCACATTAAATCTAGTTTTTGACATGTTTATAAGTTCAATTTGACAAAATAAAATTCTTATTTTGAATCAGGATATAAAAATTTACATTAGATAAAGTTTTGATATTTTTCCGATAACTTTCATATTTTAATGAATAGTAAAAACACGCTATATTTTAATTAAAAACAACTTTTTCATCATAATATCTTCTGTGGTTAAATTATAATATTGAATGGTTTTAAAGTATAAATAGAATATATTTTTACCATTTAATATAATTTATGTCATTAGCATTGATTTTACCTTGAATTCGTAGGTTAAATCAATTCAATCTTTTGCAATGTTTTAAAGAAAAAACCCATTTTCTTTCGACAACGGGATTAATTTTAATCTAATTTCTTCATATTTTGTGTATTGAATTTGGAAAAATGGATTCCATATTTGGAATCAGTGGTTCCAAATTATGTTAATAAGCAACTTTTTATTTTTGGGCATTGTGAATAGTAACTACGGTAAATTTTATTTACTATAGTTAAAGGTAAATCGGGTAATTAAGGGTAAATATAAGATGATAAAATTACCCTAACACTTGGAAAAATCCTATTGGATGGCTAAAAGTAAACCCATATAACCTAAGGGTCAGATTAGATTCATTTTATGGACTTTTTCCATGAAAATAATTTAATTATTATTAAAACCAAAGAATGTGACAACATGTCACTTTCTTAACTCTTATAAGTATAGTAATTTTAATTTAGTGATAAAATTCATGAAACGTCGAACCTGAATAGTCTCCAGAAATATAATACAATTATCTACATCATAGTAATTTATTTAGAATTTTTGGGGATTAAATAATTATCATTTATTTTGACACAAAGATGATGTAGTAATTGTCTTATTAATGAAATATTGACATAATTGATGTTATAAATTTTCCAAATAAATTTAATTTGAGACTTTTTATGAATTAAACTAATTTTCTAGGTTTATATGACATGTTATTATTGATTTAATTAACTTTGTTCGAACTGATCATTCTATTATGAGTTTCACAAAAATCAACTACTAAATAGTGTCATAATTGACATAAAATAGTTTTTAAAACAAATTTTATATTATTAATTGTTATTTAATTACTAAAAATCTAAGGTTCGGCCAAATGACTTAGATAAGGATAGATATATTAATCATAAACAACTTGTGGTTGGTTTGGCTTGTTATGGTAAGTTTATTAACCATATAGTGTAAGAAAACAAAAAGACACCATAAAAGTTAAATTATTTAACTTAGAGTTAAATCTAATTGATAAGGTTAAAATAATAACCTAAACTTGTCTAAATCCTATTGTATGAGAGGATTTCGACCCATCCCCACTTTATCTTCGAAAGAAGACCCTTTTGAACCATTATAAACCTAATTTGACCTTAATATAAAATAATATTTTGAGATTTTCCTAAGGTGCCCCTCTCCTCCCTTATAAAAGGGCACCTCCTCCCTCTCCTCCTCACACCAATTTGAGCCTTCAAGATCAGCCAAACCCTGCCCAATTATCTTCTCCACTTCCCTAGAAACATCTTAGAGGTTCTGGTCTTCTTTAAATACCAATCTTAGTGCCCTAAGAGGAGGTTTTAAAGAGGCGTATCGAAGAAGAGGTAATTTCTTCTCCCGATTCTTTCAAGCTTCTTTATTCTTCAACTTTTTCTTCTTTAGTTGTTTCATTATAAAGTAATAACATCAGTATCACTAATATACGAATTTGTTATTATAAATATGAAACAACCCCATTTCACTTTCTATCCATCCTACAGAAAACAAAATCACCGCGCGTTCGTATGTACGGAATACCGTCTCCACGCCGTGGTGTAATCTGTTTTTCAACTAACACCTTACATGGATGAGTATAATGGTGTAAAGAATAACTATATATAGTTATTATAACATCATATGGATTCTGATATATTTTATCATCCACTCCAATTCAATTAAATAATCATGAAAATGATATCATCGCTCGTGGGTACGTACGGACTACCGTCTCCACGACGCGATGAGATTCATTCTCCACATTAACCATTAATGAATGATTATAAAGTACATATAATAAGTAATCATGAAATATATGACATAATAATGATACTGGATTTATGTGTATATATATTTCATCTACTTAATTCCATTCAACTCAATAAGGAAACGAAAACAGCGTTCATGCGTACGTACGGCCTACCGTCTCCATGAACGGTGTATTTCATTCCATTTACTGATTTATTATATATATGTATATTCTGAATATATATTATATATAAATCATGTTTTATATTATGGAATTAAGTAATCATGATCTAAGTAATCATATGAATAATTACAAGTCAAAACACGGATGACAAATGAAACGATTGTACCCAAAACACTCTTTAACATGTAATTTACAAAAGAACGGGTAAAATAAAGTCATAAGTGAACCATATATGATATCATAACAATGAGTATGATTCTGGAATAAGTCAATGACCTTATTTAAATCATTATACAGGAGGTTCGGACACTTACGAAGCAAATCGGACCTAAGGTAAGGGAAATATCACATCTCATTTTTATCCTAGATTGTTTATACTTTGGTATTTACTGGGGTGTATTTTATCATCCACATCCATGTTTCCTCCACATGTAATATTTATATCCTTCAAAAATAGTTTATATTTAATTTTACCCTTTGGTGAGTTTTTAGTAAAAGATATGAAATGAATCTTTTGTCGTTTTTTCGTACGAGGTACTTTTTGAATTTTTCGACAAAAGTACGAGAAGAATGTTATTTTTTAACTTATACGACATGAATGGATTTTTAAAACATTATTTCCAAGAAGCATCCTTTACAAGTTTCCAAGTTTATTTTTAATCAACTTCTTTTAGTTTAAAGTTGTATGACATGTTAAGAAAGGAAAAATATTTTTGAAGAAGAAAGGATATTTTCCTCAAGAATGGAGTTCAAGTGTTTTATCAAAATTATTTTCCATCTAAGATAATAAAGGGTTCTGTTTTTCTCCCTATTGTTAAATTTATTTGATTAAGTTGTGATGGAATTATTTTTATGAATTCCTTTTGTTTTATGATGTCATGATGTTTAAGATTCCCATTTGTATTACATGGGTTATGCAATGATGTATGATTTATGATTTTGTGGGACACATAAGAATGGTATCATTATGAGATTGGTGGGACCTCTATCTCCCTCCAATGCATTGGGTAAAGATTTTATATCTCATGAGATAGACATGGCTGGAATGGTAGGTTATACCGGTTCAGTGAAACAGGACTGAAATGAGGGTGACTCGGTTCAGAAATGGACTTTGTCCACTAAGATAGTATTGTCAATGAGTCTTGAGTAAAAATAAATGATTCTCTATGATTATGTGTGTATGCCACAAAGTTTCATGTTTTAAGTTATGATTATTGGGATTTCATTTCACTACTATGATTTATCCCATGTTATGAAATTATGCTCTCTTTTGCAGGTTAAGATTTCCAAAATGTTATGTTCTTATGAATATGATGTGATTGATATTTCATTTTATTACCCTTACTGAGCATTTGAGCTCTCCCTTTTATGTTTTCTTTTCCCCAGGATATAAAGAAAGGTTTTAGGTAAAAAAAAGGAAGATCTTTATGGGAGATTTTGAAGATCTTTCACCGCGATTAGAAGATTATATTCCGAGTTTCCAAAGACACTAAACTATTACGGTCCTTGTGTGTGTATTTTTGTTATGTACTAAGTATTCCGCAAAATTAATGTAATGTATATGTACGTTAAGCTTCGGGTCTCTACAGTTCAAGCCCACCACCCATCGAACCAAGGTCCACTTTCACATCGGTTCGCTGACGATGCCCATCGGACCAAGGTCCACCTTCACGTCGGTTCGCTAACGATGCCACTCAGACTAAGGTACACCTTCACGTCGGTTCGCTGACGACATCCATCGGGCCAAGGTCCACCTTCACCTCGGTTCACCGACACCATCCCAAACTACGCAGACTTTGATTCCCTGCCACGAGGATACGTAGGAAGCCTCTTCGAGGCTCAAGCCCAACTTCACTGTCGCCCCTGCGATGGTCCCATTTCATTCCCCCTCCACTTCATCCATCCTTCCATCACCCATCTTGATTCTCACCCGGGCCGCCACATCCCGGTGGGATCATGCCATCCACCTCCTCGTTGCTCCTAGCAGCACCTAGGCCACTATCCACGCATAATCCCCAACATGTCTTCGGGTTGTTGTTCTCTGTGTACACCCCGATTCATCACCCCTTCAAACTACGTGGGTTTTGATCCCTGTCCTCTACATAGGGTACGTAGGAAACCTCCAAGAGGTTCAATCCCAACCAATGGTAATCTATGGTGTACTCCATCCTAGGGTTCACTTCCCCTGATCCGCCCCCAGTGGTGTTCAGATCATCCATTACGGTGTGACATCTCCCCTCCATGGGGCACACCACCTCAGATCCGTCCTCATTGGGAGTTCTGATCCACCCCCTTGGTAAACCTTCCAGGTGTTCCCTCCTAGGGATATACCAATCTGATCCATCTCTATGGGACTTTCTGATCACCCTCATTCCGTATATGTAAGCCGTTAAACTCACGGCCTACCTCGTGATAAACATGAGATGCCTGAGGAAAACCTCGGATGACACGCCTTTGGCGTAACCGTCTCCGTAAGATGTTAAACTCACCACCTACCTAGTGATAAACATGAGATGCCTGAGGAAAACCTCGCATGACACGCCTTTGGCGTAACTTTCTTCGTAATATGTTAAACGTGCTGCATACCCTGTGTTAAACATTGGAAGCTGAAGAAAACCTCAGGTACATGCCTATGGAATATGATTCCCTGCACTCGACGTGGGATGCCTCAGGTTATGCAACCTTGAGATGCCCTCTCATGAGGAAGAATACAGGTTCCCCAATGTCCATGCACACATAGATGCCCTGTCATGCCTGATGTTTCCGTCTACTCCGACCGAAGGTCGCTACCATGTCAAGACCCCATGGAAGGTCTTGACGGAAGTAGTGTAATTAACCGGTGTCCATGAATATATGGCACCGGGAATGAGATTCACGAAAAACGTATTAAATCTATGAGGGAGACCCGGACTAGGTGATGAATTCCGAGGAGGAATCCACGGAAGGAAGAACCGACATCCCATCATCCCGTTTCGATCAAGGAGCAGACGTACCTGAACAAGGAATGAGTGTCGCCCGCCTTTGGAAAGCGGGAATGCGGGGCAACAGCAGTGCGTCCTCTTCTGCAGATGGATGGATGCGCGCGCCCCGACGAAAGCGTCGGAAACAGAAATGGTGAACCCGACGTGAAACTCTTCTCCTTCAATAGAGAGTACACCAAATGTGTCGGGAAAATTGAGGTATCACCCATGTGAATCCCCTCTCCATTATATGAGAGAGGATGAGTAACATTCGGTGTTTGAAGACTACGGTCCATCGGCTCCTCGCCGACTCCGCTACCTCAAGGGGCCGCACAGGTGGCTCTGTCACCCATCTCTATCGGCTCCTCACCGACTACGCCGCATCAAGAGGCCGCGCAGGTGGCTCTGCCACCCATCGTCATCGGCTCCTCGCCGACTCCGCCGACTCAAGAGGCCGCGCAGGTGGCTCCGCCACCCATCGCCATCGGCTCCTCGCCGACTCCGCCGCCTCAAGAGGCCGCAAAGGTGGCTCCGCCACCCATCCCCATCGGCTCCTCGCCGACTCCACCGCCTCAAGAGGCCGCAAAGGTGGCTCCGCCACCCATCGCCATCGGCTCCTCGCCGACTCCGCCGCCACAAGAGGCCGCGCAGGTGGCTCCGCCACCCATCCCCATCAGCTCCTCACCGACTCCGCCGCCTCAAGAGGCCGCGCATGTGGCTCCGCCACCCATCACCATCGGATTCTTGCTGACTCCGCCGGCTCAAGAGGCCGCGCAGGTGGCTCCGCCACCCGACTCCATCGGCTCCTCGCCGACTCCGCCGCCTCAAGAGGCCGTGCAGGTGGCTCCGCCACCTGACTCCATCGGCTCCTCGCTGACTCCACCGCCTCAAGTGGTCGCGCAGGTGGCTCCGCCACCCGAATCCATCGGCTCCTCGCCGACACCGCCACCTCAAGAGGCTGTGCAGGCAGCATCCGCCACCCAACTCCATCGGCTGCTCGCCGACTCCGCCGCCTCAAGAGGCTGCACAGGTGGCTGCCCCACCCCTCTCCATCGGCTCCTCGCCGACTCCACCAGCTCAAGAGGCCGCGCAGGTGGCTCCGCCACCGGACTCCATCGGCTCCTCGCCGACTCCGCCGCCTCAAGAGGCCGCGCAGGTGGCTCCGCCACCCGACTCCATTGGCTCCTCGCAGACTCCACCACCTCAAGAGGCTGCGCAGGTGGCATCCGCCACCCGACTCCATCATCTCCTCGCTGACTCCGCCGCCTCAAGAGGCCACGCAGGTGGCTCCGCCACCCGACTCCATCGGCTCCTCGCCGACTCTGCCGCCTCAAGAGGCCACGGAGGTGGCTCCACCACCCGACTCCATTGGCTCCTCGCCGACTCCGCCACCTCAAGAGGCCGCGCAGGTGGCTCCGCCACCTGACTCCATCGGCTCCTCGCCGACTCCGCCGCCTCAGGAGGCAGCACATGTGGCTCCGCCACCCGACTCCATCGGCTCCTCACCGACTCTGCCACCTCAAGAGGCCGTGTAGGTGGATCCGCCACCCGACTCCATCGGCTCCTCGCCGAATCCGCCGCCTCAAGAGGCCACGCAGGTTGCTCCGCCACCCGACTCCATCGGCTCCTCGCCGACTCCACCGCCTAAAGAGGCTGCACAGGTGGCTCCGCCACCCCACTCCATCAGCTCCTCGCCGACTCCGCCTCGTCAAGAGGCCGCGCAGGTGGCTCCGCCACCCGACTCCATCGACTCCTCGCTGACTCCGCCTCCTCAAGAGGCCGCGCAGGTGGCTCCGCCACCTGACTCCATCGGCTCCTCGCCGACTCCGCCGCCTCAAGAGGCTGTGCAGGTGGCTTCGCCACTCGGCTCCATTGGCTCCTCTCCGACTCCGCTGCCTAAGGAGGCCGCGCAGGTGGCTCCACCACCCGACTCCATAGGCTCCTCGCCGACTCTGCCACCTCAAGAGGCCGCGCAAGTGGCTCCGCCACCTGACTCCATCGGCTCCTCGCTGACTCCGCCGCCTCAAGAGGCCGCCCAGGTGGCTCCGCCACCCGACTCCATCGCCTACTCACCGACTCCGCCGCCTCAAGAGGCTGCCCAGGTGGCTTCGCCACCCAACTCCATCGGCTCCTCGCTGACTCCGCCGCCTCAAGAGGCTTCCTAGGTGGCTCTGCCACCCAACTCCATCGGCTCCTCGCCGACTGCGCCGCCTCAAGAGGCCGCGCAGGTGGCTCAGCCACCCAACTCCATTGGCTCCTCGCCGACCCCGCTGGCTCAAGAGGTCGCGTAGGTGGCTCTGCCACCCAAATCCATTGGCTCCTTGCCGACTTCTCCGCCTCAAGAGGCTGCGCAGGTGGCATCAGCCACCCGTCTCCATCGGCTCCTCGCCAACTCTGTGGCCTGAAGAGGCCGCGTATGGGAAATCCTTCCCCAACTCTATCTGCGCTTTGTCAACCCTACACCATTTTCACCGACAACTACGGAGGTGCTCCTCCTACCACTACTGTTTGGCATGAAGGCTTCCATGCCTCCCGGGCTCCTTCGCCCCGTCGTACCGACGTCGAGGCTTCCACGCCTTCCGAGCTCCATCACCCTGTCGTACCGACTTCCAGGATTCCACCCCTTCCGGGATTTTTCGCTCTGTCGTACCGACGTCCAGGATTCCACGCCTTCTGGTATCCATCGCCCCGTCGTGCTGACGTCCAGGCTTCCACGCCTTCCAGGCTCCATTGTCCTATCATGCCGACGTCCAGGATTCCACGCCTTCCGGGATCCATTGCCCCATCATACCGACGTCCAGGCTTCCACGCCTCCCGGGCTCCCTCGCCCCGTCGTACCGACGCTCCAGTCTTCCACGCCTTCCGAGATCCATTGCCATGTCCTACCGACGTCCATGCTTCCATGCCTCCCGGGCTCCCTTGCCCCTTTGTACCGACACTCCAGTCTTCCACGCCTTGCGGGCTCCGTCGCCCCGTCGTACCGACACTCCTGGATTCTTCGCCCCTCCAGATCGTGGTAATGTAGTCATCCCTACTACTCTTGTGACACTATGTGTCATCCCAAACACCACGTTGCATCAACCACAGATTTCCTCCCTGTGGCCTTGAAACCAGCTCGTGGAAGGATCATCATGATCAGGGTATTTTAGGAAATTCCCATCATATAGATTCCCCCCTCATCCCAAACCACTAGAATGGGGTAGAGATGACCATTCCTCTACCGACACAATTCATGTGGTTTAACGTCCCAGTTTCATGACGTCAAACTGCGTAACAACCATGTCCTTGTTGCATGATGTTAAACTACATAACAATCTTCGTCCAGCACGACATTAAACTGCATCATCGTCCTGCATGACGTTAAACTGCTCATCTTCATCCGTCATGACGTTAATCTGATCAATATCGTCCTACATGACATTAAACTGCACCATCACCCTACATGACGTTAAACTGTTCATCTTCGTCCATCATAACGTTAATCTGATCATTATCATCCTGCATGACATTAAACTGCACTATCGTCCTGCATGACGTAAAACTGTTCATCTTCATCTGTCATGACGTTAATCTAATCATTATCGTCCTGCATGACATTAAACTGCACAATCGTCCTGCATGACGTAAAGCTGTTCATCTTTGTATGTCATGACGTTAAACTGATCATTATCGTCCTGCATGACATTAAATTGCATCATCGTCCTGCATGGTGTTAAATTGTTCATCTTCATCCGTCATGACGTTAAACTGCTCATTATCGTCATGCATGACGTTAAACTGCATTCGTCCTGCATGACATTAAACTGAATCATCATCCTGCATGACGTTAAACGGTTCACCTTCGTCCGTCATGACGTTAAACTACACATTATCGTCCAGCAAGATGTTAAACTACACCTAGGTCCAACTCGACCTTAAACTGTGAGGTCCAACACAACCTTAAACTGTAAGGTCCAACACGACCTTAAACTGTATGGTCCAACACGACCTTAAACTGTATGGTCCTGCACGACCTTAAATTGCATCGCTGTCCTGCAGGATGATAAACTGCGAAATGGTCCGAGCTCTATGACCATAAACTAAGATCTCCCCTCATCCTTACTGCAAGACGTTAAACTGCAAGCCAATCAGGCCTTCCTGACCGAGGCTCAGCCACATGCCCCTTGACCTCCTCGGCCCCCCCGGCTCCCGTCCTTACTGTAAGACGTTAAACTGCAAGCCAGTTAGGCCTTCCTGACCAAGGCTCAGCCTCAGGCCCATTGGCCTCCTCGGGCCCCCGGACCCCATTCTTACTGCAAGACGTTAAACTGCAAGCTAGTCAGGCCTTCTTGACTGAGGCTCAGCCTTAGGCCCCTTGGCCTCCTCGGCCCCCCAGCTCACGTCCTTACTGCAAGACGTTAAACTGCAAGCTAGTTAGGCCTTACTGACCAAGGCTCCGCCTCAGGCCCCTTGGCCTCCTCGGGCCCCTAGCCCCCGTCCTTACTGTAAGACATTAAACTGCAAGCCAGTCATGCCTTCCTGACAGAGGCTCAGCCTCAGGCCCCTTGGCCTCCTCGGGCCCCCGACCCCCGTCCTTACTGTAAGACGTTAAACTGCAAGCCAGTCAGGCCTTCATGACCGAGGCTCAGCCTTAGGGCGCTTGGCCTCCTCGGGCCCCCGGCCCCCGTCCTTACTGTAAGACGTTAAACTGCCAGCGAGTCAGGCCTTCCTGACAAAGGCTCAGCCTCTGGCCCCTTGGCCTACGTCGACTCTGTCTCTCTAATGGGATTGTACGATGTGGTGTGGGATTAAATCCTCATCCACGTCGGGTTACCCGTTGTACCATACATATACCCAGTTGAGACACATTTCTCGTCTAGAACAACACTAAACCATGCCTCAAGAACTACGTATGGCTTGATTCCCATCATAATGGGATACGTAGGAACGTTCAGACGCCTCGTCTTGAGCCCAACCCCAAGCTTCTCTCTTCCACTACCCCCTGGGAATAGTTTCCTTGGAGGATCCTTGTGTATCGAGGAGTAGGCTTTCATAGCCCTGCTCATACAACCCCGCTCATACAAGGATTGTAAGGGTTTCACCATGTGCCCACTCCCGTTCTTCTATCCTCCCACGTCCTCACCGCATGACACTAAACTGCATGGCCTTCAAGAACTACGTATGGCTTGATTCCCATCCTAATGGGATACGTAGGAACGCCCGAGCATTTCATCCATTGGCCCAGCCCAAATGGCAAAATCTTCCCCTCGGGTCAAGATATATGGAAGGTTGCACACTTTTTCCCCAACTCACATCGTGCAAGACTCGACCCGGCTGAACATCCCCCCTGGAGATGTTTTCCTCTTTCTTGGATGGATACATCTATGCTTCACCCACTCCTTGACTGGGATTCCATCATTTTTGCACACCCTGAGGGACCCCCAAGAACGGCATGGATACTACGCCCAAGGGCTCTCCTACATATACGGGCCAACGCCCCCGAGGGTTTTCAAGAAACAAGCCAATACAAGTCCCACTTTTCGAATTTGGTCAACGGTCGACACTCATTTCTTGCTCCAATATCCGGTCACCATAGGAACGCTGTGTTTCGAACATGGTCAACAGTGTCCTGGATCTTCGGGTCCACCCCGAGATGTCCCAAACATCGAGTGTAGTGATTTGTTTTACCCCATCCCGAAGTGACAGACTTCCCTCCGGGTGGTGCTAGCGGTCAGGCCCACAACCCCGATTCCCCTACAAGGAATGTACGGTGTAGTGAAGGATTACGCCCTCATTCACGTTAGGTTACTTGCCATGCCGTACACACCCACAGATTAGATACAGTTATCTCTTTCCTCATCCTCATGTAAGACGTTAAACTGCAAACCAGTCAGGCCTTCCTAACTGATGCCTGACCTTAGGCCCCTTGGCCTTCTCAGGCCCCTCCGCCTAACCTCTTACCCGGGGTGTACGGTGTGTTGTGGGACTATGTCCTCATTTACGTAGGGATCATGTACCATGTCGTATGCCTTCCCTTACGAGGCCTAGCCTCAGGCCCCTTGTCCTCCTCGGGTCCCCGGCCCTCGCCCTCACAGCAAGACGTTAAACTACATCTCGAGAACCACGTGTGGCTTTATTCCCATACTCATGGGATACGTAGGACCACCTGAATGTCTAGGACTCGGGTCCGGCCCCATATCTCAGGAATCTTCATCCCACCTTGGCCCCTTGGTCTACCCTTCCTCCATGAGAGGATTATATGGTGTGGTGTGGGATTATGTCCTCATTCACGTCCATCTCGTAATGACCACACCATGTACCTATCCCTCCTAAGCTGCTTCGTTGACCCATTTTCGGCGGTTCACCAATGTGCCCAAGGGGACTCTGGTCTATTACCTAGAATGCTAGACTTTACACAGACACATCCACACCCTCTTTCCTGGCTTTGTGTATCCCTGCATCATGGATTGCATCATCTTTCACACCTGGAGGGACCCCCAAGAACGTCCTGGATACTACTCCCAAGGGCTCTCCTACCGTTATGGGCCATCTCCCCCGAGGGTTTCAGACAACAAATCGATAAAATCCTGCATTGCGAATATGGTCAGCGGTCGATGATTGTTTGTTGTTCCCACCTCAGGCTAAAACGATATGGATGCTATGTTTCCACCATGGTTAACAGTTTTCCTCTATCTCCACGCCAACCCATTAAGCCCAAAATGTCGGGTACACAATTCACACCCTTCATCACTTCATCGTGTCCAAGTAGAGTCTCGGAACTCTTGGTACTTTTCCTTCGTGCACGTCTGTACGTTGGGGAAACAAGCCGCCTCAAAGGTGTCCTTTGATGCTCTTTGCCGACTCCCCTTTGATGGATGCCCAAAGTATTGCGATAAGGATCTCCCCCCCCTTGTTTCCCACACTGAGTTTAACTCACGTGGGCTTAGGGATCGGGTTAACGTCTCCGCTTACTTGGGAAGTTTTCACCATTCATGGTCCGAGCTCTATGACCATAAACTAAGATCCTCTCAGAACTACGTTCAGCTTGATTCCCATCCTAATGGGATACGTAGGAATGCCCAGACCCCCTATCTTTGGGTCCAGCTTGGGTTCAGCTAATTTGCCTCTCTGGTCCTGCCATCAGGACCCCAACTACGAGACCGCATGGCGTAGTGCGGGATTATTTCCTCATTCACGTAGGGTTTGCAATAGCTGCACCACGCGCACCCCCGTTATGAGAGTTAGACCTCCTATTCCTTGTCCCACATGACATTAAAAAGCATCCTTAAGAACTACATGTGGCTTGATTCCCATCCTCATGGGATACGTAGGACCACCTGAATGTCCAGACTTCGGGCCCAGCCCCACCTCTTACAGATCTCCTGATCTATAAAGACCTGGCCTTTTTCTTACATAACTATTAAATCATTTCAATGATAAACAACATAATAGTATTACACATGGAGGATACATAGGTTTAGTGTCTTGGGAAAACTAGGACAATACATAACAAGTACAACATCAAGAATAAAAATTCATTTAATCTCTTCTTCTATAGCTTCTTAGTAGCACTTGTCCTCTCCTTAGTACATGTAGCCACCTGAGGATATACATAAAAAGGGGTGAGCTAAAATCCCAGTAATAGGATAGATAAGAACAATATAGCATGGGGTGAGCATAATAATGACATAGGAAGAAGATCTTGAACATGAGAGGCGCATAAACAATGATCTTGAAATGTGGAAGAGCATAAAAAATGAAACATCATGTCTTAGTGGTTAACTACCACACATACTTGTGAACAAAGCTAGCATCATGTTCACACATAATTTCACATTTACTCATGAGATTCATCACTTTACCCAATGCATTGGAGCGCTATATAATTCCGGGCGCACCCGTCACATTTAAACATTCATATTGCGCTATATAATTCAGGGTGCACCCGTCACATCATAACATTATCATTATCATGCTTGCCACATAGAAAACATATCAACATGTACATAAATAACCCATGGAAAGGAATGAGTTTCATCTCATAATAACACATTCATAAGATTTGGATTCCCAAAAGAAAGAGGGAACAACATACTTGATATAAGAAACATCAACCTTGAATGAGAGGTAAAAGGTGAGATCTTGAAAGAAGAGTTCTTTTGGAAAACATTTTGATGGACATAAAAACTAGTGAAAAACATGTATATCCCAGAAAAGTAAAGTAAATGATGGAAAAATACCTTTGTGGAGTAAACATATCAAAAATGGAGTGAAAGAGGGAGAACCCGGAGGAAGAAAATTGGGTTTGAGATTTCCCCTTACCTTGTACTCGAATGCCTCCTTCTCTTTAATGTCCTGTATAATGACATTATATTCATTAATTAGAAATTCCAGAACCTTTTATACATTAATAGGGTTCATTCTGGTTTCATTATCTCATATTAAGTTCCTTTGGATGACTTATAGAGTTTAAAAACACTGATCAGGGATGTTCGTTTTCATGGTTTTCTTGAGCGGTCCACTTGTATTCTTAATTTGATGTTTGGGTAGATCATGGGTAAACATCCAGAACTAATATTACATGTAATTAATGATATTATAGAAGCTTTAATGATTTTATAATGAGTTATATTAGATCCATGTGGCCGAATCATTAGATTAGTTTTAAATGAAGATTATTTGGGCTAATTTGAGCGGTTTTTGGATCATAACCAACTCATTTTATCTTTTCACTTAGTAGTATGGCCATAGGTTATTTCCAGAACTTAAAATAGAACATAATAAATATAAAAAATTCTGGTTCAACCATAAAAATGGTTTCATGACCAGATTGAAGGTATAAATGGAAGAAGAGAGCATGTTGTTTTTGAAGGTGATAAATTATCACCACGTGAACAACGTTCTCTTTAATAAAATATTAGGAAGGGGGAAAGGGTATGGGTGATATAATATAACATTAGAATCATAATATTATAGTATATATATAATAATGGATTTACAGAACAATTTGGATGAAGATAGGTAGGGGGAGATCAAGAAAGGAACTTGAACTTGAAAGGAAATTAAAGGAGAAGAGAGAGAGAAATTACCTTTAGAATCTTTCTCTTAAGAACCTCCTTAAAGGCTTAAGATTGGTCTTTTGATGAGACCAGAAACTATTGGACGTGGGGGAGGGGCTAGGGAAAGTTTTTGGGCAGAGTTTAGAGAAGGCTTGGAGCTTGAGAGGTGTGAGGAAAAGAGGGAGTGAAGGGTGGCTTTTATAGTGGAGGGGAGAGGGGTTTCCTTAATATAAAATTGATTAGTTTATTAATTTCACCTAAGACAAGGAATAGTGAGTCATGGATGACTAAGAATAGTAAATTTCACTTGTGAATTCGGGATTTTGGTGCTTACATCACTTGTGATGTCAGGAATAGTGGGTTTTAATTAAAATGTATTTATATGATAAATTAATGTATTCTACTATTCATAAAAAATTCAAGTATCTTAGAAAAATCCCAAAATTTTACCCCAACCATTTTTCGACTTGTAGAATCCAAAAATGAATTCCATTTTTCAAAATTAATTTTCTAAATATTATTAATTTAATATTTAATTAAAATCATAATTTACTTAGAAAAAAACAGTTTTTAAAATTAAAACTGATTTTGCAGTTCTTTCAAAAATTACTTAGGGTCTTATAAAATTATCTAAAAACTATTAGACATTGATTCAATAATTTATGAATATATTTCAGGAAAATAAAAATTCTTTTAAATTAATTAATTATAATTATTTATTTATGACTTATAAAATAACAAAAAATGTTTACTAAGGTCAAATTGTCACTTCCTAAGATGTCTAGATTTTATTTTATTATTAATATGTAATGTTACTCTTATTTAGTATTCATAAGGGTCATATTACTATTCATAAGGATAGGTTACTATTCATAAGGGTAGGTTACTATTCACCAAAAATTATTTTTGTTTCATTATACTCCAAAAACTATCTTGAACACAGCCGTGTATGTCAGATTTTTAAAATTCCAAACATAAGGGTGAAAAAATTATGTTTAAAGGTCACTTATCACTTAGTAGTTCATTATTTTGTGTTTTTATGACATAGATATAAGAAGGGAATTTACTATTGAGAAACTTTGGGTCGTTACATTCTTCCCCCCTTAGGAAATTTCGCCCCCGAAATTTTACACAAATAGGTGAGGGTACTTATCCTTCATTGCCTCTTCCGGTTCCCAAGTTGCTTCCTCAAACTTTTGGTTCCTCCACAACACTTTGACAAGGCGGGTTGTATTGTTGCGTAGAACCTTATCAATTCGGTCCAGAATTTTTACCGGCTGCTCCTCGTATGAGAGATCATCTTCCAACTTTACCACCTCTGAGTTTAGTACATGTGAGGGGTCTGGAATGTACTTCCTCACTAGTGATACATGGAACACATCATGAACTTGAGCCATATTCGGTGGAAGTGCCAGACGATAGGCCACAGCTCCTATACGATCAAGGATCTCAAAGGGGCCAATGTACCTTGGGCTTAGCTTCCCCTTCTTCCCGAATCGAATGACTCTCTTCCATGAAGATATTCGAAGGAAGACTTTATCTCCAACGTCGAACTCCAATTCCATTCGACGATTGTCCGCATAGCTCTTTTTCCGACTTTGAGCAGCTTTGATGTGTTTCTGGATGACTTGAACCTTCTCTGTCATCTCTTGAACAGGATCGGGACCAAGTAGGTTTCGTTCTCCAACTTCATCCCAATAGGTTGGAGTTCTACATCGCTTCCCATAAAGAGCTTCATACGGAGCCATCTGAATACTCGAGTGAAAGCTATTGTTGTATGAGAACTCAACCAATGGGAGATGATGATCCCAACCACCTTTGAATTCAAGATAGTAGGATCTTAGCACATCTTCAAGTGTCTGAATAGTCCTTTCAGACTGGCCATCAGTTTGGGGGTGATAGGCTATGCTGAAATTTAATTCAGTACTCAAAGCATGTTGAAGGCTCCTCCAGAATTTAGAAGTGAACCTTGGATCATGGTCAGATACAATCGAGAGAGGAACACCATGCAATATCACTACTTCCTTCACATATATCCTTGCAAGTTGTTCAAGTGAGAGGTCTTCCCGAATAGTGATAAAATGGGCAGTCTTGGTGAGTCGGTCAACCACAACCCATACCACATTATTTCCTCTTGACGTTTTCGGGAGACCCATGACAAATTCCATAGTAACATTTTCCCATTTCCACATTGGTATAGGCAATGGCTGCATCATACCTTTGGACTTTTGCCGCTCAGCTTTAACTTACTGACATACCAAGCACCTTGATATATATTCCACAATCTCCTTCTTCATGTTATGCCACCAGAAGTGTTCTCGGAGATCACGATACATCTTGGTACTTCCAGGATAAATAGAGAAAGTTGAGCTATGTGCATTATCTAATAGCTCCTTCTTTATTCCGGGTGATGAAGGCACACAAAGTCGCATTCCAAACCGAATCACACCATCATCGTCGATATGGAACTCTTGCAGCTTCCCTTCCTTTACTGCATTCACCCTCTTTTGTATCTCTACATCATACCTTTTTGCTTCCTTAATCTTCTGTTGGATGGATGGTTTTGTAATCATTTGGGCAAGGTAGGATGTATCCCCTGCCCTTACGATTCCCAAATCCATCCTTTGCATATCCAAGAAGATAGGGTCTTTCTGAATCCTCAACATGGATAGAGTGGCAGGTTCTTTCCTGCTTAGAGCATCAGCTACCTTGTTTGCCTTTCCAGGATGATAGTGAATAGAGCAATCGCATTCCTTGATTAGCTCTAACCATATCCTTTGACGCATGTTGAGCTCCTTTTGCGTGAATATATACTTTAGGCTCTTGTGGTCGGTGTATATGTCACACTTCTCTCCATAAAGGTAGTGCCGCCAGATTTTCAAGGCAAAAATCACGGCTGCTAGCTCTAGATCATGCGTCGGGTAGTTCTGCTCATGGATCTTCAACTGTCGTGAGGCGTAGGCTATCACATTATCATTTTACATGAGTACACAACCCAATCCTTTCTTTGAAGCATCACTGTATATCACAAAACTTTCTCCACTTTTTGGTAGTCTGAGTACAGGTGCAGTGATCAGCCTTCTCTTTAGCTCTTTGAAGCTTCCCTCACATTCTTCCGTCCATAAATACTTTACCCATTTCCTTGTCAACTTAGTTAGTGGGCCTGAAAATCGTGAGAAGTTTCTCACAAAACGTCGGTAGTACCCAGCTAATCCAAGAAAAATACGGCTTTCTGTGACACTAGAGGGCCTCAGCCATTCTTCAATCGCCTTTGTCTTTGAAGGGTCCACATAAATTCCCTCGCTTGTGATCACATGTCCCAAGAACGTGACTTGATTCATCCAAAAGTCACACTTGCTGAACTTGGCGTACAACTTCTCCTTTCTCAATGTTGACAACACAAGTCTTAGATGTTCTTCATGTTCCTCCTTGCTCTTGGAGTAGATGAGAATATCATCGATAAACACTACCACAAATTTGTCGAGGTAATGTCTAAAGACTCTATTCGTCAAATCCATGAAGATTGCAGGGGCATTAGTAAGTCCGAAGGGCATCAACAAAAACTCATAGTGCCCATACCTTGTACGGAAGGCAGTCTTCTAAATATCTTCCTTCTTCACCTTTACTTGATGATATCCAGAACAAAGACCCACATTTGAGAAGTATTGAGCTCCTCTTAATTGGTCGAACAAGTCATCAATCCTTGGGAGGGGATACTTGTTCTTTATGGTGATCTTGTTGAGTTCCCGATAATCGATACACAGCCGCATGGTACCATCCTTCTTCTTCACAAAGAGCACTGGCGCACCCCAAGGTGATGCACTAGGGCGTATGAACCCTTTGTCCAGATGCTCTTGCAGCTGCTTCTTTAACTCCTCCAGTTAGATAGGAGCCATACTATAGGGGCAATTTGACATAGGAGTAGCTCCGGGTATGAGTTCAATTGAGAACTCTACCTCACGATCTGGGGGAATTCTGGGTAACTCTTCGGGAAAAACATCGCCGTATTCCCTTACAATGGGAATTTCCTCAAGGTTGGCACCTTCCTTCGACTCAACCATTTGGGCGAGGTATGCTTCTTCATAGGGAATCATCACCCACACCATTGAAGGATTTTTCGAAGGATAAACATGATCTTCCTTTCATTTGTAGAGGAGCATGGGATGGTTCGGAATATGAAAATGTATTTCCTTTTCCCGACAGTTGATATGTGCTCTAAATAACGAGAGCCAATCCATTCCCATTATAGCGTCAAATTCCACCAAGGGAAGTATTACGAGATTTTCCGGAAGCATCTTCCCACATAAGTCAATAGGAGATGAATCACACACTTGGGTTGCAATGATTGCACCACTTGGTGTTTTTACAGATATCTTTATTTCAAGGTTTTGGGGCTTCGATTCTATAGTTCTAGAAAACTTGAAAGATATAAAGGAATGCGTAGAACCAGAATCAAATAAGACTTTTTCCATTCTTGACTGAATAGGAAGTGTACCTTGTACGACTTCATTATCATGTTCCACTTCCGTAGTAGTGATGGCATAAGCCTTCCCTTGTTCCTTTGGCTTTGGTGGTTGTTGGCGCTGATTACCCTCGAAAGCTCGAGGTTTAGTGCACTGGTTTGAATAGTTCCCTAGCTCCTTACAGTTTTAGCATTGAACCATGAGTGGTTCTCTCCTTTCATCGGATACATTATCCTTCCTTTTCATGTCTCTTCGACACTCGTGAGCTAGGTGTCCTTCTTTCCCACACTTGAAGCATTTCCCCGTCCCTTTGAGGAAGTTCCCATTGTGCAACTTCCCACATTTTTGGCAAGTGGGTCGTTGTGTTTTCTTCCCATCTTTATCACTAGATCCACCAGCTTGAAACTCCATATTTATTTTCTTATCACCATAGCCATGGGACCATTCTCCAAACTCCATCTCCACTTTGAGAGCACACCGAACAACTTCTTCATAACTCCCAAAGTCTCGAATTGCAAGAGCTTTTCGAAGGGGTGGTTTTAATCCACTAAAGAATCTATCAATTTTGCTATCATTGTTGATAAAAAACCCGAAGCATACCTTGCGAGCCTTGAGAAATTTTCTTCATAGATTGTGACAAATTCTCCTTCTTTTTCCATGAGCTCTATGAATTCTCTCTCCATCTTCGTGCGAAGAGTTCTTGGGAAGTACTTATTAAGAAACATTATCTTAAAGTCTTCCCATTCCATATCTTCAATTTCCTCCCTTGGCTTGGTGTTCTTAATCAAATCCCACCATTGATCGGCTTCTCCATCTAGACGGTAGACGGCTAGAGTCACCTTCTCCGTCTCGGAGCAGTGAAGAACAGAAAATATCTTCTCCATGGAGTTGACCCACTGTTCCGCAACTAGTGGATCGGAAGATCCACAAAACGTCGGTGGTCATTGCCGCATAAAACTTTCGATAGCTAGTTGCTCCCTCTTTGGTGAAGGAGGACGTTCCCCATTATTATGGTTATGATTCATAACCCGAGATAATTGGGTAAGCATCGCCATGAAGTTTTGAACTTCACCTCCAAAATCATTGGGGATGTCGTTCGGGCAATCGTTGCATTGGCCCTCGCAAGAGTTGTTGGCCTGATTTCTTCTGGTTCCCACCATTTTCTAAAATAGAAAAGGTTAGAACAAAACATAAGTAAACAAGTCATGAATAACTTATTCATTTAAAAAATTATACCAAAAATATAACATATGGGATCCCTAGGTAAATATCCTTGTGTGCATATTTGTACTTAGTCTCATGCTAGAGGTTTTCTTTAGGGTTCACTAATCCTAATTCCCAAATTAACTAAACCTTTCCTTTGATACCAACTATAACGACCTTGCCTTTTTCTTACATCACTATTACATCATTTCAAAGATAAACAACATAATAGTATTACACATGGAGGATCCATAGGTTTAGTGTCGTGGGAAAACTAGGGCAATACATAACAAGTACAACATCATGCATAAAAATTCATTTAATCTCTTCTTCTATAGCTTCTTAGTAGCACTTGTCCTCTCCTTAGTACATGTATCCACCTAAGGATATACATCAAAAGGGGTGAGCTAAAATCCCAGTAAGAGGATAGATAAGAACAATATAGCATGGGGTGAGCATAATCATGACATAGGAAGAAGATCTTGAACATGAGAGGAGCATAAACAATGAACTTGAAATGTGGCAAAGCATAAAAAATTAAACATCATGTCTTAGTGGTTAACTACCACACATACTTGTGAACAAAGCTAGTATCATGTTCACGCATAATTTCACATTTACTCATGATATTCATCACTTTACGCAATGCATTGGAGCGCTATATAATTCCGGGCGCACCCGTCACATTTAAACATTCATATTGCGCTATATAATTCCGGGCGCACCCGTCACATCATAACATTATCATTATCATGCTTTCCACATAGAAAACATATCAACATGTACATAAATAAACCATGGAAAGTAATGGGTTTCATCTCATAATAACACATTCATAAGGTTTTGATTCCCAAAATAAAGAGGGAACAACATACTTGATATAAGAAACATCAACCTTGAATGAGAGGTAAAAGGTGAGATCTTGAAAGAAGATTTCTTTTGGAAAACATTTTGATGGACATAAAAACAAGTGAAAAACATGTATATCCCAAAAAAGTAAAGGAAATGATGGAAAAATACCTTTGAGGAGTAACCATATCAAAAATGGAGTGAAAGAGGGAGAACCCGAAGGAAGAAAATTGGGTTCGAGATTTCCCCTTACCTTGTACTCGAATGCCTCCTTCTCTTTAATGTCCTGTATAATGACATTATATTCATTAATTAGAAATTCCAAAACCTTTTATACATTAATAGGGTTCATTCTGGTTTCATTATTTCATATTAAGTTCCTTTGGATGACTTATAGAGTTTAAAAACATTGATCAGGGATGTTCGTTTTCATGGTTTTCTTGATTGGTCCACTTGTATTCTTAATTTGATGTTTGGGTAGATCATGGGTAAACATCCAGAACTGATATTAAATGTAATTAATGATATTACAGAATCTTTAATGATTTTATAATGATTTATATTAGATCCATGTGGCCGAATCATTAGATAAGTTTTAAATGAAGATTATTTGGGCTAATTTGAGCGGTTTTTGGATCATAACCAACTCATTTTAACTTTTCACTTAGTAGTATGGCCATAGGTTATTTCCAGAACTTAAAATAGAACATAATACATATAAAACATTCTGGTTCAACCATAAAAATGGTTTCATGACCAGATTGAAGGTATAAATGGAAGAAGAGAGCATGTTGTTTTTGAAGGTGATAAATTATCACCACATGAACAACGTTCTCTTTAATAAAATATAAGGAAGGGGTAAAGGGTATGGGGTGATATAATATAACATTAGAATCATAATATTATAGTATATATATAATACTGGATTTACAGAACAATTTTGATGAAGATAGGTAGGGAGAGATCAAGAAAGGAACTTGAACTTGAAAGGAAATTAAAGGAGAAGAGAGAGAGAAATTACCTTTAGAATCCTTCTCTTAAGAACCTCCTTAAAGGCCTAAGCTTGGTCTTTTGATGAGACCAGAAGATCTTGGACGTGGGGGAGGGGCTAGGGAAGGTGTTTGGGTAGAGTTTAGAGAAGGCTTGGAGCTTGAGAGGTGTGAGGAAAAGAGGGAGTGAAGGGCGACTTTTATAGTGGAGGGGAGAGGGGTTTCATTAATATAAAATTGATTAGTTTATTAATTTCACATAAGACAAGGAATAGTGAGTTATGGATGACTAAGAATAGTAAATTTGACTTGTGAATTCGGGATTTGGGTGCTTACATCACTTGTGATGTCAGAAATAGTGGGTTTTAATTAAAATGTATTTATATGATAAATTAATGTATTCTACTATTCATCAAAAATTCAAGTATCTCAGAAAAATCCCAAAATTTTACCCCAACCATTTTTCGACATGTAGAATCCAAAAATGAAGTCCATTTTTCAAAAATAATTTTCTAAATATTATTAATTTAATATTTAATTAAAATCATAATTTACTTTGAAAAAAACAGTTTTTAAAATTAAAACTGATTTTGCAGTTCATTCAAAAATTACTTAGGGTCTTATAAAATTATCTAAAAACTATTATAAATTAATTCTATAATTTATGAATATATTTCAGGAAAATAAAAATTCTTTTAAATTAATTAATTATAATTATTTATTTATGACTTATAAAATACCAAAAAATGTTTACTAAGGTCAAATTGTCACTTCCTAAGATGTCTAGATTTTATTTTACTATTCATAGGTAATGTTACTCTTATTTACTATTAATAAGGGTCATATTACTATTCATAAGGGTAGGTTACTATTCATAAGGGTAGGTTACTATTCACCAAAAATTATTTTTGTTTCATTAGACTCCAAAAACTATCTTGCACACAACCGTGTATGTCAGGTTTTTAAAATTCCAAACATAAGGGTGACAAAATTATGTTTAAAGGTCACTTATCACTTAGTAGTTCATTATTTTGTGTTTTTATGACATAGATATAAGAAGGGAATTTACTATTGAAAAACTTTGGGTCGTTACATGATCTCCCGGTCAACTAGGCCACTTTGCCTATCCCTCTCCAGGAGGGGGATATTTGTAGGTATGATACAGGGTTTTGGGCACCATGCCCTCTTCTCTCGGGAACCCGCCATCTCTTGGTTACCCTCAAGTTGAGTCTCTTGACACCTTTCAGTGGTTCACCCATGTGTTAAGAGTACTCTGGTCTAGGACCAAGAGTGTCATATTCAACTTGATCAAGTTCCTTCCACTTGTCAAGGCTCATGTTCCCCTACATTTAGGCTTCCATTACCTTTCACACATGGAGGGACCCCCAATAACGGCCTGGATACTACGCCCAAGGGCTCTCCTACCGTTACGGGCCAACGCCCCCGAGGGTTTTAGAAAACAAATCGATAAAATCCCGCGTTGCGAATACGGTCAGTGGTCGATGCTCATTTGTTCGTCCCCATTTCTGGCTAACATGACAGGATGCTGTGTTGCGAACATGGTCAGCAGTAATCCTCTGTCGTCACGCCAGTCCCTTCAGTCCATGAATGTTTGTTGCATGATTCACATAATTTTCCACCCCATCATGTCCAGGTGGAATCTCAGCACTTTTGGCGCTATCCCTCAGTGCACCTTTGCATGTTAGGGGGACAAAGCTGCAATACGACATCCTTCGGGGCTCCCTTGGACCGAGCTCTAAGACCATAAACTACGATCTCTTCAGAACTACGTTCATCTTGATTCCCATCCTCATGGGATACGTAGGACCGCCCAAACGTCTCTTTTTTTGGGTCCAGCTCATTTGGGAGCTAATATCTCCCCCTTCACCTCTCACCTCTACGTGGGCCCTTCGGCCTGAGGATCCTCTCTCAAGATTGTGTACGGTGTGATGAGGGATTATGTCCCCATCCACGTCGGTTATGTTGCACGACACCATACACATTCCCCACCTAGCATCGTCTCTACTACATCTGCGCTGCATGACGTTAAAATGCATGCTTGGTCCTATCATACGACCCTAAACTGTGACATTATCGTCCTGGCCGCACGATGAAAAACGTCACTGCATTGTGATGACCTCTTTGTAGAGGACATCACGTTGGGTATTGGTCATGTGCCATTCCATTTGTCAACGCCTATCATGGCTTGATTCATGTGGCGACACCAGGACCTGCTACCCTAGGCCTGTCGCTTCACAAAAAAAATCACTCACCTTAAAGGACAAACAAGATTTATCAAATTCTGCTTCTTTTAGTGAAAGGGCCACGCCCTCACTCCCCTTTTTTTCCCTGACACTGGTACCTTACCATGCCACTTTCAAAAACTACGTGAGGCTTGATTCTCATCCTTATGAGATATGTAGGAGCGCCCGAGCACTTCCCCGCGAGCCCAACCTAACCTTCGTGTTCGGTCCCTCGATTCGAGCATTTCCACAGAGAACACATGGTAAGTAGGGCTTAGGTCCTCATTCACATCGGGTTTTGTAACCGCCTTTCCATTTGTCCCTTTCTCCCCTTACCCATTCACGTTCAAAGCTATAAGACCTTAAACTAAGACGTTTTCAAGAACTACGTATGGCTTGATTCTCATCCTCATGAGATACGTAGGAGCGCCCGGGTACTTCCCCGCAGGCCCAGCCTAACTTTTTCTTTCGGTCCCTTGACCTAAAACCACTCCCAAGGAGGTCGGGTGGTGTGATATGGGATTATATCCTCATTCACGTCAAGTTGTTCACCACACTGTACACACCCCTTATTCCCATTCACTCCAGGTGTTTGAGTTACTCCACTATGTGCCTCATATGTTTCCTCCCATCCATGGTCCAAATTCTACGACCCTAAACTAAGATCTCCCTATGGTAAAGGACTCTCCTCCCCCTATCTAATACATCTCCTTTTCGTATTTAGATGTGTTTTGACAAAGAGCCCGAAGTGTGGGATTTTCATAAGAACATTCCCCTCATCCCATGACCAAGCTTTGTGAGCTCTCTATTTGGATCCCCATTCACTTCCACACCCAAAAGGGCCCTCGGACGACAAGGATGCTAGGATTAAGGGCTCTCCATGGATCCTGGACCTAAGGGCCCTCCAATCATTTCGGGCCAACGTCCCTACGGATCACTAACAACATTTGTGACATGGTCCCGTGTTTCGAACATGGTCAACGGATGACCCTCATTTGTTTGTCCCCATTCTAGGCTAACGTGATATGGATGCTGGGTTCCTTCCACGGTTAATAGTTATCCTTTATCGTCACACCTCCATCATCGTGATCTGAATCTCGAGCACCATGATTCACACATTTCCACTTCCTCATGTTCAAGTGGAATTCCATCATACTCGGCTCTTTCTCTTTGCGCATCTAGGTGCGCCACATGATCGTGTTAGTATCATGGGGCTGGTATTCACCGAGCGTCCCTTCACCGTAACCTACCATTTTCTGTGTCGATAAATTCCCACCACTACTTCTTGTTTCCCACACCGAGCATGACTCACGTGGGCTTAGTAGTTTTGGCAGGATGTGTACCAACACGGTCGGTCTCATTATCATCAAGCATGACATTAAACTGCACTTTCATAATTACATATGGCTTGGTTCCCATCCTCATGGGGTATGTAGGAATGCCCGACCGCTCTGATTCGGGCCTAGCCTAATCCTCACTCTTGGTCCCTCGACTTGGAGAGTTTCCTCTGAGGGTATGTGGGGTGATTTGGACTCCAATTCCTCATCCACATCGGTTTCATATCTACCGTGCCACATGCTCCGTTGGATCTTCCCTTTTATTCCACGTCCTATCGTATGACGTTAAACTACAGGAGTCCATGTGTCCTCAACGCATGACACTAAACTGCGGTTCTACCCTGAAAAAGTTCAGGATGTCCCATGTTAATCAGGGGATGCACCAGAGCCTCTTCCAGAGAGGATTTCACCTGTCAGTGTTGGTCTATGACTACACTGTGCTTCTAGAACTACATACAGCTTGATTCCCATCCTCATGGGATATATAGAGACACCCAAGAATTTCACCTAGGGTCCAGCCCCGGGAATCGCGAAATCCTGTTCCTCCCCATTTTTGGCCCTCTGTCCTGACCCCTCGGGGGGAACTATGTAGCTGCAATTTTGCCCTGAAAAAGTTCAGGATGCCCCAAGATCCCATTGGGAAGCGATAGAACCCCTCTTTAGAGAGGCCCTGTCCCAAAGAAGCAATGATCCCTGATCAAACCAATGCGCCCATATGGCGTACTCCCACCACGGTGGTGTAATTACATGAGTGTTGGATTCTGTTCGGACAATCCATAACTCCATATTCCATGATTTGCGTGCCCCTTATTCAAACCCTCGTCCCCTTTCATGTCTGGAGGGACCCCCTAACGGCCTGGTCTCATGCCGCGTTGGCTCACCTACCATCCTGGGCTAACGTCCTGGAAGACTGGTCATGTTTGGAAGGACCCCCTAACAGTATAGATGCTCGACCTAGGGTCCGCCTATGTCCTGGGCCAACATCTTGAAGGATTGATCGACAACATTTGTGACATGGTCCCGTGTTTCGAACATGGTCAATGGTCGACCTTCATTTGTTGTCCCCATTTCAGGCTAACTCAGTAAGGATACCGTTTCCCCACCACGTTTAACGGTTGTCCTTTATTGTCAAACCATCTCCATAGTGTTCCGGATTTTGGGTATCGTGATTCACACCTCCCACTTCCCTCTATTTAGATTGATTCTAACGCCCCTGGAATTACCCTGCTCGTACACTAGAGAAGGGTGGGAAAAGCAGGATGACTGTTCAGAGAGCCATGTTCTCCATCCGTGACCCCTCTCTCTTTTAGGATTCCCCCAAATGGTGATTGATGTCCCATGTTGTTCCCCTAACACCTTCCTTTGTTTTACACTTTCATACAAGAGATCCTATTATCTCTTGTTTCCTGCACTGAGCATGGCTCATGCAGGCTTAGAGATTTAGTTGAAATTATTCTCAATGTGATAGAGCTACTGTAGAGACCCGAAACTTGACGTACATTGACATTACATTACATTTGCGGAATACTTAGTACATAACAAAAACACACACACAAGGATCGTAATAGTTTAGTGTCTTTGGAAACTCAGAACGTAATCTTCTAATCGTGGTGAAAGATCTTCAACATCTCCTATAAAGATCTTCCCTTTTTTTACCTAAAACCTTTCTTTATATCCTGGGGAAAAAACATAAAAGGGTGAGCTCAAATGCTCAGTAAGGGTAAACAAAAGAAATATCAATCACATCGTATTCATAAGAACATAACATTTTGGAAATCTTAACCTGCAAAAGATAGCATAATTTCATAACATGGGATAAATCATGGCAGTGAAATGTAATCACAATAATCATAACTTAAAACATGAAACTTTGTGGCATTCACACATAATCATAGAGAATCATTTCTTGTTAGTCAAGACTCATTTCCAAGACTATCTTAGTGGACAAAATCCCTTTCTGAATCGAGTAACCCTCGTTTCAGTCCTGTTTCACTGAACCGGTATAACCTACCGTTCCAGCCCTGTCTATCTCATGAGATATAAAATCCTTACCCAATGCATTGGAGGGAGATATAGGTCCCACCCATCTTATAATGAATCCTTTCTTATGTGTGCCACATAATCATAAACCATACATCATAGCGTAACCCGTGTAATAAAAATGGGATTCTTAAATAACATGACATCATAAAACAATCCATATAAGATAAAGGAATTCATAAAAATATTTCCATCAAAACATGATCAAATCAATGTGATAATAGGGATAAAAATAGAACCCTTTATTATCTTAAATGGAAAATAATTTTGATAAAACACTTGAACTCCATTCTTGAGGAAAATATCATTTCTTCTTCAAAAACATTTTTCCTTTCATAACATGTCATACGACTTTAAAATAAAAGAAGTTGATTAAAAATAAACTTGAAAACTTGTAAAGGAAGCTTCTTGGAAATAATGTTTTAAAAATCCATTCATGCCGTATAGGTTAAAAAAACATTCTTCGTACTTTTGTCGGAAAAGTCAAAAAGTACCTCGTACGAAAAACGACAAAAGATTCCTTTCATACATATTACTAAAAACTCACCAAAGGGTAAAAATGGATTTAAACAATTGTAGGTGGATGGAAATAATATTACATATTTATGAAACATGGATGTGGATGGTAAAATACACCCCAGTAAATACTTACGAATAAACAATCTCGGATAGAAATGAGATTGTGATATTTCCCTTACCTTAGGTCCGATTTGCTTCGTATGTGTCTGAACCTCCTGTATAATGATTTAAATAATTTCATTGACTTATTACAGAATCATATTCATTGTTATGATATCATATATGGTTCACTTATGACATTATATTACCCGTTCTTTTGTAAATTCCATGTTAAATAAGCGTTTTGGGTAAAATCGTCTCATTTGTCGTTCGTGTTTTTAACTTGTAATTATTCATATGATTACTTAGATCATGATTAATTAATTCCAGAATATAAAACATTATTTATATATATATATATATTCATAATATACATATATAATAAATCAGTAAATGGAATGAAATACACCGTTCATGGAGACGGTAGTCCGTACGTACGCATGAACGCTGTTTTCGTTTCCTTATTGAATTGAATGGAATTAAGTAGATGACATAAATATAAATATAAATAATTCAAGTATCATTATTAGGTCATATATTTCATTAGTACTTATTATATATACTTTATAATCATTCATGAATGGCTAATCATTGAGAATGAATCTCATCGCGTCGTGGAGACGGTAGTCCGTACGTACGCACGAGCGATGATATCGTTCCCATGGTCGTGGAATTGTGTTGAAGTGTATGTATACTATTTAAGTATCAATATCACTTTATAATAATCATATATAGTTACTCATTACACCTTTATACCCATCCTTGTAAGGTGATGGTGGAAAATAGATTACACCACGGCGTGGAGACGGTATTCCGTACGTACGCACGCGCGGTGATTTCCTTTTTCCGTAGGACGGATAGAAGGTTAATTAGAGTTGTTTCATATTTATAATAACATATCAGTATATAAGAAATACTGATGTTATTACTTTATCATGAAACAACTAAAGAAGAAGAAGTTGAAGAAGAAAGAAATTGAAAAGATCGGTAATGGATATTACCTCTTCTTTGGAACACTTCTTTGAATCCTCCACTTAAGGAACTAATATTGGTATTTGAAGAAGACCAGGACCTCTAGGATTATTCTAGGGAAGTGGAGAGGAGAAAATGGCAGGGGTTGGCCGAGCTTGAGTGCTCAATTTGGTGTGAGGAGGTGGGGGGAGGAGCTGTCCTTTTATAAGGGAGGAGAGGGGCACCTTAGGAATACCTCAAAATATTATTTTATATTAAAGTCAAAATCGGTTTATAATGGTTCCAAAAGGTCTTATTTCGGAGCTAAAGTGGGTATGGGTCGAAATCCTATCATCCAATAATATTTAGACAAGTTTAGGGTATTATTTTAACCTTATCAATTAGAATTAACTCTAAGTTAAATAATTTAACTTTTACCCTGTCTTTTTTTTTCTTTCACTATATGGTTAATACACTTACTATAACATGCTAAAAGAACCCCAAATTGTTTATTATTAATACATATATCCTTATCTAAGTCATTTGGCCGAACCTTAGATTTTTAGGAATAAAATAACAATTAATAATATAATATTTTATTTAAAAACTATTTTGTGTCAATTTTGACACTATTTGATATATGATTTTTGTGAAAGTCATAACAGAATTATATGTTCGAACCAAGTTTATTAAATCAACAATAATATATCATAGTAACCTAGAAAATTAGTGGAATTCATAAAAAGTCTCAAATTACATTCATTTGAGTATTTATAACATCAATTATGTTAATATTTCCTTAAAAGGGTAATTACTGCATCATCGTTGTGTCATAAATAAATTAATTTATTTAAAGTCTAAAAATTATAAATAAAATATCATTATGTAGGAAATATTTTTAGCTTTCTAATGAATAATTACAATCGAATTTATCTTATGTACAACCCTATATTAAAAATCTTTTAGTAAATACACTTTGATTTTATCTCTTTTAACTCTTCTTTGAATTAAATAATAATAAATGTCCTAATCTAATCCAAGTGGGCCTAAATGATAATATTTTACACTTAAGGTTGTTTTTGGTCGAGATAAACTTGTCCAATAGGATTAGGACATGTGTTAGGGTAATATTAATATCATTTTGACCCTTAATTACCCTATTTACTTTTAACCGTGGTAAATAAAAGTAAAAAGTTACTATTCACCAAAAATTATTTTCATCTCATTGAACCACATTTTACTTACTGACATCAACCGTGTCTCTCGGATTTTTAAAATTCCATTCACAGAAGCGGTAAAATTAAGTTTTATGAAAAATTCAGTTTTTTAACTACCACTTAGTAGTTTCACTATTCATCAAAAATTGATGTTTTTCAGAACAATGCCAAAATTTCATCCTAAGCTATATTTCATATTCCGAATTCAAAAATGAAGTCTATTTTACCAAATTCATAACATAGAAGTTGCATTAATTAATTTTATAATTAAATCCCGCTGTTAAAACAAATAGCGTGTTTTTAAGAAACAATATCTATCAAAAGATTGACACTTGTTTATGTCTGGTTTAAATGTGAAATTACATCCAATGACCAACATTGTATTAAATTGTAAAAATATATTCTAAATATACTTTAAAACCAATCAAATTAATAATTTATCACTATTAATTATTTCAATTGAAAAAGGTTTTTTTAATTAAAATTTAGTAATTTTCACTATTCATCAAAATATGAAAGTTATCCGAAAATCACCAAAATTTCACCTTAGGCTAAATTCAATACTCCGGATCCAAAAATGAAGTCCATTTTGAGAGCTAAAATTTCTAAAATTTAAAAAGGTGGTTATTACTATTCATAACGGCTAATTATAATAATATTTTAATAGCATATCGTTGTATAGTGAAACTCAGTATTGCGTACTACACACACTATCGAGGAAGGTCGCGATTGCGTGTAATTCAAGGCAAGTCAAGGATGCGTGTTGTGCAAGCTCCTTTTGATGTAGCGTACAACACAAGACATTAGTGAAATAAAAAAGAATATTTTTCATAAAATCTCGGGCTGTTACATTCTACCCCCCTTAAAATGAATTTCGCCCTCGAAATTCGTCGGGGTTATAAATGGTTTACTATTCGAAAGTTTCTTTAATAGAAACCCACATCATAAAAAGGAATACCAAAACTTATCTTTAAAAACAAAAGTATGAAACGTAATGGTTACCCAAATAAACTAATCACTGGGTTTCCACATAGGTGAAAATATGGATATGGAAGAGAAATCTAACCATCATGTTCTGCTGGAGAGTGGTAGAGAACATGGCTATGGAAAAGCCAGCAATCACAAAGCCATAAATTTGTGACGATCTAAGGTACCATCTGATTCATTAGATATAAGTTCACTAGGAAAACATTTTTGGTTTTCAAGATCGTTTCCCTAAAGTTAAAGAATTTGAATTAGAATAAATACTTACTTTATTTTGGTACAATCTCACTGTTGTTCGTGCCTTTAACAATTTCCACTTCATCTCTTAAATAAAAGAAGTTGAATTTGTTATTCGTGAAGTGTTAGCAGATCATGTGATAGAATGACAGGTCATTCCATCTGTCTCAAACAAAAGGTTAGCAAAAATTATATACATAAGTCGATCTATAGTGAGATTAATCATATATGGTTCCTAAAATGGACTTTATACTTCATATATCATACTTCTTAATATAATAAAACTAGTTTCTAATAAACAGAGACTTCCTGTAGGCCAGTGGTAGGCGATAAAGGCCAGTCGCACTTCGGTTGTGGGTTCGATTCCCACATCCTTGTCCGACGCGATGGGCTGTCGCCCGTCCTGCAGGTTGTCCTTTTTCTAAAACTATATTACTATAACATCCCATCAATAATATCAAAAAAAAAATCTATCATTAAACAATACTAACTTATTCCAACATAATCCATTCCAATCTTTAGGCTTACCCATAATACTGCAGTCCACTCTCATAATATAGTGAAAACAATTACCAGAGATTTAATACCATCGTTGATCACCATAAGATATGTCTTGTTGGTCACATTCTAAACATTCAAAGTCCTTAATCATGTATTCTCTTGAATACCTTAGTGAAAACATGAATACAGTTAAAATTTAACACTTTCCACATACCAAAATCCTCAAAATTCTATATACTCAAACCATGATATCACTTAGTCCTTATATCAATCATGAGCTCATGAATACTGTTAAAATTTTCATTTTCTCATTTTCCCTTCATTATGCGCATATCATCTTATTTCCAAAAATATCTCAATCACTTCGAATACCACATTAGACCAATACATAAATATTCCAATACTCCATGATACAATATTATTTTGGAATCCCATTACATAAACACTTAATCATTCCACCACATCGTTGTCATATTCAACATCGACAATAGTGATCGCATGTGACTTCCCTTTGTCCTTTGCCTTCAGTGGTTTCTCATGTTGATCATCACTAACCCTTGGATTAGGGCATTTATTAGCATAATTCCCCATTTCCTTGCACTTGAAGCATTGAAGTGTTGGTGGTGCGTTCTCTGTAGTGTTTGCTTTATTCACATCATTAGAAACCCTTTTTCCATTACTTCGACACTCAGCTGCTCGATGACCTTCTTTTCCATACTTAAAACATTTTTTAGTCCCTTTAAGACAATCTCCACCTTGCTTCTTTCCACACTTTGTGCATAAGGAAACATTCATCTTCTTTTCACCATTATTCTGAGATTTCTCCTTGAACTCCATCTTTCGTTTCATGTCAAAACCATGAGATGGATATGTAACACCAACTTCCATTTCTACCTTGATAGCACAACGCACAATTTCTTCATAGCTACTAAAGTCTCTTATAGCTAATGCCCTTCGAAGACTTGGTTTTAAGCCACTGAGAAATCGATCAACTTTACTTTCAGGATGGATGATAATTCCAGATGCATACCTTGCAAGTCTTGAAAAATTCGCTTCGTATATACCAATAGATTCATCATCTTTTTGCTTTAGTTCAAGAAACTCCTTCTCCATCTTTGTTATAAGAATACGAGGGAAGTACTTATTGAAAAATAATTTCTTAAACTCGTCCCATTCCATGGACTCAATTTCATCTCTTGGCCTCGTATTCTTGATAAGATTCCACCATTGATCAGCTTCACCTTCCAAACGATATACTGCTAAGATGACTTTATCATGTTCAGAACATTGAAGAACTGAAAATATATTTTCAGTTGTACTGATCCATTGTTCAGCAACAAGGGGATCGGAAGTCCCACTGAAAGAAGGTGGACGTTGCCTCATGAAGGACTCAATAGAATACTATTCCTTTCTCTGATCATTTGGAAGTCTAGAATGATTCATAGCTTGTGTAAGGATAGCAATAAGATTTTGCACTCCATCTCCCATAACATTTTCTTGATCAGGAGGACAATCATTGCATTGTCCATTGCATTGATCAACACGGTTCCTTCGGGTTCCAGCCATCGTCGAAAACCCAAAAAGAATAGTGTGAGAGGAAAAAATCATGCTAGGGAAAACAACATAAAAAAGGGGGAGTACCTTCAATATCTAACATCTTAGGTTTAATTCTATGATCGTTAGCGTAATTATAGTACTATAAACTATACGTATACTTAACCTTAGGGACATCCCTAGACATACCTTAGAAATATCTCTAGGGATCTCACTAACGTTTTCGCATCCTAGTTTCCAAAGGTTGACTAAACCTTTCCTCTGATACCAACTGTAGAGACCTGAAACTTGACGTACATTGACATTACATTACATTTGCGGAATACTTAGTACATAACAAAAACACACACACGAGGATCGTAATTGTTTAGTTTCTTTGGAAACTCAGAACGTAATCTTCTAATCGTGGTGAAAGATCTTCAACATCTCCTATAAAGATCTTCCCTTTTTTTTACCTAAAACCTTTCTTTATATCCTGGGGAAAAAACATAAAAGGGTGAGCTCAAATGCTCAGTAAGGGTAAAAAAAAGAAATATCAATCACATCGTATTCATAAGAACATAACATTTTGGAAATCTTAACCTGCAAAGGATAGCATAATTTCATAACATGGGATAAATCATGGCAGTGAAATGTAATCACAATAATCATAACTTAAAACATGAAACATTGTGGAATTCACACATAATCATAGAGAATCATTTCTTGTTAGTCAAGACTCATTTCAAAGACTATCTTAGTGGACAAAATCCCTTTCTGAATCGAGTAACCCTCGTTTCAGTCCTGTTTCACTGAACCGGTATAACCTACCATTCCAGCCTTGTCTATCTCATGAGATATAAAATCTTTACCCAATGCATTGGAGGGAGATATAGGTCCCACCCATCTTATAATGAATCCTTTCTTATGTGTGCCACATAATCATAAACCATACATCATAGTGTAACCCATGTAATAAAAATGGGATTCTTAAACAACATGACATCATAAAACAATCCATATAAGATAAAGGAATTCATAAAAATATTTCCATCAAAACATGACCAAATCAATGTGATAATAGGGATAAAAATAGAACCCTTTATTATCTTAGATGGAAAATAATTTTGATAAAACACTTGAACTCCATTCTTGAGGAAAATATCATTTCTTCTTCAAAAACATTTTTCCTTTCATAACATGTCATACGACTTTAAAATAAAAGAAGTTGATTAAAAATAAACTTGAAAACTTGTAAAGGAAGCTTCTTGGAAATAATGTTTTAAAAATCCATTCATGCCGTATAAGTTAAAAAAACATTCTTCGTACTTTTGTCGGAAAAGTCAAAAAGTACCTCGTACGAAAAATGACAAAAGATTCCTTTCATACATATTAATAAAAACTCACCAAAGGGTAAAAATGGATTTAAACAATTGTAGGTGGATGGAAATAATATTACATATTTATGAAACATGTATGTGGATGATAAAATACACCCCAGTAAATACTTACGAATAAACAATCTCGGATAAAAATGAGATTGTGATATTTCCCTTACCTTAGGTCCGATTTGCTTCGTATGTGTCTGAAACTCCTGTATAATGATTTAAATAATTTCATTGACTTATTACAGAATCATATTAATTGTTATGATATCATATATGGTTCACTTATGACATTATATTACCCGTTCTTTTGTAAATTCCATGTTAAAGAAGCGTTTTGGGTAAAATCGTCTCATTTGTCGTTCGTGTTTTTAACTTGTAATTATTCATATGATTACTTAGATCATGATTAATTAATTCCAGAATATAAAACATGATTTATATA
The DNA here is from genome assembly GCA_963277665.1 of Viscum album. Classification (NCBI taxonomy): domain Eukaryota; kingdom Viridiplantae; phylum Streptophyta; class Magnoliopsida; order Santalales; family Viscaceae; genus Viscum; species Viscum album. Next base: position 1,110,405,791 of record OY728123.1, read on the forward strand.
TATATATATATATATATTCAGAATATACATATATAATAAATTAGTAAATGGAAAGAAATACACCGTTCATGGAGACGGTAGTCCGTACGTACGCATGAACGCTGTTTTCGTTTCCTTATTGAATTGAATGGAATTAAGTAGATGACATAAATATAAATATAAATAATTCAAGTATCATTATTAGGTCATATATTTCATTAGTACTTATTATATATACTTTATAATCATTCATGAATGGCTAATCATTGAGAATGAATCTCATCGCGTCGTGGAGATGGTAGTCTGTACGTACGCACGAGCGATGATATCGTTCCCATGGTCGTGGAATTGTGTTGAAGTGTATGTATACTATTTAAGTATCAATATCACTTTATAATAATCATATATAGTAACTCATTACACCTTTATACCCATCCTTGTAAGGTGATGGTGGAAAATAGATTACACCACGGCGTGGAGACGGTATTCCGTACGTACGCACGCGCGGTGATTTCCTTTTTCCGTAGGATGGATAGAAGGTTAATTAGAGTTGTTTCATATTTATAATAACATATCAGTATATAAGAAATACTGATGTTATTACTTTATCATGAAACAACTAAAGAAGAAGAAGTTGAAGAAGAAAGAAATTGAAAAGATCGGTAATGGATATTACCTCTTATTTGGAACACTTCTTTGAATCCTCCACTTAGGGAACTAATATTGGTCTTTTAAGAAGACCAGGACCTCTAGGATTATTCTAGGGAAGTGGAGAGGAGAAAATGGCAGGGGTTGGCCGAGCTTGAGTGCTCAATTTGGTGTGAGGAGGAGGGGGGAGGAGCTGTCCTTTTATAAGGGAGGAGAGGGGCACCTTAGGAATACCTCAAAATATTATTTTATATTAAAGTCAAAATCGGTTTATAATGGTTCCAAAGGATCTTATTTCGGAGCTAAAGTGGGTATGGGTCGAAATCCTATCAACCAATAAGATTTAGACAAGTTTAGGGTATTATTTTAACCTTATCAATTAGAATTAGCTCTAAGTTAAATAATTTAACTTTTACCCTGCCTTTTTGTATTCTTTCACTATATGGTTAATACACTTACTATAACATGCTAAACGAACCCCAAATTATTTATTAGTAATACATATATCCTTATCTAAGTCATTTGGCCGAACCTTAGATTTTTAGGAATAAAATAACAATTAATAATATAATATTTTATTTAAAAACTATTTTGTGTCAATTTTGACACTATTTGATATATGATTTTTGTGAAAGTCATAAAAGAATTATATGTTCGAACCAAGTTTATTAAAGCAACAATAATATATCATAGTAACCTAGAAAATTAGTGGAATTCATAAAAAGTCTCAAATTACATTCATTTGAGTATTTATAACATCAATTATGTTAATATTTCCTTAAAAGGGTAATTACTGCATCATCTTTGTGTCATAAATAAATTAATTTATTTAAAGTCTAAAAATTATAAATAAAATATCATTATGTAGGAAATAGTTTTAGATTTCTAATGCATATTTACAATCGAATTTATCTTATGTAAAACCCTATATTAAAAATCTTTTAGTAAATAAACATTGATTTTATCTATTTTAACTCTTCTTTGAATTAAATAATAATAAATGTCCTAATCTAATCCAAGTGGGCCTAAATGATAATATTTTACACTTAAGGTTGTTTTTGGTCGAGATAAACTTGTCCAATAGGATTAGGACATGTGTTAGGGTAATATTAATATCATTTTTACCCTTAATTACCCTATTTACTTTTAACCGTGGTAAATAAAAGTAAAAAGTTACTATTCACCAAAAATTATTTTCATCTCATTGAACCACATTTTACTTACTGACATCAACCGTGTCTCTCGGATTTTTAAAATTCCATTCACAGAAGCGGTAAAATTAAGTTTTATGAAAAATTCAGTTTTTTAACTACCACTTAGTAGTTTCACTATTCATCAAAAATTGATGTTTTTCAGAACAATGCCAAAATTTCATCCTAAGCTATATTTCATATTCCGAATTCAAAAATGAAGTCTATTTTACCAAATTCATAACATAGAAGTTTCATTAATTAATTTTATAATTAAATCCCGCTGTTAAAACAAATAGCGTGTTTTTAAGAAACAATATCTATCAAAAGATTGACACTTGTTTATGTCTGGTTTAAATGTGAAATTACATCCAATGACCAACATTGTATTAAATTGTAAAAATATATTCTAAATATACTTTAAAACCAATCAAATTAATAATTTATCACTATTAATAATTTCAATTGAAAAAGTTTTTTTTAATTAAAATTTAGTAATTTTCACTATTCATCAAAATATGAAAGTTATCCGAAAATCACCAAAATTTCACCTTAGGCTAAATTCAATACTCCAGATCCAAAAATGAAGTCCATTTTGAGAGCTAAAATTTCTAAAATTTAAAAATGTGGTTATTACTATTCATAATGGCTAATTATAATAATATTTTAATAGCATATCGTTGTATAGTGAAACTCGGTATTGCGTACTACACACGCTATCGAGGAAGGTCGCGATTGCGTGTAATTCAAGGCAAGTCAAGGATGCGTGTTGTGTAAGCTCCTTTTGATTTAGCGTACAACACAAGACATTAGTGAAATAAAAAAGAATATTTTTCATAAAATCTCGGGCTGTTACAGCTACAATAGACCCCAATGCATGTGTTTTCCTCATTCGTTTCCTCAGAACGCGGTCCGCCTCGCCCTTCTCATCCTCGTGGGACCCCGTTCTTAGGGGTGGCATTTGTAGACCCCTTCAAACGCGTCCCCAAAATTTTCCCAATGCTTCCATAAACGATCCAATATCGTAGAACTTTTCTCATGCTTCGATTTTGTAGGTCGCAGAGCCCGAACGAAGTTACAGATTAGGAGTTATGGACATTTGAAGTTGGGTTGGAAATCTGGTTCGTGAAGCCCATTCGCGGAGCCCCCTCCGTGATCGCGGAGCACCGCCGCAAAGTAATGAGGTGAGAGACTCCGCGAACCCTCCTAACATTAGAGACGCACCGCGAAGACCCGCCGCAAAGCAGAGGAGGTGGTAACGCTCCGTGAAAACCCTGACATTCGTGAGCCTGCCGCGAAGCCCGGGAGGCAGTACCTCTCCGCGAACGGCCTGACGTTCACAAGCCCGCCGCGAAGCAACCACCGCCCCTTCACGGCACGTGAGCTCTACTTCGCGGCGCCCCTGCCTATAAATACCCATCTCACCCCCCTTCTCACAGGGGGACAGCTACGACCACTTAGCCCCTTGGGCGGCTGATCTCCCGGTCCGCGGAGCTCCGCATTGCGGCTCCACGAGGCCATGCTCAGCGAGCAGCTTCCTTCGCGTTGATTCTCCACGAGCCGAGGCTCCGTGAGTCCATGCTCCACGAGCTAATGCTCCGTGATGCTGATCCGTGAGACCATCCTCCGTGAGTCCATGCTCTGCGATGCTGCTCCGTGAGACCATGCTTTGCGAGAGCCCTTTTCTCTGCGAGAGTCCTTTGCTCCGCAAGAGTCCTTTGTTCCACGAGACCCCTTTGCTCCGCGAGAGCACTTTGCTCCACGAGACCCCTTTGCTCTGCGAGAGAACATTTCTCCGTGAGGCCATGCTCTGCGAATCTACTTCGTGAAGACCCATCCTTTGCGAGGATCCTACCTTCGTGCCCACCGGTCCATACCGCGGGGGCTGTGCCCCTACACCCCCACTCGGGGTCACTACGAGAGATGCCTTATGCTCCTAGCATGAGATGCCACTAGTCCTTTCTACATGACTCTAAACTGTAGTAATCCCTATCTAACAAATGGTAGGATGCCTCTTTCCCCATATGAGAGATGCCTTATTCTCCTAGTATAAGAAGCCAATAGTCCTAACTACCTGACTCTAAACTGTAGTCTTCTCCCTATGTTCCAAACATAGGATGCCTCTTGTCCTATACGAGAGATGCCTTATGCTCCTAGCATGAGATGCCACTAGTCCTTTCTACATGACTCTAAACTGTTGTAATCCCTATGTCCCAAACATAGGATGCCTCTTTCTCCAATCAAGAGATGCCTTATTCTCTTATTATAAGAAGCCAACAGTCCTATCCACATGACTATAAACTGTAGTACTCTCTATGCTCCTAACATTGGATGCCTCTTTCTCCAAACAAGAGTTGCCTCATGCTCCAAGCATGGGATGCCAATAGTCCTACCTAAATGACTTTAAACTGTAGTATTCACCCTATCTAACAAATGATAGGATGCCACTTACCCTATACGGGATATGCCTTATGCTCCTAGCATGAGATGCCAATAGTCCTATCTACATGACTATAAACTGTAGTGATCACCCTATGTTCCAAACATAGGATGCCACTTTCTCCAAATTAGAGATGCCTTATGCTCCTAGCATGAGATGCTAATAGTCCTACCTACAAGACTGTAAACTGTAGTACGCCCTATGTTCCTAACGTAGGATGCCTCTTGTTCCAAACAGAAGATTCCTTATGCTCCAAGAATAAGATGCTCAATGCCATGACTACAGTGGCATGATTCCAACACCCCTTGGCATTATCCCTCTTGTGCACCAGTGCATAGGTGAAGGCCTCAATTCATCAGGGAGTTAGGATTCCCTCATGGAAAGACATGAGAAAGACATTGCGGGCAGCATCCTTGCGTAATCCCCATTCACCATTGCCGCTCCATAGTGGAATCCGAGAAACTCCTTGCATAAGCCCCATTCACCGTTTCCACTCCATTACGGCATCCGGGTAGCTCCTAGCATAAGACCCATTCACCGTTGCCGCTCCTTAGCAGCACCCGGGCAGCTTCCTAGCGTAATCCCCATCCACCGTTGCCGCTCCATTATGACATCCAGGTAGCATCTTTTCATAAGCCCCATCCACTATTGTCACTCCTTTTCAGCGGTAATCCGTTGAAATCCCTATGCAGCGGTAAGCCTTTGACAACCCTATCCAGTGGTAAGCCATTGTGAGCCTATCCAGCGGAAAGCCGTTGCAACCCCATGCAGCGGCAAGCCATTGACATCCGCATCCAGTGGTAAGCCGTTGTGACCCCATCCAGCGGTAAGCCGTTATGAACCATTCTAGTGTTAAGCCGTTGAAACCCACAATCGGCAGTAAACCGGCACCATCCCGAACTATGCGGACTTTGATTCCCTGCCACGGGGATACGTAGGAAGACTTTTCAAGGCTTAATCCCGAAACCATCTTCATCCTTTTCTTCGGGCCTCCATCCTGGAGTAAGTCCCAACACTAAAGGGCCGCCTAACGCGTAATCCCCTCTTCGCTTCTCACGGACGCACCCTTCACGACGTGATCATCAGGTCCTTGCTACCTCTTGTTTCTCACACCGAGCATGACTCACGTGGGATTAGAGTAAGCGTCGGCCATGGAAATACTCTCATCCAACATGACTTCAAACTGTATACCATCGTCCAGTATGACGTTAAACTGTATTCCCCCATCCAGCATGACATTAAACTGCACACCCATTTGAACTACGAGGTCCTTGATCCATGTCAAGGCATGGTACGTAGGAAGCCTCCCTGAGGTTAAAGCCCACCTATCCTCCAATTTACGTCAAGTTCCACTTGCGTCCAACATGACGTTAAACTGCATTCCAGTCTGACGGCAACCCATTGTGACCAACCCGAACTACGGGGACTTTGATCCATGGCAAGGCATGGTACGTAGGAGGCCTCCCCGAGGTTCAATCCCATCCCCATTTGGACCAAGGTCCCTCCTTCCTCACGTCAGTTCGCAGACACCCACTATCCGAACTACGAGGACTTTGATCCATGTCAAGGCATTTTACGTAGGAAGCCTTCACAAGGTTCAAGCCCACCACTAGTGGAACCCTGGGTCTACTTTCAAGTCGGTTCACCGATGAAACCATTTGAACTACGAGGACTTTGATCCATGTTAAGGCATGGTACGTAGGAAGCCTCCCCGAGGTTTAAGCCCATCCCCCATTGGACCAAGTTCCACCTTCACGTCGGTTCAGTGACGAATTCCATCATTTGAACTATGAGGTCTTTGATCCATGTCAAGGCATAGTACGTAGGAATCCTTCATGAGGTTCAAGACCACCACCCATCGGACCAAGGTCCACCTTCAAGTCAGTTCACTGATGATGCCCATCGGACCAAGGTCCAAATTCACATCGGTTCGCTGACGATGGCCGTCGGACCAAGGACTACCTTCACGTCGGTTCACTGAAGACATCCATCGGGCCAAGGTCCACCTTAACCTCGGTTCACCGGCACCATTCCGAACTACGCGGACTTTGATTCCCTGCCACGGGGATACGTAGGAAGAATCTTCAAGGCTCAAGCCCAACTTCACTGTCGCCCATGCGATGGTCCCATTTCATTCCCCCCCACTTCATCCATCCATCCATCACCCATCTTGATTCTCACCCGAGCCGCCAAATCCTGGTGGTATCATGCCATCCACCTCCTCGCTGCTCCTAGCAGCACCTGGGCCGCTATCCATGCGTAAGCCCCAACATGTCTCTGGGTCATTGTTCCCTGTGTACACCCCGATTCATCACCCCTTCGAACTACATGGGTTTTGATCCCTGTCCTCTACATAGGGTACGTAGGAAACCTCCAAGAGGTTAAATCCCAACCAATGGTAATCCATGGTGTTCTCCATCCTAGGGTGCACTTCCCATGATCCGCCCTCAGTGGTGTTCAGATCAGCCATTACGGTGTGACATCTCCCCTCCATGGGGCACACCACCTCAGATCCGTCCTCATTGGGCGTTCTGATCCATCCCCTTGGTAAACCTTCCAGGTTTTCCCTCCTAGGGATATACCAATCTCATCCGTCTCTATGGGACTTTTTGATCACCCTCATTCCGTCTCCGTAAGACGTTAAACTCACGGCCTACCTCGTGATAAACATGAGATGCCTAAGGAACACCTCGGATGACACGCCTTTGGCGTAACCGTCTCTGTAAGATGTTAAACTCACGACCTACCTCACGATAAACATGACATGCCTGAGGAAAACCTCGGATGACACGCCTTTGGCGTAACCGTCTTCGCAAGACGTTAAAGATGCTGCATACCCTGTGTTAAACATGGGAAGCTGAGGAAAACCTCAGGTACATGCCTATGGCATATGATTCACCGCACTTGACGCGGGATTCCTCGGGTTATGCACCCTTGAGATGCCCTCTCATGAGGAAGAATACAGGTTCTCCAATGTTCACGCACCCAGAGATGCCCTGACATGCCTGATGTTTCCATCTACTCCGACCGAAGGTCACTACCATGTCAAGACCCCATGGAATGTCTTGACGGAAGTAGTGTAATTAACCGGTGTCCATGAATATATGGCACCGGGAATAAGATTCACGAACAACGTATTAAATCTATGAGGGAGACCAGGACTAGGTGATGACTTCTGAGGAGGAATCCACAAAAGGAAGAACTGACATCCCATCATCCCGTTTCGATCAAGGAGAAGACGTACTTGAACAAGGAACGAATTCCACCCGCCTTTGGAAAGCGGGAATGCGGGGCAACAGCAGCGCGTCCTCCTCCGCAGACGGACGGATGCGCGCGCCTCGACGAAAGCGTCAGAAACAATAACAATTATAAAAATATAGAAAAACTATATTTCATTTCACTTGGCCAACTAAGAATTATCATGGGGATTTAAACACACCGTTATTCTAATAAAATTACATTGTATAGTTCACATAAGTCACACACACACTCACATTCCAATAAAGTCAAATATCATTATATAAAAGTCATAAAATGGTAAGGACATCCAACCTCAAGCATATCAGAACTCAAATAAAAAAAATCCACAATAAGAATGAATAAACAAATTGTAAATTCCTATAATCACTTGAAAATTTATCACATATGGATTTTAGAATAAATATCTTATTAGAAGAATTCATTTTGGGTTAATATAGGAATAAACATACAAAATGGAAATAACAACAACAAAAAGATCTCTAATTGGGAAATTGAATTGAGGAAATTATGGTGGATATGTGTTTCTATGCTTTATAGATGAAAAGAAAACTACTTATATAATTCTATATACATTATATCCATGCATGAAATATTAAATATAAGGTTTATTTTGATAAAATATAAGCAGTTCATGAAAAATAAGTAAAAAATATAAAAACACCTTTAATTTCTATATTTTATGGGCCATTATATGATGAAAACACGTTCCATGTAGAATAGAAATGCTAAAATCACTTAGAGAAGCCTCTTGGTTTGATATTCTTTGAAACATGAGGAAGAATGAGAGTTTTTAAGGTGTTATAAGGTTAAAATTTTAATTATCATAATAATTAATACTACAAGCATGGTTTGGATGTATGGTTTTGACAAACCATATTCCAAACATATAGAATCCACTATCTAAAATAAACCACGGTACCATGGTTTCCCCTCAGTTTTTGGAAAGCATACACTAACTGTGTGAATTCCAGTTTCTATAAAGTCACCAACTACTAATTTACCAAGAAAAAACAAATAGTTTCTCTTAATTGCATATCAACCATGAAGCATTGAAACACTTCAAAATATTTACGAATTTATCCATAAACTCCCCAAGACCAAAACTCAACAAACCATAATATAAAACCCACAATGATTAGAAAAGAATATTCCAAAATTAGAAAATATGTGGTTCCATATATTATATATGTATCATTCTCACATTTTGGCATATTTTTTAAAATGTTTTTAGAATAAATCTTTAGGAAGGTTTTAGAAGAAGGATTCAGGTATGGTTTTTATTTATATTCAAACTATTTTATAAATTATATATAAAGGATTTTTTTCTTTTAAAAGTAAAGTCGTATTTTTTCAAAGGGTGTTTAGAATGTTTTTATTAGAAAGATTAAATAATGATTTCGTTTTGAAACTATAAACTCATCCATTTTATTTAAAAATAGTTATAAAGTAATATATTTTAACCATGATCTGGTATTTTAAGTATAGATTTATGCATGTTATGCCAAGGTAATTTTTAATTGTTTTCCTCTAGTTTAGGAAGGAAATATAGAACTAATTGATGTTTATTTTTTCTATGTATTTCTATGTCAAAACCTATTTCATAATCATATTCAATATAATATTTATGAAATATATTAGTAAAAATTTTCATAGACTTAGCAGGTTATATTTTTTAGTGGGATTTGGGTTTTCACCCTTGGTTTGTCGATGGTCAGTTGGGAAATGGGTGAGAAACCATGGGTTACCTAGAGATTTATCAAAGTATTGATCTAGTTGTTGTTAAGATGGTTATTGGGGTCAATAATAGGTTAATTATAGTGGCCCAAAGTTTATCTTGGTTTGGGAATTTTATCATCCACTTCAACATAATATACTTTTATATTTTGGTATTTATTTTAATCTACTTATGTTGTTCCATAATTTTATAAAATTTGGTTTTATTATTGCAATGTATATTTTTTAAAATATTTAAACAAATAGGTGGGATCAAAATTGTTGGATATGACCCAATTGGTATGATCATATTTATTTTCTTCTTATTATAAGTGTTGTATATTCATACAAAGTATGGATATTCCATGATGGATTATTGGTAATCAATCTTCAATATTTAACTCTAATTTTAGAGAAACATCATTCTTAAAGTGGGTTTCTTGATGAATAGACTCTAGTTTTTACCAATATAGATCCATAACTCTGAATTATCCATTAGTGGACCATATTTGGTGTTAGTTTAAGTAGAAACCAATTCTAGTTCAATTTAATTTTTATTAGTTCCTACGTTCATAGTAAGGCCTAGTTTTTGAAATCAAACTCTAATTATTTTATATGTTGATAGTTTTGAGATAAGGATGTTGGGACTTGAGAGGGAGGCACTGGAAGAGTGTCATGTGCTCTTTTACTTCTGGATTATCATGTTGGAATCATTATTTGGGATTTTAGTACTGATTTTTATTCTCAGTTTGATGGATTTTTTTGGATTATTGTTTGATGTTCATATTGGTAGTTCTTGGGTCATCATTTGAAAGTATTGAGTTGCATAGGGGGATTTATTATATGTTTTGAGAAAAATATAAAAGGGGATCGAGATGTGATGTTGGATTATAGGGCCTGAAAACCCATTATGTGACCAAGTACTTGATTCCATATATATTTTTGGGGTGATTGAATGATTGACCCATATCCTTCAATCATGTGTACATGATGATCTTGGTTCAATACCTTTTTTGGATTTCCTATTTAGGCTTGTTGATTTTTGGATATTCATAAGTGTTTTGTAAAATGGTAAAAAGGTTATGTTGAGTATTGTTTTTTTTGTGAGTGGATTTTATTTTTCTTATTTACTATGGACCAATTGGATCATATCATGGCTGTGTAGATATTCATTTCTAGGTTGGTGTGTGTATGAAAATAGTACTGAAAGAGAAAAGTGTTTTTGATATGAAGTGTGTCATTATGAATTCTTTTAAATATAATATCTTGATTCATAAATTTTTTTGATGTGGTAGATATGATTATGAAGTTCAAAAATTTATTGTTATTATCATTATATCGAAAAGTTTTTTTTTGAAATTTAATATTTTTAATTTTCTAAGGAATTTGAACTCTCTTGGGATGTATTTAAAGAGTGGATGTTTTTAATATGTTGAATTTGGAAGGTTTTTTTATTTTAAACAAATTTAAAGTGTTTTGAAATCTAAATTGATTTTTTATAATTTTTTTTATGGGTAATTGATTTTATAGTCAAGGTATTTTAGTGTACTGAAATGACTAAACAGGTGTTCTTAGTTATTTAAAATTAAGAACAATAAAAGGTAGGTTTATTTTTAATGGTAGTTGATAATTTCTAAAAATAGATTTTCAGGATTGTTTGGGTCTTTATCCTTAGTGATTGTTTTAAAATAAAAATATTTTTAATTAAAAAAGGTGATTTTTTGATTCATTTCTAATCACCTTTTTTAGAATAATTTTCAAAATTATATATTTTTGGTGGTTTCATACTTGGGATTTGTCCATTGTTTTATTCTAGAGGATCTTTAAAAGATTTTTATTTGAATTGGTGAATTTTATAATTTCGGTCATGTCATTGAGTTGAGTTTATTTATTGTTTTGTTTTTCATAAGCATCCCAGAATGTTCTTGTCTAAATTCAGAGTGCTTATATATAGAAGTTTTTCCTCCTTTTGATTATAACACTTATTTGAATTAAAATGGACAGGTAAAGTATTTTATAACTATGATACTAGGTTGGATATTTGTATGAGTGAGGGTAATTTTTCATAGATATACATATGTGCTCTCAAATTCTGGGTGATTGTTTGTTTTTTAATTATTGTTCGAATGAGTTTTGAGATGTTTTAGAATTATGGATTAGTAATAATTTTTTTATCCTTATGGTATTTGGTTGTTTATAGTTTTAGAGTGGTAGTTAATTGGGTGAATACCTATTATGGGATTTATGATCAGTGAGTTTAGAGTAGCTGTGGCTTTGGGAAATCCCTTTTTTGTATATTCATTGGGATCCTTTTTGGTATCTATTTTGATAATTGGTTCATTTGGGGATATTTCTACCTCGTTTCTCAATATGGTTTTTTGTAACCTATGAATAGTATAATCCTTTGTTTGTGTTGTCATTTTCTAGTCAGTATATGGGAAAACCTATGGTATGTGTATGGGTAACTTGGAGAGATGTTTAATTCTGATTTTATAACTATGTGTAGAGTTTTCTATTGAGATCACTATGGGAAGATGTTCTTGCAAGCATTGAATTGAGTTACCCTCATATTAATTTCATGAACCTATGGTTAGAACCATATTGTTTCTTGATAATGCATGTTTTTATAGTTAATATATTTGGTCTCTTAATATGTTGAAATTTTATTGTTATGGAATTATGGAATTTGGGAATCCTTCTTATAATAATCATCCCTTCTTGTTTTGATATTGTTATTTTTGGTTGTCTTTGGAGGGAGGAATTTTGAAATTAATTTTGAATATCTTGGGATTTAGGTTTATTGGTGAAGTAATCTCTTTCTATAAAATATCTTGTTGGTGATTCCTTATTTTAGATCATTTATAAATGGTGGGTTGAGCTATAGTTGGTATTAATACTATTAGTGCTTATAGTCAATTGGTTATAATTTAGATCTAGTAGGAGGATGCATGATTCTATTTGAGAGTTCGTCATTTTGTTTTGGGAATTATTGTGTTATTTAATGGTAATTTATTTTCTCAGGGGTTATAACCTCCTTAGGTTCATATTTTAGAATTTAATTCTATATATTCTTAGGATTTTTTCCTTATTGTTGTTTACTGGGACCTGAGTCTTTTTAGGGACAAAACTAGGAATTGTGGAGATACTTTTGACACAATACTTTTTATTTTGGAGTTAATTTTATATTATTTCATCTAATTGAGGGTATTTTAATTTCCAATTATTTTTATACATTGAATTTTAAAAAATTTAAGGGTTTTAATGGTCCCATGGTATATTTATATGGATATGGAAATCTTTGAGGTTTCTCCAAGTGAGTGATTCATTTTTTAAAATTTCCATTTGACAGGGTTGGAAAATTGTTACTCAACCCATTAATTGTATCAAAGCCTAGGTGTGTCTTTAAATGATTTAAAAATCGGTGGTTGACAATGGTTTTTAATTTTAAATGTGATTTTCATACAAATTGGTTTCCAGTTGAAGTATTTCTTATTTTTTAAATGGGTTGTTCAATTAGGAAATTTTTGGTTTTCCCATGTGAGTTTAATTATTAAATATGAGGATGTATTTGAACTTCTCAAATGTTATTTAGAAGAAAATAATGATTTGTAAATTCATTTTCTGATAAAGAACTATTTTTTAGTTTAAAGAGTTATTAAAAATGGGATTTTAAATGGCATGAGTTATATTAGCATCCCAATATTATTTGGAAATAAATATTTGGAACATTATGATAAAGAATAATAATAAATTTTTGAAACTCTATTTATTCCCATTTTTCAAGTACATATTATCATTATAGGTGGTTATTCATGTGTGTGGATACCATGTAATGGAAATGTGGGGATTATTCTTCTGAGGGTGTTGGAGGAGAGATAATATTTATTTTAATTTTTCTGAATTTTTACATGCATTGATCATATGGCTCGTTTTTTTATAACCTCATTTGATTAATGTATTGGGAATATTAGTAATTTATAGATGACCTGGATGAGTACAATCTCTATAGTAGATAGATTTTAGACTAGAGTTTCTAGATGGTTTAAACCGATCTGGTTGATCCAAAAGGGAAAAATGTTTTATAGTTTATATAGGTAGTACTGTGCTCCTAGAGGTTTTATTCATGTAATGTTTTAATAGAAATTGTTGGAAATTGATATATTTGTTAGTTTTATACTAAGTTAAATTTCACAAGATTGGTTCTTTATTACTAGAGTCCATGGGGTTTTACTATTATTCCAAAAAACTATTCATGATTGAATGTGTGATTCCATCATTTTTTTGTTAATATCCCCTACCTACTATTTTATTTATTGAAACCATTTCATTGACTGATTATTTTTCTTTATCATGTGAAATTTTTATTATGGTTCATTATTATTTATACTTCTTCTCTAATGATATGTTTTTTTTAATTTTTGTAATGATATTTTAAGGAAGGTTTTGAAATAAGGATAAAGTTTCCGTCTTAATTCACCTTTTAACTATTTGGTAATTTTTTTTATATGTTGTGTTCTTTTAAATATTATGTATTTTCTTTCAATGGGTTTTTAAAATATTTTGATAAGGTGGAAATATTTTTTTTTGAAACTCATTACCAATACTTTTTATATCCAACGGTTTTTAAATGAAAAGTTTTAAACCTTGGAGTTGGGTTTTAATTATTATTTTAGGATTGACATGCATAGTTTATCTTTATTGTTTCCCATTTTTTGGAATGAAAAATTGAAAAAATTTATACTTTTTTTATTTCTTTATATATAATAAATCTATTTTATAATTCTATTCAATAATATTTTGGAAAATAATAGGAAACATATTTCATAAAATCAGAGGGTGGAAACCTATAATGTTATATAGATCAAGACTATATATTTTTAAGGATCCATGTTTTATATGGATTTTTGATTTAACCATTATTCCATTTAGTGGGAGATTTGGGATGGTGTAAAATACCCTTGGGTTGCATAGAGATGGATTCAGGGATTGACTAGTTTGGGTTTGGATAGTTCACATGGATTATGGAGAATGTTTTTGGTGTTGTTCAAGGTTTATCTATTTTTGAGAACTATATCAGACACTTTGACATGATATACATTTATATTTGGGTTTTTATTTATACCTTCTTTCATTATTACTTATTTTCATTTGTTTTGGATATTTTTTGAAATTAATATTGTTGTATTTTTAGAAAAAATGGGTTGGATCCTTATTTTTGGTTATGAATGATTTGGTCTATTAATCTTTATTTTATTATAATTATTAGAGTTTTATGATAATCTAAAATATAAACAATACATATAGGACTATTGGTAATTGATCCACTCTCAATAAAATTTATTTAAGGGAATATTCATTCCCAATATGTATTCTCTGATTCACTTTTACTAGTTACCAGCTCGTGGGGGAAGGGAATACCCTTCATACCAATAAAAAATATTTTTTCAATGCTGATAAATATATATTACCATACTGGTTCATTACATGACCAATGTATTATAATAATTCCTTTATTAATACAAAAATATTTCTATTTTTCTTGTGTTGATAGTCCAACTCTTCCAGTGCTCCATTGATTTTAACCATTATGTCAATAAATCCTTTGGTTTGGTATTCTTCCTTGATTTTATATATTTTTTTATTTTATATTTTTATTATAATCACTTCCATATATAAAATAAATTCAACCTATTCATCCCCAATGAAATATTCATCTTCTTATTATTTAATAAATGAACTTTCTACTAAAACCCCTTTCTAGTTGGGTTACCAGAATAAATGTTTGATATTTTGGGAAACATTATCTACTATATAGAAACTAAAACTTTCTTTAACAACACTATCATCCTTCCATGGAAATATTTATATAATATCCCCAAATTGTCAATAATTAAATGAATCTAGTGGTATTTTAGCTTTATACCCCCTTTCCTCACTTGAAGTTTCTTGATTCTGGTGATTTGAATTCATCACTGATATCTTGTTCATTTATCCCAACATCAAATATCCTTATATTCCCCATTTCATTAAAATTAATATCAATTTATAGTTGAATTAATGTTATTTATAATTTCCCAAACATTTTATATGTCATTGTCTTATTATGAATATCGTCATGTAATATTTTTACCAGTTCTTCTTCTTCTTCAAGTTTTAATGCATTAGTATTGTATAAAGGTGGCCATATTATAATTATTTTATTAACAATTTTAAAATTCTAGATCATCCTAAAATCATCAATTTTTTAATGAATAACTTTTAATTTTTCTTTTTTAGCTTTTTATATCCATTATAAATATTTTCCTATTTGACTTAATTAAATTTCAATGATGTTAATTTCCTAAAATTCTTATATTTTTGGTTTAATTTGACTCTAGATATTTTATTTTTTGACTTTAAATTTGTATTGAGATATTCACTCTTATCTTGAATCAAAAACATGTCTATAAAATCACTAACTTGTATTCAAAAAATTACAATAACAAAAATGTCATGTATCAGAGACCTAAATTAAAATATCATCTGATTCTCCCATATCTAGAATTTTGAACCATTGAAAAATGAACTCCTTTTTCAGCAAACATATTACATATAATATCAAACATCTAATGACAGAATAAATGTTGAAGGACCATAATGATATGATAAAATTTTCTATACCAACTAGACTAATACACCCATATTGTGGGGAGTGAACAATTTTTTTAATTATTTTTTTCTTCTAATATATATTTCCCTCATTATAGAAAGAAAATTTCAGACCTATAATTATTCAATCACACACAATATCTAGATATTGATGTTAAAATATGGGAAGAGGATTTTACTTAATTCATCAAATAGGTATAATCAAAGGAGAATATGTTGATAGTGTACTGAAATACAAGGGGATAAAAATAATCATTATACGTGTAAAAAAGAATAATAAAGAAAAATTATCGATTATATGGACACTCCCAGATCATTTCTCTCTTTAATTTCTTTGAGATAAGTAATATAAGAAAAATGTGATTTGATGATCGCTTATAATTATTCATCACAAAATATGAACACTAAATGAGAAAGGGGGTTGTCATTTTTATTTTTTCATCACTTAACTCTTGATATTCAATGTATCTTTTCACAACAATCCCTACTCCCAATATGTTTCTTTAACTCATAGATATTTCTAGATAGAAGGAGTCTCGCTCACCATATCCTCTATTTATTCACCATCTAATTCATTTATTTATATAAATTAATATAACCATATGAATATGATTCTTATAATATTTGGAGTGACATTATCCATATTATCTTCTCAACCAAAACATGCAACTTTTTCCCTATGATCTTTGGCTCCTTAAATTTTCAATAACTCTCAATATTTATTAACCTTTTATTTCTCACAGTTTTCATCAATTTTCATGTTTTATTTCTTTTAAAAATCCATAATATGTGAAATATTCCATTTATAAATAAATAAGTCCTTTAATAATGATATGAAAATTTTATTGTTACGTGAAAACATCTATCATTGGATGCATTATTAATTGTATTGTATGATAGATAATGTTTATCATAATTATTATACCACAACATTATCAGTCATATTGTATGAATAAAAATAGAAAAAACCCATACCTATGGACCTATGAGTACATTTAAATATCTCTATGAAGATAAATAGTATAAAATTTTCCTATCTAGACAACCCTTAAGCATCATTGTTTCTCATAGGCCCCCTTTATGTAATGTTATGATTAACTTTATGTGTTATCCTAGAAATCTTTACATATCATCTCGGTAACCACAATATATATTGGAAAAATTAATATTATGGGATTACCTTTTTCAAATTCTTTTTAGTGACCTATTTGTATTGAACCTATTATATTTATGTTTTTTCTTGGTTACCCTTACATATTGTGAATTTTCATAATCCATGTAATTGGTTACCTACACATATCAACCTAGTTACCTTTAAACTTAAATACCAAGTAAATTTATGGTTTTTAATTGGTAACCATTATTTAATTAGAAATTTCCACATTTATGAAATTGGTTACCTTCATGTATCATCGTTGTTTACTTAACACATAAAAATTGAGTACCTTTATGTATATAATTTAAATTCTATTACAAAAAAATTTATCCAGCCAACTCAACTCAACTCTTATCTTCTTCACACAGATCAAAACCCTAAAATGAAATTTAATTTAAAAAAACACTATCATAAATTCTATGGTTTCAACATAATATCATCCTCATACTTCACATCATACCAATGAGAAATGAAAAATTAAACATGAATTTTCAATAAGTTCCACTCAATTAAATATAAAAAAAATATTTTTTATAATAATTATTTTAGGGAAAACTAAAATCCCAAGTACATGATATTTCTCCCTAACACATAAAAATTACAATGTATTGAATGTAAATTTTTTAAATAATTAAACAAGTAAATAATGATATAGGGAAGGGAAAATATATTATGTTTTAACATAGGTGGAATCATTTAGATGGAGTTCCTTCTCTTGATACTTAGAAAAATAAATAATGAAGTATTTAAGAAAATTCCTAGAAATTTTATACCACTTTCCACTAGAATTATGTAAATATTTTATTCAACAAAAAAGATAAAAAAGAGTAATAATATTATGACATGGACATTATGAATGATACACACTTGTGAGGAGATTTAGCATATAATTATATATGAGGAGCTTATTATAAATAATTTTTTTTATTAATTATATCAATATTTATAGCATCTATCATCTCACTATAGACTTTGGTTCTCTCATATGAATCACCATATATTTATTCAAACTGTTGAATCTATAATTTCTTATACTCACATACATATGAGATATTTGTCTTACATTTTTTGAATACCCAATATAATGCCTCTCTAGCACCATGGATAGGGGAAAATATATTATAATAAAAAATAATATGGGTACATAATGATAAGGATTTTAAAAGATACATTGAACACCCAAAGTGATTCATCTAGGCACACACTCTAATTACTCATGTTTGATTATACCCTCATCTTGGCCATTATTTTTGGATTATTAATGTTGATATTTTATGATAAATTATAAAATTATAGAGTAATGACTTCATATTGTGACTAAAAAATGAGAATATAACTAGCTAATTGTAACCCTAAGAAATTAAAAAAAATAAAAATTATGAGATTTAATATATTTATCCACACTAGAGTTACCATTTGTCATTTTATTAACTTATTTCCAATAATAATAACAGTCAACAAATAATATTATGTACCAAAATAAAAAATAAATATTTTAAGGTTCCATACATTTAATTCCCCATACATAAAATGAATCATAAAAAATAATAGGTTTCAAATACATGTCACTTACCCTTGATATATTTATTGTAAATTGAGATTATGTACATGACATAATAATCTCATGAGAATCCCAAATAAATATGGGCCACTAAAATCTAGAGTCAATGAACTTTTAGGTTGTTTAATTAATTCTAAAGGGACCTTTATACGGCATTGTTAACAAAATCCCAAGACTATGTTCAAATTATTATTTGGGAAACACTAACAAATATATTTTTCAACACAAATCCTTTACCACTATGAGTCGTCATTAATTTATCGATATGAATCATGTATAATTTACATTTTTTCCATACAAAAATCATTAAAGATGAATGATTCCCCAAAATGATTCACAATATCTATATAACCTGGGGTAATGTCTTTTATATTATAAAGTTTCTCATCATAGAATAACTCTTCAATGATGAGTTTTAAGTCAATATGTTATTCTAATGTTGTCAAAATCCTACTAATGTGGTAATGTATTAATCTTTACACACCTATATCTTCACATTTATCGAGGTTATACTCTAGGACTATTGAAACCCATCATATGAAGTTTTCCATATCCTATAAGTACATAAGAATAATATAATGGGAAGTATGATAAAAAACATGATGAACATTAACACAATATGATAGGAATGAATTTTTTAAAAGAAAAACATAAGGTATAGAAGCCATGTTTTAGTCATAGAATAATTTTTTAGGGTAAGGTCTAATCTATTTGATGAATATGAATTAACATAAGGTTCACTCCCAATCCATTATGATAAAGTTTCTTTAATTGCATAGTCAGAGGCATAATACATGAGTTTGAAGGGGATATCACAACTTAGTTGTTAAATGATGGGTGGATATATGAGACTCCTTATTAATTTAATTAAATAATCCCTTAAGTAATGATCAAATATAATCTCAAAATTTCTAAAAATAACTTATATAAGTGAAGATCAATCTAAATGTTTTTTGATAAATCGGTAGTAAAAACTAGAATGAACCAAAAAAATATCACATATCTTAAACACATTTTGGGAACATTAATGAATAAATTACATGAATTTTTGACTTATCAAGTTTGATAACCTCCTTAAAAACAAAATTTCATAATATAATTACATATTCTAAAATGGAATGAAAATTTTCATAATTTAAAATAATATTATTTATAATACATTTATGAATCATATAACAAATATTAGACAAAAAATCATCATATTAATATCCCTAAATAGTGAAATAATCCACGAATACCTCTAAAAATTGATCTAGGTAATCTTAAAAACTCCTAATAATATGTTGATGGAAAGTACAAAGAGTATTAAACATGCCAAATGACATCATCATTTATTAGAATATTCTAAATAGTCAAGGAATTGTCATATTTTATTAATCCATATAGGATATATGAATCTTGATATATCTAAAAATTCAATAAATGAAATAGTAATTATACTTACCTACTAACCATTATAATATTTTTTCAATAATGGATAAAAGAAAAAAAATAAATTCAAGTATGTTTTTTAATGTTGTGGTGGTCTCTATAGATACACCATCTACTCAAGTTAGAAACAATTAATTACGTTCAATATAAAAAACAAAATGAAGGTTTTTTTAGGTGTTATTTTAATTAGACTAACCCATTTACCATAAAATATTATATATATCATCCCATATTTTATAATATTTTAATAATATCATTTTTTAAAATGTCAGGTGGGTGGGGTTTAATTGATATTGTGGTTACCTTAATAGGTTATCCCAATCCTAAAGGATTATTCTATATATTCATAGAGATCAGTTAATAAAAAGGATATTTGAAAATGTATCCATATATCTTTCCACACTCTTAAAATGTTAATAAATTTTAATTTATGTTTTAAAGGGTTTTTTATTAAAATAATTAAAATCAATTAATAAACACCTTCTGAGGTATTTGTGAAAAAAAGTCAATTATTTAGTGTGAATAATCTCATTTAAACCATATATCAGATCAATTTTCCCCTCTCAATGGGAAATTTAGTACCAATGGTTATTATCTAATAATAAATGTGTTTATAACTCTAACAATGTAACAAATCAACAATATAATTACGTATGGGGAATTTGTACACACTATTGCAATATTATATTGATGACTCCTAACCCAAAAAAACGGAAGAAAAAGAACATATGGGTTCAAAAGATGAATTTTAAATGTCACCATCCATTAGTAGCACATTAATTTTGTTAACTCATAAAGTGGAGTATTCCATTAAGGTGTTTTCATTTCATATAGAATGACAAAATGTATAACATCACAACCTAATTCCCTAAAGATGGTACCATTATATAAATTAAGGGGTAATTTTCAATTTTTAGAAATTTCATATCAATAATAAGCAGTGTATTTCCTTGAAATTTATCAAATACATTTTTAGTACATATAATCCTATGGGTAAAACACTTTATCTATACCAACACATCGTATAATACCCATATAGAGCATGTTATGCATCAAATCACCAATTGAACAACAATACCCATGTGATTTAAATATATTATATTAAAAGAAGATAAAATTAAATTAGGAATAATATTAATAGTATGGCTAAGATCAAGAATATAATTCCATAAATAAAACTCTCAAGTGGTACATAAAATTGAGAGGGTTCCCATATACTTTCACATTATTGGAATAATCAATTGAATGAATATCAAGATATTCATTTTTATGATTACTCTATCATCCTATTAAATTCATTGGTAGTTGGTAAAAATTTATTTAGTAGACTTTGTATATTGATAATTTTTTTAAATACATTAAGAAGTGAAATCTTAACTGTATATTTTTAAATGTGTTAGTAATTTCTTTATCATGGGCATTATAGTTATATTTATTAGGGTATTTGATTATTTTTAGAAAATTAATGTTTAAATTTAACTTCATTGGTGGAATATCAACCTTTTTTTCATTTTAATATGATTTATTATCATTTAAATCATTTAATGATTGTAAAAGAGAGATTTCAAGAATTAGACTTACCAAAAGGGGTTTCTTTAGCATCGATATGAATCCTAGTAAAATATTTATCCTTTATTCTTTAAAGGACAATCAGATATAAACTACCTTTATCATTGGTATTTCTACATTGTTGAGAGAGAATTTATCTATATCAATTAATTTTTTATCTCACCAATGGTGTTGGATAATTATACCACTTGAGTATATAATTATTTAATATGTTTTTTTTTATTGTAACTAGAGGTTTTTAGAATCCATTTTATTCACCATATATTCACGACTTGGTTCTAATGTGAGGGTTATTAAGGTCCATTCGTTGCATATATGTGATATATTTTTTACATTTCTTATGGTGGAACTAAGTAATATTTGGTTTAATTTAGTTATCCCTTCTTGGTTTTGTTGTTTTCCTTTCCACACAAGGCTAGTTTTGTTTCATGTAGTTTTCTTTCTTAAATGTGATGTTTTTCCAAAATAGAGGTCACACAAATACTATTTTCAAGACATAGAATAAACATGATATTTGGGTTACTAATAAGACAGATAAGTGTTATTAGAAAAAATACCAAAATATAAATAAATATATAGAGATTTATAATAACATTTATATATGAACATTTGTAATAAAAGATTATCCATTTAATCAGGTATAGTACCCAAATT
Source organism: Viscum album (assembly GCA_963277665.1). Lineage (NCBI taxonomy): Eukaryota > Viridiplantae > Streptophyta > Magnoliopsida > Santalales > Viscaceae > Viscum > Viscum album. Next base: position 1,110,428,041 of record OY728123.1, read on the forward strand.
TTATTAAAGTTTAGAAATGCATTCCTCATGGACACCTTGAGTGGGTTAAATCTCTCATGTCCCAAATAATTATTCATTTAAGGAAACTTATCTATTAAGAAATGACTAGAGTGGGTGCTCTATCTATCATAGCACCACTAGTGACAATATGAATCATTAAATGTTCTATAGGGATACAAACCTCATAGAATTATAGAACTATTAGCAGTTTAAAAATTTGGTTGTCATAGAAACCTATGAAAATTATTCAAATGTTAGCCAACACTAAGGGTCTCTCCTTATTCTTTCTTAATTCAACATATTTATTTTATAGTGGATGAGTTACCTATGGTTGTGAAAAATTTCACTATAAATAGATATTTAGGTTAAGATAGCTTTTAATAATGGTAAGAAGATAGTATAACTAGTCATTGGATACACCATTGAGACAGGGGGGACAACCATATATTTTATGAGGTTTACTATAAAACCATGTGGTTTCATGGTTAAAAAAATATGGAATTCCTTATGGTGTTTTTATGGGTCGTCATTTGAAATACCATTAAATTTTAATAGTATATGGATATTTTATGATTTAAGACAAATATTTTGAGCCAATTTTTGATATTAGATGTAAATAGGATTGTCTTTCACTTTTGTGATAACCCATTCTTTTTGTGTCCTATTATTTTTTGTCATTATTTTCATTTATATACTAGGATCAATCTCGGTTTTATTTATAACCTCTTGAGAGTCTTTGATAATTTTTTCATCCCTGCAGATTTAATTTTAATCTCTATAAGCCAATTTAATTGGTAAAACTATTTTTTGTGTCTCAAGGTAATGTCAAATATCCCTAAGAGGATATGTGAATTAGGGGTGATCATATTTTTATAGAATAAGATTAACTTAAAATTACTCCTTCCATTAAGTTAATTGATACTCTCTTATCAAATAATATGGGTATAAATTTATAATTAATAATAACAAATTTCTCCTATATGTAGTGTAGATAATGAATGTAAATAATAGAAAAAAATATTTTTACAATTTTCTTCCTCAATTTGAAGACCTACAATTTTTCATGTCTACTCTTATCAAGTCACAAATTTTTCACTATTATATTATTATAAATAAAAGTGTTGTGGGACTTTTTTTATCCTTAACACAAAATGTTCATCCCAAACACGAAATCTATCAAAATCAAATAATACCGAATATTATTAGTTTAAAATGTTACTATGATCTTGAGAAAGTCTTCACAAGTGAAATGTAATTCTAATAGAGTATATTCATTTAACCCTTCTTCGACATCTGATAAAATTAATTCTAGGGATCTTAATTTTTTATTTAAAACCTCAATATCTAGTTTTATAAAATTTCTTAAAAACATGTAGTTTTTGTATTCCCTAAAATTCAAACTCAACGAAATATTCCTTGAAATATCTAATCAAAAACTTTAGATCCCAATTTTTATTTTTTTCATCAAGTAGATATTTCAAATTTTGCGTACTAATTTTTAAAAATTTCTTTTAAATGATCTAGAGATCCTTTGAAAGATTCAGTAGTAACTAATAAGTTTAGTGTATGAAAATCATTGAACTATTTTATTTTATCACCTTTTAATTGTTATTAAACACCATTTAATCTTCTAATAATTTTATATTCAATTAAAATCTCCAAAAAACCCCAACATCAACTAATTTTACAAATATTTCTCAAATCAAATATAAAATTAAAAACATCATTTCATAATTAACATAATGTGAATAAATATCTGATAATTTTTCTAATTAATTGAATTTATATGAATTTTAATTCTTTATTAATTTTCTCAGACCACTAATATTTGATGTATTTAATGATATTCTTCACATGTATTTTATTAATAACTACTTATTCTAGAAATGAATTATTTATTACTCAAAAATTCATTCATAAAACCTTTCACAGATATATATATCCTTCTTACAAGGAATCATTTTTCACACAGATCACTCAACTATTGGTTTGATATATTTTTCATATGCTATTCCTTTTCTTGAAGTAAATTAATTTTATCTCACAACACCTCAACATATTTACTGTATTAACATAATAAGTCTATATTCATGAAAACAACATCTTCAATTCTAGGTTTATGTTTTAACTCTCTAAAAAATTATTTTTGTGTATTAATATATTAAAATCACTACCAAAAATATTTTTACAAACCTATCATTGCCTCAACACATTACCCAAATATAATGATCTTATTTAGTGCTAATATTCTTATATCCTTCTTCTGATGAAATTCATTCTTATAATTATATGTTTCACATTAAAATAAAATATAAAATATTATCTTGAAACATATTTATTAGCATAAAAAATTTCATTATCCATAACTTCCATTTTAGTCTACTTAGGTTCTCATGTAAAATAGAACGTCATAATATTATTTTATGCATTATCATTTAGATAATATTTAATTATACAAATTCAAATCAATTATATGTGAATTGTTACACATCATATTTTGATGCCTCACACTATTTATTCTCGAAAAAAAACTACTTCTCACTTCCTACTTATATTTCATGAATTTTATTATATGATCATTGAGGTTCTCATAAATCACTTTTTACACTACATATAAAATCTAAATATTTTGTTTCATCAAATTCCATGACCTGGAGACCAGTTTCTTCAAAACAACTTCTTCCATAGAACAAGCATCCAATGAAATATACATGTTATTTTATTCAAGTATTATTAATGTTAATGTTCTTGTGTCTTCATTATTTTCATAAAGTGACAGAATAATATTTCGCATATGGTGTGTGTTCATCTCCAGCATCTGTCAAACTCACTGATGTATATCCTCATATATAATCATTTATGAAAAAAACTTGTTTTTTTTCATTGGAAATTTTTCACCTCGAATAGATATTGATTAATCATCAAAGAAGTAATAATTTTTTATGATACATGATCTCATGCATAGCTCTCACATTCATTTAAATACTTTTACTTCCATCTTTCTACCTTTTATACACCATTATTTGATACAGTTAATTTTTTTCACTATATCAAATTTTAGTAATTCTATATTTATAATTAAATATAACACCATTTTACTTCCATTATGATTTACCTTTCCATATTAATGGTTTAATCATTTTATCATCATCACTATTTTTAGTATCAATATTGAGAGGCTTCTTTTGGAATTGAAACTTAATTATCCCTTTATTTATTTGTTTCCAATGTACTCATCTTACTAACAATTTATTATTATAATTACATTTTATGAACTCCTATCTTTCTAGTGGAATCACATATCATCTCATATTTTGGAAATTTCGGGTCAATTTCTCCGAAATATCATCACATGATATAACTTACATTACTTCCCAACATACGCTCACACATAAAATATGTGAGACTTATTATAGTAACACACTTTATATTTCATAGATAATTACTCATCTTTGCATAGTATCTTGTATTCACTCATTTCACAATATTTTATATTCTAACAATTAATAGATTCTTCTTTTGATAAATTATATATTCTACACACTATAATCTAGTGTACAAAACAATTCAATACAAATTCAAAAATTACTTAGATTTAATCATTGGAACATTTATCCTATAAACATGGTTTATACTCAACATTCAGTAGTTCATAATTCTCTCATTTCTATATCTTTACAATCATTTTCATTATTTTTCATAACAGGCATATCCCAAAGCAATTTCATCATATTTTCACAAGGTTTTTAATTAATGTGTTCAAATTACATCCTTAGTCGAAAGTGTTAACTAATGATATTTTCAACAATCCCATCGATTTTTCACCATACAATTCCCCCCATTTTGGTAATTTATTTTTTCAATGTTAAATATAGTTGATTGTGCTTCATAATTCTTCTACACTAGTCATGTGAAAAAATAAGTTTATAATTAATCAATAATTAGATATATATATATTCTTCTAGATATAAATATCCAAAAAAAATTCTTTTTCTGGAATCATCCTTAATTACACTTTACTACATTACTTCAAGTGACATGGTTCTTACAAAATCCAATTAAGTCATTTGAAAATTCATTATAGTAAACTTTCAATACTATTCTTGAATATTTTGTGTTTCTAATTTAGATAGTTAGATCATCTTTAGAATTTACTTTTGGTATACTAATTACAAAAAACACCCATAGATAACTCCATCATTCTTCGTCAAAATTATTTATTTTTCTATAATAAATTGATAATTAATACTATAATTTTTAATCATCATATAATTATTAATACAGTTGTTTGTAGTTCAATATATATTTTACCTAAATTATATTTAATGACCCAATCATATAAGAAATGAGAAAAATATATAAATTAAAATAACTTTTGTTTAAAATAATATTTGTAGATTAAGTGAGATAAAAATAATCTCATACAGACATTAAGACACAAAAAAATTTAAAATAAGAAGGCTGGAAATACGAAAAATTAAAAATAAAAGTAAAAGAAATATAAGAATTATGAGGAAGATAAATATATAAGTAAAGAACACTAGCTTAATAGATCTTATATTCCTTGAAAATAATACACAAGTTATGATCATGTCACAAAACATGTCAAAGTTGAATTATTTTACTACTTTTGAAGTATAGTGTAACCTAAGTGGTTTTCCCATAGAAGAAAAAGGCTAATCAAATAGGTATGATTATAAATTAAAAAATTTAGAAACATATTAATAAAATAGGTGGGTTTTAAAATTGGTATAATCATGAGAAATAATATACTAATTTAAATAAATAGTTATAGAAATTTTGATCAACTCAAGATAATTTCCTTTGATGCTCAACCATCATCACACTCAATGGGTGTGGGAAAAATCAGGATTACTTGATTCTGACACCATGAAGCAGAATTTTACAAGAGTTAAAACTAGGTTAATAGTTATTATTTAGTATATCAATCAATATTTATTATTGGTGATAATAAAAAATCAATAGTTTTTTGTTTGGTGTAAATTCATAATGCATCAAGGCATCAAAAAAAGAATATACCATGATCACCAGATTTCTTCTTATAATAGTATATTCTTGAAGAATAAAACATGTTTTTTTGGGTGAAAACTTCTATATTTCATTAACTAACACAATCCATGAGTGAACTCATGATAGATAAATATTGAAAGAAGATATAAATAACCTCAAATAATTATGTTATCTAATTTTTTTCAAAAATAAGGAATCACATTCATTTGATCTATAAGTTATCATAATTGGAAATAATATACAACAAAATGAAACATAACATGAAATATCAAAAACCTAGAATTTGATTAACATTAAAAACATTAAAAAAAAGATCATTCGATTACATCAAATAAGTGTACCCTGATTGTTCAAAATTGTTTAAAAAGTACATTTGGGGAAGAAAAGTAAAATTTCTTATGTAAAATCTCAATATCAAATCAACCTCATAAATATATGTGAAAATTTAAAAATGATTTATGAAGTCATTTTAAAAATAAATTGATTAAATTGGATCCAAGAAAAATTAAAAGTCTTGGATATTAGTGAGTTTTTCATGATATAATCTCCTACCGACTTGATACACCATTATTACTATATTATACAACAATTACTAGATGGTAGTTTTTTGGTGTTGGTTTTCTTTTAGGTATCTCTAAAATTCCATTATAGTTACCTACAATTTTTTTTGTTTTTATTAGATAAGGTTGGTCTAATATATATCTCTATACATTTATCCTCCTCAGTGGTGGCCATTGGGCCTCCTATATGTGGATCCATGAGATTAACATACCACAATAAACATAAAAAATACATCATTGTTTTTTATAACTCATTAAAAATTAAATTAAATCACATCTACATAATGGAATGGTCTACTGAATTTGTATATTATATAAATAAATTCATTATTCTGTAACACATTATATATTTCTTCCACATATATTCAACAACTGACTCCCTCCAAGTCGTGTCATATGTATTATTAGATTCAATTAATCATGAAATTTACACATAATAATATTTTGATCTTAGATTCCCAATAAATATAAAACATAAAAAAATGTTATTTGAATCAGTATAGGTTATCATAAAGATGATCATACAAAATTAATCATAAAATAGTGATTTTTTCATGAGAACATAATCATAAAACCATACAAAATGAGAAAGAACCATATATATTAACATGAATCATAACATAAATATGACATATAATAAATGAATTTAGCACATACATGAGCATAAAAAATCATAACATATGTCTGTGATCACTGCCAAAAAATAATAACATTGTGGAAAGAAATTTCTGAAAAAATAAAGTCTCATTAGATATAAGGTTTAAACAATTCATTTTTGGTCAATATAATTCTATTCCCACCCATCACATAATTATACACCACCACATATGTTCCACATGATCAAGAAAATATTTTTAAATTTATGATGACATATTTAAATCATCATCATGTAATATGTCTTATAAAACTATTTATATATCAAAAAATAAATCATACTAGAGAATAATGTGGATGATTTCATTAAAACATATCCCCAATGAATCATAAATAACATTAAAGTATATTAACTTCACTGAAAACAAAATTAGATGAAGATATGGAAATTGTTTCTAATATAAGAATAAATATCCTTTACATCTTGGTATTTTTTCGTAAAGAAAAAATGTAAAAATGAATTAATTTAAAAAAATGATACTATATATAAAAATTTATTTGGAGACACAAGAAAACGAAAAATGGAAGCTTTTCTAAGAAATAAATATAATAGTTAGAGAAACTGGCTGAGTGAGAGATATAATTAAGGGAGTTAAAAATATTCCCTTCAAAAGTTATTATGTTTTATAAAATAAATATAAATATGACTTAACAAACACTATTATTATATAGAATAATATGTAATACATCTGTGAAATAATTTTGAGAATATTGGCATATTAAAAAATTATTTAAACCATAAATACGTAGATTAAGAAAAATTCCCTTAATTATGTTAAAATAATTAATGTATCAATCAATGAGATGGGAAATGAAAAAAAGACATGTATATACTAAATTTAAGTAGAGGGAAATTCAAATCGGTATATCAATTTCATGTACATAAAAATTAAATAATATAAATTTAGATATAGTTATTCCCAGTTTATAAAATAGATTGGTGGAGAAACACTTACCATTACTCTTAACTATCTTTAACACACTATTACCCCATATAAAATAAATTTAAACATTTTAATAAAAAAAATTAGAAAATTATTAATATTAAATAGATTATATGTTATTAAAATATTTCCATTTATTACATACATATTAGTTAGTTATAGTTTAATTTCATCATTGGATGTTAGTAGTATCGATTTTTTGATGCTTTTTTTGGTAAGGATATTTTGATAACTATTATATGTTATTAAGTTTATCATTACAATATATTTTAAAGCAGATGAACGGAAATATTATATTTATTTATAAATTACCATGTTCATTTTTATTAAATATAAATTTTATTTCACAATAATGGAATTCACAATCTGTATGTTTCAGGTAATATTACTAATAAAATTGAGTAACTTTATAATGATAGTTTTCTTATGATAAAACTTTGATAACCATAACCATAAGAAAAATTACCCATTAGAATCACATATTAATAATATTTTTGTCTTGATACTCTTCCAAGATTAAAATTATGAAGATAGTAAAGAATTATTCTTGTAGGTGGTTCAATCACCCCAAACAAGAACATGCTATACAAATGAGTGAGTAATAATATAGCATTATATTATAGTAATATTATTTTTATAGAATAAATATAGTGCTAATAACACATAATTATAATGTTGATTGAGGTTTAGTAAGAGTTTATAGAAGAAAAATAAACATATACTAAGATTAAATCATTAAATACCTTGATGGAATTACTCCTCCTAGTGAATTCATTGGTAGTGAAGGGTGTGTACCTACTTTTGTTCATAGGCCATTAGAAAATATTCGGGAAATTGGGTGAGGAAATGTTGTTAGAGATTAAATGGGAAACTAAATGATATATTTTGTATGACATGTGTAGAAGAGTGATACTTTTATATATGAGATTGAGTGTCATGGTTACAATTTCTTATTAAATAATTGTCGTGTAATATCATGTTAGCATCACAATGGTCCCATAAATGGAAGAAACGAAAGAGGACAGAGATTCCATCAATTATGGATAATTATTTTAATTCTATAATATTTATTCATCATTTTTACTATAAATGATATTTTATAATTTTTATCATTTATGGATTTAATTCACTATTCACAGTGGTAAATTATTTTTTCACTAAATAATAAAATTGACAATTATTCTTAATTTTATTACCCTAATTCCAAATATAATATAAATTTTACCAAATTAAATATCAAAATATTATAAATTTATATTTTAAATACAGTTTATAACAATTTATAATAATTTTATTTTCTTGAATAAAAAAAATACTTCTGTAATGAATGATTTTATTTTGACTTATTATCATACATCAAATATTTATTGGGTATTAGTTATTTTTATACATGTGAAAAATATTATTTATAAATTTTTTTTTTGAAATGGGTAAAATAACCATTATTTCATTTTCAATATATTTATTAGATATCTGTAATGACCACATATCTAATGATAATATATTCAATAACCATATGTCCAAGGGTTATATTTCTAATGAACATATAAACATATATTCTCTACTATATAACAATTAATACTGCTATAAATTTTATTCTTTTAATAAATTCATTTCAACCTTAAAATATCTATCATATTTATAATATGTTCCCTTAATTTCATATTTATAATCTATACTATGATATTCAAGGAAAAAAAGGATAAAGATTTCAAACTCTTTTTATTTTTATTTACATGCAATTTTTCCCCCTATAATTTTCATACTTATGTTACATATTTATTTCACATTATTAATTAATTTTTTATTGAATTGTAATATTTTATAGTAATAAAATATTGAATTTATTTGTTTTGGATTTTTGTATCATGTGAAACAAGTTATTCAATATATTCAAGGAATGAAAACATTAGGTGTTAAATTACAACCCTAATAAAAAATAATTTCACCGCTAAAATTTTATTAGTCAGATAAAAACAAATGAGGGTAAATTTTCCACATTATATATTCTGGTTCCTAAATTTCTTCCTTAAACATATTATTCCAGAAAAAAATTCCAGGTGAGTGGTTTTATTTCATAATAATTTATCTTTATGATAAATGATCTTTACTAGTTGTTCCTCCAAAGAGAGATCATGTTTCAGTTGTATAAACTTTGAGTTCTGTAAATGTTATGGATGCAATATATACATCCATAAATATGATACATTAAACACATAATTTATTTTTGAAAGGTTAATTAAATGCAATAATTAATACAAAAAATAACCATGAAAACAAAAATCTCAAAGGGGATATTTTATATAGGGATAAATTTAATTTATTCCCAATCCTCATAGCCCTCTTTCATAGTAATATTCAATAGAATAAATATTCATTAACCTCAAAATCTAATCGTATAGGTAGTTATCAGAGTGTGTATTATATTTACTTTTAACTGATTAAATATACTGATAGATGGATAGAATATTTTTCTAATTTTATTAATAAATATCTAGGATTAATAGATTTTAATATCAAAATTCATCCTACTATGCTGATGTTTTTCACCTATTACCATACAAATCCCCACATGGTTCTATTTGAATTCTATAGAAGAAATTATTATTATATGAGTACTCTACCAATGGATGATATTGATCCCGACCTCCTTTGAAATCAATTGAGAAGGATCTCATCCTATATTCATAAGTTTAAATTTTCCTTTAAAATTAACTATTCTCTTAAGGATGAAAAATTGTGATAAATATAAGCTAAATATACAATACTTGTTAAATACTCCACTAAAAAATATAAAAGAATCTTGACTCTTCATCAAATACAATTCAGAGTGACCTACTATGTAAACTTACCATTTAATTTATGTATATCATCAAAAGTTGAATGAGTAGTAAACCCTTTTATAAAGTAATGAAATATGATGAATTTATAGGTCTATCGACCACAAAAAAATGGAATTGTTATTTTCTAATGTATTAGGAACTCCTATATATAAATCCATCGTGATATTCTCCCATTTTAGAATTGGTATAGGTTATTATTAAATCATCCCCTTGGTATTATGAAAATCTTACTTAACATGATAGAACACTAATAATTTTGTTTTATACTATATAATATCCCCTGTCATAATGTAATAACAGAAATTCTATTTAACATCTCTATACATATATGTGAATCTATGAAAAATAAAGAATTATGAGAAGAATGCATCATCCAAAAACTCCTCTTGTTATGGTATATCCTTTCTGTATGATTTATATGTATATCATTCTCAATATATGAGTGTTTCTTCCCTTTTAATCCTAAAAATCGATAAGGTTTCATAATATTTTTTTTTCAGAGTATTGGCCACCATATATTCATTCCCATAGCGGAAATGTTTTAAGAAATTATAATCCTTGATCAACTCCAACCACATCCTTTGGATTATATTAAACTCACTCTATTTGAATAAATATATTCTGACATTAAGATATATATATATACATATATTACACTTTCCTTTATGGAGATAAATCTTCCAAATATTTAATTTAAATATTACCACTGCTATCCCCATATCACGCATTTGGTAATTTTGATCATTTTACATTAATTGACACAAAAAATAATCTACCTCCATATAATTTTACATTAGGAGACATCCACAGAAATTTATTATTAATATTAGATGTAAGAAACTGTATCTTTTTTTCAGGTATGAATCTTTTTTTTTTGTGTTTTCGAGAAAAACAGGAGTTTCTGGAAATTTTAAGATTACACGTTGTGTACTTATAAGTACACGCAATGTACTCGGTTGTTGTGGGTATCCATGTGCTTTCCACTTAATGGAAAAACACATGGCTATGTGGGGTGACCTGGAGACCACCTAAAGTGAGTATTGGTAAATGCATGTACATGTTGTGTACTTTTCAAATACACATTATATACTTTATTATATATCATTAAATGGAAGGAGGTCACATATAATCGAAAGAACACCCTTCTTCTCTATCCACATCGTCCAGGAGCACCCATAGGCTGCAAATCTTCTCTGATCCCCTGACTCTTCATCCGTTCTCCGAATCGACCGCCATGGATTTTTTTTGGAATATCCACATTATGATATTACTTCTTCTAGAGCCTCGTTCCCTGGTTTCTCTTCTTTAAAGAAATATTATAATTAAATGTTTTTAGTGTTTTTGTAGATCATTGATGTTATAGGGAGATTCAAGGATGGAGGTTCACATATATCATTCATACAATGCCGGGGTAGGTGGTTTGTGCCTTTATGTAGTAAATCATTGAGTTTATGTGCAAAAGTGCCAAATACCCTTCTTTAGGGTATTGCGTGGTTAAGAATTTTCAACCCTGTTATTGCTTGTTATTACTTGTATGTTGAATGGGTATTGTTTTATTGTGTTCAGGGTTAATTTCCATGCTATGGATGTGTTTGTCCATGATTTTTTTGATTTTGTCAGTTTGGTCTAGACTTTCCTATTAGGCTATTGTTTTACATTCCTAGTGTTATTAAGATGGAATGACTATTTATCTGATATGTTGTTCCATGCCTTGTAGATAATTTATCCAAGTAGTACATTATGGTTTACTTTGGCTGATGATTATCATTTGTGCATGATTAATTTACACGGGGCTACAAGATCCTGGTGTAGTGAGACCATATGTGAAATTGACGTTGAGGGCTTTACCGGAGTGTCTGTTATAATTATTACACTATGAGACCAAAGGGGGGATTGAAATTGAGTTCTCCCTCAGAGTTTCTATAGTTACATTACGAGATCACATGAGGAATTGACCTTGAGTGCTTCCTCGGAGTGTATATTGTTTACCTTTAAAGGACTATAGGGGGAATTGACGGTGAGTGATTCCTCAAAGAGTCTTTTATTACACATGACTATAGGGGGAATAGACAGTGAGTTCTTCCTGTGGGAGTCTTTATTATATCTTCTCTTGTATTTTGAAGCTATGGGGTTAGGCTGTGAGAAATAACTAGAGGGTTAATTGAGTTTGTAGCTAAACCAGAGGGGATAGGTTGTGAGAACATTTCTATAGGGTTTCATTTATTTGTTTTTGGTTGGTTAAATCTTTAAAAGTAATTGTTTGCAAATGAAACTGTAGGACTATTTACATTCTGATTACTTCCTTGTTTATTGCTTCAATTTCTATTTACCTTCCATATATATTCACTGACTGTTAGGAAGAGATCATTGGGAGGTTTCCTAATGGGATTAGTCTCACAACTTGTTTGGGTCATTATTGTGAGCCCAAACAGATTACATTGTTGCAGGTTTATATAAAGGAATGTGTCCTTCTTCTTCTTCTTCAGGTACTTGATTGTTGTGGAGCTGGAGAGTATGGTACCAAGATAAGGATAGTTATACTGAGGAGAGGTTTACTTTGTTTTCTCTGAATTTTGGTTTAGTACTCTGTTTTATAATGGTGACTTTTTTGGCTGCTTTCCTAGACATATGTATCATGCATCAAATATATATGTGCTCAGATGTTTATTACCTCAAATCATCCACTATTTACTGTGGTATTGAATTATTATAGTTTCCACAAATATTATCTATTTCTTTCTGCTACATTACTCTGAAAATTAAGGAATTTTTCCCCACTATCACACCCATTTCCGTCACTTCTAGTCAGAAGACTTGGGAATTTTGGGAAATGCGCTTAAGGTCATGTGACCAACTATGTACGAGGAACCTCTAGGTGGCACCCGGAACCAAGACATTAAAAAGTGGAATCAGGGGATTATTTTCATCTTGAAATAATATTAGGATCATATAGCCAAGGATAGGAAGGAAATAGGTACATGGTAATAAGTTGTTCCCGGGAGTAGCTAACCTGTGTACAGGGAAAAGCCAATCTACCTCGTTATTGCAATTTCTCTAGTTTTTCAATTATTACAGTTGATTTGATTTTACTATTGGGTGATTCACATGTTTTGTGATTTTATTTTTGATATTATTAAGGTTCTGTTTATGTATCAACTTGATGAGATGATGGTATGTCATCTCATGCATCCTATAGGGACTTCCTAGAAATCATATGTTATGCATCCTTGCCAGGCCATTTCTGGTTCATTACCGATTGCATGTTGTTGTGATAGATGGGGTTCTAAATATGCATGTTGTTGTGATTGATGCCCTGATAGAATACATGTTGTTTGATAGGGTATTGTTTGTATATAGTTTTTCTTGAATGAACACCAAACTTTTGTCCTTAAGGTGTTATGGACCCTCATGGATTGAAATTTGGTGTATTATTTCCTTATTATTCCTTGTATATAACATATATAAGATGCCAAGCTTTGATTCGCGGGGAGTATGTGCCCTCGCAGATTGGAATTTGGAACATTAATGTTTGTTTTAGTGTTTTATGGGTTTCAGGGTTGTTCCTGAGGTTTACTATTTGGAAGAACCCAGAATACACAGCGTGTAATAATAAATACACGCCATGTGTCCTTTAGTTCAGGAAGGAACTATTTTTCTTAAGTACACATCGTGTACCAGATGTACACGTCGTGTAGTCTCTAATTGTGTCACTGGCTATGTGGGCAGAGATATGGGGTTGGGAAATCATTGGTTTGACACACCATGTATTTTATGTACATGATGTGTTGTGTAGACCTTGTATCCACCTGTGTGACTAATGATGCGGATGAATAAAACATAGGTTATATAGGTCGTTTCAAGATTAAATATGCAATTTAGTCTAACCCTTGTATCCATTCGTGTAATGAACAACATGCGGTGGTCGAAATCCTTCTAGTACACATTGTGTTTGGAATAAAAAATCTGTGCAAAGTCAGCTGTGTGTCTACCCGTGCGACATACAACATATGCAATTGAAAACTATGTGGTACACACCGTGTTTAGAACAAAAACTTCATGTAGTCCTATCCTAGGAGAACTATGTGGGGTAGTCATGTAGAAGAACATGGGCAGGGGAAATGAATCAAGTATAGGTCGTGTCTTGGGAGAACACGTAGTGTGTATGGGGTGTTACATGACTAGTTTTGGTAGAAGTACACGCCCATGTGAAAGCTTGAAGGAACATTTTGTGTAAGGGTTATACACGTTGTGTATCCATGTTTTGAAAAAAATTGATGGATTTTTTTTCCTGTTCCTTTCTTGAACATCTATGTTTCAGTCCTTGATAAATCTTAATCCTAAGGTGTTCTCTTGACCTTGAAAAGTCATTCCACCTAGACATCCTCTGGTTGTACACCAGATTCATGGTAGTTATCAGACACTGGACCTGAATGATTAGGGACTACTAGAATATCCTTCTGAAGTTCCATTCATGGCACCAATCGTCATTCCGGACACAGGTGTTGACACATAGTTCCAATGAGGCTTTATGAGGTTCATGCAGAACTTCTAGGGAGCACCGAATCTATCCCTGTCAATGGAAGAATTGACACGGGTATTTCAGAAACATCATTCTCCCACATTCTCAGAGGAAGGATGACCTCAGGCGGCAGATTCCGGGTTAGAATCCATGATTTCTATCTTCGAGCATCTGTATATTCCTCCTTATAGGAGGCTGAAGCTCACAACTTATATGATTCGAGATTCATCCAAAAGATGGGGGGATGTGTTTTTATAGGTAGGACGCCAGTAGGGCATGTCTTATGATGAGTTTTATCATATCTTCTACAATTACATCAATCTAGATACTTTGAGGGATGATCGAGCCCGAGAGTTCATGAGTTTGGAGTAGGGAACTCTTTCATTTATGGATTATTCTTGTCACTTCATAGAGATTGAGTTCTTTACACCCTTTTTAGGGGGTGATGAGTTATTCCTAGTGAGGAAGTTTGAGTATGGTCTCAAGAAAGACATTTAGGCCCAGGTGAACATCCCTAGATTGACTTATATCACTTCAAAAGTTAATGAGGCACATATCACAGAAGCAACCTGAGGGATTCTAGAGTTTTGGAATAGGGCGGTTCAGCATCCAGAGTTTGTACTTCTTCAGATGATAGTTGGAAGCACTGAAAGGAGTCTACATGTGGAGATACGAGTAGGCGGGATGCACCATCAGGTATGCAGGTAGTATGCTACCAGGGCTGGAAGTTCAGGAATATTAGGCCGCATTGCCTGAGAGACCCAGTGGAGTGTTGATCTTGCGATAAGATGTGTCATACTCATCGCTTCTATTAGTTATTCACACCAGTATCAGGTTAGATGGGTTCTTCTATGACTCTGTATTCAAAAGCAGCACCACCAGTTTTTCATTAGTCTAGGAATTGGTGTTCTTCTGTTTATTTAGGACGAGGTGGAGGTTGTGGTCGCAGTGGATA
This sequence comes from Viscum album, assembly GCA_963277665.1. NCBI lineage: Eukaryota > Viridiplantae > Streptophyta > Magnoliopsida > Santalales > Viscaceae > Viscum > Viscum album. The sequence continues at coordinate 1,110,443,547 of OY728123.1, forward strand.
GATGTAGTGTTTCGACAGCCACAGGGTGGATCATCTCAGGGATCTCAGTCAGCTTCATAGGGCCACGGTGCAAGTCAGGCTTCTGTGGTAGAGCAGACCCAATAGGAGCAGTGTCGCAGACCCTCTATAGTCGAGGTACGATCCTAGTTGCCTCATTTTTAGCTTCTGTGCTTTTTGATACAGGGGATTCTCATATATTTATATCTTTTTCATTTTTGGAGAGCCTTGGGCTATGTATCTTTACTTCTACTGATTCCTTGATACTGGACACTCCATTGGGGACAAGAAAAACTAGTGTACAACAGTGTAATGAGTGACCTCTATAGGTTGGTGTGTGTAACTTCTTATGGGACTTCAATGTTTTAGAGATGATAGCCTATGATTTCATTCTCATAATGGACTAGTTAGTTCCCTTCTAGGTAGTTGTTGATTGCTATCGTTATAGGGTGAGTATCACATCATTAGAGTGTGGATCGTTTCTTCATAAGGGTGAGTGGGATGTCTAGGAGAGCATACCAGAACCCAAGCATCATGGGTTGGGAGGAATCACAACCCAGATTACTAGTCTATATATGGATGACCATGGGACTACATAGTTGGACCTTCCACTAGGGGTGGATCATTTTAGGGATGTGTTTCCAAAGAACTTTTCATGTTTACCTCTGAAGCGATAGGTGGAATTTTTTATTGAGATTGTGCTAGGAGAGGCAATGATGTCCATTCTTCCTTATAGTATGGCTACACCAGAGTTATAGGACCTCAAGAAGTAGTTGGAGGACTTGAAGGAAATCGGTTTCATCCAACCCAGTACTTCTCCTTGGGATTAGCATGACCTATTTTCAAAAAATGCGGATGATACCCTTGGAATTTGTATGGATTATCAGAAGATGAACTAGTGGATGGTCAAGAACTGATACCCCTTACAGGGGATTGATGATCTATTTGATCAACTTCGTGGAGCGTAGGTGTTCTCAAAGATTGACTTGAGATCTGGTTATCAACAGTTTCACATTAGACTATCTGATATACCTCTTACAGCCTTTTAGAGTATATATAGTCTATATGAGTATGTGGTTATTTTTCTCGGTCTCACGAATGCGCCTGCATATTTTATGGCATGTTGAGCCGAGTGTTCCATCCATACATGGATTATTTTGTGCTTGTTTTTTTGGATGATATCTTTGTAGGATCAAAATAACGATGTAGATGCTCAATATACAAGAGGGGGGGGGGGTGAATTGTACACTTTAAAAATTTCCTTAAACAAGGAAAGATCTATTTTTAACAATGTTAAACTATGAAAATTCACAACACCTCTAACACCAATTGAAAGATTGGGAAAAAGTATAAAGTTACAAACTTTTAGTTCTATATACTTTCTTAAATCTGGAAAGTTATTCCGAGAAACAGGTTTCGAAAATATGGATCCAGAAAGTGAATCTTAACCAAAGTTTACGATATGAGATTCTACCTTAAAGAGTATAGAATCTAACTAAAATAAAGAACAAGTGTAAGGAAATATAATAAGATTATACTTTCCTTACAATACAAAAGGCAATGGAAAACCTTGTAACAAAATCATGTAAAAAGAAATAAATATTTTAACCCAAAGAGAAGGGTATCCAACAAACTTGGATAAAGGTCCTTTGATTTATACTATCAAGCATGTCTGTATTACCCACACTAGGGTATGCCCTCGATACAAAGATCAGAGCCTCTGTCTTTCTATCCCTGCAAGCCCTCAACTTCATGGTAGTTGGCACCTCTGTTTTCCTCAGCAAAGAAGCCCTCAACTTCAAGGTGTCAGAACCTCTGTCCTCCTATCGGCGGAAGCCCTCAATTGTAATCACCAACAATCAGAGTCGTACGAAGAAAGTCTGCACAAGGAAAAGTTTGAACAAGCCGTTCAAACATTCTGCATGAAGATTTGAGATTTTATAAGAGCCTCTCTCTCTAGAAATCACTTCAATAGCATGTATGCACAAGTTGTGTCAAAGTTCAGTGTTGAGCTCTTTCAAATGAGATGTTATTTATAGGCTCGGTTGGAAAAGTCAGCTCCCTCCTCCAACGGTATTATTTTATTTATATTTTAGAGGGACATGTATATGTGTCACTTAACCAACGGTTAGTTAGAAACAGAATGGATGACATCGTTTTATAACAAAAAATGTGTAACTAAAATCACGACATCATTTTTTAATGAAACAAGTATAACCAAAACTGAAGTTCAGAATGTATGAAAATAAAATTTCGGAGTCTAACCAAAATGGAATTTCGAGTCTATAATAAAGAGATATTCATATTCTATTTGGTAGGAATTTGGAACCTGAATTCTGTGGAAATATGGAGTCCGGATTTCTAAATAAATTTGGAGACTAGTTTCACTAGAATTCAGAACCTGAACTTACAGAGTTCGGAGTCAAACTCATAGAATTTCAGAGTCAAACTTATAGAAACTCCTAGTTGAACTAATGAAATTTGGATTCGAACTAGTTGAGTTTTTGTATCCAGAATTCAGAGTCGAACTACATGAGAGTTCATATCCATAATTCGAAATGGAACTTCATTAGAGTTCGTATACAGAATTCGGAATGGAACTTCATTATAGTTCAAATCTATAATTCGGAGTAGAACTTCATTATAGTTCATATCTAGAATTCAGAGTGGAACATTATTACAGTTCATATCCAGAATTCATAGTGGAACTTCATTACAGTTCATATCTAGAATTCGGAGTGGAACTTCATTATAGTTCATATCCAGAATTCGGATCCTAAAACAGAATGCTTCATATCTAAGTATTATAGGATTCCAACATTTTAGGTATGAATCCAATTTTTATACTTAAGAAAAATAATGATATGTGTATGGAAATCTAGGTTAGGGTAAATTTCCTTAAGGAAAGAAATTTTCCTTATAGAAGTAAAATATTGATTTTCTTAAGTGTAAGGTTTTTGTGATTTTCAAAACAAGAAGGAATGAAAAAGTCATAAGGAAAACCTTATTGAATCAACAATCTCCCCATATTTTGAAAGCACAAATAACCTTTCTAAAAATAATATAAGTACTTTGAAAAAATTCATTAGACTTTGAAATTAAAACTTCTCTCATTGTTCATAGATGATAGTGAATACGACTAACTTCCCCTTAGGCATAGGAACTCTATGGATTGTATTCTGGATTTCTGGAGTGGAGTTTTCATTGTCATTGGAAATGAAAAAACTTCATAATGAGGAACACCCCCTTAGATAAGCTCCCCCTTTCTTAGGGATGGTTCTCCACATAGAAATTTTTCCTTCTCCCTCTTTTGAGTAGATCTTTTTCCTTCTCCCCCTTTTTGATTTTCAAAATAAATTTAAGGGAATAGAAAATAAATAAAGTACCTGAAACATTATTACAAAATAACACAAGATAAAACCAACCAAATATTTCATAAAAGTTGAAAAAAAATTACAAGGAAAGACAAAATTCAACAAAATATCGGATTGAGTCTATTTATCTTCCTTTTCCTTCAGAATTATCTTCTTCAACAAGGTTTTCAGCTTCTTCAAATCTTTTTGATCCTCCTCATCTTGCCTCTCCAAGGATTTTATCCTTTCATCTTGTGCTTTCAAGACATCTACCCGATCCTTCCTGGACTCTTCTTGCATCTTCAGTAACTCATCATTATTTACAAGCTTTTCTTCGAGCTCAATCTAGAGATATCTATCCCTTTTAAAATTTTGAGCAAGAAATTTAACCTTCCCATTCAAATCCTTCACTTGTTGATTTCAAGAACTTTTCTCAATGATCAGCTCATCCTGAATATTATTAATATTGGATTCTTCGGTGTCAAAGGAATCATTAATATCATTCTGAAAAATATCAAACTCTTCCAAGTCTTCTTCAACTTTCTTAGACCACAAAGTGATTTTGCTGCATGATTTTTTGTGAACATCATAACTGATAAGGAAATTTTTGTGGTCGGCCTCAATCTTCACACACTTATCCATCACCATAGATAAGGATTATGACTTCTGATTCAAGCTATGTTGTAGCATCTGGCATCTGGATTCTATAGTGGGAAATATCGGTATGGTTTCCACCAATTTTTTCAAATACTTGACAACAAAGTCATAACCCAATGCTGATGATTCTGAATCAGACACTTTGCTTGGGGATTATTCTTCTTCAATTTGCACCAGCTTCCTTTTAGAAGAACCACAAAATTCTTTCTTCCTGATAATATCTTTTATTGGTGTATCCATGAGCACTTTCTTACCTTTATCAGTTTTCGAAATGGGTTGATCATCCAGAGACTTTTCCTCACTCTCTGATAGTTGAACAATCTTTTCTTCATTTATTTTCTCCTTTTCTTTTCCTTCCTCAAGAATCTTCTTCTCATGGGATTATTCTTTAGATAAAACATTTTCCTTCTCTTCCTCTTCCTTATCATCATCATTCCTACCTTCTTTCTCAACTACCTTTCCCAGAGAGACAAGTTTTGTGGATTCATCCTTTTCTTGATAATATTCCACTTGTTTTATAAAGTCATCTTGATCATCACTTCCTTCTTTCCTTATTCTTATTCCTCTACTACTTCTTCTTCTACTTCTTCACCAACTATTTTCTCTACTTCTTCAATAACCTCTTTACCCTTAGACTTTTCTAGAGTGGAGTAATTCTTCCCAGGAGTCTCTGGTAAAGGTTGAACATCAAAAGTTTCCGAAACCGGAATCTGCTAAGAAGCCATCTTTGTTTCTTCCAAAAGAGATTGAACAATCTATTCTTCTGACATCTTCTTCTTCAATTTCTTTTCTTTTTCTTTTCTTTCCAACTCATCAGAATATTTCACTTTTAATGCCTTAGCCTCAATAGGATCTAATCTGAATTGAGGGTCCCCTTCTTTTCTCTTCTCCTTGTCTTCCCTCCACTTAGCAACCACTTCATCTGGGTAGGCTTTTTCTTTATTTGTCTTGGGTGGTGTAGATTGAATTTCCTTATCTTTCTGGGTCTTATTTTCATCAACCACTTCTTTCAACTTTATCTTCTTCCCTGCCTTTTTAGATGGTTCCAGAGTTTGTTGATCTTTCTGAGCTGCCTCAGCCTCTTCCTCTGGTAAAGGGTAGAATTCTCTGGATTCAACATAAAAACCCATCTTCATCCTTTTTAATGTATCATCACTAACCAGCATTACCTTGAAATTTCTTTGCCTCAAATTGCAAGAAACTTTAAAAAAATCAAGACATCAGATAATAATCTTATAAAGCAAGGCCGGATACATTATGATCTGAGCTTTCAGATTCCCTTCTTTAATATTATTAACTGTAATCAAAACATGCCTCATAAAATTCAACTTCCTTAGAATTACCAAAAAATCTAAGATGTATATATCACTCTTCTTGAGATTATCCTTATCACCCCTTCTCGGTACTAAAAAACCCTGTACCCATAGCTGTAGAATCTGATTATTTGGAGAGAGATGAAGAATCTTAGTAGTCTTGGAATCTTTAAGTCCAAGGCATTTCAATGCCTTAACTTTGTTGAAACTTCCTTGCTCATCCGGAAGCTTATGTGAACAAAACTCAGTTTCACCTTCATAAAATAGACCCACCAAGATTACATCCTTAGTGTAAGAAAGCATTTAAGTCTTTCCATAAGATGTGAATGAAAAATTATCTCTGTCATCTTCCTTAAGGAAGGAAACAGACTCGTAAAACTCTATAAGAAAATTTGTATAAACCGGATCATGTTTCACTCGGTTTGATAAGAAAACATCCTCCCAGCCATTCAATCTGATATTCTTAGATGTAAGAGAATCATACTTGTAGAAACTTGGATGCACTAACCTCTCCATTTAAACTAACCATTTTGAGATTGGCTTAGTAGTTGACATATCCTGAGAAGTAGCTTCAGTAGACATTCAGAATGAATAACTCTGGAAGATTCAGAAAAGGCTTTAAGAAGGGAGGCGGAACTTCAACATGCGAGATCTTGAAGACCGATGTGGGACAACCATCGGGCGGTCCCATTTATATAGGCGATGTATGTGACCTCTGAACATCCAAAAACAATCTAATGGTTGAGAAAAACTCTGATCTGATCTGATGGTTGAAATCATATGTGCAAGGAAATCTTGGCTCCGATCTTTTGAGGTTTTAAGAAAAATAATCAGATTTAAGAAGACTAGAATCCAAGAAATTTTAAAACTCATAGGAAAATACCAGCATGTAAAATATGACTATGAACACTTATGTAAGAAAATCATACCTTTCGTATTGGCCATGAAGTTTATTCGTAATAAGTGATATTATTCTTAAAGAAAAATCGGAATACGAAAAAAACTAACTATGATAAACTTTGATTATAAAAGCCAAAAAAACTGACTATGAAAATTTTGATTACAAAAGCCTTTTTAAAAAAACAGACTACGAAAATTTTGATTACAAAAGCCTTTTTTTTAAAAAACTGACTACAAATGTTTTGATTATGCTAAAAAGGAAATTTACTCCCCCTGTGAAAAAGAGTTTATTAATGTAAGGAGAATTGTTCAAAAAGAAGTTAATAAATAAATATTACCTTACAGTTATCATTCCTAAATTCTATTTAATGTATTCAAATCTATCAGAGGGTAAGGATTTTGTGAAAATTTCAGCATGTTGATCTTGTGTTCCGATAAACTGAATAATGATATCTCATTTAAGTGTGTGATCCATAAGAAAGTGATGCCTAATATCTATGTTCTTTTCATGAGAGTTATGTGCAGGGTTTTTACTAAGGGCAATGGAACTTGTGTTATCACAAAAAATTTGATTATTAGTAAAACTCAAGACATAATCTATGAGTGTGTGTTGCATCCACAACACTAGAGCACAACAACTTCAAGCTGCTATATATTCAGCTTCAGCAGTAGAGAGAGATACAGAGTGTTGCTTCTTGCATGACTAGGAAACTAATGAATATCCTTAGAAATAACAAGTTCCGGATGTACACTTTCTATCCATTATACATCCACCAAATTCATCATCTGAAAATCCTTTTAAAACAAAATCATTTCCAGAAGTATAAAATAATCCTAGATCTACGGTTCCCTTTAAGTAGTGAAAAATTATTTTCACTGCCTTTAAATGAGATTCCTTAGGATTGGATTGATATCTTGCACATAAGAATAATGAAAACATTAAGTCTGGTCAACTAGATATCAAGTAAAGTAGACTTCCTCTCATACCTCTAAAAGATGTTTGATCTACTGGTTTCCCACCTTTATCAAGATCAAGTGTGTTTGAGGTACCGATAAGAGTACTTATACTCTTAGTGTTGTCATACCAATAATTTTTAAGAAGATCTTTAATATACTTATGTGGGGATATATAGATTCCTTCTGGTTTTTGAGAAATTTGAAAACCAAGGAAAAATGTTAACTCACCCATCATACTCATTTCAAACTCGTATTTCATTAGACTTGCAAAGGAGTGAGTTAAAGATTGCTAAGTTGAACCAAATATAATGTCATCAATATAAATTTGAATAATCAAAACATTTTTCTTATCTTTCTTTATAAAAAGGTTTGGATTTGAATTTCCCTTAAAATAGTTATTTTGAAGCAAAAAATCATGTAAGTCTATTATACCAAGGTCGTGGGGCTTGTTTAAGGCCATACAAAGCTTTGGTAAGTCTAAAAACATGATTAGGATGTTTTTTATCTTCAAATCCAGGAGGTTGTTTAACAAAAACTTCCTCTTGAACATAACCATTAAGGAAAGCACATTTCACATCAATTTGAAAAAGTATAAAATCGATGAATTCTGCAATGGAAAGTAAGATACGAATAGATTCAAGTCTAGATACTGGAGCATAGGTTTCTTCATAGTCTCTTCCTTCTTGTTGATTATAGCCTTTAGCAACTAGTCTAGATTTATTTCTAACTATGAATCCATTTTCATCACTCTTATTTCTGAGGACCCACTTTAGTCCAATAACAAAAGTTTCCTTAGGTCTTTCAACCAAGGTCCAGACATTATTCCTTTAGAATTCATTTAGTTCATCTTGCATTTCTTTGATCCAATCATTATCACCTAAAGCTTCATCAGTGCTTTTTGGTTCCAATTGGGAAAGGAATGCTAGATGTTCTACTTCATTTCTTATGGAACTTCTAGACCTTACAGGTTGATTGACATCACCAATGATACTATCACTGGGATGATTCTTAAGAAACAACTTATTCGGGTTTTGTAAAACTTGTTCATCAACATAGGGTAGGAAATATTCTAAGTTAAATTTTCCAGAAGCATCTTCTTGAACATTTTCCTTATCAGAAGGATCTTCTATAAAAATTTGATAATCATTTTTTGAAAACACATATGAGGATTTAGGGTGGGATGGTTTAAAAACAAAAGGATCAGACTCATCAAATTTTACAAGTACTGTTTCCTTAACACTACAAGTGTTTTTATTAAAAACACTATAAGCCTTAGAAGTTGTGGAGTAGCCTAGGAAAATTCCTTCATCATATTTTGGTGCAAATTTTTGTAGATTATCTTTAGTATTCTTGATGAATACCTTTCAACCAAAAACCTTGAAGTAGGAATGTCTAGGTTTTCTACCATTCCATAACTCATAAGGAGTTTTGTTAAGAAAAGGTCTAATCAAAACTCGATTTATAGTATAACAAGAAGTACTTACAGATTCAGCCCAAAAATGTTTGGCAACAGAATACTCACTCAATATGGTTCTAATTATCTATTGAATAATTCTTTTTATTCTTTCAGCTACACCATTTCGTTGAGGTGTTCTAGGTGCTGAAACGTTCTGAGTAATACCTTTTTTACTTCAAAAAGTTTTAACCAAAACAAATACATAGTAATTTCCCCCAATGCTTCTAGTTTGTGTTGGACCAAAAAGATCCATTTTCACCAACTATAATGCATCAGTTGTTGAGACCTCGCTAATAGATTTAAAACTAGATTTAGGTTGCTTTCCATATTGACAAGGATTAAAAACTTTAGAAGAATAAAATTTACGCTCCGATAGATCCTTAACTAGTTTATTCTTAGAGATTTACATAAGTTTCTATGGTTATAGTGACCTATTCTTCTATTCCATAACCAAGAATGATCTTCCATTGCACTTAGACAAGGTAAGTATTGGCTCCATAGGTCTTCTAAGTTCAATGTGTAAGCATTCTCTTGCCTATGGAAAGAAAGAATAAACCCTTCCTTGGAATTGTGTATTAAGCACTTATCATTCCTAAAATTCATAAGGTATCCTTAATCACATAATTGGCTTATGCTAATGAGGTTGTGCTTAAGACCTTTAATAAACAAAACATTTGAAATCAATGTTTTTCCTAGAAGAACAATATTACATATACCAATAATTTCTCCTTAAGCGTTGTCTCTGAAAGTTACTTTTCCTCCTTTCGCCTTGATAATCTTTTTAAAATAGATTTTGTTACCAGTCATATGATGGGAACATCCACTATCCATGTACCAGGTATTGTTGTTGGTACTTTCCCTATTTTCCTGAAAATAAGAAACAAGTTAGGTTTTCGGAATCCAGACATGCTTGGATCCGGAATTTTTAGACAAAAAAAATTTGGCTATCCACATTTGTTTAGAAAAATATGCTTTATGAAACCCTAGAGATTGAACTCTATTCAAAGAACAGTTTTTCTTCCAATGCCCACCACTTTGACACTTAGTGTAAAAAGGGGCTCTATAAGGAACAATATAGTTGTTTTTAAAACTATTTTTGGTGAGTATTACCTACACCAGTAGTGTTTCCATGAGGTTTAATTTGAGAATACATCTTGTCAAAATTTTCCTTCCTAGAAGTAAATTTTGAAAAATGCATCTTAAGAAAAATTATTTCAGATTTTAGTCTAATGACTAAATTCCTATCCTCAGGAATCATTTACATAGAATTAGATTTTTCCTCAAAAAAATTCATCTTTAAAATAGAATTCTTAAGATATTTATAAAGTTCTTCCTTATCCTAATTTTCTTTCTTAAAGTCATTAGAAATTTTTTCCTAAAAACTCTTCTTTATCTTTATGATATGAAGAACGATCTGAAATCTCTTCTGTAAGAATTTCTTCCCTAGTATTTTCCTTATTTAATTTCATATAAACTTTACAATTTTTTTCCTCAAGTAACTTGGAAAATATAGATACTTATTCATATGAAGGTTCTTCATTTTATGAGGATGAAGTATCTTCATTAGAAGTACTATTTTTGGAATACTAATTCTTATCAACAGATAAATTTGTTAAAGCCTCGGCAGAGCATACCTTGGCTATCAGGCATGTATGTGGAAAAGAATTCTTAGCAATGAATCTCATATTCTTCTGAGCTAATGAATCATATTCTGAAGATTCTCTTTCTGAAAAGTCTCCACAGCTAGCACTCCATGTAGTATTAGCTTTAAGACTTTTCTTGGATTTAGCTTTGTAAAACTTCTTCCTCTTCCTTTCAGAATGCCCCTCTTTACTTTATTTCTTTTTAAGCATAGGGAAATTGGGTCATATGTATCCACTTCTCTTTCATTCATAGCATGTGACCTCTGAATATTTCTTATCTTTATTTTCCTTCTTCTTATACTTGGATTGTAAATTTCTTTGACCAGTTATCTTGTTCATTCTTCGAGTAAGATTTGCTAACTCATTCTCTCAGACTTCACTCTCACTAGATTCGGATTGGATAGTAACCTTCTTAGACTTCGATCTAGTTACTCTCTCAGGAGTCTTAGCATTCATGTGATTTGATGTAGTAGTAAAAACAACAGAACCATTCCCATTCTTCTTTTTGATGTTGTCAGCATCTCTCTTCATCCTTGTTTCATGTTGGAGAAGAGTTCCAAACTGCTCATCTATGGAAATTTGTGCAACCTTCCTGTTCTCATTAATAGCTCTTCTCTTTGATTCCCACTCTTTGGGAATTATATCTATAATCATATCCACAAGAGCTTCATCATCTAGACCTTTCTCTCCCATAGATTGTAAGCTATTCATGATAGTCATAAACCTTTGTTGCACCATAAAAATGGGTTCTCCATAAGGAAAATTAAAACCATGATACTCAGCTCTTAACATAGCTCTTCTAGTCTCAATGACTTTAAATGTACAAAATGTGTAACATTGAGTTTTTTCCATATACAGTTAGCTGTTTAACAAGAAGAAATTTGGCTATATATGTTCCTAGTCACTGAACATAATAGAGTATTGCGTACCTTATATTTTAATTGATAATCATCCTTCTCTTGGTTTGTAAAAGAACTAACTTCCTTATCCGTAATTTGATAACATCCAGTAATCATAACAAAGTTATCTACTCCAGTATTGATAATGAATGTTTTCATTCGATCTCTCCAATACTCATAATCATTGCCATAAAAAATTGGTGGTCTTGTAGGATTTATGTTGTCGGTAGAACCAACATTTAAACCTGTCATCCAAAAAATATTTCTATACAAAAACTTGTTAATAACAAAATTTGGGATTCAAGTAACTAAGCAAGAAAAATATAGAACAATGAAAAACTGAGCAAGAAAAACTTATATGTGAGTATAAGTATTTCAGAGACCTCCTCTGATACCAATTGTAGGATCTAAATAACGATGTAGATGCCCAATATACAAGAGGGGGGTGAATTGTACACTTTAAAAATTTCCTTAAACAAGGAAAGATCTAAATTTAACAAAGTTAAAATAAGAAAATTCACAACACCTATAACACAAATTGAAATGTTGGGACAAAGTATGAAGTTACAAACTTCTAGTTCTATATACTTGCTTAAATCTTGAAAGTGATTCCAAGAAACAGGTTCTGGAAATACGGATCTAGAAAGTGAAACATAACCAAATTTTATGATATGAAATTCTACCTTAAAGCATATAGAATCTAACTAAAATAGAGTACAAGTGTAAGGAAATATAAGAAGATTATACTTTCCTTACAATACAAAAAGCAATGGAAAACCTTGTAACAAAAACATGTAACAAGATACAAATATTTTAACCCAAAGAGAAGGGTATCCAACAACCTTGGATAAAAGTCCCTTGATTTATACTTTCAAGTATGTCTATCTTACCAACACCAGGGTAAGCCCTCGATATGAAGATCGGAGTCTCTGTCTTGCTATCCCTGTAAGTCCTCAACTTCAAGGTAGTTGGCACCTCAGTCTTCCTCACCAAGGAAGCCGTCAACTTCAAGGTGTTGGAACCGCTGCCTTCATATCCTCGGAAGCCCCCGATTGTAATCACCTACAACTGGAGTCGCACGATTCAAGTCTGCAAAAGTCAATGTTTGAACAAGGTGTTCAATCTTTCTGTATGAAGCTTTGACAGTTTATAAGAGCCTCTCTCTCTCTAGAAATAACTTCAACAGCATGTAAGCACAAGTTGTGTCAAAGTTCAGTGTTGAGCTCTTTCAAATGAGCTCCTATTTATAAGCTCGGTTGGAACGGTCGGATCCCTCCTATAGCTGTCATATTTTCCTTAAATTTCAGAGGGACCTGTACACATGTCACTTAACCAACGGTGAGTTAGAAACAAAATGGATGACATCGTTTTATAAAAAAACATGTGTAACTAAAAGCACGACATCGTTTTGTAATGAAATAAGTATAAGAAAAACTGATGTTTGGAATGTAAGAAAATAAAAGTTTAGAGTCTAACCAAAATGAAATTCAGAGTCTATAATAAATAGATATTTAGATTATGTTTTGTATGAATTCGGAACATGAATTATGTGGAAATCAGGAGTCTGAATTTCTAAAGAAATTCGGAGTCTAGTTTCACAAGAATTTTGAACCTGAACTTACAGAGTTCGGAGTCGAACTCATAGAAGTTCAGAGTCAAACTAATAAAAGTTCGGAGTTGAACTATGTGAGAGTTCGCATCCAAAATTCGGAGTCGAACTACATGATAGTTCGTATCCAGAATTCGGAATGTATCTTCGTTAGAGTTTGTATCCAGAATTTGAAATGGAACTTCATTAGAGTTCAAATCCGGAATTCGGAGTGGAACTTCATTACAATTCATATCCATAATTCGGAGTGGAACTTCATTACAGTTCATATCCAGAATTCAGATTGTAACTTCATTACAGTTCATATCCAGAATTCAGAGTGGAACTTCATTACAGTTCATATCCAGAAGTCGGATCCGAAAACAGAATGCTTCATATCGTAGTATTATATGATTCCGAGGTTTTAGGTATGAATCTGATTTTTATACTTAAGAAAAATATGGATATGTGTAAGGAAATCTAGGTTAGGGTAAATTTACTTAAGGAAGTCAATTTTCCTTGTAGAAGTAAAATATCGATTTGCTTAAGTGTAAGGTGTTTGTGATTTTCAAAACAAGAAGGAATGGAAAAGTCATAAGGAAAACCTTATTGACTCAACAATCTTGGTGTAATATCACACTTGAAACAACCGTGCACCACATATTGAGATCAATTTGAGTACATTTAGAGAGCATTAGTTATATTCTAAGATACCAAAATGGAACTTTTGGATAGACCATATTCACTTATTGGGTAATGTTTTCTCAGATACAGGAGTATCAGTAGACTGAGAGAAAGTGAGAGCAGTTGTTTCCTGGGATCAGCCGAAGAACGTATTTGTGGTGCAATGTTTTCAAGGGCTGGATGGTTACCACATATGTCTAATACGGGACTTCTCAAACCTAGAAGTTTCAATGATGGGCATGACTAATAAGGGAGCGAAGTACTAGTGGTCAGATTCTTGTGAGTCAGCCTTTCTGGAGCTGAAAGGGAGGTTGCGTTCTGCACCAATACTAGTATTTCCAGAGACGAGAAAGAGCTATACTATGTATTTTGATGCATCAGGTATTTGGCTGGGAGCTGTGACTATGTGGGGAGAAGTATTCATTGCATATGTGTCTCGGTGATTGAGGCAACATGAGAGGAACTACCCGACGCATGATCTTGAGTTGTCTGAAGTTTTTCATACATTGCTTTATTGGAGACATTATCTTCTAGTACAAAATTGTGTGGTTTTCACCGACCAAAAAATCCTAAAGTATGTCTTTAATCAGCGTGATCTGAATATGAGATAGTGAATGTGGGTCGAGTACCTTCAGTCATTTTACTTTGAGATTACCTACATGCTTGAGAAAAGAAACGCAGTAGTTGATGCTTTGAGTAGGAAGACTTAGACACATGTAGTTCCGGAGGCTAGCAGTGAGTGGAAGCATATGACTATGTTCTCTGAGATGTATTTGGAGGTGCACAAAAGATAGGAAAGGATGTTTATTTTTTTTGTGGAGGTTCCTCTACTCTACTTGACCGAGTGCGAATGGGGCATCTATCAGATTCTGAAGGCCTAGTACTACAAGAGAGTTTCTTAAAAGAGTAACCTATTCCTAGATGGAAAGTAGGGGAGGATGAGGTATTGAATTTTCTTGTGCATGTGTGGGTGACAACAGACCTACATGAGGAGATGTTGTGGGACATTTATTTCTCATTTTGGGCAGTTCATCCTGGTGTCACCAAGATGTATCGAGATCTGCACCATCAGTACTGGTTGCCAGGTATAAAGGGAGATGTTGCTGGTTTTATCATTATGTGTTCCACCTATCAGTGGGTAAAGGCAGAGAATCAGTGACCATTAGGGATTTTATATAAGTTATCCATTCTCTATTGGAAGTGGAATTATGTCAAAAAAAGTCTTCTTGATAGGATTAATGAGTTCTCCTCGAGGGAATGATGTTTTTTGGGTTGTCATTGATAGAATCATGAATGTTTCTCACTTCTTTATGATCATAGGAGACCTTCAGTGTTGATGAGATGGAAAGGTTGTACATCCGATAGATTGTACATATACATGGGTTTCCACACTTTATTGTTTCAGATAGGGATGTACCTTTAACTTCTCAGGTCTAGTAGGGACTACACAGGGCTTTGGGTACACACATACATCTGAGTACAGCATACCATCCCCATATAGATGGCCAGTCTGAGCATACGATTTAGGTTTTAGAAGACATACTTCGAGCATGGATCCTAGACTTTGGAAGTTATTGGGAGAAACACATACCTTTGGTGGATTTTCCTATAATAATAGTTTTCATGAAACTGTTCAGATGGAACCTTATGTGGATTTTTACAGTAGGGCACACCGATCACCCTTATGATGGCTGTAGATAGGAGAGGCAGCTTTGATGAGACCTCATCTTGTTTAAGAGACCACGGAGCAGGTGGAGTTGATTCGGAAGAGGATGGATACTACACAGTCACAACATAAGTCTTATGCTAATCGACGGAGACGACCTCTTGACTTCGAGGTTGGAGATCAATTTTTTCTACATGTCACACCGAGGTTGGGACATAGGATGATTAGGAGACAGGTAAAGATTTCACCGAGATACATTAGGCAGTTTGTGGGTTTGAAAATGGTTAATCTGGTTTCTTATCGGTTGTAGTTACATCATAGGTATCAATATATGCATGAATTATTTCATGTTTCCCAGCTACGACGTCACTTATCAGACCTGTCTCATGTTTTTCAGCCCCAGGAGGTTGAGCTAGAGGTGGAAGAATCAGTCAAGGAGCATTTTATATGGAATGTTGATCGTAGTGAAAATGTTCTCCATGGTAGGTATGTTCCTCTGTTATTTGTGCTATGGATTCACGGGTGAGTACATGACAAGACATGGGAGATGGAGGACAATGTTCAATCTTAGTGTGTGGAGTTGTTTGAGGATTCTTCTTCTACGCTGCCTTTCTAGGGAAATTTGGGGATGAATTTCATTATGGGGGGAAGTTTGTAAGAACCAAAATCATTTTTTTTCATGTATGAATCTTGTCTTCTGGTGTTTTCAATAAAAAAGAGGAGTTTTAGGAAATTTTAGGAGTGCAAGCCGTGTACTTATTAGTACACACTATGTACTCGGTTTCCATAGGAGGTTGTGTGTTGGTCGTGTAACAACCGAACATAAGGCCGTGTGGGGTGACCTAAAGACCACTTAAAGTGGGGATCGGTAAAGGTAAATACATGTCATGTACTTTTAAAAGACATATTGTGTACTTTATTTTATTTAATTAAATTGATCTAGGTCACTTATAATCAATAGAACATCCTTCTTCTCCATCCATGTCATCTAGTAGATACCGTAGGCCGGGAATATTCTTTGAGCCCCCAACTCCTCATTCTTTCTCTGAATCAACTGTCATCGATTACATTGGAATCACCGTAGTAAGGTATTCCTTCTTCTAGATTCTCATTCCCTAATTTCTCCTCTTTCTCAAGATAATCACTATTGAATGATTTTGGAATTTTTATAGATCTACGGTGTTCTTGGGAAATTTAAGGCTTGAGGTTCATATATATCATTCGTATAACACCGAGGGAGGTGGTTTATGTCTTTCTGTAGTCAGTATTTGAGTTTATGTGAAAAGGTTCCTAATACCCTTATTCGGGGTATTGCGTGGTTAAGGATTTCAATCCTGTTATTTCTTGTTATTCCTTCCATGTTGAATAGGGATTGTTTTATTGTGTTTAGGGTTAATTTCCATGCTATGGATGTGTTTTTCCATGCTTGTTTGATTTTGGCCGTCTGGTTTAGCCTTTCCTATTAGGCTATTTTTTCCATTCCTAGTCTTATTAGGATAGATTGATTATTTATCTGATATGTTGTTCCATGCCGTGTAGCTAATTTAGGTAAGTAGTACTTTGAGGATTACTTTGGCTACTGATTATCGTTTGTACATGATTTCTTTACACAGGGCTACTGGAACCTGGTGTAGTGAGATCATTGGGGAAATTGACGTTGGGGGCTTTCCCAGAGTGTCTATTATAATTATTATGTTGTGAGGCCAAAAGGGGGGATTGACGTTGAATACTCCCTCAAAGAATCTATAGTTATGTCAAGATACCACAAGAGGAATTGACATTGAGTTCTTCATCAGAGTGTATGTAGTTTACTACTAAAAGAATATAGGGGGAATTGACGGTGAGTGCTTTCTTAAAGAGTATTTGTTATATTTTTTTTTATTTTGAACCAGAGGGGTTAGGCTGTGAGAACTACCGAGAGGGTTACTTGAGTTTGTAGCTAAAACAAAGGGTATAGGTTGTGAGAACTTTTCCATAGGGTTTCCTGTATTTTGTTTGGTTGGTTAAATAACTAAAAGTAAATGTTTGTAAATGAAACTGTAGGATTGTTTACTTTTAAGTACTTCCTTGTTTATTGCTTCATTTTATTATTACTTTCCATATATATTCACTGACTATTAGGCATAGTTCTTTGGGTGCTTGCCTACTGAGATTCATCACACCTTGTTTGGGTCTTTCTTTTGGGCCAAAATAGATTATATTGTTGCAGTTCTAGATAAGGGAAAGCGCCCTTCTATTTCAGGTACTTGATTGTTGTGGACCTGGAGAGCATGGGACCAATATGAGGCTTGAAATTCTGAGGAGTTGTTTACTTTGTTTTCCCTGCATTTGGGTTTAGTACTATATTCTAGCATGGTGACTTGTTTGTCTTTTTTTCTAGACATATGTATCATGCATCATATAGATATGTTCCCAGTTCTTTATTACTTCCAATATTCAACTATTTACTGTTGTATGGTATTATTACTATTTCCGCAATGGTTATCTGTTTATTTCCACGACATTACTCTGCCAATTAGGGCATAGTTTCCCCACCATCACATCAAAGGCCCTCACTGCTAGTCTGCATCTTCTGGCATTTAGGGAAATTCCCTTGGGGCCATGTGACCAATCGGGTACGGGGAACCTTTGGGTGGCTTTCAGAACGGGGATGTTACATTAGAATATAAAAAACCCATCTCTACAATAGATTTGTGAGATTATAGTTGAATAAAATCCTTTTTAAACTCTTTGAAATTTTTCCCATAATAATTTGGCCATAGAAACATGAATCCCTTTGATGTTGTCTTGGTAAGTACAATTTAAATTCACAAGAATTTTCTCACAAAGCAATGATAGTATCTATCTAATATATGAAAATATGGATCTATGTCATAGAAGTTGGAATATTCTATTCTTTAATATCCTTTTCATTTGAAGGAACCATTTATATTCCTTTCCTTATGATTAAGTAAACCAAAAGATACCTTTGGTATCTAATTCAAACTTTCTAAATTGAAACTATAGTTTCTTCTTTATTAAAGCTGTCAACACAATCCTTAAATTATCTTCATGTTATTCCTTAATCATGAAATATATGAGAATATTATCTATAAAAACTATCAAAAATTGACGAAGGAATTAACTAATGTCTCTATTCATCACATCCATGAAAATAGCGAATGAATTTATAAATCTAAATGGAATCACTATGAATTTATATTGATCATATATTATATGAATGTATATTTTAGGTATATCTATTATTTTCACTCTTAGTTGATGATACCATGAATAAATATCCACCATTGAGAAACATTAATCCCCATGAATTGATCGAATAATTTATTAATACATGATAAAGGACAGTTTTTCTTGACCATTATTTTATTATGATCACAACAATTAATGCATAGATACATTTATCCATCTTTTTTCATAAAACAAATTAGATTAGTGCACCCCTGGGTGAATCAATTGGGAGTATGAAAGAATTTTCCAAATTTTATTGAAATCACTTCATTGATTCCTCTTATTGGATAAGGTCTTAAATCCAATTATGAGTTTATTTGACCCCTCAACTTCATAATATGAGGGAAGACTGGGAAATTATTTGTTAAATACGTCAGTATATTCCCTCCTAATCAATATATACTCAATGATATGTTTATCCAAAACCATTTCAACAAATTATCTTTCATTAATGGATATTAAAGCCCATATAAGGAAAATAGTTTCTCAATACTAAAAAACATGAAATATAAAAACATTTCCATTGTTATCGTTAGAGAGAAGCGTTGATAAAGGTTTCCTTTATCAAAGCTAAAAAAGCACTAATAAAGTGTATCTTTTATCAGTTCTAGAAAAAATCAGATTAAAGGTATAATTTATCAGCACATAATTTTTAGAAATGATAAATTTCATATTTATCAATGTTTTATTTTTAGTGTCGAAAAAGGTCACAGTCACTCTTGCTAGTCTGGCATCAAAATTGAATAAGGGCGACAGTTTCATTATATTTGATTTAAAAGAAATGCAAGCTCAGAATTCTACTATAGGGATGGGCTCCCACATACACTATTCATACGCTCTCTTATATCCCCCAGGCCCATGTGGTCATTGGCCCACTCTTTACTAACCACATTATAGCCCACCCCATACTTCCCAGGGGGCCCACCTACCCCACCATCAGGGCCTATAAACAGCTCAACCCTCATTTTTCAATTATATACCAATAAAAATTTAAAAAATTCATGTAATAAAATTTTTTAAAAAATTGAAATAATTTAATAGAAAAAAATTAAAATGAATAAACTTTAAAAATATAAAAAAATTACTAATTATATAATTATTAACCAATTTAATATATATATATATAGATATATTAAATATTAATAAATAGTTTATATTAAATATAAATTTATAAAATGAAAAAATATAAATAATTAAATGCATAAAAATTAAAAATGGGA
Source organism: Viscum album (assembly GCA_963277665.1). Classification (NCBI taxonomy): domain Eukaryota; kingdom Viridiplantae; phylum Streptophyta; class Magnoliopsida; order Santalales; family Viscaceae; genus Viscum; species Viscum album. The sequence goes on from OY728123.1 coordinate 1,110,463,111, forward strand.
AAATTAAAAATATATTAAAATTTTTATTAATTAAATAAATATTATGTAAAATGAAAAATTATAATATACATATATAATTAAAAAAATAAAAAATAAAAATGAATAAAATTTAAAATTATTAAACATTTTATAAATTAAATAATTATTAATAAATTTAATATTTATATATATTATAAATATTAATAAATTTTATATATTAAATATAGACATATAAAATCAATAAAATTAAATAATAAAAAATTAAAAATGATTAAATTAAAAAAAGTTAAAAATGTTATTAACTAAATAATTATTAATAAAAATGAATAATTGTAATATATATATATATATATATATATATGTATTTTAAATATTAAAAAATAATATATATTATATATAGATATTGAAAATGAATAAATTTTAATAATTAAAAGGAAATTTTTGAAATGAATAAATTACAGTATTATTAAAAAAATTATTAATATAACAATTATTATTAAAAATGCATAAAATGTAAATATATATACATTAATTATAAATAGTAATAAATAAGATATATTAAACATAAATATAGAAAACAGAAAAATTTTATAATTAAAAACATATTAATGGTTTCTATACATAATTATTCATTAATAAATTTAATATATTTAATATACAAATATATTCATATATATATATAATATTTGTTGAAATATTAATTATATAATTCAAAATAATTATGATTACATTAAATAAGTTGTATATTTAGTAAAGTAATGTTTTAAATTAAAAATAAATATTAATTAAAAATATTGACTAATTTTATCAGGTAATGGAAATTTAATTGAATGCCATTAGATTTTTCAATTTAACAAATGTGAATATTTTATTACATTAATTCCACATATACATATATTTAATTAATGTATTTTTATTTGAAACACACATAAACAAATGATGATTAATTAATGAAATCTTATATAAAAACACAAACACCTTCTATTTATGTAATTTATTGAAATTTTAATATTCATTTTAAAATTTCATTTAGTAACAAGATATATTTAATTTATTTTGTTTTTTTACCAGTAATTTTTATTTTATAATTTTTAATATTATTACAGTCAGTATTATTTATTCAATTTTAATATTGTTTTATTTTATTTTGGAATCTAATCATATTCAAATCGTTATTTATATATATTTATTTACCATGTTGTAATATTTTTCATATTTATTCACCTTAATTTCATTATATATCCATTTTATTTTTAATAAATTATTTACTTAATAATAAATATAAATTTCTCTTTATTTTTTATGTGAACTCATTTTTAATTATTCAATTTCACTCATTTTTAACATGCATGCATTTTAGATTATATATTCATTAATAAAGTTTAAAAATAATTATATAAAAGAAATATTTATAATTAAATATATTTATAAATTTATATTTACAATATTTATAAAATTATATATTTATAATTATTAATAAATAAATATTATTTTTTGCAAAATATATTTATATAATTATAAATAAATATTTATATATTTAAATAATTATATGAATATAAAAAATAAACATAAATAAAGAATATATTTTATAGATTATTATTTATTTATATTAATCATATATATATAATTAAATAAAATATATATAACGATATATATATTCATAATTATAAATAAATAATTATATATTAATTTATAAAAATATGTATAAATATATATTCACTATATTTAAAAAATTATATATTTGTAATTATAAATAAGTAAATATAATTTTTTTTTAAAAAAATTATATAAATACAGATAGTAAATTATATATTTAAATAATTATAATCAATATACTTAAATAATGAATATAATTTCTATTTCTATATTTATATTTATTTATCCATTATATATAATTATATATAAATGATTATATATATTTTTAATTATATTTACTTACAAATATGTTTATAAATGCATATTTAGTATATTGATAAAATTATATATTTATAATTATAAATTAATATATATGATTACAAAAATATTTATATAAGTATAAATATATAATTACATATTTAAATGAATATAAAACTATAATTAATATATTTAAATAATTAATAATTTATAAGATTAATATTTATATTTATATATATTTATGAAATAAATATATATTTACATTTATATAAATAATTATATAAATATGTTTATAATTATAAAAAAATATTTATAAATATGTTTAAAAATTTATTTATATATAAATATAAGAATAACTATTTTTAAAAAATCTACCATATTAATGCCAATGTTTAAGCACTCATAAAGAAGGATTTTATCTGTTTTTGTTTAGTGCTGATAAAGATATATCTTTATGAGTGCTCAAAAAACCCTGATAAATGTCAACTTTATCAGAGTTAAAACATTAGTGATGATAAAGAGGTCTTTTATCTATGCTTATTAATTTATCACTGATAAAATACCTCTTTATTAGCATTTTTTGGTTGTACTGATAAATCATTCCCTCAATTGTTTTGAGTAACCCAAATTGAATCAATTTTAGTTAGGCCTCTGAGGAACACATAGATGTTTGGTGTTATCATTACTCCCTCTCAACCTTCTCTCAAACAAATCAATTGTTGAATCTAAGTTATGTTATTTTTTATCCTCCTTTCCCATTAGTTCCTCGTATGGGTTTTACATTGTGCATTAGTGCAACATTTGGTTGGCTTGGTGCTCTCATGGGTTCCACAGTTTCCATATCCTTTATTTTACATTCCATCCATGTTCTTCTTTCTCATCCCTCCAAACAATACAATATTTCTAAACCCTAGTTGGGATTAGGTTCTAAATTTTTATTGTGTCGGTCCGTAGGTGTTTGGGTTCTATTTGTGGATATATTTTATTACTAGTTGTTGGTGTATAATTTTTTTTTGGTATTTATTGCGGTTTTATTGTTATCAATTATGGAATTAGGTTTCATTTTAATGGGAAAGTTATAGATGTCCAAATTTTATGGTATTTAATTATTTGTATCATTTGTAGGGGTTATGAATTAGAAATATGATGAATCATTTGTGGCATAATTCATGAGGTGCTTTTGAGTTATGTATTGTAAATGTGGTTATTGATTGATTATTTGGTATCTAGGATTAGTTGTTTTTTCTATTATGTTATAGATTTGGAAGTGTGTGTCACATGTAGAGTAGGTGCTTCAGTGTATGGATTTGAGACTTAATGGTTATCTATATTAATGTAAATATCTTCAGGAAGTTATTAGGGATGATATTTCATATAATGTGGAAGATGAAATAGTTATTCCATTTTTTCCTTGATTGGTAAAACATTGAGAACTTATGCACAAAATTTATATGTCTATTGTATTATTTCAATGTTATTCTATTTTCATAAATTATATTGGTCTTTTGGGATTTTGTTTCTTTTTTATCAAGTTGCAGTTCCATGGTTCTAGGGACTACTGATGTTAATTATGAATTTTAAAATATATCAATTAATATTGGTAGGCATTATGAAATGACAATTTTATTCTCTGGTGGTTCTTATAACATTTTTTCCCTCTATTTCCATGATATTTTTATAAGAATCAAAATATATTATAAACATTTCAACAAATTGTTTACAATTTTGATTTTATAATAAGTATTAAATTTATTCAATGGGTCTATAGTATTTTATATTGACATTATCACTCTCTCATACTTATTTGTGTGGAAGCTAACTTAAAAAATTCATCTATAATTATCTCTTATAAACCCATATCATAATTTGTAAGAATATTTATTGAAATTCAATTATATTACCCAATTTTATATCTTGTCACATACTCCCAAAATCATACAATGTCACACACTTTCTCCTCACTTATACTTTTGTATAAATAAAACCATTTGGTCAGTTTCTAAGTCATATTATTTTATATAAAACATGTATCTAAGGGCCTCAACTTGACACATATCCTTGGTTAATTTTCATATAACTCAAGTATACTTCTTTTAACATCGACCAAATTATATAATTAGAGTCACTTATTCCAAATTTCTGTTGAAAAAGATGGAATTAAAAAAACCTATACAAGACCTATGGTAATGTTTTTTTCACTATGATCTACTATTCTTTGTTTCTTTATATCTTAAAACTATTTTACTATATATCATTCTAAATTAGTAGAAATTTTTATTCCAATAACATTTTTCTTTGTTGTGTTGAGATATATTTAGTGGGTTTCTATGATATTTTTTTCTAAACCCATACATTCACTCCTTGGTGTACATATAACCTATAAACTACAAATTACAATTTATATAGGGGTAATAATAACTTTAAGATCACATGATTGCATCATTTATGTTTTTGATAAAATAGGTATCAGTTCCTAAATCAAACTATGAGAAACTAGATTATATCTGCGATCCTGTTTGGATCTTTACTATTTCCTCTTGGTTTTTCTTTATTATTAGACTTCATTTGGATTTAATTATATTTTGGAATTCCACTATACTATGAATTTCTTGATTTTAGTTGTGTTTTTATTTTTGTATAGATTTATGGGTAGTTTGATTTTTTCCCACACATGGCTATATTGTTTAAAGTTTTATTCTCTGATGGTTTGACCTACTCATGACTCATTCTGAATTTTATGTAAAAAATAAAAATGACATATATCATTATAAAAAAAATTCAATAATTATCCAACTATATGTTGATACACATAACACTATCCAATGGTTATCAGGGGACAAAGATCTCTCTTGGGGTAGTGGTGAACTTGAATCAACTTTTTCACGGGTATTCAACACATGGATGATAAATGAAGATGCATTTTGTACTTCGAAAAATATTATTAATATCATGGATTCAAATTAATAATAATTAGACACTAAGGATAACTATATTAAAGTTTAAAATTTGATTAAAATTTCCAATATTGATATATATAAAATGTTTTATTGGAGGAAGGATATGAAAAATAATGTCAAGAAGTTAAGTATATCTTAGAAACCTCCATCTCAATGTATTCCATTTCTATTCCCTTAACTATTATAGTAATTACCCTTTATATAATCAATTTTATTACAGTTTTCTATCTTTATTTCCATACCAACCAACATTTTAACCACCAAATTTTCAACATGCCTATTTAATTTATTATTGTGTTCATTAATCTAGAAATGGCCATCCAATATAAAGTCATAATTATTTAAAAAAACAATATATAAAATTATTTAGGAATAAATAGAATGATTATATAATTATTAGATAAATAACTCAAATAACAATATAATTTATTTAAAAAACAATTATTTAATGAATTTTAATCGAAATTTAAATAAAAAATTTCTACATATATCTTATACTTTAATCATTATTATTAAGATTATAAATTTAGTAATACAAACCTTAAATCTTAACAAAACCAATGGTCTATTCATAATTTTATATTTTTATAGAATAAATATTTTCGAAATTTAAATCAAAGATAAAATCATTATTTGAGTATAATATGAAAATAAATTAAAATAAACAATTAAAATATTTTTAATAGAAAAACCCATTTTCTAATGAAAACTACGAATTAACGTACAATTTTTTAGAATATTAAAATTAATATAAATAACTAAAATAATATGAATTATAGAATTAATAACTATAGAAACATAATTATAAATTAAATAATGGTTAGAAATCCCTTGACTTGTGATGTAATGTGTACAAAAACATGGTAAATGGGAATAAATGAGAGAGGAAGCATATATTCCTGAAGTACATACATATAATTAGTAAAATTTCATAATTAATGGAAAGAAGGATCAATGATCAACTAATACTTTTCATTGAAAAAATGACTAGTATGATTTCAATTGATTATATCTTTTTCTAGATCTTCAAATTAATTATATATGAAATTTCTCCATTATTTGGAGAAAGTCTCATAAATGTTCTCATTTATTTAAAGATCCACTCATACATTCAATGAAAACCACATGGATCACTAAATACCATGTGAAAAAATTAATAAATATTAACTCTTCCTACTTGTTGGACACCCACCAAATAAGGTTATCGAAACCATCCTATCATTACCTCATTTGTTTCATGGGATGCTGAGAACTATTGAAATTTAGTCCCCAGACCAAATGAATTTCCCTTCTCATGAAGTAATTGGAGGCCTAATTTGAATATTTAAATTGTAATGGTTGTATCATCTTGTGTTCCTGTAAGACAATCCAGCTGAGCCTTATCATAGTAACGCTAATCAAGGAGCACCATATTGGGATCTAACTGCTGCTTCTTGTTTTTTTTATTTAGGAAGAAAACTGAAAATTGATATCTTATTCATACCTAACTCCCAACATGAGAAAAAAATATATTTAAGTATAAAACATTCATCCTCATCAACATAATCTCACAAAGAGTTATTATTTCATTTTATACTTTGAGTATCACCCACCAACTCTTCTAGACATGAACATATGTTACAGGAACTACTATGAGGAGTAATCATCCCATACCAGGTATCCATGATCTTTTAAGATGAATTTAGTGGTTGAAACCTAACACTATTAGAGTAATTATTTTTTTAAATTCCATTTCGAATTTCATTCAAATCATAGTAAAATTATTTAAAACAACAAAATTGTGGGTTCCCTTTTTTATTTTGTTTAACTTTCTCCTTTGATTATGAATTTTTATATGTATTTATTTATTTTGTATAAATTAATATTTAATGAAACTAATAAGATGAATATGAATAAAAAATGAGTGAATTCTAATCATATGATAAAAGATTATGAATATAGGGTTAAATAGTTCATCATGTATGCAATAGAGCATCCATATGAACCATTTGAAATAATTTGTCTGTGTTTACATTGTTTTTTGTTAAAGAAAAAATAGTCTAAAAGTGTAATAATAAAATTTTATTTTTAGTGGAATATATCATATCTATAAATGTTGGACTAATCATAGGAAAAAATTGAACATTCACACCAATTTTATTGGTACTATAGTTTATGTATCATTTGATAAGAATATCATTGTAAATGATAATGGAGATAGTATTGGAGAAATTTTAATGAAAATTGAATATGACCTTCATGATTTTCCAAAGTTGTTTGGGAAGTTAAATAGTTGTGCAAAGAGACCATTATATATAGGTAATAGTAAATAAAAAAATTCAGTGGTATTGATGATATATAATTTGAATGATGGTAATAGGTGGAGTGACATCAACTTTACCGAACTACTTGGTCTCCTAAATGATATGCTACCAGAGGAAAATGATATTCCTTGTTGAAAATATAACTCTAAAAGGGTTCTATGTTCAGTGGGAATGATCTATAAAAAAATACATGAATCTCTAATTAATTCCATATTGTTTCACGATGACCTTTAATCACTCATAAAATGTCATAAGTGTGACACACATGAATACAAGAAAAAGGAATGAGAACTTTTGAAAGATTTATGGAACCTTCTCATAATTATTGTATTTAGAAGACTATATGGATGTCAGAAAACAATGAGAATATTTTCATTTAACATAGATAAAATTTTTAATGATGAAAAATTAAATCATATTGTAGACTCTCTTCAATGAATGAAAATTGATTATCAGTATCTAGAATTTTGAAATGAGCCAAGAAACATCCATATTTAATAATATACAGATGGAACAAATCATTTTGGGTTATAGGGTAGTATTCACTATACTTGTACAACTATGTTAGTAAATTATAAACTTCTTCCATGGATATGCATGAAGTATAAATACATTAAGTTGTCTATACATATATTTGAACAAAAAACTCATTAATAATATTGTTGTCTTTTTGGATCCAACAGTCGGTGATCTAAAATTGGTGTGGGATATGGGAGTTAAAATGAATGATACTCATAGAAGTGATGAATTCACATTAAGGGCCTTGTTTTATGGGTTGATAAAATACATTCCTTATTATTTAAAAATTTGTAGGCTACAATATAAAAGTAATGTTGGGTTGTTCCATTTTTAAAAAATTCACACACCCAGTTTGGTTGAAACATTCATTAATGAATATGTTTTTAGGACATCATAAAATTTAAACTCAATGTCATAAGTAATGATAGTAGAAAATATCATTAAATGGAAATACCAAACAAGGAACAAAATTGTCTCCACTAACGGGTGATCAACTTTTCAATAATGTAAAATGTATCAAAAAAAATTTTATTAAACAATTTTTGAAAAACCATACGAAATTGGGATGGAAAAAGTAATCAATTTTTTTTGAATTACCATATTGGTGTTGTTTTTACGGGTGATATTTTCTTGTGGTCATGAATTTAGAAAAAATTGTGTTTGATAATGTTATTAGAACATCACTAAATGTTCTTCGAAAAAAATATGGCATAACAGATATGTTTGAACTGACTAACATGGGGATAAGGGAAGTGTTGGAACTAATGAAGGGTAAAGGGAAGGATTTTCTTCCTCTGATAGCTTATACTCTATATAGATATGATGTATTGTGATTTTTCATTTTCCTTAATGGTGTTAATGTTCAGTAAGGGTATTTATCAAATATCAATAATGTCATTTCAATGAGTAATTTGATGTTACAAGGAATAAAATTACATGAATTTCTTTTTTTGATGCAAGATTTTATGCCAATCACTTGACATTTCATTCTTCCTAAAAATGTATGATAAACATTGTTCAGACTTTGAATATTTTTCAAAGAAATATGCAGTAAATTTATATACCCAAAGAAGTTTTAAATCATGAATATGGAGGTTGTAGTAATATTATATGAAGTAGTGATGTTCTTCCCACCATAATTATTTTATATAATGGTCCACCTAATAGTTCATATGGTTGGATGGGTTAAAAATTTTGTTCTTTCCCATTATAAATGGATATACCCCATTGAATGGTATATGAATATTTTAAAAGGGTATGTCAATAATGGAATTCAGATACATGGTTTTATCGTAGAATAATATTTTGTTGAATAAGATTTTTAATTATGTATAAATTACATATATGATGTTGATTGCATCAGTATCCAAAATTCTTTTTATAACAAAATCATTACAAGTGGAGATATTTTCAAAATATATGTTGTTATAATTACCATCATAAAGTGAGAGAAAGATAACCTTTACATTTTACATAATAGTGAGATTTTGATCCATATGTTGAAGCCCAAAAAGAAATTATTAAATATTTTTAGCCATCAAGGGATGAAGGATATATATCAATTAAACATAATTAAAAATTTATTGGGTCGTTCCAATATCATATTTATAAAGAGTTATCTTAAAATAAGAATTTAGTTATTGAGTGGATTTGATGGCTGACCAGGGAACCAAATAAAATGTTATATCTTACACTAGTTTTGTATTAAATTTTTATTCATTGTAAAAAATATAACTTGATGGATTTAGTGTGATAAAAAATGGTGTTACACTTGTGGTTGAAGCAGTGCACATATTTAATTCGAAGGATATAAAATCAATTTAGGAAAATATTTCATATTTTATAATTAGAAAACAACAATAAGTGTTGTATTATACAACATTTCAAGTACTATTTTCCATTTATAATGGGTTAAACATTTTAGTGTAGTGAATATTAATGAAATGGTCTTCATTAAGGTGAATTTTAGTGAAAATGGGGAAAAATATGATCCATTCATAATGTCATCACAAGAAGAACAATTATTTTATGTTTCAGATCTAGATAAAAAGAATTGGTCAATTTCCCTACAAGAAAAAAATAACAATAAGGTCAGATAAAAATTTAATCAAGGATTATCCTTTAATTGGGATATCACGATTAGTTCATGGATGTAAAAATGTATACAATGTATTATATGTTAGAGGGGAGCACAAAGAGGGGATTTGGATTATCCAAAGATGGGCCAAATCCCCTCAACCTTTAAAAAAATAGTTCAATGAGAAGCATAATGTTTTTTTAATTTATTATGATTTTTCTCATAATATTATGTGTACTCTGTTGTATTAACAAAAAATGAATTAAATGTTTGACTACTCATCCAGGAAATGACTTCTTCACATGATGATGTTACCAACCTCAAGGAATAACATGAAGTTGATACTGAGACTAAATAATTATTAGGGTATCAATAATATGTTGATGAAAAAAAAATGATGTAACTTCATAGTCATGAAAAAAGTTGTCAATGAAATAGGAAAAGTTATGAAATATAAGGTTGACTAGAATTAATGTGGAAAACCAATTCACCCAAACAAGTAAATGTTCATTATTTATGTTTGGGTCAAAAAGTGGATGAATGTGGAGATTGACATATAATCATGGTGCCATGCCTAGCCTATAAAAAATGAAACACTTATGGAAGATATAAATGTAATGTTATGATAAAATGTATCAATTTTACAAAAAAAAATATAATGAAAATTTGATATAATTTTCATTATTACTTGTATATTTCATTTATTTAGGATGATTTATATATTAAATATGTCTTAACGGACATTGAGAAATCGCATACAACATTTCAGGTCGTTCTTAACAAGTTTCATCTTAGGGATGTTGAGTTTTAAGTAAATCCCTTCCAACTATTTACTTATGCACACATTATAAATAACACATAATGAAATTATATCATTATTGTTTGAGATGAGAAATCATTTAAACTACATTATAGATGATAAGATATTATCTGATATTATTTATTTTATCCAATTCAATTCAAAAATATTAATTTATGAATTGGAAAAAGGGTGTTGTGTAACATCCCATGCTTTTAAGAATAGTTAAAAATCCTCAACCTATTCAATTTTTTGGGTTTGTTTATGAGAAAAACTTTTCCTTCGATCATTGAAGCCTAACTCTAAGATTTAGTATAACCCAAGGCTTTGTTTTTTTGTGTGGTATAGGATTTGGTGGATGTCTCAAGTGTTTGAAAGAACGCTATAGGAAGGGCAGAGGGCTTAGGGTGGTGAAAATAAATCTAGCTATGAAGAAAAATCATGTAACTCATAAATTTTGTATATTTCATTTAAAAAATGTACAACAGGGTGTGAATTCTCAAGAGGGGAAAACCTAATGAATTCAATATGTGTAACCGTGTTACATTTCTTAATCATAATATATGATGTTTACTATTTACATACCATGTAAGTTGTGGGAAATTTATTTTTAATGATCCATGTGAATTCATTTATTTTCATGCACAGAAGAAGAGAAAACCTTCCTGGCACACATATCCTTCCCTCTAAAAATTCTCTTGATATCTTCCTCATCTGATGTATTTTTTTTCTTGCATCATATCTTGTTAAATCCCTTAATGTAATATCATGATCCTCTTCCATCTCTAACATGTTTGTCTCTCCAAAAAATTTTCTATATTAATTTGATCCCTTTTCCCTATTTTTAAAAAGTCTATCAAAAATTCATTTTCCTTCTGATTTGAATTTATTTATAGTCTGGTAACAGATGACCGAGCTCCTACTAGTACATGGTAGGTGGTTACTAGATTTCCCCTTGATTTTATAGGCATATTTCACGCATTCTTAAACTACATGTGGGGTGAGTAAAAAAGTGAGAACCTTAAAAATCTATGTGGTGATTTTAAATTAATAAAGTGTGGTCCTGGGATGCTTTTGGGAATTCCTTCATCTTTTTTTAAATGAAATTCTCGGTAAAGGGATTGAGACTACTTGGGAAAATTAATTATATGGAATGTTTATTTTGATTTAAATTTAAATTTTATATAAATATGGTTAGTTCCATGAGAACATGATCAACTTGTCCTGATGATTGAGGTGATATTGATCATCTGGATTGAGGAAACATGGTTTGTTATGTTGGGTGTGGACCATGATCGGTGGAGTGAGATGAACACCATGTTTTGGTGACATGGTCATCGTATTGTGGAAATGAGGTCATCAGGATGAGGTCATAACTCTCATGACATGGGATGTTACTGAAAATCAGGATTTAGCAACATGGTTGTAAGGGCATGAGTCATCAAATGACATTTTAGTCATTTTGTACTGATTTTAGCTCTCCTTTTGTTGGATGATTCTCCATTGGAGTCACATTCGCATAGATAGGAATTAGATTGAGGTGGTTATGATAACTTGTGTGGGAGGATCCCTCCATAGACTATTCAACATACATGATAGTGATGGCCATTTGATATTTTTTGGGTTTTTAACTATAGAAATCCACATTAATGGTGATATATCATCAATTTACGTTGATGAGACCATTGGTTGGGGGATTATTCTTGTCACGATAATTGAGGTCATTGGGATAAGACATTTAGGGTACATATATCTGTGTGCATTAGGATGTTGACTATTGAGATGATGCTGATTATTATTTGAAGGAAATATATCACTGTGCTTCAAGATGTTAAGCATCTGAACCAATGAGGACCCTTTGAGTAGAGGTTTATGGGACCTGTGTCATATCAATTGGGTGTGTGATTTGGACACCAGTCTACTAGATTGATGGCATGTGGTTTCAATTACATATTTTAGAGGTGAAGACCAAGGGTTCACATGGGTTTCTTTCATCAGGTGATGCCATGGGCTTATGCCATGGATCCTCTCCACTAAAATTATATATATATATATATATATATATATAGAAACTGGTTGTCTTATATATATATAATTTGGGTAACTTTGTATGACCGATATTGGTGATGGATAAAGAAGTTGATCACATCCTTGTGCCTTCTAAGTAAAGGGAAGTAGTTTCTTGTTAAATGTTTGTGCTTTAATACTTTGTTCATTTATATAACACACATACATAATCGTGGATGTAATATAAGAACATGTTAGTGATGTCCTACTGATATTTGTTCTCACAACCTGTATAGGCCCCTTGTGATGTGTTTATACTTTATGTATCTTTGATTAGGTAAGGGAATGAGCTTAGGATTTGTACCTTAGTAATTGAGTTGGATATTTTTCGTGCGATGGATGGAAAACAAACATAGAAGTTATTACATCAGCTAATGTTTTATTTTTTTGTTTCAACTTGTTTGTATATGTATATACTGATGGTGGGTCATGGGTGACCTTGTTTTATTATTTCAATATATGACATGTAATGGAATATTTTTACCAATAAATGGTATTTCTTTTCCACTACTATTTCTTTATGATTCCCATGAATTTTTCTGTTTCTAATACTCAGTTGATATTTCATCCACTGTTTTATATTTATATATGGTTCATTATTATTATAAACACATAAGGGTATGATATCCCAATTATCACCACTTTAATCCCTCAATGATAGTCGTAGACTTTGGCCGATGAAGAGATATGCCTAAGGCCCATTAGTACTCCATCATGGAGAATGATTTTTAAGTGGGTCCTTGGTTGGGAACAATAAATTGTGTCAGAGAAGTTTATGACCAGGAATCGGTAGTAGCATTTAGGTGGCTACAAATGATATCAAAGGTGTTTCTTGTCATTTTGCCTTACTATTTCGGTTATGGTAGACTTAAGATTTGGATATTTTCATAATTGAGCATAGAGATCGTGTTTGGGTTCCTAAAACCCCATGCATGTTTGATAGACCAAGTTTTCATGGGTAGTAAATTAATTTTCTACAATTTTATTTTATAGTTGATTTGATTTACACCTTGGGTGAAATTGTTTTGCATGATGGTTATTGGTTATATGGTTTCGACCTTTGGCCCCATATGGATAGAGTGGTTTGATTAAGCATCATCATAGGTACTTTGGATTATATGATGTGTTTTTTGGTTTTCATTGGGAACCTAGATTTCTCTAGAAGGGGTTGGGATATTTAATGTGTCAACAATGTATATAAATAGTGTTTTCCATATTATCCAGTTTTGGATTCATACTACATAGCCAACCCAGACATGTGGTTCCAATGAGTTATGTATGTGATGATACATGAATATGATATATGGGAATCATCCTGATGAGGGAAGGTAGGTATGATGATAGGGTTGGGTATTTTAATGTGTTAACAAATAACCTAAACAAATTTTTCTTCAATAAATTATATAGTGGAATTCCACTAAACTACCTCTTATTATATGAGATGCATTACCCTATTATGGGACGGAAAGGGTCCATGAAGACAAATTATATATGATGAAAAACTCTGATGTGGTTATAATGGGGACTAGGATGTCAGATGATACTTAAAACATGACTCTGATATTGGTGGGTGCGGGGCCTTGAGGTAGGATTCCATGTGGCATGGTGCGGTAGGGGTGTGTATGGGTGGTGAGATACACTATAAATTATAGCATTAATTATATATATTATATATATAATTTTATGCATTTTCGACCATCATGATTCATATTTAGTGGGATTACTCATATATGGGCTCTAGTGGAGTGTTCGGGTGAAGTGATATGACACCACATGAGTGTGCATGGGACAAGGGCCCTGAGGGTCACGATCAGGCCCTAAAGGGTTGGTATAATCATGAACAACAGATGTATGATCTAGTACTGGTAGTTTATCCTCATTTTGAAGACATCAAGCCATGTCATCATGTGAAGCTCAGAGCGATCTAGGTTCAGGTGATACAAGGTATTAATAGGGCATCTCAGGGAGTGGATCCATCCATGGCGTATATGACCCGTACATTCTAGTCTCAACACCCACCACTATTTCTGGGTGAAGATGGACCACATATGTAAAATAACTGGATCATATTGGCCAAATATATTTTTGACTAGCTTGAGTCTCCCTAAGGTAGAGGGTGATGTTTGAAGCATACATGCTCAGAGGATAGGCAATGCAAGGGTGTGATTTATTGGTATAGCCAGGAAGACTCAAGGGACTAGCTCAGAAGGATTTAGAGGTCAGATTTTTTGGGAAATTATTTCCATAGAAACTGAGGACATATACTTCTCATGAGTTCATGAATCTAGAATAGGGGATACATCAGTCATCAAATATGCTACAATTTTCACATATTTTTCTCGATTTTCAGCTTCTATGGTGGGAAATGACATTGCCAAAGTGCATAGTTTTTCTGGATGGTTTGTGGAATACATTCAAGGTATATGTCAATATCATTGGGATGTTTTATTTTTTATAGTTGGTTAACTAGGTTCTAATTAAATTTGGAAACTGGAAGACGATTCATGTTCATGGTGGGTTATACGATCAGTTGATTTCAACTGTGATTCCTTATGTGGAAGGAAGATTGGACATGGGGAATATCCTTAGGGAATTATTGACAAAGATTCAGGTAGACTACTAAACAGTGGTTCTGTAGTGGTGTTATTCAATTGATGTAATTAAGTAAATGTTCATACATAGTGTGATTGGTTTCTGAAGTTGTGCCAAGCATGTATCCAAACGGGAAATCTAGAGAGGTTTTATAAGAACCCTTCTCAACCAGCTTGGAGCTAAGAAGTTTTGTGGACTCTAGAATTTTATGGATGGACTGGGAGAAATACAACGAGCTGGTATCTTGGATTAAACTTCAAGTGGGGGTCTTGGAATAGATAATGAGACCCGGTAGTGGGGTCAGTGATCAGTAGCTAGTGTAGCCTTGCAGGGATGTCCTATATGAGGTAGTCATGCATCAAGCTAGGTTCACACAATGGAGATTCTAGGTACACATTTTCCTGAGTATATGACTATAGTTTTAGGTATTCCATAGGTGTGATTGGGTTTTTTTCATTTTATATTCGGTCGGTTTTGGTGAACGAGGTTCACAAGATCTATTTTGGAATAACAAGTCACTAGTTACTTTGTTGGCATCAGTTATGATGAATTATATATATAAGGTGCATGGAACCAACAATTATTTTGGACATCGATGTAGTGTGTGTTCTATATGTTGTTTGTTGGAATATAGGCATCGATGTGATGTGAGTTCTATATGAGGGTTATACGAACTAATATTTTTATGGGAATGGATATTTATATATGAATCATGATTATTTCTAGAATCAGTTTAGATGTATGATCTTGGGAACATGATGAGATGTAGAATTTTATGGGTGTCATGTATGGTGCATTTACATTTGAGAATTTAATGAGATATTGGATTTGATCGGTGTCAGTTATGACACATGAATGATTTGAGCACCCAAAAAGGTTAAAGAAATGAAATATGTCTTTGGAAGACTCTTGATTCTATGAATTTTTGGAGGACCATTAAAAATGTTTAATTGTGGGTCAATATGTGATCAATTAGGTAACTCCTATAGTGGCTTGAAACTTGATGGGAGTTAAACTATGACTAACTAGGGTAGACCATTTTAATTTTAATTAGAGTGGTATTTTCGGTACCATCTTTGAGTAAATATTGATTGCACAAGTATTATATATGTTATAGTGGGGAGATTGTAATGAGTTAGGTTTTTTAGTGGGTTAGAAAATACTCTACCTATTTAATTTATTGTGTTTTTTTGTCACACCAACATTTCTTCTCATCTTTAGAACCATAGTATAAGAGTTATTTTGGCTGAAGGATTTGTTTTCAGGGATGGTCTATGGTTTAATGGAATTCCCAAGTGTTTGAGAAAACACCCATGTAAGGCCAAAGGGCCTGGGATTTTTTTAAAACTCTATTTAAGAATACACACCATGTAACACATACATGACATGTGGTATGACGTGAAGGCTTAGGGGGTCTACCTGATGAATTCACGATGTGTAATTGTGTTACACATCATGAACCTACTACATGGCGTGTACTCCTTACACACCATATAATTTTTTGGAAATATATAGTAAATATCCAAGGGGGATTGATTCCTTTCACACACATAAGAAGAGGATACCCACTTAGTGCACCTCTCATTCACTCACCTAGGCTTCTAGAGATCTTCCCAATCCGGTGTCTATTTCACTATTCATATTTCTCATTGGATCCTTTATAGTGATATCTCAACTCCTATCCCTTCTCTTAATTTTTTATTTTTCATACTATTTGTTAAATTCATTGAATCACTTTTTTCCTAATTCTAAGGAATTAATAAAAAAATTCCTTACAGTTCATTTTAGGTTAGAGGCCAATAACAAATGAGTGAGAGACTACTAGAAAAATGTATATGGTACCTAAATTTCTTCTTGATTTTATGGGGTGTATTTCTTGAATTATAAAATTATTTATGGTGTGGGTGACCTAGTGAGATACCTAATAATTTAATTCCCAATTTTTTATTAATAACATGAGTCCATGGGATATCATTGGGTATGCCATCATCTTTTTAAAAAAATTAAATGACGGGTAATGGGCTTGAGTAATGTTGGGAAGATTAGGAAGAGTGTTTTTATGATGGAAAAATATTTTTTATACATTGATATGATTTATTCTACGGTAACATGATCGTCTTGGCTAGATGATTGAGGTGATGTTGATCACCTAAACTGAGGTGAAATGGTTTTTCAGTTTGGGCATGGCCCAAGATATGTGGGGTGATTATGATCACAAATTTGAGGTGACATGGTCATCGGATTGAGGGGAAAAGGTCTTTGAGATAATGGAATGGATCTCAGGGCTTGGGATGGTACTGACCATCATGATTTAGTGAAATTTTCTTAATAGAATGTGATGTCGAATAATGTAGATTAAGTTGTTTGGTTATTCATTATACCTATTTTTTGGATGGTGCACCATTAGAGTCATGTGAACTTATATATGACTCATAATGAGGTGGCATTGACCCCTAATTTTCTAGAGGTCCCCATAGACTATGATTCTTATGTTATGATGATAACCATACGATATTTTTATGGATGATCACCATAGAAATCATCGTGGAAGGTGATTGACCATCGATTGATGGAAATGAGATTGTTAGTTGAGGGACGAGGCTTGCCGAGACACTTGAGGCAGTTGGGTCAAGATATTGACTGGACATATATCATCATGCCTATAGATATTAGCTGTTGATTTGAAAATGAATATTATTTGGGGGAAAGATATAATTGTGCCTCAAGATGTATAGCTTTATATCCAATGGGGACTCCAAGAGAGGTGGTTCCTGGGACCAAGATCATATCAATTGGGCATGCCATTTGGATTCAATACTACTTGATTTTTGGCATGTGGTGATCATTACAAATTTTATAGGCAGAACCTCTAGTTTCACCTGGTTTTCATTCATCAAGTGATTCATTGGTATTGTTCCAATGAACCTCCACACTAAAATTATATATATATATATACACACCCAAATTTTTTTCCACATATAGAATTCAAGGAATGTTTTTAGACTGATAATACCGATTACTGAAGTAGGTTATCTCTTCCTGATTGATGGTGAGCACAATCGAAATGTGTTATTAATAAAAGTGTGTACTTTAATAATTTATTAATTTATAACATAGGGATATAAAATCATGAATTTATGAATAAAACACATTGGATGTGACCTACTGATATTTATTTTGACCCCTACACTATCCCCTTAGAATGTGTGTAGAAATTATCTCTCTACCATCAGATAAGGTACCGAGCTTAGGAGACGTACCTTAGTAGATGAGTTGTACCATTTACATGGGATTGATGGCAAGGGACCATGGATGTTCTTGGATCAGTGACAGCTTGTGTTCTGTTTTATATTTTTTATATATGTGTATATTGATTGACACCCACAAGAAACCTTTTTTTTATTGCAATGTATGACATGTTATGGAACTTTTCATATATATATGGTATTTCATTTCTTCTTTAACTTCCATAAGCCTCTATGGGAATGTGTTATTTCTTTTTCTAAGTTTATTTTTCATAAACGTTTTTATATTTATATATATAAGATTATTATTATCACCACATGAGGGTATAATATCCCCACTATCACCTCTATACACCCTCACCACTAGTCAGTTGGCTTTGGGGTATAAAGAGGTGTTTTTAAGGATATGTTGAACTCTCACTTGCAGCCTATTTTTGAAGTGGTTCATCGGTCAAGGAGATACATGATAAAAATAAATATCATGCATTAAAACCAATGTACCCTTATAAAAAAGAAATGATGGTGTACACGTCCCTATATAAGAAATTATTATGTATTTTAAATCAATAATAAAAAATTTATGTGATATGAAGAAATATATGATATTTTTTTAATGTGCATAGATGTATCAAAATCCCAAGTCACTTCCATTCCACATCATTTTCAATGGAATGATGTCCACATAAATAATAAGGGAAAGCTAGTTGATGATAACACAAAAGAAGTATATGAAAGATGTGTAAGTATGAAATAATAGTAATTCATTATTATTTATAATATTGTTATATAAAAATATATATTTATTTTCATATGTTTATTATTTAGTTTGGATATAATATTCCACAGTGACCATACAAGATGGAAAAAATAATTTCAATAGCTTTGATTCATCCCAAAAAATATGGTCACATTAGGTGTGTAGGTTTTAGAATGTCTTGTAAAACAAATTTTGAGAATAAAAACCCACAAGAAGATACATATAATATAATGAAATGATTTCACACACAAATAGATGCTTTGAGAGATATTATTGTCCAATCTGGTAAGGAAAACCAATATATGTGAACGGTTAAAAGAAACCAATGGTGGAATAAGGATTAATACATGAACAACCAAATAACCCTACTATCATTAAGCCTAGTCATCCCCCTAACAAGATACCATACATGAGGAAATAAATTTTTTCATTACCTATTCTCCTAAATGAGAATCAAAATACTTTAGATAGCTTTATATTACAAAAATTCTATAGGGTAAAGAAGTATGTGATTTCTATCTATCAACACCCACACACCACGTTTATATAAAGGGAATGGTGTATAACATCCCAGTATACATGTTGCACAAAAAATAACTCACGAAATATAAAATAATCATGGGGATTAAGGTAGCTCAATAGTTGACCGTTGTGTTTACCCTACCACTTGATTATCCAGATATTACAACAGTCAGTGATTCTATTAAAACATTCATAGCATGGTCATATAATATTATAATAATTTATAAGGTATGTCTTTAACAAAATCTTTCAAATCAAAACCTTCTAATAGTTTTTGAGAAAAGGTCTAGAGTGAGGGATGGTATTATAGATAGATAATGAAATGGGAAAATGGATGGTCAGATCATGAAAATATAGTGAATCAACTAAGGAAAGAAAAGGACCTCATGAGAGTACATTTTCCATGTTAGGTCCACTAAAACATTTTTTATCATTAAAATTTATGTAGAGATTGAATTAAAATATGAAAATATATCATACATTCCATTTAAAAAACAAATACTTGGAACTATCATTAAAAATGTAGTTGTTCTCGAGAATATAAATGACATTCTCAAGATTGAATGGTTGGTATTTTTAGTTTGGAATACACACATAATGCACATTTTAATAATACACCCATCCATAAAATGATTTAATATTTTTATTAAAGGTAATAACTATTCATCTATTATTTAGGTGATTATATAACTACTATATAGAGGTAAAACAATACAAATCATGATTTATTTCATTAATCAGTGTATCATTTATATGGACGGAATAAAATTGAATTAAAAAAATTGATAAAAAGAAAGGCACACTAAATGAGGCGTTTGAGAAGAAAATAATAGGCAAAGTACCCTTTTTGTTCCCTATAATGTAGGGGTAAACTATGAAATATTATCATTCAATATATATATTTATTTATTTCATTAATTATTTGTTTTAGATTTTTTAGTAAGTATTGGATACTAATGATAATCAATCAAGATAACCCAAATATTTATTATTTGGATCCAATGCATGAATATCAATTAAACCGACCTCACATCACGTGTATTATGAATTTGTAATTCACTAAAATAAATATTTTATAGAAAAACATAAAATTATATGTTTTAGTTATTAATTTAATAAAAAACCTGTTATGATTGGGAGGTCACTAAATACAAGGTAAATCATTGTATGAAGTCGGTGAATGAATATGAGAATCCTATGTATTACTTAAAATGGAAGCATATTAATATATATATATAATTATTTTACTATGAAATTATATTTCCACTAATATTAAATATTTTGGTGAATGTATATGCATTATATGAAACAAGATAACAAAAATGACTATGGGTACTATGTTTTGAAATCAATAAAAGGTATCATAATACATGTGAATTATAGAATCCCTAAACATTTAATATATGAAGGTAACGACAAATTTATTAAAAATATTTCTTAATCATGTTTTTGTCTATTTTTGGTCATTTTTACCAAGACATGTAACATTCTACATAATCATAAGAAGTGGTGTATTTTTTTAGAGATGAGTGGGTATCGTATATGGTGTAAAAAAAATTTCCCAACAAAATAATTAGGTGATTACCAACTATTCTTGTGACATAGTATGGGATATGAACATAGAAATATATTTTGGGTGTGAAACATTAGTATACGAAGTCTTAGATATTATTTTGGATATCTTTTTCCAAGAGAATTATAGTATAGGAAATAAATTTGTTTAGAAACTAATGGGTAGAATATAAGATCCTAGAATATAAACTAAAATCAAGAATATGTCACTTATTGCTATATATTTCGTTAATTTACTCAACATTTTATCTGATTTTTTTGTTTATTTCCTTATAATTTTTATCAAATTTTTATTTTTATAAATTTAATCATCAGTTTGAAGCAAACATCACATGCTCAAAATTAAGAAAAGGATCTCATATTGTTCTCAAACATTAGAATAATGATAAATAATTCATTTTACACATCTGGGAATTGACTAAACTTCAATATGACACATGATGTGGATGATATAACTCAAACTATTTTTTTTAAAACAAAAAGTGCCATTTTATTTTAAGACATACATCAAATAGTCAAAATTAGAATACAAGCTCGTATTGTTTTAAAAATTTAAATCAATGATCTATAATTCATTTCTCATGTGTAGGAATTGAGCTCACATCAATCAAATACCTAATGTGGTCGGTACAACTCTTACTCCATGTTTTCAATAAAATGTGTAATTATAGTTTAAAACATACATCAAATTTTCAAAACCATGAAAGTGAGATTGGATTGATTTTAGTCTTTAGAAAAATGATCCTTAATTCATTTTTTCATGTGTAGAAATTACCTGCACATCAATCTGATACTTGATGTGGATGGTATGACACAAAGTACATTTTTTTAATAAAAATGTTTCTTTTTAGTTTATAACACACATCAAATAGTCAAAACTGATTAAAAATATTTTATTGTATTCAAAATTTAATAAAATGGTCCATAATTCATTTTTCAGATGGAGGAATTCACTACAGATCAATATTTGACATGATGTAGTTGATATGACCCAAATTAAAAGTTTTTAATGGAAATGTTTCATTTTAGTTTAAAACATGTGTCAAATATCCAAAATAAATAAAAAAGATCCTATTATTTTAAAACATTTGGAAAATTATCCATAATACATTTTTCACATGTAGGAACTGATTGCACATCAATCTGATGCACAGTGTGACTGATATTACTCAAATTGTGTGGTTTGATTTTAAAATTTACATTTTACCAAAAATGATAAGTGATATAATCAAAAATGGAAATACACTTTCATATTATTTTGATACTTTTGGAAAATAATCCCTTAATTATTTGTGACATGTATGAATGAGCTGAACCTCAATTTGATACATGGCATTTCGGGTATACCTCAATGCGGTTGCTATCTGTTTAAAATTGACATTTATGTTTAAAAGGCATGTTACTCACTAAACACTACCGGAAAAACCTTTTTTTACGAGTTATTTTGCGACGGGAATATACACCTCGTCGTAAAAAATTTCGCGCGGTTTGGAGCGAATATCTCATCAATCCATGTGAAAGGGTATTTGTGACGGGGGATCCCCCGCCACAACTAGTTTGACTCCCGGAGGGTATTTACAATAGGACCCGTCACAAATAACTGGCGGTGGTAATAAATTATTTTCGATGGGATGTTGTCTCATCGCAAATAGTGTGTTTGTAGGTTACCGTTTGGGACTAGCCTCATCGCAAATAATCTTTTAACCGCCGACCGTAATTAATGTGGCTGAAGTTATTTGCGACGGGAATCTAATCGCATATAGTCTTGTCGCAACTAATATAACCAATATATACCCCCCATCTATTTTTTCATCTCTTATCCGAAATTCCTTCTTTCTCTACTTCTCTAAACTCTAATTTTATAGTGAATATTTTTTAGAGTTATCTTTTTTTATAAAAAGTTGTGAAGCCGTCTAGTAAAGTATATAAATAAGTAGCGGTAATTAGTAATTAGTAGCTGTATTTTGTAGTAATTAATAGTAATTAACACTAATTAGTAATAATAAGAAGTAAATCATAATAATTAGAAAGAAATAGTAACAAATATTTACAATTAGTAGTAAATTGTATTAATTAATATTATTTAGTAATAAATACTAATAATTAGTAATAAATACTAATAAATAATAATAAATACTAATAAATAGTAATAAATACTAATAAATACTAATAATTATTAATAAATACTAATAAATAATAATAATTAGTAATAAACACTAATAAATAGTAATAAATACAAATAAATATTAATAATTACTAGTAAATAGTAATATATAGTAATAAATAGTAATAAATATTAATAAATACTAATAAATACTAATAAATAGTAACAAATAGTAAAATGAATTATTAAAAATTAGTAATGAATTAGTAATGTATATAAATAATTAGCGGTAATTAGTAATTAGTAGATGTATTTTGTAGTAATTAATAGTAATTAACACTAATTAGTAATAATAAGAAGTAAATAGTAATAATTAGAAAAAAATAGTAATAAATATATACAATTAGTAATAAATAGTATTAATTAATATTAATTTGTCATAAATACTAATAATTAGTAATAAATAGTAATAAATAGTAATAAATAATAATAAATGGAAAAAATACTAATAATTAGTAATAAATACTAATAAATATTTATAATTAGTAATAAATAATAATAAATAGTAATAATTAGTAATAAATACTAATAAGTATTAACAAATACTAATAATATAGTAATAAATAGTAATAAGTATTAATGAATACTAATAAATACTAATAAATAGTAACAAATCGTAATAAATAGTAATAATTAGTAATAAATAGTAATAAATACTATTAATTAGTAATAATTAGTAATAAAAACTAATAAATACTAATAAATACCAATAAATACCAATAAATAGTTATAAATATTAATAACTAGTAATAATTAGTAATAATTTGTAATAATTAGTAATAATTAGTAATAATTAGTAATAAATAGTAATAAATAGGAATAAATAGCAATAAATAGTAATAAATAGTAATAAATTGCAATAAATTGCAATAAATAGTAATAAATAGTAACAAATAATAATAATTAGTAATAAGTAATAATAAATAGTAATAAATAGTAATAAATAGTTATAAATAGAAATAATTAGTAGTAATTAGTAATAAATAGTAATAAATAGTAACAAAGAGTAATAAATTTGTGATAAATTAGTGATAAATTAGTGATAAATCAGTGATAAATTAGTAATAAATTTGTAATAAATAGTAATAAATAGTAATAAATAGTAACAAATAGTAATAAATAGTTATAATTAGTAATTATTGGTAAGAATTAGTAATAATTATGAATAATAAAAAATAATTAGGAATAATTAGGAATAATTATGAAAAATTAGGCATAATTAGGAATAATTAGGAATAAATGGTAATAAATTGTAATAAATTGTAGTAAATTGATATAAATAGCGATAAATAGCAATAAATAGGAATAAATAGGAATAATTAGAAATAATTGGTTATAATTAGGAATAATTCAGAATAATTATGAATAATTATAAATAATTATGAATAATTATGAATAATTTAGTATAATAAGGAATAATTAGGAATAATTAAGAATAATTTCGAATAACTAGGAATAATTAGGAATAATTAGAAATAAATAGTATTAATTAGTATTAATTAGTATGAATTAGTAATAATTAGTAGCAAATGGTAGTAAATAGTAGGAATTAGTAACAATTAGTAACAATTAGTAATAAATAGTACTAATTAGTAATAATTATTAATAATTAGTAATAAATAGTAATAATTAGTAATAATTAGTAATAATTAGAAATAATTAGTAATAATTAGTAATAATTAGCAAAAATTTGTCATAATTAGAAATAATTAGTAACAATTAGTTGTATTTAGTAATACTTAGTATTAATTAGAAATAATTAGTTATAATTAATAATAATTAGGAATAATTAGTAATAAATATGAATAAATATGAATAAATATGAATAAATAGGAATAAATATGAATAGAAAAGAATGAATTGGAATGAATTGGAATAAACTCATTTATAATAAATTCTAATAAATAGGAATAAAATCAATTTTAGTAAATGGTAATAACTTTGAAAACTTTCCTGTGGATTAATGAGACTCCGTTTGCTAGATGACTCTTCTTATTTCAACTCTCACAGACTAAAAAAATTATAAAAAGTATTCTTCTACATATGCATATCCAAAATCATATACACGAGTTTGAATATGCATTCTTAGGACCATATTTTTCATAATGTTTTTAGGTGGTGACATTTATGAGAAGAAGATTCATCGGCAAAAAGGGGGTTATTTTGTTGGATTTCTCGATTACTTGTATATTTCTCAAACTGAAATCAGAATGAAGAATCTTCTCAGAGGTACTCTTATACATTCTCATATTCATGAGAATGAATAAGCATAACTCCGAGTCGATTATTTATTATGATTTCAGTCTGAGAAGGTGGCTAGTAAATGAGCCGTCAGAACAAAGAGTATCCATCAATCCACGGGAAATTGTATTGCCCATAATTAATGGTAATTATTAAGAAGTATTTGTAATTATTTATCTTTTTTTGGATAGTATTTTTATAATTTCAAATTATTCAAAAATAGTAATGATTTTATATTTTGTAGAAAAATATAAAACATGGATGTCGATAGCAGTCATTATTAGTTTATCACACAAGGATAAATCAACACATAAATCCAAACAGTTCTTATTTAAATCCATCATATAATGAGGTTTTTGAAGATTTCTTATCATTTGAATCATCAAAATGAGAATTTTTTAGAAGGCATAATTAAGTGTCTTGGTGAAAACTGTGCTCTGAGAATGTTTGACACATTTGAAAATGTTGGAGGACTTCTCTTGTGGTTTGGTTTTCAACCAGATTATGTTTTTTGGTATCACCACGATGAACGTAGTTCCAGAGAAGATACTAATAACTTGATTTTGGATCCCTCACAATTTCAAAATTTAGTATATGATGTTATAAGTCCATTTATTCATCAAACTGAAACTCAGGATAATATTGATTTAACTTGTAAGTTGGCACCATCCGAATTTTATGAGTTGTTGTGGTCTTCCGAGGATGCATTATATCCTGGTTTCAAGATAAAAAAATTATAAGCGGTTTCATAATTTATGGTTATTAAATCCGATAATGCAAGGTCAAAAAACTATTTTGATCAGATATTTTATTTGGATAAAACACCGTTACCTGAAGGAAATGTGTTTCCTGCAAATTACTATGAGGGCAAGAGGAGGATTCTTAATCTGGGCCTTAGTTACTATAAAATTCATGCATGTTCAAATGATTGCATGTTATATTTTGGTGAAAATGAGTCGTTGGATTGTTGTCCCACATGTGGAAAATTGAGGTATAAAGAAGCTAAACCGGGGAACATTGGATTGATTCCTATAAAACAGTTGAGACATTCCCCCCTTACACCATGGTTACAGCGTTTATTTATGTCTTAGAACATAGCATCAATGATGTCATGGAAAAAAACCATGATTTCAAGTGATAAAATCTTGAGTCATCTATCTGGTGGTGATTCATAGAAAAACAAATTTCCAACTGCATCCGTTTTTTTCATTTGAAGCCCGAAACATGTGATTCATTCTTTCTACTAAGGGTTTTTGTCCATTTGGTTCTTATGGTAGTCAAAATTCATGTTGTTCTATCTTTATTTCTTTGTTAAATTTACTTCCATGGATGTTGATGAAGGATCCCTATATCTTTTTGACCTTATTAATCCCAGTAAATCCAAAAAAATAATATTGATGTTTATTTGAAACCATTGATTGATGAGTTAAATTCATTGTAGAGTAATGGTTTTAGTACATATGATTTTTCTACAAAACAAAATTTCAGATTAAAAGCTACATTGATGTTGATGATTAGTGACTTCCTAGCATATGGAATGTTATTTGGATGGAGTACACATTGTCCGAAATCAGTTCTATACTGTATGAAAGAAAACAAAGCCTTTATGCTTTTCAAGGGAAAAAACTTTGCTATTTTGACTATCATCACATATTTCTTCAAACCGATCATCCTTTTCAGAGGAAAAAAATCAATTTTTAGAAAAGGCACAATTAAAAGTGATGAGAATCCCATAATTATCTCATGTATAGAGTTAAAATCATTTGTATTTTCATTACCTCACATCAAATTTGGGACAACAGTAAACCAACAGAAAATTCATGGATTTGGGAAAGAACATAATTTGATAAAACATGGCATTTTTTTGGATCTTCTATATTCGTGTGATTTGTTATTCTGTCACATGTTGAATGTCATTCATATTGAGAAGAACTATTTTGATAATTTATTTCATAAATTTTTGGATACACTAGGTAATACCAAAGATAATGTAAAGACACTATTAAATCTTTCCCAAATTTGTAGATGACCAGAACTTGAACTTTTTCAAAATATCAGATCACATAGGATTATGAAGGAAAAATCAGCTTATACACTATCCAAAGATAGTCTCTTATTATGTTGTCAGTGTATTGTAGATTTGTGACTTCTAGATGGCTTTGTTTCCAATTTGGGTAGATGTGTTATGAATGGTCATATTACCAGATTAAAAAGTCTTGATTGTCATGTTATAATGGAAAGGATTCTACCGATTAAATTTAGAAGTTTGTTGAATTATATGATTTTGGATACAATAACATACATATCATACTTTTTCGAGACATTTGTATGCTGACAATAGACTATGATGCACTAAGTAAACTGGAAGAATATATTCTTGTTATTATATGTAAACTGGAAAATATCTTCCTGCTGAATTTCATTGACTCAATGAAACATATAATATTACATTTACTACATGAAAATAAATATGGAGGTATGGCACAGATTTTATGGATGTACCCATTCAAGAGATGAATTCAAAAATTAAAGAAAAAAAATACGTAACAATGCATCATTTGAAGGCTCAATTAACGAAGCATATTTTCAAGGGAAATTAATTTTTTTCTGCTCTCATTATTTTGGATATGAATATCCCTAAAAAAATTCATGGTAAGGAACGAGGGGAATGATGATGATGAAATGGACAATCAATTATCAGTTTTTAATCAGCCAGATATTGGATTCGAGGGAGTTCATGAATGATGGATTTCAGATGATGAACGTCACATAGCTCATACATAGGTTCTTATCAACTGTGAATAAATGACATCATTTGTACTATGAGGGATTCTACAACATATTCTATAATTTGTGTTACATTTTGTAAAAATATTTGATTTGTAGGTTATAGGATAATCATATCAATAAACTACTTCCAAAAATTATAGTAGCTGCTCTAGAATAACGCCGACACATTTTTTTTCTCAATTGTTTAAAAAATTGGTTACATAAATTATTAATTATTTAATATATCAATTAAGTTTATTATTTTTAATATTTATAATTTTTTTAAAAATTTTAAGGTGTCTCAACATGCTAATAAAATTGATAAGCGACTGTGTATATTGATTAAACCACCATCCAAAATGGTTAAATATTATAATGAATATGTGGTGAATGGTTTTCAATTTCATACATGTGTATATGGGGAATCAAGAAAACAATGAACAATGGAGTTTTCTTGATAGGATCTCATCATAGAGAAATTGAAGTTGACTTTTATGGAATGATGAATGAAATTATTGAACTGTGTTATCTAGGGAAAAATTACTTAACAATGTTTATATATTGGTGGTTGGATTATGAGAGAGGATTGCTTGTTAATCTGATTCATGGAATTGTCAATATTAAATATAGAAGTCTTCTTGCAATAAATGAAACATTTTTACTAGCTCAACAGGCACATCAAATATATTACGGAATGTACTATCGATGATGGCACCCCACAATTAAGGTTCTATGGTGATGAAGATGTTAATGATGTTACAAATGAATTTGAAATGGAAAGAGATAATGAGAATGGAAGTCATATGGATATTGAAGACTCTGATGATGAATATGAAGACATTGGCATTGTCAGATATGAAGACAATGATGATGGTGAACACTGAGAGAGTTAAATCCTGGTTATAGTCATAACTAAAATATATCTATTTGTAATAGTTATTTTCGACTATCTTCTAACAATTTTTTTTTTATTTCAGATGGACCCTGATATATTTCGTGAGTTGGTGGAGGCTGAGCTACCTTTTAATGATAAGGATTTGAGACCATCTGACCCTCAGCCTACTGGTAGTTCCGGGGGTACACAGAGGGGGCGTGGTCTTGCATGGCTGATGATTCCTAACCCTATCCCCGAGCGACGTCCACATCTTGGTTTCGATCCACACACGCAGAGGTATGGTAACCTGTGTATTTTAGTTAGATTTCATTAATTTATTTATATTATAATTGTTTGATTAGATTTTCTTTTTTCACAGCTTTTCACTTATAGATGTTGGATAGGGGAGCACTATCTTGCACAATTATTTTTATCAGCCATGGATCACATGGGAACAAATTCCCATTGATGTGCGGCTTGTAATGTTTAACCATTGGAAGGAACATAAATAAATAATATTTATTTAGAAATTTATTTCATAAAGAACTTGATATTTTAAATCATTTATAGGGTTTCTGGTATCTCATCGATGACAGCATTTGTTGAATTATCTATGAGGCTTGGGAGGTGTCTATACATGAGTGTTTTCGTCATCTTTTTCACAATTTGCGAAGGAAGACCATTAAGAAAGATGAAGTGATAGTATTTGATGATTCCTGTAGAGCCCACTGAAAAAATTACATTTCATCTCACATTTGGGATAGATTACGTTCACAATGGTTGAGTGGTGGATTTCAGAGGAAATCATCATTGGGCCAACAGAACTAGGGGAGACCGGATGTGACACATTAAGCTGGTAGTCGTACATTCAGTACACATAGAGGTCATCTGGTAAGTATATTTTTTTAAATATTTTATATAACATTAAATATAAATAATTTATATTATAGTCATATAGGTAGTTGCGCCTCCTGATATTATGGAGTACGATGTTTATCCACGGATGTACAGTTTTCCAGCCACTAGAGAGATTAGAGGTGTTCTCCAGTGTCAGATTGTGGTCAGTATTATTTCTTTTTCAGTTTGAAAATTTACTAGATATAATATTTTTACACTTTTAATTTCAAATTGAAATTGAAGGAGTTATATGAGGCCATGAACTCTCAGACACGGATTGATATTCAGGCTGAGATGTCTAATCAAACTAGTTCCCACCATTTCAATGAGCCGACATGGATGCAGGTGACCCATTATGGCTTCATGAGAAGCCAAGTTGTTGGTATCATCTCTCATTTTAATCATGAGACTTATTATGGTACAACTGAGATGTCGGCATCCAGCTTGATAGGAGCTCGTGGAGAGGCAACATCTTCTTGGTTCACAGTATCAGGAGCAGATTCGAGCTCAAACTGAGCATACAGAGAGCATGCAGAAGTAATAGGAAGAGATGCATCAGGAGCATGAGGAGGACATGCATCGATGGCAGTAGCAGCATCATGATCAAATGGAGTATATGAGTCATCTGACTCGTAGTTTAAGGATGGAGTTTTCTCCACCGTCTCCTCCAACTCCTCCAACTCCACCAAATGTCTATCCGTCGGTGATTTTTTTGTTCTGTTAAAAAAATTTGAATTGAACATTTTTTTTAATATGAATTATTTATAGTTTTGGTCTTTTTTATTGGTGTGAATATTGTATAATTTGTTTTTTAATATTTTAAATTATTTTTTATTTTTTATTTTTATTATATTTTTTTAATGTTTTTTTATTTTACAAATAATAATAATAATAATATTATTATTTAATGATTTTTTATATTTTTATAGGGAATATTTAGAATTTTATTATTTTTATTTTTTTATTATTTTAATAATATTAATATTATTTTTTCATTAATCATAATTAAATTATTATTATTTATTTAATTTAGTATTTATGATGGGACCTTTTGCGATGGGACCCCATCACAAATAGATTATATATATATATATATTTTTAAACAAACTTGTGACTGGTTACTTTACCATCGCAAAAACGTTTTTGCAACTGGCCCATCCCAAGAGGCTTATAACATAAAGCTATTTG
Source organism: Viscum album (assembly GCA_963277665.1). Taxonomy (NCBI): domain Eukaryota; kingdom Viridiplantae; phylum Streptophyta; class Magnoliopsida; order Santalales; family Viscaceae; genus Viscum; species Viscum album. Next base: position 1,110,494,526 of record OY728123.1, read on the forward strand.
TGAGGGGGCCTCATCCCGTCGCAAATACATTTTGCGACGGGCCCATTGCAATAGGTTATTGTATATTTAATGTATTTAATCAGAGATCTATTTATGAAATAACATATTCCCATCACAAATAATATTATTTACGATGGGCCCATCACAAAAAAATACTAGTTGCGACATTATTTTCTATAACAGACTATTTGCGATGGACCCCCATCACAAAAGGGTTTTTACAACGGGATCCCATTGCAAATAGTAGAAATTCCAGTAGTGAAAAATGGGGAAAACAAATTAATATTTACATTAAAATTTATGAAAATGATTCATAACTCATTTGTGATTTTTTGAATTTAATCTTATTTCAAACCAACACACCATGTGACCGACATGACTCAATGTATTTTTTTTCAGTTTATAATGATATTTTAGTGAAAAAGAAAAGTGACACACACAAAATAGATTAATAGAACATGTATTCTTTTGATACATTATGAAAATTTTCCATAATTCATTTTTACAAGTATTATTCATATGAACCTCAATCTGAAACCCAGTGTGACTAGTATGAATCGATGTGTGTCTTTTTATTTAACATTGACTATAATTTTTTATAAATACAAGTGACATACTCAAACCTGAGAAACCCCATTCAAATGATTTTGATAATTTAGAAAAATGATCCATAAGTGATTTATGACATGTAGGAATCAACCACACCTCAATCTGACACACATTGTGCCTAGTATAACTCAAAGTGTTTGTTATCAGTATAAAATTGAAATTTTATTTCAAAACATAGCAGTCAATAAAAACAAATAAAATGAAAAAAAAATTATTTATAGTTTAGGAAAAGGATTTATAAGTATTTCTTGATGTTTATGAAATAGTCACACATCAAATAGACACATCATGTGACTGGTATGACTCAAATTCTATGGTTTCAGTTTAAAATGAAATTTTATTAAAAAAATGTTGTATACTGAAAACAAGAAAAAATCATTTTCATTGTCTTTATACTTTATAAAAATTATCAATAAGTTATTTTTGTGGTGTAAGAATGGGATTGGACTCAATTTAACACATGGTTTGATCATTATGACTCATTGTGTGTCTTTCTATTTAAAATTTATTTTCATTTTAGTAAAAAGGAAATGTGACATTTTGAAAACAATGATACCACACATTAAAATTGTTTTTATACTTTAGTAAAATAGTAAATAAGTAATTGTTGACATATAGGAATCAGATAAACTTTAATTTGATAAATGATGATTATAATATGACACAAAGAGTCTGTTATCAGTTTAAAATTAATATTTTAGTTCAAGGTGTATCACTCATTTAAAACTAAGAAAACATGATCATATTTTATTGATAATTTAAGAAACAATATCTTGATGTAATGTGTGACTCTTAGGAACATGTGTCATTCCAAACCAACACAAAATGCGATTGGTATAACATAATTTTCATGTTTTTAGTTTAGAATGCTATTTTTGTAAAAAAACACTACTGGGATACCAAAAAACAAGAAAATACTTTCGAATTGTTTTGATAGTTTATTTTAATGTTATAAAATTCATTTATGACATATAGGAATTAGCGTCATCTCAATTTTATTCATTATGTGATGGGTTTGACACTGATTATGACTTTTTATTTAGAATTGAGATTTTAGTAAAAAGGAAATCGATAAACACAAAATCATGAAAAAACATTCATATTATTTCAATAATTTATTAAAATTATACATAATTAATTGGTGGTGTGTATGAATTAGCCACACCTCAATCTAATACATTGTGTTCATGATATGACTCAATGTATATTTTTTACATTAAAATTGACACTTTGTGTTTAGCTTAATTCTTTATAGTATTACTAACATAATAATTTTTTTCTTATATAGGAGTATTGTTTTTCTTGAGATGGATTGGTTTGTTTGGAAACTAATATAATGAATATGGTTAGGGTTCCGAAGGCAAAGAAATAATTATGTTTTTTAATTTCAATGATAATTTGTACTTACTCATGTAATTATATAAACCAATGTTTTAAATTCTTATAATATATTTTTTTCTTGTATTTTTACTGTAAATTTTATTTAAATTAAATTAATTATTTGTTATTGTATTTTCTATATGTTTCTATTCATTTTTATGTATATTGTTTGAGGTCTATTTTACATGGATACTGCATGGATGTTGTGGGGCTACAACGGTGTAGTAACTAGAATGGCATTTATCAATGCTACATGAGGCACTGATAATGGTACCTTAATTATTACTAAATGAAAAAGTGTTCATACAGTTAAAATTAATCATTTTTTCCAAAAAACAGAAATTAAAGAGTCAATTATTAGTTCCTTTTAAAATCACTAAAAATGTTACATATATCAGTTCTTTTTAGAAGTATTAATAAAGGGTATCATTAGCAATGAGCTTTCTAATGCTGATAAAGGTTGGGGTATATTAATATCTCTTAGGTATTCAGTGATTTTAATAGCTGAAAAATATAATATCTAATACTATTAAAATCCCATTTTATGATGTTCCAAATTAGTCGTGCACCAATAGACGATCGTGGGATGATTTTTTAGTAATTTTGACATATTATCCCAAAAAACTGATATGAGATATATATTGATAAATCCAATCCATGCCAAGTATCACATAAGACTTTACTAATGGATGCATAATAATATTAGTATTAAGTGACTTACTAATATATTTGGCAAGATGAGATGGATTTCTATATGACCATAAGTTTTATCAATAATTCAATATCTAACCATTGAGGTTGTAAATCGGTAGTCATAGAAAATATTCATGATTTGATGGAACTCGTCGATCTTTAATAAAATGGGATTTTTTGAATTCATGAATGGACCATATGTGTACATGTAACCACATAATTTTTTCAACCATTATTTCAAACATAAAACCAAATTTTTTCTTGTGGTGACATAGGACAGATGGACCCCTAGAGGAAAATCAATTCTCTAATTTTTATGAATTAATCACATTTAAAATTAAAATCTTGATAAATTTAATATTCTTGAAACACACAATGAATTGTCATATCCTCGCCTAATTTGGATATCAACACAAAATATTTACTAGTTTTAGGATAAAATCATACTATTTTACATATTTCTAATACCTCATTACATAGATTCACCCATATCTTCAACAAACTTTTTTTATAACCAAAAAAATTATATTCATATCAACTGAGATTCCACTATGTTCCCTTAAAAAATTTCAACCCAACACTAACTGAATGAAAATTAAATTTTATATTATACAATGAGATAAAACCAAATAGATACAAAATACATGGTGTGTAAAGTTAGGGGGTATGATGTGGTGTAGATTCATGAAATCCCAATGGATGATGGAGATACAATCTATATGTAGAGAACCTAATGTTAGAAAAATGTTAATATTAAATTAAAAAATCCACTATTGTGGAATTTAATTCTCTAATTATGATACAAAAAGTATGAATTGATCTTCTTGATGATAGTTCTCCGCCACAAGAAAATAAATTAGTAGGTCTTTGTGTGTACCGAATTTGAGAACATCAGCTGAAAAAAAGGTGTCCAACACCGCCTGTCTAAAACTTTCCTCATATATTTGGATAATCTGAGTCTTAATTATTACAAATATTTAGGAAATAGTTCTCATTCTTTATAAAATTATATTCTATCTACAAACACTTCTTTAACTTTGATATTAATGTGTATTGACTCTCAAAATTCTTTTATTCCTCTTATGATATTAGAACACATTTTCTTCTTTGATATGAAACCCATATTTATAAAATAAAATTAATATTACATTAATATTTAGTTTCCATTCATATATAGAAACCCTGAAATATTCAAAAGTTTTTATCTTCTTCCATTCGAATCGGTTAATAGATTTTTTCTATTTGTTACTCATTTAAATTCTTGTTAAAATCATATTTGAAATATTTTTAAGAATTAGTCTTCATTACTAGATGTGATATAATGTATCCATGTCCTTAATAACTCCTAAAATTTCACTATTTTTAAATGCCTAATGGAGTTGGGATCTCATAGTTTTTCCTCTATGGTGGTTTTAAATAACTACATTCATATTTAATAACATGAACAACATCTTCAATACAATCACCAGAAATCTTAAGATATTTCTTTCTCTTGATAAACCAAAATATTGAAACCTAAATAATTTCACTTAGTAGGTATGTGAAATTCCATTACTTGAATTTACATTTTCACATATGGGTTTGAATAAAAAGTATATTTCTATGTCTCAACATTCTATTATGTCAGCATAAATTCCTACTTGATCTGGAATTTGAATATACAGTAGAATTCAGATACTTCATTTCATTGTATTATATCATCCCAAATTAATCACGTGAATCTTATATATGCTGAGAAATATCCTATATAGTTTACTTTGGATAAGTTTATTTCCTTACATTATTGAATTTTTGTAAATATTTGAATTCATGTATGTGATGTAAGTCACATACATGAATCTGTATAATACCACATTCCACTCAAATAGCCTCAAATTTTCTTTAGTTTGATTCTACGGATTCTAAATCACATCAAAACTTATAAGAAATATTTCAAATGATACTTCATAATTCATCAAGACATATCGTTTTTCCTTTTAGGATCATCTCAATAATCATAAATAATTATTTGCCATGGTTTCTTGAACTTCTATACATGAGTTATTCAAGTTGTAACATTTTATTGGATTCCATAGAATATGTAATCACTCCAATAATATAATAAAATTAAATGTATAATTTATTAAGAATGATGTCTATTTATTTTTAATTGATCTATAATAGTCTTAAAAGAATCTTCATCACTTCATGAAACACATCTCGAACCATTAACGAGATATGAAATACCCACTTCGAAACTTTAATCACCCATTTGAATTATTTTTCAATACTATAAATCCTCAATGTCAATATGTGTAATTGGATGAATTTTTTATTATCCCCCATTACTTACTATAAAATGAAAATGAATAATGTAGGGTTCTCATCATATCTTATTTTACCTTTCATGGATATCATACTCTTCTACCCTTTTTCCATTTTGAGGGAAGGATGATACCATATGGTCATCTTAGAAAAGATACTTTACTTATTCTAATATTAGTTGACAGGGGATACAATACTTTATAAATCAATGTATATACAATCCTAGTTGTCTATTCCCTCCATTAATGACTATGGATGTGATACCATGCTCATAAAATTTATTAAATATTATTTTAGGGGTAGTATAAAATAGGTTATTTTAAAAGAAATATGTAACCTGCACACATCTCAACACTCCAGAAAACCAGTTCATGTAAACTTTATGTAATTATAACTTTTTTATCATTATATTATCAACAAACATCCTACATTAATAAATTAATTTTATACCATCATGACCAAGGGTTGTAAGTTTCATTTTCACACCTTAATCTTTAGGTTTTCCAAGATCTCCTAAAATTTATGATTTTCTATAAACATTATAATTTAAACTTACTAGTTAGTTATTCATCCCCTGTAAGGATGTAATTTTTATCTTTTTAAATATAGATAATTTTTTTCCTAAGATCTTCATGATTGAACTCATCTTCCATGATGTGTAAAGGTGATAACCTCAACTTTCTACTTTATTGTAAATAGAATACAACACTAATTACAATCCTATAATTACATAAATTATATCTAAAAAAACAAGAATAATATGTAATTTATCTGATTCTTCAGAACAAACATTCAATTAAATATTCTTCTCTTATCCTATACTTCTTCTTCTCTCTCAGATCATTAATTTTTCTTTATCATTATTAATCACCTTCAATATGTGAAATAGTTTTCTCCACCTAAAAATCTAAATAAATCTCATTGTTCTTTCCCTATATAATCCTTCTTATTTATTATTCTTGGGTTTTAAGGATAATAATATAGTCCTTTGAACTATTTTAATCTTTCCCATATATTTCCTATGTCTTTCCTTAAAATTTAAAGCCATAACTTATGGATTCCTTCTAACTAACTTGTACCTAATCTTCCTAGAATTGTATCTTTTTATGTTATAATACATAATTTATATATGTGATCCCATGAAATTTATCTTCCTTATGTAATGATACTATTCTTATTTTGTCTCAACAATATTTTTATATTTCCCTAGTTGTTCAACTAACCTCAATTGACCTTGAAATATAACTAAGAACTCTTTATTGACATGCTTAAATTTATAAGTCTTTTCACATTTTCTACAACTCTTTTTATTTTCATGTCTCTTCCCTTTCACATCATTTGGAACATATTCCAAAATTTTCATGTATACCTCATCTTTGTGACCTTCCAATTTATATCTTCCACGTACTCTTTTAAAACCCAAAATATTTTTTTGTGTAGATAATTTTGGTATTGATCTGGTCATAGGTTGTTTTTTCTAGGATTTTCCCTCAGATACTCACCAAAATCCCCATTTGTACTTAAATCCTTCCTAGAAAAGACATATTTAACCAGTGAGAAAATACATTATTTCCATTCTTACTGAAATTTGAGTAAAACCCATCAAACATTAATCATCTATATTAGTTCTATATCTATACAAATTTGTGGTGTTGTGTTCCTATTAAATAGTAAGAATTATTTTATCTTAGATTCAATGGTTATATTAGCTCATATCTTCCTTAATTTTTATGGATGATCTTATCTCCTTATTATTGGTATGAACCTCCTCAGTTTATATTTTTTCTCTTAAACTTTTTGAGAAAAAGGATATTATTTCAATCATAGTATGGGTATATTAACCTTGTTATTTTATTCCATGATTTATATATTTTGTATTTTCTAATAACACTTTTATAGGGTAAATGTGAACCTAACAAAAAAGAACTCATCAAGAAAATTACAGCATACAAATTCAAAATTCAAATCAAACAACACTGCAGACAAACCCTGATCCAGAACCACCATTGTCGCCTTCCAAAAATCCACCACATTCAAATTTCAAAATTCATCACCCATCTCATGACGTGTCTGCCTCGAGACTCACCCATAGTGACTGCCATACTGCAGCCCAAAAAAAACCATCTCCAGACATCAACATCACTATTCCGTCCTTCGCCGCTATCATCACTGACACCACTGTCCGCGTCGTCGTCTCCATTGGATGTCGTCGTTACTTGGCATCATCACCGTTGTCGACCAAAGCACCATAAGCCCTGACAGACATCCTCATTCGTCGTCACCACATCACTGACCCGAACCGAAAATGAGGGATTCCAGAAACGGAAATCAAAAATCCAAAAAACAGAAAAAAAAACAGACATGTAACCCGAAGGGATCGTTTTCCTTGATCACGGATGATAGGGGAAGTTCTATCGCGAGCCTTCATCCACATTAGAACCGCCGATTTCTTTGTCGTCGTCCAAACCTACTGGAGCGGAACCAACGATGTCGCAAATATCCAACACCAAACAAGATCACCATCCAACGAAACAATCATTTTCACAAAAAACAAAAAAGATCTGAAACAAACCATGGCCGCTATCGACGGCCTCTTGCCTCGACATATACCAGAAGAAATACTGAATCCGTGAATCACTGCACAAAAGATGACCACCACAGCTCAGGATGAATCCATCCCTGGAAGTGCCTCCTAGAACACCATCGACCGATTGACACACAATTCCCAAAACCTCCATGAAACCACCGTGGCAGACTGACATGGAGAGCAACTAAGGAACCAGAAGCTAGAGCAGTGATAGAATCAGGCTAGGGCATCAACAGAGAAGTTTGACCTCGACTGAGCTACCAACACAGACGGTCAGATCCACCGCCATACAAAAATCAACCCTGAGAAACCCACGCATCTCAGCCCACACATCCCAAATCTCCCTGTGAAAACTAGTGCAAGAGACCAAAGTGGGGTCAGAAACGCGGCAACTGGGAGGATAGAGCAGGGGATGTGTGAACCCTCCCAAAATGACTCTATAACTAATCCAAAAAAACATAGTCATGAGTTTCACACACCATTGGAGATCAATAGACCATTAAATTATATGATCAGTCAATTATATTCTTTTAACCTAAATAATTTCTAATGAACTGTACTTACATTTGTTTTCGGGTTGTCCTTGAGGATACGTTCAAGCTGGTCAGCAAAAGTGTCCCGCATCTAAATAACATATTCCACATTTATTTTCCTTTCATTGAATCCTCTGATCATAATGAGTTACTTATTATTGAACCATCCCCTCTACTCATATTTTACATCCATTGGATGTATTCTCTTATCTTCTTTGTTTGCATCTTCTTGGGGTCCTTTACAAGAATGGTCTCCTCGGAAATTATTTTCCATGAGTGCATGATTATGTCTCATGTCTTACCCTATTATTCAGAATCTCCCTAAATTTCCTTGAGTTGTCCTTTCTATATAGACCTACTCACCATCGGTATCAGAAAATAAGAGTATTATTTCCACTTTTGGGATACTTCCCTTTAGTAAGGATGAAATTTCCAGAGTATTGGTTCCCTTTCTAGACATTCTTCCTTCTTGGGTTGTGAACTCTTATATTATATCTTCCTCAATGCTATCCACTAAGAAATATCTATCACACACTTCATTTTACTCAAATCATTTCACTTATTACTCATAATATGGAGTTTTCTCTTACTGAAGTCCCCCTTGGTCTTTTGACTAACACTCAACATCCACACCTTCTATGCGGTTCCCCAATTTAATAGTGTCTGAAGTCTTTAATGAACCCAACTAGATCACTGGATCCAACCTATCATCAGAATGTTTAATTATCCCTACATTCCCAGCTCCTAGTTGAAAATATTTTAAATTCCCCCATAAAAATCCTGGACCTGAGTAGCAACACCATATGGATTCACAACCTCTTCATATAATGAGGGAGATTATTTCCTGATCATAAGTCCCTCGGTATTCTTCCTTGCATCATTTTTATCTCCAAAATCATGTATAAAACTCTAAGAAATGTCAACTTTATTTGGATCCAAAGGCATGGATCTATAGTCTTTATTGATGAAAGGAGAAATTATGACCTCACTGGATACTAGATATTCAACCTCAAGGTTCGTGGAAGCTACTGAGAGTTCTTTTACACACTCCCACATGACCTTCTGATGGTGTACCTCACCCATGTTATCTGATTTAAGGTTTGTGCGAGAAATTTTGAGCATTACTTTCTAGAAACTAATGGATTCATGCCCATGATTACTAAAGATGAGAAACAATGTACCCACTATTCATATCAAAACATTTTGTACAACCATAGTTGGCCTTCAATCTCAATATCGATAGTTTTTCTGATTTATTGGAAACAGTGAATTCAATACAAATCCTACGTGAAATTGGTTAGAAGATGGTGTAGGTTTGTTGGTCAGAGAAGAAGAAATGACCCACAAGATTGATAATTAGACAAATAATCTTCATGTTCACAAATTGAAAAGGGATACTGGGAATTGAGATCCATATCATCATGATTGGGGATCTCGCGTCAAGTGAAAATTGAATGACTATCGAAAGAGGAAAAAAATGAAAACCTTAGATAACATATGGATTATTCCACCAAGCTAATATTAGGTTTTATTATAATGATAAACAATCTAAAAGAAGTTTTTGAATCCCAAATACCTATGGTCATTCATTCATTCAACTTCCAGCTATTATATATTAATTAGTTAAAGGCATGAAAGGAAGGACATCTCTTTCTTAAGTGAGAAAAAATTGAATGATTCAACATCACAGAGGCCTTAGTAAACTCTAAGGATGAAATTATAACCATAGTAATCTCATCAATAAAAATTTTGAATTTTTTTTATAACCTCAATGGTGGGTAAGGTAAGGAGTTAAGGAGTATCCTTGAATAAAATGAAGTAAGAAGAGAGAGTAAATAAGGAAAGAGGTGGAAGACTCCTCTCTACCCCCCCCCCCCCCCCCCCCGCAGTTGAGGAGGGTCAAGGAGGGGAGGAGGGGATGCAACTACCATCTAGGTCATCCAAGGAGGTAGAGACGACATAGAGAGGATCCCATTCCATCATCATCATCATTTCATGGTGAATAAACTACTTTCTCAACTAAAGAAAATAATTTGACATAATCATCTGATGAACTCAAGATATATTGTTCCTTCTTTTTCATTATATTTCTTCCTTTTATAAATTACTACAACTTATTATTATTTTTCATTATATTAATTTCTTATTTTCAGAAACAACTATTCTAATTTAAGATATATAACCTTCATCATGAGAAAATAATTTATAACATGAACAATATAATCCCAATCTCAACATCTAAAAAATTTATTAAATTTTCCTTTCCAATTATCCTTCTTGAATATCTATTATAAAATAGCTATTATGTTTTTGAGGTATTCATAATCATCCACATCATTTAAATTATTTTATTCATCATATTCATCTTCTTTTACTTTCTATTTTCTCTAATATTAAAAGTACATTTCATATTTCACTTTTTTTAAACTAGACTCATCCTAATTTCATAGGATATGAGGATATTGTGTTACTCATCAATAGTAAAATATTTTCATTCTTCTAAGGTCAATTTTTTTGAATCAAATTGATCTTGAAAATTCCTCATCAATGTTTTAAAAATGATATATTGTTTTAACTTCACACCAAAACCCTAAATGTTCTCACAATATCATTAATCCTTGTATAGTATTCAACTCTTTCCTCATCATCAACTATCATTATGACTAAAAATTATATTATCTAGACTTATAACATGGATTCTTGGACTTTGACCTTACATTCATAATTGATATTAAATTATTCTTATATTTATTTTACATTTTCAAGACTCGTGACCTTGGTATATATCATTTTTATAGAGATATAAATATTTAATTTTAAATCATTCCCTATAACTCTATATTAATCTTATCAACTCGAGTCATATTAGTAACTATAATGATGGGTAGAAATGAAAATGTTGTTACATCTCTCAAATTTAAACAAAGTGATAGGAGATATGGTTGAATGAAATTCCCCCCAAAATGATAATTTATCCCATTAAATAAAATAACACCTCGACTATTGATTGAGTAAATATAATCTATGACTGAAAATTCATCTCGGATCTTTATATGGAACCATAACTAGAATAAAACTTTTAGTACACTAGTTTGGATGGACCACTAAGGGGGGGATGCTTATTATTGGTTATATTTTATGAGTTCTTGTGCTTTCAAATTCAACATCTTAAATTAGTTAAAGATATTGACCCACATAATGAATTATCACTTCCTCAACTCATGTATAGTGAATCAAGGAAAGTTATCATCACTCAGTATTTAAAAGGTTTTTCCTGAAATCTTAATTTTTGACCATTTTTTGTTTTACCACCTCCTTGGATTCTCTATTATCTCTAAGAATTGTTTATAAATACAAATATTCTAGTCCTATAAACACTCAATCTATTTCATTCGCTTCATTAATTTCCACCCAATATAGAATCCACTATATTCCCATGACTTATAAAATACATTAAAAGAGGCTTTAGTTATTTAACAACGATCTGTAAAAGAGTAGTAAAACCTATTCATGATTATCCTCTTCCTTGAGCACATGTGTCAGTATGATCATAGACATAAAAAATTCATTAATATAACCATATATAAAAAGTTATCAAAACTACTAGTCTCAAAAATCATTTTGATATTTGAATGTTTTGATATATCCTTCTTCTGATCACTCATGGGGTATTTATTCTCAAGTTAGTGATCTATCATCTTTAGAATCTTCTCTCATTTGATATTGATCTGTAGAGACTCTTAGAATTATTTTATTATTATATTGATTTAAGAAATACACTTCTTATTTTACCATTATCAAATATTTTTACTGATATAATTATATTATGTGAATTGTTGGTTTATATTCATATTTGGAAACAACTAAATCTTCAAAAAGAATTATATTGAAACAATAAAATTAGTCATCAACATTTAAAATAAATTCAAAATTTAAAGTTTTATTCAATTATTTTTTAAAATATTTCGAAGACAACGCCTTCATCCTTCCACTAGATATTAAATATCTGCATCCTCATAAACACCTCAAATATCATAATTTTTAAATACCTAAAGGACTCGAGCACATATAATTTTTATCACCATGGTTTAAATATGACCACAGTATTAATTAAATACCTAAATTATATATTTAATAAAATCACCATGAAACACAATATTTATCGTTATCAGGAGATATTTATGTGAATTTCTATTATGTGAATTTATGTTTTCTTTCATGTGTCTGAATACTTAGGATATCACTATGTCCCTTCATTCTCTTACATCAGCACAAAATAATATATTATTTTTCCTCATAATACACATATGAATTCATTGACAATGCAATATTCTATTACATAAAACTAAAAAAACTTCATGAATCCCATATATGAATTTAATTCTCTTATGTGGTTCAATTTTTCTATGTCTATTTTCATATGTTGGTAAATTCATGTACATCACTGACTTTACATACATGATATAATTCACATATTTGTATCTATATAAATCTATTTTTTTCATAGAAACCAAAAACTTCTTAAACTATATTCTATTCCTTCTCAATAACTTTAACAACTCTCTAAAATATTGAATATAATACTCTTTCAATCATCATCAAATGTTTTTTTCATTAAATATCATCTCAACATCCATTAAAAATTATTTGTCACAAATTATAGAACTTTTATACTAATTTTTTTTCATGTTTTAGACTTATCATTCTTCCACCATAAAACATTGTAGTACTCCAATCATCTATGGGACTTTCGTGGATTCTTTATAAATCAGGGAATCCAATTCCTTTTAAATAATCCTTAAAAATATTACAAGAATCATCATTACCTCACTAAAAACATGTAGAACCATTGAAAAAACAATGAAACAATCACTTGGGAACTTTATTAAAAAAAATTATTAAAAAATAATATTTATATGAAATAATAATATGAAAATAAAAATCAATCCTAATTTTTCATAACCTATAAAACGTTTATGTCAAAATATGGCACTTCAAGATCAACCTTGATTGTATTATTTTTTATCCCTTTATCTATAACCTAATCCAATAAATACACCAAACCTAATTATTTTACGAATTGAGATAAATAAAAAAACAATGTACATATATATTATATAATTACACTTTATTATATATCATAAATAATAACAAATCACACACCTAGAACCCACCGATTTCGTTTCTTTTATGATTAAAAACATAATCATAATATTTTACAACTTAATGGTTTATTATTTTATATGTTCTTCACAAATGAGTCCCTCATAGTTATATCATATTTATTATTCATATTATTTACATTCAGAATGTAATCATAGGTAAAGGGTGTGTTCATATGCCAATTTATGGTTATAACATAAGTGATATAACTTGATTCAATATGCGTAATCATAAAAAAGATTATAAAGGAGTAAGAATAAAACAAACATGTTGGAACGGGAATATAATCATAAAATAATTCTCAACTGAGTGATAACCATTCAAAATAAACACGAATCAAAATATAAATCTATGATACAAACTAATAATTTCAAAAAATATAATCGTATAAAATTATAACTTATGATGAGGCTAACTACCAAAATCATTATAACCCATTGTATGAACACATCCCAAAACATTGTGGACTAGGACAAACCCCAATGACCAATTAAAACATATTATGATATATAAGATATACTCAATTCTTTTTTAGGTACATATAATTCAGGTCCAACCTAGCACATAGTGATAAATAATATATATGTGTACCGTAAAATTATGAAAATATTCACAAATTCATAATAAACAAATTATCCTTTGAGAATATAAAATGTATCATTATATTATTAAAAAGTAATAAAAATAAATCCTTTCGAGAAATAAATTAGAATATTTCTTTAAAAAAATATCCCAAGTGAATCATAAAAAAACATTAAAGGAAATATACACTCAAAAAAACCTCTAGGTGATGATTAATAAATTACCAAGAAAATAAAAGGAGATATCATTTTCTTGTTGATAAATTTTTATAAATAAATAAAATATAAATAAATTGTTCTTAAAATAATGATAATATTAATAAAAATTAATTTTAAAAATCATGAGTATTTGTAAATGAATCTTTATAAACGATACATAAGATAATAGAGGGAGAGAACAATAAAACTTGAATCATAGTGAAAGATTGATATAAATTCTTCATTCACACCATTTCATGTAAATCATAATAAATATAAAGTAAATTTTAAATATATAAATATTGAAAACACCCATGGATAAATATAAATAACACTTACAACTATAAAAAATATTCCAACTGTAAAGAGAGATATTAGGAAATTTTCCTTTACAAATGTTGTAATAAGTGAAGTTTGAATCAGTGGGAGGAGAAATGATAAAATTACATGTATGTATACAACAAAACAATAGAAGAATAAAAATTATAATTTCAATGGAATGAAAATATAAATTATATGAGGTAAATTTACACATATATAATCCAAATTAATAATAGTGATTATGAGATAACATGTTATAATTATTCTGGACTTTAATTAATATTACATCACCCCAAATATAATCAAACAATAATTTTTAACAAAAAAAATAAAAACGTTTTTTTATTTAATAGCATCCATATTAATAAATTATACCCATTTATTACATATATCATAGTTATTTATAATATATTTTCATCGTCAGAAGTTGGTATAATCGAATATATGATGCTTTTTTTGGTATGCCAATTTCAATAATTGTTATATGTTGTTATGTTAATCACTACTAGATTACTAATGTTAGATTAATTTAAATTTAATGTAATATAAAATTATAGTTTTCTACAATGGAACTCACAACACACTTGTTTTGGGTAACATTTCCTATAACATCAAGTTACTTTATAATGATCATTTTCTTGGGTGAAAAATATTCAGAATGATAGTCATAGACTGAATTTCCCATTAATATCATATATTACTATTATTTAATTATTTATACTCATACAAAAACGGAATGATGAATATGTTATATCTCCACTAATATAGGTGGTTTAATTGACACAAACAATAACATGTAACACGAATAAGTCAGTAAGAATATATAGTTATTTTATAGTAATATCATTTTTTTCATAATGTTATTATTTTAATATTTCATAATTGGATTTGTGAATGGTTTTAAAGGATAGTGGAGAGTATAACATAAATAACATAAATTAATAGTAACTCATTACTTATATTGAGATAATTACCCCTTCTCATAACAAATTCCTTCAAAATAAACGATTTATATATCCTTCATGCAGCCAGAAGCTATCCTAAGTGAGAGGATAATTTAGGGGATGAAATTTAGGTGGGGATTGAAGATTAATCTAAAGAATATAAGTGATGAGGGATGGGTATATTAGGGTTCCATTTGAAGATTTATTTTAGTGACATATTTTTTATTTCTCATTAATTAATGGTTAAAGAAGGAGATTTTTACATGAAAGGTGTCCCATAAGATGAAATAGGAGGATCGTGATTAACTCATTATGGTCATATATATTTTTCATATAGTTTATATATCATTTTTATTATATATTATATTATACCATTTTTAATATTTGTTGATGTAATTCATTATTCACTAAGGTAGCTTATTTTTTCTTCCAAAAATGAAATCGATTTTCTCTCCTAATTTCAATGCTCCAGTTCTAATTATGTATTCAATTTGATTAAATTAAATATGTATAGTTTTGTTTAACACTAAATATTATATTTTGGAAAAATAATTTCTCTTGAATTAAATTAATTTCTTACAAAATTAAGTGTTAAATACTTTACATTTAATCAAACTAAAATTATTGAATATATATTAATTATTTATTATTCATTTAAAATATATGATTTATAAGTTAATATTCATTTCTGAGAAAATATTAGATATCCATTATATCATTTTTAATGTACCTATTAGTTATATGTGGAAACCATATGTCTAATATCCATATTTTCAATGATCATCTCTCCAAATATCAAATTTCCAATAGATACATTACCCTTTTCATTTCCTATGTATACCCTTACATACATTTATAAAATAATTTCATCAAATTATGTCATTTACCTCTCAAAATATATTTCATATTGTTAATATTTTCCCTTATTTTAATGGTTATAATGAGTTATATTATCTTTAGGGCCATCCATGAGGATAATTAGTTTCAAATGATGGGTTTTTTATTTACATATAGTTATATTCCACTTATAATTTTCATATATATATATATATTAATATTTTTACCACTAATGAGTTAAAATTTATTCTCTATTGTAATATTTTATGTTAGTAAAATATATCAGTTTTTCCTTATTGGTTCAGTGTTTCATGTAAATAATGTAATTCAAAATATTTAGTGAATAAAGATGTGGGATCTTATCATTCATCCTTTGGTCCATTTGATTGGATATAAGAATAAATACCCTTTAACATTGAATAGAGGAAATATATAGATTATATCAATTTCTTATTTTATCATTAAAATACACACATGATACCAATTTGGTTCATAGAGTAATTCTATCATTTTATGCATGTTTTAAACATATGAATTTTTAATTAATTGGGGTATAAAAGAGCCTCAAATTATGGGATAGTAAGGCCTATAAAAATTTTAAACTATATGAGTAAGGATAAAAATATCCGGTAAGTCACTATGCATTCATGGGAATAAACCCTTCCCAAATATGGTAGAAAAAACAACTAAATCCCTTTTTCAAACTTATTCAACCTTTCAACTGAATTGAAAAAAAAACACAAATGATGTATATAACACTTTTATTTGATGTTGATCCATAAAATATATTTGATACAAGAATAATATTGATACATTATTGGAAATAAAAATCCACAAAAATCCTTAGATAATCCATTAATTTTATGAATCAACTAACACTTATTTAGGATTCCTTCATCCTCAAAAACTGCTTGAAGCCAAGATTAAACCAATAGATATATAATAAGAGATATGATATAGAGTATCACACTTGTTATAAAATGATATGAGAATGAAATATTTTCTACATGCATTTAACCTCTTTATATAGATTCCGAGGACACTACTTTAACTTCTAAACAATTCATAAATATTCATATATAATTAAAGAATTTTTAAAAAGATACAAAAAATTAAAATTTATTATAATGTATGATTCAAAAAACAATAAATTCATTAATTTCCCCTTAATAAATATGTACGATCCAATTTAATTTAATATCATAAAATAAAATTTTAAATCTTTAAATGAATTATTAAATGGGAGAAAAAAATTAACGACAGACATCATCCTAAAATGTATGCATTTTTATGCCCAAAATCATAATGTAATAACCATCACTGAGATACGGTTTACTTAACCAAAAACCATATAATGATTAATAAATATTTTTCATGGGTTTTCTTTAGTTTACATTTATATCAGATGATTCTTTGTAAAATATATTTCTGAAATCTTTGTGTTCAACTATTATGATAAAATTGTTAAAAAAATATAGTGTTAATTTCTTATAGTGGGGGTATCATAGTAGTTAAATTATATTATGTGTGATTTCTATACTTAGGATGGGACTTAGTGACCTCGGTTTCATTTATTGATTATTAATAGGTTGAGATTGAAATGTTTTTACCTACCTAAGAAATTTATTTTTCTTATAATTCTTAATTTTGCATTATAGAATGATTTTCAATGTATCTTCTTGATTATTTTTATATCCAGATGTTTTAGATGTAGTTTAATATTTTTAAGGATAAAAAATCTAATTTTTTTTTGGTTTGGGTGGGGGTGTTATAGTGATCCTAAATCTCCTTCATGTATAAGTATTATATTTTCTTACTTTAAATATAATTTCCTTATTTTTAACGTTTATAAAATTCTATAGTGGATAAATTGGAATCTAGAGAGGATATAGAGGCAAATAAAATATCCAATTTTTTGCATTTTGAAACTACAAGATTTTTATTTTTATTTTTTTAACTTATGAAAAAATACAAACATTTTCATCTACAAAATGAAATCGAATTGAAAAACTCACCATCTCAATAATCTTTAAAAGGAAAATTTCTATCATGGGTGATTCTGATATAGATATGTGACATTTGGGTTTCAATAGAATTTCATGGAATGTTTTTTAATAGGAAAATATTTATAAATAGATTAGAAAACCATTTTTGTCAATATTAATTAGTATGTAAGAACTTATATGGTGTTATCTATTAGTCCTCCCCGTTGTCTAGTAGTATAGAATAACCTCCCAATAGTCTGAGTGAGATAGATAACCTTCTTCTATCTTACCATTATTTAGTGAATATTTAATCTATTACATTAATGACTTTAATTATACCATATGATTTTTTGGAAATCAAATATCCTGATCTAGATTGATGTTATTATTATTTATTTATTATTATACATAATTTTAAATAATTAATATAACAAATTTAAATTTAAAATTTTTATTTTCGTTATAATAAGAAATAATAATATGATATTTATATATTGATTACTTAGATGACATGTGTTTACACATATACTGTATAAAAGTATGCACTGTATTTTTTGGGGAAAATATGAAATTTTAAAAGTTTAGTTTGAAGGACATGTTAATAATAAATAATTCAATTGTATCCCTCTTCTTCAATCACACACCATTTTTATTATTTATTATGATACTATTTTATTTAATTAATTATACATATTTTATAAAATGATAAAACTAGATAAGGGAACCCATATTATCATTTTTTATGCCTATGTAATATTTTAACATAATGTGTAATTATTTTAATTTTTTTTCATAAATATTTATATCTCTCTAAAATAAATAATTCTCATATATATATATATGTACTATTGTTCTTCTCACTTTATTTTTTTTTAGTAATCACAATCAATAATTATAGTATTTAAAAATTTATTTAAATTATTAGTGGTTAGTCTTGATGACTTCTTGTCAGAATCATGTAGGAACCTTGAATGATGGTTGAATAGTATTAATGGATATACTCAATTAATTTATATAGGCTAGAATTTGCATAGAAGTTTTTTAATTTAAGTAGTGGTGTCACTTATTTATATGGATAGAAGAAGGTTGCACCTTCCAACCAGTGTAGGGCACAAGGCTCCCAATTCCATTTGTCTAGAACCATTGATGTTTAGAAGACACACTGTCCCACTATTAGTGAATAAAGAAGATTAAATTTTTCCCTGGGATACACCATCTACCAGGAGTAGGAGAATAGAATAACCAATATGGGATTTACAGTAGAAAATAATAGATATACAAGCTACTAGGTAATCAGTGGCATAAAGACAGCACCTACGAGCTATAATTTATTTGCGGCTGAATTGTCTTAATTACGGTATTCACTAGTGTTTTCACTCAATATGAACTATATAAACTTCCAAAATCATTTGTATTTTATAAATAGTCCACTATTTTACCATGGATCCACACCCTCTCAACAGTTATCTAATGCCAACATGCTACAATCACTAAATCTCTTTCAAGTGAACTGATTTTCTAAATCATCTATCTAATAATATAGAGTGTGTACTTATTTTAAAATATTTTCACACACCTATTATTTTTAATTCTATCATATTATTTATTCATATTATTTTTGATAGAATCAATAATTTACAAAAATTTCATTTCTTTTGATCAATACACTTTTACTCCACTTTATAATATTACTAGTGATCACTATATTTAAAGTGAGGGATTAAAATTTTCTTACAATTACCATTAAAAGGAAACTAAAATTTCACTTAGATGCTTATAGATATACAAATTAAAAAAAATGATTATAAGTTCATTTTCTAACCACAAGATAAAATAATTTCTATTGGTTTGGCATATTGGTTGCCATTAAATTCAAGGGACTAAAACATACAATCCTCAAAAAATAAGGGTGTTAGATGTTGGGGCTCATCATGTGTTACTATTTTTCTTCTATAAAAAACATTTTGAACTATTTAAATTAAATGTTTTATTTATTTATTGTATCCATTTATTTAAATTATTATATTATTTAAACCATAAAAGTTCTTAATCAATTTATTTATGTATCACTATTAATTTTTTATTATAATATTATAAGAACATTCAGTTATATCATTTCACATTCAAATTTCGTTCATTTTTTTATGTCTTTAAATCGTTTTAATTTTTTTTTACATTTCAAAAAATATTATTTAGTCTTTAAGACTTTTGTTATTTCCTTTGTTTTTTACAAGAAAATTCACCCCTCTCGTCTTTCCTTCTTACCCAACTCCAAATTACATTTGAAATCAAATGTGTCTTGAGTTAATTTATTGATTTTTTTGCAAAATCAAATAAAGATTATTTTATTTTCAAAGTCATTAACATATGTTTCATAAAATATTATTTTTCAAAATAGTTTTTTATAACTCCCATGGCACTCTCGGAGTACACACTCTAGGTAGTGCTCCATATTTTTATAGTAATAATTATTATTATTGGAAAACATGAATGGATAATTTTATTTTATATTCTTATTATCATATATAGAAGATTTTTATGGGTGGTTGTACTCTTACTATGGAAAAAAGGTAAATGGAATACAAGTGATATTTTTTCTTTTTAATTAAATGGTAAATTAATTAAATTCCTAAATTATAGTTTATATTAAACTGAATTTAATTAAATTTATACCTGAAAAATGAATAATTAAATTTATTAACTCTTAGTAGTAACTTTGAAATGAACTAGAAAATTCAACTATACCATATTAGATATGTTTAGAAAATTCTTTGAGAGTTCTTCTAAGTATACTTGAGAATCTACCACTAAATTGTTGACTTTATTTATAAATATTTTTAATTTTTTAAGGATATTTGTGATTAAATTAACACATAATATTTTTTTGAGAAAATAATTTGTATTTTACAAAGAAATTTGAAACCCATTGTCACCATGATATAAGAATTTAATGTCAAAATGAACATGGATATCGAAGATCTCATTTGATATATCATGAAATATATGATAATAATGAAAAGTCAAGATATAGAGGATGAAAAATATTTTAAATAAAATTAAAAATAAATTTCTTTCAAGTGAATCGAAAATAAATAAACTTAAATAGAAGTTGAGATAGCTCAGATTTCAAAAATGATGAGTAGATACATGAAAGATAAAATATCTAATCAATTATTAAGAAAGGAAAATCAAAAAATAGAACTCACTAACTTCAGTTGTAAAAATAATAGACATATAAATTTAGAATTTACCTTGAAAAAAAATAAAAAACAAGGTAATAAATCTCTAAAATATTTAACATCCAGTGCTTTTAAGGATTTTATTTTAACATAAAAATAAATCGATGAACATCCTAAGTTCCTCGTGGTCAATATTGAGGTATCAAATGATGTCAATTTTATATTTATTAGTTCCTACTTTTCTACTTATTTTACCTCAAATTTTTTATATGTATGACTTATTTATGATAGATATCATCATCAATATAGTTTTTATCAACATGTTTCAAAACTCAATTATCATAAAGGGAATCAAAATAATTTTGTTTTTGAAATAGATAATTATTAAAATGATAAATATTATTTTCTTTTGAAACTGAAATACAATAAAATATTGAAAATTTTAAGATTCAAATTAATGGTCTTAAAAATAAACTTTCTTATTTAAAAAAAGGTAAAGAGACATTGAATAAAATTTTGGGATTCCAATGTGTTGTTAAAAGTAACACTAATATTTATTATGATTTTTTTCCAAAATTATAAAAACTGTATTTTTGTAAGAAAAACTATTGAAAATTTCTGTTGTAATTATTGTGATCAATTTGGTCATATTATTTAGGAATTCAGTTCTAAATATTATATAAATTCTTGAATAAATATAATTCATCTCTCAGATCATATTTATAATGTAAAAACATATTCTAAAGATGTAATTATTCTAATGACTTTTTTCAAAAACATATGATAACGCAAAACATGGGAAAAATCATTATTTTTTGAAAAATTTATATGAAAAGAGTTCCATGTGAACAAACTAAATAATAACTTGGTATATGGATAGATGGTGATCGATGATTATGTTAGGTGGTCCCATAAAAATAAATTTCCTCAAAGACATTGACGGAGGACAAATCACACATAAAGATGACTGAAAGGTAAAACTACCCGAATTAATAAAATCAGTTTCTAAAAAACTACTTTAATAAAATATTATCTATTTTTTAATTTATTGAAGTATAATTTACAAATTATTTTTCTATATTTTGATATTAGTTTTAAAATTACATATAATGTTTTTTGGCATGTTTTCAATTCTGAAAGAATAATTTTGTTTACTACATACGATTTTCAAAATGTTTACAATATTGATATAATATATTTTTAAAGTAAAAATGGTAATTGTTTAAGTGCACAGGATAATGAATCATAGATACAGTATCAACATCTCCAGAATTGTAACATTTACTCTCTTTTCAAACTCTACTGCAGCTGAAAAGAATAATATTTACTAAAAGTTTCTTTTAAAGATAACATAGATTGTGAACATTTACCACATAGAAAGAAACTAAAAAAAGATTTTAGATTTAAAAATGTTTTTTTCTCTTCTAAATACTTAAATTCTAACATGACCATTTTTTTCAAATACATGTTTATATTATTATTGGTAAATATTACACCATTGTAATTATCAATGACTATACTAGATTTATATGGGTTTTCATCATATCTCATAATGATGTTTGATCTAATGTATTTATAAACATTTAAAGGAAAGATGAAAATTGAAAATGATAAAAAATATTTTTCTCTTATAAGTGATCATGGTTTCTAATTTGAAAAGATATATTTTGATAATTTTTCTTCTTCTCAAGGTTATCATCGATATTTCTCTGATCCAAGAACAACTCCAAAAATTGTGTTTTCTAAATAGTAAATACTACCATATATGAAATTTCATGGACTCTATTTTATTATTTTAAACATAAATAATTATTTTGGTCCAATATGGTCAATAAAACTTCCTATATAATTAACTATGTTCTTATAAGACACATATTAGACAAAAAACCCTATGAACTTTAGAAAAGAAAAATTCTTAAATATGGATTTATTAAATCCCTTTTTTAAATCCTTTATTCTAAAATACCTTATCCTTAATACCAAAACTAATCTATGAAATATTGACCGTTAATTTGATGATTTTATCTTTCATCGGTACTCAAAATCCACTAAATCATTCTAATCCTTAAATAAGACGACCAAGACATTAGAAGAGTCAATTAACCGCATATTTGACAAGAATATTCATATATCACGTCCTTAACAAGATGATGACATTGAGAAACATAGTTCAACATTGCTCAAATATAAATATACTAAAATAATTAACTATATCTATAAAACACATTATATTACTTTACCCAAATCATGTGTAAAATCCAAAAACAATCCTCTTTTGAATGTAATCAGAAAATTACAATCCAGAACATGTATTATAAGGTCAATAAAATAATGGTATTGAACATCAAGATTGTCAATTTCCCCTAAAAAATCAATACCATGATGGTTATTTTAATGATGTGGATTTTATATATTCCATTCCTGAGGAATTGAACCAATTTAAAAGGAACGACATTTTGAATCTCATGGAATTCCATGATAATGAACCAATTTTTATCACTATGTGGATTTAAAAAAACATGATGATCAAGGAATAATAATTCATAATAAGGATCTACATGTTTCTTATTGATTCGATCAACAAGAATTTATTGATTATGGTGAAAACCTTTCACCCATTACAATGTGAGAATATTTTTCAATCCTAAATGAATCCTTTGATCATTTTAATTTTAGTTATTTTAAAATGGATTTCAAATGTTCATTTTAAAATGGTTTTACTTTTTAACAAAATAAATTGATCAAAAAACTAATTTTAAAATTCCTAACATTCAAAATAATGTTTTAAATTTATCCAAATCTATTTAAGATTTAAATTAATCCCCTCTGGATATGATGGGAACATTTACAAAATTACTTTTATCAAATTAATTCAAAATGGGAAAAGATTATTCAAATTGTTTAAAAAAACAAAGGATTTTTTTATTTTTAAAATTTAAATTGATTATGATATTTTTTCTTATATCAAGAATATATTTGTAAATAAATTTATGATTTAATGAATAAATATTTTTATATGAGTTTTATGGAAGAATATAAATATTTTTTTTGATTTCAAATTTCTAAAGATTCTGATATAACTGTTTAAAAAAATTAAATATACTAATGAACATGTAAAGAAGTTTTGAATGTATTATTATATGGAAATTATAATACCCGTAATTAAAATAAATAATATAACATTGTGTGAACTCAAAAAATTTATCAACAACAAGATTTATTGATGTTTTATCAGAACTATATTTTTCAATGTTATGACTCAGTCATACATCACGTTTAGTGTATGAATTGTTTATCATTTTCAATAAAATCTAAAGGAATATCATTTTAAATATCATATTTTTTTGATATTTTAAGGTGGCTAAGAACAAAGTATTTTTTTTATACTATAGAATTTTCTTTTGAACATGATTTCTTTCTCATGTTGAATTTGGTGTATTTCAACTAGATAGAGAATATAATAGTCAAAATTTTCATCTTCTAGGAAAATCCATAATCTTACGTTGTATTAAGAAGAAAAACTTTCTTTATCTTTATACATTAGAAGCGGAATATATAAATGCTGGGAGTTATTGGGATTAATTCATATAGGCATACTCTCTTAGACATTGGGATTATATATTATATTATACCTATCACGTGTGACAATTATAGTGTTATTAGTATCTCCGAAAATCCTATCAAAAACTATTTAGTTAATTACATTGATATGAGATACCATTATATTATTTCACTTTCAAAAATGAGATATTGTTCTTCACATTTTCTTTTCTAATATTCAACTTACCGATATCATCACTAAACTATTTCCTCTCAATAAATTCAACTTTATTAATGGAAATTTTGTTATGATTATATTTTTATGGTTTTACCCTAACATTGGAAATCTTTATAAATTCTAAATTAGATTTCACAATATAATATTTTCTGTGTTTAAAAAAATTTTGTGTTTTCAAACATTTAATAATTTTGATAATGTAATAGGAGTTGGATAATCAATAATATAAATTTATGTCTAGATAAATATAAGTGTATTCTTCTCTGGTATAGATGATCATCTAGATTATTACCTCAAAAATGTTTGGTTGGTTTTTTAATATAACCATTACCCTGGGTATGAGCAGTGGGTCTTTACTAAATACCTATTTTGGCAAGACTAATAAATTTTTTAGGGGTTTAAATATTATATTTTCCAAACCATAATCATGGAATGGTTTTTGTTTATAAATATTTTATTTAGTTTTATTTAATTTCTATGAATTATTTATCTCACCTAATACATTATTTTAGGGGGAGACAATCTTATCATTCCTCAAATAACCCTATAAGATAGAACCGTTTTATAAATTATTTTTTAAAATATTATTTAATTTATTATGTTTAGATAAAAGAAAATAAATTTTTTATTTTCATATTTATGTTTTTTAAATAGAAAAATTTTCATTAAATTTTTAAATTTATTAAAAAAATTCTTTCTAAATTTGTAGTTATCAATTTTTCAAAACAATGTTTCCACCTCTATCAAAATATCCTTAATAGTGATAAGTTTTGTTTAAAATTATATTTCTCTTATTTTAACTAAACATCATATATTACCAATTTTTTATAATCCCAACGTGGGAGAAGCTTTTGGTTAAGGTTGAGGAGTCTATTTTTTTCAAAGGGGGGGAAATCCCAAATAATCATAGAAATATAATTTTTTTTATTTCTATTATATTATGGGGGAGGTGTTTTTTAGAAAATATTATAGGGGATAAAAATCCTAGAGGTTTTTCCCATCATTATTTTCTTACTATACTTGTTATGTTCTTTTTTAAATTCATTTAGTTTTTAAAGTCTTTATGATCACCAAAAAGGGGAATATTGTTGTGCTTATAACAATATTTTGGTTTCAAGATCACATATACTATTTAGAGTTTTTAGTAATTTTATTTATTTGATTAGAATTTACTATTGATGACAAATTATTAGAATATTAAAAGAAACAGTATGGATCTTTGAAGCATCTTAATTTATGTATTGAAGCCTTTTATATAGGTAAAAAGATATTTAGAATACTATTAAAGGAATTTATGGTTCAACTTGTTGAAGTGGACTATAGAATGATTAATTGATTCATTAATGACATTTGTTCAGAAATATAGAAGTTCATAAGACCCACCGATTGGGTAGTGGAGTACCACCAACCCATCGATGGTGAATATAATAGCAACTAGTTTTCCCATGAGTCCACCGACTACCCAATGGAGGATCACCAGCTAGTTGATTATAGATTTCTAATAGTAGTGAACTTCAGGTTTTGTATTTTCTACCTGGCGAATGCTACATGCTAACTTGTGGTGTGAGGATATAACCTACAAGGCATAATTTAATGATGTTTATAATTTATTAATTGAAGTATTAAACGTATTATTTACCCCTACTGAATTCCAAAACGTTCCTGAAGTATTTGGAGGCCATAAATAAAACTCTTGGTGGACTTGGAAAATAATATTATAAATAATTCTTCAATTCAATCATTTTATGATCACCATATCTCACTCAAGTGATTCGATTTTTTAAATCACATATCTTCCGACATAGATTGTGTGATTATTGTAAAATCTTTTCAGTCTATTATTCTTTCTCATTCTCTCCTAGTTATTCT
Source organism: Viscum album (assembly GCA_963277665.1). Classification (NCBI taxonomy): domain Eukaryota; kingdom Viridiplantae; phylum Streptophyta; class Magnoliopsida; order Santalales; family Viscaceae; genus Viscum; species Viscum album. The sequence continues at coordinate 1,110,521,487 of OY728123.1, forward strand.
TTTTATTCTATTCATATATTTGATACTGTACTAAAACATGATTTCTTCTAAGTCATCCTCTCACTCTCCAATTTCTTCTCTTTTCATATCTCACTACCTTTAATGTGAGTGACTAAAATTTTCATTATATAACCATCAAAAGGAAATATATTATTCATTTTATGGTTTCTAGTTATACCTATTAAAAATATAGTTTCCATTATATTATTATTTACTTATATAACATAACCAGGAAAAAATGTTTTGGAAACTTGTATATACTTAAATACAAGGGACAAATACAATAAATCCTCATGAAATTGGGGTGGTATGTATAGGGGATCTACTTGGGATATTGAGAAAATTCCTTAACAATTTTTTTCCTTATTTTCTTTTTATATTTTAATTTATTTATCAATTAAATTCATTAAAATTAATCAATTATCGCATCGATGAACTTTTCCTAATTATTTTTTTATGTATCACTCTTTCTCTTATTCTTCTAATGTTTTAGTAATTTAGACTATATCCATTTTCTTTGATTTTAAAAGGGTAATAAACACCCCTCTTTTCATTTTAACCTACTATGACATATATATACTCTAAGTTTTTACACTTACATTTATTATAAAAAATATATAAAAACATATATGTTACAAATATATACTCTAGAAGAAAATCCTAATATTTTTTATATCACTGAAATCAATTATTTATTTAGTGATTTGTTTTTCATTAAATAAAGTTATTATTATTATTTATGATTCAATATTATTATTCACTGAATCCAAATAACACTTTTAATTTCTATATAAACAAAAAAATTAATTAGACAAAATTTCTATTTTTTTTTTATATTTATATTTTAGTTATAAGAAAAAATTAATATATTTAATATATTCTATTTAGTTATAGTGTATTTTTTAATAGAATCATTGTATTTTGAATGAGTTAATATTTTTTATGATTCATATTGTTTTTGAAAGGAATCCAACATTAGTTATATTATAAAAATGATTATCCAAATTAGTACAGTAATGTAGTTAATTTATAACCTTTTTGTTGATGGTTTTTTATAATTATTTTACCTTTGACACTTTATATTGATTAAAATTTATTGTGGATGTACCAATTTTTTACATGTTAGGTTCTATATTCTAGGTATCTTACCATTCTTTTCATTAGTAATTGGGTTTTTAATGTGAATAGGTGGTTGGGAGATATATTATTTCATTTCCAAAATCCCATTCAATAATTTGAAAATATTTTTTAAAAATAGTATTGATGACCTTCAGTGAATGTTTTACTTATTGGTGATATTTGAAACAAATTTCAACATATTTTAGTTTATATTATTTAATTCTCATGATTAAAAATTTTATTTCTAAATTTTTCCCTTATTTTCTCTTTGATGCTCATAGAAGTATTTTCTGGTTTTAGTTAATTGGGGAATGGATTGTAATTCTTGGGATTGAGTTTTTTATTTATATTGATGGAATTTTATCCATCATAATGTTATGAATTTAAATTTGATGTTAGTGGTTTCTTGATTCATTTATAGTAGTAGGTGTTGTTTGATCCCCTTTGAAGACATTGATGCATATTGATGTGGATTTTTAAAATAATGATAATTCCATGAGTATAATGAAACATTGAAAACAAGTCTTGTATTTATAATGTTGTTAAGATGAAATTTGTATTATATTTCTAATTATTTGTGATGGAGATACATTCAATGTTATAAAAATTGGAGATGAAATCATCACACATTATTGTGTTTTGATCTGACCCAATATTCTACAGTTGAGTTTTTTATATATCACCAACCAAGTGTGGACTCTCATCTCCGGGTATTGTAAGAGTATTAGAGGTCATATGTTTTTTATTAGGTATTGATTATCTTCATAGTTTTAGTTTTTTTCAAGCGAATGATGACTAGATCAAAATGATACTCTCCCCTCCTCATAAAAGTTTTCAAAGTTATATATGGTAGATGAGTTTCATTGGGATATAATGTCTAGATGTTGGGAGAGACCAATAATGGGTGTGATGATTTAATATAAATAGGGGAGAGAAACTTATATTGATTAAGAATATAATTTATTTCTTAATATTTGTATAAATTTTTAGATATAATGTGTTATAACCACTATATATTATACACTAAGAGAATGGGAGGATGAATTAATGTAAAAAATTTGAATTCTTCCCTTTAAGAAATCATGTTGGTATTATGTGTTGGAACTTTTATCACTTATAATTTTTATATAAAATAAATTAATAACACATGACAATAAATTTTAACTAGTTCACCCTTATAGGACCATATTTATTAATAATATAAAACAGATATCTAAATTTTAGAAATTAACTATGACAAATAATTTTTTACAATATTTATAGTAAATTATCAATCGCTTTTTTTTATAAACTTTTATATTTAAAACTCACCACCCTATTTATATTCCAGGAAACACTATAAGTTATACGTCCTTAATTTATCTCAAAATGTTTATCATAAATAATTATTACACTATTAAGGTTATTGTAGCAATAAAATCTATCATCATTATGTCTATGAACACCATTTTATTCTTCTTCCTTTTCTAAAAATTTTGATGAATTAATATTATCTCTCCTTTTCAAAATTTTTATCTTTAAAAATTATATCCTAATTATATCTTTATCTGTAATTAGGTTTTTTATTAAAATTATTATTCCATATCAATTCAAATTTTTATATATTCACTCCTTAAATACTGGTTGATTAATATCATCCAAATTAGAAATAAAATTTATATTGAAATAATTTAATTGATGTTTTATACTTACTAATTTTAATGAGATATATATATATATACTTTCGAATTGAAATCCCATAAACCATTATGTGATTCCATATAACATGAAATTGTTACATTGCTCATTCATTGACCATAAAAACCAAAATTGTTTTATATTTATGATAGAATGGTAGTTTTTTCAAGCATAGATCAATATTTTATCTCCCCTATGAATGAAATATAGCATCTCCAATGGTTTCCTCTAGAGGAGGTTGAAGTCTATGTTAAAAATTATTACTTTTTTCATAGTTTATTTAATGAAAAATTTAATTGTGAAATTTATAATTTTGTTAAATGTTTAAGGAGAAATAAAAAATATTTATAAAAATTCAATGGGAGATTGAATTTTAGAAATAAAAAGAATATTTTATTACAAAGTAGTGTGAAATCCGATTAACAACAACTACTATTAACAAGTTTCATCATGTGGACACATACTTCCTCATTTTCAAAATTTACTCCTAAATGAATTTCTCAATGATCACATAATGAAATAGAAAATGAACATATAATTATACTTAAAAATCATACCAAGGCCCAATTTTGAGTATTTTTGTTCTTATAAAAGTGATTCAATTAATTGATAACCAACAAGAATTTAAACATAATTAAAACTAATATTCAATTAATAAATACCATACATAAGAAATTTAATTAATTAACTAAATAAATATACTTCTTAGATTTGAAAAACTTTTAGAATGGAATAAATCAAATAATTAGTATCCATTATAAAATCAATTTATTTTATTCAAAAACAATAATTCTCAAGGAATTCAATATGTTATAATGATATTTAGAGTTCAAAAGTTTTTCTTGTTGGTTTCCCTACTCACATGTACTTTGGGAGTTTGTACTCCCATATATAAATTAATAATAATCTTTTTTCCTACAACTAATTGTTTTCCAAACCCATTTTATGTACTCACCTTTTTATTTGTGTGTTGGTTATTATTCATGGACAATACCCATTTTGTTCTCCATAATTATGGATGTATATCCACCATAGTAGTGAAAAAGTATTCAATATTTAAAATAAACATTTCATTAATTTAAGTGAATCATACACATATTAAAAATATATTCATAATTTACATTCTTGGAGGTAGTGGAAGAAATAATATTTTAATTCATATTTGTATGGAAACATACCATGAGGAATTCACATCTTTTGTATTTTTAATTTTCATTAAATCTCCCTATGAAATTCAGTATCTTTTTTGTCTATTTTAATTTCACTCATCAAATAATAATTATTTAGCTTACAAATCATGTCATAATGCAATAGAACTGGTAATAACTATAGTTCTCAACATTTTAACTTTCTCAAAACATCTGAACTCTCCATTGAGGGGCTGATTTATTAATCACACGACCTTCTTGAAATTTCATTAATCGATATTACATGTGATCCTATAAAGTGTAACCCACTCATAACAGTGTAGGGGATTTTTGAAAGATATTAAAATGTTAATTAATCAAATTTATTTCATGGTGTGACTTAATAACTTGTTTTGTGAAGTTTCCTCCTTCTGCACTTATATTTATTTGATTTTGGTGAAACTATATTTGTTGTAGTATAAAACCTTTGATTATTCATTTGGAGGACCCTATTGAAATTATATTTTATATCCTAAAATTTATTTAAAGTGCACAAATTAAAATATATAACTTATAATATTATGCTGAGAAAAAAAAATGTAATATATTATCTTTCACCTAGAAAAATATTTTTCATATTTTCTTTACCCAAGAAAAATATGTTACGTATTAACTTCACCCTGAAAAATATGTTTTGTATCTTCTTAAAAAACATAAGTATTCTAGGATGTAGCAAATATTCCTTATATTTATATTTATGTAAAACATTTTCCAAAAATTGGAAAGATATAGAAATAAAATTATATATTTTCCAAATAAATCCACAAATTAATAAAAACACAAAAAATTCATGAATTGTTGTTTTTTCAAAACAATTCCAAAAAACATTTCTAGAACATAAAAAATTGTAATTTAACTCAAAATGAATAATGATTCAGACTAAATTATTGATATTAAATATAAATGTGATGAAAATATTATCTCTATTAATTCCCTAAAAAATAAGACCTGAATTTATAAATAAAAAAGAATTTAATATTTTTAAAAAGTTATATCAAAACACTAGTAAATGGGAGTCAAAAAATATAACACCATGATACCCAAACTTATATTTTATTATCAATTTAATTCATTTAAATTTTTTAATTTGTTACATTATTTCTATTCACAATTATTCATTCAACCATGAACTCAAATGATTAACTCATTGGTATTTTATGCTCATCATGAGAGATGGAGGTGATAGGTTTTGGATTGATTTATTTGTGGTGAATCTTACTCCAACATCACTCTTATTTTTTGGTAATGGCTTCTAATATTTGATTTTTTCTTTGGTTTGGGGTGATTATTCTCATCGTTCTGACCATGCTCAAGGAATCATTTTACAATAGGATAACCTGCATGAGTTTTATCAAATCTCACCAAAAGCTTTGGATCTGAGCCAACTGTTTTGTATTTTATGATATAAGTTGTTTTACGGTTTTCCATGAGGCTCAGGGATGCATCAAGTTATGATTTAGGATAATGGAGGGTTTTTTGTTCTTTATTTTCTAATCTTTGATGTTAAGGAAGAGAAGTAGCAGGTTGTGGAGCTAAATTCTGATCGGTTCTATGGTTTTGTGATAGAGGAATTTTGTTGATGGATTGATCTAGACATTATATATGGAAGTAATCTAGACAAGAATTTAGAGTAGTTATCTTGCACAATCCATGGAATTTTGGATTCGTAATATTGAGAGCATATGAAATATCCATCAGTACTAGGCTCATGCTTTTCTGCATGGGATAACTTACTGAGAAGCTATGCATTAGTGGAGATATTCCATAACGATGTTGTTGTTTGGGAGGAGTATTTCTATGTATTATTGTTGTGTATTGATTGTTATATAAACCTTTGATGTCATGTGAGGTTCCCCCATTTATCTATAAAAGTGGTTTATCCAAAAATAAATAAAAACATAGGCCTTCGGCCCATTCAGTCGATTTAGTGTTTGTGGGTTGGTAGGTTACAAGATGTCAATCATTTAGTGGTAGAATTATGATTTTTAATCCTAAAAAAAATTAGTGATTCTAGTTTTATAATTAGGGATGGTATCAATTTCATATGTGTAGAAGTGATCCAACTCTGAAAATATTGAAAATTCTCACGGACACTTCACATCTTCAAAATTTAAATAGTAATAAAAAAATTCATGAAACAACATTTAACAAATTTTTTCTTTTTCTTTTATTTTTTAATTTTATAAATATAGGTAATTTGAAAAAATAGAGGGTTTCGTTTTGAACAAAAAATGGTTTGAACTTCCCTTCCTAATTTTTTAATGATAAATAGTCTTCCAACTTTCCTAAACATGGTATTTATTTGTTTTTACAGAACTTCTCGCACACTTGATCTAAGAAATAATTTTATATTTAAAACATATAATCCAGAATTATTTTGTTAATAATTTTTTGAGAGAACATCTTATCCCCATTTACAACCAGGAAAATCCAAAAAATGATGTGGAAAACCACAAGATTGTACCCTCCCCAAAACATGAGTTCATCTTTGATCTGGAAATGTTCTTTTATATTGGGTCAGATAAGGGTTGAATCTTGTAATGTGGTTTTCTAATTGGTTATTTATGGATACTAGGGGATGAAAATGGTTAAACAGAAATTGTATTATATAATAATAGTTTAATTATAAAAAGGAGGTCAAAAATAAAAGAATGACCTTAATAATTTTATTAAAAAGTGCCTTAAAGCTCAAAGGTTTAGATAGAATTAAATTAATAATTAATTAATTAATTATTATTTGGTTCAATAAATAAGTGATTTTATTTTAATGAAAATGTAAAATGGGTTTCGAATACTCACATGTTAGTGATTTTTAATTTCTATATTAATTCCTAGAATGCGATTAAATAAGTAGAGGTCTATTGACGAGTTACGAAAATTTAAAATCTGAAAAAAAAATATTATTTCAATATTTATTAAAGTTTATTTAAATGAATCAAATAAGATCAAACATTATCCTAGGTTATAAAAATTACAAATATATTTATTTTGATAACACAATTTTTAAATACACATAGAAAAAATTAAAAATAAACACACTTAAATGAATAAAAAAAATAATGAATGGAAAAAAAGCACACAAGATAATTATTCTAAAATGGACATTACTCTATCCACTCCCACACACTTTTTTTTTTAATTTACTCATTTTTAAACTAATAATATATGAAAATAAAATTAGGATTTATAGACATACCAAAAATAAGTTATATGAAAGGAAAAAAAATGATTTTAAAGTTATCCATATTCTTGAAGATGAATATCCTCCAGTAGAGGCTATATATAACTTTCTCTAAATAAATTTAATATTTTCTCTTATATTTTAAATAGTGTCACTATCCCTAGTTTTTTAATTTTAATAACACAAAATGAAAAAAATGAATAAAAATAAATTGCTTAGACCTTTTTGAATGAAATTTTCCTGGAAAATTATTCAGTATAGATTCAAATAGAAGCACATTATATACTTTTTTAAAATTTCGAGAGTCAATTCACAATGAAAATATTTATGTTTCTCTATAGAATGATTAATATTTTCACAAGAAGTATCTATGATCCATTAAAACATCTAAAACTATAGTTTTATTCCATTTTTAGCTTCAAATAGGTTCATGTTGTTTCTCTTTATAATAGAAAAATATTTATGTTCTAACTATACATATAGAATAATATATTTTCTATAAACTAATCTAAAATATTTCCCTTCAATTATATATTTAAAAAGAATTATAAATTCCCAATGAGTATAATTCAATATAAAACATCAAAATTTTTTATTTTAGTGGATATTTTTCTTCAAAATATTCTTGATATCATTATTTAAAAACTTACCCATTTCATATAATTGGGGGTTTTAGGGTGTAAAAATCCTATGATAATCATAATATTTAAATAAAATAGATACAATGTTCAACTAAAAAAATGATTGGATTTTTTAGTGTTGATGAAATTAGGTGGCCCATTCATAAAATGCAATATTTTATCATATAAATATAGAAACTAGTTTTAATAATCGACTCTAGTAGGAATTAGTTTTACCCTCTTAGACACATAATAAATGACGAGTAAAATTTAAAGGTACCAAAAATAACTATGAAATTTTAATAAGAATTATATACCTCAAACATCAAGCACATTAGAAAATAATTCGGGTTATTAATGAATTTTATTTATCTTTCAAATATTCCATAGACATAAGTATATTTTCCTTAATCTAAAAATAAATTCTTAAAAATTATGGGGACAAAGAAACCTAAATTAGTTACTTTACTATATATTCTTTGGGGTATAAAATGATAACAATAACTCAATGAATCAAAAAAATGAGTGTTTATTGAATTTAAGAATCATGGATACATATCATGACTACTTGGTCTAATCCATAATTCCATAAATATTTTAATCCTAGATGTATATCCTTTCCCCACTCACTAGTTTGATAAATTTCTCCAAAAAATTAGAGTGAAAAATTACTAAAAGCAATATAATCTATATACTTAGAAAATTAATTATTAATTATTTTAGTAGCATATAGTTCCTCGTCATGAACTTTTTCCTTTATTTGTGCATGGAATTGAAGTTTCCCATAGGAAATAGTGCGTGATATAATAGAATGGTAAGCCAATAGACCCTCACTACCCTTATAATGTACAATTTCAAAATCAATCAGTTATAAAAATAAAATATATCATAGTAAACTTTTTTCATCATTTTTATTCCTTAGAAACAAGACTGTGGATTTTTCATTGAAATAGTTACGTTGGAACATCGAATGTTTCCCCAAAATTATTATGATGACAAAAACATCCACTAGAAACTCTTTCTCCACAGTGGTGTAATTATCAGATTCTTGATATGTATTTATGGATTTATAATCTATGAAATGAGGATTGTTTTAGTCCTTGTATCAATACCTCTCTCAGGGAATAGTGTAACACATTACCCATTAAATCAAACAATAAATTCCATCAAGGTTATTTGATAATGGGAGGGGTTAAAAAAATTATATTTTATATCCATAAAATATTTCTTAAATCTAACATAAAATGAAAATTAAGATTCTTTTAAAAATCTGTTTGGATGAAGGAAAATATGTTCTCCAAAAATACATCATAAATATTCTATAAAAACTAGTATGTAGAATGAATGATCCCACATCCTTAACTGATGTTTGTTATGGACGTGATTAAATGATTTCAACCTTAAATTTATCAATTTAGATACCATTTTTATATGCAATATGGCCAATAAAATTATAATTTCCCCCATAAAATTTTATTTCTCATAGTTTATAGAAATATTTTTATCAACATATATTTTATGGAAGAAAAAAATTCTATTCCGAAAATATTAAGAAGATAATCCATATATAGTGAATTCATATATATAATATTTCATACATGCTTTTAAAAATTCAACAATGATACCCATTATGAAGATTTGAAAGGTGGGTGAATCATTACTAAAAAACATTCTCAAATAAGAAACGGTACAAAAAGGGAAGGATAATAGGATTTTCTCTTGATCTTCATATTCAACGTGAATTTGAATGTAACCTAAAAACCCATCTACAAATAAGTATTGAGGTTGTCTTTAATTCCTTTTAAAAACATGGTCAGGAAATGGTATAGTAAATTGATCCATCTTTAAATACTCACCCATTGTCTACCATAAATCAGGAAAATTATTACAAAAACCATTCATATATTCATTTCATTTTCAGAAAATTTAAAAATTATTGATTTCAATAAACTTTAATATTTCCCTTTATGTTTTTAATCACAATATAAAAAGATTATATAAATTAGAATTTAAGGGTTAAATCTTGTTAAGTCAGAGAAGGTATAGGCTATAACTTTTTCATGTTCATTATGGGCTCCTAGAAGATGATTTTATTGATCTATTGAGAAAAAATTAGTATAGATCATAATATATTTTCCATTATCGTCTAAAAAATTGTATTTTAGGTTATTCGGTTAGGGTTTCTATTCATAATAAAGTGGGTTATTTTCACTAATGTAATATGGTATAAATGATATGAAAACAACAAATTCATTTTTAAATCACAACCTGAACTATTATATTTTAATATAAAAACCAAAACATTAAAATATTCATCAATATATTCACAAATATGTTTTCATAAAAAATTATAGAGTCATTAGATCATTAAAAATATTAAGTTCCAATACTAGTTTTATATATTTAAGGAACGTATCACTTGTTTGATATTAAAAAGTATCAAATTATTATATAAAACATAAAATTGGCTCATTAAAATTTATATTTTCAGTATCTTCAATGATGTTATAAAAAAATTGTAATTTTCCTTCGGATTACATGGAGAAATTTGTACACTCATATTCTATCAACATAAAATATTTTTATGTTCATTTAAATTAGTTCAGTAGAGAAAAAAGAAATTTTTCATATTCAAAAATTAGTGGCTCGTTACTTAGGAAATTAAGAAGTAACTCAATGTAAAACCAATCAATGAGTTTCACATGGTGGGTTAAATTATCATATATTGGGTAAATGATGAATTGAAAAATGTTAAAACATACTCTCTATCCTTTAAATTCAAGTGAGAATGTTACCTTTTGAACAATTATGATTTCCAATTTTGTTTTTATACAATTTATTCTATAAATTAGAGGTTTATAAATACGAAATATATCATAATCCATATATAAAACATAAAATTATGTTTGAATATCATGGTGCTTAATTATTCTGAAACATCCAAAGAGATACCAACTATCTTTTTTATACATAAGTTAGCTTACTGAATGACAAGACCAAGAAGTTTTATCTCTATATTTATTAATTTGACAAAATAGAATGAGGATTCACATTTATTGAAGATCCTAAATCTAAATTGACATATTTTAATTCAGACATCCATATTTTTCATAGAATTATGAATGTAACCGATTTTATACATATTATAATTAGTACATGTTGAATCAGGGAAGAGAAATTCCTCTTAATATTTACATTTAATCCTCCCATTAATTTCCACTAATTAGAACACATGTCCTTAAAAAATAAAATAATTTGGAATATATTTCACAACAAATAAAAAAGGAATATTTGTATGAACTTTACTAATACTTTCTAAAATTTACTTATTAGAGTCACTCCCACCAATCCTCTTCACAAGTGGACTACCCCTAGGGTTAGTAAATGATGTTATGGGAATTTATTGATTATTTTGAGCACAATTATGATAATCATATGTACTTGTCATCTATTTCCACTCTATTTAGTTTCTTTTAATAAATGTTTCTTCCCTTAAATTTTTTGTATATCTCTATAGATTCTGAATTTTTTTAGGTTCAACCAAAGTTAGTATTTATTCAAGATCGTTTGTGTCAGTTAAACAAGTTTTAGAATTTGTTTCAACATTTTTAGGTTCAAAATAAAATATAAAATTGATATATTATGGTAACCATACATAGTGAAACTTTTGACCTATATATAACTGACATTATACTCCCCCTTTACCTATAATTATCCTATTTATGGGAAGAAAAATCACCAATAATTTGGTTCCTTATACTAACAATATCAGTGGCCATATTCCTTATTTTATTCGTAAATTTCTTTATTAGGATTTTTTATTATATCATAATTTAATCAAGGATTTTTTATATTTATTATTAGGTACTTATGAGATAAATTAGGTTCTGGTTGAGCATAATCTTTTCCAAAAAATCATGGTCTTGAAATTTCTCAATCTTATATGGAAAAATATTCATTATTGTTCATGTTGTCTAAATGTATAATTAGATTAACTATTCTATACAATATTAAAATTATGCTTGTCACGACCCGCCCTCGGGGCCCGTGTCGTGACTACCCCAAGCCCTCCTTCCATAGGCCAGGGGCTGGCAACTAGAACCAAAGGTGTAAAATCCCGATAACTGGGAAGGCATTGCCTTTATTAAAGAAAACAAGCACAGCAGATTACAAGCGGAAGAAAAACACTAAGTACAAAAGAAATGCTGAAAAGTAAATGGGCCAGAATACAAACCCAAAAAAATGTACGACTACAACTGAACAAGGTACAACAGTAAAAAGACAACAGCTGGAAGTAGGAAGTAGCTCCTGGGTCGTCCTCCTCGGATCCTACCTGAAGGGTAGGTACAGATAGCCTCCTCCACGCTGTCATCCGTCAACCTCCTCTGTGAGTCGTCACGTCCTGTAGTCCACCTCCGGGTACTGACTCTTCGTGTTGTCCACCTCTGGGTACCGTCCAGTCCTTGAACACACGGCCTCCGTCAGCACTGCCCGTCGTCTGCAACCAACACAACGAGGTGCGGGCATAGCCCGTGCGGGGGTGAGTATAACGATACTCAGTAGGGACCCCGAGACTCTCAAGGTCTCACTAAACCAACAAGGATAACCACAAAGAAGATCTCAATAGATAACCTCTACTTAGGTATATGCCCATACATATACCTAAGTTATCAAATAACCCATCTCAATCATGAGGAAACACAAGGATTGTGAAATCAAAGGATAACCACTACCCAGGTATAGGCCCATACATATACCTAAGTTAGCAAGTGACCCATCTCAATCATGAGGTAAACACAAGGTCAAAAGTCTCAGCTCAAACCAGGATTTTCATTATCGAAACCGTAACTACTGAAGAGCTCCGTCTCTGGAGTGTACAGTGGTCCTGTCACGACTCCGAGGTACTGCTCACTAACCTAAGACTGCTGAAGTACTCCTCCTGTTGAGTACCGCGGGTCAGCCACCCAGACACAGTAGTGCTTCCCGTCGAGGTATGTCACCCAAACACAGTAGTGCACACCCCCTAGTAGCCTGCTGAGTTACTCTCCGGACGAGTACTGCGGGTCTGCACTGTCACACGGGTAGTGCTCCATCCGCAATGGGTCTGCACCTCAGAAAGTAGTGCTCCATCCACTGGGCTAGTCGACTCACTCCAAGTCGAGTTGGTCAAACAGTCGTCAGGTCTCAGCCAGCTACACGGTCTCCGTATTCCGTACGCTCGTTACTGGGAGGGTCCGCTCCACGAGCTACAGGTCGATACTCCAAGTATCTCAAAGTCCCACGAAGAAGTATCTCAAAGGACCTCCTCGTCATAGGGGTCTCAACGCAACAGATGGTGCGTCAATCGGACACCCGGTCTGTAAGTTATTAGCCTTTTCGTCCCAGGGGCCCGGTTGGTTTCGTGAGCGTACCAAACCCGGCCGTATCTCAACTGTACCCCGAACTCTAATAGGGTATATTCATAGGGACCGTTTCTCAACGAGATCACCAACGCCGCTGACGATTTGTCAAACGGACGTTCTGTCAGAAAAGTATCAGCTTTTCCGTTCCAGGGACCCGATTAGATTTCGGTGCGATCCAACCCGTCCAATATTCATCTGCATCCAAATCTCAGGCGGAGGATGCCAAAAGTTCCGTATCGTCAACAGGAACTCAGCACAACAGACGGCGCGTCAATCGGACGCCCGGTCTGAGAGTTATTGGCTTTTTCGTTCCAGGGGCCCGGTTGGATTTTGGTGCGATCCAACCTAGCCACTATTTATCTGCATCGAAACCTCAGGCGGAGTAAGCCAAAAGATCCGTCTCACTAAGAGGAACTCAAAAAAGCTGACGGCACGTCAATCAGACGTCCGTAGCTCAAAATATGAGCGTTTCCGCTCCGAGGGCCTGGTTGGTTTCGTGTACGAACCAACCCGGCCGAACACAAAGTAATCTGAAACCTTGAGTGTGATATACCGAAACGACCGTCTCGATCCAAGGATCGTGTTTCCGCTGACGGAGAGTCGTTTGTAGGCCCATAACCCAAGATACGGGCATTTGAACAAATGTGGTCCGAAACTGGGGGGTCTGGGCCTGGGCCGACCCCCCCCCCCCCCCTGGGTCGGCCGAACCGGGTCGACCCGGCCCGACGACCAGGCCCGGCTCGGAAAATCCGGCCCGGCCGGTGGTGCGGCGGCGCTGTCCGGCCGACCCGCACTGCCCGGCCGACCCGCACTGGCCGGCCGGTTCCGCCAGCAAGGACCGGCGACGGCCGGTCCTTCCTTCGCCGACACAGGCGACCCGGTGCCAGCCGCCGGTCATCTTGCTCTACTGCGGCCCGGAACCGGCCATGGTCTATGTCGTCCAGCGCTATGCGACGGCACTGCTCCCCTCCACCGCGGCCCTGCTTTGGCCGCGGCGCCTTTGACTTCCTTCGATGCGACGCGACGACGTCGCGTTCTTGGATTTCTTTCCACGGCGCGGCGCGACGGCGCCGCGCAATAATTGCCGCAAGATACCCACGTGGTGCGACGGCACCACGCCTTCTCGTATCAACCTCAAGAAACCATCACGAAAAAAAGGAGGGTCGGCCGTGTTTGTGCGGTCCGACCCCCTCACGTTATTCGATAACAAAAAGGGTTTTAATCCACGATTATCACCAAGTTTGTATTCACGAACAATTAAATAAATAAACCCCTACCTCGTAATTATCATTCGTTGACGATCTTGGAAAAAGGGCGGATATCGATTCCTCGATTGTCGTGTTCTTCACACACTCTCAATTCTCACGCTCATGCATCGGAAAGAAGAAGGGTACTCGTCGTTGGTGGATGAGCGTTCGGAGGTGACGTCGTCGTTGACGACGTTCTTCGCAGGCGACGTCTTCTCCTTTGACGTGGATGAAGGTCGTTGGAGATGTCACGGGTGTCGCTTCCCTTTCCTTGCCTCGGTTGAAGAACGATGAAGATGATGGCGTCGTCGTGCTTCAGTGGCGGAAGAGACTTTCTTCGTGTTCTTCGTCGTAGAGAAAGAAGGACTCAAGATTTCCTAAGCTTTTTCTTCCAAGGCTCCCAATCTCACTTAACCAAGAAACCTAATAAAATAATCCCTCCCATTATTTTATTAACACATGCCAAGCTTTTCAAATTCCAAAATTCAAATAACTTCATTAATTTAAAATGTGTTGGCATGCACTTAAGAGGGGGAGAAGTTCAAGAGTAAAAGGGAGATTAAATGGGGGGTTTAGAGGGGTTAGGAAAGTTAAGGAATTTGAAGAGGTGGGGAGGGGTTCGTGTGGGCCCCACCCTTTCAAATATCCACACATGGGAAGTTGGATGGATGTGGGCCCACCACCAACTTCCCATGAGAGAAGTTAACAACTTAACATGAAATAAAATTGATTTAACATTTTTATTCACTTTGTTTAATTAAAACCCAAAAATTAACTTCTTCTCCCGCACAAACGCAACTACGATAAAGGTTCCCTTAAGCGATTAACGGCGTTGCGAGTTCATCGGTGAAATTGGATTTCAATTCCGAGCACCGGTTCAAAAGATATAAATTCCCGCTCACTCGTTCACTGAACGTACCCGAGCCAAACTTCGGAAATTAATTCTGGGGACACCGGGCCTCGGAATCAGGCGCAGTCAGAAACTGCGTTCTTGTAAAATTCCATAGAAAATTAAGAAAAAAATTTCCCAGAAATTTCTGGGTCTTTACATTACTCCCACCTCAGGGATTTACATCCCCGTAAAGCTTCAACACAAACTAGGGTCACAAAAGCGGTACAGAGAATGCATCGGAGCCTTCCGCTCCCATGTTCTTACCTGGAGGTTCCTTACTACCAAAGAAAGTGCACCCGAGGAATCGATCGTCCTCATAGGATCTGCTCCTGTCGATCCTCGATCCCCACTGGAACCTCCGCGAAAGACACCCCATCGCCATCATCCAGCTCCTCATGGTCGATGATATGAAAAGGGTCGAGCACATATCTCCTCAGTTGAGATACGTGGATGTCGTCGTGCACGTAGTGCAACTGCGGTGAATGGGTCAAGCGGTAAACCACCCCGCCTACCCAGCTGAGGACCTAAGAAGGTCCGCTAAACCTCGGAGATAACTTGTCGCCTTGGACACATCTCTGTAAACCTCGTCAAGGTGAGACCCGTATAAGGACGTGATCGTCATCCTCGAACTCCAGAGGTCTCCATTTTCTGTTAGAACTGGAGCTCAAAAGGCTGCTTCTATGAGGGTATGGTTGACTGACTCAAGAGTGGTCGTTCGCACCCTCCTGTGAAAGAGTTTACTCTGTGCTGCCTGGGGTTTCCTTTTCACCGACCAAGGAAAACCCATCCCGACGTTTGCCTAAAACCGTCAATTTGAGTATGAACAGTTATTGCCCATTCCATTCTCAAACTAACGTCGTAAGGCATCGACGCTGTCACCAATAGATTCCAACCGGAACTCTCGCCTCGAGGGTCTGACCACACCGTCGGCGTAAGTGTGATTATCGAGTCTCCTCCCAAGGTATCTCCAGATGTGAGGGTCAAGTCCATGGATTACCGGAAACTCTAGTTCTAGAACATGATTTGTGAAAGCAAGGAATGATTCTCATCGACGTCCGTTACTACAGCAGCTAGTAGTGGACACAGACTGTCCCTTGAATCATTTCTAGATCCATTGGGTCACACTCCTTGACCGCATGCAGCCACACTCTTCCTCCGCCCTCCAGCTTCCTGAGCCTTGCAGGAATAACAATGGTGGGTGGTTGTACAATGTTAGGATGTACACCACCTCATGCTACTCTCCTAGCTCTACCTCCACGTCTGCTTCTTCGTAGACTCATCTCTCCTTTAAGCTTCCTCTTCTATAACATGCTCGAGTCTCTAAGACTGGCACCGGTTTCCTGTTTCTTACTGCACTGTGCAGTCTTCATCCTCTCTTGGATGTCCTGGACCTCCTTTAGTCTCACAAGAGCTGCTATGATTTATTCTTTGCCGATAAGAGAAACCCGGTCTCATCCCCTGGATGAACCACATTCGTTGCCTAATACAGTCAATCCTGACATGAATGATGCATTCATGCCATGGATGACGTCGTAAGGCCTCGACGTAAATACTAAGAGATCCAAATGTCACTCTCGCCTCTAAGGGACGAGTCACACTATCGGCATCAGTGTGAGGTCACTCGGTCCCCTCCAGTAGAAATCTCGAAAGTGAGGGTCAAGTCAACAGTTTTAACCGGGACCACTCAGCACCAACCAAACAAAAAGGACAGGAAAGAAAACAAAGATAAGTGTCTTTTTATTATTTCAGCTCATAGTACAAAGACACAAAAACAAAAGCAACATGGAACTAGAAGTACAAAGGAAGTATCCACTAGTTCCTCTCCTGCTCACCTTCTCTCGGAGCTCTACTTCCTTGTCCACTGCTTGGCTGTTGCTCAAGCACCAGCCGCTGCTTCTGCCTCGGTGGCTCCTCCAACACCCGCTGATCAACCATACGAGGATTCGGACTGTCACATGCCAGGTGACCCTTTCCGCCGCATTAGTAACACAACCTGCTTCTGGCACGCTTAGCTCTGTTCCCACCCCGGGTGCCCCGCACCACCGGTCCTAAAACCCGAGATCGTCTAACTACTAGTCTGGTTCTCCTGGACCTCTGCATCATCTGTCTACTGCCCATAGATGACTCGACTACTGATCGAAAAACACGCGGCAATGACAGAAGCTCATGTACACGCTCGGGGTGTAGAGCTACTGGCACAAACTCTACCCTGAAGAAGGTCTCGAAGTCTTCCCAAGCGAAGTTCATCCCGTCGCAAAACTGAAACAAGTGGCTCCACCACCTGCCTGCTGCTTCCTGAAGGAGGCTGGTAGCAAAGATCACCATGAAGTCTGCCGGCGTCCCCAATAGCTTGAAGACTCTCACCATAGCCTCCATCCAAACCTCAGCCGCCTGCGGGTCCGTCTCTCCCCGGAACCTGGGTGGCCTCTGGCGCTAGAACTCGTGCAGCACGCTCAAGCATCGTGCATCGCCTACTGCTAGGGCTGGAGGCATCGGTGGCCCAACGGGTAGCAGTACCTCTGGTGCCTCCGCTGGTGCCTCAACTGCAAGAGGGCCCTATACCGAAGCCTCGTTGCTCGATAGGCTGTCAGCACGCACATCCCTCTGGGCTCTAGCTGGTCGTCCGTGAAAAGGCATCCTGAAAGAAACATCGTGACACGGTAAAATGTTTATACCTGGTGAGCTGACCTGGTTTGAGCTGTTTTAAGGGAAAACCTTTGAAAACAAACACGCAATCAGTGTTTTCGTGGACAAAGTCAGAAATCAGTTTTCAGGGTCCTGGTGTATAGATACGTCGGCCGCCCGCACAAACACTGGACTCCCTAAACTGAAGACCACACTCGGTACCCTTAACACTATTTCTTCACAGAAAGAAAATATCAGAGTTATAAGTTCTGTGGTAGAACCGACTCCTTTGATACCAATTTTTCACGACCCGCCCTCGGGGCCCGTGTCGTGACTACCCCAAGCCTGCCTTCCATAGGCCAGGGGCTGGCGACTAGCACCAAAGGTGTAAAATCCCAATAACTAGGAAGTCATTGCCTTTATTAAAGAAAACAAGCACCACAGAGTACAAGAGGAAGAAAAACACTAAGTACAAAAGAAATGCTGAAAAGTAAATGGGCCAGAATACAAACCCAAAAGAAAGTACGACTACAACTGAACAAGGTACAACAGTAAAAAGACAACAGCTGGAAGTAGGAAGCAGCTCCTGGGTCGTCCTCCTCGGATCCTACCTAAAGGGTAGGTACAGATAGACTCCTCCACGCTCTCATCCGTCAACCTCCTCTGTGAGTCGTCACGTCGTGTAGTCCACCTCCGGGTACTGACTCGTCGTGTAGTCCACCTCCGGGTACCGTCCAGTCCTCGAACAGTTGGCCTCCGTCAACACTGCTCGTCGTCTGCAACCAACACAATGAGGTGCGGGCATAGCCCGTGTAGGGGTGAGTATAACGATACTCAGTAGGGACCCCGAGACCCTCAAGGTCTCACTAAACCAACAAGGATAACCACAAAGAAGATCTCAACAGATAACCTCTACTTAGGTATATGCCCATACATATACCTAAGTTATCAAGTAACCCATCTCAATCCTGAGGAAACACAAGGATTGTGAATTCAACGGATAACCACTACCCAGGTATAGGCCCATACATATACCTAAGTTAGCAAGTGACCCATCTCAATCATGAGGTAAACACAAGGTCAAAAGTCTCAGCTCAAACCAGGATTTTCATTATCGAAACTGTAACTGCTGAAGAGCTCCATCTCTGGAGTGTACAGTGGTCCTGTCATGACTCCGAGGTACTGCTCACTAACCTAAGACTGCTGAAGTACTCCTCCTGTCGAGTACCGCGGGTCAGCCACCCAGACACAGTAGTGCTTCCCGCCGAGGTATGTCAGACAAACACAGTAGTGCACACCCCCTAGTAGCCTGCTGAGGTACTCTCCGGACGAGTACCGCGGGTCTGCACTGTCATAGAGGTAGTGCTCCGTCCGCCATGGGTATGCACCTCAGAGAGTAGTGCTCCGTCCACTGGGCAAGTCGACTCACTCCAAGTCGAGTCGGTCAAGCAGTCGTCAGGTCTCAGCCAACTACACGATCTCCTTGCTCCGCACTCTCGTCACTGGGAGGGTCCGCTCCACAAGCTACAGGTCGATACTCCAAGTATCTCAAAGTCCCCCTAAGAAGTATCTCAAAGGACCGCCTCGTCATAGGGGTCTCAACGCAACAGACGGAGCGTCAATCAGACGCCCGGTCTGTGAGTTATTAGCCTTTTCGTCCCAGGGGCCCAGTTGGTTTCATGAGCGAACCAAACCCGGCCGTATCTCAACTGTACCCCGAACTCTCATAGGGTATATTCATAGGGACCGTTTCTCAACAAGATCACTAACACCGCTGACGATTCGTCAAACGGACGTTCTGTCAGAAAAGTATCAGCTTTTCCGTTCCAGGGGACCGGTTGGATTTCGGTGCGATCCAACCCAGACACTATTCATCTGCATCCAAATCTCGGGCGGAGGATGCAAAAAGTTCTATATCATCAACAGGAACTCAACACAACAGACGGCGCGTCAATCGGACGCCCGGTCTGAGAGTTATTGGCTTTTTCGTTTCAGGGGCCCGGTTAGATTTCGGTGCGATCCAACCTGGCCACTATTCATCTGCATCCAATACTCGGGCAGAGTATTCCAAAAGATCCTTCTCACTAAGAGAAACTCAACAAAGCTGACGGCACGTCAATCGGACGTCCGTAGCTCAAAATATGAGCGTTTCCGCTCCGAGGGTCCGGTTGGTTTCGTGTACGAACCAACCCGGCCGAACTCAAAGTAATCCAAAACCTTGATTGCGATATACCGAAACGACCGTCTCGATCCAAGGATCACGTTGCCACTAACGGGGAGTCGTTTGGAGGCTCGTATCCCAAAATACGGGCATTTGAACGAAAGTGGTCCGAAACTGGGGGGTCTGGGCCCGGGCCGACCCGGGCCGACGGCACGGTCTGGCACGGCGGCGCGGCCTGGGCGCCGCATGTGTGCCGCGCGCAGGCGGCAAAGCCCCCCCCCCCCCCCCTTTGTGAAACTGCGGCCCCTTAATTGGGGCCTCTTGAAGACCCGACCGGGGGAATTAATTCCCCCGGTCTCCACTGCCCACCCGGCCCGCACGGGCCGGCCGGTTCCGCCAGCAAGGACCGGCGACGGCCGGTCCTTCCTTCGCCGACACCGGCGGCCCGGTGCCGGCCGCCGGTCATCTTGCTCCGCCGCGGCCCGGAACTGGCCGCGGCCTATGCCATCCGGCGCGATGCGACGGCACCGCTCCCCTCCGTCGCGGCCCCGCTCCGGCCGCGGCGCCTTCGACTTCCTTCGATGCGACGTGACGGCGTCGCGTTCTTGGATTTCGTTCCACAACACCGCGCAATACTTGCCGCAAGATACCCGCGTGGTGCGACGGCACCACGCCTTCTCGTTTCAACCTCAAGAAACTATCACGAAAAAAAGGAGGGTCGGTCGTGTTTGTGCGGTCCGACCCCCTCGCGTTATTAGATAACAAAAAGGGTTTTAATCCATGATTATCACCAAGTTTGTATTCACGAACAATTAAATAAATAAACCCCTACCTCGTAACTGTCGTTCGTTGACGATCTTGGAAAAAGGGCGGTTATCTATTCCTTAATTTTCGTGTTCGTCACACACTCTCAATTCTCACGCTCATGCGTCGGAAGGAAGAAGGGTACTCGTCGTTGGTGGATGAGCGTTCGGAGGTGACGTCGTCGTTGACGACGTTCATCACATGCGACGTCTTCTCCTTTGACGCAGATTAAGGTCGTTGGAGATGTCACGGGCGTCGCTTCCCTTTCCTTGCCTCGGTTGAAGAATGATGAAGAAGATGGCGTCGTCGTGCTTCAGTGACGGAAGAGAGGTTCTTTGGGTTCTTCGTCATAGAGAAAGAAGGACTCCGGATTTCCTAAGCTTTTTCTTCCAAGGCTCCCAATCTCACTTAACCAAGCAACCTAATAAAATAATCCCTCCCATTATTTTATTAACACATGCCAAGCTTTTCAAATTCCAAAATTCAAATAACTTCATTAATTTAAAATGTGTTGGAATGCACTTAAGAGGGGGAGAAGTTCAAGAGTAAAAGGGAGATTAAATGGGGGGTTTAGAGGGGTTAGGAAATTTAATGAATTTAAAGAGGTGGGGAGGGGTTCGTGTGGGCCCCACCCTTTCAAATATCCACACATGGGAAGTTGGATGGATGTGGGCCCACGACCAACTTCCCATGGGAGAAGTTAACAACTTAACATGAAATAAAATTGATTTAACAATTTTATTCACTTTGTTTAATTAAACCCCAAAAATTAACTTCTTCTCCCGCACAAACGCAACTACGGTAAAGGTTCCCTTAAGTGATTACTGGCGTTGCGAGTTCATCGGTGCAATAGGATTTCAATTCCGAGTACCGGTTCAAAAGATATAAATTCCCGCTCACTCGTTCACTGAACGTACCCGAGCCAAACTCTAGAAATTAATTCCGAGCACACCGGGCCTCGGAATCAGGCGCCGTCAGAAACTGCATTCTTGTAAAATTCCAAAGAAAATTAATAAAAAATTTTCCTTGAAATTTTCGAGTCTTTACAATGCTTGGATTAAAATGGTCATTTTTTGGTCTTTCATAATGGTCTCCCTAGAAATATACATTTCAGGGAAAACATTTCTTCAAATTGTGTGAGTTTTTAATATGTCTATCGGACCATTGCATATAGATTAGTGTAGTGAAAAAATGAACCTATATAACTTCAAATCCCTTGACCAAGTTGTACTGGAAGAATGAATTATTTTCATCCTACCCACTAGAAAATGTGAAACAGTCACCCACAAAGTAAATGCACAAAAATAGTCATGGTAATGGATATTCAAAACAAATGTTGGAATATAAAACAAGTAATTTGAATTCAAAAGACTAATGGTCATTGGAAGAGTTTTTCTAAATACACAAGATAAACATTATGGATTTATTTATATTCATGTGAAATATAAGATTATGAAAAACTAAAAAAATAGTATTTAACACCCTTACATAAATTAATGGGTCCCATCCATACTGCAACATGACCCCAAGTATCCCTCCCCATATGCCAAATGCTAGTAACTATCTGTGAGGACCATTAAAAAATAGTGGAGAGACTATAAATTCAAATTATATTTTCAATAAAATTTAAATAAATAAATAATAAACATATGAATGGACATTAAATTATGTAATACCACACCAAACAAGACCTTATATCATAAATGATGTTGTAACATAATGCAAAAAATAGATCTCACAATAGGCCGATCACTTGTAAAAATAGACTTGAATTAAAAAAGATACAAGAGGATCAACTACATTTCTGAGTATTGACCTAATACAAGACTACACATATCCATCAAGACAAACCTTTTGGGATAGCTACATTGCTTATTCCCTAGCCTAAAAAGGAACCAGAAGGTCTACATGCACATTGACATGCCCATGTTGGGTCTAAGAAAAAACTCATTAGGGTCTTTCCATGTTCTCATAATATACATATTAATATGATGGTTTTTGTATATAAAATTAAATATAGTGGTTTAATAATTATGCAATCATATATGTACACACATATGTTGGGTCATTGGAGACTGGATCTACCAACATCGGTACGATTCTTGAGGGAGTGACATACACTGACCTGGCATGCTCTGTCAACAGGACTTCTTTTAATAGACCACTTAAAGGAATTTTCATGACCACCGTTAAGGGTATCACTCATGTCAAGCCAATTCACGGTTCTAGGGAAATATGCACATCATATGTTAACCCAATCTCACAACTCTAGGGAAAGTCAAGACATCACATGCTGACCCAATCTCAAGACATTGAGGTAATAAATCGTATCATCCAAGTTATCCCTTTAAGGGAGTGACTAGCCCTATTGACTCAATCGGGTCACACAATTGATGAAAAACTGAAACTATATGAGCAACACAGTAAGATATAATAGGGATGATCATAATCATGTCATCTCAAGAAAGAACCATTTATCAACCACACATCCACATGTGATTCAAATCAGGCATAGATCTCAAAGGCTACACACAAACACCACATGTGAATCATATGAAGCATTTATCAAGGGACACGAACACACACACAATGAATGAACCCCAAAGAAGGATGAAACTTATCACATAGATCATCATATTAATGCATCAGAGCCTAGATACCAAATAAAACCTCATACATTATGTCTAAAATCTCACCCATTATGGAATACCCCAGAGTTATCTAACCTACCTTGGTCTCAGATAATTAATATATAACTCACACCTGTCACCTATAGAGACAAAACCACGGAATGGAATACAATAAGCCTGACCTCCACTATATCCAAACCAAAACCCACATGGTATCTTAATGAAAAGTCCAAGTGAAACATAATGACCCATGCTAGGGGATGATCACATGTCTCTTATGTGAGATCATTGAACAATATCATGGAGGAACATCTATTTGATTTATATGTGATGCCCCAGAAGATTCATCCCACTATATGGAAATAACAAGACTCTTGTACATATATTACTAGTCTTAGGAAAACCAACTGGGATAACTAAATCTCACTATCTTCCCCAATTTATACTAAGAACTTCTAAAGAAGTATGTATTATCATCCCATGGTGACCGAGTCTCTAATCGATCCAAATTAAATCCATGTACACTTTTTCACTAATCCCAAGTATACGGTATAAATCCACCCCTTATCATATGGAATAGGTGTCTATCGGTGTATAGATTCTCTACCAAATCCCAGTAAATAAGAATGCACACAGACACACAACTATATATATTAATTTTTTTGTATCATAGGGGCCACCAACCTTAGTAGAGAAACCACCATCGTTAAGATCACACATGCCTTGACCTAGATTTGCTCACACTCATCTATGTTGTTCACATGATTGACCAAGTACATTATACACCTAAGATGCACTCACTACCAACACATTAAGAACTCAAGAAAATTCACCCTAAGAGACTTCGACACAACATCAACAATATTTTGATAATATTCCCAAGCATATGAATTCTAATCCATCAGCAATTTAATACAACTACATCAAATATATAGAATAGGATATTTGAACAATGTACCTTTATGAGATCTTGTTCCATTAGTGAGAAATAAATGCCACATGCTTCTTTATTACAAGATGATCAAAATAATTTTTTTCATATTTCACTAATATCTAGTTAAATTTCCATTGATTTTCTAATAAAAAAATAGACAAGATGAGAGATGATCAAAAAGAGGTAAATTAATAGTAATATTGAAGGGTTTTAATAATATTCAGTAACATATGGGATATTGATCCATCCTGCATTAAGGGAAACTTAATATGGAAGGATGATAGGATAGGTCAAGAAAATTACCTCTATGGGGAACCAAACCCACTTTAATTCATGGCCTCTGATCACCCAAAATATGATTTATACACTAATTTAAACAAAAATCATTCGAGCTGACTGACTCACCATTGGATCTCATCAACTAGTGAGTAGACCATCAATCAACTGGTGGGAACAGAAATAATTACTAATTTATGGGACAACCCACTAGATAGACTATGAATATAGTAGCATTCATAAGTTAATGTTTATCCTTCAAGGTAGTTGGAGGTAGATCCTGAACTAGTATGTAGCTATTATACCCACCAGAATATTGTGGTCCGCCCCAAAAATTCCCTAGACCACTGCAAGCCTTACCTAAACATCATACCCTTTCAAAAAACATGACTTTAGGTTTTATATACATTCATTACCATACCTCTATCCTTGATTCTCAAAACTAAATTCCCTCCATATAGAATGCTTCAAAATTCTCCATGAATTTTCAACCTATAATGATATGGGTCTTTACAAACTCCCAAACATAATATCTATCATCCTCAAGAAATTAGGTAAAATCTAAAACCACATATCCCAAACTATATAGTCATAAAATAATTGATAATTTTATAAATGAATGTTTTAGAAACAAGAATATCTTTCATTCCACAACTGGGTGTCTTCTATCAGCTATTCTTAACACTTATGGTGTTCCCAATCAAAGGGATACACCCATAGTGGCCAATTTCAGGCTATGGTGATCCCTGATATAGGGTTTACCCATCAAAAATGCAATACAAATGGTCCACTAACCCCCCGGACATGTTCAAAAAACATGTCTGATATAGTTACCATTACACTTCATATAAAATATTATGAAGACCACTAATAAAGGGCCACTATTATTTCTCATTCTCAATTAGAAACTAAATACAACGAAACTCAAAAATCATTCATAAGGATCAAACACACCATCCTTTCCATAGAATATATAGATGAGCCCCACTACACTAGTATCCTTAAAAACACTCCTAGAGAAGTTCCCTTCACACTGTTCTTGATTATAAAAGAACACCAGTCTAATATCAAGTGGAAATATTTCCTCAAAAACACTCAACCACATATGTTGATATGCCATCGAGATACTCAATCGTGATGCCTCAACTTCTCGTGATATCCTGTGATCATACTATACCAACACACACACGAAAATAGAAATTTTAAACTCAGTGTAACTTCATTATTGGTCACCAACCATTCTCATTAGACATAGTTTTCTCACCATAACAACTATTACACCTCCAATAAAACTTATCCTTAGATTATTCCAAAAGCAAAATGATCCTGATATTGATTTACTGACACCACTTAGAAACACATCCAAATTTCCATTATGATATTTACCAAGGGACAAAATCTCATTGGATATACCCCATTCTAACACCACATTGTCACCTCAACCATTCCATGATCAGTCACTCACCACCTCCATGATACTTCTAACATGATATTTATTTACCTATGTTTGATATAATTATAACCAAAAGAGATGTATATTTTGTTTCATTTTCCAAATTTAAACACTGATATCTATAGTTGACTCTCTAAAAACTAGTATATGTAGTGACTGGAAAGAGCTATCCTGATCCCAACCAAGTAAAAACTCCAAACATTGATTACTTCCTAATCCCAAAAAACTAAATTTTTTATTTTTTGCATCTCCCAAATTCATTGGAATCTATGGTCACACCATCCCACTTCCCCATGGTTCACTCCAAAACATGTTTTCCCTTATTTAATCCATGATTGTTGACTCAAAATGGGTCCCAACACTTTACTTCAATCCAATGGCTCAATAAACTATATCCAAAAAAAATTAACCATACCACTCCACCCTTGTTTTTCCTATATCTAATGTTCTACCACACATGATCTAAAACCAATGTTGCCTCATATTTAAAAAATATATAAATTAACACTGAAAACATTTAGGCCACCAGGTATGTGTATGTTTTACTAACACATTAGTGACCTTACACTAAGTGTGATCCCAAACTGAAACCACTAAAATACAACTGATGTAGTGCTTCTCCTATTCAGACATAACATGAAAATTCTCAATTGTCCATAAGAAGTCTTATTGTGGATTTACAACTCCCCTAGGTATGAATGTTACCCAACCCACACCTCGTATCACACACTGATACATTTACCAAAGGTCTCTCAATCACCCTCTATGCATGTCCAGTGGAGTAATCAACCAATAAACCTCCCATAGGTCCTTTCTCAAGATCCTACTATGCCTCACAAGAATCCAATTATTGAATGATATTGTAAAACACTATTATATAGTTCAATTCACACCCAAAGAGTCATTTCATATAAAAAATAGTCTCATATGTTCAATACATTGACCATGAACCCACAAACATTAGTTCCAAATGACCAAGATCACCCTCGAAATTCATCTTCATGAACAAAATATCCCTGATGTGTTAATTTATATAGAACCACCCACTACATGAGTGTGAACTCAAAAACACTGAGTATATGATCATGATAAATCCCTTCTATATGCAACCACCTATTCCCCTCACTCACTATCCAATGAGGACTCGACCTAAAAACCAAATTACTTGGTATCCAATTGACTTTACCTGGATGTTAAAAGAATAATTTAGTCCACAAATTGATCCTAAAGGTATTTTACTCATTCCTTACTCAACAAGAAACTCAAGATTTATATATACTCAAGAAAAACCTGGCCTATACTAAACCCATACAGGTTTCATCTCCAAGGATCCAAGTTCCTTATTTATCCCACTAAGGGTATTTAGGATTAAGATTTATATGAACATCCATTGACGGGAAATTATTAACATCACGCACAAGCAGTTGTATGTTTTTTGAGACCTATGTGTATAGCATGATGCATGAACACAACTCTCATAATAATGGGATAAGATCCAAATCCACCATAAATAATATATATGATAAACCCACCATATTCCAATAACATTTCATATATTATAGTGTATATAATGAATGAAAATTGGGTACCCCAGAAACCTGTAAATCCCATCGAAAAAGAGTTCATGACTCACAAGTAGAAGGTACATCACACATTATGACACAATCATATGTCACCTGAATTTCACATCCAAAATAGTGAGATAATATAATTTTATTATATAATAATAATTTCAAGCACCCCAATATGTATTAGAAAGACATATTTGATGTTCCAAATGATCTCATGTGTGGTTCCTTGTATTCCAGAGGCTATTAACTATCAGAATGGGACATGAAAAAATAGTATATAGACAATGACCTCATATAAAAGTATAAATATAGTATAAATAACTAAATTGAAAACATCAAAATAGTTCATAGGTTATAAAGTATCAGAGTAAATAAAATTTTATATCACAAAACATTCCCATATATAAAGTATACAATTTAAATCCCATTGGTCTGATCATTGGCACAAAATAGTCAAAAATAAAAATATAAAAGTGGAAATATATTAACTTAGAGTGCAATGTAATGTATTTTTGGATAGGTTTGAATTGTTTTAAATTTATAGTAAACCCTCATTATGTTTTTCTTTTTTCATTAAGACTGGGTAGCAACAACTTTAGGCTGATCCATTTAATTTTAGAAAGGAAGGTCGCAGGTGGGATGGAGGCTAGCAATATAAAAAATAGAAGTCTTGAATTAATTTTATGATGTGTATTCAATATACATAATGTGAAATACACTGGATAGACTTCTTGAGATTTTATAGGGTATGAGCTCAAGACACTCTGGGAATTGAATACACATTGTGATTTGAATACGCACCATGAACTCAATATCCATGACGTGTAATGGTCTAGACAGACTAAGTTAACTAAATGTGTAGGTTTTTCCCAAAGGATGAAAAACCAAAGGATTACAAAAAAGTTTCAAATATACACACCATGAATATGTGATGGTTTTTAATATGTAAGAACCAACTTCTTTTGAAAAAACCTCTTCCCTACTCCAACTGTAGCCATATATCAGAGATCCTCCTCCCCACTCTCTAGAATTTGAGATCCCACCTCTATCTAGTCTTGGTTTTTCTCTCTTTAAGTATCATTGGATCTACATTGGTAGGATCAGAACTCCTCTTATATAATTTCACAATTTATTTCTATATATTTGGTTCTATTTTAGGGATTGGTAATATACCAATTTTTTCAATTATATTTTATTTCTTACATTTTCCTATGTTCAAAATCGTTTCGAAGGATAACACAGGATAGGTGGTTATCTACCAATTTAAGGTAGGTGTTCTAGTTCTTTCCCCTAAAATTATCATGGTATTTTTTCATGCATTTTTTTCCATGTGATTTACTTCTATAGTGATGCCTAAAAAATTATTAATAATTTAAGTTAAATGATAAGACATTGTTATCGTAGTCCTAAATACATGAGAAATAATAGAGTAAGGTGACCACCCTAATGTGAGCTACCAAAAAGGGTTTTCCATCCTTAAAGGACTAAGATAATAATTATGTTGAATTGTTTTAAAACAAATTCTAATGTGTGTGAAATGTTCTTCATAATGATTGTCCTTCTTTTCTTGAATGGTATGAGTTTATTGGAACGCTAAACACATACCTTACATCAAGATGAGGGAAATACAAAGTTCCGAATTAGTAATTCCTTGGATGAGATCCTTGGGATGTATAAATTAGAGTTTTAAATGTATCTAAATACACCCATAATGATTCTTGGTTTCTTTTATATAAGACCTTAGAAGGGCTCACTGGGCGGATGACTTATATACTTACCCATAAGAGATGCCTTGTCTCTATTAAAATGAATTTGATGGTTTCATACTTATGGGTCACTTTGGATGGGCTTTGGATTCCTATTGATTAAGACGTCATTATGATTTATTATTAAGAATAAATTAAGACTTTTTAATAAGTATAATGATTCTTTCAACCATCCAAAGAATGTTCCTGGGTTTGGTCTATGTTTACATTGGAATCTTCGATGACTTAGTTATGTTTTCTATACATGCATTTTATAAGACATATAAGGTATTTAAATATGTTTATATATATATATATAAATTTACATATTATACCAATATTGGATGACCATGGTTAATTGAGAGATGATTTAGGCCGAAGTAGGTATTGCCAGTCTGGTATCCCATGATGAACCCAATCTGATGAGGTTTATTGGTTTATTTATTTTTTTCAGTATGCATAAATTTAACTGGAAAAAACACATATTATATGCATAAAATGGATATTTATTGAGACTATTTGTGGTGAATTATTGAGTATATTGAACCCCTATTAGAGCAACCTTTGATATAAAAATAGACGTCATGATTTCAGTGATAGACAAAGGGATTCACCCAGATTCCGAAGTTTGACTTTCGGTACTAGGATGGAGTAAAGAAGTAGCAGACTGAACTTATGATCATGATTCCAGTGGCAGAATATTTTTGTATTTTTATATATTTCTAGATTTTTGTATATTATTGTTCCCCTATACACTATGTACGTCATTTCATACATGTGATCATGACATGATCAACTTTTTGTATCAGATATTGATTTATCTTTTGACTGTTTAGTATCTGGATGATTTATTTTTCCAATGGTGTTCATTTATTACTATTTCCAATTCTTTTCAAAATTATTCACTAAGGTTATACAATAAAAAAAGAGGGAATAGTCTCTCAATAGAAACACCAAAGGACCTCACTACTAGTTTCCAGTCTCAAGCATACTGGTATGTGTGATTAAGATCATATATCCAACTAGATCAGGGACCCATTTAGTGGACTCCATATCTGAATTCTAAAAAGTATCATCATAGGATATTTTTCCTCTTTCATGACTATTAAGTAATATAAAGGATACTGGAAAAATATAATAATTTGGTAATAATCTGGTTCCTTGGAGATGTTGACCATGTATATGGGAAACCCAAATTACCTAGTATGGGATATTTATATTTTTCTTTGTGCTTGTTACAGCTATATTTTTACCATTGTGTGAAACACTAGCCTAGTGACATTATTATTTTTGATATTATTATTATGGAACTCATTTTATAGTGACAAGTATAAAAAATGTGTCATCTCATGTATCATTATAAGAACTTGAGGATTCAATTTTCATGCATTTATCTATTCTATATTGG
Organism: Viscum album; assembly: GCA_963277665.1. Classification (NCBI taxonomy): domain Eukaryota; kingdom Viridiplantae; phylum Streptophyta; class Magnoliopsida; order Santalales; family Viscaceae; genus Viscum; species Viscum album. The sequence continues at coordinate 1,110,552,419 of OY728123.1, forward strand.
TATATTTCATTCTTGAATTGATTTTATTTCTTTCTATTTTTGTGAGTTTCTTCATTAAAATATCTCAAAATTTGATAACAGTTTTTGATGTTATAAAATAATTGGATCTCTTTATGTCTTTGAATCAATATAAATGGTTCCATGGGAAGAAAATATAGATGGTTTTGATGAAATTAAATACAATAGTAATTTATGAATCATGAACTTCTATAAATTCAGAATGGTAATTCAATTTATCAAATCATTTTACATGTTATGTTATATACTGGTATCAGATTTAAGGGTAAGGTAAAAGTTAATTGATGTACCAATTGTAATTTATAAAGATTATGGGCCTTTATAAATTGATAATGGTGAAGAATGTAACTGAACATAGATATCTATATATATATATAATAGTTTGAACATAAATAAATTTAAACTTTAAAATTAAATGGAAAATATTAAATGGGGATTCCAATTACAAGGTAAATGGAGATTTACTGTATAACTTTCAATTATAACTCCATATACCAAAACAATTTTAGAATTATGAATCATTGACCTAGACCTAGTATTAGTAGTGGGAAGTAGGTAGCGTCTCTCATTACTTATGTTACCTTTCTTATCACCTTGACATGGATTTAGGAGTAGGAAGAGAAGGGTGAATAATTTATCGAAAGGTTGTGTACCTATTCTTTTCTATTATTATTGAATATACCAAATGAAAAATATTTTATGAGGAACAAATTGGAAAAATTTATAGATTTTCCACAACAAAATACTCGATTCATGCACCAAGAGGTTGGAAAAGACCATGATTCGGAGGGGGCGGTCCCTCAGCCACCCATATTTCCTCTTACTCTATAATAAGAGGATCCTCCTGGTGTTCCAATACTAGGTGTTGATTCTCAATTTAGAGAGATATTATTATGATTTTTGTAGTATATTTAGGTATATTGACAACCTTCCCCCATTATGGAAGATTTTATGTGAGAATTTATGAACCATCATCCTCCCACCTTCTCAACAAATAGAAGTACTCTGGATACAGATTCCTGGCTCCAATAAATGTTATTGATCTTCATGAATTTGGAGAACCCTATAAATAATAGGGTCATGATGGACCAAAACATTCATAATGAATATACTGTACATTGGTAGGATGTAATCTCTTAGGATGAACATCATGAGGGTATGGTCTGGGTGAACATCCATACAGCCTTCTATGGTTACTTATTTTCATAAATACTAATTCCAAGACTCACAATAGATTTTATGAATCTATAGTAGGGTCACATGTTAGTGATGAAGTATTCAAGTCATTTTTCTATGATTCTTCATTTTTCACAGACATTGATAGGTGACAGGTAGATTATTCTGATATAGTTTAAGGTTGGTCTTGCACATTCCATCTGATTTTTAGTGATTGAATTTTGTTTGAACATAATATCAGAGATAGATAATCAAGACCTCATCAATAAGTGGATTCTAGTGAAAGATGGTAGTGTGATTCATGGAATTTCAGCTTTTGAGACAGAGAGACATTTCATCTAGGGGCATGAAACATCATTTTTAGGTTTCTCATGAAGGAAGTTCTATCCAGATAACATACAACAATATTTACATGGTGTGTCACTAGTGTGTTAGGGTTGGCCAAAATAAGACCCAGTGTACGAGGAATAAAATCATGTTCCATGATTGTATAAGGATGAGTCATCTTCAGCATTTCTACTGAAATTTACCATAGTAACTAGTGAGAAGGGATTTGTACCAGCAATGCATTTGGGTATAAGATTAGTAGGTCAACACTTGGTAGGGAGTTGGTCTACTATAGAACGATCATTCTAAGGATGTGGTTATAGTTGAGGCAGAATGACAATACAGGTAAAACACCAACAGAGCGAACCTTTTCAGGTTATTTAGGTTTTATCTCAGGGCCATGGATCTGGCCATCTCCATGTAGTTTATCATAATCTCAACGAGTAGATTCTATGTTCTTCTATATTACAAGTCACTATTCTATAATAATATACTTTAGTTTCTTATTTATTTGATACAATAAATTTACACACTTTTATATATGCATTAATTCTAATAATACTTGGGATTGAAATGGAGTGGTTTTGGTGTTTTAAACATAAATACTTATCATGGAGAGTTATTTGAGTGTATATACAAGTACATGGATTTCCCTCTTATTGTGGGAAGATATATTTTACATTATATTTTTCCCTCGAGGTGAAAGGGGTTGATTTAATTCTCTAAATGGAATGGCTAGTTACGTAACACACCCATGTTGATTTCTTTCACTGGATAGTATATATTACATAACCTAAGGGAAATGATAGTCAGGGTGCACGGCTTCAGGCAGGTTGCAGCCTGAGGCATTGATGTTTTCCTACTTTAATTTCAACTGCGTATTTTTGAAATTTGAATCCATGGTATCGCTTGAAAGTGGTTGGTGGGTGATTTTGTTTGAATTTGGTATTTGGTGTTTTGAATTTTGTGAGGTTATCAATCATCCATAAAAGTGATTCTTTGATAATACAAAAATATAGAATTAGGGTGATTATGTTCATAAGATCAAATTAAATGTTAAGAAAATTCGAGATTGAGAAGATCATCATGATATGAGGGAAAGATATCCCATATGGGTAGTATTTTTCGGAGTGATTAAGGAATGTGATGTATGGAATTCTCTTCTATGGTGGATCATTTCAGGGATGTCTTCCCTAAAGACTTCTCAAGATTACCTTCTATGATAGAGGTGGAGTCCCTCATTGAGCTACTGTACTGAGTGTCACCAATGCACATTCATACTTATAGGATGTAACTGATTGAGTTTTCTGAACTTAAGAAGTAGTTAGAGGACTTAGGATCTAAGGTTTTTATATGACCTAGTATATCACAAAAAGGTTCACCTATGATATTTACTGAGAAAGAAGATGAAAACCTCGAGAAATTCATAGATTATTACTTTCTAAACTAACTTATTATAAATAATTACATTAACTACCCTATATAGTTGACCTCTTTGACCATATATGAGGATCTACAATTTTATATGTGTTCGATTTGAGTTTTTTCTACCATCATGTGCATGTGAGACCATTAGACATTTAATGTGTAACATATATTTGTACATATGTCCTGTACGAGTATTGGGTTATACTATTTGGCCATATGAATGAGCCAAATACTTTCATGGCTCTAATTAATTGGACTTTACACCCGTATATAGATTCATTTTTTTGGTAGTCTTTAGGGATGAAATCTTGGGGTATTACCACACTAGATACAACCATGTGAAACTTATTTATATCATGAAGAATACATTCAGAGAGAACCAACTATAAGATAATCTCACCAAATTACACTTTTGAATTGATAAGGTTCACTTCATGGGTCATATCATCTCATATATAAGAGTGTTCATTGACCAATAGAAGTTGAATGCTGTTATTTACTCATAGCATCCCAAGAATGTATTTGACAGATAGAGTTTCATGGGGATTATTGGATACTAAATGTTCATTATTCAAGTATTTTCATGCCTAGCAGTGCCTCTCACATGCTTAACTTAAAAGGTACTTGTATTTTATGGTTATAAGAATGTGAGAAATCCTTTAAAGAGAATAATGCGAGACTAACTTCAGTGTTTATCATGATTCACCCAGACCCTGGTTGAAGCTATTCAATATATTGTGCTACTTCAGGAATTGATCTAAGAGTAGTTTTGATGTAACAAGATTGGGTTGTAGTATATAGGTCACACAATTTGAGGCTTAATGATTAATATTATTCTATATAAAACCTCGATCAACAAGATCTAGTTCATTTATATGATATTGGAGGCACTATCTATAAGGATAATGGTTCATCATTTACATGGACCATAAATTAAGCAAATAAATTTCCATATAGTGTTACTTGAATCTCAAGTAGCATGGGTGGGTAAAGTTCCTACATTGATTTTACTTGGAGCTCAATTATACTATTAGAATTTAAAATGTATAAGATAACACCAAGATCCAGATGACACATACACATGTTGTCCTGGAGGATAGTTGTGTGTGGCAGTTAATGGACCCATTTTTTAAGATGAACCAAGAAGTTCAAAAATAACATGGTAACCCTATTCTAGAATATTTTTCAGTGACATCCTTCCTTATGGAACTGGAATGGATGAGACATCTTTTAGATCCTAAGGGCCTATTTCTCATGGAGAGCATCTTATTTTAGGATCCATTACTTGGTTGGGTTATCTATGAGGATGATATTCTTCACATCTAAGCTAATATCCCTATTTAAGGGTATTTATTGATTATAGTTTTTTATTATGTTCTAACTCATTTTAGTGTCCAAAATCAGATGAGTGGTCATCTACCAACGTATGGTAGGTTATCAAGATATTTTCCCTGAAAGCCTCATTGTATCTTATTATATTCTATTATGGAACACACTGTACATATCAAGATACGCCTCCAATATTTTTATTAAATTAAATTATATGATAACCCATGGTTAATGTAGTCATATATAGTAACAAAATAACATTGTAGAGTGACCACCCCATCACGATCCATCTTGATGGTTGTGAGTTACATAAATTCCTAAGAGCCTTAGACATTGGAATCACTTTAAAACACATTTTTTAGAATGAAATTTCCTTTATAATAGTTATACAACATTTCTTAAATGGTATGAGTTTATGTGATTGCTAAACCCATACCTTAATCTGGGATGAGGGTGATTTAATGGTCCCTACATAAGAAAGCCTTGTATGGGCACATCAATCTTTATAAATTAATGTTTATTAATGTATCTCAATGTGATGAGGTAAATACTCAGTTTATTTTTAGAATACTTTGTATGGACTTGCCAAGGAGTTTCCTTATGTACTTTTCTATGAGAGATACCTAGTTACCTAGTAGATTAGCTTGGGCAGGCTTAGTGGGAATTAGTGATATACCATGCCACAATCTCTAAATCCTTCCCTAAATGGAATACTATGGATGGGATCAGATTGGTTTTCCTTCAGACCATGCTAAAGGTGATACTTGGGTTAAACATACATATCACCATGGATAGACTCTTACGGTGATAGATATATATAGTTCCCCTAGAGTGATATTGGGGTTCCTCCTTACAGATCACCTTCGATGTGCTAATGATGCCTCTTGATTCAGAAATCATGGTGTTTTCTTATTATGAATTGAGGATTCCATTCATTCTATGTATAGGTATGCATCCTCCATGTCAAAGAACATTATAGGGCTTGGTCCATGTTTATGAATGGCTCCTTAGTGGCCCAATAATGCTTTCTATACATGTATTCCAGTAGACTTATATGGTATCTAAACATTTTTCTATACATATTTATACCCATTTACATATTATGCTAGTACAGGTGGACTTTGGCCTAGAGACATCTGGCATAGGCCAAAGCATGTAGTCTCAGTTGTGTATCCCATGAGGTACTCAGACCAATAAGGATTATTTATTTTATTAATATTTTATTTACCCTTAACTTTATGTGAATAATTATTAATCTATATGAATAGAATAGATAGTTATATACACTATTGGAAGTAGATTACTGAGTATATATAACAGCTCATCTGGGTTTCCAAGGGTACCTGAACAAACCTCTAGTTTACAGGGATAGAAAAAGTGAAGTTCCCAACTTCTTATGTTTGATTTTTAGTACAAGGATGATGTATGGGAGAATATGACCAAGAATATACTCATGAATCAAGTGCATATTTTTTTCTTTTTATATTTTTTTAGAATTTTGTGTATGATTTTTCCCATTTAAGCCCTATACTTATCTTTTTGTATAGAATCTTGGCATGATCATCATTTTGTATAAGTTATTGATTTATCTTTCTATGATTTATTGTAAAATGATTTATAATTTCAATAAGATTTATTTATTATATTTTAATTTCTTATCATTATTATTCATCTTTGTGATACACTCTGTTAAATATGGAACAGTCTCCCCACAAACATACCCAAGACTGTTACTTTTTTTCAGCAACCACTGGAATATGGGGACGCACAGTTGAGGTCATGTGGTAATGTAGATCATGGCACTAATTAGTGTCTTTCAGTTTTGGACTCTACATTGTGTCTCAAATCATTCCAAATCCCTACATACATTTCTATCTACACTAACTTGATCCACCACATGCACGATGCTCTAACATAGAAAAAGGAAACAAAAACAATGTACATGCATCGAGATGACCACGTAGAGTGTGAGCACAAACATAGTAGGGTCTCAAAAATATAACTTAATAAACACCTTTACATGAGTGTGTATGCATTGGTAATAAAATAAAATAGGTAATAAATAAAGTAATCATATATGTATACACATATGTTAGGTCCTTGGAGACCAGATCTACCAACTTCATCTCTATTGTGGGGGGAGTGTCATATGCTACCATGAAATAATCAACCAATTGGCTATCTATCAACATACCCCTGTAAGTGAGAGTCACACCCACCTTTATGGAAAATAAAATGGTCAACCCAATTCACAACATGGGAAAATACACACATCACACATCGACCTAATCCCATAACTTTGTGAAAATACATCACATCACCCTCAACCAAATCACATGGCTACATGGTAATCCCTCACATCATCCACACTCCCATTTTATGGGAGTGATGTTTCCACAAGGATCAACCTGGTAAGACAATAAAAGAGCCATTAAAACTACAAATTTAACACATCGTGACATAAGATGGTGGTTCATAATCATGTCTTCCTTGGAAAAGAGAGATATATCCAACCCGTATCTACATTTGATTCATATCAAACTTTGGCCTCATAGGATACATAGAATCCAAAGCATGATAGGAAACACATGAATCAAAGGCATGATTGCATTTATATGTTAAACATGCATCAAAGGCATGCATCATAAATAAGGACACATCCCATCACATGGCACATTAGCTCAATACATCTTGGTATAGTCTCCAACTTACCCCTCATATGTAGCATGTCCCATTCCACTCAATAGGGAATCCACCAGAGACCACTATCCTACCTCAGACCCCACTAACAAAATTTATCACACAACCAACACCCATGGAAACACCACCACTCAATTTCATACCCTAAACCTATGCACAACAACTTTCATACCAAAACCCACTTGGAATCCCGTTTCCATGTCCTAAAGAAGACTCCTGAACCACACTATAGTCACATCAGACATCAAGGGAGATTTCTCAAATGTATATTATAATAATACCTCTTATATTTATACATTTGGCCCCTTGGAGGATTCAACCCACTCTAAAGAAATCACAAGCCTTCCATAACTATATTACTAGTCCTAAAAAACCCCACAAGGCCACCTACATCTCACAACATTCATCAATTATTACAAATGTACTTCAAAAAATAAGTTGGTATCATCGCCAAATAGAGACATAGACACCATTCGATCCCAATTCAATCCATGTACTCTACTGTACTTATCCTATGTATGGGGCCTAAAAGTTCCCCCAGTATTCTATCCAAGGGGTCAATAAATACTTAACTTTACTACACAATCCAAATGAAATAAGAACACCCACATGGACACTAATATATAGACAAACATATGGTTATCTATCATAAGGGTGGAAAACCTCAATGGGGACCCCATCATCGTCAATCAATTATAAACATCTTCCTAGATTTGCAAAGCCTCACATAGGATACTAAGTTTAAATCTTTATTCCAAAAAACACTTTTGTGGAAAAGTGAGAAACCAAAACCGATCTACAAAGTAAGTTAAACGTCGTAAAAATTTTAAAAAACATTTAAAACAAAGCTAAAATTGATGGAGTCACTTACCTTATAGAGCTCCTAGAAAAGAGAATGCACCATCATGTTTCGGTCCTCTTGAAGTATATCTTCAAAGTGGCCAGCCACTTGTCCCATGTGTGATAATACTCTTCCACATTAATCCTCCCCTCATTGAAACCTCGTGACCTGATTTTATCTTGTTTACTAATCCAGGCCTCTTGATCCTCATTAACTTACATCTGAGGGAGTATTTCCAAAAAAAATTCCTCATATTCCTCTGTTTTCTTCATTTAGAATGGCTCTAAGGTTACATCTTCATTGGAATTTATAATACGATCCAGATACTTACCGTCCCCATTTTCATCACATTCCTCCTTGTTCCCTTCCACTTTTTACTCATTATCATGGTCTTGATTTGGAACTCCATTTTTTCCATTTTGAAGGGCCTGACCTTCCATGCTTACACTCTTCTTGGCCAACATTGTTTCCATTGGTTTTGGAAAGTGTGAATAGTCTTTGCGACCATTTGATTTTTTCACCTTGGCCACAATGCCTTTATATGACTCTCAATTACCCTTTTGGCATTTATTCCTTCTTGTACTGGGAATTACTTTCCCTTACATTCCTTCTAAATTGTCCACAGACATTTGGATATAACTATCATCACCTGATTCAACCTTATCTTGAACCTGAAATAGGTCTTGGACATCCAAACCTTCAAAGAGGTTGCCCAGATTTAGCACCAGGGCTTCCTTGATGGGACTCCATGACGACTTCTCCCTTCCCTCTTTCACCTCAGAGACCGCCTTCACTCTAGAGAACACAACCTTCGAGTATGATGGGACCATTGATATGAAAGTGTTTGGGTCCAAGGAAACCAAAACACTCACCTCATCTGACCCACCTTTTCCTTGTCGTATTTCTAGAAGGTAGACCTGTTCCATAAAAACAGAATTTAATTTCAATCCATTATCAATAGAGTCTGGATGGACTTCCTCATCCAGAAAAAACACCTCCTATAGTCCAGTTCCAGTTAGATCGGTCTCAACGTTGTTATCAACCTGGCCCTTCTCATCGAGAGGAGAACCGACCGAAGCAATCTGACCCTTACTAAAGAAAAATGCCTCTGGCTCAGAGTCCACTAATTAAAAAACCCATTCCTCTTCATCTACAGGGTCCTGCATCTGAATCTGGACACCGGGTCCTATTTCAGGCAGACAAAAACATCCACCACCTTTGGGTTAGCATCCAACTGCCCAAGGGGAACAATATTTTTGGCTGAATCAGACGCCAGATGGTTCTATGAAGTTGGATTGATCACCAACGGCATGAATTCATGAGGATCCTCCCCAGAAAAAATTTGTTGGACCACTCTATGGACATTACAGTTAACTTCCCTCTCCTTCAGCATCTTCACTTGACTGATATAACAACCACGACCACACATTGAGGCCATATGCCCATGCTGGCCACATGAGACATAGTAGTTAGTCCACAAATCATAAAAAAATACCTACTTCTAAAAAAATTCCTCTAGAACTAAATTCCAAACCCAGTCCAGTGGCGCCTTTGAGACATCAAACTCAACAAAAATTTGGGGGAAAACATGATGGCTAACAGCATCCATCCGGATGTAGAGCACAGGAATCGAACAAAAATATTCCCAAGAACCTTCAAAATAGAGGAATTTTGAAATGGAAGAGGGATTTATGGGATACTTACCCAAATCGCTAAGGTTTGAGGATACCACTTCATGTGGAAATCGGAAGACCATCGTAAGAGGAAGAAGAAAAAACTGTTGAAACTGCGAGGGGCACTGGACCATGTGGAAACCAGATCTGACTCAGTCACGAACCTAATCAAGATGTGACGTCAATAAAGAAGACTAACCACTAAATGATTCTTTAAGATCCATGAGTTGAATAAGAACCAGTAAAACACATCGATTGAAGGTCTCCGTTGACAAAAATGTGCCACTAGAGTTGGGTTGAAGATATATGAAGCATTGGAGAACTCTGAAAGCGATAATGGAAGCTGAGGTGAGCCTTCTTGAAAATATGGAACCTTCGGTCTAAGAGGGATCTCTGGAAGTTTTAGAAAAGAGTCTGGGGGAGAGAAAGGAAGGAAATGGGGGCAACGATAAGAGGAGGATATGAGAAGAGAGGCTTCCCCCTCTAAGGAGGAGGGGGATCCAGATGCGCTGCCATCGACAAGAAAACACAGGGTGAGGTTCTCCAAAAAAGGTGAAAAAACCAGTTATAATCCCTAAAAAAAAACTCTAATCCATATTTAATTTTATATTTTCCCATCAAGGATTTTGAGTAGGGTTTTTAGACACCATACCCTCATGGAAATTGCTTTCAACGGTGACTGATCTATTCCAAAGAAAGTCAGAAAATACGACAATATAAATTCACTTTTTTCGTGGATGATTTCACCAAGGACTGGTGAATCCATAATCTATTCCCTAATCAAAAAGAATAAAGATAATACATGATCAATGTAGAGTGTAGTAAAATGGAAAATTGAAGGATCAAACCCAAAATCATCAATAGGGTATATCTAGACCCATCCCCTTATAAGGGAATCTCAAGGATAAAGGAAGAGAGGAGAGGACAGGTGAATGGACATCTCTAGGATTCCCAACACCATTAATTCAAAGGGGTTTTATCAACTAGAATAAACTTTAAACCAAATTTAAAATACAGCCTAGATGAGCTCATATACTCCCCAATAATCTCACCTAAAAGATATTGGACCATCGACCAACTAGTTCTAGAAAATCATATTAGAAGTGAAACCATCAAAATGCTTGTTCTATTAGCTAACCCACTAGTGGATTAGTTCTAGCTCACCGGTTGGTTGGTGATCCTTGTATCTCTCCCATGATATTAGTCAGCCTACTGGAAAATTGGTGGATTCTATAATCACCAAACTATAATGTCTCTCCTTAGACATTCCCACGAAGACTCAAGGACTTACACTATTTTGAAACTACATCCATAAATTATATTTTTATTTGTACAATCCTGAATACGAAAACCCAATCTCTTATTCTCAAAACTAACCACCCACCAATTGGAATGCTCAAAATTTCATTGGAAATTTCCAACCTCTTGCAGTGTGGGATATTACATGGTATGTAATATTTCATTATAGTGTATTAATAATTTATAATGCTTTATGAAATCAGGAATTAATATTCATATAACTAATTGACTATCAAGATCATTCACCACATTCCATTATTGAAAAGCCTAGATGGTTTTCAATGTAACACCATCATCCCATATTAATGGAAGAACCACCAAATAAAATTTCACTAGTGATCACCTCTATGTTCTTTGACCTAAACTAGTTTATTTATTAATCATCTCTTGAACCTTTATACTAGATTAGTATCCATAATTTAATATCCTATTTTGAATTTATTATAATATATGAGCATATTATGAACCTACTTTTTCCTAGAGATATTGATGTCACTACTTACTACACAAATATTCTAGCCACCTTCCACTGAAATACATTTGGTAAATGTGAATCTAGTGAATGAACATCTTGTTACATAATAACACTAGTCTCTATATCCCAATAATCTTCTAGTTAAATGTTCTGTTTTTGTAAATTCCTAAGGTATCTCTATAATAAAGCATCATTACTTTCTCATTTAATTCGATAAAATGTGTTGTTTCTCCCCATCAATTCATTCATGCAAGTCCTAATGAGGCATGATTCTCCCTCGGACGATCATTAACTAATGTTTAGTGAACAAGTTCACTAGATTTTGGATTCTGATATATTCCATGGATCCTACACTTTCTCCTTAATCATGCTTGTGATGTAGTGATTCTTTAGTTCTATATTCTATATCCATGAATGAAATATAATATTTATAGCCATGTGAATTGAAGTATGAATATAATTGAAGATAATATATCCTTCTTAACTTCTTATGAGTTTATTTTGAAATTAAATCAAATAAATAATATTTTTTATTTCATTCATTGTACCATGAACCATGTTGGGATTCCTTCCAACCCAATACCCAACCCATCATGAGAAAAGGTCTGAAGGGCATTCCCGATACCCATGGGCTGGAAAATAGTTCTGAGTATCAAATTAATCGCAGTGGTAATGTTTTTTTCTTAAATATACCTAGATAAATAACCAAACATGACATGGAGAATAACTAGAAATAAATAAAAATCAATATATGTCAAAACCAATACAGATATAATAGAATATGAAAAAATAGTAACTAAATATAATACTAAAAATGAACCAAAAAACATGATCTCAAAAAAATCTCTTGGTCACCACTAACCAAAAGACCAACCCACTCTAATGGAAAATATAAATAGAAACCTAAAACTATAAAATAGGTTAGGTGTACCAACACCAATTGGAATAATTATGGTGTGATATTAAACATATTAGTGGGTAATCACCACAGAGTACATTCATTTCCCTTCAAAAAATAGTCCACAAACACTAGTTTAAAGAACATACAATAATGGGATTTTAGTCATTTTAAGAAAACACACACAACATTCCGCAAATTCCCTTTTTAGAAACACACACAGCTTTCCTTTTCAAAAATGGATTCACACTCCAAAACCCAATTGAAAAACAAAACCCAAAGAGAAATCTATACCATATGAAAAAAGAGGCTTATTAATGAAGTAAAGGAAATGAAAAAATTAGATAAAAATTATTGGGTATAATATCCACATGTAGTAGAAATAAAAAGACATACATATAGTAAACCATGATGAATTCATAATCATCTTTAGAAGAAATACCGGGATGTACTTAGTTTGGTCTCACCTTCTAGAATATGGTGTATCTCTACAGGCAATAACCAACTGGCTACTCTAAACTATCCAACCAAGTTTCACTTGCCAAAAAGATTCTCATCAAATCTCGAGGGTGAAACCCATATAATTAGGGTCAGCAAGAAACTGTCACTCAAACCTCTAGATAATACCCAAGATTCCCATGATAATAATATAAAGATAATTGGAAGGTCCTAACATGTGTGTTTAAACAAAACCCACTTCCACCATGCTTTTCTAGCCCGAAAACTAACACCACCTATGTGATCCTCCCTCGGCCTAGAGGATCCTCCATAGAGGTTAATATCTCACATTTCAACTCATATACAAGTGAAAACTGGGCCGACACTTCATTTACGTTTCCAAATCACTTTACCAAACATTATAAAATACTAACATGTCCTTTATACCACCCAATATTTTAATCATTTTTTGAAAACATTCCATGATTTCAACCAGGATTCCAAATCATATAAATTTTTAAATAATTTACCTAACCATTATGAAACCAAAACTAGAACTTTAACATTTCAAATCCAAATGAATTTACAAATAAATTTCCAAATTCACTTTTAAACCCCAATTACACCAGAATAAAACCAAATGGTCATTTTCATTTCAAATCCAAAACCATTTCAATGAAAAGTTAAAACACCCAACAATATCAAAATTGTTAGACAATTCCTTATATAAATTAATCACCAAAATATATCTCAAAATACCAAAGGAAAAAATCTTTATAGAACACATTAGAAGTCACATTTAATGTCACTCAAAGAAAAAATTCACTATTTGAAAATCAAGAAAATATTTTTGGAAAAGAAAGATGGAAGGGAGGACGATCCTTTAAAAACCCATGGTTGAAAGAAGAATCACACCCATGATACATTATCAATTTTTTACCACCCTGACGTGAACCTCATGCACATAAAAGTGTTCTAACATCCAATTAAACTCATCATGTATCCCGAAAATCACACAAAACCTATTATTGAATAAGCATAACTTGATTTCAATCCAACACAATAGGCCACATATAAGCATCACACTACAAAAGTCACCAATTTCCACATAAACCCACCAAATAAAAACCCAAACACAATTCCAAAAAAATTACCATGTGAAAACACCACTGAAATCTCCAAATTTCACTTAAAAATATCTATTGACATTTCACCAATCACCTTGTGCACATTTAACAATTGGAATAATGAAAGAAATCATTTGGAAACCATTTTTCATCCATTTCCCACCATGAAAACACCAAAAAAAATTATAATCACCCACCACAAAAAAGATTGTAACATGTTTAAAACATTAAATTAATTCTCAAGATCAACTGAAGGTTTTATGAAAGGAATTACATGGAAACATGTAACTCAATGACATATGAATGCAACAAAACTTCAAGAGAAGGGAGAATACACCCCAAGAGACAATATGCACACCCTAACATCAAATAAATCAAACCACAGATCAACCCTAATCCTTAGGTCTCATATAAAATATAATCCTCTAAGAAATTTCCAAGAATCTTGGAGAGTAAAAAGGGGAAATGGAGGAAAACCAATGGAGGAAGATAGATGATCCCTAACCTTTCAATCTAGTTAAGGAATCACCTTGAAACCAAGTTGAATCTAATCAGAGGAGCTTATAGGATACAAAATGATCCATTGGTGGAATATAGGTTAGGGGAATCTATGTGGGGTTAACAGGGGATGAAACCCCACTTAAAAATAAGGATAAATACCAAAAATAACCATCCTCGGGTGGGTTGCCCAGTTATCTTGCACAGTTAAACAAAACATTCACAAACCATGAAATTAACCTCTGTCAACAGTAGTATGACCTCCACACTTAGAAAGCATGATTAGATAAACCATGTGCTTTAACCGTATGACCTATTCACACTTAGGCTTCATGGTTGAAGTAATTGTGCACCTTAATTGTGAAACCTGTAAAAAGTCCCAAAACATCACACTTTTCACACAAAGAAATCCTCTAACTCAAGAAGATAAACCATACCAGAAACACTCCCCATAGATAAGTGACACCAGGGGTGTTAAAAACGCCCCAAAATTCCATTTTACCTTTATGAATTTAACATTAACCGTGAATAAGTCCCAAAAAGCACCCAAAGCCTACAGAACTCAAAAATCTAAACTAGGAACTCAACCCAAAACTCAACAAAAATATTTGAAGCCTGGAATATAATAAAATAAAAGAAAACCCAAGTTTGGGGTGTAAAAAAACTATATATACACGTGGATTTGATTATACTTAATGAAATTATTTTCTACATCTATAACACCAAACTTATTTTTTTCTTCATTATATAATCATAATAGTAGTCATGTGCACCTGCATATTTAAATATTCCATGATGTATAAATCAACTAATCCTAGTAACATATCATCTTATGTAAATTACATTAATATTAATTTAATTCCTTTCAAATATAAAAGGATCAATTTCATAGATTCACAAAAGGGTTATACATAAGTAAACATAAAACACCTACTAAAAACTAATGTTTTGAATGGGTATATATTATAACATACATTAAACTTCTAAATGATCATGTATAAGTAACTTTCACCAAGTATTGTAATTAATATTTTACTACTGGTTCTAAGATAATTGATATTTTAAATGGTATATAAAGGGTGTCAATAATGGTTTAATCAATTAATCCCAAATATTTCGATCGTCTTCTAGACATATTATTTCTGAGACAAAACTAATTTTCTGACTTTCTTATCTATCTCAATCTTCATTCCCAATATTTAATTATCATATCTAAGACCTTTCATCTCAAATATTCTTGAAAACATAAACATAATCTCCTAAATCTTTTTATAATTTGGCCCAATTAAAAACATGTCATCAATATAAAAAATTAAAATAATGAATTTTCCACCATCCTGTTTATTTTATTAACATCCACTAATTTTGTTTCACCACTTGAACCCTTATTTTAACATAAAACAATTAAACTATTAATTTTATTTCCACTGTTCTTACATAAATCTATAATTAATTTTCATCAACAAGAAAACTTTTTTTATTTTCATTATTCAATGAATGAAACTCTATAATTGATGTATATATCTTTATATAAATCACCACCAAGTAATTTTTTCTTAACATCCATATATTCAAGATTAATGTCTTCTAATTTAACTATTATCGCCAACATATAAATCTTTTAATTTTTAATTACTATTGATTTTCTTTTTAATAAATCAACACCTTACTTCTATTGAATACCCATTTCCACCATTAGTGCTTTATAACATTTCTTACGACCAAATTTTTAATTATAATACAAAACCCCCAATATTTTCACTACCTTTTCACCTTTAGGTAACTCTTTTATATCCCATATTTTTATGTATTGAAAATTATGAAAATATGATCTAGGAATGTACCATGGGAAATGCTAACATCCTCGATTGATTGCTTTCATCTTGAAGGCTCAAATTCCTTCGATTTTACTCATGTCTAAAGAGGGGAAAATTGTGTTTCAGATTCTCTCTCTAGGATAGAAATCATAGAGGTTAGTTCAATTTGGTATTTTGTGTTACCTAATTATTTTTATAATTTTGTTGATACAGATTCTTGTGGAGATGTCCACACCCGTCTTTATAAACCCTCTTTTTAATTTATTATTTGGAACTTTACTTTTTTAATGAAATTTATTTGGAAGAGGTTCACCTGCCTCCTGGAACTGATTTCTAGAAGTTTCATAAGTTTTATCCAGTGTACTCGCCTCTGGTGTCTCTATAAAATCATTTTATCTTTTGGATACACTCCTCCGTCCACCTAGTCTTTACAAAGAAAATACAATCCTTTTGATTTTAATTATCAATAAATCATACAAATTAGTGAAAATAACTATAAAACTGAATAGGGGAGGTCCCCAAACATCTAAGTAAACTAGCCCTAACTTCCCAAATCTATTCTACCATCCATATAAGTTAAAATAAACCCATCCAAATATTTATAGAACATAATTTTTTTTCATATTGTGTGCATATGATAATGTATCATTACAATTTTTTCTATTAAAACATATAAATTTTTTTCACCGAGGTTACTGAGATTCCAATTCAAAACATATGGATCTTTGGATGTTGAACTTCTAGCTAATAAAATTATTTATAGGCTTCTATTCAAGTAAATATTTCCATATTTTTTACCTCATGAAACCACCAAGGATATATGGGTAACATTTCAAACCTCATTGAAAATGTTAGTTTGAAATGAATCCACATCAAGTTTTCAAATGGAAATAAGGTTTTTTGTAGACTATTGATGTGCATAAAAACTATGACCTCCAATAATCCCCCATTAGTCATCTGAATTATGATATCTCTTTCTTTAACAACACATAGGTAATTACTATCTATTATATGAACATTCCTAAACCTCCCAAATACATAATTAACTATATATATTTGATCACCATTTGAATAATTAGATTATCCATATTCATTAACCATATTTCAACTGATGTATTTAAATTCAACTAGAGTTTTTTTCATTTACAGATTGTGATAACATAATTATAGTAGTTGTAAGTTGATTCCCATATGTTTTTCTCCTTCTATATCTATAAATTCATCATGATATTCTTATTTTTGAGTCAATAGTTTTAACTCTTACCATTTTTATACTTTTGTAATTGAAATTAAAAACTCATTCATAAAAACATATTTACTATCCTATTATGTCCAAATGGATTTAGAATGTTTTTGTAGAAAAAATAATATTTTATCATATTTATAATAATTTCTATTATGTATTATCAACACAAAAATAACATTATTCATTATGATTATCTTAAGGCGTATGTGTCTAATACATATCAGATTCACATTTATTAGATTAACTGTTTAACTTTCTATATTTTCTATCATAGTAAAAAGGTTTTAAACATAAGATTTAGATTATTACAGATAACAAAAAAATGAAACTCATAAATGTTATTATATTAATAGTCATAATGAAATCCATCAAACTAACTATGTTTATAATCAGAATAAGAAAGGCTTGTTTCTATTATAAGGAATATATTTTACACTATAATTGGGCATATAAATATGACCTTGGAATTTTAGTTACTCCAAGTTGTCATCAGCTATCAAGTGTCAGGTGTAAAATTATATTGAAACTAACTCATATAATATGACTATTAGAGGAGTTACTATAAATACCAGGTCCTTTGAAGAGTTAGGAACTGGTTGATTACTTTTCCTCTCGAATTACTCTAAATATTAATTATCATGAACACCTCATTCTTAGACTTTTATAATTATTTAGAGAGAGTATTCTTAAGTAATCCTTGTGAGGTTTCCTATTCAAGATTTTTTTTAGTTTTTTATACATTTAATCATTACAATGATTGATGGATTCTCGGGATAAGAAGATATAGAATATAATCCATCACATCAAGACATATGAAGGCTATGTAGATAGATAATCTAATCATCATATCGACGGATTCCAGGGACTGGAATATAGAGACACACCAATCATCGTATTAATGTACTTACTTGGTGAGGAATGAATGAAATTGTTGTAAGTATAAATTTTTTGATACATTTATTATATTTTTCAGACTGCATTTATCCTAATGTTAAAGGAGTTATATTTTTAATAGATATAAATTCATTGTTTTTTGTATGTTATTATTTTAATTCTAGTTCACAATGTTGTATTTATCCTTCAAATTTTAATTTAAATTGAAACAATATATTCATATTTCTATTTAGATTGTTTTATTTATATTGTTATGATTAAGATAAAACCCATAATTTTGATTTAATTGTATCCATTGTGACTATGATACTCTGATAATCAGATCCATAATAATCCAAATACTTTACTGTCATTTAATCAGACCATTGTTAGGTTCCAATACATTGATTCTAAGAATTAGACCGAGGGAATCATCTGATGACATAATTTAATAGGCCTATTTTATTTTTTATATTAATTATGATAAACTTTGTTTATAAAACTACAATTCATCCCCCTCTTGTATGTCAGAAATATGATCATATTATTAATATCCTGATTTTTATTAGATCAGTAATACTAATCCCAAAATTGGTATTGTAAAGGGATTACACTTCTCATTTACTTACTAAAGATTTTACATTTTATTTCAATTAAAAATTATTGAAGTTTTGTTATAAATTTTTTATAAAACATTTATTACACTAATGTTTTCTACAAATAAATATATATTTTTCTTTAAATATTGAAGAAATGAATATCTGATCCATAGATAATCAAAATCCTAACAAACTTCCTAATTTTTATGGTGCTAACTATGAGTAATGGAGGGATATGATGAAGAACTTTTTAATCAACATAGGAGTTGAAAATTTTTTTATATTGACTGGAGATTATAAAATTCATGATAGTTATGTAACTACTTTTAATAAAAATGATAAATAATAATATTCATTAAACTATAGATTAAGGAATAAATTATTACATTCTATGAAAAAGGATTAAATAGTTTGGTTTATTCCTATGAAGTGATAACAATATTTATAAAAATAATGAGATCACACATTATAGAACATCTTAAACGGTTAAAAATCAAAGATCTATGTTAAGAGTACACAACAAGCCTTAAAATTCCTAATGGTTTAATCTATTGAATAGATATATCATAGGTTGATTATTATTATTAAGACTTTATAATCTATTAGTTAAAAAGTTTTTAAGGATGCTATACTTATTTAGAAGATAATAGATATCATACCCAATGAGTGGTAATAAAAAAATCTTAGTTGATTAGACTATAAATTTGAATAATCTTACCTAGGATGATTTTATTTGTACGCATATAAAGTATGAGGGTATTTTCAAGAGATATTTTGAGAAAAATAAAAATAAAAATGGTGGAGATACCTTTATAACAATATCTACCTTACCACCTAATGTTAAATATGCAGAAAATGTTGTTAAGACGTAAAGAAAGAGTACCATTTTTATTCAATATGATTTAACTTTTTTAAAACATTTTAAGAATGAATTAAAAAACCTAGACAAAATGTTGAATAATATTTTCATTATGAAATATTTCCAATACTGATAAAAAAAATATCATAAGGAATGAAGTGATAATAAAGATGAAATCATGTGTTATGAATGTAAGAAGGATGAACACATCACACCAGATTCTCCAAATATTAAGAGGAAATAGAGAAAAGAAATGAATTCTTAGAATATTACAAATTAATATTATAAATTTAAATGAAAAAGGTGGTAGAATCTTCTGACAGCTATAGTTTTAGTTGAGGTGGTACTCCCAAAAAATCCAAAGACCATGAATGTTGTGTTCATAGGAATAGAGGAATTTATTCTAATATACCTAAAGTAAATCAATTTTTCATGGAAATGTTAATAATGGTTGAAAAACTTACCTACATATCCATTAATTATAATTATACAATTGATAAAGACACTATATATTCTGATGAAGTATCCTCCTTAGTAGTGGATAATTCTATATATTCTTATAATGAAGAATCAGGTTTAACTAATCTATTAGAAAATGAAAACTATAAAATTTTCAAAAAACATGATAATTATAAAGAAAAACTTGTTAAACGTGATTAGAGAAAAAAATTAACAAATGAAATATAATATCATTTAAAAGATCTTGACAAGTCTAATACTAAGAAATAATATATTTTATTAGATTTTGAAAAAGTATTTTATGAGATAATTTATTTAGAAACTAAACTTACTTCTAAAACGAATACTTTTGAGGATAAATATTTAGTTGTAAAAATGAAATTTGAAATATCATGTTTAAGAGAACTTTGTTCAAACCCTACCACTAGTAAGGAATGTTTTGATAATTTTTATAAATAATTCCATCCTCATTTTAATGGTTTAAGAATGGGTTATACTTATACAAACCTATTTTTAGTAAAAATTTATTTTTCTGTAAAATTAAGCCATTTAGAAACCTCTGTCAAAGTGGTGGTCATCAGAAAAAAAAGAATTTCACTAAAAAATCATCCCTATTATTTCAAAAATACTATTTTTATAATCAAATTTCGATTCCTAATTTTTTATTTTCTATAATTATTTGATTAAATAAGGGTTGTGTGTCGAAAGGGTAATCTCGTTGTTTTCAGGTAAACAAATATAATACCAACAAAGAAAAATATGCCACATTGATAGTGGGTGTTCTAGAAACCTGATTAGAAACAAATACTACTTCTAGAAGATTATCAAAATGAAAGGATACAAAGTAACTTTCATAAATAATTCTCAATGAGATATTTTTAGTATAGGTAATACTGTTCTTCTTGGAAAATATATTATTTTTGATGTTTTATTTTTTAACAGTCTTAATCACAACCTTATAAGAATAACTCAATTAATTGACGAAGTTAAATTATGAACTTTTTAAATTATAACTATCATTAGAAAGTCTCGAGGATGAATATATTTTTCTTCTAATTGGTATGAAAATGTTTATACACTTAATATAGAAGAACTTATGAGCCATGAATTACCATGAAATAGTGAAATGGAAAATCCTTAATGGTTATGGAATAGAAGTTTAGGAAACTATAACTTAATAAAATAATCTTATTTGACTAAGAAAACATTTTCTAAGGAACTAATGTATCATATGATTTATTATTTGAAAGTATTCTACCCTTGTCAATACGGTAAGCAACATAAGTAATGTTTTAAATATATTAGTGAATTCTCAACTTATAATGCTTTACAGTTAGTGCTCATGTATTTATTTGGTGTTACAAAAACTTAAGGTATTTGTGGATAATACTATGTTAATGTCTTATTTGATTATTTTTCTAGATACCCATGGGATTATTTTCACAAAAATAATCTAGAAGCCTTTTTTATTTGAAGAATTTTTTATCCAATGTTAAAAATGATAAGAAACACCCCTTGACAACTATTCATAGTGATCATACTAGATAAATTATAAATAAATATTTGGAGTCTTTTTGTTGTAAGAAATATATTGAACATTGCTTTTTAGCTCCTATAACCCCACAGAAAAATGGTGTAGTTAAAAGAAGAAATATAATTATTCAAAAATAACTAGAACCATGTTGAGTGAATACTCAGATGCTAAATTTTTTTTCAATGAAGTGGTTTGACCTATAAAATATATTATAAATGAAGTACTATTTATAAATTTTCATAAAAAATTATTTATGATATGTGTATTGAAATAATCCCAAAATTTTATTACTTTAAGGTATTTGGTTTAATGCATTCATCATGAATAAAAAAATAACTTACATAAATTTTCCCTGAAATCTGATGAAGGTATAATTTTAAATTTATTCCACTATTTCTAAAGATTTTAATGTTTTTAATAAAATTTATGATACTATTTATGAAATAATGAATGTGAAATTTGATGAAACATATCATCTTATTTTTAAACAATCTAGACCAATAAACATGGTTGTGATTTCTAAAACTGATTTTCAAACATTGTTAGAAATTCCCTCTTATAAATAAAAAACTGCAGAAATATTTCTATAAAGTTATTCCTCAGGAATATTTTATAAATATATTTTAAGAAAATACCATAAAAACACAATAATTCATTTGTTTCTTAGGAATCATCCTTATGGGAGTATCATTTGTGATTTAGATCAACCAGTTTAGACTAAATGCTTGTTTAGGAATGAAATTGACCATCTAACTTTCTTATCCCAATTTGAACCAAAGAATCCTAATGGGGAATTAGGTTATGAAGATTGGATTATGGATACGCAATATGAACTCAATTAATTTTAATAAAATAAATTCTGAACATTAGTTGAATGAAATTTGAAAATTTCTAAAATTTGTGTAAAATGGGGTTTTTTTTAGGAAAAGTGTGACAAGAATGGAATAATTGCTAGAAATAAATCAATATTTTTTTATAATTTTTGTATTAAAAAAGGTATTGATTTTAAAGAACCTCATTCAGTAGTATAAATACTTTAACCTATTCAAACAATTATATCATTTTCAACATTATTTAATTTTAAAAAAATTCAAATGGTATTGATGTGTGATTTTATTAATATTTATGCTTAGGAAGAGGTTTATGCTGAAAAAAAATATTTATGAAAATATATTACATTTTTAATACCTTTATAAACATACCACAGATTTATATGAACTTAAAATCCTCAATAAATTCATATGATAGATTAAAAGGATTATTTTACAAAATAATATTGTTAGGGGAGTGACAAATCCAACACATTTTATAAAAGTAGTTAAAAAAATATTATTTTATAAATTTATGTCGATGACATCATATTCAGACCAACTTAAAAATATTATCAGATTTTTGGAAGATATTATGAAATCTGTGTTTGAAGAATAGTATGAATGTTTAGTTAACAAATTTTCTTGGTTTTTAAATTTCAGAATAACCAGAAAGAAATTTTATATCTAAATATATATATATATATAAGATAATCTTCATAATTTTATATATGATAATACTAAATGTATTATTAGTCCCATAAGTACCTCAAATACTTTCGATCTTGATGATGCTAGGAAACCAAGTGACCAAAATATTATTAGAGGTGTGGTAGGATGTTTACATTACCTAACTACTAGTGATCCATATTTATTTTTGTCAATATGTTTTGAAAGATGTCTAGAAAATCTTATGGAATCGCATTAAAATGTAGTAAAATAAATTTTTTACTATCTTATTAGAACCATGGATTTAGGTCTTTGCTATTTTTCTAGAAAAGTTTTCAAACTAAAACTTTTTTTGGATGAAAATTTTGGTGGTTGTAGAGTAAAAAAGGAAAAGTACATATGACACATGTCATTTCATAAGAGAGTAATTAGTTTTATGAAAATGTTAGAAAAATTACTCGGTAGAACATTCAATTTCTAAATATGAATATGTGGTAGCTTTAGGTTTTTGTGCTTAGGTTATCTGGATAAAACAACCACTAACTAACTATTGAATTAGTTTTAAAATAAATCAAATACTTTGTGATAATAAAAGTGCCATTTAATTAAGTAAAAACCCAAAACATCAATCACATTCAAAGAACATAGATATAATACATCACTTCCTTCAGGAGTATGCAATAAAAGGAGATATAATTTTAATATTCTTCAGAACACAAGATCAACTTGATGAAATTTCTAGAAAACCACTTACTTTTGATAGATTTGAATATATCAAACAGATTATAGGAATGTTTAATGTAAATTAATTATTCTTATCTAATTATTCTTCATATGTATCTTTACATTAAGATAATAATTTTTATTGGGGGAGTATATATGTTATATATTTTTTCAAAGACATATAGTTTTTCTTATATTTCTTTTTTCTAAAAAGATAAGTTTTCTTTTGTTATTTTTTGTAATGAGTTTGTTGGACTCAAATATATTTTATAAAATTTTTGGGTTTAGAATTATGAAATTCAATCTTAGACTGCATAATTTTTATAAAATTTTTAGACTCATATATTTTTGGATTGAGTCCTTTTGAAATGATATTTTATCGTAATCATTTTTTACTTTAAAAAAAATTCTATTTTCCTATGAAATGTTTTTGAAATTTTATTTCTGAATTAAAATATAAAAAAAAATTATAAAATTATCTTATTTTGTCTTTATTTTTAAATTATTGTAATTTTTAGCGTAAAAAAGAATAATAGGTTATTCTTACTGTAGGAATTCATCACTATGAAATATAACGATCTATTATTTTACTTTTTACACTATCTAAACTTGATTAGTTATTTTATTAGTGTTTTTATACTTCTATGTTTTTTAAAAAAACTGTTACTTCTTAAAAAAATTAAAAATTATCATTATCATATTCAATATCAATCAGAAAAATATTTTAAAACCTCACCAGTTCTAAAATTCTAAAAATATTTCTTCTGGTCAATATTAATCATCAGATTAGAATGTTTCCAATATCAACTATATGATTTTATTTAATAGTTGAAATTATGTTTCAATATCCTATATAAAGGAGTAAGAACTCATGTCCCAAATTGTTTCTCTCGATTTTATTTCCATAATTTTCTTCTGGATTTATGTTTTCTAGTCTGATAAATTATCATTTTTTCTGATTCTCTAGCTTCAGTTTCATTATTATGGAAATGAAATATGATTTTTCACAATGGTATGTTTTCAGGGAAATGTTTTTATAAATATATTGGTATAGAATGTATGACTAAATCCTTAAGAAAATTGTTTCATTTCAAGGCTAGGATTCTATTTGTGTTGAAAAACTAGAAAAGAGTTTTGATTTGTATTACTATGATCATGTCCATTAAATTTATTCATCTATTATTTTTTTGAAAGAATAAAGTAAAAACATAACTTTTATTATATATTGGAAAGCTTACAAAATGTCATATAATAACATGGATCGTTTTATTGGAGTTTCTTCCGATGGAGAACCCCACTTCCCATCTCTTAAGTTTCAAGACACTTTTGGATCATAAAACAAATCCAATGGAAAAAATTACTTGCTTTAGGAGTTTGAAAAGACAAGGATATTATCCCATCTAACACCGATCAATCCTGTAGTCCCCATTTATATGAAAGGATTTGTTATAATGAGAAAATAATAACATGATACCCTCTGAGTTTCAAATATTTTCATAATATATATCCTCATAAACATGAGTAAGATATATCTTTCCAAATTCAAATTTCTTATGATAAAAAATATAGACCGGTTCTATGAAATCATTATGTTTTTGGACCTCTTTATAAAATTAATGGTTCACTGCATTAAAATTTTCAATTTTAATAATAAATCACATCTGATGAAGGAGAAAATTTATTTCCAAAGTGATGATATGATGAATCGTATGTGATTTTTCCTCGATGGAAATACAATGATGTTTGTGTGAAAAAATTAATTAAGCCATGTCGAAGGAATATCCATAAATAAAAATAGGATTACTTATAAGAATGATAAAAATAATGTTGAATCTTTCTGATCAATGAAATAAAAGAAACAAAAGATAGTGCTTGATGATGTTCATAATGAATTAATGAAAAATAATGATGAAAGAAAACATAGAGATCCTATATTTGGAATAGATCCTAATGATGAAAAGTATTTAAGAACTTATTATACTAAAATTCTTGATGAAGAAGAAAAGAAAAAAATAAGAAAAAATTGATAGATTGTTTCCATCATGGTAATTCATTGAAAGGTGCTGAGATAGCTTCTAGAAATATTATTTTAAATAATCCATCTGATCTTGTTAATTCTAATGTTGGAATATCATTTCAAGAAACATCTATTATGAATACCAAAATTCCAGAAATACCTATTAAAGTTAATGTAATGGTTTCAAAGAATAATTGGTAGCACCAGTAAAAGAAACAGAATCAGAATTGGCACTACTAGGCGAATAATATCTTAGAACTATTAGAAAATGTGAAAAGAGAGTGAGAATGAACTAAGTAAAGAATATCAGGAATAAAATGTTGATGGGGTTAAAAATAAGTAATAATATGTAAAAATTAAACAATAAGATGAAATAATTGAATATGAATTTGTGGAAGAAGAAGTAGAAGAGGATGAAGATGGGAATGAGGAAGTTGGGGAATATATTAGAGATGATGAACATTAAAAGGAAGATAAATATGAGAAAACTCAATCCGATAAAAAATCATCATTTTTATCATCGTAATATTTATCATCCAAATATGATAAAGAATAAAAAAAAGGAAATTTATAAATAATAATTTTTAGAAGAATAAGAATAATAGTCCTATGCTAAAAATATTGAATATGATCAAATTTCAAAGACTAAATTCGGCGATAACACCAACATAAAATACTAATATCATGGAGATATATGATGATAAGGAAGTAAATGATAAAGTTTCAATGAAGTTGAAAAAGTAACCTCAGTGAAATATAATAAAAAATGGGAAATAATTGGATGTTTCAAAAAGTGGAATCAATCAACCTGAGGTTCAACAAGAATAATTGGACTCAACTAGAACAATTTATTTCAAAGGTGTCAATTACATTGTTTCAACTTTGATGTAAATTGAAGGAACAATTCAATATTTTCTGAACAATGAATCTTTATTTCAGATCATTCAAGAAAGTCTAAATAAATAATAAGAATCAATCAAGATCCTAAAAGATAAATTACTTCATCTTGTGGCTCAGTTGAATGTTTTTTCAAGAAAGATCCCACACTCATAAGAAATATTGTAATCACATGGTGAAGTGGTGTCATAAAGTTGATTTTAATCTCAAGATACATTATTAAAACATTGATGATGTGAATAATGTTATGAATGGATCATAGGAATCTTTCAATAATTTTTCTAAATAAATGACTAAAAGATTCAAGTTTTCAGAATAATTTAGGGTTATAACTAATAATCATACTAAGGAAGTAAATGAACCGAAGTGAAATATCTAATATATGTAGAGATATTTTACTTGACTAATATATTATAAAGAGTAAATTAATGTATTGTGTAATTATAAAAAATAATTTTTTCAAAAATTTCATTTTGAGGATGAGAATTTTTGGATTCTAGAGAATAAAATTCTCAATTTTAAGAATATCAAGAATTTTATAAAAACATTGATGAAGAAACACAAATATTTTCATTGAGATATCATTTTATTTTGTTTTTTTGAAACAATTAAAATGATTTTAATGAATAAATTAAACTTCTCATCCCATGCATGATTTGTAGGAATGTTTTCTAATTCTAATTTGAATATTTTTCTTTTATATTTTGTGTAGATGATTAGTAATTTCAATATAATTTTTTATATGTCTGTTTTTTATATAAATTTTCATGAAAATAGAAAAATTATCCAAATTATAGTATAATAAACACAAGGGGGTTTACTAGAAAGGGGGAATTTTTCATAAATTAAGGGAATTTTGTTATAAATGGATATATTTTTATTTTAAAGGGGAGAATACAATCCTTAGGGGGAGGTTGTATCCTTAAGGTAGTTAATCGTATTCAAAATTATATTCTCCATCATATTCGTAAGAGTTATAAACTTAAGGGGGTTAGGGTTTCAGAGAATAACTATGAATATAAAGTACTTAAAATAAATAGACTGTAAATTTTTGAAAGTTGATTTTCTTTTAAGTCTTGAGGTTTTTAATTTCTGAAAAGGGGGAAATGGTTGAGTCATAAGTTTTAATTATTTATTTTACATTCATTTTGTTAGAAAAATCATACAATATTTCATAAAATAATATATACTATCATTTTATATGCAAAGTGTTATAGAATATTTTTATAGAAAAACTTATACTTTATTATACATGGAATAGTCTGTTAAATATTATGAATATAAAAATTACATTATTCATTACAATTATTGTAATTATTATTAATCTAATAAAAATAAATCTCACCATTATGATATCAGGTGTCATTATTTTTGTCTTTTCTATAATATTAAAAAAGTGTTAAACATTGGAATAATACCAATACCGATAAAATAAGACTAATAATCATGGAGATTATGATATTGACAATTTTATGGAAGTCTATCAGGGGGATTATGTTTATTATCAGAATATGAAATATTTTTTTCTATTGTAATGAAAATAATTTACACTGTAATGATTTATGTATATATCAAATTGGAATTTTAGTTGTAACAAGTTGTCCTTACTTTTCACGGGTCTCGTGTCTAATTCTGTTGAAACAAACTCAATGAATATGACTGTTGGATGGAAGCCTATAAGAGTTTTTAACTGTTCTATTTACGATTTTTTTGTAATCTTTATGTGTATGAATATCGTAATGATAGAGAGATTCCATGGATTATAAGATACAAAATATGCTCCATTAGATCTAGTACATCCGAGGATAGGTAGACAGATAATATAATTATCATATCGAGGACTTCTGGGGATATAAATATAGATCCATACCAATCATCATATTGAGGGATTTACTTGATGAGGAAATACAAAAAAAGTGTAAAATATTGGATAACTTTAGTTTGGGTTATAAACTACATTTCTCTTAATGTTAAATGATTTATCATTTAATAATTATAATTTATTTATTTATTTTGTATGTTATTGTTCCACTTGATATTTAAAAGTTTTTATTTCCATGACACGCTTTAATAAATAGTGAAACATCATATACATCTTTCTAATATTATTGTTTTATCTATATTAATATGATTATGATAAAAAATAAATTTGATTTAATTATACCCATCGTGATTATGACACTTCCATAATTGTATCCATAGTGATTTGGATATTTTAATCTAATTGTATCAGACCATTTCTAGGTTTTGATTATGTGATTAGAGGAATTAAACTGAGGGACAATTCTGATAACATACTTTAATAGACATAGAGTATTGTTTTGTTTAGTTATTTTAAACTATGTTTTAAAACTATAATTCACCCCTCTTGTAGTTTAATCCTATCAGAATATTTTTATGATTATAATATGAATTATCTATGTAATACTGATCCAAAAACATATTCTTCAAAAAACTATAACTTATAGGATTTACATATGGTGTCTTACTCTGTCTTCTTTTAGGACATGTATCTTCTAATTCTTTATTCTAATTGGTATATTACTATTGATGGGATTTTCCTCATCCATTTGTATTGAGATCATTTCTATATAGTAATTGGATTTATCACATCACAAACTTCTCATTTAAGTTATTATTCATAATAACATCACACTCAAAGTCTATTTTTATATTTGATTTATATACCCTAGTAACTATTGTTTCTAAACACTCGAAACTGAAGATAATAGAAGTAGCTCCCACACATTTGTTGAATAAAAAGACATATTTTGACTTTTCAATTCCTTTTGTTTTGGAAATCACAAACTTTCTTTTTAAATGAATTTAAATGTTTCTTTATTGTATTTATATTTTTTGTTATACAAGTTCTTCATTACATTTTTTATTCTGCATATGATAAATATCATACACACTAATAAATACATCCTGACTATATCTATATTTATCATAAGGATATTGAATATTATTTACATCATATTCACTAGATAAATGTTTTATCAGTCATGTCGATTACAATTTTCATTTTACACACAATTCATTATCATAATGACAAGATAAATGGTATTGACTATTTTATAGTTAATCATCATACTCATTTACTATTAAAATTTTTATTTTATCAAAATAAACATATTCTTTTAATACCCACTTTATCGTAACCAAAAAATAGTGTCATATTAAATAAGAGAAACTTCTTTTAACTAAAATGATATTGTTTATTCTATTTTGATATGCATGAAAAAATGATGTCGTTGTTTCAATTATAAGATGACTGTTGAAGTTCTAGGTGTCCAAGTCGCACTGAGATTTTAAGAAGAAATATGAATGTTGGAGCCAAAATATGACTATTAGTACAAGGACTATAAATACCATGAAATTTAGACGAGCTCAGAGCTAAAATACTTTCTAAAAGAACTAATACTCTATAAGAACTCTACCAAAATTTCATAATCTGAAAGTATTGAAGTAATCAAGTTGTGAAAAACTTGTTCAACATACATTTAATCTTTAATAGATTTGTGTTTCTTTGTGGGACACAGATCATTGGTGATTACGATGCTTCCATGAATATGATGAAAAACATGCCGATCATTTGCAGATTGAGGGAGTCTAGTGATAGGAAGATAGAGGTATCAATTACCTGCTTATTCGAGGGCTTCTGAGGGTTGGTAGAAAGAGTAAAATTGATAATTGTATTGAAGACACACCCTAGTGTGGGTAAGAAAAACTTGCATGAAAGTATAAATTAAGGGACCTATATTTTTTGTTAAAGGACACCCTAATCATTATGTTAAAAGTATTGTGTTCTTTTACATTTTTTCTACATTAAAATAGAATGAAAAAATTATTAGTTATTCGTATTTCTATTATACGTTTTGCTTGTTGTAACCAATTTGATTGCAATAATTTATTAATACTATGATAATTATCATTTGAGATTATGATATTTTTATTACTCAATATGATTCAATATGATTTATGATTGAATCATGGAATTGTTTTACTGTGATCATTATAACCATAGTGATTACGATCTTACAAATTATTGCTCTGTTTAAATCATTTCAACTATGAATATGATTAATTTCAATTATGACTTATAAAATCATTATCCAAACCAACTTGATTACAATATTATTTTTCATTGGAACTAGGGCCAAGTCTGATTAATTATATTAATTACAAAAAGTGATTTTGTGAATTTAATTAGTTTAATTTCATTTAAACTAAAGACTTTTAAGGGATAGAAATGATAGTTTTTAAACCTACAAATAACCCATTTCTTGTATTGTTCCATCTGCATATACATTACGATTCAGAAATTGGTATTAGTGTATGTTTCCACTATTCATATAGTTTCTTACATTACTTTTCCAAGATTGTTCTATTGTTGTTATGAACATATTGTTTATAAATATTTTTCTACACTAACATGTATTGGAGAAAAAGAATTTTGTATTATCTTAAAGATGACAGGATTTAATTTTGGATCAATAGAAAATTTGAATCCTACAAGACCACCTTTTGTTGATATAAATGACTCTAAATATCGGATAGATTGAATGAAGATGTTTGTTATAAATAATGATGTGGAATTTTTTTTATTTCTTTCCGAAGAAAAAAAATTCCTAATAAAGGTGTTAGATTATTTTCAAATCCAGAGAGACAATAATATCAGCTTAACTACAAGGTATGTAATACATTACTTAATTCAATGAATAGAAACCCATATATCAAATACGATCTTGTGAAGCTAGAAATAGCATTTGGAAGAAACTTGAGATTACTCATTTTTGTACATCTAAAGTCATCGAAACAATAAGATCCATGCTTAGTGAATATTATCATGCTTTTGTTTTTTCAAATGAAGAAACTACTACTATTGTTCAATAGAAGTATGACTACTGTAAATATCTTTCAATCCATCATAGAAAAAGGTTTAGAGGATTAATTTTATATAGAAAAGATTATAGAAACCATGCCTTATGAATGGGAGTCAAAGAGAACAACATTTGATTACTTGAGAAAAGTTATAGATGTTACACATGATGAGTTATTTGCAACAATTCTACAATGTGAGATCAGATTTATGAAAGATTTCAAAAAAGAAAGTAAAAATGGTGGAAGTATTTCTTTTGATACAACTTCAAATTAGATTAAATCCAAGACACCTATGAAAATATTAACGTTAACAAAGAATAATGTTATGATTTAATCAGATTCCAGTGAATCAGAACATTCAGAAATCGAGTTATCCAATCATTCTCAAAGGATGAAAAATATTGTTGACAAAATCTATTTTGAATAAAGATATAAGAAAAATGATTAGAATGAGAACATATATTTAGATGTCACGTGCAATAAATTACAGAAAGTAGGAAACATTAGACCTGATTGTTTGATGTTTAAAATAAAATAAAGAAAAGATATGAATTATGAGAGAAAACAATAAAAAATTATTAGCAGTAAAAAATAATGAAATTTTTTAAACAAAATTATTCATGGAGTGCAAGTGTTATAGATTATTCTGATGAATTATCAAATAATGATAATTTGGGATAGAAGAATATTGTTCTTCTATCTAGAATACCTTTAGATAATCAATGATTCCTGGAAAAGTTACACAATATTGAATCCTTAAAAATTATTAAAGGAAAATTATCCTGATGAAGAAAATTATAATTCTCGAGATGAATAATCTTTCTCGGTATAATATTATTCTTTAACTTTATTTTATGATGTTTCTATGCTATAAATGTAACATAAAAATTTAAAATAGAAAAGTAAAAAAAACATGTAAAGTAAAATTCCAGAATCAATGTTTTACCATAATAAGTATCAGATCATTCTAAATATATTGATGAAAAAACTTTTGAAATTGTTTCTATTTCAATAAATCTTGATGAAGTAGATTCCAAAGAAGATAAACTTTCAAAAAATTTAGAAAAATCTATTTTAGAGAAAAATGTTATAGATATAAAACTAATTTATTAATCTAGTACTAATATAGATAAGAATTTAGATATAATACTAATGTATCATATCTTTTATTTAAAGTATATTTCGACAAAATATACTAGTATTAAATAGGGTTTTGATAAAATGTACAAACAACTTCTTCTACAAGGTAATAGTTCAGAAATGGGATATACTCATTCAAACTAATTTTTATAAACAATTATTTTCTTCCTAAATATTTCCCTTTTTAACCAAGTGACAATGTAAAGGTAATTGGATTAAATATTGTTCCTTAAATAAAATTCAATATTTGGGATTCCAAAAGACCCATTTTTCAAAAAAAATGTGGGTTCCCAAAATTATGTTTTCTAACATTTTTGAAACCAAGAATGAATTGATTTCAAAAAGATTTTTTTTCAATAAAACTAAGAAATTTCCAACAATAAGAATATATGGTACATGGATAGTGTATTTTTTTTACATATGACTGGTAATAAGTACTTATATAAAAATATTTTTGAAATGAAAGGATGAATAGTCACCTTCAAAGACAATTATGAAGGAATGATTTTTGGTAAAGGTAATGTTTTTATTCTTGGAAAATCTTTGATTTCAATTGTTTTATTTTTTAAGGGTCTTAAGGACTAACTTATAAGCATAATAAAATTATGTTACAATGGTTAACTTTTTAATTTTCATAATGATAAATGCATAGTGTATAATTACAAGGAAAATTCATTCTTTCCACAAGTCAGAATGAGTATGTTTGCACACTAAACATAGAAGACATTATGAACCAAGACATACCCTGATTTAGTTCAATAAAATATCATTCTTGGTTATAGAATAGAATATTATGACACTATAATCTTAAGAGATTATATAAATTTTCTATGAAAATACTTGTTAAAGATCAACTAAAACCATGGTTTGATTTTTCAAATATCTGTCACCCTTGTCATTATGGAAATCAAAATAAGACATGTTTTGATTTTATTAGTGAAGACTCAACAAATGATTATTTATAGTTACTGTACATGGACTTATTTGGACAAAAAAACTAGAAGTATTAGAGGAAATACTATGTATTTTTTCTAGTTGATGAATACGCTATATATAAATGGGTCTATTTTCTTGTAATTAAATCTGAAGCATTTTTTTTATTTTAAAACATTTTCATCCAAAGTTAAAAATGTGAAAAACTCACATTTGATAACTATTCATAGTTATTATGGTATAGAATTTAAAAATTATGATTTTGAAATTTTGTAGTATTAAATACATTACACATAACTTTTCATCACATAGAAATCGTCACCAAAATGGTGTTGTTGAATGAAGAAATAACATTACTCAAGAAATAACAAGAACCAAGTTGGTTTAATATAATTTTACAAAACATTTTTGGGCTGAAGTTTTCAGTATTTCTTGTTATAATAAAAATCGAGTTTTAATTATACCATTTCTTAAAAAAACACCTAATGAATTATGGACGGGAAGAAAACCAAATGTTTCATTCTTAAAAGTATTTGGATGCAATGTATTCATTTTTCAGTACAAAAGATAATTTACAAAAATTCACACCCAAATCCGATGAAGGCATTTTTTTTGGACATTCTACAAATTCTATTGGTTAGAGAGTTTTCAAAAAAATTCATAAACTGTTGAGGAAATAGTATACATTAAATTTTATGAAACCGATCCTTTCATTTTAAAACAACCTCAAACTACATCTTCTCATGTGTTTTAAAAAACTTATTATCAACCTTTGATAGAATACTCTTCTAATAAAGAAAAAACTCAAGAAATGGTATGTAAATTATTCACTTTAAAAGACTTTCTATCTTATCATTATTAATAGTTTTTACAAAACCCACATTAGTTTTTTTAAGAATAATCCATGTGATTGTATCATTAGTGATGAAAATCAACTAATAAGGACTAAAAGTTATTTGAGAAATGAAGAATAACATCTATAATTACTTTCACAATTCAATCCTAAAAGTCTTGATGAGGCTATAGGTGATAATTATTGGATAAAAGAAATGCAATGTGATCTAAATAAATTTGAAAGGAATAAATTATGGACCTTTTATAAAAGACCTAATGAATCATCAGTCATTAGAGTAAAATGGGTTTTCAAAAAAAAAGTGATGAAAATGGAATAATCATCAGAAATAAAGAACGATTAGTTCCTAATGGTTATAATAAAAAAATATGGAATATATTTCAATGAAACCTATTCCCTTGTAGTTATAAATGAATATATTTAGATACTATTATCCATTGCAGTATTCACTAATTTCAAACTATCTAAAATGGAGATAATGTGTGGTTTTCTTAAACGATATGTTCATAAGGATGTTTTTGTTAAACAACCACCTAGTTTTAAAGGAACTAAATATTCTAAATATGTTTTTAAACAACCCAAATCATTATATTGATATAAAAGATCCCCTATAGCCTAGTATGATGGATTAATAATATTTCTGCTTCAAAATAATTTTGTTAAGGGAACGGATGATCTAACACTTTTTATAAATAAAGACATAAAACTTTTCGGATCATTCAAATTTATGTTGATGAAATAATATTTAGATCATCTCAAAAATATTTAATAGATTAGTTTTCGAATTTTATGAAATATTAGTTTGATATGAGAATCATGGGTGAGTTAACATTCATTATTTTTTTTCAAATTTCTAAAAAACAATAAGGGTATTATATGTCCCTAAAAAATATATTAATTATCTTCTTAAAAAGTATGGATATGACAATTAAAAATATATTATTAATCCAATAAATACCTTAAATACTCTTGAAATTGATGAAGCTGGATAACTATTAAATCAAAAAAAATCTTGAGGGATGATAGGAAGCCTATTATACTTAACTTCTAGTCATCCATACATAATGTCTTCAGCAAGCTTTTGTGAAATATATAAACAAAATACAATGTAATACCACTTAAAATATGTGAAATTATTTTTCTAATATTTAAAGGGGACTATGGATTTGGGATATCTTTATTCATTGGAAAGTGATTTTGATTTAATATTTTTTTAGAATGATAACATTGATTGTTGTAGAATGGATATAAAAAGAACATACATAACTAATCATTTATTTGGTGATTCATTAATATCTTTTTCTTGTAATAAACGACACTCTGTAGCACTTTCCACTATTGAAACTGAATATGTGGTAGCTGGAATTATTCGTGCTCATCTGTTGTGGATGCAACACACACTCACTGATTATGGCATGAGTTTTACTAAAACTCATATACTATGTGGTAGCTGAAATTATTCTTGCTCCTCTATTGTGGATGCAACACACAGTCACTGATTATGGCATGAGTTTTACTAAAACTCATATACTATGTGGAAACACTTATTCCATATCATTATTTAAAAACCTTTCACACCACTCACATGAAAAAACAAATAGATATTATGAATCAATTTCTTTGGGATCACACACTAAAAGGAGATATCATTTTACCATTCATCATAATGTAATAACAACATACAGATATATTTACTATACAATTATATTCAAATAGATGTGAATACATTAAACAAAATCTAGGAATTATCACTGTAATGTAATCATTCATATATACTTCAATTTTAAATCATATCCTTATATTAAGATACTTTTTTTATAGGGGGGAGTACATATTTTTTTTAACAAATTATTTAAAATGTTTTATTTTCAAAACCAAGAATTAATTCATCTCTAAATTTGTTATTAGTATCAGAAAAAAATTCAGAAACCAAATTTTCCTTTTTTATTTTGTTATTCTTCAAATATTTTCTTTCATTTTTATGAAAAATCAAGTTATATCATTAATTCTATCTATGATATTTTGAAAGGAAAAATTCTTTTACCTTTAAATTTGTTTTCAAATCAATAGTATTTGTTGCAATTTCATTTAAAAATAAATATAAATAAACATTACTAATTTCACTTCAAATACAATAATTTTTTTGGATGTTTTTATAAAAAACACCTTAGGAGTTCAAATATTGTATACCATCAGATCGTTGAGATCACATCTGGGCTCTATAATCCCAATAGTTGTTTTTCAATTTCCAATTTGAAGGGACCCCCTTCCCATACCACATCAGATATTTATTCTTTTTCATCGAAGTGTTGCTCCTCCTCAAATAGCTGCGAATTATAGTTCTCAACCAGAGCTCTCCATCAGACTCATGTTTGTTTCATCAACAAATTCTCCAAAAGAAATGGCATTGAAATATTTCCCAAATATGATATTTTTCCTTGAAATATTAATCAGTAGATATTTATATAATAATTATAATTATTCTCTTAAAAGAATCATTCAATTTTAGGGCTAGAAATTATTATGCTTGGAGTAACAGATATATTAGGATCTGATTATCGTAGATGAAGTGATTGGATTAAATCATTATGTTAAATTTTATTAGTTAAACATAAAAGTAACCTTCTGTGCCTATGATACTAAAATCTCTATCTAATCCAATAAACAATCCTTCTTTATAAACGTTCCATTGGAAGGAGATTCCTCCTTCCCAGCACAAAAATGACAAAGTAAAAGGGATCGTTTGTTAAGTAATGTGATGAAAAATATATGTTTAAGGATTATGAGAACATGAGAATGAATAATCATCTACCAACTGATAATAAGCTTATTGAAAACTGGATGAAAGGTTTCCTAATACCTAAGAGTGTTGATAGAGAAACACTTAAAGTACCAGATGTATTTACTATTGACTATCTTATCAACATGAGAAAGATAAACTTGATGGGTTATATTTTCAATACCATCAATAATCTGAAGTATAGTTTAATCAAATCACA
This sequence comes from Viscum album, assembly GCA_963277665.1. Lineage (NCBI taxonomy): Eukaryota > Viridiplantae > Streptophyta > Magnoliopsida > Santalales > Viscaceae > Viscum > Viscum album. The sequence goes on from OY728123.1 coordinate 1,110,589,957, forward strand.
GCTGATTGCGTTTCTATCTATCTTTAGTCAGTTCATTTTTTTGAAAGTCAAATGTTTTGAAATATTCCTCTAAAGAAAACACTGATGAATTTGAGAGTTATTTGGATAAGTGATGATACATTTAAAATGATGAACATTATTGTTTATCTTAAATCCAAGAATATAATCAAGGATCCCATTTCTGATGTTTCAAAATATACAGCTAAAGGGAATCAAGGTGTTATAAACCAACCAGAGTTGATTTTTTAGAAAAAAAATAAAGAGAAGTCAGATTATTTGTAGAAATTAAAGAATAAAAACAAATGTCTTTATCCTGAAGGAATGGAGTCTAAGTAGAGAAATGAACTTCCTCAAAGAAGAGTGGAATATCTTTATATTTTTCTCAATCCTATAGAAACCTTACCTAAAAACATTCATGCTTATGAAATTATTGAATAATAAGAGAAGGAAATGAAATAGAAGAGGAGAAAGGTGAGGAACTTGGAAATTTATTCCTTTTAAAAAAGTGTAGAGAAATCCAATTATGGAATTAGTACAAGGTAACATATTCTAAAAGAATAATTTATTCCCTCTTCTTAAGTAATTACAAAAGGAAAAGAAGTAGTTAGTGATTCGGCACCACCAGAATCCTATCAAGATAAGTTTTCATAGGAATAATAATATTTTGAAATATGAGAAACATATTAATTCCACGGAGAAGATATTATAAATGAAGAATAAAATTCATAGACTGATAAAACACAAGTAAGGTCTTCAGAAGAAACATCAAGTCAACTTCGATCACTAGGAGATCATCCTTCATAACAATTCCCATAAGTGAATGTTACTCATATTTCATATTACTAATAAACATGATCTGATGGTAATCGAATTTAGAATTAATAAAATGTTAATAGAAGTCACAGTGTGTAACTTTCTGATTAAGAGGAAGATACAAATTCAGATCATACAATATATTTGAAAAGATACCAGTATGTTGTTCAAGAAATAAGAAGGATTGAAAAATATATTCCACTCTTACCAAGAATTAAAGTGAAAATTTTTACATTGTTATTGAAAATCAAAATTAAATGACATACTTGATTAGACTGTTAAGGAAAATAATAATCAATCTCGAGGATGATTTTAAAATTCCAGATGAAAGATCTAAGGAGAACCAAAAGGCTTGAAATAATGTTTTGAAATGGTCCCATAAGTCCAGTGATACTCATAAGTTTTATGATGATAGTATAGATGATATCATAAAACATGTGAATAGTCTTTTAAATTCGTTTAACAAGTTATAAAGTTGTACTTCACAAGGAATGAAATTAATCAGACGACCAGTGAATGTCAGTCTTGTGATATCAAAATAATTGAAAATAGGTTGGATGTCATTCAATCAAAGATATTTATTTATTAATATGATATTGTTAACCTGAAGAGTCAAAATTTATTTTTGGGAAATAGAGTTGAAATCTTAAAAAAGGTAACCAGAGTTCAGATATAAAAGTATTAAGAATAGGAAGAAAAGTTTAAGGATCTAGAAGAAATAATTCAGACTCTTAAAGACCAGCTAAAATATTAGGAAGAAGTCATTCATAAACAGGAAAAGTTGTTTGGAGATCAAGAGAAAAACGGATGGTCTAAAAATTATTCTCTTGAAAAGATCACGAAGGATGGAAAATATTTCAAGATGATAAATAAAGTGGATCAAGATATATTGATGAAAGTGAAATATAAAAAAATAAATGAATGTTTTGAACTTTTTTTTAATTTTAATAAAAGCGTTTTACATATATATTTTTGGGATTGAATGTTTTACATTTTGAGTTAATGTTATTTCACTCCTTTTAATTGATAAAATAATTTAATTATTCATATTTTGTGTTTCTCTAGCCTATTTATATGTAATAAAAGAACCCTCTTATTCATTTTTTGTAAATAAAAAAGGGGAGAATGATATACATTGGGGAATAATGTTTTATTAAGGGGGTAATAAGGGGAGAATAATTTTTAAAATGGGGAATGTCATAGATAGGGAGAAAAATTTATAAAAGGAGATATTTTTTAATACAATCCTTAGGGATTCAATTATACTAAGGGGAGGTCAGTCGTATTCAAAATTTATTCAATCGAGTTTTAAAACTCAAAAAAGATAAGTATAATTGTTCACTTTTGAATAAAAAATCTACTTACTTTTTTAATCCTCTATTTATTTTTAACCTATGATTTTCTATTTAAAAAAGGTGGGAGATTAGTGAGCCAAAATTCATCTTTTTTACTTTTCTATTCCTTTTATTTTTGAAATAAAAAACATTATTTTTAAATAAATTTGTATGTTGATTTTTTTTATTTAAATTAATAATTTTTTATGCAGGTTCTTTATTACAATTTTTATTATGTGTATGATAAATACCATACACACCAAGAAATACTGTCTAATTGTTTCTATGTTTATTATAATGAGACAGAATATGATTTTCATTGTACTCACTAGTTATAAGTTTTATCAATCACGATGATTATTATTTTCATCATACACATTGTTCAGTATCGTAATGACATGATAAATCATATTATCTTTTTTATTATTAATCATTGTACTCATTTACTGTTCACATTTTTATTACTTTATCAAAAGACATATTTTCTTTTTGTACCCACTTTATTGTAACTAGAAAGGAGTGTTATATAGAGAGGAAATTTTTTTAATCAAACTGATGTCAGGTATTCTTTTGGATATTCATGATAAAATGATGTTGTTATTTCAATTACATGATAACCGTTGATGTTCTAGGTGTCCAAGTCCCTCTAGGATTTTATGAAAAAATATGACCATTGGAGCCAGAATATCACGGTTGGGAAAAGGCCTATAAATACCAGGTCATCTGGACAGGATCACAGATCAAATAATTTCTTCAAGAACTAATACTCAATGGGATCTATTCAATATTTTTTTATGTGAATTCTTTAAAGTAATCTAGATGTGAACAACTTGTTTAATGTACTTGTAGTCTTCAATAGCTCTATTTTTCTTTGTGTGACACTGATCATTGGTTATTACGATCTATATATTACTTTCATAGGAAGAGATACATGTCGATCGTTTGTGAGTCAAGGGATTCTAGTGATAAGAATATAGAGTTGTCGTTTACCAGTTTATTCGAGGGTCTTTGGGGATAGGTAGATGGACTAAAACTGATCATTGCATCAAAAACTTAACCTGGTGTGGGTAATATAAACATGCTTTAAAGTATAAATCAAGGTAACTCTATCATAGGTTAATTGATACCCTTATCATTGGGTTAAAATAATTTTATTCTTCTTAATTGACACTTCATTATAATAGAAATATAATTGTATTAGTCATTCATCTTTCTATTTTATATTTTTTTATCATAACCAATGTGATTTCGATGCTTTAATAAAAAATATATTTTTATATTTTGAGATTACAATATTTTGATTAATAAATGTGATTATATATGCTTAATGATTGGATCAGTTCATTGTTTTTCCCTGATCATCATAACCATATTGACTACGATCTTATACACTCTTACACTATTTAAATTATTTTAACTCTGAATACTATTAATTTTAATTATTAACTCTGGAATACATATCATAAAATACCTAATAAAGAAATTCGTTTTCCTTGGAAGCAGGTCCCAATCCAATTAATTGTATTAATTACACTAAGAGGTTATCTTAATTGAATTAGTTTATTTTATTTAAAACTAAAACCATTTATGGGAAAAAAATAAATCCTTTAAACATACAATTCACCCACACACTCTTTTATTTTTCCATATTCCTATACATTATTATCCAAAAACATTATACCCAAATTTCACCTTTATATATTAAATTTTTAATAGATAAAAAAGTTAAGTGTCATCGGTTTTTCATACATTCCTACATATACACCTTCAAAAAATTCATTATAGTTTTTTTATTCCAAATTATTAAATACAATAGAAAATGCATACCCACCGGAGTTTGTGATTTTATTTTGAAAATTTATTATTCATCATAATCCATTTTTCTAGATGCTCACCAGTGATCAGAAGATCCAGGTTCTTCTATATCATATGATCATCAAACTTTAAGACTTGTACTCAACAATCAATTACATAAATTTTTTCTCATAATCATTCCTTCTTCTGATTCCATATCATCAAATGATGGTAAAATCTAATAAAATGTTTTATCACATCACCCTAGAAAATAGGTAAACCTATATTACCTCTGTGAATTGAAAGTAATCTCTTACTTGGATACTACTTGTTTGGATGGAAACCCTACTTCTTCCTTTTCGTTTTTTTGATAGATTAACATAATGTTTGACCATAAATCCACCAGAAGATTGCTAATAGTTTATCACTGTAGAAAAATTGAATATCCAAATATTGTACACACTTAAACAATATATTTTAGATTTAAGAAGTATTCTCACCCTACCCACCAACAATGTTATTATTAAGAAAATTAAAATAACATTACTAAACATTCAAGGTAATAGTAATTAAAAATAAGCAAAAGTATACGAAATATATAAAATAAACATAATGGAATAACATTCTTCAAATGATTTATCCTGAATTCCTAAGAGAAAAAAATTAGATTTTTCTTCATTCAATATATGAATAATATTTCAAATAATATACAATATAGAAAGTAAGATTAAAAAAAATTGGATGAATAATTTTCAAACAATACGCATTCATGATAAAATATTTATATCACTGATACACTATGTATATCAAAATCCAATTCAATTTAAATAAAATATTAGATGGCTATCTACGTAACACCACCTCCAAACATTCATGGAATAACCTACATATCGAATGTCACCGGTGATCATTAGTATCTCCATTGTCCTCAACTTCTTTCTTCAGTAAAAATCTCTATAAGCATTATTCCAGTGTCTTCACCACCCTTTTGGGATCTTTTGAAGCTTAATAAAATTATATAAACTTTCAATGAAACTACTTTATCTTAGAGGTATTAATCTTTTTACTACGTATAAAACAATTTGAAGAACCTTATGCTGCCCAACTTCTGATAAACAAAATCAAGTGAATGGCCTTTTTTAACAAGAAAAACTAGGTTTCACATCCAATAAATAATGTATTTTGTGTTTTAAAAGTCTCTTAGAAGTTTATAAATTGATCATGAAAATGATTACTTGTTGAAAAAAACATTATAATGAACATACAATTGATTTTTTTCAGTTTTGGGTTTCATTTGTGAATTTTTAGACAAGATCATAGATCTCATCATGTAATTAAATTCACTGAGCTGAATCACAGTCATAAATGTCTCAAAACTAGAAGTATGAACTTTCTTAGAAAATTGGACATCAAGTAGGCTTATGGATTAATATTTTTCAGTATTTGGGAAAAAAATTTAATAACATTCAATGTGTAAAGTTGAGTATGTTCTACCAAATATCCTTCGGTTGTAGCATATATCATTCTCAATCAATGAGAAAACATCCGTCATAAAATTATTGTATTAAAATCCATTCAATAATCTCGTTAGGGGAGGGGGAAACTAAAATATAATCTATTAAATCCCTCTAGGTACATATGGTATATTTATCTTTAATTTTAGTATTTACAAAAAATTATTCTACAATTATAGTATCCTTAAAAGTAGGAAAATATTTATATAACTCATTACAATACCTAATTAAAGCATAGTGAGAATTAAAGAACAACTCATTAGCCTCTCAATGTGAAGAAAATGTAAAAAACCTAAGCTACATTTGCCTTCTATTTACTCATTATGGTTTCATGTAAACACGAATATAACTAAATTCGTATAGAATCATATGTGGATCCTCTTCTACGAGTCTATTAAATTAAAAACACTAATGACAAAAATGTGGATTTGTTTTAATAAAGTAGGTGGATCAGCATATTCCACATGATATTTTGATACTATTAATAATGTAAAGTCAATTACTTAAGATTTATATTGTTATCCACTTTTGATTTTAGGTTCAAAAAGGTTTCCTCTTAGTGATTTTTTGGTTCACAATTAATAGTGGAAGTTTCAAGTTGATTATTTATAGTTTAATCACTTAAAAGGTAAATAAATGTGTTATATTAATCCTTAGTCATAACTAATTTATCTCTAGAGTGATATTTGATATCATTTTTGGGGTCAAAATGTAGTATATATAGGAATAAACTACTGGACATATAAAAAATTATATTAACTTAGGCAGCATGCTTTCAGGAAATTGATAGGTCAATAGTTTTTCACAAACCATTAATAACTATATTTTTTTCCATAAAAATGAAGTATAGAAGCCCCTAATATTTTCTCTCCTTGTACATATAGTATAAGTTCAAAACCATTTTGTTTATTTTTCTAATTTTTTAAATAAGAATAAGATTTGTGATTAGATAAGTTTTTGAGAAATTTAAACAAAACAAAACAAAAATAATTAAAATTAAATAAGAGAGTGAATGTTGGAAATCATAAGAAAAATTTATTTAAAATGAGTATCAATTCATATTATGAAAAATAACTATGAACTAGTTTAAACCTTGGGTAAACACTTTTCCATTATCAAAAATTCCTCCAAATTGTATTTATCAATAGATACAAAAAGACCATTAAATGATCACTTAATTATTCTTGAACATAATTCCAAGAACTTGGTATTAATATTTTTCTTACTATAGAAGTGATCCAACCACTCAATGAACAATTATCAGTGAAACCTAACTAAATACAACATTATCGTAAGAAATAACATAGTTATAAAATATAAACAATGAAGTAAATTACATTACATAATAGATTAAACAACTATTCAAAATAAAATCACTAGAATTATTAAAATCTTGAATGAAATCAAATAAATTCATCGAGGAAAAATAATTATATAAATATTCAATAGGATATAATGCAATTCAAAGGTTGGATGGGAATTTTGTTGGTCTTGACAGCTCACAGCAGCCTCATGTGATCATCCATTCAGGGATAAACTATTAAAAAATCAATTCCCTCAAAATTATTTTCTTTTATATCTTGTATGTGTTATACCTTTTTACTATGTAATTATGATTATATTTCTTGAACAATACCACTTTTATTATCCCCAAATACACATGTATATCATTCAGAGTGGTGGGAAAGATAATTGAAAATTATTGTTGACTTTAAATAACTTTTTAGAAATCTTTCCTATATGTAACAGTATTTAAAAAAATTATTCCATGTTGTAGTGGAATAAAAAGGTATTGAATGAATATTTTTAAGGTTATATTTGTTGATTTATTTCGGTGGGTTACACTTTTGATCCTTTTCAAATCTCACATTGACTTGTGGCCTCTTAATCTTACCATTTCAATTTACCACTCATATAATAAAGCTATAGTTTTTAACTTGTTTCACAGTCAATGATAACATGTCAGAACCATGGTTCACAAAATTTTCACTATCACAACACAATTGAAGCCATCGGATCACAAATTATTTCTTCAGGATGAAACCTATTAGAATATTCATTAAAGGATCCAGACTCTATTTCTATTGTAGAACAAAACACTCTTCTCAAGGACTTCTCGAATCACATGGAACTTGAATTAATAAAATTAAAAAAAATCTATTTTGATATTAATATTATTCTTATATAAGTATATTTATTATGTATCAATTTTACCATAAAAAATATTCTACGCATCAAAAAAAGAACCATACGAATTCTAATACATGACCGTAATTTTTCTATTTCATGTTCAAAAATGACACTTTTACCAAAAATTTATAAAGAAAGAAAAAAAATAATGAACCATCCAAATAATTCTTCACATTAATTAAAAACATAAATATCATAAATGGAACCATTTTGACAATAAATGTAATGACAAAAATATTCATTAATGAAAATACATTTGATCTAATTAAATGTCTATTTATGTAAAATGTTTATATAAAATGTAAACTTCTTTTGTTTTATTTCAAGAATTATGACCATTTCTAATATAGCCTTTGAACAGTGATCACACTATTAGTATAAATATAGGGCTTTAACAAATCCATTTTACTCATACAAAGGAAGTGATGGCCTCATCCAGTAAACGTGCCCCATATGAACCCCATTTCTCAGAGCTCAGAAAGGAGGTTGAATCATTGGTCTTCACTCTTGACCAATCCATATATTAGATTGAATATGTTAAGCTCAATCAGGACCACCTACGAGATAAGTGTAAGTTGATAGATATTACCACCCGAGCAATGTTATCCGAGCCACTCCAAGAGTCTGTCACCATCGCACAACATACTCTTCGGTCTTATGTGGATGTTATAAGGGTTTATGTTACAAGACCCTAGTATTATGGTTATATACATTGTTTTTTTATATAATAATGAATATTCTTTAATTTTATTGTTACCCTGTAAATAGTTTTTAAAGAACAAATAGTATTTTTAGTTAATGTTCAACTAGGAAATCTATTTTGATGAATTAATGAATTAATGAATTAATGAATTAAATAATATTTTTATAAAATATTATTATTATTATTAAATTAGTTTTTATTAAATATAAATGATCGTAAAATTTTATGAATGCCATTGTAATTTTTATTAAGTTTTGAAATCCATTTTTGTCAAAACCCATGAATTTTTGAAAAATGCCTCTTTTTATTTTAAAATTAAAAATTAATATATTTATAAAATTATTTATATAAAATGAATATTATTTTTGGAATCAGGATTTCAAAAATATCCCGTGGTTAATTTTTCATTATTTTCTGAGACAGTCAAATTTTTGTGTAAAAATTAAATACCGTTTAAATATATAATGTTTTTATGACATCATAATGACCCAATAGTGATGTAATAAAATACTATAAACCACCTTTTCTACCAATATATATTACAACATTAAAATAATGTAATTTTGGGTTTGTTTTATTTATTTTACAAAGCTTTAGTGGACCCTTCAAGACTTATTAAACATTTTTTCTTTTTAAATTATTTTCCTTGGGAGTCTGACTCACCTTTACATAAGAAACCCCATTATTTTAAGAAGTTAATACTTTGGACATATAAAATATTTTTTTCCAATTCCCTTTACCAAAAACCTTGGGCAAAAACCATGGGTTGGTTTTTGGTTTGGATTAGATTAATATGAGAGTCCCAAACCTAAATAATGAAGAATTCCCTCAGCTTTCCTATATAAACCCACCCAAGCTCCTACTTCCTCCTCACTCAAAGCCATTGGAGTTAATCCAAAATATGCCCTCTTATCTCTATAATCCTCCCAAGTTTCACCAAGCTCCCAAGAATCCCCTCTCAAGCCCCTCTCAAGCCATTGGAAGCATAATTCCAAGTAATGGTTTTTCTTCATTTCTCAATTTTATCCAATATTCTTTAAATTGGTATGCCCTTTTAATTTCAATTATAATTGTTGGGGTATGGTTTCACACCTCCCCTATACTACCCTCTTTATGTTTTAATGATGTAATACCCCTTTCCATGTCATTAAATTCCTCCCATGTACACTTGTTACTATGATGAAATTCTAAAAGGATTTTCTCTCTCCTCATTTACTTTCAGAAAATTCTTTTGTATCAAGAATAAAAATTACATTAAATCTGTGGGGACATGTATTTATATGACCCCTTACTATCAATGTCATGTAAATATGATGAGACACCCCTTTCTCTCTCATCAACCATTTTTATGAGTTCTTATGTCATGCCTTTATGGTGCCGAAATTGCACAATGCATTTCCAAGCCAAAGTCATTATGTGGTGAATATCATGCCCATTTATCTATCAAGGGTATTCACCCTTATTCACATTTACATATTTTTTAAATATTTTCATGTATGTATTCCACATTCGTTTATCTTGGAATAAAATATTATGTCGAATGATTCAAAGTTTTATGATCTGTGTGGCACACTTATGCATGAAATGAAATATTTAAGAAGGGTTTGCACTGATAGCGCTCCAATGCATTGGGTAAAGTATACTATTATGATACTTCTTCTGTAATGGGTTGTGAATTATGCTAATTCAAGCGAAACAAGGTTTTACTCGTGCTTCTTGTGCAATGTGGGTTTACTCATGCTTCATGTGCAATGAGCCTTGGCTCATGCTACTTACATGTTAAGTGTTGTTACCACATTTCCATGTTATGATTATCATGATTTATCATGCCTTTATGTTTATGATTCTCTTGTTCTCTATTGATATTCCTATTTTCTAACATGTATTGTATTCTTCATGTTATTCCATGATTATTCTCTTACGGGGCTTTATAGCTCACCCTTTTCTTATACATGTCCTTAGGTTATCCCATGCAATGATAAGTACGAATGAATGTAATGGTCATGTAAATGAAGTTATAAATAAAGATGTTTTATTTCATGTTTTAAGTTGTTATGTAATGATCTTAATCCAGAAATACACTAGACCTCTTGATCATCTATGTTGTATCAAGTGATGTTTATGTAATAAATTTTGTTTAATTGTGTAATAAAAGAGTAGGGTTTTTATAGTTGGTATCAGAGGATAGGTTTAGTTATTTTTGGGATTACGATTAGAAAACATTAGTAAAGCCTTAGAGACAAGAATAAGTATAATAAAAACTTCCCTATGTTTTGGTGAGTATTGAGTAACTGGTTTATCAAGAAAATACATCCATGTCTGGATATGAGCGGGTAGAGGCAGCTCTGACATAGATGTATCCTAGGGGTAAAACCTAAAAACACCACTTGGAGGTAGACTCGAACGGGAACTAGTGCACGACAACAGGCCTTGCTGCACTCTTGGTTATAACACTCCCAGGGGATATGATTTGGTAAATTAAAAAGGAATGTATGAACCATTATTAAGGGATAAAAATGACCTAAGAATATATGGTAGAAAGTAGATCATGAATAACATAGACTGAAGCCAATAGATTAATATGTTAAAGAAATAAAAGTTATTTATAAGTCATTATTTTTTCCTTGTATTACCCTTTATTTGTTACCTCTAACTTTCCATTTATTCTACCCAATGGCTGGTAATAGGAGGACTCGGGCTAACAACCGATATGAAGATCAATGTGACGACTTTACAAATGAGATACCCAATCCAATGGGAGAAAAAATTGTGAACTTTTTCATGCTTCTATCTTAGAAAACACAAGCATTAAATAGAAACATTGGCCAAGAGAAATGTTCAACCCCCCCCCCCCCCAATGAAAGAACTAGTCTCTCTTGGGAGCTTTATGAGATAAATGAATCCTACTTTTAATGGATCATCTGATCCCTCAATCGCTGAACAATGGGAAAACTCCATTGAAAAGATATTCTCCATCCCCCAATGATCTAAACAAGGGAAGGTTCTCCTGGATACTTATCATATGGTGGGTGAAGCTGATTAATGATGGACGTTGACCAAAAATACAAATCCTAAGGAGGAGATTGAGGCATTGGAATGGACTGATATCTGGAAGATGTTTTTTGATAAATATTTTCCACGCACCCTCCAGCTTAAGATGTAAATGGACTTCCTTTCACTCAAGAAAAAATAAGACAAATTTGTTGGATCGTACTAGGAAAACTTCACAAGTATTGCACTATACGCTTTCGGCTTTGTCGTTACCCTCGAATGCAAGGTTGACGACTTCATTATTAGGATGAAACCTAGACTTCAGAAAGAATTGGTGATATGTGACTTTGAAAGCTAAGAGGAAATTGTCTGATGTACCCTCAAGGTAAAAATGGAGATCTTAGAATCTCAGGGGTATCATAGGGATAAGAAGCTTAAGGTGGAATTCAATACTGGTGGTTCGATGGATAAATCCAAAGGTGCTAAGAAGATCCAGCACCCCACTTGCCAAAGTTCTAGAAAGAAGCACCCTAGAAATTTCCTGAAGGGTACAAATAATGTTTTACGTGTAGAAGAGAAGGGAACCTAGCTGTTAACTATCGGCAAGAAATACCCATGGATGCGACAGAAGAGAGGAACACTCCTTTTGAACCTCAACACGTGGTTCATTGAAATAACTGAAAAGAACCAGGGCATATTTCAAATTAGTTCCCTAATCCAAGGGTCTTAGGAGGCAACCAAAAACCTCCAAGGAAGAAAATGCGTGATTTTCCCATCACTACTGCCGAAGTGAACTCTGAAAATGAAGTAGTTTCAGGTACACTAGTTATTCATTCAAGAATAGCGAACACACTTTTTGATTCAGGTTCTACGAAATCTTTTATATCTCGAAATTTTAGTAGAAGAATATCATCACCACCACAAATCATGGAAGTGAAGATGAATGTGAGTATGAAAAATGGGGCAATCATAATGTCCCATGAATATAACTCCTTCCCTATCATAATATATGGATTGAACTTTCTGGTGAATCTCATCATACTCCCTCTGGTGGAGTTTGATGCAATCCTTAGCATGATTTGGATTTTCTTATATATAGCAAAAATATATTACTGTGATAGGGAAATTACTCTCCATGTGTATAATCGACCCCCCGATTCATTACAAGTGCAAGGAGGAAGATGAATCTTCTTTAGCTCCATCATCTCAAGCATTGATATCACAACCCTATGAGCATGCATATCTGGATCAGATGATTGAGTTTAAAGAGGGAAATATCCAAGAATACATGTCTATTGTGAGGGAATTTGATGAAGTGTTTCCCGAGGAATTTCCTGGTATTCCTCCTATAAGAGATATTGAATTCTCAATTGATCATATTCTTGGGGAATTTCCAATATCCAAGACTCTGTATAGAATAGATTTTGTGGAGCTTGAGAAGATGAAAAAATAATTATAGGATAATCTGGATAAAGGGTTTATATGCCCATGTTCTTCACCATGGGGTGCACCAGTTATCTTCATCATGAAGAAGGATGGGTCAATGTAGATTTGAATCGATTATCATGAGCTTAACAAAATCACGATAAAGAACAAGTATCCTCTCCCACGAATTGATGACTTGTTCAATCAGATGCATGGAGCACAATACTTATCCAAGGTGGATTTGCGGTTGGGATATTATCAAGTAAGGGTGAAGAAGGAAGAAATCCCCAAAACTACTTTTCGTACAAGATACGGGCACTATGAATTCATAGTAATTCCTTTTGGACTCACTAATGCTCCATCAATCCTCTTGGAATTGATGAATATAGTCTTTAGATATTACCTCAACAAATTTGTGGTAGTCATTATAAATGATATTCTAATATACTCCAAAACCTAGGAGGATCATGAGGAGTATCTAAGAGTTGTACTAGAGACCTTGTAGAAGGATAATCTCAATGCGATGTATAGAAAGTGTGAGTTCTGGTTGTAGAAGGTCTCATTCTTGGGCCATATCATCACAAAAAAATGGTATATCTGTGGATCTCTTCAAAACAGATGCAATTGAGGGACAACCGTGGCCAACATAGGTAACATACATCCATTGATTTTTGGGATTAGATGGATATTATTGAAAAAAATTTATGAAATTTCTCATGATTGTCCAACCCTCTTACCAAGATAACTCATAAGGGAGTAAATATTTCTTGGAGTGATGAATGCGAAGAAATATTTAAGGAGTTGAAAAGGAGGCTAATCACTTCACTTGTGCTCACTTTACCCACAAGTGGAGAACTGTTTGTGGTATTTGGTGATGCTTCAAAGAAAGGCATGGGATGTGTGTTGATGAAAAATGACAAATTCATTGCCTATACTTCAAGGCAATTGAATGTTCATGAACAGAACTATCCAACACATGACCTCAAGTTGGCTGCAGTGATATTCACTTTGAAAATTTGGTGGCATTATCTCTTTGGGGAGAAGTGTGAAATATATAGGAACCACAAAAGCCTCAAGTATATATTCACTCAGAAAGAGTTGAACATGCGCCAATGAATATGGTTAGATCTGATCAATGCCAATGACTTCTCAAACCATTACCACCCTAGGAAAGCAATAAAGGTGGCAGATTCCCTAGGTAGAAAGGACCCAATGATTCTATCATTTATAAGAATATAAATGGATCCAATCTTATTAGATTTTATGGAGATGGACATGAGAATCATAAAGAGGGGAACATCATCAATCGTTTCACAAATTATTTCTCAATCGTCACTTTTGGAAAGGTTAAAGGATCCTCAAAAGGTTGATGTGGGAATTCAAGAAAAAGTTGATGCTATTGGAAAAGGGAAATCCTCAGAGATTAATGTTAATAAAGAAGGGGTTGTGAGATTTTGGAAAGGACTCTGTGTTCCATCAAGTCTGGAGCTGAAGAAGGAACTTTTGGATGATGCACATAGTTCAAATTTCTCTATTCACCCTAAAAACACAAAGATGTATTGAGATCTCTGAGAGCATTATTGGTGGGATAATAAGAAGAAGTAGATCACTGAATATACATCAAAGTTCCTAGTGTGTCAACAAGTGATGGAATAGAGGCAGAAGTCTAATGGGATGATACAACCATTGCCCATATCAGAATAGAAATGGGAGGACATCACCATGGAATTTGTCACCGTACTTCCAAATAAATCCAAAGGCAACAATGCAATCTAGATTATTGTGGATCATCATACTAAGGCATCATAATTCATTTCTATTCAGGAGTATTTCTCATTGGATCAACTAGTATGAATATATATCAGGGAATTGGTAAGGCTTCATGGAGTACCTCTATATATGGTGTCCTATTGAGATCCAAGATTCATCTCTATGTTTTGTAAGAGTCTTCAACATGCTATGAATACTGATATTTACTTCAGTATGGCCTATCATCCTCAAAATGATGGACAATTCGAGCGGACTATCCAAACACTTGAGGACATATTGAGAGTATGATCAATGGACTTTAAAGGAGGATGGGATCAACATATTCCTTTGGTTGAGTTCTCTTATAATAATAGTGTCCACTCAAGCATCCAAATGGAACCATATGAAGCCCTTTATGGAAAAAGGTGTAGAACACTGGTGTATTGGGATGAGGTTAGTGAGAATAAACTACTTAGACCAGAAATGGTCAGAGAAATGGTGGAGAAGGTGAAAACCTTTCAGCATAATATCAAGGCAGCCCAGATTATAGAGAAGAGTTATGTAGATAACTGTCGACGAGACCTTGAGTTTAATGTTAGATACATAGTATTTCTACGCATATCTTCATGGAAGAAGTTGATGAGGTTTGGAAAGAAAGGGAAGTTAAGTCCAAGGTACATCGGCCCCTTCGAGATTCTTGATCATGTTGGGGTTGTGGCCTATCGAGTAGCACTTCCACCTACCATGGCCAAAGTACATGATGTCATTCATGTATCCCTCTTACGTAAGTACATATTGCACCCTTCACATGTACTCTCTTTAAATGTAGTACAATTAGAGGATGATCTTTCTTATGAGGAGAAATGAGTGAAGATCTTAGATCGTAGAGAAAAAGTTATATGAAATAAGACAATGCCCCTCATCAAGGTGATGTGGCTAAGCCACAAGTTTGAAGAAGCAATGTGGGAATCAGAAGAAATGATAAAGCAGAGTAACCCAAATCTGTTTTAGTGTGGGAAAAGGAAATTTCGAGGGAAATATTTCTTAAGGGGGGAAGATTTTAATGACCCAAACATTCATTAATGGAAATCCCTCTTGATCTAATTAAATGTCTCTTAATATAAAATATTTATATAAAAGGTCAACTTCTTTGGTTTTATTTTATGAATTGTGATTGTTTCTAATATTTCCATTGAATAGTGATCTCATGATTAGTATAAATATAGGTATTTAACAAATCCAAATTACTTAGAAAAAGGAAGTGATGGCATCATCCAAAAGGCGTTCCCCATATGAAGCACATTTGTCAGATCACAGAAAAGAGGTTGCATCTTTGGGCTTCTCTATTTACCAATCCCAATATGAGCTTGAATATGTTAAGCTCGAGCGGGACCACCTATGAGAGAAGTGTAAGTTGATAGAGATTATCACCTCAGCAATGTTATCCGAGCCACCCCAAGAGACTGTCACCATCACACACCTTACTCTTCGGACTTGTGTGGGTTTTATAAGGGGTTTTATAACAAGAACCTAGTACTATGGTTATGTACATTAATTTTTTATATAATAATGAATATACATTAATTTTATTTTTACCTTGTAAATAGTTTTTAAAACACAATAAGTATTTTTTGTAAATGTTTAACTAAGAAAACTATTTTGATGAATTAATGAATTTTTTAATTAAAAAATATTTTAATAAAATATTATTATTATTATTATTAAATTAATTTTTATTAAATATAAATTATCGTATAATTTTATGAATGCAATTGTAATTTTTATTAAGGTTTGAAAGCCATTTTTGACAAAACCCGTGAATTTTTTATAAATAACAGTTTTTATTTTAAAAGTAAATAATTAACATATTTATAAAATTATTTAGATAAAATGAATATTATTAGTGGAATCAGGACGTTGAAATTATCCAATGGTAAATTTTTTATAATTTTTTGAGATAGTCAATGTTTTGGGTAAAAATTAACTACCATTTAAATATATAATTTGTTTTATAACATGATAATGACCAAATAGTGATGTAATAAAATACTTCAAACCTCATGTTAGGCCAATATATGATTTACCATTAAAATAATGTGATTTTGGGTTTGTTTTATTTATTTTATAAAGCTTTAGTGGACCCTTCAAGACTTATTAAACATTTTGTCTTTTAAAATTGTTTTCCTTGGGAGTGTGACACCCCTCCACATAAGCAACCCCATTATTTTAAGAAGTTCGGACTTTGGACTTATAAAATATTTTTTTCTAATTCACTTTACCAAAAACCATGGGCAAAAATCATGGGCTGGTTTGTGGTTTGGATTTGCTTATTGTGAGGGTCCCAAACCTAAATAATAAAGAATTATCTCACCTTTTCCTATATAAACCCACCCAAGCTCCCACTTCCTCCTCACTCAAATACTTTAAAGTTATTCCAAACTCTTCCCTCCACTATCTAGAATCCTCCAAAGGAGCCCCAAGGTCCCAAGAATCCCCTCTCAATCCTCTCTCAAGCCTTTGGAAGCATACTTCCAAGTAATGGTTTTTCTTTATTTCTCATTTTTATCCAATATTCTTTAAATTGTTATGCCCTTTTAATTTCAATTATAAATGTTTGGGTATGGTTTCACACCTCCCTCATACTGCCCTCTTTATTTTTTAATGATGTTATGCCCCTTTATCTCTAATTAATGGTCTCCCATGTACACTCGTTACTATGCCTGAATTCCGAAAGGAAATTCTCTCTCCTCATTTACATTCAAGAAATTATTTTCTATCATGAATCTAAATTCCATTACATTTTTTGGGACATGTATCTACATGAACCCCTTACTTTTCCTGTCATTTAAATATTATGAGACACCCCCTTTTTCTCTCATTAACCGTTTTTATGACTTCTTATGTCACGCTTTTATGTAGCCGAAATTGCACCATGCTTTTCCAAGCCAAAGTCATTATGTAGTGAATATCATACCCATTTATCTATCAAGGGTATTCACCTTTATAAACATTTAATTATTGTTTCATGATTTTCATGTATGTATTAAAAATTCGTTTATCATGGAATAAAATATTATGTTGAATGATTCAATATTTTATGATCCATGTGGCACACTTATGCATGAAATGAAATGTTTAAGAAGGGTGTGCCCTGGTAGCACTCCAATGCATTGGGTAAAGTATAGTATCGTGATAAATCATGTTCAATGGGTGTTGAGTCATTATAATTGAAGTGGAATGAGGTTTTACTCAAGCTTCATGTGCAATGATGGTTTACTCATGCTCCATGTACAATGATCCCTAGCTCATGCTAAATCCATGTTAAGTGTTGTTCCCACATTTCAATGTTATTATTATCATGCTTTATCATGCCTTTATGTTTATGCTTCACTTTTTCGCTATTGATATGCATATTGTATAACATTTATTTTATTCCCCATGTTATTCCATGACTATTCCTTTACTGGGCTTTATAGCTCACCCTTTTCATCTGCATGTCCTCAGGTTATCCCATGCAATTCTAAGTACGAGGGAATATAGTGGTAATATAAAGGAATTATTCAATAAAGATGTTTTATTTCATGTTTTAAGCTTTTATGTAATGATCCTATTCCCCAAGGAAAATAGACCTCTAAATCTTCTATGTTGTATCAAGTGAAGTTTATGTAATAAATAATGTTTAATTGTGTAATAAAAAAGAGTGATGTCATAATAAATCCAAAAATGTTCCTAAGACCTAAAAATGATGATCAATTAGGTTTGAAATTATTTAAAAAAAATAAAAATCAATCAAAATTTGAGCTTTATCAATTCATTATTCTTAGTTTCACCCATTTATATTTTTTTTTAATTTCATATTTATTACAATACATAGATAGGTCATCAATCATTGACTATGAGGATTTTTCATGGGAATTAAAGTTTCCTTCTATGGTAAAATGATAATAAAAATTCTTATAACCATGTTAAATTCCTCATTTTGAACATGGATTATGTAAAACATGAATTTTATCCTGAAATTCACCATGGAATAATTTCTTCCTTCATGTTGTGTCAAAAAATAACTCTACAACAAGTCATTGGGATATAAAGCCTTATTGACTTTCCAATTTTCTTGTCACATAAAAATATCTTCTAGACTCTAATCATGGTTTTTATCATTACCATTATGTGTTCTAAACTTTAAAAAACCACTTCTCATCAAGGTAAAAACAATAGTTTTCTTTTTTATAACAGTAGATAGAAACTCCAACAAGTAATATCTAGTAAAATAAATGTATTTGTTATGATACAATTCTTTACAATGATTTCAATGAACCAAAATTCATTAAATCTAAGACAACGTGAGACATTATTATTGTTATTAAAAAGTTTAAAATGATTTTTTAGAAAAACACCCCTTTAGTAACTACATTATTAACTGTAATGTAACTTCTTCTTACTTTTAGAAATACCTTGAAAAAAAAATTCAATTAAAATTCAATTTTTTAAAATCCATTAGATCTATAACCCTTTATGTCATTTACACAATTAATGATATTTCCCCCCCTTAGGTAAAAATCCGCCACTTCAATAAATTGTTTTTGATATCTCTCACTATTTTCCAATGAACCCAAAATAATCCTCACTGTGGTTGTTCAGATAATCAATATAAGATCCTGACCCTTCTATGATGTAGGTTTCATTTTATTTTTGGTAAAATTACTTTTTAAGTGAATAAGGGAATGTCTGATAGGATTAGGGAAGGTTTCAAGACTGTCTTGGGAGTTCAGGACATAAAAAGGTGGTAAAATAGGATATAATATGCATGAAGTACAATAATTGAATTGTTGGTAAAAATTGTATTCCATGACCATTTGGGAGGATGGAGGAGCACGGAAAGAAAAGTCCTGAAAATTATCTACATAAAAAGTGTAGATCTAAATACCTTGGATAGAGGAAACTAAGGGGCGACCATATGGTTTTTTAAACTTTGTAGGTGTCCTAGGTAAGCCTTACAACACGATTTGCTCTTGGTTAAAGGAAAATAAATGTTTCACTCATGGGTAAGAAAATTATGAAACCTAACCATGGGCCTTATTAAAATAAGAAAAATAGTTATTTTACTCTCCCATCCTTAAATGTGTCTTCCTATATTTTTTCCATATTTTTATTCTGAAGTAGGGGAAATGAACCTGGATCTCCCTCCCTCCCCATGGATCAAACGCATTGGATTTTAGGGAATTTTATGTGTTTTTTAGTGAGAATTGATGCACCTGGTTAGTCTATGAGTACTATTTATTATGTTTTCTATATGAAGAGTCATTGTTGTACACGTTTTTTTCTATGATTAAAAGGTAGTTGTTATTAAAAAAATCCCGCATAGTCTTAATGTTATAATTTTGAATTGGTTGTTCCATAATTATACTTTTTTTATTTGATTGATTCATAAAAATAAATTTGGTCTTAAACTAATGTGTGATACCCTTCACGGTCCTCTTCATGTTCATTGATAATTACATGACCAACACTATGGTCACCCATGGGGTGTTCCACTCTATTAATAAGGTCATATGTGTTGTGAATGATGAAAATTAAGGGATGTGATATAAAACGACTATTTTTTTCATGTTTGAACTATATAAGTGGATTTTTTTATTGACAGGTAAAACGAAATATGTAATTACATGATAAATAAATAAATTGGAAAATTATAAAATTGGTTAAATCATGTTGTTAAATTATTTTGATGAACAAAAAATTATTTTTTTAAATTAATAAATTTTCATTAATTATAGGAATTATTGGGTTAAAGGTTTTGAATTTATTAAACCATAGATATGATGATAATTGGGTGAGTTTCACCCTTGAATTTTTAATGTGATAAAAGTTCAAGAATATAGAAAATGGAAAGGTTTTCCTTGATGAAATGGTTGTGGGTATTATTCACTGTGTTCTGAACCATGGTAGTGATGTTTTTCATGGTGGTCTATATTGAGTATTGGGTTTTTGTTATGGAGTTCTGAACCACAGTAATGATGTTTTTCATGGTGGACCACACCTTAGTTTTGGATTGTCAGTCATGTCATTCTGCATCAATGATTTGGATACTAGGATCGATGCTCCTTGTATAATTATATGTGACCCCTACTGTAAATGGTTCAAAGGAAAATTATGTTCCAAATTAGGATAATAAGATCAAGTGTCCCTTAAAAAACATGGGACATTGTAGATAAATTAAATTTTGAATAATGTCGGAAAACATTTTATTTATTTATTTATCTATTGTTTACTACATTTCTGTTTATGATGTTCTTAGAATATAAAATTCTTTATACACCATTGGTATTGGACTACTTAGTTTTAATATCACCTAACTCGGTCTTCCATGGGATCCTAGTATCATTATAGTTCTAGGTTTGGATAAGGGTAAGGTACATGTTATATATAGTTGAATTGTGTTGGAGAATAGATGAGGGAATTAGATTTATTTTTAAGACCCATTATGGGGATCATCATCAGTGTATTATTTTGGTTTATTTTTGAACTTTTGACTATTATGGAATGAAATGTTTATTGTCTTAGATTTTGGGTACTAAACGAGTTTGGGAATGTAGTATGTTATAAATGTTTATTGTTTACTATTCATGATTTTATAGTTAAGATATTTTAAATTTATTTACTCTAGTAAAGTTGTTATAGTCTCCCTATGTGTTCAATAGGGCCTCATTACTCGTTAGTAGCTTCTGGTATATGGGGAGGCACACCTAATGTCATGTGATGGACTAGTTAGACTACAAGATAGACTGGTCTGGTCTAATTGGTTACAAATTTCTATTAAAGTGTATTTATTTACTATTTCTTTAACATTTGTGAAAAGGTATACCTGAGAATATGATTTTTTAGGGCTGGGTAATGAGCAGATACATGGGATTAGATATCCCATATGTGGTGAAAATCCTAATTAACCATGTTGGTATTTCTATTTTGGTTGTTTTATTATTACTAATGAAATGCTATTTCCCCATTATTGAATCACTTGATGTTTGATGATATTGATTTTTATGTTTTACCCATGTGCCATCATGGAATGTGATTGTGATTGTATGCATCATTTTAGCATATTAGGGATTTAAGTGAAATGAATAATTTTAGGAAATAAATGAAGAACATATGGGTAAGTGGAATAAAAAATCTTTTTTCTTTTCACCATGATTTAAAATAAATAGTTCCTAATGAAGAAGTTAAAAACTTTTAAATTTAAAAGATGTAAAAATGAAATGGTTTAAATAGGGTATTAAGAGGAAGTTATAACTATGTATAAATATAATTAAGTTTAAAATAGTTCCTAATATGATGTTTCGAGTTCAGAACTTTAGTTTAACCGACATCATCCATGGCCCCAGATAGGGGTGGTTTGGGGGTAGTGATAGTGATGTGTTTGTATCTATTAAGATAGTGTCTGTAGAATATCCTTTTATGTCTAGTTGTGAAACCTAATTTTTATTACTATGACATAAATATTTTATGTTCCCTGAATTTTTTTTTGGTATTGTAGAAAAATTCCACCATGACAATGTTTATCAGTAAGGAAATAGGTGGTCATTACGAAGAATTCACCTCCTGTAGTGGGACGATAACCCTCATTGGATATAGGTAATGAGGTGAAGAGTGGTTCAATGATAATTGTGATTATTTTATGAAGTTTATATATAGTGAACCATGGTGCGTAGTGTGGAGTATTTTTTTATATGAAGAGATAGTTCCAACTACGTCATCATATGATGTTCTCTAGAGATGGTGTACCAGAGGTAGTTGAGTTTTGGATTGAGTCTATTCAGGCTATTTCAGATCACATTGAGACTCCTCTCAAGAATTTGGTCATGTTAGAAGATTAAATTCTATGAGGATTAGAAAAGTTCCGATGGGATATTTTGGTTTAGGATTATATATTAGAGTATATATATTAGAAAAACTTTCACGAGATGTTGATTGAAAACATTTTCCAAAATTCCACGAGGTAAGATAGGGTTGATAATTTTATGTGGTTTGATTATTGAGATATTTTAGAGATGGTTTATGCTGTATAATTTACCTACTTGAAGATTTTTTTTCCCATAACTAATAGGAATAGAGAAATTATTAGTGATACATTTCAAGGAAGGGTTTATATATAACACCAAGTCTCATGTGAATATCCTTCGCTTGATGAAGTTTATTGAGGTATAGAATAAGGCTCTCATTTATGAGGTAATCCTAAATGATGTATTAAGTGGTGGGTAGGTGGTTTCCTATAGATGATATGGTGATGATTCCACTGATATTTTGATGTGACATTATGAGAAATTTCACCAATCTATTGGTGGAAAGAGTCACCAAGGGAGAGGATAAACCTCTATAGGTGGTAGTTAGATTATTTTCTATCAATTTTGTAGACTTCCTCACATGTGATTTCAGTTTTTTGGGAAAATATTACATTTTTGAGCTTGCAGAAGGATTTTTCAAGTGTAGAGGTTTCATAGGAACCCCCAAAACATGGGTAATGATGGGGTATCTATGCTAGGAAATAGAACTAATGGGGGTTCTTTTACCCCATATTAGTATGGAAGATGGTGTTCCACTAGATATATATGTTGTAACTGCAGTTTTCGTACCCGAATACATGGGTTTCCATATTTTTAGGGTGGTAGAACACACATAACTCAAACTGGAGCCCATGGAAGAGATACAATTTAGTCACATGTATTTCGTCCTGCACCCCATGGTAGTGAGGAAAAACCATTTTTTCTAGAGGTATGATTCATGTAGATTCCAAAAATTCTAGTGACATAATTTATATAATTACCTCATTTTATTTTATAACTTCTCAATTTTTTAATGTATTTTTCCTATCATTGGAGTATATTTTTTGGTTTATGTCGATCAACAAGCCATTAGGGGTGAGAACAGAGGGTATATGACATTACAAAGAGTGTTACCTTGATATTTTTGGGTACCACATCCTTTGGGACTTGTTTTTTATTGTGATATTAGTTTTTTACCTGATATTATTAATGTAATGGTTGGTTTTGTATCAATCTCACATTGATTGTTATCATATGGGTGTGAATTTCACTTATCCAGAGGGTAGCTATACTATTCATTAAGGAGAGTGGGATATCTTTGTAGGTCATATAGGGCCATTTTTACAATGATAGGGTGAACTCATAGACCATGTGGTGATTATTATGCTTCATTATGGGGGGGGGTGGAACATGATTTTTCCCCTCATATAGTGCATCAATTTTTGGATGAGTTTCATGGGTAGTTTTTAAGATTACCACCGAAGATAGAGGTTGATTTCATGATTTAATTGATTCTAGTTGTTGATATATTTTCTATTATTCCTTATTCAATATAATTAGTAGATATTGAAGAGCTTAAGACTCGGTAAGAGGAGTTGGAGGATAAAATTTTTATCCATCCAAGTATGCCACCATCGGGATATTTGATTCTATTTTCCATAAAGTATGACAAAACACTATGTTTGTATGTTGATTATTATATGTTAAACTAGATGAATATTAAGAACAAATATCCTATTCTACAAATTGATGATATTTTTGACCTGCTAAAATGCGATTGTGTATTATATAAAATAAATATTAGGTCTGGGAATCATCAGCTGACGGTGTGACCTTATGATATACCACATGCTACTTTTAGAAGATATTATGGATTGTATATGTTTTTTGTGATGCTGTTTGGGATAAAAAACATCCTTATTATTTATGGGTTTTATTAACTAGATTCTTCACCTATACATAGAACACTATTGTTATTGTGGAAATCAAGGTTTGAGTGGTTGTTTCATGGGAGTATCCCTATAATATTTTTGATATCTGATTTTTTTAGTGTCTAAAAAGCTAAAACCTAAAGTTCATTAGGTACATCTCTCACATGGAGGTCCCACTTTTATTCTAGATAAAAATGGGTATAATATTAAATTGGTTTGGGGAATTTGAGAATTCCCACTATGAGAAAAAGAGGTGTTTCACCAAAACATAGATTTAGATATTACCAAACCAAGGTGGAGAGTATAAAATGTATTGTGACGTGTTAAAAATTGGGAATGAATAATTATCAATGTAGAGATTTAGAATTGTGGAATATAGATCATAAAAATTGAGACGAAACGAATGTGTATACCCTATTCTTGATCTGAAGTAGGACACATTGCGGTATTCCCTAATTTTTTTAGAATTACCTTCCATGTGAGATGTTTATTATTTATAATCATTAAAAAACCCCTTAATATATACTTTCCTATTGTGATATAAATCATTAAAATAGAATATGGGATGATTATATGAAGTTCTTTTATTTATAGAGAACTTATATATTGGAGAAGGGAAATAATGTGGAGGATTCCATGATCATGGAGGCATAGACATAGAAAATTAATGATTCAAGTAATGAGATAAATATAAAAGTATTTTAATTTAAATTCATGTACGTGTTCATGAGGATGAGAAGAATACAACCCTCAAGCACTTATGTATTGATTTCCCTCTCCTAATCCATATTAATAGGTGGTAGTATAAGGATATGGAGTGGTTGTCATTAATAAATAACATTTATTGTGGGGATATGTCCATTGGATAGACCATCGATGATGATGAGATCATCCCTATTCATAGAAACATTATTGTGCATAATTATTTTTTTGAGGATTTGATGCATGAGTTTTATGCTTTATAGTGGTAAGTACAGAATTATTTGACCAAAATGTATTGTGAAATTCATAGATAGTATTATTGTTTTTGTGTGCGGAAGGTTATCACCAGAGTTGTCATGTGGTGATGCACCTACAATAGGTTAATTCCAAGAATAAATGACCTTCTAATCTATTATAGTCTTTTCATATTCTAGATTGGAAGTGTCATGATGTTATGATGTATTTTATAGAAGGTATAATGATGAATCCTTAGAGTAATGATGTGATATGTGAGATTATGGATCAGTTTAAAAGGTATCACATTTATTTCCAATCCAGTAGGCTTATACAATATATCATTTGGGTGACATGTATAACAAGGGGAGTGTTCATTTTCACATGGTTTCATAGAGTATAGTTACATATCATGGTCCAATTTTTAATTTGCGCTTTTATAATGTCTTGTGGAAGGAATTTCATAATCAGGTGTTTTTTATTTTAGTTTTTCACCCCCCGAATGATGTGAAATCATACCATACTATCTCGGTATTTTGAGGACCTGGTAAGAGAATGTATCCTATATTTTGGCAGTCCTTATAAGAAACACATAGAACCAATTAATATTTCTTATAATTATAGTTTCTAGGTAAAAATTTATATTTCCTCAAATGAGGTAACATATATTATAGGATTTGAAGATATCATTTTTGTTGGAGGAAATTTGGTTAATAAGAGTTGTTGGGATAGAGTGTCTTGTAAGATATATTTGAGCATATTCAATTAATCCATAAGTTTGTGAATATGGCCCTAAGTAGATGCAATTTATAACTTGATCGATGAAATTTACATCATGAGTTTATAGAGGATGAAAATATGTTCCTTCATGTGTCTCTATGATTAGTTCTCCATCTAATTCATAAATTGGCAAGTTATCACCCATGTATATGGGGTCATTTGAGATTTTGAAGAGTATCATACTAGTATCGTATTGATTTTCCCATATAATGTTGTATGGTTCTATGAATGATATTTTTATTTTTTTTCACATATCTAGTAGTATCACACCAACCCATATGATGTGATTGATATTTATTATGTTGAGATTGAGACTAAGGGGTGTTTTCAGGAGCATCAAATATGAGTTTTAAATTAGGGTGATAATATTTAATCGGGTAAGATCATGATTTTGGTCTGATTATTATGGCGGCACGGCTGGGTTGAGGAAGAATATTGGTATAGGGAATTTGAAGTGAGGGATCATTAGACTTATCTATTTAGCATTCAATTTTATTAATTATTTGGATATAATATTGAGTACGATCTATTATAAGTTGGTGAGGTTGTAAGATTTGGAAATTTTTATGTGTAATGATTTATTTTAATTTTGATAAAATTCGATTTTAGATTTTTAATGGAATTCCTACTGAGGGTAAGGATGGTATCAAGAGTTTTTCAGAGGCAATTGAGAAGAAAAAAGGGGAAAAGGGGACTATATTGTTCATGAATCACGGGTGGATAACAGTTATCACTAACCTTATATAATTAAACTATAGCATACTAGGTAAAGAAGAACAACAACAAGAAATTGTTCAAGGTGGCCTATGTGTCCGTGCAGCTTGATCCACCTTGGGTAGATGTAATTATATAGATAATTAATCGTTTATCAAACCATTTTCTATGGCATATGTAAATTGTGTAGATTGGTTTCATCTTAAATATTTGAAGCCACATGATTGAAACATGATTTGGAAAATCCTATAGCCTAACCATGTGTACCAATCAAAGTTGTAAAATAAAAATTTTCCCTCCTACCATTTAATAATTCTTCCCCATTTTCTCACCCCATTTCTTCTCTGGAGGCCTGGGTGAAAACCACAAGATCCCTCCAACTTAAAAGAATAATACCCAATGATTATAGGGTGTCTAAATTATATTTTTTTTTCTAATAAAAGCTCTAAGTAATTTTATGATTCCTCTTTCTTATATTTTTTGGATGATCCATGGTTTGTTGTTTTCTATTATTTTGAATCTTATAAACAATTTTTAATGGGAGTTATTTTATTTGGTATTTGTGGACATTTTTGTTCAAATCAGGGGTTGTTGTTGGATGAGTGATCGTATATGATCTTAAGGTAGGTGGTCTACAATATTTCTACCACATTATTGATCTTATTATAGTGTATGTGGTTATTGCATAATAGTGCCATGATGTGGTTATATCATTGATTAGGAAAAGTTAATTGGTCTTTAAATTGATGTGTGAGAACCTTCACTAGCCTCATCAGGTCTTTTGATAATGATTTGACTGGGCATATGGTTGCCCATGGGTTTTTCCACTCCCTTGATAAAGGTAAATGAGTTATAAAAGATGATTATTTAGGGTTATGTGATCTAACCAACTATGATTTTTGTTTTTCATGTTATCATTCCAAAAGGGGATATTTGGATTGACTTGAAAAATTAAATTTGGGATGACATGAAAAAAAATATAATATAAAATGATAAAAGGGGAACAAACAAGTAGTTAAATTGTTTTGATGAACATATATTTTTTAAAATTAATAAATGGTCAAGAGGATTATGTATGGATTGGGTTGATGGTGTTGAACAAATTATATCACAGAAATAGTGAAAAATGGTATAGGTTCACCCATAATGTTTTTATGGTATAAATGATCAAGGCTGTTGAATCTTGATAGGTTAATATTGATGAAGTGGTAGTGGGTTTAGGTTATGATGTTGGAGACCACAGTAATGATGTTGATTATGGTGGTCCATATCATAGTTTATCATTGTTATTCATGGATTTATTCATTTAAAATTTGGATAAATGGACATATTCTCCTTGTATAATGATATATGAACCCTAATGTATATGGTTCAGATGACTAGTACAGCCCAATGTTGGTTTATTGGCTGAGGTGCCACTTAGAACCTAAGTTGCTTTTTGATTAGATAGAATACTATTTAATAGTGAAACATATTTTATTTATTACTCTGTATTTTTTTATTATAATTATATATACTTTATTATTATACATGTCTTGCATTATACACCATTGGTGGTAGAATAATGAGTTGTAATCACACCCCACTCGGGATTCCATGGGATCCCAAGAATATTTCAGGGTTACATGTTTAGATAATGTAAGTTATATTCTAATAGCCCGCTAAATTGGGATGGACCTTGAATGAGGGGATCTGAAACAATTTATGGACCCGTTTTGGAGTTCTTACTTAGTGTTTTATCCATGTTTCCTTTTGGAACATTGGAATATAATTTCATGACATGTTTAATGTATTAGTTTTTTTTCTTGGGTTTGGGAATGTGGAATGCCCTAAAAGATTATTATTTATTATTAAATTTATTTTTGTTATTATATATTCTATTTTTTCACTCTGATAAATAGGTTTATGTCTCCCCAAGTGTTTTGGAAGACCATCATTATTATTACTTAACCCCTAGTGTACATTGCATTATTCTTGAGGGCGTGTAGTGAACTAGTTTTCCCACTATTTGAGTGATCTTGGTTAGGATATTATAAGGAATACACCAAAAGATAACTTAATAGAGATGTATATTATTATATAAAACGTTTTGAATTATGTAACATGAAAAGTGATAAAAATTATTAAAAAATATTTAATTAAGGTAAGGTTACTTATAAATTATTTATAAACTACATGTAAAAATAATAATCAGGTGAGTGTGGGTTTATCCTCAAACTATCATATGGATATAGATGGATAAACTCTTTATGCCAACCAATATTTACAAAAACACTCCTATGGAAGAACCTTAGTCATAATATTCACAACATGATTGTGTATAGGCACATATTCAAATTTTCTTATACATCACTACAATTTATCCTTGATAAATTGATAAAAGATCTTAGTTATATTTTTTCTCATATGAAAATCTATATTGTTCAAAAAAATTATATAACATGATTTTTCAAATTAAATTTCAATTACTGTAAATACACATCATTGATTTATTCCATATGTTACTTTATATATATAACATAATTACAATCTAGATAAGACGCATTGCATTCAAATTTCATAGTGTTTAATGAGGTAAAATCTATCTTCTTTTTGAAATAAAAAATATATAAGCCTACAAAATAAAACTAACATATGGAAGTTGAATTTCTATTATCCCTTAACACCTAATAGATATCCATGTATCTAATTAACTCTTCTTCACCTAAATACAATCAAAATTTAATGTTTTTATTGGATGAAAAAAAAACCTTAACACTGGCTTCACATATTTATACTGAGGAAAATAAGTTTCATGATTTCATTGAGTAACCATTAAACTAATTGGAAACATAAACTATCAAATCAGGGTCATCTAAGATTTTTTACTCATAAATATAGAAAACATTTTATATTAAATGTCAATCAATCCTTGAAGGATTACTTAATGAATATATATATGTGCAATAATGATTTTCTCATAATTTTAATTAGTATAAATATTGTGATCAACTCAACCTTTTTTGAATCGTTGATTCTTTAATAATTTATTAAACCTTAAATATCTATATTTTAGTGCATGATCGAGTATATAAAACTACATCCTCAATTTTAATACCATTTTCCTTTTATTCAAATATTCTAAATTCATTTTTTCAATATATACTTCTTCATCAAGTATTCTACTAAAAAAGAAACGTTTATATTCATTTAGAATACCTTGAATAACATTTGGGATACTATCATAAAAAACATGATTATTTTTATCCTTTCCAAATAAGAAAAAGCATCATAAACAAAAATACCTTAAATGATTGAATAAAATGTGAATTTGAGTCATAATTCATTCCATGTTCCTTTAAATATTCGTTTAACTTGTTTTGAAATAATATTTTATTTTGATTAAATTTTCATCATTATACTGGAAATCAATATAAAAGTATATTTTTTCTATATTTAGTCATTATTTTCAATCATTAGTTTATCCTAATACTCACCATGGGTAAACGAATAAAAAAAATTGTCTATATAAAATAATGGAATGTAATTTTGTGTATATACTTCATCAATCATGTTTTGATTAGATAATATTTGTCTCCCATTATAATTTTTCAATGGTTTTTACTATTCCCCTTAGATTTATTGAAGATAATGAACATGATATCTCATTTACATAATCACTATTGAAAACTAAATAAAAACTAAATTTCACTTTGACATTGAATTTCTAGATTCTTAAACCCTTTTACTATTTTTTATAGTATTTAATCATTATGTACAATAGTTATGTCCCATATTTTATTGATTTTTCCTATCAAGTTTTTGTATCATATGAAGTTCTTACTCTTAGATGGCACTGCAGTAATTATGGATAATTATTGTGGTTTTTTCATGTTTTTTTTTTGAATAACCTCTTTTAATTACATAGTATTATTTTTTTGATGAGTTTTTTTGTTTATTTATATAAGACCACCATTTTTAAAATACTAGTGGAATTTTTTAAGAAACCAACACCAAAATAAATTTAGTGGTGGTTAATTCAAACTGCTATAAACAAACACATAAATTCAATATGGTCAGAATCCTTCCTACTCCCCTCAAACATATCTTGATCCATCCTCCCTTAAAATCCCTTTTAATCCACCTCCCTTAATAACTATTGATTCCCATATCCCCTGTTGACCATCAATTCCCCCCTCAAGCTCACATTTTCCAACCACAAATTGCACTACCATCTGTTGTCTTACAATTCTCACCTCTCCCCATGTCACTTTGGTCAATGCACCCATAATCCAAAATTCTACGGATATCCCCATCCCTTTGATCTCACCTCCACACACATGATGATGCACTTCTGTCTCATTGATCCCATCTTCACCTCATAGCATTGTCATCCACTCACTTCTATCCCACCCTTGGATTCAAGATCCCCACCCCTCCCCTCAATCATATCCCCAGGATATGAGTAAATCCACCTCTACCCACAATCAAAAATATAGAAGCCATTGTTTATGGATTTATTTATTTGTCTCATTGATGTTGTTTCCAATTTTGTGTATTTATTCCTATTATCTATTAATTACATCACAATAATTCCAGATATGTATACCTAAATCTAGAAAATATGTTCTCATAATATTGATTCTATTAATATTAATCATCATATCGAGTTATATATTTATATGTTATATAAATTTCTTAACGCTTATGTTGATGTGTTACCCAATTTTCATCTTCTCATAGAAATTGTTCACTTCTTATTTATTTATTCATCAATTTTTTTACCATTTGTATCCATGTATAATTGAAATTAGAAATAGATATAAATATAATTAATTGATTTTTCTTAAGGAATATATTTAACAAAATTATCACAAAAGGATCATTAATAATTTGTTAAGTTGTTTATGTTTTGTTATCATTGGTATAATGAATCAATAATTATTGTGTTGTTTTTTACCTAATATTTGATTTTGTGCATTTCTTTTGTGAAAGATAACATATTCCATGAAAAATTTTAATAATAACTTTGTCATATATTATGATTTTATTTTTTTAAAATTATTTCCATAATGGTTTAATTTTAATCAGATATTCCATTTTAAAAATTATTTACTTTCATTAATATGTTTTTTTGTAGTTGTTCAGAAATAGATACAACATGGATTACATTTCTTTGAAATACTATTCATTATCTTAAAATTTTGGATACATTGTTAGATCATTAAATTAAAAAACATCAATGGAATAATTAATCTTCCATTTCTTACTTTTAATTTGATACAATGTTTGAAAATTGATGATTTTTTTTCACTTGATATTGAAATAATTTTTGATTGGTTATATCCTATGGATTTGGCATGGAGAATCAAATAATATAAAAAATTTTGATCTTTTTCATAAATCATAATTATCAAGCTACTATCCCAGTAATAGAGAATGAAATTCAAAATCAATTATTGAAGATTTGGGAATAACAATACAACAAAATCAATATCATAACATGAAAACGAATACTCACTATAACAGCCTTGACACACGTAACCAAGAGATGATGTTTGCTTTATTTAATTTTCATAGATACAAAGGCTAAAATTCAAAAATATGGATGAGTTTAGTAGTCTTGGATAGCATGATTCATACATTCTACCTATTTTATATTTGGAATAAAATATATAAAAAAGTAATGGAAAATATTTCACATCCTTTAACTCATTAAATTAATATTTATTTATATCCCAAGTTAAGATAGAAAATAATGGTGATCACATATCTGCAATAAGGGTTATATATAATGGAAGATATCATGAATTGAAAAGGGATATTGTAACATCCCGGTTATGGAAGCCACCTAGAGGCTCTTCATACCTAGTTGGTCACATGACCTCAAGCGCATTTCACAGAATGCTTGAGGCTACCGACTAGCAGCTAGGGACTTTGGTTTGATAGAGGGGAAACTATGACCTTATTGGAAGAGTAACACAGCAGAAGAAAAATACATATATAATAGAGGAAGTAGTAAATATCCAAAAATGATAAAAAAAAATGAAGACTGAAATAATAAACAACTAGAGAACATGTATATATATATAATGCTTCATGATACATATGTCTCGAAAAATATCCAAACAAGTCACAAGGCTGAATACAAACAGTACTAAACCCAAGTACAAAAGAAAATAGATAAACAGCTCCTCAGCATCGCAAGCCATTTCTTGGTCCCATGCTCTCTATCTCCACAACAATTCAAGTACGAGAAGTAGAAGGGTGCTTTCCCTTGTCTATACCTGCTGCAATATAATCTATTTGGGCCCAAAAACATGGCCCAAATAGGGTGTAAGACTAAATCCCATAATTAAACCACCATGAGATTTGTGCCTAACGATCAGTGAATGTATGGTAGGTAAAAGTACAGAAAGCAGTAAAAAGGAAAGTACTCAAAAGTAAAAAATCCACAGTTTCAACATCATGCAACAACTATCTAAGCAGGTAAACACAAACAGGTAACCCTCTAGGAAGTACCGACATCCTATCCCCTCTGGTCTTACCTAGCAACAAAAGCAAGCAGCTAACAAATAGAAAACCCTTTGGGAAGTACTCACATCCATCCCCTCTGGTCCTAAATAACAAGAACAAGACACACTTTGGGTAGTACAGTCGGCCTACCCCAGTGGTTCAGTATATAAAGACTCTCTTAGGAATCACTCATAGTCAATTCCCCTTACAGTCTAAAGTAGTCAGGAACTCTCTGAGAAATAACTCACAGTCAATTCCTCTTATTTCCCCAAGGTCAAGGACTCTCTAAGGAAGATCACCTGTTCAATTCCCCTTATATCCCAAGTTTTATCATAGACTCACTAAGCATAGAATCACCATCAATTTTCCTTATAGTCTAAAGCAGTCAAGGACTCTCTAAGGAAGCTCACTCGGTCAATTCCCCTTATATCCCCAAGTGGTCCTAGGCACTATGAGGATTCTCACTCGGTCAATCCCCCTTATAGCCTAAAGTTCTCAAAGACTCTCTGAGGAAGCTCACTCGGTCAATTCCCCTTATAGTCTACTACAACAGGTTCTCATGGCCCTGTGTTGGCCAACACGCATAGTAGTGTGATATAGCCAAAGTTAACCTACAGAAACTACCTGGATAACAGTCTACAACAAATCAAGCATGTCAGAATAAAAACTATTCATCCTACAGAAACAGGAATGGAAAAAAAGAAAGGCAGCCAAACGGGATAAACAAACCCAATAGTCGTAAACAGAAAATGCTAGTGAAATACATCCAAAGCATAACAATCAGCCCTATTCATATCCAAATAACCTATACGCAAGCACACAAGCATGCAAGGAAATCAGAAGGGGTAAAACAGTACACACGCAATAACCCGTTAAAGGGTATTGGTGGAATTTGAACATAATACTCAAAGACTTTTAACTGAAAGGCACAAACCACCTACCTCAATTTTTTTGATGAAAACCCCAACAAATGAAGAACCCACAAGAAAACTGGGTTGTTTCTCCAAGAACCCACCTAAGATCTCTTCTCCTAATAAGAACAAGACCAAAACTCATCAAAATTGTCATCCACACACATAGATATACCCATAATGGGCGTAGATCTAAGGAATAAAGAGAAGAAGATATGTATATCTAAGTAGATCTAAGAACCCGAACAAGAACGAAGAAGAACATCTACATACCTCATGAACCTGACTTCGATTTTCCCAGAGAAGCCATCAGATTTATTCTAGAATGATGGGAGAAACTTCTTTGACTTTAGGAGAAGAAAAATCCTATGTTATGGCCACATAGGAGGAAAAAAAGCCACTTAGAGGCAAGAAAGTGGGAGATCCACATTTTTAGGATCTCACTTAAGTGCCCGCACAATTTTCTTGCACGGTTAGACAAATTGTGCGCTAAACATGTGTTAGCCACTGCCTCGGTAGACCCTCCATGCATGGCTTGGACACACTGTTAGAAAAATAGTGTGCTAACCATGTGTTAACCACTAACCCGGCAGACCCTCTACACACGGTTTGGCCGCATAGTTAGAAAAACTGTGCGCTGCCCGTGAGACTTCCCCCTTGCCTCAAAACTTCATTAAAAATTATCCCGAATCTCCCTTTCATCACCCTTAACTTTATAACAATTAAAAGAATCAATAAAGGGTCATATAAAAGAAAAGAAGGTCTGAGTTATTTCAATATTCCCCCCTTAAAGAAATTTGTCCCTGAATTTCAATAGCAAGGCGTCGCAGAAGAAGAAACCCTGAACAGCTCCAGCCACAACAAACCAACATCAGACTCCCTCTCCCAAGTCTCATCATGTACTCACCTGTGCTTCCATAGCACCCATACGAGAGTAATAGATAGGCCATGGAGATCCTTTGTACTATGATCACCAATCTGGATAGGATGCTCCTCGAACGATGCATCCACTTCAAGCTCAACCTCCTTAGGTTGGAAGATGTGAGAAGGGTCTTAGAAGTAACATCGAAGCTGAGAAACGTGGAAGACTTCATGAATATCTCGGTACCTCTGAGTGAACTGAAACCGATAGGAAATAGGCCCAACTCTCTCCAACACCTCAAATGGCCCGACGTACTTTGGTGAAAGTATACCCTGTCTCCTAATCCTCTTGTGTCCCAACCTCGGTATGACAAACAAGAAAACCGGATCCCCAACCTTGAACTCCATTACTCGTCTCCTCTGATCAGAATAAGATTTTTGTCGATACTATGCAATAGCCATCCTCTTCCAAATCAACTCTTTCAGATTTTTGGTCTCCTATACAAGACAAGGTCCCAACAAAGCTGCATCTCCTACCTCTAGCCAACATAAGGGTGATCGACATGGCCTACCGTAAAAATCATCATAAGGTTACATATAAATAGTTTCTTGAAAACTATTATTGTAGGAAAACTCCACAAGAGGTATATGATTCTCCCAAGAACCTCGAAAATCCAGAATGCATGCTTGGAGCATGTCCTCAAGCACCTGAATCATATGCTCAGACTGACCATATGTCTGGGGATGGTAGACTATACTCAAAAGTACTTGTGTACCCAGTGCCTTATAAATCCCCTTCCAGACCCAAGAAATAAAACGCACATCCATATCTAAAATGATGGAGTGTGGAACTCCATAAAAATGTACAATCTCTAAAATGTACAACCATCCCAGATCATCAACACCGAAGTTAGCTTTGATCGGAAAAAATTGAGCAACCTACGTAAGCCTGTCAATGACAACCCATACTGCATCATTCCCTTGGGTCGACCTCGGCAAACCGGTCACGAAATCCATCATGACTTCATTCCACTTCTACTCAGGAATGGGTAAATCCTAAAAAATCCCTGCTAGTCACTGGTGCTACGGCTTCACCTGTTTACAGGTGGAACACCTCATGAAGAAACCCGAAACATCTCTCTTCATACCTAGACACCAATACTGACAGTTTAGATCATGATACATTTTGGTGACACCAGAATGAACTACCCAAACTGAAGAATGAAAATCCCACATCATCTCTTCACGTATGTCTGCTGGCACCCATATTCGCCCATGGAAATGCAAGATATCATCCTCTCCTATGGTCAATCCAGTGATATGGTTCTCTCCTAGCACGGTCTCCCATAGGACTAGGCCTCCTGAATCTGATAGTTGCCTCATTCGCACTAGATCAAGAAGATTATAGGTAATAACTACATAAGAAGGAAACGTTTTACCATGTCTTTCATGGACCACCAAATTCATCTGAGAGAACAGAGCCATAAGCTGCCACTCACTGCTAGCCTCCTGAACTGCCTGTGTCTGAGTCCTCCTGCTCAACGCATCAGCCACTGTATTTCCTTTCCCAGGCATGTAGGCAAGTTCAAAGTCAAAAGACTAAAGGTACTCTACACACCTTTTCTGTCTCAAATTTAGATCACGCTGAGTGAAGATATACTTGAGAAATTTGTGGTTGGTGAAAACCACAAAATGATCTCCTTGAAGATAATGTGTCCAACAACGTAGGGAATAAACAACAGCTTCCAACTCTAGATCGTGCGTCGGATAATTCTTCTCATGTGGCCTCAACTGTTGAGACCCGTACGCAACGACTCCATCTCCCTACATAAGAATAGCTCCCAGACCAATACCTAATGCATCATAATAAGTAGAAAATCTCTTTCCCAGCTCTAGAAAGACTTGTATAGGTGGTAAATTAAACCTCCCTTTCAGCTCCTGAAAGGCCGACTCACAATAATCTGACCAAAATATCTTTGCACCCTTCATAGTCATACACGTTAGTGGTGTTTCTAAGCCCACAATGTCTTGTATGAAACGCACGTAGTATCCACCAAGCCCTATAAAACTCTACACCTCAAATACATTCTTCGACAACTCCCATAAAACTACTATCCTCACTTTCTCTGGGTATACTGACACTCCTACCTCCAAGATAACATTACCCTGAAATTCAATCTGATAAATACAAAAGTGGCATTTTGAGATCTTAGCATATCAATGATGCTCTCTCACTGTACTCAAAACGATCTCAAGATGTTTAGCACAGTCGTGTCGAGTGTGAGAGTACACCAAGATATCATCCACACAAACAACCACAAACAAATCCAAGTATTGATGGAACACTCTGTTCATCAGTTCCATGAAAACTATAGGTGCATTCGTGAGACCAAACAGCATAACCATATACTCGTATAGACTATACCTACTCTGGAAGGATGTACGAGGTATATTAGATGGTCTAACGTGCAACTAAAGATAACCGAATCTCAAATCAGTCTTAGAGAACACATGGGATCCTAGAAGATGATCAAGGAGATCA
This sequence comes from Viscum album, assembly GCA_963277665.1. Taxonomy (NCBI): domain Eukaryota; kingdom Viridiplantae; phylum Streptophyta; class Magnoliopsida; order Santalales; family Viscaceae; genus Viscum; species Viscum album. The sequence continues at coordinate 1,110,627,463 of OY728123.1, forward strand.
TCAATCCTCGACAAGGGATCCTGGTTCTTGACCGTCATCTGGTTCAACTTCCGATAGTCCACACAAAGCCTGAGGTTGTCGTCTTCCTTCTTCGCAAACATGATAGGCGAACCCCAAGAGGAAGTAATGGTTCGGATGAAACCCTTTTCCTGTAACTCCTCCAATTGTTTCTTGATCTCCTGCAACTCTAGCGTAGACATCCTTTAAAGAATAATGGACCCTAGTGCTGATCCTAGCATAAGATCAATCAAGAAGTCCACCTCGCGCTCCGGAGGTAAACCTGAAAAGTCCTCTGGAAAGACATCTCAGATACAATCCACCACTGGAGTAAAGTCTTACTATGAAGTCCCCTGGTCATCCATATATTGACTAGAAATATGGGTTGTAACTCCTCCTAACCCATGATGCTCTAGACCCGCTCTGCTCGGCTGGACATCCCATTTACCCTTACGAAGAAAGGATTCACCCTCTGGTGATGTGAAACTCACCCTGCGGTGATAAAAATCAATGACTGCTTGGAAGGGAACTAACCAGTCCATTCCATGAATGACATCATAGCCTGTCCTCTCAACGACATAGAGGAACCTTAAGAAGTGACACCCACCAACCAATTGAGGTTAATCCTTACACAGACACACAGTAGATGTTCTCATTCCCAAAGGAGTGTCTAGTGACAATATATCAGTAGAAGAAAAGATGCAGAGCCCAAGGCTCTCCACAACAACAATAGAGATAAAGCTATAAGAAGCCCATGTATCGAAAAAGCAGAAGCTAAAACTGAGGCTACTAAGATCGTACCTCAAACTGTAGAAGGTATGAGATCCTGCTTCTGATGGGTCTACTCCAATACATATTCTGGCCTGCACCGTGGGCCTGTGACCCTGCCTAACCACTCTGAGCTGATCCACCCTGCTATCGCTGAAAACTGTGTGACTGGATAACCCGGAAACGACCTCCACCACGGCCTGAATGGCTGAAAGAACTCTAGTACCCGGACTGCTGAGAAACTGGTGGTGCTACTACTAAATATGGAGTCATAGAAGAACCCATGTCACCAGATTCTGGTGAGAAAAATTGATAGAAATGCGGAAGTTGACCCATATTGTTGCATGATCGGCACTACACAGGGTATATCGGGCAATGTGGCCTTGAATGCCCTCTCCTTTCACACTGGTAGCATACCACCTGGCTACTAGAAAATTCATCCCACCTTCTCTGATCTCCTCGTGCAGCCTCCCTGTGGTGCTTCCTGATATCAGCTGGCAGAGCACTAACCTTTGATGTCGAACCGCCCTGGCGCACAACTACATAATCCCACAGTTTGCGCTCTATGTTCATCTCCTGGTTGACGATATAAGATATTGAGGTCATCCTGACAATGTTCACCTGCGATCGGATGTCGTGCCTCAGACCATCCTCAAACTTCTATGCAATGAACAAATCATCACCTCCTAAAATGGGCGTGAAATGCTGCAAATCTATGAAGAGATAGGAATAATCCATAATAGTAAATGTACACTCTTCTAGACTGATGAACTCTCAGGCTAGATCTTCCCCCTAGGTCTCCGAATATAAGTAATCGTAGAAGATGCATCAAAACTCTTCCCAAGCCATATTTTGCTGGCGGCCCACCTGTGAGATCACATCCCACCACCTCTTGGCGGAGTCTTGGAGCATGTAGGTTGTGAGGTTCACCCTCTTCTCTGGAGGTATCTCAAAATGCTATAAAATCATCAGTGTGGCTTCTAGCCATGACTCTGCAGCCCAAGGTCCTTCATCCCTTGAAAAAGTAGGAGGATGCTGCTACTGGAAGACCCGCATCAAATCATCCATCGATGGGGTAGGAGGAGGAGCTCTATGAATGTTCTTCATTATCCCTAGAAACCCCTCCCTATACTATGAATGTGCACTTATGTAAGGTACAATGACTGGTGCCAATGCTGGCAGGACTGGAGGATCTGTAGGTTGTCCCCAATCAGCCATTTCTGGTGTCTAATCACTACCTTTTGGCTGGCGTAGAACCACAGGACATCTCAACGGCATGACTCTGCAAGGTCAAATGCACACCTCAGATCAAGATTAAGGGGGACTAAAACATAGGAGTACACTGCATGTACAGAGAGTACACTGTGTGTGTAAAGACCCGTAAAATTCAAGGGAAATACTTTTCTTAATTTTCCTTGGGATTTTACAAGAATGCAGTGTCTAACGGCACCTGATTTTGAGGCCTGGTGTGCCCGGAATACATTTCCAAAGTTTAGCTTCGGTACGTTCAGTGAACAAACGAGCGGGTTTTCCTAACTTTTGAACTGGTGCTCGGAATCCAAATCTGAGGGCACCAATGAAACCACAGCGTCAGTAATTGATTAAAAACACCTTTTCCGGAGTTGCGTTTGCTCGGGTGAGGTTATTAAATAAATGGGATAACTAAAGAATAAAATAAAATATTGTGATACAATTTTTAATTTTATTCTAAGTAGTTTAAACCTACGTATGAAAGATGAGGTGGGACCCACTAAATCCTAACCCCTCTTGATAGGATATTAGTGAGGTGGGCCCCACATGAGCCCCATCTATTCAACTTCCTCAAACCTCCCATTCAGTTGGAAAACCCCCATTAATTTTTGAGTAACACACCCGCACCCCCTTTTTAATTACCAAGTAAACTCTCACGTTTAATTGGATTATTAAACTCCCCTTTAATTGGTCAACGCACATTAATTAAATCATGGTTTAATTTTGAATTTCAAAAAGGGATGGAATGAGTAATAAAATAAGGAAAAGGCTTATTTTATTATTGTTGATGTCTTGTGCGAGAAGATTTTGGGAGAATTTACTCTAGTCTTCAAGAAAGTTCTTCCTCATTGAAGAACGCGAAGAATGACGAAGAACGTTGGCCTCTGACGAAAGACGACGAAGAACGCAAGTTCCTCGGAGATCGACGAAGTGACGCCATGTACCGCAATGCTCATGATCCTCTTCCGCGACGCCGTCTTCCGTGACGTCTTTTTCTGCAACGATCCTCGTTCGACAACTTCTTCAAGGTATGTGGTTTTGGTTTAATTTAATTTATGTGGTTTATATCCTCTACATTTGTTTTAATTGTTTGAAGTCGTTTGAACCACTAACGCAGTGGGTGCGGACCAACGAACAAGTCCCAACCCACCGTTTCTCTGTTCTTGATGTGCAGAACATTGGGTGACGATGAAACAGTACCGTTGAGAGATTGAAGGTTGTCGCAGTAATCTACGTGTCCTGAGATCACCCCGGGTGCAGACAGGAGCAAGAACGGACCACCAGAGCGGCTCCGGTGGCCTACGGACTTCACCGGCGGCGCCGGCGGCTGGAGGCGGCGGCGTCCCAGCACGCTGCTAGGAGGAACCACCACGGTTGAAGCCACAATGGCAGGCGACCGGGATCCCACGGCCGCGCGGGATCCAGAGGAGGACGCAACACCCGCCGCGTCCACGGAGCCTGAAGGGAGGGGGGGACTGCATCCCCCGATGCTCGGCCGCTGGCCGAGCCAGCATGCCACCCAGACAGGTTGGGCTGGGTTGCGTGGGCCGGACCGGGCCGCACCCTACCAGGTCAGACCCGGACCCAGGTCGGGTCAACCCGATTTGGGCTGACTCGGGGGGGTTGGGCTGGGTCAGGCCGGGCCCAGACCCCCCATTTTCAGACCACTTTTGGTCTTTTGCCCATAACATGGGCTACGGACCTCTGATCGACGCACCGTCAGTTTTGATGTGATTCTTTGATCGAGACAGTCATTTCGGTATATTACACCCAAGGTTTCAGAGAACTTGGGGTATGTCCAGGCTGGTTCGAACACGAAACCAACCGGGCCCTTGGAGCGGAAACGCTTATAACATGAGCTCCAGACGTCCGATTGATCTGCCGTCGACTTTGTTGGATTTCTCTTAGTGATACGGACCTTTTGTCTTACTCCGCTCGAGGTTTGGATGCAGTTGGAGTGTGGACGGGTTGGTTTTGACTTAAAAACCAACCGGGCCCCTGGAACGAAAAAGCCAATAACTCTCAGACCGAGTGTCCGATTGATGCGTCATCTGTCACGTTGAGTTCCTATTGTCGAGATGGAACATTGGGATACATCATCTCCGGACTACGTGTCAGTTGATTTACCGACCCCTTGGCTCATGGAGTGGACCCTCCCGGAATCAAGCTTGTTGTGTACGGGAACCCTAGAGTTGGCTGCGACTACGACGACGATGATGACTGAACTAAAATCCTCTGTGGGTTCGGCAGCGATGATGACTACACTAAAATCCTCTGTGGGTTCAGTAGCAATGAAGACGACACTAAAATCCTCTGTGGGTTTGGCAACGATGAAGACCATACTAAAATCCTCCATGGGTTTGACGGCGATGACTACTGTTCTTGTATCCTACGTGGGTCCGGCAGTACTACTGTTCTTGTATCCTACGTGGGTCCGGAAGTGTTTGACTCTGTACTTGTATCCTACGTGGGTCCGACAGAGTAGCTAGTCTTGTATCCTACGTGGGTCCGATAGCTTAGCTGTTTTATTATCCTATGTGGGTCCCAGCTTAGATGAATCAGTGACTACATCTGATCATCTCAATCACCTTACGAAGAAGTATACCTATGTGAGATGAGTCTTGACTTTCAATCATTTTCTTCGATATGATTGACTTGCTTTCCCATGTGGATTGTGTTGTGGTTTCTTGTGTGTATTGGGTTGTACTATCCTGTGTGGACGTGATCGAACTTGGGCTCAGATGTTGGAGCCGAACTGGAATTGATGACTTAGGTATATGTATGGGCATATACCTAAGTAGTGTTGGATGTTACTTCGTGATTGTATCATTCCATTGTGGATTATCCTTTCGGGATTCGGGGAGACCTTCGGGGGTCTCGGGGTCCCTACTGAGTAGCATATACTCACCCCTGCACGACGTATTCCCGCACTACGTTATGTTGGATTCAGACGACGGACAACGCTGATAGTGGTTGAGACTTGCGCAGCGAGTCGGTACTTGGAGGTGGACCACTAGGTGGGACATATATGGAGCGGACGGCTGGACCAGAGGAGCTGAGGTAGAGGCTATCTGTACCCACACATCATGTGGGATTTCCAGCAGGTAGCTCGACGTTGTTGCTTTACTTTTCAGTTGTTGTACTTTCTTTTTAGTTGTACTTTACTTTCAGTGTGGGTTTGTATTCTGGCCCACTTACTTTTCTACACTTAATGTTGTACTCAGTTTACTAGTGTTTACTTCTTCTTTCTCACACTGTGGTGTTTCATTACATTATAAAGGAAATGCCTTCCCCTTTTTGTCGGGATTTAAGCCTTTGGTGCTAGTCACCAGCCCCTGGCCTATGGGAGGCGGGCTTGGGGTAGTCATGGCATGGGCTCCGAGGACGGGTCGTGACAAATTGGTATCAGAGGAGCTAGGTTCTACCGTAGAACTCAAGACTCTGATATTTATACTTTTTGAAGAAACAATGTTAAGGGTATTGAGTGTGGTTATCAGTCCAGGGAGTCCAGTGTTGGCGCGGCGGCCGACGTATCCGTACACCAGGACCCTGACTTCTGATTTCCGACTCAATGCACGATTACATTGATTGCATGTGTATTTCAAAAGTTTTCTTTGTGATTAATTTGTGTCAGCTCACCAGGTATACTGTTTTGATCGTGGCACACCTGTTTCTTTTCAGCATGGCCACATGATAGGAGCCAGCTAGGGTTCTGAGATTTGTGCGAGACGACAACCCACCGAGTGATGAGGCCTCGGTGCAGAGCCCTTTTTCAGCGGAGGCACCGGTGGTACCACTACCCACCGAGCCACCGATGCCACTAGCCCCAGCTGCGGAGAGTGCACATCACCTTAGTGCACTGCATGAGTTTCAGCATCAGAGACCGCCCAGGTTCCGCAGGGAGAAAGACCCTCAGGCAGCCGAGGATTGGCTGGAAGCGTTTGTGAGAGTTTTTGGGTTAGTGGGGACACCAGCTGACCTCATGGTGATCCTTGCTGCGAGCCTCCTGCACGCGACATTAGGAAGATAGTGGAGCTTGATGCTCCAGGTGCATGACGAGGCATCTCTCCTCGGGATGGAATTTGAGATCCTCTTTCGCTCGGAGTTCGTCCAATCCACCCCTCGTGCAGTGTGCATCCAGGAGCTACTATAGCTGCGGCATGGCAGTATGACGGTCGCCCAGTACTATGTGAGATTTACCGATATCTCACGTTATTCGACGGACATGGTACGTGACCCATTCTTCTGGGCCCATACCTTTGATCAGGGACTAAGTCTTGAGATCAGGGAATCGATGATCTCCCTCAGCATTCCGACACAGGCAGGAGTACTGGAGCGGTACCTTCTCATAGAGAGCTTTCTTACTGAGCCTACACTAGCAGCGAGACCTACCGCAGGGTGGCATGTAGCAGAGTCGTCTACAGCTGGCAGTCGACGGACGTCACAGGGGTCCAGGCGGACCGGACCATCATGCAGACGACCTAAGGACACTGGCTCAGAGGTGCGGGGCACACGGCACAGAGTCAGCCTTCCGAGGAGCAGACAGTGCTACGCATGCGGCGGGTAGGGCCACATGGCTCGTGACTGCCCGACCCACCATGCGGAGGAGCAGAAGACGGTTGAGGGGCCACCCAGGTAGAGGCAGAGGGTCGACCGTTGCGGTCCGTAGGGTGCAGGCGGATGAGGCAGAGTAGCTGGACGAGTAGCAGGTGGTGGGAGACGCTTTGAGGCTTTACCACCACCACCACCAGGAGGTCCACCCTGACCACAGGGAGATGGTGGGCATAGACAGGCTCAGCTTCAGGTAGTGTAGGCCTACGACCACGGCATGCCAGAGATTATTCGAGGTACTATCTGTGTCTAATCCACCCTTGTTGTAGTTCTTATAAACACAGGAGTGAGTCATTCTTTGACTACCTCTGCCCTTGTTCGGAGCTCGGAGATTCTGACGGAGTCGTTGGCTCGATCCTTGCGGCTAGAGACTCCTACGGGAGCAGACTCGATGATTACGCACTGGTGCCAGCAGTGTGAACTTACTCTAGGAGGCAGGAGCTTCGGCTGGGATCTTCTTGTAGCAGCGTCGAGGCCTTATGACGTCATCTTGAGCAAGGATTGGTTATCTATAGTCCATGCTCAGATTGACTGTATTAGGCGCAAGGTGTGATGTGTTCGCACCGATGGGAGCAGGTTCACCTTCACCGGCGAGAAGGGAGCCTTAGCAGCACAGGATGGACTCACGCAAAGGAGAGGATAGCCGATCACTCATCAGTTGGCTAGCCTCATCCTTGGATAAGTTGATGTGCAGAGTCCTAGTTTTCCTTCACGGGTGGATCAGTATGCAGACGTTTTCCCAGATGATGTTCCAGGACTACCTCCATGCAGAGAGGTAGACTTTTATATTGACCTATACCCCGGGACAGCCCCGATATCCACTCCATCATATCATATGGCTCCCGCTGAGCTTCGAGAGCTATAGGTATAGTTGAAGGACTTGCATGGAAAGGGATTCATCCGACCCAGTGTTTCACCCTGGGCTTCCCCGAGTTTGTTCGCCAAGTAGGAGGACGGGATCTTGCGACTGTGTGTCGACTATCGTCGCCTGAAACAGGTATCCATGAGGAACAAGTATCCGCTATCGAGGATTGATGACCTCTTCGATCAGCATAAGGGAGCACGGTGGTTCTCGAAGATAGACCTCAGGTCAGGCTATCATCAGCTCAGATTTTAGGACGAGGACGTGCAGAAGACGACCTTTAGATGTCGTTATGGCCACTATGAGTTCTTGGTTATTCCTTTTGGCGTAACCAATGCTCTAGAAGTGTTCATGGGTCTCATGAACAGGATCTTTCAGCCATACCTCGATCGATTTTTCGTGGTCTTCATCGATGAAATTTTGATATACTCGACCAATAAAGAGGAGCATGCCTGCCACTTGTGGGTTGTACTAGACACACTCCGAGAGAACCAGCTTTATGGTAAGCTCTCGAAGTGTCAGTTATGGTTACGTGAGGTCCAATTCTTGGGACACGTCAACTCTGAGGTGGGAGTTGCGGTTGAACCTGCGAAGATCGAGGCAGTGCTAGCTTGGGAGCCACCCAAGAGCGTGACTGAGGTGCAGAGTTTCTTGGGTCTAGATGGGTACTACCAGAGATTTGTGCTAGAATTCTATGGAGTTATGAAATCGCTCTCAACTTTGATGAAGAAGGGTAAACCCTTCGTGTGGTCAGAGAAATGTCAGTAGAGCTTCTAGGGGATGAGACAGAGGTTGACTAGTGCACCTATCTTGAGGCTACCAAAGGAGGGAGTAGGGTACATAGTCTACTACGATGCATCAGAGACTGGGCTCGGATGTGTCCTGATGCAGGAGCGAGCAGTGATTTCCTATGGATCACGACAGTTGAGGCGGCATGAGCAGAACTACGCTACCCATGACCTGAAGTTTGCAGCAGTGGAATTCTCTCTGAATATGTGGTGACACTATCTGATGGGCGAGCGCTTTACAGTCTACTCTGACCACCAGAGTCTCAAGTACATATTCTCACAGAAGGAACTAAAACTGAGATAGCGGCGATGGTTCGAGTTCCTCCAGGACTATGACTTTGAGATAGTCTATACTCCTGGAAAGGGGAACGTAGTAGCCGATGCTCTCAGTAGGAGGACGGGCATTTAGCTATTTGAAGAGGCGACGAAGCAGCTGGCCTCTTTGAAAATATCCTTCGTGGATAGAGATGGACCAGCCTTTCTTCAGTCACTCACTATCACTCCTCCACTTCTTCAGTGGTTCAGAGAGGCACAGTGTGGGGACGTTGACTGTGAGATGTGGCATGCACAGATATCCTCAGGACAGGCACCAGATGGATTTTCTGTAGGTGGAGAGCACGTCGTCCTTTTCAGAGGACGTACCATGGTACCAGCTTCTTTACAGGAGGAGGTGTGGAGGGAGTTTCACAATTCCCCTTAGCGGTACATTCAGGAGGGGCGAAGATGTACCCGGATTTCAGATGACAACACTAGTGGTCGGGTATGAAGAAGGTTGTGGCAGAGTTTGTTTCTAGATGCCTCACATGCCAGCAGGTGAAGGCGGAGCACTAGGTACCAGCAGGTTTGGCACAACCCTTGGAGGTCCCAGAGTGGAAGTGGGATGGTATGTATATGGATTTCGTGACTGGACTTCCACGTGCTTCTAGTGGTCACGACTCCATTTGGGTGATTGTCGACCGACTCACCAAGTCGGTCCACTACTTACCCATCAGAGAGCAGGGCTCAGTAGAGAGTTTGGGAAGTCTCTACATTCACGATATTTTTCGGATTCAGGGTGTGCCATCATCTATCACCTCCGATCGAGATGCTCGCTTTACTTCCCGGATTTGGAAGGGGTTTCAAGAGGCATTCGGGACGCAGCTACGTCTGAGCACCGCCTTTCACACTCAGATGGATAGTCAGATGGAGAGGACCATTCAGAATTTGGAGGACATGCTCCGTGCATGTGTCCTCGACTTTGGTCGCACCTGGGAGGACCACCTACCCTTGGTGGATTTTGCGTACAACCACATCTACCACTCTTCCATCGGGATGGCACCATACGAGGCATTGTACGACCGACCTTTAAGATCACCTATGTGTTGTACAGACCCTGGGGAGTCAGCACTTGTGGGATCAGAGATGGTCCAGGCCACGACAGAAAAGGTCCAGGTCATCCAGGAGCGGATGAGGACACCTCAGAGCTGGCAGAAGTCTTATGCTGACAGGAGGCGGAGTCCACTATAGTTCGAGGATGGCGACCACATCTTCTTGCGGGCCTCACCTCGACGTGGATTACGGAGATTTTTTTGGGGGGGCAAGTCATCTCCATGCTTCATCGGACCATTCCAGGTCCTCAGCAGGATAGGCGAGGTGCCTTATCGCCTGGCTCTACCACCTCAGTTGCATCGGGTGCAAGACGTCTTCCACATATCTCAGATGAGTAGATATGTGCACGACCTGATGAATATCTTCAACCATGGAGAGCTGGACCTTGACGATGGGGCGACTTTTTCGGAGGTCCCGGTGGAGATCGAGGATCGAAAGGATCGGGTCCAATGTGGATGGTCGATTCCTCTAGTACGCATCAGATGGCATCACGAGAACCTCCAGGAGAGCACTTGGGAGTGTGAGGCTCAGATACGTGCTCAGTACCCTCATTTATTCCCCTAGTTTATGATGTATCTTTATGGGGACATAAATCCCTGAGATGGGAGTAATTTAAAGACCCATAAAATTCAAGGGAATTTTTTTTAATTTTCTTTGGTATTTTACAAGAAGGTTGTTTCTAACAGCACCTGATGTTGAGGCATGGTGTGCCCGGAATCAATTCCGAATGTTTAGCTCGGGTATGTTCACTGAACGAACAAGCGGGTTTTTCTAGCATTTGAACCGGTGCTCGAAATCAAAATATGAGGGCACCAATGAAACCGCATCACCCGTAATTTCTTAGGAAAACCATTTATGGAGATGCGTTTTCTCAGGTGAGGTTATTAAATAAATGGGTTAAATAAAGAATAAAATAATCTTTTGTGCTACAAATTTTATTTTTATTATAATTAGTTTAAACCTACATATAGAAGTTGAGGTGGGACCCACTAAATCCTAACCCCTCTTGATAGGATATTAGTGAGGTAGGCCCCACACGATCCCCGCCTATTCAACTTCCTCAAACCACCCATTAAGTTGGAAAACCCCCATTAATTATTGTGTAACACACCCTCACCCCCTCTTTAAATGCCAAGTCAACTCTTGCGTTTAATTGGATTATTAAACGCCCCTTTAATTGGTCAACGCACATTAATTAAATCATGGTTTAATTTTGAATTTCAAAGAGGGATGGCATGAGTAATAAAATAAGGCAAAGCCTTATTTTATTATTGTTGATGTGTTGTGCGAGAAGATTTGGGGGGAATTTACTCTAGTATTGAAGAACGTTCTTCCACATTGAATAACGGGAAGAAAAATGAAGAACGCCGGCCTCCGACGAAAGACGACGAAGAACGCAAGTTCCTCAGAGATCGACGACGCGACGCCGTGTACTGTGATGTCCACGATCCTCTTCTGCGACGCCGTCTTCTGCAACGTCTTTTTCCAAGACGATACTCGTTTGAAAACTTCTTCGATGTAGGGTGTTTTTTTTTAATTTAATTTATGTGGCTTATATCCTCGACATGTGTTTTAATTGTTGGAATTCGTTTGAACCGCTAACGTGGTGGGTGCGGACCAACGAACAAGTCTGAACCGACCATTTCTCTGTTCTTGATGTGAGGAACGTTGGGTGACGATGAAACAGGACCGTTGAGCGATTGAAGGCCATCGCAGTTATCTAGGGGTCCCGAGACGACCCCAAGCACAAACAAGAACAAGAACGGACCACCGGAGCGGCTCTGGTGGCCCGCAGACTTCACCGGCAGTGTTGGCGGCCGGAGGCGGCGGCGTCCCGACGCGCCGCCAAGAGGAACCACCGCATCTGAAGCCATGGCGGCAGGCGACCAAGATCCCGTGGCCGCACAGGATCTGGAGGAGGATGCGGCACCAGCCACGTCCGCAGAGCGCGAAGGGAGGAGGGGACCGTATCCCCCTGGCTCGGCCGCTGGCCGAGCGAGCATGGCACTCGGGCGGGCCAGGCCGGGTTGCACGGACCGGACCGTACCGCGCCTAGCCGGGCCGGGCCGGGCCGCGCCCTACTGGGTCGGACTCGGACCCGGGTCGGTTCGACCCTGTTTGGGCCGACCCAGGGGGGGTTGGGCCGGGCCCAGACCCCCAATTTTCGAACCACTTTCGGTCTTTTTCTATAACATGGGCTACAGACCTCTGATCGGCGCACCATCAGTTGTGATGCGATCCTTGGATCGAGACAGTAATTTCGGTATATTAAACTCAAGGTTTCGGAGAACTTGGGGTATGGCCAGGTTGGTTTGATCATGAAACCAACCGGGCCCTCGGAGCGGAAACGCTTATAACTTGAGCTCCGAACGTCCAATTGACGTTCCGTCGACTTTGTTGGATTTCGCTTAGTGAGAAGGACCTGTTGGTTTACTCTTCTCGAGGTTTGGATGTAGTTGGAGTGTGGTCGGGTTGGTTTTGACTTAAAAACCAGCCAGGCCCCTGGTATGAAAAAGCCAATTACTCTCAGACCGGGCGTCCGATTGACGCGCCGTCTATCACGTTGAGTTCCTCTTATCAAGACGGAACTTTGGGATACATAAACTCTGGACTACGTTTCAGTTGATGTACCGACCCCATTGGCTCGTGGAGTGCACCCTCCCGGAATCGAGCATGCTGTGTGCGGGAACCTTAGAGCTGGTTGCGACTGCGACGACGAAGATGACTGCACTGAAATCCTCCGTGGGTTCGGCAGTGATGAAGACGGCACTGAAATCCTCCTTGGGTTCGGCAGCGATGAAGACCGTACTGAAATCCTCCGTGGGTTTGACGATGATGACTACTGTTCTTATATCCTACGTGGGTCCAACAGTACTACTGTTCTTGTATCCTATGTGGGTCTAGCAGTGTTTGACTCTGTACTTGTATCCTACATGGGTCCGGCAGAGTAGCTGGTCTTGAATCTTACGTGGGTCCGAAAACTTAGCTGGTTTTGTATCCTACGTGGGTCCCAGCATAGATGAATCAGTGACTACATCTGATCATCTCTATCACCTTACGATGAAGTATACCTGTGTGAGCTGAGTCTTGACTTTAAATCATTATCTTCAATATGATTGACTTTCTTTCCTATGTGGATTGTGTTGTGCTTTCCTATGTGGATTGGGTTGTACTATCCTATGTGGACGTGACCGAACATGGGCTCGGATGTTGGAGACAAACTGGAATTGATGATTTCGGTATATGTATGGGCATATACCTAAGTAGTGTTAGATGTTACTTCGTGATTGTATCTTTCCTTTTTGGATTATCCTTTGTTGATTCTGGGAGACCTTCAGGGGTCTCGGGGTCCCTACTGAGTAGCGTATACTCACCATTGCACGGGTTATGCCTGCACTACGTTGTGTTGGATACATACGTTGGACAGTGTTGATCGTGGTTGAGGCTTGTGCAGCGAGTCGGTGCCTGGAGGTGGACCACTGGGCAGGATGTATACGGAGTGGCGGATGGACCCGAGGAGCAGAGGTAGAGGCTATCTGTACCCACCCTTCAGGTGGGATTTCCAGTGGGTGGCTCGGTGTTACTGCTATACTTTTCAGTTGATGTACTTCCTTTTCAGTTGTACTTTACTTTCAGTTTGGGTTTGTATTCTGGCCCACTAACTTTTCCACACTTACTGTTGTACTCATTTTACTAGTGTTTACTTCTGCTTGCTCACTCTGTGGTGTTTGTTCACTTTATAGAGGCAATACCTTCCCCTTTTTTCGGGATTTACACCTTTGGTGCTAGTCACCAGCCCCTGGCCTATGGGAGGCGGGCTTGGGGTAGTCAGGGCATGGGCCCCGAGGACGGGTCGTGATAGTGTGTACTTAAGAAATATTGTTTCTTCCTGAATAAAATAACACACGTTGTGTATTCAAAACCTCACGGTGTTCTTTCTGGGTTTTTCCGGATAGTAAGCCTCAAAAACTACTCCGAAACCAAAAGAAAAGATGAAACGAACATTAAAAGTGCCAAATTCTGATCTGTGAGGGCCCATACTCCCTGTGAATCAGAGTTTGGAATATTTTACATGATATAGCAAGGAAAACACATAATGATCCACCAAATTCTGATCCATGAGGTCCCATAACACCTCAAGAACCAAATATTGGCGTTCACTCAAAAAAAAACATACACAACAATACCCTATAAAAAAACATGTATTCTTATCAAGGCATCTATCACAACATCATGCATATTGTACACAACATCTATCACAACAACATGCAATTGCTCATGCATCCTAGATGACACGACAAGAATGCATGACATGTGATTTCAAGAAAGTTCCTATATGATTCATGAGATGGAATACCCTCATCTCATCAAGTTATGACAGAAATAGAACCTCAATAATTTCAACAGTAATAACACAAATTATGTGAGTCACCGAATGGTGAAAATTAGATCAACAGTAAAATTGAAAAACCAGAATAAATGAAAATAAACGAGGTCGATTGGATTTTACCTTTACATGGGTTAGTTATTCCTGGGCATAGCTTATTACCAAGTATATATTCCTTCATATCCATAGCCAGAGGCTCCAAACAGTAAATCAAGAGAAATGAATCCTCTAATAGAACTTTGTAACGTCCCAGTTCCGGAAGCCACCCAGAGGTTCCCCGTACTCGGTTGGTCACATGACCTCAAACACATTTCCCCAAATGCTAGAGGCTACCGACTAGCAATGATAGCCTTCTGTGTGATAGTGGGGAAATTATTCCCTCATTGGCAGAGTAACACAATGGAAGAGAAACAAATATATAATAGCAGAAGTAGTAAATATCCAACAATGGTAAAGAGCGGAGGACTAAAATTATAAACAACTGGATCACACACACACACAGATATATATATATATATATATATATAATGATGTATGATACATATGTCTCATAAAATAGTCGAACAAGTCACAATGCTGAAAACAAACAGTACTAAACTCATGTATAAAAGAAAATAGATAAATAGCTCCTCAACGTCGCAAGCCATTTCTTGGTCCCATTCTCTCCAGCTCCATATAAATTCAAGTACCTAAAATAGAAGGGTGATTTCCATTGTCTATACCTGCAACAATATAATTTGTTTGGGCCCAAAAGCATGGCCCAAACAGGGTGTTATTCTAAATCCCTGAAGGCAACCACCACGATATCTGTTCCTAATAGTTAGTGAATGTATGGAAGGTAAAAGTACCGAAAGCATTAAAAAGGAAAGTACTCAACAGTAAACAATCCATAGTTTCAACATTACACAAAAAATATCCTAGAAGATAAAAAGAATCATGTAACCCTCTAGGAAGTACCCATAGCCTATCCCCTCTGGTCATACCTAGAAACACAAGAAAGGAGCTAAAAAACAGGTAACCCTTTAGGAAGTACTCATAGCCATACCGTCTGGTCCTACCAAACAAGTAAAATCCACACTCTGTGTAGTAAACTCGGCCTAACCCCTGAGGTTCAGTATATAAAGATTTTCTGAGGAAGCACTCAAAGTCAATTCCCCTTATAGTCTAAGAAATTCAGGAACTCTCTGAGGAAGCACTCACAGTCAATTCCACTTATAGCCCCAAGGTCAAGGACTCTATGAGAAAGCTCACTCGGTCAATGCCCCTTATAGCCCAGGTCGTTCATAGACTCTCTAAGGAAGCACTCACCGTCAATTACCATTATATTCTAAAGAAGTTAAGGACTCTCTGAGTAATCTCCCTCAGTCAATTCCCCTTATAGCCCCAAGTGGTCCTAGGCTCTCTGAGGATTCTCACTCGATCAATCTCCCTTATTGAATAAAGTGCTCAAAGTCTCTCTGAGGAATCTCACTAGGTCAATTCCCCTTATAGTCTACTACACCTGGTTCTGACGACTATTTGTCGGTCAACGACCATAATAGTGCGATATGGCCAAAGTAAACCTACATAACTACTTGGCTAACAATCTACAGAAAGTCAAGCATGTCAGAATACAAACTCTCCATCCTATTGAAACTGGAATGGAAAACAGGAAAGGCAGCCAAACTGGATAAATAGGCCTAAACGTTCGTAAACAGAACATGCAAGGTAAAAACATCCAAAGCATAGCAATGAACCCTATTCATATCCAAATAATGTCTACGCAAGCACACAAGCATGGCAGGAAATAAAAAGGGGTAAAACAGTAAACACTCAGTACCTCGTTCAATAGTACTGGTGGAATTTTCACATAATACTCAAAGACTCTGAATGGAAAGGCAAAAACCACCTACCTCAAAGGTTCTGAAGAAAACCCCAACAAATGAAGAACGCACAAGAAAACCGGGTTGATTCTCCAAGAACCTACCTTAGATCTCTTCTCCTAACAAGAACAAGTCCATAAATCATCAAACTAGTCATCCACACACATAGATCTACCCATAACGGGTGTAGATAAAAGAAATAGAGAGAAGAGGATAAGTATATCTAAGTAGATCTAAGAAACCGAACATGAACGAAGAAGAACGTCTACATACCTCAAAAATCTGGCTTCCATTCTCCTAGAAAAGCCTTCGGATCGATTCCGGAATGATGGGAAAACCTTCTTTGACCTTAGGAGAACCAAAATTTGGAGTTATGGATGCTTAAGAGGAAGACCGACCCAAATAGAGGCAAAAATGTTTAAGATTCACTTTTTTATGATCTCACATAAGTTCTTGCATGGTTTGATCACACATTTAGAAAAACTGTGCGCTAACTATGCATTAGGCACTGCCTTGGCTGACCCTCCACGCACAGTTTGGCTGCACGATTAGACAAACCGTGAGATAACCATGCATTAGTCACTGCCTTGGCAGACCGTCCACACACGGTTTGGCCGCACGGTTAGACAAATCGTGCGCCATGCATGCCACTTTACTTTGGGATCAAAACATCATTCAAAGATCTCCCAACTCTCCCATTCATCACCCTTAAATTTATAACCATGAAAAGGGTCAAACAAGGGTCATATACCTAAAAAGAAGGTCTGTGTTCCTTCATATACTCAATAACATGGTAAGTTAAATAACTAAACATTCATGCCATTTAATCAATAATGTGATAAATAATACATGTACAGGAAATATCAATGCAGATAATATTAGGGATAATAATAATTTAATTCTCAATGATGGAAAATTATTATGTTTGGAGGTCTTGATTTCATACATCATGATATCTATATTATAAAGAATATTCATAAGAAAAATAAAAACTATAGGAAACCCCTATTTAATTTGGCCAAATAATTTGTCTCATGAGACCTGTCAACACGTTGAGGGGTGTATAATTCCAAGAACCACAAATCACCGCATGTCCAAATCATTCCAATTATATTGAATGATTGATTTAATTCTCAAATAAACTTTTCATATCAAAAAATAGTCTTATTTAGTAAAGGATATAGATTTATTTACATTTCCATATTCAGTGAAATAGTATTCAAAGTAAAAATCATAAAAAAAATGGTATATAGTTTATGAAATAATCATATCCACGATAAAAAAATATAGAAATATAAGATGAATGAAACATATAATGTAAAATTATTAAAATAAAGTTATTTCCTCAATAGAAAGTTATAAATCACAAAATTTATCATGAGATGAGACATGACCAATAGTTAATTGAAAAAATATGTTTTTACAATAAAATAATTTCCTTTGTAATAATAAGGTGAATAGATGTGAAATATTAAAATAATCATTCATGGAAGTTTCTTTTTTGTAAATCTATTAAAAATGTTTACAATAAAATACATTTCAAAAAATGGTTATCGCGGTGGGGAATTCTGTTATAACCATTTACAATAAAAACATTCATGTTGACTTCTTTTTAAAAATGTTTCTTTAGAATAATTATAGAAATATTCATCTAGAAAAATTCAAAAATTTATTAATAACATAAAATTTTTGTGGTAAATCATTTGAGTAAATTAAATTACTTTTAATTTTTTTTTAAAAACATGGAAATAGATTAAAATAAATCTAATTTAAAGATAAATAAAAGTTATTTTTATTTTCATGTAATTATTTTCATGATTAAGTTACCAAAGAGAGGAATCATTGGAAAAAAATATTTAAATTCCATAAATATCTAGTGGATAAAAAAATTATTGGATCTCATTAAGGATAAATTCTAATATTCCTTTAAAAAATACAATCAATCCCAAAAACAATTTAGAATGTACAATAATTCATTCCTCTATGGAAACTTTTAAATTGTAATACCTTGAAATACTAAACATAAAATTAATTATTACTCATCATTTATAAATATTTATTCATCTTAAACAAATCAAATGGGAAGAATATACACCACATAAATGTGAATAGGTTTGTATTAAAAAATATGCCTCAATAGAATTTATATTGAGACCGAATCCCTTACCTTGTGATTAACTATTTTTTAACATTATTTAAAATAATATACAATTATTTCAATATATTATTAATTAATAATATACCCATATACATATTTATAATATCATATATGGTCCTATAATAATATTTTATGATCATGTTTCTAAAAATATTTCATTTTTACCCTTATATCGTGTGTTAATTTCCTTATTTTATCATTCATGTTTTTTCACTAAAGTCGAAGTTCTTGTAAATAAGATATAGATACATCATATTCAAAATAATAATAATTAAATTAATAACGTATTTACTCATGAGATACAGTTTTTTACATTACATAATTTTTTTCATGTAAAATGAATTACATCACTTCATGGAGATGGTAGGTCATACGTACGCACGAGTGGTAGTATCATTTGTGAATGGGGGGAAGGTTTTGGAATTGTACGATAAGTTAATTTCAATAATATGTTTACTAAAATAATAATATTATATTTTCATTATTATCATTATTATGACTATCCACGTGAGTCATTAATGGAAAACAGATAACTTTGGTTTGTGAGGTGGTAATTTGTTGTACACAATAGTGATGGATTTGTTTCCCATTTTAGGGACAAAAATATGTATAAATATTATTCAATCAACTTAATAACATATAATTATATGATTGGTAATTTTTTATTATATTATATGTGTTAATAAAAATTTTAATTTTGTAAAAGATGAAGGAAAATGAAATATATTTGTTATGATAATTACATTCTCTTAGAGGACCCTCCTTTGGATACATTATTATGGACCTTTGGGTCAGTATTATGAGACTAATATGAGATATAAAATGAGTATAATAATGATTGAGAGATATTTGTTCATGGTTTTATGGAAAACAAATTCTCTAGAAGGGTGAATAAGTGAGTGGAGGGAATACACTTTTAAAATTGAGGGGTGGATTTTTTGAAAATACCTAAAACTGTTGAATAATGGGAAATCACTCTCACAAACAGTACCTAGAAAATTGATAAAAAATGTATGGGAGTGAATTTATGGTATATTAACACCTTTAACACATAAAAATTAATATTTTAATCATTTTAGTCCCACATCTAATGAGTTTACTTACCTTTACCATTTTTGTATTCATCAAAGTAACTAGTTTTCTAGCATACATAATTGATCCTTTTAAAATAATTTAAAATTAACCATATTAGATAATTTGGAGATAATTATTATAAATATTAAATCTAATTGAAAAATTAAAAATTTCTATATGAGTGGAAAATAAATTTTTACATATGTGCATGAAATGCATAAAACCTCGTTTTAACCTTAAACATGTTAATTTAATTTTTTATACTTTTACTAGTAATTTTGAAAAAATATCAAGTTTAAATAATTTAATAATATTAATTACTCTGTTTAAAAATATTTAATATATTTTATTCGATTCAAAATAAATAGGTTTTAGAATTTATCTTAAAACCCAACTTGTAATTTGGTTGAAAAAAAGGTTATCAAGTAATACATTTTTGAAGTATAAGATGGTAATATATTACATATATACCTATTAATCATAATTATATGGATTTAAATAATTATATTTACATAGATAAATAATATGTTTAATTTAAATAAATAATCATTAAATATTATTTAATTAATTAAAACACATAGATATTAGGTTTTTTTAACCAAAAAGAGATTCTTTAAAAAAAACACTTCCCTAAAAAATACATGCTTTTACCTCCAAATGATATATATATATATATATAATAGGGTCAAAAAATTGTTACAAATATATATTATTACACATTGTTGTAAATTAAAGGTGGAATTGTTAAATATTAAATTTTGAATTATACGTAAAATATTATTTCTAAGGGAAAATTTCAAAAAATTCATTCTAGTTTTATTTTTACTTGGTAAGATTAAATTGATGTTCATACTATAAAATATTTATTTTTGTTCCATGAAATATCAATATTTCTAATAAATTATTTTTTTATTAAAATATAATGTTCACCTACATTAATTAAGGCCCGTGTTTTATATTCTCTCATCCTAAGAAAATTTCACACATAAAATTATCATTGATGTTACAATCTAAAAAATGACCATTGTTCTTATTCATAACATCCTCTGCTTCAAACATTTATTCTTCCATTATACTATTTCTCCAATAATCCTTTACTAGTTGAGTTGTCTGATTGCTAAAAAAAATCTCTATAGTAACAAGAATATGGAAAGTCTCTTCATATAAAGATAGATCATGTTCCAATTATATTTCTTAATAGGTGAGAACAATAATTGGGTCTATAATGTACTTACATAATAATGATATATGGAACACATAATTAAAATTATAGAGAATTACTGAAATTTTCCAAATTATAAACCACATCTCTAATTATTTATAGAATTTCAAAGGGCCTTATGTAAATAAGGCTCAGATTTCCAATGTTTACTAATCTCATGACACCCATCAATTAAGATACATTTATGAAAACATGATCTCTCACATGAAATTAAAAATATTTCATCTAGTTATTGAGATAACTCTTTTTACAATTTTATATTATTTAATATGATCAAGAATAGTCTTTTCATTTATCATTTTATCTTCATCATGATTTGGGCCTACATGTTTTCTTTCCCTCATATCATCCCAACAAGTTAGAGTATAACATATCCTTATGAAATAATACCTCAAACAATTCCATTTTTATACTGGAATGGAAATTCCACCAAAGGTACATCTTAATCCCACATTCCTTGAAATTCAAGTAAACATGACCTCCAAATGTATTACAATATCTGAATAGTATTTCTGAACATTCCATGGATTTTAGGATGTTATGTTGTGCTAAAATGAAGCTCAATAATAGGATCCTTCTTAAGAAACTTCTATAACATCCAAGTAAAATTCAGATCTTGATCTGACACATTCAAAATATATGCTCTAGGAACTACTAAAAAATTATTGATATAAATCCTTATGAGAAACTCAAGAGGTAAATCTTCTCTTATGGTGGTGAGATTTTCATATTTGGTTCATCGATCATCAATAAACAATATTGTAATATTCCTTATGTTATTATTTGTTAGTCCTTTTAAAAATTCTATAGTAATGTCATCCTATATTAACATTGGAATAGGTAGATTTTTTATGACACCACTAGGATGTTGTCTCTTAGCCTTCACATACTGACAACCCAAACATCTGGGCACATAATTATAAATTTAAAGCTTATTTTTATCCTAGATTTTTTCCATTCAAATCCATTTACATCTTGTTTTGACTATGTGTATAGAGAAATTAAATCTATTAGTGTCATCCAAAAATTCTTTTTTTAGATGAGATATGTATGAAACACATAATATCTTTCAAAATTTCATAACTATATCATCATGGACAATGTTTTACAACTTTCTATCATTCAAATAATTAATTTTATTCTAAAAATTCTCATCATCTGATTGAGAACATTTTATATTTTTCTTTAAATATGGTTTTAGAATTATTTTAAAAAGGGGTGATGCCTCACCTTAATTAATAACTCCCATATCCATATTTACTATATCCATGAACATATGATCCCACTAAATACTTATTTATGTCATAACGCCTTGATCTTTCATGTTCCATGCATCTACATATTTATTTTCGTTCCCTATTCGTAGTGTCATGGAAATCATAATCCTTGAGTAGCTCAAGAAATAGTATATTACTCTAGTTGGGTTCTTCATATGAAAATATTTATTTTAGGCTCTTTATGACCATTGTATATCTCACATATATCACTACAGAAATAATGTATCCATATATCCAATGAAAATATTATACCAGCTAACCCAATATCATGTGATTGATAGTTCTATTCATGAGTGTTCAAATACCTTAATTATTAGGAAATAACATTATCATTTTGTATAAAGACCCAAACAAGTCCCTTATCTTATGCATCACTATATATTAGATACCAATCATTTACTAATGATAGAGTAAAAATAAAATAAATAACCAATATCATCTTCAATTCTTAAAAATATTCTTCACATACATTTTTTATATGAACTTAACCCCATTACATTTGAGCTCAGTTAACAAGTCAGCGAATCGGGAAACTTTTTGAGTGAATCTAAAATAATAACATGCTAAACTAATGAAACTATGTTCTTTATTTACGTTCATTAGTGTAGGAAATTTTTTTACAACCTTTTTCTTTCTAAGAAAACTAATATTTCTTCCACATATGAAATATACCCAATAAAAGAAAAGTCCTAAATCTGGATTTCAAACTTCCTAAATTTCACACATAACTCATTCTTCTAAGCACACCATGTTTGATAACTAAGGGATTCACATTGAAATAATAGATCATAAAATACCCCCAAGATATCATCATTGACTACCAGTTCAAAATATTCCAGATATTCCTTAAATACTCTATTCATTAATTGGATAAAAATTGATGGTGCATTATTCAATCCAAATGGAATTACAATAAGCTCGTAAATACTGTACCTATTTTAGATTATTTTCTTCACAATATTATCCTTTAATCACAATTGATAATACCCAATAAATTTTTCCATTTTTTTAAAAAACAATTATATCCATGAAGTTCATTAAATTAGTAATCAATGTTATTTCCCTACTATAAAAACGGGCAATATCAGCGCTCAAATCTCTCTTTAACAGCGCTAAAAAAGCGTTGTAAAGCTCAGCGCTGATAAAGGGGTCGGCCCATTTAACACCTCTTTTTTAGCATTATTAAAGGTCACCTTTAACAGCACTAAAAAAGTGTTGTTAACTCCCCGCCTACTACAAATTGAAAATCTGCAGCAGTACAGCCAGCCGAACAAGACCTGCAGAAAAACTAGTATATCAAACAGGTAAATGTGATCTGCTAATTATTCATTATGCAAAACATAATGGTACCATTAAATACTTACATTGCCCCAAAAACCCATAACACAACCCAACCAAATCCTTCATCTCAATGTACTCAACTGATCTACACACCAAGATGGATGTTACCTAAGACTATCTAATTCAAAACTCTGATCTTGTCATCAACCGACAACTTAATTTCTATGGTGCTCCACATATACACTTTAGCTCACAAACACCACCATATGATGTTTAACACCTCTATCATCGTCAAAGAACCACTAGAACCCCAACTAAAACTCCACAACATACCCAACATGATTTCTATCTTACCGTGCTTAGACATCCCTGAGAACACCAACCAATGTTATCATCCATCCTTTCCATCAAAACCACTTGTAATGGATGTGAATCCATCATCCATACATGAATCAAGGACAATTAAACTTTTCCTCAACGATTGTACCCATTTTCAAAACATAATTAAAATATCAGAGCATCAAATAGATGTGGCTTACAACTCACCACATTTGTTCCTTTTTCCTGGAGGAATTTTAAACATGCACCACATAGGTTGTAAAAGCAGTAGAGGATAGATATATTTGAGCATACAAAGCCATGAACCCAAGTTTATCCTTGAGGAAACTGATGAGTGATGTTTGTGAATTCTTTTTGGAACTAGGAATTGACTTGCTTGATGAAACACAGGAAATATCATTAAATGTACCCTCACTTGCCGAATAATTGGAACAATTTCCTGTATTGGATGCTCTTAATGTTAGATTTAGCATCCCATCTTGTTCATCAAATGGATTGGTCAACTTCCAATCTACCATGGAGGCTACCACACCACCATTACACGCAACTAATGATCAGAGGTAGCTTGATTAGCAAAAAAATCCTAAGGGCACTGGACATGAATGATCATGCGGTGCCATAGTTTCTCAGCAACCTCAATTTACCCAACATTATATAAGGTTATTTCATGATGTCCAGGACATAGAGAGAGGAGAAGAGAAGGTTAAAGTCCCATAGACGAACAACATCAACAATGAACATCCACCACCCTTTCACTATGTACATAAAAATCATATCTTTAAGAAAGTGAATGTGAATTTCTATCTTACATCAATCGAGGATGATGCATGTTGGTCAACTTGTTTTGGAAATTGTTTATCTTCATCCGTGCCTTGTACTTGCACTGATGAATTTGAAGGTGAGTATGTGTACACGATTGTTGACCTTATTAGAGAAGAGTTTATGGAAGAGTATAAGAGACATGAAGCAATGAAGATCATTAGAGTGTAGGAGAATATGTGGTTGCTACAAAAAATGTGGCAATCGGCTTGTGCAACGCGGCCTAAGTGACAACTTGCAAGTATTGTAATTTATTTTTTCTAGAGGGTTTCAGTGTAAATACATTTTGGAATGATCATTGCTATTCATTGTCTTTTAGGTTTTTTTGATAGACGAGGGGAAAGGGTGGGGTCTGCAGACATTGGAGGATATGTCGAAGGGTGATTTTGTGTGTGAATATGTCGGAGAAATGTTAACTCACGTATAACTGTGAGAGATAAATCTAACTAAGAGTAGATAAAAGCATGCATATACAGTTCTCTTAGATGGTGATCGGGGTTTGGGGAGCTTAAAGGGCAAAGAGTCCATTTTGTTAGATGTTAGATACTATGGAAATGTTGCATGGTTTATTAATCATAGGTAAACGAGGAAGGTATAGCTTAGCGCTGATAAAGGGGTGGGCCCCTTTAATAGTGCTAAAAAAGCGGTGTTAAAGGCGACCTTTAACCTTGCAACATTTCTATAGTATCTAACATCTAACCAAATGGACTCTTTTCCCTTCAAGCTCCCCGAACCCCAATCAACATCTAAGAGAACTGTTTATGCATGCTTTTCACTACTCTTAGTTAGCTTTCTCTCTCTCGGTTCTGCATGAGTTAACATTTCTCCAACATATTCACACTCAAAATCACCCTTCGATATATCCTCCAATGTCTGCAGACCCCACCCTTTCCCCTCGGCTGTCAAAAAAACCTAAAAGACAATGAATAACAATGATCATTCCAAAATGAATTTACACTAAAACCCTCCAAAAAAAATAATGTACAATACCTGCAAGTTGTAACTTAGGCCGCGTTGCACAAGCGGATTTCCAAATTGTTTGTAGCAACCACATTTTCTCCAACACTCTAATGATCTTCATTGCTTTATGTCTCTTATACTATTCCAGAAACTCTTATCTAATAATGTCAACTATCGTGTATGCATAGTCACCTTCAAATTCATGGGTGCATGTACAAGTCACGGATGAAGATAAACAATTTCCAAAACAAGTTGACCAATTGAAGTATTTAATGGTACCTTTATGTTTTTCATAATGAATAATTAGATAGTCATGTTTGTGAATGCTTTTTGGAACTAGGCACTGACTCTCTTAATGAAACAGAGGAAAGATCTTTAAATGTAGCGTCAATTGCTGAATCAGTGGAACAATTTCCTACATTGGATGTTCTAAATGCCAGATTTAGCATCCCATATTGTTCATAAAATGGATTTGTTAACTTCCAATCTATCATGGAAGCTGCCACATACATGCAACTAACGATAGGAGATTTTACTGGTTCATGCATGATATGAAGGTATTTTGGATATTTTACATTTTTTTGTCCAAATCCCAAAGACATGTGGTTCATCATTCTTGCATGTTGCTAGTGCATTTCATCTGTTAAAATGGAAAAATGGCCCATTGGAGAAAGAATGTTTTATTTAATAATAATTACAATTTTTCTACAAACATTTACATACAAGAATGTTTCATCTTTTTTATCTCTATGAACCCCTCTCAAAAATGTCCTCCAATTATACATGTCTGCAACTCTAGCAATAAAAGTCAGATCTTTATGCTATTTCTGGACAATCTTGCATCAGGTATACGACCCACTCATTTCTGAACATATCTACATCGTCTTGTGAATATGAAGCTTTTTGGCATTCATAATAGTACTAAAAAATATAAAAATAAATAATTAATAAATAATTTAAATGAAATAGTTCTTGTTTTCGAAAATACCTCTTTAGGGATGCTAGTTTGTCCATTGACAATGATCTCTCTCATGAATCTACAAACATAATAACTGTAATCTTTGTCGTTTGTTTGTTTTGGACACTGCAGAAACAATGATCATGAGGCGAGTATGTAACTTGTTTTGATATATGTTTTTATAGTGCAATTTTATTATATATACCCTGATACTTGTCCATATGTAGTACTTGCTCGGATCCTTATGCTTAGCCCCTGTCCTCATACCATGATTTAGACGATATTGGTATACCACCCTATCATAACAGAATACTCAGTAAAAGATAATATATATTAAATAACTTGATGTTTAGACCTAAAATGTAGGATGTAGTGCCTTACAAATTGACAAACCGCATCACATGCGGTTGGTTTATTGGATATCCGTGCTTTGAATCCAGAAAATAAATCTTGGGAGTATTTAAATTCACCGCAATTAGCAGCCAATGTTGCCTAAATACACAAAAAGGAATAAGTAATGAAATAAATGAGATGGTACATGTGGATGATGGAACTTTCCTTCAGTAGAAAGGCTTGGGTCATGATGGTGGAAAGCCTTGAGTGACAATGTTGGGTTTTAATGAGATGGGAAATGTGGATGATGGACCCTATCCTGAGTTATGAGGCAGTGGGTTAGGATTTTAACCTAGGACATTACCTTGTACCTTTTAATAGTGTTTTGAGTACTTGGATGATTCTTTCCCTGAGCCTTTGGGTATGGTTTGGAACATGGGTACCAATATGATGGCATGTGGTGATGATGAAATTTTTTTTATGGTACCAAATATGGAATGATCTTGTGTTATGGTGTCGTAGTAAGCACATAAAGACCTAACGTTCACTGAGTCAGGGTTCCCTAGTTAGCACATGACATCCAACATTCTTAGGTGATGTTTTTATTTTCCTCATCTATACAGGGATATGATGATATATACTAGGGGAACATGGTGTTACCCTATTGAGATGTATTTCTCACACCATGCATAGGCACTTTGGAGCATGTTCAGACCATATATCTATTTTATATGTTTGAGCATAGGTTTTACATGGGATCAATCTGAAGCATCTTGAATGGCATCGAGTGATTAGGATTTCACTATGGCCCAAGGATTGCAGTAGGGTTGGTGTGTATTGTTCAGGGGGTAAATCAAGAGGGGAAAAATATTTAAAAGAATCACTATATAAAATCTAATCTAGACATTTACCACAAACAATATAATCGAATTCTAAACACATAGGCAAACAAAATGATTCTAAAACACAATTCGAATCACAAAATTAATTTATAGAACAACAATAAATGCACAAAAACTCATACTAAAACATCTAGATATTTTAGGGCATCCACTAACCTTGGGTGAAGAAATCGATGAAGTCCAAGGAAAAAACCAAAGGGTGAGGGAGCCTTCTACGCTGCCTCGGGAGGGGAAGACCCGACCGTCGGAGTTGGGGGTGCATGGGAGGAGACGCCAACCATTGACTGTGGTCCAGAGGGGAAGAGGAGGAGTAGGGTTCGGAGGGAGGAAGATCAGCGGAAGATCCGCTAGAGTAGGGTTCACGTGGACTATGGTTCAGAGGGGAAGAGGAGGAGTAGGGTTCGAAGGGAGGATGATCTGCAGAAGAGGTTCGAGGGGAAGGATATAGTGTATGGCGGAGGTCCGGAAAAGGGAAGATCGGGGGGAAGGAAGCTGTCGTAGGGGTACAGTACCGCGACATCTTGGGGCCCGATAAAAAAGAGGAGACTGTATGCCTGCTTTTAATAAAATCGAAGACGAGTTTTATCAGCACTTTTCTAGCACCGATAATGGTGTCCTTTATCTGTGCTAAAAAAGCACTGATAAAGCCACACTTTATCAGCACTAAAATTTTAGGGATGATAAAGGATCACTTTATCAGCGCTTTTCTAGCGCTGATAAAGGATAATCTTTATCAGCGCTTCAAAAGTGCTGATAAATCTACCCTTTATCCGTTCATTTAATTAGAGCTGATAAAGATTATCCTTTATCAATGCTTTTAAATTAGTGCTAACAAAGGGTGGTGCTTCCCTTGACCATTTTTGTAGTAGTTTGTAAAGGATACTCATTCTCTATTATAGTAGAATTGATTTCCCTAAAATAAATGTACAACATCATAGATTCCTATCTCCTCCTAAAAAAGAGAATAAGGGATCCATATGGTGAAATATAAGGGAGAATAAATCCATTATGACATAAATCCCATAATTGTTTCTTCAAATCCACTAATTCCACAGTGGATATTCTATATAGAGTCCTTGATATTTGTCATGAATCAATGATTAAATCAATAGAAAACTAAGAATCATGGTTTGGTGGATGTTCATGTAATTCCTTAGGACATTAATAAATTTATTATTATACATTTGGTATATAATAAATTTTGACATTACCTTCTCTATCAACCAATTTTTTATGTCTTGAAAAAAATAATGTCATTAATAAGGGATACTCTAGGTGGATCTAAACATAACATAGATTATTAAGTCTCTACTATAAAAATAAAGAATTATATATATTCATAATGAATCGTAATTTCCTTCTAATTGTAATGAATTATTATAAAAATTTTAAAATCTAGTTTAAATGAACTATTATATCAAGTTCAACCATAGTTATAATAATAACTTATAAAAATAGGTAACTTTTATATATCATACTGGGGAATTCCTGAGCCATCCTTATTGTAGTGATACTTTCACTATGAGTTACGAATGGAAACTCCCTTCTTATGGTTATAGGAAAGTATCAAATTTACATAGAAATCATGGATGATATAAAATAGATTAAATGTCTAGAATTATATAAGAAATTGTATTACAAAGATCCTATAATTAATTAGCATGTAACGACATTATTAGGCACTTCCACCACCCCAATTGTGATTACATATTATTTCCCTTGTACCCATAGTATATTTTGTGGTATGTTCTCTCGATTCTTGGCAAATTGGTTTGAATAATTCATCTATAATTTCTAGTTGAACCACTTGATTATTATGGTATCCTTATTTTATTTATATTCAAATTTCAAATGACCCTTTTTTGTGAACTTGTATCAAACTCTATGTCCCTTTCAATCATTTTACAATACATTTCTTCCAACAATTTTCACACAATGGAAATTGATTCATCTTCTTCATTTTCATTAGAGAATTGCATTTTTCCTGGTTTTTATATAACCTCTTCTTCCCTTGATTCCCATTAACTCGATATGATATGGATAATTCATTCTCTATTTTGGTGGCATATAAAACTATTCCATCATAATAAGTTTTTTTAGAAAAAAATACCCTTCTTATACTTGGAGTAACCCTTCCATGAAATGGTAAATCATACATTACATATTGAAAATGTAATCTATGACATACCTGGATAATCTTATAAGGTAGACTCATACTCCGCAACAACTTCTTCTTATTTTTCCTTAAGAAGAGGAACTTTCCACTCATTCATGCTCATTACTCACAAGGTAAATAAATTTTCATTTAATTTTTTAGAAGATCTCAATTCCATGTGTTGATTGTTTATTTATCCTTAGTATTCTGGATCAATGATTATTATTGATCTACATCATCCTTGATAAAATACCCTAAAAGTGTAACCCTTTTCTTTTCATCAGAACAAAAATCTTGAAATGTCTTTTCAATGGGCTTAAGGTCACATCTGTCATTTCTAATTTTTTATTTTATTAAGTTGATTATTGTATAGTTTACAATTTAGTTTATTATGTTTGTTATTATTATTATTATTGTTATTATTATTATTATCATTATTATTATCATTATTATTATAATTATTATAATTATTATTTTATCATTTTTATTATTTTATATACTTTTGAAAATATTGGTTAGAGTGTGGACCGAACCGATTAAAATTTTACACTCTGCTGATTAATGAATAATTTGGTCTTGGTGGTGTCTAACGCATGGGCAGGGGACAGTCAAATCCACGCGGCCTCGCCCGGGTCACTACGCGGCCTCACTTGGTTCCCCACATTCTTACCTGATGTTCAAAACCAATTAAGTAAAAAGAATTATTAATAATGAAATAAAATTTAAGAAGGATAAATTGAAAAAAAAAGTGTGATAGAAATATAATGGATTGTTTCAATATTTAAGGAAATTATTATCATTATTATTATTAGTTATAAGGATGAAATTTTATTTATGTTATTATTATTACTCCAACTATTATTAATATTAATATTATTAAAAGGGTAATTGTTGTTGTTATTATTATTATTGTTATTATTATTATTATTGTTATTATTACTATTATTATTGTTATTCTCATTCTTATTTTATTTATTATTGTGATGTTTTTAGTTTAAGAATATTATTTTTATTGATATTAATAAAATTATTATTTTTGTTTCATTTATTTTGGTTTTATATTTTCTTTTCTTTTCTTGTTTAGGGTTTTTTTCTCTTCTTTGGTGCCCTCCTACCCAGGCCATCAAGCCCCACCTCTTCTCCCCCATTTTTTCTTTCACAATGCAGCACCTCCCCTCTCTTGCTTCTCGTCACGCCACCACCCATCCTCGTCGGCTCTGGTGACCGCCCAGCTCCCTGCCCCCCATCGTGATCCCTGTTTCCACCCTCCTACCCACCACGCCACACCCCTATGCCCCCATCAATCCATAGTCATGGCCTTCCACCACCCTCACTGGACCATCCCGACCACGGCCTCACCCTGACAGACCTGCTCTCTCGGCCAGCCCCTATCCCCTCTACTTTCTTCTGATCACCGCAAACCCCCTACATGGTTTAACGGTGGAATCCCCATATCCCTCCTCCACTCTGTTTTTCAATTCATCACCCCAAGACCCCCTCCATCCTAGCATGTTGTGCCCCTGTCTTCTACTCGGGATTCCGTCGGGCCGAACTAAATCTGATCCACTGGACCATCCTCCCCTTGGCTCACCGGCCTTCCCCTCTGCTCGCACCCCTACTCCACGGTTAGCCCATCACACCGCATTATCTTCCGGAGAGCGGTTCCATCCAAAAAACCATTCATCATCCTCCCTTGGCCACTGCTCCTTAGTTAATCCCCTTCTTTAATTTATTTTCTTCTCCCTTTGAGTTTTAATTTTTCCAGTAGGTTTTTGGTTCGATTTAGGGTTTGATTTAGATTTTATTTTGGTTCTAATTTTTGTTTTAGGGTTCTATTAGATCTTTTTGTGGAGTGTTCCTGGTGTGATTGGAGTTTCTCACCAATCGGTGGGAAATTCAGCATCATAGGTAGGTGGTTCTACGTTTAATTATTATTTGATGAAACAATTTGCAAGCTCAATTTGTTTATCATATTATATAATTAATTCAGGGAGTAAGAAGTTGATTTTTCTTTTTTTGAAGTATGAATTGCATTGAAATTTCTTAGTAAATTGTTTATATTATGTGTGTTCTCTATTGAGAACTTTGTTAGTTATTTTTAACTTATGCGGTTAGCTTATTAATTTGTACAAGTGGTGCGAACTATATTTCTGGCATGGTGTCGGGTGCGTTTGGTAGTAAGAGAAGTTTTTGCTTGAGTTTACTGGGCATCGTCAAGTGATTGTTTTAAATTGTTTTATAAGCTTTTACTCTAGGATAATTATGTTTTGTGGTTTATGAAAATGTGTTTTACATATAGTGCAAGGTTTTCCATAAAACTATTTTTGTGGCGCTGCTCACATTTTAAAATTGTTTTCGAGTGCGTGTGATGTTGTAATGCATTTGAATGTATAAATAGTTACCTTAGTGTGTTTAAATTCAGGTTACATTCTTTTACTATTGGTTTATATATATATATATTATAGTTTATGAAATTATACACTAGTGGGAGTCATGTTTGGAAAAAAAATTAGTGTGTGTCTTATTAAAAAATGGTATTTATGTGTGTAATTGGTGGTTTGATTAATGATAAGTGAATTTAAACTGTGAAGATGGTTTAATTGAGTATATAACCTATGAATATTATGTTTTGAAAAGATCTTTGGTGTGCGTATGGTTTTAAAAGATGGTTTGGGTGTGAAAATGATTATTTCGTGTGTGTAAGTACCCTGTTTGGATTTTATGCATATGTGCGATGTGTGACATGAACTTAGAACTTGTTTGAGCATAAAGAGGGAAGACCAGGTAGCTAGGAGGGTGGACTAGACTAGTGATCTTGTGTTCCAGAGGTGACTTGACCCATTTTCACTAGCCGGACTGACGATTGCAACACTAAATAAACATATGTTTTTCTCAGGTTCGTGTCCTTTTAAGCCACATTTTCTGAGGGTCTTGGCCTTCTAAGCCACATTTTTTGATGGTCGATGCATTCTAAGCCACGTTTCACCGAGACACGAAGATCTAGGGACCCAAGCTAGTTAACACCTACAAGGCCCCTCCCAATTTTGGTTCTCATTGGTTACTTTACACTCATCTATGTGACACATTGGATATTTTAAAATGTAACGGTGTGTGTGTGTGTTTTAATTTGTGCTTTTCCATTTGAGTATGTTTTCCTTAATCTCATTTTCATTAAAAGTATTCAAGCATTTACTTCTTGCTTTAATTAAAATTGCAGATGTATTTTTCATTTAATAATTATGTATGGAACCTTTTATTGGGTGAAGTCCTTCTGGGATTTTGGCTACCACCCTGAATAAAACTTTGGGTGTATGTAGTTTCTGTTTCTTTTGTATTCTAGGTCTAAGCGTTGAACTCAGCGATGGTGGTTTTAGTCGTTGATGGTGTTCCCGTGCATATTGTTGTTTGTGGAGTGTGGATGTTACACCCCTATGGTTGCTTGGAGGTTTGAGTTTTAGTTTTAGTCTCTTTCTTTGTAGTTTATTCTTGGATTTTGGTTCAAGTTGTAAACCATTAAATATGATTTTTGTTTAAGGGTCTATTTGGTTGTTAGTTCACAGTTTTATTTTATATATCTTATTAGTGGTTTTTTGTTAACTATTTCGGGTAAATAATTCCCACATGATATCCTTGATACCTGGGCACTTGTTCCAGCCCATGGGGATTGAGAACGCCCTTCGGGCCATGTCGCGGACTGGGTCGAGCACTGGGTCAGATGAAAACCCAGATTGGTTCGTTAAAAAATGGTATTATAGGGAGGTTTTCTCTCTTGAGTCGTGTACTTTTGGGACAATTTCAGGGTAGACCAATGGTAATGGTGTCAGAACTCGACGTTCTAGCTACGAGCAAGGTTCTTGGCCAGCACACCTCGGGGAAAGACTCATGTTACCAGAGTAAGTTGAGTTTTGTTCGAGTCTTTGGTCCTTGTGGTTACTCTTGTTAAGGGGAAACGAAAAGGGAGTAGGTTCACAGGTCCCCGTGAGCTCACAGGGTCTCGAATTCCATGTGGATCTGGGGACGCTATCCAAGAATACCCTCTGTGGAGGTGGTGTGATTGGCATATGGTCGCCAACCATATGTCCCAGTCACCCGCTAACACAAGTTCCCTCTTACATTGTTCCCCTTTTATTAGTTTTCGATTCATGGAAATATGGTATTCAAGTTAAATTGATTTGGTCTTGGAATTTTTTTTGAAATGAATATCTTTAAAAAGAAAATGATTTGTGATATTTAAAAAGTGTGGGTTTAATGTTTTGGTTTTGAAAAAAATAAAAAGGTCTGTTTTTGATCCTTGGTTTTCTCCTGGAAAATCACATGCATGAGCGTATATAGAAAGAGAAATGGTCAATGGCACGAGCTAATGAATTCCTAGATGGACATGAGGTGGGTGCCGGTGTGGCATGGGAACATGCTTGTATGAGGCCCATGGTACACCATTGGTGTTTGTGAAACCCACTAGCTTTGCTTGTTTTCAAAAAGTTTTGTTAAAAAAGAATTTGTTGTTTTAATAAATGGTGACAATGTGGTGTGTCCTGGTGTTTTTGAAATGTTGGATGTGAGGCGTTTTGAGTAGAGAATCATTTTTCAATGATTTGTGTCCTGAGTTTGAATTCTGATTTTTATGTTTCTTTGAAAGCGTGTGGATAGTGAATTCTTTTGGAAAAGTGCTTCGGGAAGACCTTATAGTGGTTCCCCTGTACGTTTAGTATTCTCTTGTGGTATGTTTTGACCATCGGACCAGTTGGGTTGGGTCCATGGTTTTCTTTCTTGACTAGTGCATTCCCCCCCATAACGTGTTAACATGTGATTGAAGTGCGGCCACATGAAATTCTACATTGTCCAACCCTCCAGTTGATCAGAGGACTCTCTTCATGAATTATATAATTGAACTCAGCTCTTCTTTTTACAACTAAGCATAACCTCTCGCATCGGGATGACATATCCGAGGGGAGTTGAAGAGAGATTTGGCCTCTTTTTGTTGTCTTAGTTGTTGGGTATGAAGTTTTACATCATTGCGTCTGAAGGTTCCCCTCTGTAAGCGGTGAAAGGAATTCCAATAAGGAAGGGTGAAGGCAGTTTGGAGTTATCGGTGTTGGCCGATGTTTTTAAAGGACGGTAATGATTCCATCAGCCGCAAGGGTAATGTTTGGTGACCTCTTATAGTGAGTTCTCTTGGAAGAGCCAGGGTGTATTTTGTAGGATCCTTCGAGAAGGAGTATTAATTTTTCTAATAAATGAAGAGTGTTTGTCATGTGTCTTCCTTTCTTAAGTCACTTGGTTAAGGTGAAGAAGTGATGAATGTGCATCATCGAAACCTAGGTTTTGGTGGGTGTGTCGTGATGGATTTGTTGGATGTCATGGTGTGTTGTGTTTGATGGTGTGTGTCGACTATAGTGTGTTTGCGTGTGAAACCAAAAAGGAGAAGCTTCATTTTCAAGACTTCAATGCCTAACTATGAGGCAGAAGATTATTCAAACATCAGGACTCCAGCCATAGACCTTAGAGTGAAGATAAAGTGTGGTCAGGAACCCCGAGAGTGTATGGGACCCCAACCATATTTATGTCATCTGTGTTGGAGGTGAAATTAGTTTAAATCTTTTCCTGTAGTTGTTCCATTGTAAATGACCCATTTGGGTATGTGGTATTTTTTGTGGCCATAAGGAGGTGTAGTCTTCTTTTCACTTTAAAGTCTTGGGAGTTGCGTCCCACCGGATGTAATCACTTTTAGTGGTCCTTATGGGGTCTGCTGGGTAAATTGGTCTCAAATTGGAATAGTGATCATATAGGGAAGCGAAGATATTGGTTTGACTTCGGTCATGGTTTTGAAACCGTAAAAGTTGGGCCCCGCCCTCCCTGACCCTTTTGATGGGGTGTTTGGTCACCATCGGTTAATTTTCAATGTTCTGTATCTCTTATTAGTTCTAATGGTGGGGAGACCCATGTTGGGTATCGCATGAATGTCTCTGGAATGAATCGGTGTTGTAATTTTCTTTAATGGCGGGGAGTCCACATGAACATCCCCATTTCGGTCTTCCATTCTCGCCTTGGGTGTTGGTAGGTTCTTAATGGTGGGGAGCCCCCCGGGCTTCCCTATGTTGGCTTTTTGGTTCTGTTTCTAAAGATGGTCTAGTGATAAGTGATAAGAGTGTTCCTTGGACGTTGTTTGATGTTGGTTGTTCATTATATCCAAATGGTGTGGTTTTAATTTAATAGTTATTGAGATGTTTCGTCTTGTGAAGTTGGTTTCCATGGCTGTGAGAGTTCATTTCCTTGATCTCTCAACTGGAGGCATTCTAGATCTTTGGGGTGGGTGACACATATTAGAAAGTATTTTTACGAGTTTCATAAAGTTATATTTGTGTCACTCTCTTTGGTCATGATTCTTTTTCCTCTCTTCACTTGATGTTTGTGGGGAACCCCTTTGATCCTTAAGGGAGTGTGGTTTTCTACTTTGGGTTTTGGTTCTAGTTGTGGCTTTCCAAGGACAGAATGATTTATGGTGGGGAGAATTTTCACACCCGTCATTTCTAATTTGTTTATTTTATTAATTTTCTGGGCCTCAGGTAGATCAGGTCAAGGCCCGACATAAAATTTATGAGTTCTTATTTAAAAACAAGTGTTTTGACCTTGACTGCGTCTAGCGCACCGTGGTTGAAGTCGTGTGGCCTTTCTTGGGTCATCACGTGACCCCGCCTGGTCACTGCATTCCTTTCTTATGTTCAATTAACAAAATAAGATGAATTAAGAATGGTTTTAATAATAATATAATTATTAATGTCACTTCAGTATATTATTATTTTTATCTTGGATAATAATTTAATTTAGAGTATTATTTTTATTATTAGCATTTTGTTAAGTTGATTATTGTATAGTTTACAATTTAGTTTATTATGTTTGTTATTATTATTATTGTTATTATTATTATTATAATTATTATAATAATTTTTATAATTTTTATTTTATCATCTTTATTATTTTATTTACTCGTGAAAATCTTTGTTAATGTGCGGACCGAGATGATTAAATTTTTACACTCTGCTGATAAATGAATAATTTGGGCTTGACAGCATCCGACGCACGGGCAGGGGACAGTTGAAGCCGCGTGCCCTCACTCGGTTCCCCACACACTTTCCCGATGTTCAAACCAATTAAATAAAATTAATTATTAATAATGAAATAAAATTTAAGAAATATAAAACGAAAATAAAATAAAATAGAAGTGACATAGAAATTTAATGGATTGTTTCAATATTTAAGGATATTATCATCATTATTATTATTAGTTATAAGGATGAAAATTTATTTGAGTTATTATTATTACCCTAACTATTACTAATATTAATATTATTAATATGTTAATTATTATTATTGTTGTTATTATTATTATTATTGTTATTGTTATTCTTATTCTTATTTTTATTACTATCATTAAGGTTTTAGTTTCAGAATACTATTAATATTAATAAAAAAAATATTATTAGTTTTGTTTCTTTTATTTTTATTTTATTATATCTTTTCTTTTATTATTTAGGGTTTATTTTTTTTCTCTTCGTCGGCTCCCTCCTACCCAGGCCGTCGAGCCCCACCTCTTCTCCCCCCTTGTTTCTTTCACGCTACAACACCTCCCCTCTCCTGCTTCTAGTCGATCCACCACCCATCTTCACCGGCTTTGACGACCGCCCGGATCCCCGCCCCCCGTAGCGATCCCTGTTTCCTCCCTCTTACCCACTACGCCACACCCCTAGTCCCCCATCCAACCACTGTTGTAGCCTTCCTCCACCCTCACCAGACCATCATCCCAGCCACGACCTCACCCCACCAGACCTGCTCTCTCACCCAGCCCCTAATCACCTCATCTTTCTGGCTGATCACCGCACACCCCCTCCATGATTGGCTTGAGGACTCCCCATCTCCCTCCTTCACTCTGTTAGTCGCACCATCTCCCCAAGACCCCATCCTTCCTATCATGTCGCACCTGTTCCTTCTGCTTGGGATTCCATCGCGTTGTATTGAAGCCGAGCCAATGGACCATCCTCCCCATGGCTTTCCGGCCTTCCCTTCAGGTCGCTCCCCTACTCCACGGCCAGCCCGTCACACCGACCTATCTTCTAGAGAGCGGTTCCATCTGAAAAACCATTTTCCTGCCTCCCTTGGATGATGCACCTAGGTTAATCCCATTCTTTACAAGTGGTGTGAAATGTATTTCTGGCATGGTGTCAGGTGCGTTTGGTTGTAAAAGAAGTTATTTCTTAAGTTTAGTCGGGAACGCAAGTGATTATTTTAAATTATTTTATAAGCTTTTTCTCTTGCCTTATTAAATGATTTGTTTTGTGAATATTTATATTACATATAGTGCAAGGTTTTCCATAAAACTATTTATGAGGAAGAGATCGCATTTTAAAATTGTTTTCGAGTGCGTGTGATGTTGGAATGCATTTGAATGTATAAATCATTACTTTAGAGTGTGTAAATTCATGTGACATTATTTTACTATTTCTTTGTATTTTTTTATGGTTTGTTAAATTATGCACTAGTGGGAGACATGTAAGAAAAAATGTTTTAGTGTGCGTCTTTTTTCAAAAGGGTATTTAGGTGTGTTAGTGGTGGTTTGTTTAATGATAAGTGAATTTAAACTATGCAGACGGATTAATTGAGTATGTATACTGTGGAGATTAAGTTTTGAAATGATTTTTTTGTAAATATGGTTTTAAAAGAGGGTTTGGGTGTGAAAAATTTGATTTTGCATGTGTAAGTACCCTGATTGGATTTTATGCATAAGTGTGATGTGTGAGATGAACTTGGAACTTGTTTGAGTACAAATTAGGAAGTTTGAGTAGCTAGGAGGGTGGACTACACTAGTGGGATAGTGTTCTGGATGTGACTCAGCCTGGTTTCACGGGTAGGACTAATGATTGCAACACTAACTAAACATATGTTTTTTATGTTAGTGGCCTTCTACGCCACATTTTTTGAGGGTCGTGGCCTTCTAAGGCATCTTTTCTGCGGTTCGTGGCCTTCTTAGCCACATTTCACCAAGACAAGAAGATCTAGGGACCAAAGCTAGCTAACAACTATGAGGCCTCTCCCATATTTGGTGCACATTGGTTAATTTAATCTCATCAGTGTGACACATTGGTTATTTTAGAAAGTAAGGGTGTGTGTGTGTTTTAATTTAAGTTCTTCCATTTGAAACTGTTTTCATTAATCTCATTTTATTTAAAACTGTTCAAGCATTTACTTCTTGCTTTAATTAAAAATGTATATGTATTTTCATTTAATAATTATGTATGGATCCTTTTATAGGGTGACGTCCTACTGGGTTTTTGGCTCACACCCTGCATACACCTTTTGGTGTATGTAGTTTCTGTTTATTTTTTATTCCAGGTCTAAGTGTTGAACTCAGTGATGTTGGTTTTTTTCGTTCATGGTGTTCTTGTGCAGGATGGTGTTTGTGGACTATGGATGTTGCACCCCTCTGGTTTCTTAGAGGTTTGAGTTAGATTTTTAGTTTCTTTTTTTGTCTTTTTTTTATATTGGTTCAAGTTGTAAACATTTAAATTTGATTTTTTTTAAGGGTCTATTTGGTTATTAGTTCACAGTTTTATTTTATTTATCTTGTTAGTGGTTTTGTGTTTACTATTTTGGGTAAACTGTTCCCACATGTTATTCTTGATACCCGGGAACTAGTGCCAGCCTATGGGGATCGGGAACACCCTTAGGGCCATGTCACAGACCGTGTCGGGTGCCGGTTCGAATGGAGACCTGGTGTGGTTCGTGACACTTAATCCATTACTCGACTACCACTGGATTGGTTGTCTGAATAAATGATAGAGAATTATATCACATAAAGTGACATAAAATAGGAGAATCATGTTGTGGAAAACAAGTTGATCCATTTAGGAAAGGTTATTTATCATAAAATGATTAAGTATCTATAATATATACATGATCTATTTAGTTACAATATAGACTATATATGCTTGATAAGTAGGTAAATATCTACATTTTCTAGGAGTATCGACACCGATATTCCTTCTAGGATCCATTTCTTAATAATTGAATAATATGTATTATCTCATAAATCTTTTAATTTTAAATCATAATGTATAATTAAAAATGTAGTGTAACACTAAACATAAATAAAAAATTCAGGAATTTTTAATCTCAAAGTATTAAACATGGATTTTTCGGTTATCTTTATTTTCAAATGATTCATAGTGAATTGTAATGAAAATGTGAATTATCCTCAACATATCCTCTGGGAGTTTTAGACCTAGGAGAAATAGGTCTCTTTTTTTTCACTAGGTTATGATTCAGTCAAATTGTAATGCACAATGTTTAGAGTTATTACCACTAGGTTTAAATATTACCGAACCACGTCCACTTATAGTAAACAAACATAGATTAATTTCTAGGAAAATACACATCATCTAGCCTTTCCAAAACATTATGATACTATTCTATAAATATCCTCAAATTCTATTATATGGTTATGTTCCCTAATATATGTTTTCTTTAATATAGTTCTCAAGGTTTACACTAATTTTTTTAATACCAACTATAAGAACATAGAATCCAGTAACACATAGTCATTTTCTTCTTTTTTACATTGGTATAGATATAGTGGGTAAAATCCCAATTGACATGTCTATTTAGTAGTCTTTGAGATACAGATACAAACATGGTTCCCATTTTACATTGGACATAAAATATAAAACATAATAATGGAAACAAATTAAAATACTTAAACTCGTTCAAAAAAATATTCATTATACCATGGGGAAAGGAAAAAAATAAGTGTGATATCATGTTATTAATAAGGGTTATTTAAAGTGGTATATATCATGATTAAATAATGTGTGATAAAAA
Organism: Viscum album; assembly: GCA_963277665.1. Lineage (NCBI taxonomy): Eukaryota > Viridiplantae > Streptophyta > Magnoliopsida > Santalales > Viscaceae > Viscum > Viscum album. Next base: position 1,110,667,704 of record OY728123.1, read on the forward strand.
TATCAAGGCAAATAACAGACCCTACATCTCATTTAACCAATAACATGAATATCACAGTTAGATAAGGAATAATCAATATGAAGAGGTTAATAACTAAACACACAATCCATGTAATCAATAACTAGAGAACAAATTTCATCCATGGATAATATTAATGAAAAAAATATCAGGTGTAATAATAATAAAAAATTATCAATAAAGGGAAATTCAGAATTTCTGACAACACGGTCTCAAAATCATGATATAAATACGATCAATACCCTTTATAATAATGTTTAAATCTACAGGTAAAACCCAATTAATTTAAACAACTTATTTATCTCATGAGTCCCGCTGATCTATTATGGGGAAATATAATTCTGGACCCCACTCATCACTGCATGTATAAATCATTCTTTATATATCTAATGATTTATTTAATTCATGAATCAATATTCCATATAAATTAATATTTTTATTGATTAATGTAAATGTATTTATAAATATTTTCCCAACTAATAAAATAGCATTCAATGTAAATGTAACACCCCAAGCTTCCACATTATTCTTCTCTTTGAATAATACAATATTGGGCGATTTATGCAAAATTGAGTTCAAGTGCACCATGACCGATCAAACTAGCTGTTTAGAAAACAGTTATGAAAAGTAATAACAAAATTTTTAATTTTATATATATCCAATATAATTTAAAAATTCATCTTTTGTGTTTCATAAACATAATATAAGGACAAATTCAATTTTTTAGATATAAGAAGAATTTTAAAAAAAATGTTGTTTTCCCGCCTTTTAGTGGAGAACCCTTTCTAAATAAATTATTTGACAGTTTTATATATTCAATTTGATGAAATTATATTCTTATTTAGTATAGGGACATAAAAATTTAGTTTGGATAAATATTTTGTGTTTTTCTGGTAACTTTCATATTTTGATGAATAATGAAAGATACTAAATTTTAATTGAAAAAAACTTTTTTCATCAAGATAATTTATAATGTTAAATTATAAATTTTAATGGTTTTGAAGTATAATTAGATTATATTTTTATCATTTAATCCAATTATTATCATTGGAAGTAATTTCACTTTTAAATCGAACATAAACACATATAAATCTTTTGATAGTTTTTACATCCCAAAAACCCACTTTCAGTTTTTGACAATAGGACTTAATTTTAAATTAATTAATGCAACTTTTATTTTTTGAATTTGGTAAAATAGATATAATTTTTTGGATTCCGAATATCTGGATTAACTTAGGGTGAATTTTTGGTATTTTTCTGAAAAATTTCAATTTTTCATGAATAAAGAAAAACACTTAGGTTTTTATTTAAACCAAATTTTCATTTAAATAATTATTTATTTCATTTGAATTTATTTTAAGAAAAAATAGATAAAAATTACCTATATTATTTCAATTTAATTAATTGGAGTCATTTTATATTAAAATTAGATGTATAAGATTTTATTGATTTTTTTAACATCTTTTACCCACCTTCTAGGCACGTTAGAAAATTTCCATAAAACACAATTTTACCATTTATATGAATTGAATTTAAAAAATACGAGAGATGTGGTTGACATAAATATGTAAAATTTTGTTGAATAATATGAAAATAATTTTTGGTAGATAGTAACTTTTGAGTTTTATTTACCACAGTTAAAAGTAAATATGGTAATTAAATGTAAAATTGATATTATAGTTACCGTAACACGTGTAATAATTCTATTGGATAAGTTTGTTTAGAATAAAATAAACCTTAGCCATAATATAGGATCCTTTTGGGTCCACTAGGTTTATGTTATGACAATTATTATTATTTTATTTAAAGAAGAGTTAAAAGTGTTAAATTCAAATTTTAATAAGTAAATCATTTTTTTATGGGGTTTTACATGAGATAATTTCGACTATAAATATTTATCATAAAAAGAAAAATATTTCCTATATCATGGAATTTTATTTATTATTTTTTGAAATTAAATAATTAAATTTATTTATGGAACAATGATAATGTAGTAATTACCTTATTAATGAAAGATTAAAATAATTGATATTATAAATATTAAAATAAATTTAAATTGAGACTTTTATGCATTAAAAAATTTTCTAGGTTAATATTACATGTTAGGGTTAATTGAATTTATTTTTTTCAAAAAAATAAGATATTTATGACTTTCACAAAAACAAAATACTAAATATTGTCAAAATTTACGTAAATGAGGTTTTAAAACAAATACTATATTATTAAGTGATATAATAGTCTTAAAAATATAATTTTCGGCCAAATGACTTATATAATAATAGATATGTCATTAATTAATCACAAGTGGCTCTCTTTGCACTTTATAGTATGTTTATTAACCATATAATATAAACATACAAGGAGACATGGTAAATGTTAAACTATTTAACCAAGAGTTAAATCTAAAAGATAAGGTTAATATGGTTACCTAAACTTATTTAAAACCTATTGGTTGAGAGGTTTTTTACCCAGACCCACCTTAGCCTAAACATTAATCCTTTTAGAGTCATTATAAAAAAATATATTGAATAATAAAATAATATTTCATGGTTTTCCTAAAGTTACCCTCACCTCTCTTATAAAAATATACTTTCCCTTCTCTCCGAATCACACCTCTAAAGCCCTTTAGATCATTCAAAACCTGCTCAAATATCCTACCAACTACTGTCACTTCATCCTAGAGGCCTTACTTTGATCATAAATCCAACCTATGGATCCCTTTTGATCAAATCAAAAGGAAGCACCCGAAGAAGATGTAATTATTTCATCACCTCTTTCGTTGTTCTTTTCTTCTTCCACTTCCTCTTTCTTTGTTGTTTCCATACCAAAATAATAAACCTAGTACCTTATAAATATTTTTTTGTTAAAATAAATATGGAACAACCATATTCGTCATATTAATGACAAAGTCACCATACGTATGTACGTACGACTTACCGTCTCCACATCGTGGTGTAGTTTGTTATTCAACACATAATTATTTGGATGGGTATAATAATGAGTATAATGGATGTAAATAATAAATATAAAATGTTAATTATTATTTTTATATCAAATACCATCCAATTACATACAATTTCAGCATCACTAGAATGGTATTTTCGCTCGGGTGTACATACAGATTTCTGTCTCCACGAACGCGATGAGATTCATTCCCCATCGTAACCATTCAAGAAAAAGTATCATTTTATGATAAAAAAATAATGTTTAAGAACATAATATAATTATAGATATAAATCAAATACATCCTATCAATAATAAACATGACTTACGTAAAAAAACTTTTAATTAAAAATGAATCAGTTAACACCCAAAACAACGATACTACTAAAATATTAATGAAGCAATATTAAAATATCAAATATGAAATCCTATTTATGTATATGTCATTGTATAATTTAATTAAAATTATTTCACCATTATAAAAGGTTTTAAAATATCCTCTACTACGGAAACGTACAAGGTAAGGGGTTTTCATCTCACTTTTATTCCCGTGAGATTCATGCCATATTTTACACTATTACTTTTTGTGTGTTTCATGTACTACCCATGATTGTATTCATTGTGTAATATAAATTAATTTATGGGAATTTAAATTATCATTGTATGATACTTATTTCATGGGGTGTATGCTTTTTATGTTACCAAATCGGTATGGGAATTTCAATTTTCAATTTCCACTCATTCGGTTTTACACAAACATCATTGATTATTTTACTGAAAGAATATGTGTGGAATCACTATTTATTTACTTATGTAGTAATTTATACTCCCCTTTTTGTGGATACAATTTTTATTCAAATAATAAATCCATTGATAAATTCTCAATTCTTTGCTAAGAACTTGATAAGAATAATTTTAACTAAATTTATATTCATTTAGTTAAACATCCTAGTCATTGGTGTTGTTTTTACAAGAATATGTATGAATGTCCTCGGATTTATTTACACTGAATATATAATCATATTGAGTGTATTTATATTTTTCACATATAATCATGTCACTGAATTATCCTTAACCTAAGGATATATTGTTATTAATGGATTTCATCTCAACATACATTCCATTGATACTTCTTTATTGTTATGCACCAATTCACTTTTATATGATGTATATACTGTACTTTAACATAGTATATCATGCATCCCTTTATTCTCATGATATTATAATGTTTTTATTACCTAAATTATTTGAATTGAATCTTCTCTCATTTGGTTAAGAACTCTAACTAAAATATCATTTTAAATTTTTTAAAAATTTATTTTTCTAAATCTTTCTAATTTAAGTACAGGTTTTAAAAACCATTTTAAGGATTTATTTATTTGTAAATTAACGTTTTAAAATTAAAATTCATTTTAAAATTTTCAAAGGGGTATGGTCCACTTTGATTCAAAAATCTATTTTAAACGGATTCTTGATAAATAGTGAGACTTTGAAATGTTTTTAAGAAAAATAGGAATATTTATCTCAAATAGTTTTGATGATTATTTTAATCTATGGAAATATCCTTCATTATTCTTAATTTAGGTTAATTTATTATAATAAAATCTTTCATATTGTGTTTAATGAGTTATGTTTGACTATGGATGTGCTATTTTTATACCATTCAGGGTGTGTTGTTAAAATATTGATATTGCGTATGCTAGTTTTAATATGAATGTTTAGATTATGTTTCAACATTCTAATATGAGGAATGAATTGGACATAGTAAGTGATAGGTGGAGCCCTATATATCTCTTTGATGCATCAGTAGGTCTCTTGAGACAAACTAGTATCTTGGCATAAGGCATCGACAAAATCTTATTTGTAGTCTTGGAACGAGGCCTTGACTATGTGGTTATGATGTCTTGCATTATTCATTCCATCATTATAAAATTAGCTATTGATATTAAATGTGATTATTTGACTGTTATAATATCCTTTTGAATAAGTAAATTACATTATTTGATTTATATTTTCCATATTATTCTGAATATTATGTTTAAAAGGTTTGTTTTTTAGTCTTATACAATACATTATAAGTTAATTTTTATTTGTGAAAGTTTATGCTATATTGTTATCCTTTCTAATCATTTGAGCTCACCCCTTTATGTGTTTTATATTCCCCAGGATGGGTAGATTTATATCAAGATTAACCTACAGGAATAGGCTAAGGGATATGTTTGTGTTCAAAGGGGACACAATGTGGTTTTTCTTTATTTCATGATGTAGTGTAAAACTTATATATGTATCTTGTACTTTCAAGGATACTAAACTAATAGGTATTTTGGAACTTGATCTCTTGTGATCATATCAATGATATGTAATAATGCACCGACTCTGGGTTACTAGGGTCAGAGTGTTACAGTGAAAATTGTATGTAAAAATTGTATACATTTTAGGAAATAATAATATCTTTGATAAAAAACTATATGAATCTAAGAATGAATTAATATCTAACGAAAACAATCACAAGAAATTGATATTCTCTTGTAAAAGTTAACAATCACAAAATTAATCAAGAGATGAGTGGTGAAAAACTGTTCAATGAGAATATATGTTTTTGAAATAATATCTTATACTTTTAAGGAATAAATGGAATGTAATTTAAAAATTAATATAAGATTTTAAAAATTATTTTTATTTGTAAAACCATTGAAAGTGGGTAAAAGAAACTATATTTTAGAAAACTATTATGGCACTGAGGAAATATCTTGTCGTTGTATATGTTAAAAAAATTTCCATTTTATTTTTTTCATAAACACCCCTTTCCAAAAATATATCAAATATTCCTCTAAAAACCTTTTTAAAAAGTCAAATATCACATAAAATGTACATGAAAAATAATTGAGTAATTAAATGTGATTTTGTAAAATATTTTTGAGAGACTTATACATAGAAGAAGGGGGAATTTGGATGAAAATACAAGACCCCTAAAATATATAGTGGATAATATAATTTTTGGATATTGTATAGGATAAATGAAAACACCTCTTTATTGAAAACAATTATTCCTTAAATAAATTAAGATTGTACAATAATTCTTACCCCTTCTGTAACTTTTATATTATAACTCATTGAAAGAATAAAATAGAAATTGACCACTAATTTCCAAAAATAAATAATTACTCATTTTAAATACATTAAATAGGAAGCATAAACATCAAAAAAAGTGAATAGGAGAAAATTAACCAATATGTCTTATTGGAATTGAAATTGAGATAAAATCTCATACTTCTAATTTACCTTTATTAAAACAATATTTAAACTCATGTATAATGGGTTTGAGCATGTTATTTATTTATAGTATATTTATATTCACATTTAAAATATAAAATTTGATCCTATTATAATATTTTATTACTCATTGCATAATTATATTTCAACTTTACCCATGTTTTGGGTGAAAATTTCCATGTTTTCTCATGAATTTATTTTCATGAATGTCTCTTCTCTTGTGCATAGGATACAGATCCATCATGTCAAGAATTATATTAATATTATAAATATAATATTTACTCATTAGATACATTTTTATAACCACTAACATTTCTTAGAGAAACCTCCATTGAATCTCTTCTTAAGGAACCAAGGATTGGAATTTTGGGATAACCTTAAGCTCTAGAATGTGACTAATAATTTTTTAATGAGAATTTGGTAGGGGATTTATTCAGCCAAATGTCTTGATATTTATGAATAAGTGAGGGGGTGGAGTTCCATTTTATAACTGCCGTGGAGTTGTATTTTTTGTAAATACCCAAAATAAATCAACAATGGGAAGTCACTATCACCTAATGTTCTTCCAAAATTACTAAATAATTAAATTTAGGGATTTTAAGGTAATTAAAAACCTCAAAAAAGTAAATATAAACATTTTTTAAACATTTAATTTCATTATATTTTATGTTTATTTACTTTTACCATTTTAGTTTTCACCACGGTAACTAGTTTTTTAACTTAGTTAATTAATAAATTTAAAATAAAATGAAATGATCCTTGATAGATAATTTGGACCTAATTATTGTAAATATAAATTCTAATTTAACCAAAAATATATGTGCATAAAATTTATTTTAACACAAGCACATTTAATATATCTTTTATAAACTTAATATTGTTAATTTATTTTAAATTTTTTTTATTAATCACTATAACCTAAAATTATGTTGAAATTTGTACCTATTATTAATTTTTATGATAGTTAATATTGAATATGTTTCATTAAATTAAATTCACATAATTTAAATATATTATTTGAAAAACCCCCTTAATTCGTGTCAAAATACATATTTCATGAAATCCATTTTCAAGTATAATATGATCTTATATTAACTATATGAATATAATTCAACATTAGATGGATTTAAATTATTTTGTTATATAAATAATAATAAATTTAAATTAAATAATTAAATTTTAAATATTATTTAGATTAATTATAATTAATAGACATTATTCCTTTTTGGAATTAGAGTATTATAAAAAGAACAGTTCTTTGAAAAATAATTTTTTCAAACTGCAAATGATCTTCTATTTATTTCTATAAATGTGATTATTAATAAATTTTTAATTATACATGTTATTTAACATTATTATAAATGAATGGGGGAGGTTTAATTTATACATTTTAAATTATTCATCAAATCTTATTTCGACGGGAAAAGATTACAACATCATTCTTAGATTATTTAGACCATGTATGTTCAGAATCGATATTCATCCTATAAAATTTGGATTTGTGCTCCATTTAATATTACAATTTTTATTGACTAATATTTTTATTGAAATATAATGTTCACAAACTATAATTGAGTCTCATGTGTTACATTTATATTGAAAATTTAGTGATCATTGCAAGGGATAACCTAACATAGAAATAAAATGCCTTTTTTGAGGTTATAGAAGATAGGAATAATTAATTATATAAGGGGTGTGAAAAATATATAATTTTTTAATTAAAATTAAAATTTAACCAAATCAATTTCCTTTGGGTAATTATTAATAAATAAATTTTCATAATATTATTGTTTTTCAATGATTCCTTTGGAAATGTTAAGATCCCAAAACAATTTTATAATGTAAAGAAAGTTATTAGAAAGTTGGTTATAAATTATAAAAAATACATATTTATCCGAATGATTGTATTTTATATTAGGGAGGCTATTGAGAAAAATATTAGTGTAAAATATTTCATACATGAAGATATAAATCAATGAATAATAATGCAAGGATAAATGAAAATGAAATATTAAATAATCCTACAAATAAAGTCATACGTATTTTTTAAATTAATTTCCTATAAAATATCAATAAAAAATATTATTCACATCTTCTAAGACCACATAGTAGATGATTTGGGAATTATATAAAAAATAGTTATGGGTTAATATGTTATCCCATAGATTCAATAATATAAAAATATTTTCATACTTTATATTCGAAGTACATCTATCAATCCTAATAATGTACATTTGGGATTATCCATTAATTCATTTAATTAATTATAGGAATTTATTACAAGTTATATTATATGGTTTATTATTTTTATCCCTTATAATTTACCTCCATGGTTGTGCGTGTATAAAATATCTTTTATTATTTTGATGGTCATTATAGAAGAAAAAATGCCTAGAAATGATATTTATGGATACCTTCAACCAACCATGGAGGGAAAACATGGATTAAAAATTGTGTGAATACATATATTTAACCAAGAATAATATGTTAAAAAAATATCTTTTAGATGATGCATGCCTTTTCAGGGCATGCTAATTTTTCAGTTTAGAATACTCATACTAGTATGACATGTCTAATTCGTGACTTTTATTTTAAATATAAAATGATAACATACAGTGTAAAATAGTGGTATAGGGTTTATCATCAGCTTTTTGATGGATCAAGAAGATTTCAATTTATTAAGTCATTAATTTATGGACAAACCACTTTGAGGTTCCCTCCGAAAATGTTATCTTGGGAAGCTATTTTGACACAATTATCAGTCTTTGTTACAGAATTTGGGAAATAATATTTTTTTTGTTGATGGTGGTAAAATATTTTTTATCACAGCATATGTAATTAGAATATAGAAAAGGAAGAAAAACATATATTTTCCAAACATACTTTTTAGGAGTTTCAAATGTTACATCATAATATATTTGTTATTCACATTGGGAAGAATGTGTTAGATAATGAGAATTTACAATACTAAATGAGCAGGGAAAAATGAATTATTGTCTTAATGAATGTAAATAATTATAATAAATGAATATAAATAAATTATCTATAGTAAAATAATAATTATATGTATCCAAAAATATTTTTGTATTAAAAAACCATGAAAATTATGTGTCCCTTAAAAATACATAAGGAATTGATCGTATGTTATGGATTTTCTACTAACATTACATAATGTGTTTTCTTAAAACATCACACCATAAATGAACTAAAATTTAGAACTTGAAAATTTAGATGTATCAACTTCCACCATTGGAATTTCATAATTTATTACCTGATAAACTAATTGTAGTCATAATTTAGATTTTCATGTAAACAAGAAAACTCCATGAGGAAAATTTAAACATCAATGATATTAAAAAATTATTTAAAAAAATGTGAGGACACTTTTTAAAATGGATATGATATTTCCCCCCTTCATTTTTCACTATGTTGATTCATTTGAAAGTGAATTTGGTTTCGAAAACTGAATTTATGAAAAAATTACAATATCAGATGATGTATCTCATAGAGATGTATTGTGTTTTTATATTTACCCAATTATTAAATTAGGTTTTTCCAATTCAAATAATATATGTTTATTATGATTTAATTTATTAGATACCATGTTCATTTGAATTCATATATAAAGAACAAATCTCAACCATAAGAATCTATTGCCGAAGTTTACACGGTTAAAGGTTGTAAAACATTTTATTTTTGGTACTTGGATATGATAACAACTCAAATTATATTAAATTATATTGTAAATCAATAATAATTACAATTTTAGGCCATCTAGTTAGAAATATATACCTATTTTCACTAACTCATATGAAGTACATACAAGTACAAATATTTTTCAACAAAATTGTGATAGTGTGGAAATATTAAATAAATAAATTAATAAAAAAATATGTAGATAACTTTTTCATCGAAATCAAAATTTTATAAAAATAAAAAATCATTATTAATATAGATATTATTTATTTGTTTTCTTATTCTTTGTGTTCATAGTAATTTTTTACATTTGAAATATATTGAAAATTACATTTTATGAAGTTTTATATTTTCTATCTATTTTAATAGATCATGAATGGTGATAATTGAGAAAATGATTTAAAATATTTAGCTCGAGGTATGTTGAGGAATTATAAGAGATTAAAATTTTATAATATTAATGGTTTCATGTTTTATACAACTTATCATGAAGAAGGTTTTAAATAACAAAAATTTTGTTTCTTTAAAAAATTATATTGTTGAGATATTATATAATGTTGATTATCATTATCAAATAAAATTATCATGGATAATTTTATAATGTGTTGTTAAAATTCAAGTTGGAATGATATTCACATATGTATAAATATATATTTATTAATGATTACTTATATGAACATAAATTTTGATGGTCTAAGTATACATCTTAAGAGGGGGTAAACTGAGTTCTCAATTAAATTACTATTTTAAAAAAAAAATATTAAATACCTTATTTTTTTTAAAACACCTAGTTAATCAAAACCATGGAAATATATTATGTCAATTTTCATATAGCTTCTCAATGTGTGATCAATGATCAGTTAAAATAACCATTAAAATAAAATTATGATTTAAAAATAAATTACCTAATCAAAAACTCTATATAGAACAAAAAATATGATTAAGAATTAGAGTAATGTTTTAGTGCATATTTTAAAACAGATAGAGTTTTGAACTATGAAATATAATGAATATTAATAATAAAACAAACAAAATAATTTAAAATTGGGGTTAGGTCTCATGTTGAGACTTAATCTCCTCCACATGGAAATCATATTTGGTCAAGTACTTTATTAAAAATAAAATCTTGGTCTATAATCTAGGATGGTTTTAGAGACATCAGCATGGAATTTTGTCTAGGAAAATAGCCTCAACCATAGTTTTATATGGAATAAAAACATGAACATGTCATTCACAACAATTTCCATAGTTATAATTAATAAAAAATGATTAAAATTGTTAAAGAGTGTTGCTAGCTCTCTAGTAAAGTATATGAGACCATGTTTTTTAGCTAAAAAATTCAAACTAAATAGAGCTCAAATTTCAAGAAAAAAAGATAAAATTATTAAATATAATAAAAATAGGTTCTTTTCAATATAAATAAAAGTATATGTTCATAGGTCCTTGAATATGTCTCAGTTTGAAACTCAAATAGTTTCCACAAAACATACAATAAAATAGAGTGTAACGATGGTCTAAAAATCCATCTTTTTTCAGTTTATAGATGTCTAGGATTCTTCTGCACAAAGGTTAATTAGATATTATTATTCATTCAATGTATTATGATATTTATTATGTATTCATTTATCATGACCATATATAATAAATAATTCTTTTAAATTTATATCACTATCATTCCAGTTAACATTTAGAGAATATTGATAATTAAACTTGAATCCTCGTACTGAGAACAAAATCAAGAAATTATGTCTTTCACATTAATACATATATGTATTATATTTAAAATAATGATTACTAAATCAAAATATTATTAACTACAATTAATTCCTTAAACTAACCTTTATAAAATTATCTATTCAAATTAATCAAGATATTAATGGTAGAACTCTTGAAGTGGCTCATTCCGGCGATAAAATCGTTAAACAGTATCATAGACAATCATTAGATCATCCAATAAGTATATTAATATGGATTTACATAAAATTGATGATAGATATATCTAGTGATATATCTTTACAATGGTATATCTAACATGATAGTAGATCTTTACCATGGTAGATATGTTGAGTTATATACGTACACTATGGTAGCATTCATAACTAATGGTATATCTATTGAACCAATGATTGATCATCACAGAAACAAATCTATTTATAATTTTTATAGAATAATCATTACTATAACAAAAAAATAAATTTTCTAGAAAAATTAAAAACATTATTTTAGATCATAAATATAAATATATTCTAACAATCTCCACTTTCTTGATGATCATGAATGATGGAATTTTCTACAATGTATACATAAAAATACAAAGATAACTAAATAAATATGAATAAGGTTCTTATTAATATTTCAAATTATGAATGTGATAATTACCATCTTAAATTATATTCAAATATAATCCCCCTTTTGGGATTATCTAAAATAAGAAGGAAAATATAAAAAATAAAAGAAAAAAATATAAACAATAGACAGTTTTTATTAGGTATAATATATAAAGGTTAGATCCTAAAAACCTATTAATGGAAAATACATTCCCTATAAAAAATAATTGATGTCCTAGCCACTCTCTTCCTGAGGAGATAAAGGAACCACTGGATCCTTTCCTTTTCTTATAACAAGAGCTATATAGGTTGATCCAGATGGTGTAAGAGTGGGTAGTGGAAATTCCATGACTATTATAATCCTCATATATTAAATTTCCTCAATTGGAGTCCTGATAAAATAATCAAATTCTAGAGAAAGGGGTAATGAATATGGTAGAAACGTGATAACATAGAATTGTATACCCTGTGGTGGCACTATTGTAGTTCTAGAGGCATACAAAATGATTTTCACCAATTAAAAATATATAAAATAATTTCACACTATTATCTATTGATTTAAATAAATACTTATTTTCTTCAGTGAAAATATAAGGAAACTTTTCCCAAACATTGATTTGATTCACTTTCCCCTTGAATTCCCTGGTCACATTAGGATTTCTTTGATTCTATGAAAAAAACATAAAGTGATAATTTTTCTCATTTATTATAAATATTGTAAACGTAATATTTAATTACTTAAGTGATAGTATCTTTATCATTCCTAACATCCTTCAAGGATTCTATAATGATCTTAAAAGTATTCTCACCATGTGGCTTTATTTTATGAAGTTTCTCCTGATGAGATGTAGTAAGATCACCCATTATAGAATTGAACTGTTTTTTATACAATGTATTTGATCATATCTACATCAACTGAATAATTTGTAATAGGTTTTTCATGAGATTTTGAATCACCAACTATCAGCATATACTGAAATCTCTATTGAAGAGATAACTTCCCTTCAGGAAGGCTCCCTCCCATCTCCTTCATAATGGATCTTTCCTCTTCCATCTGATCATAAAACCACTTTTTTCATTTCCCAGTTCTGGGATATTCAAAATCATATTGGGATAGATACAAGAGAAGACTAATTTGATAATCCATCTAGGGTCAGATTCACTTATTTTGGTTTCTATAAGAGGTTTGGATTTGATCAACCCACCTATATATGATAAAATTATTAATCAGAATTAATCTAATCCTATTTAATCAAATATCTAAAAGGATGTGAATTTGAACGATGATGATATAGATCCCTCTCTTAGATAGGCAAGGCAGTCTGCTCTTGTTTTGACTCAGCTATAGGAACATCGGAATGAAGAGCTTACAATTGGACTCCACATCAATCTATTCAACATGATATCCCTTATGATCTTCTATAAAAATAGAGATTGAAATTCTACGATGATCAAGTGGATTTCTAAATTAATTATCCTTACCATATTCCAACTCTAAATATTTAATCCCTAGTTAAGGAGCTCTTGGGATTGATCATCCTTAGAAATTTCACTCTCATCATCTCTATGAGAGAAAACATTATCTATTGTCTCTCAGAATCTGGAATCTCATCACTATTTCCTTATTAAATTTAAAAATCTTGGGACTCAACACCATTTCTACTTTTTTTAATTATTAAAAACATCAAAAACATCTACTAATATCTCAAAAGAATATCACTCAGAAATAAAATTATTTGAGCCTTTAGTTTCTATAGAATTTTTACCTTTACATAGTAAAATATCTCTATCATAAAGGGAAATATATGGACTTGAAGGTCCATAATAAAAATAAGGTATTTTTTACACATTATTTTCACAAAATTCCTCTACCAAAATAGGGATTTACTCTTCTTTAATAACTCCATATTCCCCCTCTTGGACAACAACCTCAACTTCCACATCAGAAAAATATACCAAAACTTCACCTGCCTGTATGAAAAGATCAATAATATAACTAGGTATGAAAGGGTTCTTTAGAGAGTTAAAATTATCATAAAATATATCATTATGATCCACATATTTTTTTAAATAAAGGTACTAATTAACTTTCATTATATTACAAGAAAAATGGCTTAAATAGAAACCTCTAAAATTTATTACACCATCTTTGTCTTCAAGAAATATATCTTTGGCTTCAAACATAACCAAAATAAGCATGGTATAGATCAAATAATTAGAACTTGAAGAAGTTTTCTAATTTATTTCGGGTGTATCACTATGAATTTGCATAATTTTATCTTATCTCCCATTTTCACAAGAAATAATAAAAACACATCTTGGTACCTCATGGTTCTTAATTCCCCCTTTATAGTAAAAAAAATGTGTTGGAAAAAGATAAAAAATATTGTCACTCTCCATTAAGATCTAAAATTCTGGGACTTCAAATAGTATAATTTACAATTAACTCCAATAATTAATCCTCATATATGAAAAACTCTCTATTACTGGGAATATAACCTAGAAAATCATCACATATAACTTTTTTAGGTACTTTGAGACATATTTCCCAATGATTTGTCAAAAATTTCACTTCTTTACTATCAATCAAATCCCTACTAACATCTATCTTTTCAATAAATAGATTTTATGAAAACTAATATAATTGGTTAACCAACCTAGGATAGAATGGTCCTTAATTACTTAAAAACTATTCTATACATCCTTGGATCTTGGTCACAATGATCACTAGAAACTTACTAGAAAATAACCATTCATTATATATTTCCTCTCCATAAAAAAAATTAAGATAATAGTTTCTGGTTGTCAGGTTCAACCATAGTGGATTGACTAGATTCACCATATGATTTCTTGGAGAGACGTGATCCTTCATGAGATTAAAAAAAACTGGATTTTAATCACACCATATTTGACCTAATTTGAAGGATGATAGATGAAGACTATGATTGTTTTGATTCAAGAGAGAATTGAGAAGGGAGGGTTTGAAAGAAGGGAGATAGAGAGGGTTCTCAAAATGTGATTTAATCAGAATTTATCATTTAGTGATTCAGAGTTGAAAAATATAATAAAATATACATAATTAAACCCAATGATAATTTAATCATATAAAACAGGATTGGCAGAATAAATCTGAGGAAATTTTAATTGTAGATCTAAAATATTGGATTATAAAGGGTGGATCACCAATGGTAGATCACCGAGAGCAGAAATTCTTATAAAAATAAAATCTAAATAAAAATAAATATTAATTATTTCTCATTCCTAGATCATGTAAACTATATACTAATCTCTAAGACATAAAAGGTATTGTAATTATATCAGTATGATAATGTTCAGTTCCAAATAAATTCAATATTTATATAAATTTTTTTGGAAATGATCACTCAAAAGTGTTGTCTTATATCAATATGTTTCATCCTATAATTAAATACATGATTTATAGAAATATTTAACTCACTTATATTAATAAAATATATATAGGAATTTTGAAATTCATTTCCATAGTCTATTAAAGTGTGTTTCATCCAGAAAATATGATCAAACAAACTTACTGTAGCTATGGAATCCTCATCATTAGTAGACAATGCAATAAAATTTTTCTTTTTACTCACCACGAAACTAGTGAATTTCCCAAAAGTGATATGTTATATATATTTTTATAACTAACTTACATCCACAAAATATGAATCTAAATAACTCTCTAAATAAAATGATTTTATTTTATGATAAAAAAGACCCAATTTAGTTATAAAATTGAATTGTAAAAAATTATTTTCCCAAAAACTAAATATTATTCATTGATATTTTTCTGAAAATAGGAACATATAAATATATTAAAAATTAAATATAGTTTAATATCAGTTAAATATTTTAATATTCCAATCATAACTCTATAATTATTTTGATGAATTATTTTTCCAGTTTCATCAAGATCTAGTTTATAGGTTATACTCATGGAAGTATCACTACTCTTTGTGCAATCCATATGAAAAAAATTTAAAAGTCATTTAGTGTACTTACTTTTATTTAATGTTATTATAACTTTATATTCAGAAATTTGAAACCCAAGGAAGAATTTAAAATAACCCTTTGAAGTCATTTCAAATTCTCATTGCACCATTTTCAAAAAATTAGTAAACAAATAATATCAATAAGTTCCAAAAATTATATCACTTGAATAAATTTATACCACTAAAATATATTTTGAAATTATTTTTATAAATAGAGTATGGTCAGATATGAAATTTTAAAAACATTTAGAAATAAAAAATTAGTTGTTCTTATCATACCGAGATCTAGGATATTGTTTTAAATAATATAAATATTTTTTAAATTTAAAAACATCATTTAGAAATTTATAATTTTTAAATCACGTGGATTGTTCAAAAAAAAACATCATAAACTATAATCCCATTTAGGGATAAACACTTATCATTCATCTGATATATATTGAAATAAAAAATGTACTACATAGTAAAGAGTCATTATAATAGCTTTATTTCTTACTGTGGTGAAAATATTTCATCATAGTTAATACCATATTCTAAAATAAAATCTATCAAAACCAATCTGTATTTTTTCTAATAATTGTTTCTAACACATAAACCTTAGTTCTCAACACCCATTTTTTTCTAATCGTCAAAATTTATTTAGGTACATCCAATAGTTCTTAGAAATTATGTCATCAAATTTGTTAATCTCTTATTATATTTCCATTATATAAAATTCATCATCAATTGAATTATTGAAATTCTAGGGTTCAAGTTGTGGCCAAAACATTTAATGTTCTAATTGATTTATATGAGAATCTGGAGTTTATGTTAATTTATCTTTTTCTTTAGTTATATCATCTATGGGATGATATTTATGATTTTTGAAGATTTTAGTAAAATAAGTACAAGATATTTCCTTACCCATACAGGTTTGATTTCAGGTTATACATCAAAATTGGAAGATTTTTCTGCATTTATAATAAGACAATCATAAGGTTTAGTAATTATATTTAGGTTAGATAGATCATATTCAAGGTTATATAAAATATTCTTAGACTCATGTGGATCTGTTTCATGAAACAAAACATGTACAAATTCCATTAAAATCTCAGTTCCTTTATTAAATACCCAATATGAATTAGCAGTTTTAGAATATCCCAAGAAAGTTATTTCATTACTCTTGGATACAAATTTTTCATGATTAACATTTATATTTAGAATAAAGACTTTGCAGCCAAAATCTCTAAAGTAATTAACCCTTTCTTTTATCTCATTCCATAATTTATATTGGGTTTTCATTAATGGTCGTCATATAAGAACTCTATTTATTATGTAGTAGGTTGTATTTTTCCCAAAAATAAATACATAAATCATACTCACTAAACATCATTTGAGAAATTTATTAAAGTATTATATTTCACCTTTCCAATACAATGTTCTATTTTGGGGTTATAGAAGCATATCATTTATGATTATAACCAATTTGTGATCATAATGATTCAAAATAATTAGTTTCAAAATCACAAACATGACAAATTCTTATTCTCTTAATTCTATGTCCACTATGATTTAGTAAAAATTTATAATAGTTAGTAAAATATGAAAAAGATTTAATTTTATGATCTTGAATGAATGCCCAAGTGCATCTAAATAATTAAATTGTTAGAATATAAATGTAGTTCCTCCCATTCGAGCAATAAAATTTATAAGGTCCATACAAATCCATGTGAACCATCTCTAAGGGTTGAGAAGTTGAAACATATTTCATTGATTTGAAATTGATTTTGTGTTGTTTACCATTTTGACATGGGTTTTATAATTTATCATTTGGGAATTCTAGTTTATGTAGGTATTTAACTAACAATTCCCAAGTTATATTTTCATGTGAATGATTATTGAAATGTTCTAGCCTTTTATTCCATAGTCATGACACATAGTTAATGGAATTTATATAGGAAATTATTTGGGAAAATAAGGAATCCTAATTGACAACATACATGTTATCATTCCTGAAAGTAATGAAAACAAAACCATTTTTCGAATTAAAAACTTTTAAGGAATTATTTTAAAAATTAATATAGAAACCATCATTACATAATTATTCGATGCTATATAAATTGTACATTGATCCATCTATAAATGAGACTTTATATATTAAAATAGTATTAAAGTTACCAGTTTTAGGAAGTCCAATTATTTTTCCTTTTGAATTTTAATTGAAGGAGACTTATCCACCATAAAATTTGATTTGGTTATCGAAACCTGAGTAGTCTATAATCATGTTTCCAGATCAGTCACTATCTAGATAACAAAATTTCTTAATAGAGTTTTCAAATAAGTTTCCTAAAAAATTTATCGAAACCAAAAATGAACTTGGTACTCGTATTTTATTAGGTTAAAAGGTGTTAGTGATAAGGGATTTAAGAACAAAACAATATTTAAAAGATTTATTATTTTAATATTTTATACTTTTATAAATAAAAAGACTGTTAGGTCCAAAAGAATAAGAAGTATTCACAAAATCGATAGATGAAAAAGTCACTTTTTTTATATAACTATAATATTTTACAAAATACAAAAAAAACATTTATTTTTTCTATAAATAGTTATTTGAATGACAGATTATTATTATTTCATGGTAATTTATTTCAAATTTTTATTAATGAAATAATTATCCAAAATTATTTTGAAATGTTGACACGTTATTTATTGAGTTAAAAGAAAATTAAAATCAATGATTTTAAAAATATTAAAAGATATATAAAATGAAGTAATTTTTATATTTCATGAATTTTGTATAAAAGTATAAAATTTTATTATTTTGTGAAATAATTATATTCTAATTCAATTTCTATCAAGTTTTTCTCATATTCAAATAAAACAAATAGTAAAAAAATAAAATTCGTAATATTTTTTTAATAAATAATAGTTTATTAAATTATTTAAAAATTTTAAAAACACAATAATTATCAAATTTATTTGTAAATGGTTTAAAATAAATATTGTTATCTATTTATTGGATAATTTTCCTTTTATAGTAACTATTCTGACCCATAAATAGGAAAACAATTATTATAATGATAATTGTAAAAAAAATGGATAACATAGATTAAAACTAAAATATAAGGTTAAATACCTAATCTAAACAAGTAAAAAAATTATTGGATTATATTATTTCAACAAATAATTATAATATATTCAAATTATATCTATTTGGAGACCATTTTCTGTCACGAACCAGCCTGGGTACCCTGGTAACCCAATAACTGAGCCGACCCTGACATAGCCCGAAGGGTGTTCCCAATCCCCATGGGTCGGCTACTAGCTCCTGGAATCACAAAAAATGCATGTGGGAATGATTTCTACCACAAGAATGCGGAAGATTTAGACAAAAAAAGTATTCATTACAAAAGAAACTCCACCGAGAGTAATGTACCAGAAAACAAAGTGGCATAAAAGACCAAAGTACTAAAACCCAAGTAATAAAAAGGAAAAATCAGCCCCACAATCCCTAAAGACACAATACACAATGAGAAGATCAACAGCTGGATCCTCCTCCAAGAAATTCCTTCCCTTTGCTCGAGCCTGGAAGAAGGAAATATAGAAACACCTGAAGGAAAAAGTAGGGTGTGAGCCTAAGCCCAGTAGGACACCACCAACGATTCCGCAACAGATTCCAATTATAGATTATCCAAGGAAACGCTTTCAATTTTCAAATAAACAGGTTTGGAAATTCAAAAGAATATTTTAACAAAACATGTTATACATTTCAAATGATGGAAAATCAATTTAACCATAGGATTTACAATGATGGAATATTCCTAAAATAATAGATTAAGTAAAACATTTAAATAAAATAGTTTATATAAATTCTGCAGGCATGTATGTAGTTCAAAATCATTTGCATACATTTATATCTCAAATATAAATAAATAAGCGAGCAAGATGGTCATCTACCAAAAGGTGCGATAGTGTTAACCAGTTATAGGATTCCGCACTCTCTATGTAAACCCATCAAAATTTGTATACACACATCCCTATAACACTGGCCAAAGGAGACTCGTCACTAACCTGTCGGGGATGTGACCCGTCGCAATTATGTTTCAGAATGTTGTCGTAGTGTAGAGTGTATCCAAATAACTCAATAACTACATAAGGCTTGCATGATCTCTTAAATTATGGGAGAACTATTTTAAGAATTATTAAAATACAATCAATCCCATTATTCCATTTCAAAAGTTCCAAATTCATTCCATTTAAAACCAAAATAAGTTTTATTCAAAACATGCATTTTTCACAATATAAAACCACTAGGTTTCTATCAAATCATTTTAAGCCATTTTCACCAGTTCAAAATCCATTCAAAACCAATTCCATCATCACACAATTTATTTTCACAATTAAATTCAACAATTTAATTGAAATAATTTTTATCAAACCCACAATTTAAATTGAACAATTTAAAACAGGAAATTTCCACAAACACACCCAATTCAATGGAATTGGGGTTTTCCAAATTTCCATGCCAAAACCATTTCAAATATCTTGATTCACTGGAATCGAGTTTTTATCAATTTAATTGAAAGAAAATTTGAGAAATTGATTTTAAATCATCAATTGAAATAAATCATTCAAATACAATGATAATCAATTTGGTAAGTTGGGATGGAACCACCAACCTCGAAGGTTTTGACCAAAACCACAATAGTTGGGAATGCTCAAGAAAACCGAGTTTCTTCTTCAAGAACCCACCGTAGATCTCTTCTCCTAGAAATATCACAACCAAATATCATAAAACTTGGTACCACACACTTAGATCTACCAATAACGGGCATAAATCTAATAAACCGAGAGAAGAAGAGAAGTAGATCTAAGTATATCTATGATACTGATCAGGAACGATGAAGAACGATCACATACCTCAAGAATATGGCTTCGATTCACCCAGAGGAGACTTTGGATCACCTCCAGAATGATGGGAGAACCTTCTATGAGCTTAAGAGAAGACAAATTTGGAGTTAGGGATGCTTAGGAGGAAAAACTAGGAACTTAGAGGCAAAAAAGAGTGAGATCCACAATTTAAGGATCAAATTTAAGTGGCCACACAGTTAGTTCGCACGGTTTGAAAAACTATACACTAACCATGCGTTAGCTTTTTCCTCAGTCACCCTTCTCGCATGGTTTGGCCGCACGGTTAGACAAACCATGTGCTACCCATGCAGAATATACTGCCTCCAAGGCCAAATGCGTATGGTTTGGCTGCATGGTTTAGACAACCCGTGCGCTGCCCATGCGACTTCCCCTTTACCCCAAAAAAACATTTAATGTTCCCCTGACTCTCCCAAATCACTACTCCAAAACAGAGGTACTTAGAAACATCAAAATTACCTGAAAACGTAACATGATGTTATAACCTCCCCACCATAATATCTTTCTGTCCCCAGAAAGACTATGAAGAAACCTCCACGTTAAAAAGATGAGGCCACTTCTATCTCATTAGTGCCTCCCTTTCCAATGTCTCATGAGAATCAGAACCATGCTGCCAAAGTAAACAGACCAGAGGTATCATTCTCCCATGAAGTACCTTAGTCTCAGAATCAACAACCCTAACTGGTCATTCTGTAACAGACAAATCTGGTTGAATATCAAGATCGCTCCAGCTCACAATATGAGATTGATTAGAGATATACATTCGCTCCTGCAATACATGGAACATGTTATGTATTGATGTCAGCTATGGTGTTAGAGCTAGATGGTAAGAAACCTTCTCTACAAGAGAAAAAAACCTCAAAAGGTACCACAAAATGAGGAGCAAGCTTCCCTTGCCTCCCAAGCCGTCGATGACCTAATCGGGGTGAAACTTTCAAGAACACCTGGTCACCAACTGATAACTCTAAAGGTTTATGGCGATGATCAACATAATAATTGTGCCGAATCTGTTCTATCAACATTCTATGACGAATAAACTGGATCTTAGCTATCATCTCTTGGACCAAACTCGGTCCTATCAAAGAAAATTCACCAATCTCTGACCAACATAAAGAAGATTTACAAGGACAACCATACAAAGCCTCAAAAGGATCCATTTTGGTCATAGAATGATAACTATTGTTATAAGAAAACTCAATTATCCCCATATGATCATCCCAAGATCCACTAAAGTCAAGAACACATGTGCGGAGCATATCCTCAAGGATCTATATTGCTCTCTCTGTCTAGTCATATGACTGTGGATAGTAGGTTGTGCTCAAACGGACCTGAGATCCTTGTGCCTCCTGAAGACCTCTTCAAAAGTGAGAAGAAAACTGAGGATCTATATCAGAGACTATAACAGACGGAACTCCGTGAAAACGAACAACTTCTTTCACATAGATACTTCCCAACTCCTCAACTTTGGTTTTATCTCGAATAGGTATAAGGTGGGCCGACTTGGTCAGTCTGTCGATCACAACCCATATTGTGTTCTTCTTCCTCTGGGTTTGAGGTAACCCAACCACAAAGTCCATCGAGATTTCATCCCTCTTCCATGTAGGGAATGGAAGTTGTTGAAGCAAACCTGAAGGATTCTGGTTCTTGGATTTCACATGCTGGAATGTATAGCAATGAGATACAAACTCAGCAATTTCATGTCTCATACATGGCCACCAGAACTGTCACCGAATTTCATAGAACATCTTCGTGGTTCCTGGGTGTGCAGCCCACTGAGAGTTATGGAAACCCCCCCCCCCCATCCCATCATTCCTTGCTGCTAACGGCACAACGTAACAGTTTCGATAACACAGAACACCCTATTTGGAGAACGACCACTGAGTGTCGGTATCCCCACCATAAAGAGAGTTCCTAATTCTATGGGATTCGTCATCCAGTTGTTGTTCCTAAATAATGAACTCGAGGAGATCATAAGTTAACTAAACACTGGATAAGGAAACATCATTCCACTTCCACTGAACTCTAATATGCAACTGAGCAAAAAGAGACATCAAAATCCACTCTTCTGAAGATTCATTCAGAGCATGTGATGGAAGTTTCCTACTTAACGCATCTGCAACTACATTCCATTTCCCCAGGGTATAGGCAATGTCAATGTCGAAAGATTTCAGGTACTCCACCCAAAGCCTTTGACAGAGATTCAAATATTTTTGAGAGAACATATAACTCAAGATCTTATGGTATGAATACACAATAAACATTTCTCTATAAAGATAATGTCTTCAACACTTAAGTGCGTGCATTACACCTGCAAGTTCAAGGTCATGGGCAGGATAGTTCTTCTCATGAGGCTTAAGTTGACGAGACCCATAGGCACCAACATGATTACCCTACAAGAGGACACATCCCAAACCTGGACCCGATGCATCACAGAAGACCACATAACCTATACCAGCCTCAATAAGAGTTAACATTGGCGTAGTAGTCAAAAGACACTTTACCTCAACAAAAAAACACTGACATTTATCATTCTAGGAAAACACTACTCCCTTTCAAGTTAGAACAGTCATTGGAGAAGCTAACTTTGAGAAGTCTATAACAAACCGGCGATAATATCCTGCTAAGACAAAGAAGCTCTGAATCTTGAAAACATTTCATGGTTCTTCCCAAGTCATAAAATCCTTAAACTTTTCAGGATTAACTGATATTCCTTGTTCTAACATGACATATCCGAAGAATTTCACTTCCCGAATCCAGAAATCGCACTTTGAAAGCTTGGCATAAAGTCGGTGATTCCTTAAAATACTCAGAACTGTTCTCCGATGATGCTCATGATCCTCCTAAGACATGGAGTTGACAAGAATTTCATCCACAAAGACTACCATGAAAGTATCTAGATACTCGTGGAAAACCTTGTTCATCAAATCCATGAAACCTGCAGGAGCATTTTTTAGGCTGAAGGGCATAACAAGGTACTCATAATGGCCACACCTACTCTGAAAAGCGGTCTTATGAATGTAATATTCTTTTATCCTCAACTGATGGTAACCTGATCGAAGGTCAATTTTTGAAAACCACCTTGACCCTTTCAATTGATCAAACAAATCATCAATTCGTGGTAATAGATATTTTTCCTTTACCGTAACTCGGTTGATCTTTCGATAATCAACACAAAAGTGAACAGAACCATCGGCCTTCTTGGTGAAGAGAACTGGTGCTGCCCAAGGTGACACACTCGGGTGTATAAATCCTTTCTTAAGAATATCTTCTAACAGAGACTTTAGTTATTTTAATTCAGCTAGATCCATTCTGTAAGAGGGAATAGAAACTAGTTGAGTACCAGGCATTAAGTCAATAGAGTAATCAACCTCCCTTACTAGTGGAAAACTGGAGAAGTTAGAAGGAAACACGTCGGGAAACTCAGTGACGACTGAGGGAAGATCACCACACATTGAATATTTCTCTAGATCAAAAGAAAACACTAATATAACTTTCCCCAACTCTGGATAAGAGGGTGTAGCTCTTCTTGACCTTGGGTCCCATTCTCCTTGAAAAACAAGAGGCACACCACTAGGTGTCGTAAGGTAGACCCGTCAAAGATAACAATTGATCCAGGCTTTATTGGAAATGATCCAATCCATCCCAAATATGACGTCAAAAGATTTTAATGTCGAGAACCAAGAAACTCCAAGCATGATCAACATATGATAGAGAGAAGACACAAGCAGGACTGCAGAGAACCTTATCTCTCATTGTACCAAGGGGTGTAGTAATATCCATCACACAAGATAAAAGATCCATTGGTAGATTAAGAAGATTAACAAGTTGGGTTGAAATAAAAAAGTGATATGCACCAGTATCAAAAAGACCTGTCACTAAATATGAATATATAGTAATGGTACCTCTCACATTTGCAGGACCTAGATCAAATAACTCTGGAAACTCTTCCACTGCATGAAGAAGCTTCGTTCTGGATTCCTTTGGCTGTAACCCTTTTTTACGTGAAGCATTTGATTGCCCCGCAGTTTCTGGAGGTGCCGATGATCATGTTCCACTACGTGGAGTAGAGAAGTGATGCCCTAAACGTCTGTAGGAGCTACAGATCATTGGTGCCTCAATGAAAACCCTCTTAGAATGACTTGGATTCCCACACTAATATCAAGTCATAGAATCCCCACCTAGTGCTACCAGAGGTCTGGGATGACTTTGATGTCAATCACTACTATGATAAAATTCATGCTTCTGTTTTCCTTTAAAGGAACCCACACTGCCACAAGGAGGGAAAATAACCTCCTTCAACCCTAAATTTCCTGCCAAGTCCATCTCAACCATCATATCCCTATCTAGTACATCAGTATAAGTTGGTATCTTTAGTAGGAAAACCTAAGAACAAATATCTGATCGAAGTCGCAACTCCAATCGTTGAGCCTTCATGCTCTCATTAGATACAATCTCAGGACGAAACTACACCATCTTAGAAAAGTGATTTGAGTACTCGGTCACAGTTTTGTCAGCCTGTTCAAGCTTGAAACACTCCACTTCCTTGGCCAACAACATTGATTCT
Source organism: Viscum album (assembly GCA_963277665.1). Classification (NCBI taxonomy): domain Eukaryota; kingdom Viridiplantae; phylum Streptophyta; class Magnoliopsida; order Santalales; family Viscaceae; genus Viscum; species Viscum album. The sequence goes on from OY728123.1 coordinate 1,110,693,446, forward strand.
GGATAGAAATGGTTAGTGAAAAGAACCATAAAGTCTTTCCACTCCAAACCCTCATGTCTCCCAGTCGTCACCATTATGTCCCACCATCTCCTACCTGGTCCCTTCAGTACGAATGTGTCACACTTCTCCTTGATCACATCAATTGTCTCCAAGAACCCAAACATACATTCAATCTTACTCAACCATTACTCATCATGTTGAGGGATAGTGGATACTTTTAAAAATGGTGGCTTCTGGCGTAGGAACTCTTCAGAACGACTTCTGAGAAAATAACTATGAGGATATATAGTTGGAGCCTGAATAGGAAGTAGAGGTGGTTCTTGTCCCTATGCTTGGACAGTACGAACAATCACCTCAACTAGACTCATATCTACAATAGGACTTACTTGCTGAGATTCAGCAGCAACCTCTTTTTGGATCTGATTTACACGTCTTCTCGGTGGCACGATGCTACACAGTATAAAAAGACATATATTAGCACCCAAACTATAAGGACCCGACCTTATTACATACATTATATTGATTTTAGTCAACAAAAAACATCCTTTTACATTGAGGATATTTTCATGTTTATAGCTTTATATAATTAGGATAAAACATCCATAACATCACACATTGTTACAGAGTGGATACCATAAAAATAGTTTCCTTTTTTTCAAAATATAAAACATTAAAACTTAAAACAAGACTCCTTGACAATTATTCAACATTTAACGTGTCTTCCTTCCTTGTATTACACATACATTATACTTTGAAAATCATTTAAAAACTTGGGATGAGCACAAATCTCAGTAAGGGTTGAAAAATGAAGGAAAGAGCACATTAGTCTATGAATACTCGTAACCTATGAAAACATTTTCAGAAGTCATGCTTGTCAATCATATATACTAACTTTGTGTAACATGAGATTCAAAAACGATCATCACAAAACATGAGAACATAAATATAATCATAGAGGTATCTTGGGGAATTACTTACATAATCTTTTAACCTTTCATGGTTACCTTAAAATCTGTAACCCTCACAACTACCATACTTTGTGTAACCATCACAGTTACACTTGGAGTAACCATACATCGGACCTCCAAATTACTCATACCCAATGCATTAGAGGGAAATATAGGTCCCACCCTTCATCATAAATAATTCCCAATAACCAAAACATAATCAAACAATATGAATAATTCAATAAAAAAATTGCTTTTGAATTTCGTAAAACCGAATTTTAAAAGAGGATTTTTAAAGAAAAGCCTCTTATAAATATCATAAAATTGATGAAAGACTTAATAGAGTGGATGGAGTATGTATATATACTTTAAATACACATAATGAAACATAATATAAATATAACCAATCACACAAACAATTTAAAAAGCACATAAATAATGAAGTAGAAGTTTAACCTAAAGAATGGAAATCAGGTTAAGAATTCCCTTACCTCGGAATTGTCATACTTGAAACTTGTTTAAACCTCCTGTATAATGGTTAAAAGAATGTTATTAATATTTTAAAGAAACATGTTCATTTTTATAACATCTTATATGATCATTTCATAACATCATTTCACCCTTAATTGTTTGTATTTTTCCCTTTGCACTGTTTTTGTGTGAGTTCTTAACATGATTTCCATGATTGGTTCATGATGAACATTCTAGTCGATTGGAAGTGAAACTCCAGAATTGGAATGCAGTAGTATTTATATATATCAAGTAAAATAAATTATTCCATTAATCATTTTAAATTATTACCTAAGGATGATTCATAAGATAGAACATTAATGATGTTCGTTTGGATCATTTTAGTGGTTATTTGATAATAACAACCTTGTTTTGTCTTATAAATTAGAAATATGAGTACAAAATAATTACAAAACCATGGGTGAGTAATAAAACATATATTATAACCTAGTTCTACTATATAAATGGTTTCATGACCATACTTGAAATAATTAATGGATTTTTGAAATCACATCGTCCATGATGTCGGTAATTCGTTACAAACTGACAATGTTTTTATTCTTTAAATAAGTGGGAGTGGAGAAAAATAATGATGTGTAATTTTACATAAACATGATAAAATATAGAATATAAATTATTTCGGGAGATTTCATGCCTCTTGGGTAAGGAGAAATGAAGAGATAATATGGATGGAACTCAAAATAAAAGAAAAAGTGAGAAATCTTTTACAAAACATTCGGCAGCCTAACGACAACACAACATGGTTTTAGAAAAATATTTAAAAGAGAGGGGACAAGGTTCACCCATCCAGAAATGACTCATAATATAGAGAATATCAATAATAATAATGAAATAATAACATGGTATAGAAACATGAAAATTATACAACATAAAAGAGAATTTGAATGGAAAAACAGTGAAATTGAGAATTTTCTTACCTTGTAGAGTAACCCTTAGAACATGATTTTTGGGACCCTATGGGCTTGATGAAACCTTGGGAGGACTAATATGAAGGTAAGAAGTCCAGATCTTCGTTCATGGAGAATTGGTAATGAATTCAATGAAGGGAAGACTTGGTATTTATAGGAAAAGTGAGGGATTATTTTAATAATTTTCAAGGGACACCTCATGAGTGGTATTTACAAAACCATCGGCTTGTCCATGGTATTTTCCCATGGTATATGCCACCTGGGACACCTCACATATTATTTAACTATTCACAAGTTGACCAGATTTACGACATCATTATTATATCTTTAATGATATCATTAATACACCGAAACTAAAAACTGTATTTTTTACTATTCATCGAAAAATCAACTATTTCATAAAAAATCCCAAAATTCACCCTAACCATTTATAAACGTGCATATTTCAAAAATGAATTCCATTTTTTGAATATAATTTTCTAAATATTATTAATTTAATTTTTAAATAAAATAATACTTAATTGAAAAATTAACACTTTTAATTCTGCAACTACTCCTATATCACAATGAAAAACTAACCTAGATGTTATTATCTTAAAGCCTTAAAAAATAAAATAAAAATAAATATTTCTATTAATTTGGGTCATATCACTATTCATATGACTATTCATAAGGGTATGTTACTATTCACCAAAAAAACAAGTTGGTTCCAATAGACTCCAAATAACATACTGAACACAAATGTAGATGACAGTTTCTTGAAATTTAGAACATAGAAGTAAAAAATTAATGTTTTAAAGGCTAATTAAAAATATGAAATTAAAACAAAGTTCCAAGCATTTCTATTTATTTTTAGAAAAACTTGGGGTGTTACACATACCTAGTAACAAGGAAAAGTATTCTTAAAATAAGGGATAAAAAGATTTGGATTCCACTCTATCCAAATCAAAACCAGGAAACAAATAGATCTGATCTACAAGTCATATTTCCCTAACCATCCCTGGTGACTTAAGGTTCATTATAGTGAGATTTGTCCAGACACTCAATCATAACTACCTCCTAAGTCCTGATAAGAATACTCAAATGCATACTGTCATTAAGGCAATATACTTAACCTCCCTCTGATACCACTTTGTTACGAACCAGCTCGGGTACCCTGGTAACCCGATAACCGAGCCGACCCTGACATAGCTCGAAGGGCATTCCCGATCCCCATAGGTCGGCGACTAGCACCTCGCATCACAAAACATGCAAGTGGGAATGATTTCTACCACAATAATGCAGAATCATTAAATAACGAAACAATATGCATTACAAAATAAAATCCACCAAGAGAAATGTACCAGAAAAAAAAGTGGCATAAAAATCCCAAAGTACTACAAACGAAGTACTAAAAATAGAAAAACAGCCCCAAAGTCCATAAGGAAACAATACACCAAGAGAATATCAACAGCTGGATCCTCCTCCAAGAGATTCCTTCCCTTTACTCGAGCCTATAAGAAGGAAATCTACAAACACCCGAAGGCAAAAGTAGGGTGTGAGCCTAAGCCCAGTAGGATACAACTAAAGATTCTGTAAAAGATTCCAATTATATATTATCCAAAGAAACGATTTCAATTTTCTAATAAACAGGTTTGGAAATTCAAAATCATATTTTAACAAAACATGCTATACATTTCAAATGATGGAAAAATCAATTTAAGAAATGGATTTACAGTGATGGAATATTTATAAATCGATGGCTTAAGTAAAACATTTATATAAAACAGTTTATATAAATTTAGTAGGAATGTAAGCAATTCAAAAGCATTGGCATACATTTATATCTCAAATATAAATAAACAAGCAAGCAACATGGTCATCTGCCAAAAGATACGATAGTATTAACCAGTTATAGGATTCCACGCTCTCTATATGAACTCAGAAAAATGTTTATACACACGTCCCTATGACACTGTCCAAATTAGACTCATCACTAACCTGTTGGGGATGTGACCCACCGCATGTATGTTTTAGAACATTGTCGTAGCGTATAGTGTATCCAAATAACTCACTAACTACCTAAGGCTTACATGCGCTCTTACATTATAGACGATCTATTTTAAGAATGATTAAAATATGATCAATCCCATTCTTCCATTTCAAAAGTGCCAATTTCATTACATTTAAAACCAAAATTGGTTTTCATGACTTTTTCACAAGATAAAACCACTAGGTTTCTATCAGATCATTTTAATTCATTTTCACAAGTTTGAAATCTATTCAAAACCAATTCAATCATCACACAATTTATTTTCACAACTAAATTCAAAATTTTAATTGAAATAATTTACATCAAACACAAAATTTAAATTTGTAACACCCCATGCTTCTATGGTACGCTTCTCTTTGAATAATTGATAGCGTGTGTTGTACGCAACACCGAGTTCTAACACACCATAACCAATCAAACTAGCCATTATGAATAGTAATACCTACTTTTTGAAATTATATATATATATTATATTTCAAAATGGACTTCATTTTTGGATTCGGAATATCGAATTTAGCCTAAGGTGAGATTTTGGTACTTTTCGGATAACTTTAATATTTTGATGAATAGTGAAAATTACTAAATTTTAATTAAAAACGACTTTTTAATCAAAATAATTAATAGTGGTAAATTATGAATTTGAGTGGTTTTAAATTATATTCAGAATATATTTTTACCATTTAATATAATTTTGGTCATTGGACATAGTTTTACAATTAAAACAGACATAAACAAGTGTCAATCTTTTGATAGTTATTATCTCTTAAAAACACGCTTTTTGTTTTAACAACGGGAATTAATTTTAAATTAATTTCTTCCACTTCTGTGTTTTGAATTTGGAAAAATGGATTCCATATTTGGAATCAGGATGTTCAAATTGTGTAAATAGGTAACTTTTATTTTTAGACATTTTGAATAATTACTTCGGTAAATATTTTATTTACCATGGTTAAGGGTAAATCCGGTAAATAAGGGTTACAAAATAATATTATAATAATACTAAATTACCCTAAAACGTATCCTATCCTTATTGGTTGATACAGGTTCGACCATAGGCATCTTTGGGTCGATTTTGGGACCCCATGAAGCCACTTGTAGGTGATAGGGACACTTAATTTTAATTAAGTTAAAATGAATACAAAAATGACACAAGCATATATCTTTTAGAAAAACAATTTTTACATATGGTTATATATGTTGGATTTTCGACTATAAATATTCATTAGAAATCTAAAAAGATTTCCTACATAATGATAATTTATTTATAATTTTTAGAGATTACATAAGTTAATTTATTTATGATACAATGATGATGCAGTAATTACCATAATAGTGACAATTTAAAATAATTGATATTATAAATACCGAAATAAATATAATTTGAAACTTTTAATGAATTAAAATAATTTAATAGAATAATATGACATATTATGAGTTATTTAATTAACTTTTTTCGAAGTAATAATTCTGTTATGAGCTTCACAAAAATCAACTATTGAATAGTGTCAAAATTGACATAAAAGAGTTTTTAAAACAAATATTATATTATTAATTGATATTAAATTCCTAGAAATCTAAGGTTCGGCCAAGAGACTTATCTCCTAATAGGGGTATCATTGATGGACCACTTGGGGGTTGCTTGGATGTATATAGTATGTTTATTAACCGTATAATATAAAAATACAAAGAGACATAGTAAAAGTGAAACTAATTAACTTAGAGTTAATACTTAATGATAAGGTTAATATAAGTACCCAAACCTGTCTAAATTCTATTGGTTGAGTGGTTTTCGACCCATCCCCACATTAAAATTTAAATAATACACTTTGGAGCCTTTAGAAACTGAATATTAATTTATTATAAATTAATATTTCTAGATTTTCCAAAGGTGCCCCTCACCCCTCTTATAAAAGGGCACTCCTCCTCATTTCTTCACACCTTCAAAGCCTTTTGGTTTGGCCAAACTCTGAAAAAATACTCTCAAAACATCCCACACTACAACATAGAGGCCTTAGTTTGATCAGAAATCCAACCTAAGGAGCCCTTTTGATCAAATCAAAAGGAAGAACCCGAAGAAGAGGTAATGATTTCACCACACTTTTCCAAGTTCCTTTCTTATTCCTCTTATTATTCCTTTGTTGTTACCATTCTAAAATAATAACTCCAGTATCATATATATACTGTGATGTTATTATAAATATGGTACAACCATATTCAGTATTCTATCCACCCTTTCAATAACATGTCACCATACGTGCGTACGTACGGCTTACCGTCTCCACGTCGTGGTGTAATTGTTATTCAATATATTATTATTTGGATGGGTATAATAATGATGTGTAACTCATGTAAATAATAAATATAACATGTTAATGATTCTGTATATATGATATACCATCCATTTATATATTATTTTAATATCAAAAGAATGATATTGTCGCTCGTGTGTACATACGGACTACCGTCTCCACGAACGCGATGAGATTCATTCTCCATCGTATCCATTCAATTATAATTATCATTTTATGATTTAAAAATGATGTTTAAGGACTTTATATCATTATGGATAAGAATAATATACAACCTATCCATTACAAACATGTCTTACGTAACAAAACATATAAAAGAAAACGAGTAAGTTAACACCCGAAACAACGATAACACTAAGATATTATTAACAAATCAATGTTAAAAGATCATATATGATATCATATTAATGTATATGATTCTTGTATAATTTAATAACAATTATTTCACCATTATACAGTAGGTTAACCTACCCCAACCAAGTAAAAGTACAAGGTAAGGGTTATTTCACAATCTCTTCATTATCCGAGGTTGTTTATACGTAATAATCTACTAGGATCTCTTTATCATCCACATCCAGGTTTCTTAAAATGTATTTCAAAACATTTTTACTATTTAAAAGAATATGGGTTAAAGTCATCTATAACCTTGTTTGAATTTTTATAAGAGTTTTATAAAGGAATCTTTCCATCGTTTTCTAAACAAGGTGCTTTTATCCTTTTCGACAGAATTAAGGTAAGAATGTTTTTTTAACTTATACGGTGGTTGCGGTAATTTTCCGCCATTATAAAATAGTCGAAGCTTCCCTCAGAAGCTTATAAGAATATTTTCAAAGAAAATGTTTTATTTTATAAATATATGAATCTTAAATGATTTCAAAAATATAAAGAGATATTTCTATAAAAAGAGTTTTGATTTAATCTATGTCAACATCCTTTGATGGCTTTTACGCTTATTTGAAGTTGATTTATTATGATACAAAACTTCTATATTGTATTGAAGGTTTTGTGATATGTTTGACTGTGGATGTGATATTTTTATACCATTCATAGTTTATGGTGAAAGTATTGACATTTCATATGCTAGTTTTAATACGAATGTTTATGTTATGTTTAATCCTTTTCATATGGGAATGCATTGGACTTAATATGTGACGGGTGGAGCCTGCTATAGCTCCTCGATGCATTGATAGGTCTCATGAGACAAACTAGTGTCTTGGCACAAGGCCTTGACAAAATATAATTTGTAGTCTTGGCACGAGGCCTTGTCTATGTGGTTATGATAGTCTGGAATTATGAATTCCATCATTATGAAAGTGGTTATTGATATTGCATGTGATAATTCGATTAGTATAATATCCATGTGAATAAGTAAATGACATTATTTCATTTTATTTTTTCCATACTATGTTGAAGTTCAAGTTTAAAAGTCTTTTGTTTTAAGTTCTACATTGCCTTAAATTTTTATTCTTAATTATGAAAGTTTCCACTATATTTTTATCCTTACTGGGTATTTGAGCTCACCCCTTTTCTATGTTTTATTTTTCCCAGGAAGTGAAGAAGTAAATTATGAATGACCTGCGGGGATATTATGTGGGGATATGTGTGTGGAATATGGAGACAATATGTTTTTGTAGTAGTTTTTTACTTTATGATGTAATGTAAAACTTTATGAATATATCTAGTGTTTGCAAGGATACTAAACCAATCGGTCTTTTGAGATTTGATCTTTCTTGTGATCATGCCAATGTTATGTAATAATGCACCGACTCTAGGTAACTGGGGTTGGGGTGTTATAGTTGTTATCAGAGGAAGTTTAGTACAAACCTTGGAAACTAGATTTAGATAAACTCTGATTAGAGCACGTAGACCTAAGATGAACATTGAGGATTAGTATAGAAGAACTTCCTAGAATTTTGGTATTATAGAGATTTTGTGAGTTTTCCGAGCAATACATCCCTGTCTGGATACGAGCAGGTAGAGGCGGATCTAGCACATATGTACCTAGGGGTAAAACCCGAAAACACCACGTTGAGCTACACTCGAACGGGAACTGGTGCACGACAACGGGCCTTGCTGCACTCTTGGTTACGACACTCCCGGGGTATATGCTTAGGATAACTATCATTCTCTTTACAAATCATTATGAAGGGTTTATGAGTATATACTTCCTCAAAGAAAACATTCTTATGATTATGGATTATATCTATAAATAGTTCAATTTATGTTAAGTGTTTTATAAGTATGGGATTATGTATTTTGATTCACAAACTGATCTAGTTTTTGCCATTGTTTAGAAATGGCGCCTAGTGGAAGAAATGGAAACCGTATCAATGCACGCACTCCATGTAGGGATTTCCCTCCAGTTCAAGATAATTATAATGGAGCTGGTGATGCAACTGGTCCCGATCAGCTAATCACCATACTGGGACAACTCACTCAGGTTATGAATAATAACCTTACCCGTATGGAGCACCCTGATCCGCAGTGTAGAGGATCAGTGTTAGATCGATTCATGAGGCAACAACCACCAAAGTTCAATGGGAGTAAAAATCCCTTAGTATCTGAGAAATGGATATTTTCCCTAGAGAAAATATTTCAGGCTTTGGGGAGTAGTGAAAGGGAAAACGTTATCGTGACAGTTTACCGCCTCACTGGAGATGCTAATCAATGGTGGTAATTGATTCAAAATACGAAGGAAGATGATGAAGTATCAAATATGGAATGGAGGGAGTTCAAAGATCTGTTTTTAGAAAAATACTTTCCTCATGACCACCGAGCAGATATGGAAAGGCAGTTTTTGAGTCTGAGACAAAAGGAGGATGAGAATGTCACAAAGTATGAGGCTAACATTATAAGGATAGCAAGGTATGCTGGAGATTAAATGCGTAACCCAAGAAGTAAGATTTATCGTTTCATTGATGGGTTAAAACCATTTCTTCGTCTTGCATTAGTCTCACAATCCTTCTCGTCGTACGAAGACATTGTCTAATGAGATATCAAGACCAAAAAGTAATTCTCTAAGTCTTATGACTTTAAAGCAAATCAAGAGAAGAATAGACTTTCTGATCAATCTGGAAATGGAAATAAGGGGAAGAAGGGAAAGGTTGAATATCCATCCTATGGTAAATGTGGGAAAAACACCCCAGTACTTGATTGAAGGGAACAGGAGTCTATTACAAGTGTGGTGAAAAAAGCCACCAAGATCGTGATTGCACGGGGAAGAAGGAAGCTACCAATGTTCAGTGATACAATTGCAGGGAGATGGGGAATTATGCAAATGAATGTTCTAAGCATCAGGAGAACTTACCTCAGAAAAGGACAAGGGATCAAGGCCAAGCATATGCTATCACAACTGCTGGGGTAGAAGCTCTGAAAGATGTGGTGGCAGGTAATTTAATGGTTTCCTCAAGTTTAGAAAATGCATTATTTGATTCTGGATCATCGTGTTGTTTCATATCTTCCCAGTTTGCTAAGAAAATTAGATATTTCCAATTTTATTTAACAAGGGAGTTGTCAGTTAAAACTCCTAAGGGAAGTATCATTGCAACAAAGTTTTGTGAATTAGTCCCCATTAGAGCACATATATGTTCTTTATCTGCTGATCTCGTCATCATACCTATGATTTAGTTTGATATAATCCTCGGTATGGACTGGCTTTCAGACTATGATGTGAAGATTTATTGTAAGAATAAAGAGGTTATGATTCTTGATGATAATGATAAGGAACACCTTATCTTTAGATCAGAATCGTCACCACCTAATTCTTATTTAGATCCACCCCTAGTATCTCAACTAAATTAAATTATTGGGGAGGAAGAGAATGAAATAACTATGGGTGAGGAAAGGAATTTTCAAATAGAGGATGTACCTGTTGTGAAAGAATTTGTACATGTATTTCTGGAAGATTTACCTGGACATCCTCCAGAACGAGAAGTTGAGTTTTCCATTGATTTAATTCCTGGATCAAGGCCTATATCAAAGACCCCTTATAGATTGTCCACTGTAGAATTAGTTGAACTAAAGAAACAACTAGAGGAATTGAGTAATAAGGGATTTATTCTCCCTAGTGTTTCTCTATGGGGAGCCCCTGTTCTTTTTGTTAAAAAGAAAGACGGATCTATGAGGTTATGTATCGACTACAGGGAGATCAATGCTATAACAATAAAGAACAAGTATCCCCTACCACACATTGATGATTTATTTGACCCACTGCATGGATCTCAATACTTTTCAAAGATTGAACTTCGATCTGGATACCATCAGTTGTGTGTGAAGAAGGAAGACATTCCGAAGACAACATTTCGAACCAGGTATGGGCATTACGAGTTTACTGTAATGCCTTTTGGATTGACTAATGCACCCTCTGTATTCATGGATCTGATGAATAGAGTTTTCAAGGAGTATCTTGATGAATTTGTGGTGGTATTTATTAATGATATCTTGTTATACTCCAAAAGCTACAAAGATCATGAAAATCATTTGCGTATTATCTTGAAGACTCTGAGAAGGCATGAATTATATGGGAATTTTATCAAGTGTGAATTCTGGCTTTAGGAGATTTATTTTCATGGCCATATTGTCTCTAAAGATGGAATCTCTGTTGATCCTTCTAAGACCAAGGAAATCCAAGAATGTCCAGCACCTACGAGTGTAACTGAGGTACGTAGTTTTATTGGTTTGGTAGGTTATTATCGATGTTTCGTCCAGAATTTTGCCCGATTGGCTAACCCATTAACGAAGCTCACACGTAAAGGGGTTAAATTTGTTTGGACAAAAGAGTGTGAATAATGTTTTGAATAACTGAAGAGAAGATTAGTAAATGCTCCTATATTGACTCTACCATCGGGGAATGATGGGTTCGTTATTTATAGTGATGCATCGAAGAAAGGACTTGGTTTTGTCCTTATGCAGAATGATAGAGTTATTGCCTATGCATCACGACAGTTGAAAATTCATGAACAAAACTATCCTACTCATGATCTCGAGTTAGCAGTTGTGATCTTTTCTTTGAAGATATGGAGGCACTACCTCTATGGTGAAAAATGTGAGATTTATACTGATCATAAGAGTTTGAAGTATATTTTCTCACAAAAAGAACTCAACATGAGGCAAAGGAGATGGCTTGAATTGCTCAAGGATTATGACTGTATGATACACTACCACCCGGGGAAGGAAAACAAGGTGGAAGATGCTTTGAGCAGAAAAGATCATGGAGTTTTGAACAATATGAGAATTGAAAGGGATCCAATTTTCATGGATCTAGTGAAGATGGACATGGGAATAACCAGGGAAGGAGAAACATCAATGCTTTTTCAAATGGTTTCCAAACCATCTTTACTAGAAAAGATTAAGAGTTCTCAGACCGATGATGAATAATTTCAAAAGAAGATTAAAGCTGTGAATGATGGGAGACTGAGAGACTTTGTGTATGAAGATGGAATTTTGAAATTCGGGAAGAGACATTGTGTTCCCGATATACCTGATCTAAAAAGGGAATTGCTGGATGATGCTCATAGTTCCAATTTCTCTATACACCCTGGGAGCACCAAAATGTATACAGATTTGAAGGAACATTTTTGGTGGGACAACATTAAGAGGTAGATTTCCGATTTTGTGTCAAGATGTATGGTTTGTCAACAAGTGAAAGTTGGAAGGAAATAGCCTGGAGGAGTCATCCAACCTCTTCCCATACCGGAGTGGAAATGGGACAATATTACGATGGACTTTGTCATGGGGCTACCAAATACTCCTAGAAGGAATGATGCAATATGGGTTATTGTAGATCGTCTTACCAAGTCATCACATTTTCTTTCTATAAGAGAAGATCTACCACTGGAACATCTAGAAAGACTATATATTAATGTTGTTGTGACACTTCATGGAGTACCCCTATCAATTGTTTCTGATCGTGATCCCCGTTTTACTTCAAGATTCTGGAAGATTCTTCAGAAATCCCTGGATACTGAACTTCATTTGAGAACTGCCTACCACCCTCAGACAGACGGACAATCAGAACAGACTATTCAAACCTTAGAAGACATGTTGAGATCCTGCTCACTTGACTTTCAGGGTATGTGGGATCAGTATTTACCTCTGGTATAATTTTCCTATAACAATAGCTTCCATTCGAGTATTCAGATGGCACCATATGATGCGTTATATGGAAAGAGATGTCGCACACCAACCTGTTGGGATGACGTTGGTGAAAGAAAACTTGTAGGTCTAGAACTGGGGGAGGAAACGATGGAAAAGGTGAAGGTAATCCAAAATCACATCAAAGTAGCTCAAAGTAGGCAGAAGAGCTATGCCGATAATTGAAGGAAGGATTTGGAATTTCAAGTCGGTGATCATGTTTTACTGAAGGCATATCCATGGAAGGGAGTCATACGTTTTGGTAGGAAAGGTAAACTGAGTCTCAGGTACATCGGACCTTTTGAAATTCTAGAACGAATTGGGGCTGTAGCTTACCGATAGGCAATGCCTCCAAGTCTCTCCAAAGTTCACGATGTGTTCCACGTATCTCTGTTGAGGAAATACATGCCTGACCCAACGCATGTACTCACCTATGATGAGTTAGAACTCAAACCCGATCTGTCTTATTGCGAAGAGCCCGTCAGGATTCGTGATACGAGAGAACAAGTACTGAGAAACAGGATGATGCGTCTGTTAAATGTTTTGTGGAGTAACCATAAGATGGAAGAGGAAACGAGGGAACTCGAGGAACTTATGATGAAGAACCACCCAAGTCTTTTCATGTGATAAGTATTCTAGAAATTTTGAGGACGAAATTATTTGAAGGAGGGGAGAATGTAACACCCCAAGCTTCTACGGTACGCTTCTCTTTGAATAATGTGATAGCGTGTGTTGTACGCAACACCGAGTTCTAGCACACCATAACCAATCAAACTTGTCGTTATGAATAGTAATACCTACTTTTTGAAATTATATATATATTTTATATTTCAAAATGGACTTCATTTTTGTATTCGGAATATCGAATTTATCCTAAGGTGAGATTTTGGTACTTTTCGGATAACTTTAATATTTTGATGAATAGTGAAAATTACTAAATTTTAATTAAAAACAACTTTTTTCATCAAAATAATTAATAGTGATAATTTATGAATATGAGTGGTTTTAAATTATATTTAGAATATATTTTTACCATTTAATACAATGTTTGTCATTGGACATAATTTTACAATTAAACCAGACATAAACAAGTGCCAATCTTTTGATAGTTATTAGCTCTTAAAAACACGCTTTTTGTTTTAACAACAGGAATTAATTTTAAATTAATTTCTTCCACTTCTTTGTTTTGAATTTGGAAAAATGTATTCCATATTTGGAATCAGTATGTTAAAATTCTGTAAATAGGTAACTTTTATTTTTAGACATTATGAATAATTACTTCGGTAAATATTGTATTTACCATGGTTAAGGGTAATTCCGGTAAATAAGGGTTAACAAATAATATTATAATAATACTAAATTACCCTAAAACGTGTCCTAGCCTTATTGGTTGATACATGTTAGACCATAGGAATCTCTGGGTCGATTTTGGGACCCCATGGAGCCACTTGTAGGTGATAGGGACACTTAATTTTAATTAAGTTAAAATGAATACAAAAATGACACGAGCATATATCGTTTAGAAAAACAATTTTTACATAGGGTTATATATGTTTTATTTTAGACTATAAATATTAATTATAAATATAAAACTATTTCCTACATAATTATATTTTATTTATAATTTTGAGAGATTACATAAGTTAATTTATTTATGACACAATGATGATGCAGTAATTACCATAATAGTGAAAATTTAAAATAATTGATATTATAAATACCCAAATAAATATAATTTGAAACTTTTAAGGAATTAAAATAATTTTATAGGATATTATGACATATTAGTATTGATTTAATTAACTTTTTTCGAAGTAATAATCCTGTTATGAGTTTCAGAAAAATCAACTATTGAATAGTGTCAAAATTGACATAAAAGGGTTTTTAAAAACAATATTATATTATTAATTGATATTAAATTTATAAAAATCTAAGGTTCGGCCAAGAGACTTATCTCATAATAGGTGTATCATTAATGGACCACTTGGGGGTCGCTTGGATGTATATAGTAAGTTTATTAACCATATAATATAAAAATACAAAGAGACATTGTAAAAGTGAAACTAATTAACTTAGAGTTAATACTTAAAGATAAGGATAATATAAGTACCCAAACCTATCTAAATTCTATTGGTTGAGTGGTTTTAGACCCATACCAACCTTACCATTTAAATAATCCACTTTGGAGCCTTTAGAAACCGAATATTAATTTATTATAAATTAATATTTCTAGATTTTCCAAAGGTGCCCCTCACCCCTCTTATAAAAGGGCACTCCTCCTTCTCATTTCTTCACACCTTCAAAGCCTTTTGGTTCGGCCAACCTCTGCCCAAATACTCTCCCAACATCCCTCACTACAACATAGAGGCCTTATTTCGATCAGAAAGCCAACCTATGGAGCCCTTTTGATCAAATCAAAAGGAAGAACCCGAAGAAGAGGTAATGATTTCACCACCTTTTTCGAAGTTCCTTTCTTCTTCAACTTCTTCTTCCTTTGTTGTTACCATTATAAAATAATAACTCTAGTATCATATATATACTGTGATGTTATTATAAATATGGTACAACCATATTCATTATTCTATCCACCCTTTGAATAACATGTTACCATACGTGTGTACGTACGACTTACCCTCTCCACGTCGTGGTGTAATTGTTATTCAATATATTATTATTTGGATGGGTATAATAATGATGTGTAACTCATGTAAATAATAAATATAACATGTTAATGATTCCGTATATATGATATACCATCCATTTATATATTATTTTAATATCAAAATAATGATATTGTCGCTCGTGCGTACGTACGGACTACCGTCTCCACGAACGCGATGAGATTCATTCTCCATCGTATCCATTAAAGTATAATTATCATTTGATGATTTAAAAATGATGTTTAAGGACTTGATATCATTATTGATATGAATAACATACAACCTATACATTACAAACATGGCTTACGTAACAAAACATATAAAAGAAAACGAGTAAGTTAACACCCAAAACAACGATAACACTAAGATATTATTAACAAATCAATGTTAAAAGAACATATATGATATCATATTAATGTATATGATTCGTGTATAATTTAATAACAATTATTTCACCATTATAAAGTAGGTTAATCTACCCCAACCGAGGAAAAGTACAAGGTAATGGTTATTTCACAATCTTTTCATTATCCGAGGTTGTTTATACGAAATAATCTACTAGGATCTCTTTATCATCCACATCCATGTTTCATAAAAATGTATTTCGAAACATTTTTACTATTTAAAAGAATATGGGTTAAAGTCATATATAACCTTATTTGACTTTTTATAAGAGTTTTATAAAATAATCTTTCCATCGTTTTCCAAACAAGGAGCTTTTAACCGTTTCGATAGAATTAAGGTAAGAATGTTTTTTTAACTTATACGACGGGTGCAGTTATTTTCTACCGTTTTAAAATCGTCGAATCTTCCCACACAAGCTTATAAGAATATTTTAAAAGAAAATGTTTTATTTTATAAATATATGACTCTTAAATTATTTCAAAAATAGAAAGAGATATTTCTCTAAAAAGAGTTTTTATTTCATCTATGTCAACATCCTTTGATGGATTTTACGCTTATTTGAAGTTGATTTATTATGATACAATACTTCTATATTGTATTGAAGGTTTTGTGATATGTTTGACTACAGATGTGCTATTTTTATACCATTCATAGTTTATGGTGAAAGTATTGACATTTTGTATGCTAGTTTTAATACGAATTTTTATGTTATGTTTAAACCTTTTCATATGGGAATGCATTGGACTTAATATGTGACAGGTGGAGCCCGCTATAGCTCCTTGATGCATCGGTAGGTCTCATGAGACAAAATAGTGTCTTGGCACAAGGCCTTGAAAAAATCTTATTTGTAGTCTTGGAACGAGGCCTTGGCTATGTGGTTACGATTTTCTAGCATTATGCATTCCATCGTTATGAAAGTGGTTATTGATATTGCATGTGATTATTAGATTAGTAGAATATCCATGTGAATAATTAAATGGCAATATTTCATTTTATTTTTTCCATACTATGTTGAAGTTCAAGTTTAAAAGTCTTTTGTTTTAAGTTCTACATTTCCTTAAATGTTTATTCTTAATTATAAAAGTTTCTTCTATATTGTTATCTTTACTGGGCATTTGAGCTCACCCCTTTTCTATGTTTTATTTTTCCTAGGAAGTGAAGATGTAAATTATGAATGAACTACAGGGATATTATGTGGGGATATGTGTGTGTAATATGGAGACAATAAGTTTTTGTATTAGTTTTTCACTTTATGATGTAATGTAAAACATTATGAATATATCTAGTGTTTCCAAGGCTACTAAACCAATCGGTCTTTCAAGATTTGATCTTTCTTGTGATCATGCCAATGTTGTGTAATAAGGCACTGACTCTAGGTAACTGGGGTCGGGGAGTTACAAAATTGAACAATTTAAATGAGAAAATTTCCATAAAAACACCCAATTCAATGGAATTTGGGTTTCCCAAATTTCCATGCCAAAACCATTTCAAAAATCTCGATTCACTAGAATTGAGTTTTTATGAATATAATTGAAAGAAAATTTGAGAAATTGAGTTTAAATAAACAATTGAAATAAATCAAGAAAATACAATGATAATAAATTTTGTATGTCTAGACAGAACCACCTACCTCAAATGTTTTGACCAAAACCACAACAGTCGATAACGCTCGAGAAAACCGAGCTTCTTTTTCAAGAACCCGCCTTTGATATCTTCTACTTGAAAGATCACGGCCAAATCTCATTAAATTTGTTACCACACACTTAGATCTACCAATAACGGGTGTAGATATAAGAAACCAATAGAAGAGGATAATTATATCTAAGTAGATCTAAGAATCCTATCAAAAACAATGAAGAACGATCACGTTCCTCACGAATCTGGCTTTGATTCACCAAGAGGAGCCTTGGGATCGCCTCCAGAATGATGGGTGAACCTTATATGACCTTAGGACAAGAGAAATATCGAGTTAGGGATGCATAGGAGGAAAAAAGATGCACTTAGAGGTAAAACCTAGTGAGACCCACAATTTAAGGATCTCATTTAAGTGGTAGCATGGTTAGTTCACACGGTTTGACAAACCGTGCGCTAACTGTGCATTAGCTTCTTCCTCGGCCACCCTTCTCGCATGGTTATCAATTTAATTGAATGAAAATTTGATAAATTGAGTATAAATAAACAATTTAAATAAATAAAGCAAATACAAATATAAAAAATTTGGTAAGTCGGGACGGAACCACCTACCTCGACGGTTTTAACCCAAACCAAAACGGTCAAGAACACTCAAGAAAACCGAGTTTCTTCTTCATGAACCTATCTTAGATCTCTTCTCCTAAAAATTTCAAGACCAAATCTCCTCAAATTTGGTACCACACACATAGATCTACCCATAATAGGCATAGATCTATGAAACTGAGAGAAGAAGAGAAGTAGATCTATGTAGATCTAAGAAACCGATCAATAACAATAAAGAACGATCACATACATCAAGAATCCAGCTTCGATTCACCAAGATGAGCCTTTGGATCGCCTTTGGAATGATGGGAGAATCTTCATTGACTGTAGAAGAAGACAAATCCCGAGTTAGGGCCACTTAGGGGGAAAACGAGGAACTTAGAGGTAAAACTGGGTGAGATCCACAATTTAAGGATCTCATTTAAGTGGCCACACAGTTAGTTTGCACGGTTTGAAAAACCGTGCGCTAAATGTTAGTTAGCTTCTCCCTAGGTTACCCTTACCAAATGGTTTGGATGTACGGTTAGAAAAATCGTGCACTGCCCATGTGGAATCTACTGTCTCCAAGGCCAACTGCGCATGGTTTGGCTGCACAGTTTAGACAACCCGTGCACTACCCATGTGACTTCCCCATTTCCCCAAAATAACATTTAATGTTCCCCAAATCTCCCAAGTCAATACTCAAAAAAATAGGTACTTAAAAACATCAAATTTACCTGAAAATGTAATGTGATGTTACATTTTCCATGAAAATTAATTTATTTTAATTTCAAATTTTAAAAAATTCAAAAAGTTCCCTTCCCCTCAATTAAAAATAAGAGCCTCTTCTACTATTTTCTTTACACTTCAGAAGAATTTTGGTTTTTTAAAATTCCTAAAAAATCCTATACTAAATTCCTTTCCCACATTCTAGATGTATTTTATTGATTAGATAACCCTTATATGAAGGCTTTTGGTGTAAACTTAAGATGGTTGTCTGAATAAGACATATCATTCTTAACCGAGTGTTTCTATTTTATTTCTTCTTCCAACTCGTTAAAATAATATTAAAACATGATGATATAATAAAATAAGTGTCTCTCATATAATAAAATTTACTTATGTTAACATAATATCCCATATCTATCTCTTCTTCCAGCAAATGGGTAACAAAACCATCATTCATGTGTATGGTGGTCTTCCAGCTTGCAAACCAATATAATTCGTTTTAATCACCACCAATAATGGATTGTTTTAATGATGAATTTAATATATAAATATATATATATATAATTCATTACATATTTATCACTCTGAAAAAATTATTTGTCATATAATTTCATACATTTAGATTTATTTAGAAATGAGAGCGTCATTCATGTGAATGTGTAGATTACCACCACCAGGAAGCGATCTGATTCATTTTTCCTAACCACATCACATGAATAATATATATAAATATATTTAAATAAATAACATTACATTTATGTTTTAATTATATTTCAGGAAATATAAAATAATACTTATGTTAATTCCATCATTATCGTTGAAAAAATGAAACGTTACTCATTCGTACATACAACTTACCGTCTCCAGGAATATAAATATTTTCATTTTTCATAACCATATTTCATTGTTGATTTCAAAAGAATAATTTATGTATAAAATTATAATTATTTCATTATAATTATCTATATATGGTTTAATAATGACCTCTTTTACTATAGTTAAACTATAAATTTCATTTTGGACATACGAACAAAACATCAACTAATCATATGAAATCAACTTAGTTATTTAAGTAATTAAATATAAAATGGTGTAAAATAAAATATTATGAATTTTAAACATGAAAATGGGTTTTAATTAAGTAAATAATTAATATAATTTTATTATTATGGAAGATAAATAACTTATGTGACAGGTTGAAACTGGGGTAATGGGTTTCATATCTCAATTTCATTTCATTGGGTTATATTAATTATTCACAGTCACTAATAATATAAGATTATGTGTGTAATAGATTTTTATTATATTATACTTTAATTAAATATTTTATGAGGTTATACATTTGATACGCTTTTGGGATGCCATTTTTGAAATATAACATCACTGGATGGGACCATTCCATGCGGCCTTATTTTTTTGGAGTGGAAATGAATCAGGTTGGAAGATTTTCATTTCTATTTGAATTTTTTTATCATTATATTGTTCATATAATTTTTTGATGGTTTAAGTGGATTACACCTCATACTTTATTTTTTAAACCTTTTCATTATATAAATTTCCTTGGGCATGAATTGGGTAATCAATTCATGTCATTTTTAAAAAAAAATTACCTTTAAAACACATAATCAATTCATTGATTTATTTTCACTTCAACTATACAATATTTGTTATATATTTCATCTCAATTTCTACTCTACTGATAAATATTTTTTGTTATGAACACATTTATTTCTAGGATTTATATCTAGTACCCCTTTGATATGATTTATCAAAAATATCTTTATATTATTTCAATTTAGTGATTCATTTTATGTTATTTCTTTAATGGGGATTATGATTCAAATTTTACCGAAGTGGTAAGATTTTATTTCCCAATCTCATCATTATTTAGGATTATTTATAATGGGGGAATTATTTAATATTCAATTCTAAAAACGAAAACTATTTCCTTCTCGTATTTTTATTTCTTTAAATTATGAGTTTTTTTTCATTTTTCACTATTTATGTACTCAAGATTGGGGAATCATTATTTTAAGGAAAACCAACTTGTTTTTCTACTCTCTTATAAATACTTTTCTTCCATATCATTATTATACTTTAAATGGTTTAGAAATTTTTTTTAATATTATCCAATGATTTATTTATTACATTATTACCCATTTTTTAATTTTTACGAATTTGTTTAAAATTAATCAGTTTTTCTTTTTCTGAAAAAGGTGTTTTTTAAATTTTACAACTAATATCAAGGGAAATGTTTTTAATATACTCAACATGAATAATTTTTCCCACCATCAAGACAACTCATATATTTAAATATCCTATAAAATGTTTCAATGATTCTCAAGTAAATTTGTTTCCATTATATTGTAAAAATTATTATTTTTAAGTGTATTTCCAAATAAAAATGGTATTTTTATCAATAATGATTCCAATGATATTTTTATTGTATTTATATTCATAAATAAAAATAACATTTTATTTTTTGTATACTCTACTAGGTATATTTTGTAATGTTACCTTACATATTATTTAATCGGATGGTTTATAATCAATTTAAATAAATAAATATTATCATTTTTATGATAGTTTTTTAATTAAAATCTTTATGATGATTATGTATTATTATTTTTATTCTCCCATTTCATCTGATGAATGAAATGGCCTTTGTAATTGATTTATACGGCCCACTATATCCTCTAAATGGATCATTAGGTCTCAAAAGACAAACTAGTTTTAGTATTTGAATGAGGCCTTACCCATTTATGTAGGATTTGTAGGCATGAGGCCTTGATTTTATGTTTATAATGTATGATATTTTTTATTCCATAATTATGAGATTAGTTATATATTTCAATGTGATTATTATAATATTTATGATATCAATTGATATGTTTCAATCTCTTGTGATAATTAATATGATATTATTTGATCATAATTTAATTCTAAAAAATTATTCACTATGCACGAGTTATTGATTAAATAGAATTTATTTTCAGTTATTCAATATGTATGATTGGTTGTTTTATATATATTTTATGATATCTTCTACTATTCATATTCCCTTATTGGGAATTTGAGCACACCCATATGTTTTTCCTTTACCTAGTTTATGAATAAGGATGATTTGAATGAGATCAAGGATGGATTTTTTTTTACATTAATTATGATCTTATATTTTATTAAGAATGTAAAATGATAAGAATTTATTAATCATCATATGGAAAATGATTAAACTATTCAATACTTTCTGATGATATTTATTGTATCTTAAGCCAATATTAAAATGTGACCACTAGATCTGGGCTACTGGGGTCAGGGTCTTTAGTGTTTCTATGAGATTAAGTATAATAGAAACCTTTATAACTAGATTTAGGAGTAAAAATATTAGATAACATAGCAATATGATTGAATTTTATAAAAATTCTATGTATAGGATAATATCCTAAGATTATTGGTATGGTATAGAGTTTGTGGGTTTCTTATCAATATATCCTAAACTATATGTTATAAGTTTATGTGGTGTTTGCATAGATGCATCTAGGTTTAATAACCCCAAAAAGAGTTTTATAAGTATATATTGCCCAAATTTATAGTCAATGGTGATTTTTACCTTACTTAGCACCTGGTTCTACACTCCTACAGGATATTCTTTCCTTAATTCACATTTCCTTTATGAAACATTATAAATAATTTGGACAGATAATGACTATGAATGATCTAGGTTAAACCTACAGTGTATAATACTAAAAAGAATGTGAAATAATTTTTACATACTATAAAATATTATGTGGTCTTCCACTATGAATATTGTTTCTCATACCATGTTTTTTTGTTTTCTTCAATGGATGGAACTATGAGGAATCATGGAAACAATGTTGTGATTGACAATGCGGTGATTATGAGAAACTAAATTTTATGAGGAATAGAAGAAATTTATTTGGATTATTCATAATCAATTATCATGATAGATTATTAATAAATTGCACCATAAAGGACTCCTTGAAGAACCAAATAATATAAGGATAGTGTTTTCTCAGAGATTAGATAGTGGATACCATAGATAAAATAATACTCAATTTACATTATGCCTAAAATATGGAAAGATACACCCCATGGAATGTCACAGAGAAGGGGGAAGATTTTTTATTTATGTAAGTAAGGGAGTCCAATCATAAATTTATAAGGAGTTCAATGACTTATAATAAGGGAACATGGGAATTACCAATGTTAATGCCCTAATCTAAGGGTTAACTCCTAGACCAAGGAAGTACCTATGCTATGAAAATTATTTAATTGGAAGGATTTTTTAAGACCTCGAACCCAGTATCCCAGTGTCAGTGGTTACTTTATTATATTAGAACTTGATATAAGTGATCGTATCTCGAAAGACTGAATAGTTTATTTGTATTTGAAAACAAGATATAAACTTTAGTTTTATGTTATATTTGAAACATAAATTACAACATAGTATATTCTTTGATAAAACTATGCTACCCATTATCATATCCCTATATATCAATCATAAAACACTTCATGGAAACATAAGGAATATAATAATAAGAAAGGAGTAAGCTCATATTCTTAGTAAGGGTACACATACAAAGGAATAAAAATAAGGCATAAATAATATGGAAAGAATAAATGGTGATCAAATAATACAATATAAATAATATCAGGAGCTAGAAAATAATTCATGGATATCATAACAAATAAAATAATCAAATGGAAATATATAACTAATTTCATAGTTCTTGAATGAATAATTTTGGAAGGAACAATGGACCATTGAGGCTGCTTGCTAATAAATCAACGAGGTCAAGGCATTATTCTAAGACATCATACATAAATCGACAATTCATCATCCAAAAACCCATGCTAGTTTGTATCATGAGACCTAATTTTGAATCAAAGGTATATTTAATAAAGGGTATAACCTTATAAATAATAATTCCAATGAAATTATCATGTAAATAAATAACATTACTTAATCAATATGCCTCAAAATCAATAATTATCATTAATTTAAGAACTAGAATTTTGAATATCGATACTTTATCCCATAAAAATTACTATAAACCATCCATAAAAGTAGTTTCGATGGTATCATAAGAGAATAACCTCAGTATAGCATAATATTCATCAAATTATTTTCACCTAATGAAAATAATTTAAAAGATCATTTAAATTTTATTGAGGGAAATTCCCTTTTCTCTTTGAAATCACTTATTTAAAAACATCATATGTATGAAGAAAAACATTTTATTTAAAAATAAACTTGTAAAATTGAAAAAGAATATTCAAGAAAAATATTATTCCAAATAATGGTAAAATACATTAATTCTATATAATTCAATAAAAACATTCCTTTTAAACTATTTTAAAAAGGTTAAAAAGTACATCATTAGGAAAATGAAAAAAATACTCCATTAAAACCATTTAGTAAAAATAAAATCATGGGTAAAAATGTAATTAATAAATAATTATATAATAATATAATTATTCATTAAAATATTAAAATTAAAATATCGATATGGAAGAATAATATTTCCCCAATGGGTACCTAAACATAAACATTCTAGAGTAATGATGAGATTGTGAAATAAACCCTTGCCACATTGATAACTTCTAAATCATAAGCCTCATGAATAAAAAATGTAAAATTATACTTTTATATATCTTAATTATAAATTTATTCATTTTATAATATTTCAAATGTGATGTATATACACTATATATTAGAAATAAGTAGTAGAAATGGCATGTCACAAAAAAGTAAAAGATAGATGAAAAACCCTTACCACATGTTTAAATTACGAAATACATGTTTTAACCTCCAATATATTAAATAAAAATTTATTATAAATCCATTTTTGAACCATAATTATTTATATCACACCATATATTTCTTACTCATAATCTTTAATAACCCTTGTTTTAATAATTCTTTGTTAAAATAAATGCTTTGGGTAATAACTGCTACATTTTTTAGGTATGTTTTTAGTAGTTTTAGTCCTTTTACTTTTATCAAGGTTCCAAAATATCTAGAATAAAAATATTTTTTATATTTTTTATATATATTTTTTATTAATCTAAAAAAAATAACTACACAATTCATGGAGATAGTAGGACATACAAACACATGAACGTTTTTTCCATTTTTTGATGTATAGAATTAAAGAAGGGTAGATAATAATTCACATTTAAATAATTATTATTAAATCATATAAGTTATATATATTCATTAAATCCATTATCATTACCATACAAGTAAAATAAAAGTAAAAAATTAATCTCATCGCATTGTGGAGGTGGTTGTTCACACGTACCCATGATCAACTTTATCATTTCCCAACAGTTTGAAAGGAAAGAAGTTTGATATGATATTATCATTATAGAAGAAAAATTATTTTATAAATATTATATATAAAAACTAAACCTATAATAATTCTCATTCATAAATTATGGTAATGAAAAATGAACAGTATATTTATGAAGAGACTGCAGGTTGTACGTGTGCACGAGTGATACATTCACATCCCATTTAATTGTAAAGAGGTTGTATAATTTTGATTCATAATCTCGATAAAATTTAAGTATATTTATTAATATTGTTTTATAATATTATGATAATATCATATATTTATAAGATTTAAATGAATAGTTAAAAAACAAAGTTATTGGGTAAGGCGATGACATTTATTTATAAAAATCTCCGTTAAATATACTATTAAGGGTCATAGGTTAGTCTTTTAAGATTCTAATTACCTATATAATTTGTATGAGGAAGATTATAAGATAATTTTATAGGTATTTTTCAATATATACGTCCCAATGTGGTGTAAATATGTGAGAGAGGATGCACCGTTTTATAATACAGGTGAGTGTCACTTTTAAACATCATAAAAGATTCAATTATAATAAGGAAGTTCCCAAGAAAAAACAATCCAAATGGTATAGGATTAATAACTAGGGTAGGAAATGGTTTAATTATCATTAATAAGGAAAAAAAATTATAGGTTTATATGGTGTTTCGAACCTTTTTTTTGTTTAACCCCGTAATTGACTTGTTTTGGCATCAGTTGTGGTAGCATCTTTTTTACTCTTAGAAGTATATAATTTTACAAATAAGGTGAGAAATTTCTCATAAATTTACAAGTGATAACATTTTCATCTATATATTATCCACATATTCTTATTTCCATATTTTAGTTATCTTCAAATAATTTGATAAAATATTATTTAGATAAGTTTTATTTAATGTATATCTTGATTTTTTTCATTTAAATTTACTATAAATATCACAATAAAAAGTTCAATTTTGAATATAATTATTTTAAAAATCACTAATATGTCATAATAATTGTAAAAAAACATTTAATACTATAAATCACACAAATTATACATCATTTAATATTTTTAATATAAGTAACTTTATTTTTCAATTAATTGAATAAATTTTGTATTAGAGTTGTGAAAGCATTTTAGGTAATTATATTTTCACAGAAAATTATAAATAAATTATAATCAAGAATATAATTTCATTGTTCATAATTGACACATCTATACTCCTTTATAACTTACATTTTCAATTATATGGACACATAATAGATATTTAAAACTAAGAGAGTAACATTAAATAACTTTCTTTGATTTAAACATTATATTCATCATTTTCCTGAAAACGTGTCCATTAAACATATATATTTAGATCCCAAGATTATTTTGGTAAACTTTTATTCATAAAAAAATAATTATTTTGAGAAAATATAAAATATACTGTACTTTTAACCTATATTAACTAGATTTACCCTTTATTAAGATGATAAATTTTACCATGACTATTATTCATATTGGAAAAAAATAATATATGATTATTTAAAAAATTTAAATCACCTTATTCAAAGAAAAGAATAAATTTTATGAAATAAAATACCTATAATATAGATAATTTATTTTAAATTAAAACATATAATCCATCATAAATTAATTTTTTTTAAAAAAAAATTCTTTTGTTGTATACAAATGTTTTAAAACTAAATTCAATCATAAAATTGATTCGAATAAAATCAATTAAATTATTAATAATTTAAAATAACTAATAATAATTTAAAATTGTTTCAAAGAAATAAAATCTGTAAATTATTGAAACAAAAACATAGTTTTCGTAAAGGTACTTTCACTATTCATTGAAAAATCAATCTTTTCATAAAAATACAAAACATTTCACCCAAATATAATAATAATATGATGATTTAAAAAATGATATTAATTTTATAAAACTAAATTCATAGATGTTTTATAAATTAAGTGTAATATTTTCTCTAAAAAATTAGTAAAATTAATTTTTGAATAAAATGTATTTCTAAAGTATAAAATAACCCTATTGAAAAATAAGTTCTTATTTACTATAAAATAATTAATGAATTTATATTGATTATGAAATTTATTTATATTTATTAACTTGGTTTATAATATTCATACCCACCAATTAAATGGCTAGGAGATAACTGTTACATTAAATAAAAACATTTTAATAGAATATTGTGGTTCGTCTCGACTTAGTGTTGCCTGTTGTGTATGCAACAAACATGGTTTATATTGAATGATCTGGGTGTTTTAGTGTTGAAGTGTTTGTATTTTTATATTTTATAATTTTATTTAAGAAGTGTTACAATAGTGATATTTTTTTTATATGAATCACGAAGCTTCTATAGATTTTTCTACAGTTGTTATCTTTAGGGATTCAAAAGCATATGTCGAATATTACTGATTTTCTATAAAAAATAATTTAAAGGTAAAGTGATATTTTATGTAAAACATGATTGTGGGAAATGGAATCCTTAATATTTTCCTAATGATTAATTTTTAATATTCATTTGAGATAAATACATGCTTGATATTGATGAAGTAAATCAGATAGTATTGGTGGTATCGAAAGTGATTGGTGATTTGGAGACAAAGTAACTTATGATGGAGTTTAATATATTTCTGGATTCATGGAATATATTTTATAATATGTTATCTTATTTAATATATTTTTATATTTTTATTTTTTAGGAATTTTACATTTCATAAATGTTTAATGGCGATCTATGTACTCAAATATTTTATAAGTGACATTTAGAGTCACTTTACAATTTTCAAGGGATTATTGTTAATATGGTTTTTGATATTTAGTGACCTTATTTCTAATTTATTGAAATTTTGATTTGAATAGATATATTATGGATTTTTTTAAGGATTAATTCTTATTGAATGGAGTATGTTTAACATTGGTTGTTACAGTTTAGGTTTTCAAGATTATTATGTTAAATTAGATGAATTGTGCATAAAATTTTGGTTTTGGAAAATATTTAGGGAAAGAATGAATGAATTTTTATTATTTTATGGGTATTATTATATGTTAAAAGTTAATTTCATTGATTTATGAAAATAAAATCATCTTATATATTACTTTATTAGAGTAATAAGTAAAGAGTAAATTGATCAAAGCCTACCTAAGGGATAAAATTGTGCTTATGAAATAAAAAAAGATATAAAGTAATTATATTATTTTATGCTCTATAATAATAGTAATATAATACCCCGACTCAAGAATAATTATCTTGAAATGATAATTTTATAGATTTAACCTCATTTTTTGTTAACTTAAGGTCTTTTGACCAGTCACAAATTTATGGATTTGTTGTCATTAACATACTCTTGACCATATTCCCTATCACTATATGTTTATCCTTTGTCATTTATTCTCACTTCCATGTGCATATTTTCACTTATCATTAATTTTATCCTATTTGTAAACATATTTTTGCGTTATCGTAGATTACATTCTTATTTACCTTTACCACTTTTAAGAAAATGTTTTATTTAACCATTTTATAATGTGGGTTTAAAAAAAGGTGTTTACAAGTCTCGGGCCCTTCATTATTGAGATCAAGTAAAAATTACAGGGTTAAAAAATGTTTTAGGGGGCATAATATTTTATCCTAATAGTTTAGAATATATTTATCTATAAATAATGTTTATTTCATTGATAGCTTGTGTCACAAAAAACATGATGTTTAAAAGAACCACAATATATTTTTAAAATATTATTATTTCAACACTATCCAATAAATTGGATTTATGGATAGAAATCATCATATTAAGAAAACTATTTTAAATGTTTTTATAAAATCTAAATTTATTAAATAATAAATATTTTATAAGAACTCATTTTTCAGTAATGGAATATTATGCTTTAAAAAAATATTTTCATTAAACATGTTTTTTGTTTTTTCTGTGTTCAAAAATCGTAATTAATTTGGGGAACTTTTATTAATGAAATTTTATAAAGTGGATATAATTTTTCATGTCATTATATCAAATTTATTTTAGGGTGTAAATTTTCTAATATTTCTGAAAATATTGGGTTCTCATTTAATAAAGAAACAAATTTAGTTTTATAAAACATTCACTTATTTTCATTAAAAAAATATTATAAAGTATGGTTATGTTACAAATTTTTACTTAAAGATATATATGATCCATTTAATTTTGAATAAAATAATTAATTTAAATTGAATTATAAATTTTCATAATATTTTTATAAATCAAATTTTATTCTTATGAAAATATTTTTCTGAGAACTTTTTCTATGTTTATAATGTTTTTTACATTTTAATTAATTAAAGTAAAATATAATTATGAATTATTTAAATTATATTTATATATTAAATTTATATGTAATTAGATAAATATAATAAATATTACTAGTCATAAAACTAATGTAAAAAATATTTTCTTTTAAAATGGTCCTTCTTGAAAAATTGCCTTTCATTTTGATTTGGAAGTTTAATTTGAAATTAAATTTATCTAATTATATAAATTGAATCGTAAAAAATGGATTCCATATTTGGAATCAATATTTCAAAAAAACATTCCCTTATATTTTTATTCATTATAAATAATAACCATATTAAATAATTATCACCACGATAAGGTTAATCTGGAAATAAGGTTAAAAATAATAAGATCAAGACTAAAAATGAATGGTGACACTCACCGTTATAAAATATTTATAAGTTTAATTCGTCAATTTTAATCTAAGTATCAAATATAAGGCCACATTATGCCTTGTGTCTTTTATTTTGACCTTTATAATATTAAAGTAAAATATAAAGATGAAAATGTGACTTTACTACTTTTAATTACTATAATATTTTGTGACATGGATAAAAAAATAAAATTATATTCAAAATTGTCATATAAATGTAATTTATTTATAATTTTTATTAAGGAATAAAGACCTAAAATGTTTTTACAATGATAACACAATCATTATTTAATTAATAGAAAATAAAATAAATGATTATAAAAATATTGAAAGTAAAATAAAATAAAATAATTATTTTTTTACATGAATTTTATTGATAAATATAATATTTTTATTATGTTTTGACAAATTAAATTATAATTATATAGCTATACAGTTGTTTTTTAAAGTGGAATTAAATAAATAGACCCAAAACTAAAATTAATTATATTTTATAATGAATAATATTTTATTGAATTACTTAATATTACTTAAAATATTTTTCTTGATAGATTTATTGGTATATTGTTTAAAATATCATCCATGTTCCATTTATTATCCAATTTTCCTTTTATAATTTCTAGCTTGAACCCTAAAGAGTAAAATAATTTTTGTCACTATAATTGTCACAAGGGGTTAATGTGGGTTAAAACAACACATATAAGGTTAAAAACCTAATATAAACTTATCAAAATTTTATTGGATGATTTTATTTCTACCTATATTCATCCTATATTATAATAATTACATTTTATCGAAATAATTACTTGAAAATTAAATTATATTAATTAGATATTTTAAGAAATTTCAAAAGTGACCCTACCTTAATTTATAAAAGGGAACCTATTATCCTCTTTTCTTAATATGTAAAAATACTTTTGGTTAATAAAATCCATACCAAAGTTTATTACATAATTCCCTTCACACATCATGTTGGACCTTAATTGATTAGAACCCCATCCAATGAAGGCTATTGGTGTAAACTTAAGGAGGTTATTCGAACAAGTGGTGTTGTTCTCAACCAAGTGTTTTTATTTAATTTGTTATCCCACCTCCAAATAGAATTATTCATCCTTTCTGATATAATAACATATGTATCTCAAATATTTTCATATTTGTTTTATGTCAATCGAAAACCCTATATCAATCTCATATTCAATGAAATTGGAAATGAAACTATAATTTGTGTGTATGACAGACTACAGTATCACGAAACAATGTAATTAATTTTCCATCACAACCACTAACAGTTGTTTTAATGGTGAATTTGATATAAATATATATATTATATTCATGAAATAATTATATTTTTTGAAATATAACATATCCTTAAATTTCTTACCATTCCATTCATTTTAAAATGGTAACGTTGTTTGTGTGTACATATGGATTACAACCTCCTGGAAGTGAGATCATTCATTTTTTGTAACCACCCCACATGAACAGTATATATTATTGTATTTAATAAAATTATAATTTTTTTATAATTAATATTATTTAACAATAAAATTTTACTTTGGTTTTTTCTATCAAGATCGTTAAAAAATGGAAATGTTACTCATGAATACATGAAAATTACTATCTCTATATTACTAATGTAGTTCAATTATCAATACCATATTTCATAGTTGGTTTAAAATTATAGTTAAAATATAAAATTTTTAATAATTCCATTATTATTTTTATATATTTTATGGAATAATAATTTTTTTACCAATGTCAAACTATTCATGTCATTTGGGACATATGAAGTAAATAACATCAAAACATATGATGTGAATTTAATAGATTAAATAATTAAATAAAACATTTTATTAAATAAAATAAATTGAAAAAACATGAAAATGGTTTTTATTCAATTAAATAACTAATAAAATTATATTATTCATGATAATAAATTACGTATGTAGAAAGGTTGACATGGGTTAAGGGTTTTCAAAACACAATTTCTTTTCATTGGAATTTTGACTTCCTCATTGTCTAGGATATTCCAATGTTATATAAATAATGACTTTTAATTTTTTATGTTTTATTTAAAATTTCCTTATGTGGAATTATAATTTATACACATAATCAATTCATTGATGAATTCTCACTTCCATGTTATTATCATTGTAAGAGATTTCATCTCAATTTCCACATCATTAAGACATATTTAGTATTATGAAGGTATTTATTTTTTTGATGTTTATCTACTACCCATATCATATTTTATTACTTTAACATATTTTAATTCATGGTATTTAGAATTTAGTTTTTAGTTATTTCATTAATGGGGGTTATGATTCAAAACTTACCAAAGTTGCAACGGTTTATTTACAATATCTTTATTATTTTAGATTTTTTATGTTTAAGTATTTGATGAAGGATTTATTTAATATTTCTATTTTAAACCCAAAATATTTTATATCCCTATGGTAATTTTGAAAAATAATGAGTTTTACTTTCATTTTACAATATTTACGTACTACATATAAGGAAATAATTTTATATGGAAAACTATAAAGTTCTTCCAATTGGTCAGGAATATATTATTTATATATCTATATATTCCTTAACATGTTTTAAAGAATATTTGTAATACTCTCCAATGGTTTATTAAATATAATTTCATCCATGTTTTAATTTTTATAAAAAAATTTAAAAGGTATCTTATTTTCATTTTGTGAACATGGTAATTTTTTAATTTTTACTAAAAATTTAGAAGGAATCTTTATTTTAATGTATTCGGTATGAACAAATTTCTCCACCATCATCAACACTAATTTAATTTAAGTTTCTTTTATAAGCATCGATGATTATTTTCAAAGAAAAATTTCTTCTTAATATTCATGAAATAATTAGTTTTTAAAAGTGGATTTATAAATGAAAATGGTGTTTTCTTCAAGAATGATTTTAATTGTCTTTTTATATTATTTATATGAATTAATGAAAATATTAATTCATTGTTATTATACTCCGTAGGGGATATGTTGTAATGATATCATCCTTATTCATTCTCTAGATGGTTTATGATAAATTTTACTCAGGAATTATTAAAACAAATTATACTAGCTTTTTAATACTAATGTCTATGTTTCTTTTTTATAGAATTATTATTTTACACTTTCATATGATGAATGTATTAGAAATAGTAAGTGATGGTTGGGGCCTACAATATACCATGTATGCATCAAAATTTCTCTTGATAAAAGCATGTTTCAGTACTTGGTCACGACCTTACCCATTTATATAAGATGTCTTTTCATGGGACCTTAATGTTATGTTTATGATGTTTAAAATTATGCATTCCATCATAATGAGATTATTTATTGATTTTCATGTGATTATTTGAATAGTTATGATGCTCATGGATAAGTTTCAAGCTTATATGATTGTTTATATGGAAATAGTTGTTCATCATTTATTATTACCATATTATTTTTTGTGCTCGCATTATTGATTAAATATAATGTGTTTTATGTTATTCTCTATGAAATATTGATGATAACTTATCTATTCTATGATAGCTTCCATTATTTTCATTCTCGTACTTGTAATTTGTGCTCAAAATTATTATTTTTCCTTTACTCGGGTTATTAATAAGGAATAATTGAATGAGTTTAAGGATGCATAATTTTTTTACATTCATTAGGTTCAAATATTTTATTACCAATGTAAAATGAGAAGCACATATGATTATATTTATTTAACACTAATAAACTATTAGGTCCTTTGGGATATGAATACATGAATACTATACAAATATAATAATGTATCCATTAAATATGGCATACTGGAGTCTTGGTCTTTGTATTTACGATCAAAATACGTTTAGTAGAAAACTTAGGAACTAGATCTAGGAAAATTTTAATTTGGGAATATACACCTATGAAGTAAACTAAGGATAAGTCTAAGTTTATCATAGAATCATAAACATTTTATTAAGGTACATATTATGCGAGTTTCTAATAAATACATCCATGTTTTTATACTACAAATGGATGTGGTTTTGGAACAGATGCATCAAGGTGTAATAACCCTAAAGGAGTTGGATAAGTTTATCATGGCCATAATTAAAGTGTTTGGTGAGTGTTAAATTATTTTACAAATGGTTTTACAACATGAGGGGATATTATTGGGTTAATTATTATATTCATTACAAAGAATTATGAAAAAGTTTAATCGATGAGGACCATAAATGTCCATGGTTAAAACTAAGGTGATATATATTGAAAATATGTTATCATTATATATGAATACTATAAATGATTATTTTTTCACACTAGGATTATTTTTTATCGTGCTCTGCTTTTTGGTTTTATTCAATTTCTAGAACATGAAGGAATCAAGCTAATACTAAACATGATGGAAAATTTACTAATTATGAGAATCCAAATTGGATGATGACTATAGAGAAATCTATTGTGATTATGAATAATCAGTTATCATGATATACTATTAACAACATACACCATAACCAACTATTGGGCTCACCAAATAAGAGAAGGGCATATCCTTCTTAGATACTGGATAGTGGAAACTGTGGTGAAAAGAAGACTCAATTTCCTTCAATTTTGAAATTTGGAAAGAGACGCCTTGAGGAATGTCTCAAATAAAAGGGATTATGTTTTATATTAGAAAATAATATACATAGAGAAAATTATATACACTGATTTCAATTTATTTTTTGTTGGTAACATGAAAATTATTTAAGTAAGTGCCATAATCCATGGTTAAACACCTAGATCAAAGAATGGCTTGTGTCATGAATATAATTGAAGTTGAAGGATTGAAGTTTTTATGTGTTTGGATTTTATAATTTTTTTAGAATTTTAACCTAAATGATATATCGCTTATAAAAATATTAATTAATCTATTTATTACTTCATATTAGTCTTCATTAAGTATTTTACATCATATATTGAATGGTACCGATGAACATGAAAATTAATGTTTAGGTCATGTGATATTATATGGAAAACACATGATTATGGGAAAGATAAACATTAATATGATCCAGATATTGAATTAATAATGGTTATTTGGGATAAAGAGGTTATTTAAATTGATGAATTAAATCATATTGTATTAGTGATTTATAAACTGATTATTGATTTGGTAACAAAGTAATTTAAGATGATGTTTTATAGTCTTTTATATTAATTTAATTAATTTGATAATATATTATTTTAAAAGATGAATAATGATATATATAGATTTGGAATATGTTATCTTCTCATTTAGATTTTAAAGTGATCTCAATACTCATTTATTTTATATGTGACTTTAATAGTAACTTTATAATGTTTGTAGGATTATTGTTAACTTCATTTATAATAATTAGTGACCATATTACTAAATTTTTTATTTTTTAATTTCATTAGACATATTTTTTATGGGTTTTAGAAATAAATAGTTATGGAATATATTATGCTGAAAATAGGGTGTTACAATTGAGGTTTTAGAAAATAGTTTATTATATTGGATAATTTTTTTAACAATTTTGGTTTTGGTAAATATTTTATGGATATAAAGACTAGTAAATCATTTATAGATCATATGTTCCATTAAATGTTCATTTTGGTGATTCCTAAATAAAAAGATCATCATGTACATTCATTTCATTTTGTAAGAAATAAAGTATAAATTGTTCAAACCACAACCGAATAATGAAATTATGCTTATGAAATAAAAATATATCAAGTAAGTATATTCTCTTGTGTTTTCTTTCTTTATATAAAAATAATCATTCAAATTTAGAAAAAAGTATATTGAAATAAAAAATCGATGCATTTACCTTCATTTTCAATGAATCAATAGAATTTTTACCCATCATAGATGTATGAATTTGTGGTAATTAACCTTTATCTGAACATGTTATTTATCACTCTATATTTTTCCTTTGTCTTTGGATTACACATCATTGTCCATATTTTTGACTCCTGTTAATGTTCTCCAATTTAGAAACATAGTTTTTTATTATTCTAGAAATACTTCATATTTTAATTCCCCTATTTTTAAGAGGAATTTTTATTAACCCTTTTTAAGAAGTGGGTTTTTAGTAAAAGTATTAAAAAAATTTGAAACCTTTATTACTAAGATCATGTTCAAGTTAACAGAATGTCATTAATTTAAGTGGGAAATAATTTTTCATCCCAATATTTTAGAATATATTTCTCTTGAAAGAAACTTGATTTCACTAATAGTTTCTTTCACACATAACACTGAGTTTAAACGAACTATGATAAACTGTAATAACCCGACCCATGCCGGTTCTCGAGCGGCAACTACCCCAAGACATCCTCCATAGGCTAGGGGTGGAGACTAGAACCAACAAAACATCAAAATTGGGGAGGTATTTCTATAAGAACCATTACACACACATAGAAAACTCAATGATAAAGTTCATAGGGAAAGGAATAAAAGTACAAAAATGTTATATATTAACCACCAACATGTATGAACCACTAAACAGTACAAGTAAGATACAATAAACTGAAATGGAAAAAGGGAAAAAATACATGCCCAACTAGAAAAGTTCCACAACCTAGAAGCAATTGATAAGTAAAATAGAAAATAGATCCACGCTCCTATAAGAAAAGCTATGACCATCGTATGTGGTCCAAGAACTAGTATACATATGCTCCTCTAAAATCACAATCAATATATCCATCATCTGCATTAAGCACAACACATGCGGGAAAATCCGATCTAGGAATGAGTATAAAAATACTCAATAGGACACCCCAAAAAGGATAAGGGGAGTCGTAAGAGAATCTCTAAAAAGGAAATAAGAATATTGGACAATGTATAGTAAAAGGAGTACATCTCAACCAAACAAAGTAGTGAAGTAAGATCAACTAATCACAAGGAGATAGAAATAGAGATAAGATGAACTTCTCATAGTTTATTTTCTACCTATAGTAGGATAGTACACTCATCTAACCATAACAAGCTAGACACGGAAAGAACATGGCATTCCCCATACGTCTTTACCTCTCTAGGAAGGAGAGTAACCAAAACCCGAGGAGTAGGTATTGGAAATATAATATATATATATTTATATTTATATTTATATGATTAGTCAAAGAAACCTAAAATATAAAGAGTACAGGGATCTCTATCTCCCCACTCATCCTAAGAAAGCGAGTCCCCAAAAGTCCCAAACGTAACCACCATAGATGCCCATCATCCCACACGACATCCCTAAGCTACAAGTAAAAGGGAATCAATCACCACACCTTTATACTATCCTCTTTGGGTGACACTATCTCACCTTCACAGTTTTAGCTCACATCACAAGGATGTGTCTTTGTGGGAAAAGAATCCCTCTTCTTCATGAGTCCAAAGGTATGACAAAGAATTCCTCATCACTAAGTCACATAGTCGAGAGGGTGTCTCAAATTTGAGGACCCGTTAGCAGTCCACCTAACGGATGCCACTAATCATTAGGTATTCCTTACCTAGTATGTGAAGAGGTATCATCACCCAAAAGTTGATAGGGACCCATTGCCCAACCATACTGGTGAGTACTTCCCAACCATCATCATTGATGGGATCCACTTCCTTGTCCCGTGGGAGGGAATCCCAGAATTTCCATTAGGTATAACTTCATAGTCTAGCTAGTGGTAAACACAGAACATATTTGGCTATCTATTTTTGATGGTACCTCATGAAAATAATCTATAAACCACACTGGACAACTCTATTAGATGGTAAGCTCTCATAAATCTTCAAGGAACCACATTGGACATCCCTACTAGATGTTGCCTCTCAAAATTTACAGAGGAACCACACTAGACATCCCTTCTAGTTTATGCCTATCAGAATAATGATGTTGTAGTATTCAAGTTCCACACCAGGTAGGGATCATACCCAGAACATCTCGTGTCGTATTATAATGTGTTAGATAATTCTTGTGGGGGAAACACATCATGTGGCCTCGCCTCATATCATGGTCATGTACCTGACCATTCTTAGGTATTAAATTGTGATGAAGAACCCCTAGGCATGCTAAGAGACTACCATACTACATAATACATCTAGTTATAAGGGAAACGAGTGTGTGATGCTAATTAGTGATCTGGAGGGCCAAAAACATAATTGACTAACATGCCTTTTAACGCAGCCCTAGAACATTTAATTGTATATTTTCATACCTATTCTCCAGTCTCACATGAGTGGATACTAATCTAAGATGAAGCTTGTCTTAAAACACAGTATAAGGATCTTCCAATGATATTCCATCAATGTTTCCACAATTAAGTAGATCATAAAATAGGGCTTTTCATGTCCAAATGGATCACACCATTGCAATCCATTAAAAAAACACACATAATAGATTATTTAGTCACCCCAAATAGAAATCTGATAAAAAATCCATATAATGTCGCATTGTGCTCAAAAGGCATCCCATGGGTCCCACAACTCAACCCCAAAAAAATTATACATATTTCTCCATTGGGAGCCTTATGGAAAAATACATGGGAATGAATACCCATTCTCCTAGAATGGATACCCAGTGAAAAAGCTATATTTAACTACAACATGTGTGAAATAGCCCCTCATAGGGCCCACAACCAAGTTTAGTTTGAAAATCAAAAATTAGTATTGAAATTTAATCAAATTGACTGGGGTCGTGCCACCCCTAATGACGCATCAAACATACATTCTTTTTATAATATGAGTCTAATACAAAACCCCCAATAATAATAATAATAATAATAATAATAATAAAAACCTAGACGTTTCATGAAACCATGTCCCAAGACCATGTCTTAAAAGTCCTGAAATAGTCTAAAAAGATCTATCTCTATTAGTGCGATGTCTGGCCATAGATGACACCTCAATTGGACTCCCAGTTTAGGTGATGCATCTTCTTAAACCCATATAGCCCGAATTGAACCAGTCCGAACAATTCTAGTCGGCCCACTCTGCCTGGGTGCACCTGCTAGAACTTCGGTTAGCCTCAAAAAATGCCAATTCACTACATCAATGTCCAACCCATGAACCGTGGGCCGGTGGCTTATCCTCAGCGCTCTGTTCCTCTAGCTCACTGTCTCAGATTTCCCCGCCGACGTCGCAGCATTCCACCCAGTGGATCCTCTACACTAGCTGCCTCACACACCCACCGTAACAGAGCCCCATAGCCACTTCCCCTACACGGCCCACCGCCTCCATGTGGCATGCCACTGCTGTGCACTCCAGCCTCCAACCTTCTAGTCCAAAGCATCACCACCTCTACCCGGCCTCACTCCACACCATTAGATCTCCCACCCACCTCAAGGAGATCATCGTCACCGCCAATTACTGTAACCCTCGTACACCACTCTCGACCACTACCACCGAAGGATATTCGTTGGAACCTTCTGTGGACCCCCAAGACTCGTTGGATTTCCAAATATCAGATATGACAACAGATTAGTGATCCCTATGATGAGACCTTCATAGAGCCAGCCTCTAATCAACGATCTAATGTTGGAATGATGTTTCCAAAATTTAGTGATGAACATCCATGAAGAACGAATGAATTTTCAGATAAAATAATTTTATTTTTCATAGATCGATGGGTATTTTAGTGTGTCCATCGAATATTGACAAAAAATTGATGAATTTAAAGCTCAAAGGATGGATATTCAATTTTGAAGTAGAATCAAAACTCAAAAATAAGAGAAATCCATCCTCGATTCATTTTTTGGTCATTGACATCATGTCTGCTTTGTTATTTCTTCGATCTACCAATGTTAAATCGAAGAATAATCCTTGATTAAAAGAATAATGGATGTTTAATGATTGACAGAGAAATCATGGTGGACAGAGAGTAGATTATTTGATAACACTAATCCTGATCACTTAAGGGTTTATTTATTGAAAAACACTAAAACTTGCAATAATGGTTATGGAATTCAAAACCTATGCGCCCTCTCATTTTATGTCATTCCTAGGGTAAACAACCCATTTCAAAGTTAACACTGGTCTTATTTTTCCAATACTATCCACCGATAAAAAGTTATTTGACTCGGTGTATGAGATAAAATAATTATGTTTAATGATTTTATTTGTGATTTTTCCCATTAGAGACTTTCCTCATAGAAGTACCTCACCGACAAAAGGAAGAAGTCCAGAGAAGAGATGCAACATATGCAGGTCCAGAAGCATATGTTTAAAGAAAATAGATTTAGAATGCTTGATAACATCTGTGATGTATGCAGCGGCAGTGGTCACAAGAATGATGCATGCCTATGTCAACAGATATCCAGAGCTGATAAGAACAGAAGACCACACAAGCCAGCTAAGAAGGGAGAATATTCCTTGGGAAGAAATCAGAAGAATAGTGCGAACACACATTTCCCCAATATGATCTCAAGTAGGGAAGTTGATAAGACCCAAGATTTTAGATCCATGAAATTGAAGGGTCATTCATCCAAAAGAAACACTATGTGGGATGAAACTCAGATGAACCCATGTGGAAGACCTAAACCAGCTGCAACAGTTCCAAATGATATATTGGTCATCTGGCCTGAAGATTTGAAAATAATGAGGAATGTTGAAGATGAAAAGGCCAAGGATAGTGACAATGGAAAATAAAAACTTTCACATGATGAAGACACAGTGCATGAGAGATTGCAAACCAAGAGAAACACACGTGTCAAAGAAGTTCTGTTTGAGAGATGCAAGAAATATGGTTACATTTCAAAAGGTTTACTAACCTTAATACCAGAGCAAGAAGTAGTCCTTAAGAGGATTATGAATTTATCATTCATGATGGATGTTAAGAATAACAATTCCTCACACAAAGTAGAAGAGAATGTGAAGAAAGTCATGCCACATCAACAGATGTTAGAACATATGTTCAAATGTGCAGGCATGAAGAATGGAGTGAACATATGAACATGGTTAAGAAAAGAACCTCAACCATACAGATCATATTAATGAAGAAATGAGGGACCACCTTATTCCCTTATACATTTCTGTATTTTATTTGTGCTAATAATGTAGGGAATTTAAGGTGAAGCAAGCTCTCAGGGGGAGAACCTGAGAAGTAGTGAATGCTGTCAACTCTTGATAGCCAAGATAAAGAAGTTTCCATCCTTAAAATATTATTCAATTGATATTGAAATATTAAGATGATGAAGGATGACTCTTGATGAAGATGATGAGGAGTGTTTCCCTTGAGGGGGAGAAAAGTGAAGAAGCTTCCAAAATCACTATTCCAATCAATATCAACTCTAGCTGGACTCAAATGTAGTTACTCTATGAATTTCTTGAATAATATGTCAATGGAGAAGGTATGGAATTTCTCAATATATATCCCATGGTTACTCAGATCAAAGATCATTCTACAAAGGGGGAGTAACTGAATTGAGCAGTGACATAAGAAGAATGGATGTAACAGCCCGAAATTTTGAATAAATCTTGTTTCCTAATTTCATGTGTTATTTTATTTTATTTTTATACTCAACAAAAATGTTTTATTTAATAAACATGATTATAATTAAAATGAGACCATTGGGTTTTGACTGTTATATGACCATCGGTCAATATGACCGCTGTGAACAAAATGTTTTGATTTTTGTCTCTAAATATAAGTAATCTTGGTTAATTATTATAGAAAGAAGATTTGATGGCCTGACCTAGTAGTCTTGGACCGATCGAAACCCATCTAACAGAGCTTGGGAAGGAGGTAGCACCATTGGGCTTTGCTCTGGACCATATCCAAGCCGAACTTCATCATGTGAAGCTAGAACGGAATCGCCTTCGTGAGAAGTTCAAACTGATAGAAATTACTACTCGGGAAATGTTGACTGAGCCGCCCCAAGATTCTATCACCCTAGCACACCTTACTCTTAGGTCATATGCTGGTATTATAAGGGGCTATGTAACGAGACTATAACTGCCTTGTGTAATCCTTGTTTTAAATAAAAATTGGGATTTCTTCTTATGATGAAGTTTATGAATTTTCAAATGACCGGATAAAAATAGTATGCATATTTTTTTATGAATTTTCAAATGGATATTTTAAAAAAATGTTTATGTAAACCTTAAATAATTTAAAATGCGTAATGATTTTCATAAAACGGTCTTCTACAATTATGTTCAGTACGAAATTTGGAGTCTAATAAGATCAACTTGATTTTTGATGAATAGTAAATTATGAATAATGATTTTATGATTAGTATTAGTAATATGACCAAATGGATTATTAATCTCACTTAAAGAAAGTTTTAAAATAATCTAGGCACCTTGATTAAGTAATGTGATTCAATAAAATGGTTAGATAACGGTTTCATAAATTATTATTCAAGTATTAGTTTTTTTGGGTGAATAGTGTTTTTTAATTAAAAATTAAATTAAAAATATTTAGAAAATTATTTTTATAAAATGGATTTCATTTTTGAACTCAGAGCACCGATATTATGTTATGGTAATTTTTGGGGTTTTTCCTGAAAAAATGAATTTTCAGTGAATAGTGTATTTCTTTAAAAATAAATTTAAAAATATTTAGAAAATTATTTTTATAAAATGGATTTCATTTTTGAAATCAGAGCATTGATATTTGGTTAGTGTGAAATTTTGGGATATTTCTGAGAAAGTTGAATTTTTCAGTGAATAGTAAAAATGCAGTTTTAGGGTTTCAGTATGTTTAATGACATCATAGCGGTGTCATGATGATGTCATTAGATATTTTAAGTGTTGTCCGGACAAGGGTGATGGATTATTGTATTGGTGCCCCATGTGTCCTAACTTAATGGGAAATATCAAGGGAGAGCACATGGGTTTGAGAAAAGCACATGTGAGGTGTCCCTTGGCCATTAATGCCTTGTCCCCTCACTTTCCCTATAAATACCAAGCCCTCCTCTCATCCATTCGACTGCCCACTCTTCCCCAACGAATTTCTGGTCTCATTACCTGCCAAGGAGTCCTCCCAAGGTGCCCCCAAGCCCTCAAGGTCCCAACCATTGAGGTTTAAGAGTTACATTTTAAGGTAAGGGATCTGACCCCTCTCTTTCTTTTCAAGTGATCTCTTTTATGTCATTCCTTTTATGCTCCATGTTCTTATTTTGGAGGATGTTATTTTATACTCCCCTTACAGCCATTTTTATGTTCATATATTGAGATATCCCCTCTTACTCTCATTATTTCGTTTTATGAAGTTTTAAGTGGCGCCGTTAGGCTGCAGAAATGTTTGTAATGGATTCTTTCTCCCTTCTCATTTTTCAAGATCTATTTTCATGTAAAGTATTTCAAGTTACTTTTTATCATGTTGGGGTATGATATATAAATTTATCATACTTATATTTTATGATCTTATGATGATAGACCCCATTTTATCTCTTCAATTCAGCATTTTGAAGTTTTAAGTGGCGCCGTTAGGCTGCCGAATTTTTGAGGCATTCTTT
Organism: Viscum album; assembly: GCA_963277665.1. Taxonomy (NCBI): domain Eukaryota; kingdom Viridiplantae; phylum Streptophyta; class Magnoliopsida; order Santalales; family Viscaceae; genus Viscum; species Viscum album. The sequence goes on from OY728123.1 coordinate 1,110,736,769, forward strand.
CACCCTTCTCTTATTCAAAGTTCTACTTTCATGTCAAGTATTTCAAGTTACTTTCTATTATGTTGGGGTATGATCTCTATATCTATCATACTGTACTCTTATGTTCATATGATGAGATACCCTATTTGACCTTGTCAATTCATGTTTTTTTTTGAAGTTTTAAGTGGTGCCGTTAGGCTGCCGAATTTTTGAGGGATTCTTTCACCCTTCTCTTTTTCAAAGTTCTACTTTCATGTCAATTCTTTCAAGTTACTTTTTGTTATGTTGGGTTATGATCTCTATATCTATCATACTGATCTTTTATGACCATATGATGAGAGACCCCATTTGATCTCTTCAATTCATTATTTTGAAGTTTTAAGTGGTGCCGTTAGGCTGCCGAATTTTTAAGTGGTTCTTCACCCTTCTCGTTTTGAAGTTCTACTTTCATGTCAATTATTTCAAGTTCCTTTCTATTATATTGGGGTATGATCTCTCTATATATCATACTGGACTCGTATTTTCATATGATTAGAGACCCTATTTGACCTTGTCAATTCAATTTTGTTGATGTTTAAGTGACGCCGTTAGGCTGCCAAATTCTCACAAGAGAAATCTTATTTTTTCTTCCTTTCATGTTCTTCATTTCATATGGTATATTTTCAAATTTCATTACCATGTTCTTAAATCCCTTATATCTTTTCCATATACTGTTTTATGGTTCATTTATGAATGTTTGACCCATGTCCACTCTCTTCTCAATGTTTTCTAAAACCCCGAAACATAGCCGTTATGCTGCAGAATTTTCGTCTCAAAGTGCCTCTCTCTCTTTTCTCAAAATTATTTTATGTTATAAATTGAATACTCAAAGCTCTTATTTCTACAGGGGTATTCACATATATACCAAAATGTTCTATTTTAAATTCTGGGATTTACATACATGAAACCCTCTTTCGCTTTTCGTGGGTTTAAAGTTACATAAAGATCATGTCTTTAAAGCAGTTTTTAAAACGTTATGATTATGAAATGAAACCCATTTCTTTTATGCTATATGGGTTTTTTATGAAATGATTGATGATGATATATGTGGTTCACATTATAATAAGGGCAAATTTAAGGGTGCGCCCTGATAGCGCCCCATTGCATTGGATAATGGTGTAATCACAAGAGATTACAGTTTAAGGGTGCGCCCAGATAGCGCTCTAATGCATTGGGTAAAGACTTAATCTCTAGAGACGACCATTTTTTTTACGATGCCATGGTGAATAACCTTGGTAATTTTTAACGACACCTTGGGGATGGACCTTGGTGAAATGAAATGATTGTCAAAATTAAATGTTGCAGCCACATCTTCAAGTTATGAAAAATGTTATTTTTATTATGATGTATCTCATGATTTCTTTCTCATGCCTTAAAGTTCTTTTCATGTCCTTATTGAAGTATCTCAAGTTCAAATGTAAAAGTTTTCTCTTGTTTCCCTTACTGGGCTTTCTGCTCACCCTTTCTTTTGATGTATGTCCCCAGGTTATGAGATGCAGTAATGAACCTTGGATGAACTTAAGGAGAAGCCTTTAAAGTGTTTAAGAAGAGTTTCCTTTTGTTATTTTCATGGATTATGTTCCTTGTTTCCAAGACACTAAACCTTAAAGATCCCCAGTTCCATGTAATGAAATGAATGTTATGTTATAAAAACGTGGGATGTTATAATGGATGTGCCCTAAGGTCACTTATCCTGCTGATTGCACTTGAATGTTTTTGATCTGTTTGCTGATGTGAGTGCAGAAGTTTCAGGTTGATTATTCCCTATCACATTTGATTTTTCTTCTACCTGAAATAAAAGTGGTAAACCCTTGAATACAAAATATATGATTTCTCATCTCATGTTGGTATCATGCTCTGTGAATAATGGACAGGCTAGTTGACTTAATCAAATCCTCTTGTTTTCTACATTGAGCATTTCTCAAGTAGACTTAGAGTGAAATGATTAATGAAATATTTCTTAAGTATGGATTGATACCCTCCCTACCATGCGCTTTGAATTTCCTTTCAATAAGGGGGAGAGAAAGTGAAATGAATGTTTGAAAAGAAAAGTTGATAGAAGAAAATATTCTCATTTTGATATTGACAAATTCATTTCAGAAGATGTGTAAGGTATTGACAAAAAAATACAAAGGGGGAGATTGTTGGAACCACTTTGTGTATAAGGTTGTATTTGTTGTCAATAGTTGTCAATGAAGATCAAAATCAAGGAGATCAAAAAGTACTCAAATTAAATGGAGGAATGGAAGATCAAAATGAAGGAGATCATGAAGTACTCCAATTAAATGGAGGAATGGAAGATCAAAATTAAGGTGATCATGAAGTAGAGGAATGATAATTCATATGATTGTTGTACGGATCATAAGTTCAGAGAACACGTGTTAAAGGTGATACATTGTTTACAACAATGAAGAATGTGAGGTGTAACCATCTATGGATGATTAAATAAGAATGGGGTTTTTTGGATGAAGTCCATGGAATTCCTTCTTATTGCATGAGAACCATGGGTTTTGATGAAGACCATGAAATTCCTCATTATTGCATGATAACCATGGGTTTTTGATGAAGGCCATGAAATTACTTACGATTGCATGAGAACCATGCAAGAGACTTCTTGATGAATTTAATAATATGGTTTGCATGAAGTAGATCATGACGGTTGATGAAGAAGACAATGTGAAAATGATTGGAATTCTAAGATGGACGTGTGGGTATTGGAATTCTGAGATAGTCGTGCACATCACATTGTCATAGAAGATGATGATGCTAAATTTATTCCTCCAAAGAATACATATCACAATAGTGGAGTTTGTGATAAAAGGAGAAGAGTTGTTGAAGGATACAGATCACCAAGAAGAAGTGATTTTCAGCTGATCGTGCTTGTTGAAAAAGCAAACAAATGACATAAAAAATTGTTGACAAAGGAGATTCCATGGTGGAATGTCGAGTTCATGGACTGTGGATAATGATCCATGTTTTATTCAAGGAACATAGACCAATGAATGGATGATCTGGAGGCGGACAAAAAGAGCAGATACAAGGTGGCGCTGTTTCCCAGTGTTTTTGGCAAAGGGGCTTGCACGCTGAGGTCTTGGAGGATAGGAAACTTGCACGCCATATGTTTTTGAAGATCATATCATCAAAATATGTCAAAGGGATAAGGGTCGTTCATGTTTTGGTGAGGTCGCGCAGGTGACTTGCGCGCCGTGAAGAGGCTTGCACGCAAATGCCTTGGGAGCTTGATAACTTGCGCGCCTATGGTTTTTCGAGATCAGAAGATCAAAATTTGGCAATGAAAAGAGGTTCGTGCAAGTTTGGAAGTTGATCATGCAAGTGAATTGCAGGGGAAGAGAGCTACGCACCGAGACTTGTGCACCGATGGTTGACTTGCGCGCCGTCGTGCAGGGTGGTCAAATTGCCTACAAATACTGGACCACCCCTCCTCATTTCCCACGGAGTTCAACACTTAGAAAAATCAGAGTTCCCATCGCGCAGGTGTGGTAGTCGCACAAGTAGTGTGGGGTCACGTAGGTAGACTTGCGCACCAGTGTTTGAATTTGTGCGCCGGTTTTTGGTTGCGCACCCAAGGCGGTTTGGGAGAGGAAGGAAATGTGTCGCGCAGGTTTGAAGTTGAGGAAGGTATTGTCGCACAGGCGGTTTGGTGATACCTGTGCACCAGTTTAGACATGCGCGCCGAAGACTAGCAAGCCATATTGGGACTTGTGTGCCAGGCTTGGAGAAGAGCACTAGGTGTTGTTGGAGTACGCTTATCTTTTTGGGGCTGCACGAACGCTGAAAGATTCCTCTATACCTTCGGTGTAACAGATGATGTATTCGTTTGCAAAGATGAAAGAGCAATGAACAATCTGATTTTATGAAGATAAGTGGTACCACAGACACATGACTGGTGTTTGACATCCTCATTGTGCTTTGTGAAGAGAAGAATACCGGTTCGTGAAACTAAACTCAGATATTCATAGAAAGAGGGGAATCTATCAATACACTCAGGTGTTAGTATTGAGAATCAGAGGAAGAGAAGAAGAAGATATAATGAATTCAGTTATTGCACTAAATTAGAACGTTGAATACAAAAGAGCATCAAATCAGGACACTGATGCAAGAAAAGTCTCATGCTGAACAGGAGACAAAGACTTCAATGCAAATCTATTGAAGAGACCTTCACATATATAAACTGAGTGTGACTTCACCAATAGCAGTGAGCCAGGGGGAGTCAACGGGAGTGACCCCGAGGGATGTAATCAGCTATCCCTGAACCTCTTGTAAAGGCAGTGAGCCTAGGACAGAGTGACTGTTCCCGAACCATTGTAATCCACAACTAGTGAAGATTAGTGGAATTTGGTATGATCGGCAACATGTCAATGTATGCTCCTTGGATGTATCCCTTGGTGGTGAACCAAGTAAAATTGTTGTGTTATCTCTTTGAATGTGAATGTTTCATTGCTGATAATATCCATCATACAGGTTTAAGTAGTTCCTACCAATGTGGGAACAAGATCCATAACTTTAAGAAGAAAAATTTGACACCCTGATTCACCCCTCCCCTCTCAGGGTGTCCCGGGGTCCTATAGCTGATGCGATGAGTAGGAAGACTCAGACACAGACAGTGCAAGAGGCCATAGAAGAGTGGCAGCTCATGGCCTTGTTCTCTGAGATGCATCTGGAGGTGCATGATAGTCAGGGGAAAACATATCTTTCATCTTTAGCAGTGAATTCTACCCTCCTAGATAGAGTGAGGATGAGATAGCTATCTGATTCAGAAGGACTATTTCTACGGGAGTCAGTGGCAAGTGAGGACCCTCCTTCTGGTTGGACGATGGGCGATGATAAAGTTCTGTGTTTCTAGGGATGAGTGTGGGTTCCAGGGGATATAAACGAGGAGATGATGTGGGAGTTTCATGCTTCAGCTTGGGCAGTTCATCCTGGGGTTACCAAGATTTTCCATTACATGAGACGTCAGTACTGGTGGCTGGGTATGAAGAGAGAAGTAGCTGGTTTTGTTACAAGGTGTTTTCCCTATCAGCATGCGAAGGCGGAGCATCAGAGACCAGCTGGACTATTACAACAGTTACCCATTTCGGAGTGGAAATGGTATGATGTCGCGATGGACTTCGTGACTAGTTTGCTGAGGTCACCTCGAGGCAATGATGCCATGTGGGTTGTTGTGGATAGACTCACGAAGGTAGCTCAATTTTTGTCGATCAAGGAGACCTTCAGTGTTGACGAGCTCGGGAATTTGTATATCCAAGAGATAGTATGTCTTCATGGGGTCCCTTGTTCTATCGTTTCAGATAGGGATTCTCGTTTTACGTCTCATTTCTGGAAGAGTTTTCATAGGGCACTGGGTACACAGGTGCTTCTGAGCACAACTTACCACCCTCACACCGATGGCCAGTCAGAGCATACTATACATGTGCTTGAGTACATGCTGTGAGCATGCATCCTAGACTTTCGGGGTTCTTAGGAAAAGCACATACCCCTATTCAATTTTTCATATAATAACAGTTTTCAGGCAACTATTGAGATGACACCATATGAGGCTTTATATGGTAGGCCATGCCGATCACCTTTTTGCTTGTTAGAGGCAGGTGAAGTAGCTTTGCTAGGACCACGTCTCATGCAGGAGACTTCTAAGCAGGTCCAGTTGATTCAAAAGCGGATGGCTACCGTGCAATCTTGTTAGAAATCTTATGTTGATTTCCGCAGACGACCTTTGGAGTTTGTTATTGGGGATTAAGTTTTCTTGCGTGTTTCACCGAGGCTGGGACACAAGCGGATCAGGATATAGAGTAAACTTTCACTAAGATATGTGGGGCCATTTTTTATTCTAGAGAGAGTCGGGTCGGTTGCCTATAGGCTGCTGTTACCACAGAGGTACCAGGCCATGCACGACGTCTTCCATGTATCTTAATTGTGCCACTATCATTCAGAACCTTCTCACACCTTTCATCCAGAGGAGGTTGAGCTTTAGTTGGATGAGTCCTTCGAGGAGCATCTGATTCGTATCATTGACAAGAGCATGAATGTTCTCTGAGGCCAGTCAGTTCCTCTCGTACGGGTGATATGGAAGCATGGCCTAGTAATGGATGAAACCTGGGAGTGGGAGACCGATGTACGTGCTCAGTTGCTGGAGTTGTTCATGGATTTATCTTCACCACCCATGGAAAGGCAATTCGGGGACGAATTGCATTAAGGGGGGATGTTTGTAAGAACTCGGTTCTTAGCTCTGAGATACGGGCTTCTTCTTTTCTATTTTACTTAAGTGTTCTTAAGGAAATAAGGAAAATGGGAGGAAAATCCCAAATTTGGAAAGTACACGCCATGTACTTTGTCCACACGCCATGTACTTTTGGCCGTGTGGAATGAGTACACAGGTCGTGTGGCCGTGTCGACGATGAAGGGTGTAGGAACAAAGTAAACGTTGTGTAGTGGTCCCTTACATACCATGTAGTCAGTCGGCAGGAGAATAGTAAGGAGTTGTCTAGCTGTGCAACTGAACGCGCCGTGTACTCAAGGAGACACACCTTGTAGTCATGTCGATAGATGAACAGTGCCATGATGGCGAGAAACCGCCAGAGGAATAGTTTAAAAATGGGAAGTACACGCAGTGTACTCGGAAGTACACGTCGTGCACTTTTTTTCACTTAAATTGGGCAGTAGCCTCCCATGTTCATAAGGAAGGCTTAGAACCGGAGGAAGGAGCAGTAGTAGATGAACGAACCTTTGGAGATCCGCTGAGCACTCGTTGGGAATCCATTTCCACCTCAGTCGATCTCGTTGGAACCGCATGGGTTAGCCTTCTACTCCTATTTAATTTTTCTTCCCAATTCATCATCTAATGGGAGTTATTTTCATTTAAGAAAGTTTTATTTTACCTCAGATCTACGAAATTCTTGGACATTTCAAAAAGCGCCATTCACGTATATTGTTCGTGTGTGTTTAAGGTAGGTGTCTTGGTGATTAGTTTCCAACTGTCGTGCATTTTGTGTGTTTTTGAGCTATGAACCAATATTTAGGGTGTCTTGAGGCTAATTTTGTGGCTAATGTTAATGCCTATAATTGTATAGGTGATTAATTAATGTTGTAAAACTGTTGTTTGGGATCGGTTCTTGGATCCGGGACCACCCCTGGAGTGAGTTCCTCTATTTAGCCATTTGGCCAGGATACCCGAGGGTATGCCTTTAATGTAAAAATTTTAGAATTCCCTTGAGAGGAATTGTTTGTTTTACTGCTTGTTTACATGTTGGGCTTGGCCCGGTTTCCTGTTTAGCCTGAGGGCAGTGTTGTGATTAGCCTGTGGGAAGTGTACTACTTAGCCTGTGAGTAACTTCTTCTGTGCCTGTGGGCAGTAGATTCTATGCCTGTGGTCGACACTACTTATGCCTGCGGGCAATATCCGTATGCCTATGGGTAGATTCTTGTGTTTGAATACTCTTTACCTGAGGATAGTGGTTTACGTGTCTGAGGGAATTTGGCTGTTTACTTAGAATATTCACTATGGTGGTATTTTAAATTAAATTATTAAATGGATATTATAATGGAAATATAACTGGTTAAGTTAGTTACTTTTAGTACTACTTACTTTATTGAATTTTATTATTGCGCATTGTTGTTGCATGTTTACACACAATTGGGCATGGGACTTTGGTGGGTGCCTACTGAGATATATTTCTCACACCCTGTTTGGGTCATGCTTTCTAGCCCAAACAGATTATATTTCTACAGGTATAGATAAGGGAAAGGTTCCTTATACAGGTACTTGTGTTTTGCTGTGGAGTAGGGGAGCATGAGACTGGGCTTAGGCTCATGATGCTACTGGCTGTTTTGATTCATTTTTTGTTGTACTATGTATTGTACTGTATTGTACTGTTGTGTAACATGTTCTGGCTATTTTCTTAGAACTTGAGGTATGTTGCATCATATCTATATATCTGGTTGGTTATCTTATACTACAGTTGTTGATTTCAGTTGTGTGTAGTTTACTGCTTCCACTGTTGTTATACGTTTATTTTATATTCCGCTATGCTACACTTTGAAAAATGAGGGCATGGTTTCCCCAGTATCAGACCTGGTCCCTCACTGCTAGTCAGAAGACTCTGGCGTTTGCGTAAATGTTCTTGAGGTCATGTGGCGAACCGGGTTCAAAGCACCCGTGGAGTGTTACCCAGAACTGGGGCGTTACATAACCGATGTATTTTAGACTCAACCATGTCCTCGGATCCCTGATCCGAGTTACCTTATGAGAGTTATTCCACTTATTTTGTATACATAGTATACAACATAATTAATATTTTTGTATAATTTATTCAGGGCACACCTGGCCTCAGAATTTCATGATGTATTTGTGCCTTGATTTGGAAATATATATAGAAATATTACAAAGTCTTACATGGAAAAAATAAGGTCTCTACATCACTATCTCCTTTCATAATTTCATCCTCTAAAATAAAAACTATGGAAACAACTCAGGATACTGATCTCGCACTTCGTACTCCCACTCCAAGGGAACCTCCTTGATGTTTCCATACTATCACAGCATGTGAACCAACAGGGTGGTCCATCCTCAAAATTTCTTCTCCCACCAATGATGTGCATATGAACATGCATGTATCTCTTAATTTGTGACATATGGGAGAGATCATGTGCCCATTATATATATTAGGGGTGGGAATGGTGGTAGGAAACCACACTATATCTTTCCACACATTTGAATGGCCTGAAGAAATTCCGGGATATATTTCTTTCCTGGCCAAACCTCTACATCCAATTTCAGGACTAGAATCACTACTTGTCCCTGGAAAGGGGTCTCATGATTCCTTCATTCAGAATATACATATGGTGAAACGCCTAAATATATCTGGTCACGTAGGATTCCATAGTATATACATCATAATCGAGAATCTCTTATATTCTCGGGAAGTGAAGGAGTCATCATCATCGACCGAATAAAAATTGTACCTACCTATTCCACCATGGTCAACTATGGGGAAGCTAACTACTTTGAAACATTCCGCACTAGTCGAGACTAGGACTTCCTTCTAAGGGAATCTACTACAATGTTTCCCTTTCCCAAAGTATATACTATCTCAAAGTTGATGTCCTGCATGAAGATCAACCAGTATTTCCACCTCAGGTTCAATTCACTCTGGGGGAAGACATGCCTGAGAATCTGGTGGTCTAAACAAATAATGAATCACTATCCTAGAAGACAGTGACTCCACATTCTCAGGGAAAATACTACTACTTTTATCAATAGGTAGCGAGTCGTGTAGTTCTACTCATGGGGTGTCTCTCAACTCAACCTATACATTATAACTGAATTATCAAGGTTGACTTTGATCACAAAAAAGTATCTATGAAGAGGTACAGTGAATAAACTCGTCGAAATGAAATAAGATAGACATGAAAATAATGTTGCATACCCTACATGTCTTCACTTCCCTTAGAAGGAGAGTAATCCCTAAGCAAGATACTTCCCTACATCCACTAGAAAAATCCCAAGGAAAAAGTGTCAAGCAAGAAGACTCCACTGGTAATTTTATGACCTACTCCAACACTAAATCGAAAAACCTATTCCTAAATGCACATGTCAAAGAAAATCATCCACCAGACCTTGATAGTTTTTTCTCTTTGGGTAGTACTGACTTTCCCTCATATTTTTCTCAAGTAACAAAAATGCATCTTTAAGGGGGGGGGATGTACGCCTCTTCCTCACGCATTCGTAGCTACATCAAACAAAACTGACACGGGGTTACACTGACACCTGACATCACCCCGGTAAAACCTCAATAATGTAGTAGGGAGAAAAGAGTACTTAATGAAATTTATAACAATTACTACTATAAAAAATATAAGATACACATAGTAAACCTCTAATCATCTCATGCTCTATAGGATCGTAGACATCCAAAGCATATGGTTGTCCGCAGTCGTAGTTGTCAAATTTTTAAGCCTTGTGTGGGACACCTAGTGGTGGTTTTGGTGGTGGAAATACCTCATAACATCAAACACCACCTCAAAATCATCCTACTCCCCAACTAGCACCACCTCCCTGACGAACACTCTATCCCCACCTATGGTATCCATGTTCATGTGATGTCTCCGACATGGTGGTTCATCTGTTTCTTTCATGAGATTCTCAGCATGTCTGGTTGAGAATAAATCATTCCATGTGACTTATCCCTTCACAAGTAGAAAACCATCCCTCCCTAGGCTATCCATGAACTCTATACTTCCTTGGGCCCCTATGACTACATTCCTACGACCGATTTTGGGGAGGACTCCTATGTTTAGATCTTGTCATTTGAAGCCTGCTAGTGGCGGAAAATGTCTCAGCTCTATTGCACCCGCTCCCACACCGAGATACATATCATCCCTCTAACATAAATACCTCTATCACCAGTGGCTACTTGAAAACCTTGGCATAGGTGGGTATTAACAAGGGTACTATGATTTCATAGATCTCTCTGAGGATTCCCTACTCAAAATTCATTGATCGGAAGAATCTGTCATAGATCATGTACAAAGAGTAAAATGTAAGGTATGTGAACCTAGAAACATACGCTTCCACCGTCATCCCTCCCATCTAAAATAGAAGGAGATCATGAATCTAAATAGAGTGCAAGCATGAGGGGTAGTACTCATTACAAAACTACTGCTGGAAGTCATCCCATGATAGTGTTGACTCATCGAGTATCTGAGTAACCAGGCTCCACCAACACCTGTTTTTTATTTGGAAACAGTTGAATATAAAATACACCATCATATCTGTTAGTGTCTTTGTAAGCCTGAATAGTCGGACCACCGGCTCTAACCAAACCTCTAATGCAAGAGGGTATGTCTCCCTGTAGATCCTCAATGATATCTATCTTTGGATCTCACAAAGCACGCCCATCCAGATAAATTACTCATCCTTATCGATAGGAGATCACTACTTGTAAATAGGTGTAGGTTATTCTACCTACCCACCTAGATGAAGGGGATCACATGATGCGTCCTAAACTGAGTCCTCGTCACTCCCAGGGTCATCATCCTGAACTGGAGCTGGTATCCGAGCTAGTTGTCATCGTGAAGACATCGTGAATGTCATCAAGGAGTATTGTCATCAGATTGGTACATATATATATATCCACTAGGAGAACTAACCCTATAAGGATAGTCAAAGACTTAATCTTATATAATTCAATACCATTGTTCCCTATAATAAGTGTCTCAGGGTGCCAAGTCGAAATGCTGGTAATCAGCGTCTTGGTGAATGGATATGTCAGTTTTCCATACCATAATTAGACTCCCTATCCTAAAAGACACTCTCGATACACTTCAACATCATTTCCCTACAACCAACTAGGACATTTTTAGTTAAACATCCGAACAATGTCATAGGGTTCGAACTTCCCATTGATACCACTTTTTCACAACCCGACCCATGTCGGGGCTCGAGCTCAACTATCATAAGCCCTCCTCCATAAGCCTAGGTTTTGAGACTAGCATTGAAAGCACAAAAAACACAAGGATGCCTTTTTCTAAGAACCTATACACACACACACATAGAAAACTCAATGAAAACGTTCAGAGGTAAAGGAAAAAAATATAACACTACTATACATAAACCACAAACAAGCATGAACCACTAAACAGTACAAGTAGGGTACAGTAAACTGAAATTGAAAATGGAGAAAATTACACACCCAACTAGAAAAGTTCCACAACCAAGAAGATAATGAAAAGGAAAATAGCTAAGACATCCCCACTCCTAGAACCCTAGCTAGAACCACCATACATGGTCCAAGAACCTATATCCCTATGCTCCTATGATGTCACGATCAATCTATCATTCATCTGTATAATCCACGACATGTGAGGAAAAATACCATTCAAGGGTGAGTATAAAAATACACATTAGGATGCCCCCAAAAAGGTGAAATAGAATATTTAATAGATAATGGTAGATAATAAAAGTTATAGTAAAATGATTGAAGCTCAACCCAATGAAGGAGTGAAGTAAGCTCATCCAATCAAAAGGTGCTAGAAATGGTGAGAAGATAAACTTATTATCGAGTATTTGCTACCTATAGTAGGATATTAGATTCATCGAAACCTAAGAAACTAAACACATAAAGCACATGGATTACCCCCCCCCCCATGTATTCACCTCTCTTGGAAGGAGAGTAACCAAAACCCAAGGAGTGGAGACTAAAAATAGAATGTGTGTGTGTGTGTATTTGATAAGTCAAAGAAACCCAAATGAGATAGAGTAAGGGGATATCCATCTCATAGCTCAACTAAAAAAAGTGAGTATCCAACTATTCGAGAACTATCCAACATAGATTCCCAGCATCCCACAAGTCTTCCCTGAACTACAATTCAAATAAACTCAGTCATCAGACATTCATTCTATCCTATTTAGGTGGCACTATCTCACCCTCATGGTTTTAGGTCATGTGAGAAGGACACATCTTAGGTGGAAAAGAATCCCTATTCTATGTGAGTCCAAAGGTATGTTAATTAATGCCTCGTCACTATGTCACATAGTCAATAGGTTGTCTAAAGTTGAGGATCCATGCATAGCCCATCTGGAGGATGGAACTCATCATTGGGTATTTTTTCCCTAGTATGTTAGGTAGGAGCATCACCCTGAAGTCAATAGGGAACCACTTCCAATCCCCATAGGAGGGAAGTATAGTGCTTCCATTAGGGATCATGACCCATCCTGGCTAGAGGTAAGACCAGAACTTCTATATCCATCCCTGTTGGATGGTACCTCTCAGAAATCATTAAGGAACCACACTTTCCATCCTTCCAATATGGTAACCGCTCAAAAACCACTGAGGAATGACATTATCCATCCCTATTGAATGGTGCCTCTAAGAAAGAACCAAGAAACAACAGTGTTCATATTTACTAAATGGTTCCTCTCAGAAGAGCTCTTCTACAATCATCGGGTGTCGCCATGGGTAGGAATAACACCTCGAGAATCTCATGTCATATTGTTAAGTGGTACAGGATGTGTATAGGGTCCACACAATGTGTGACCCTTCCTCGTCACCTAGACATGCACCTAACCATTCTCCGGTAATAATTTTTTAAAAAGTACCCCTATGCCGGCTAAGATACTCTTAGAGTATATGGAATATATAATCAGAAGTGCGAAAATTGCACGATACTCGTCTTTGATCCGGATGGCCAAAAACATAATTCACTGAAACACCTCCTCATGAAGCCTCAGAACATTTGACTGCGCCTCTTCATACATCTTCTCCACTATCACAAGAGTGGATACTTATATAAGATTTGGTTTACCTTCAAACATGGTGGAAGGATCCTCCACCAATATTCTTTTCTTGTTTACACAATTAATGAGATCACAAAAAAGGCTATACATTTCCAAATGGATCTCAACATTGCGATAATTATGGAAAACACACAAGATAGACTATTAATTTTCAGTAAATGGACATCCAATGAAAAAAGTCAAATAATGCCACATTGTGTAGAAAGGTGTTCTGTGGGGCCCACACCTAGATCCCAAAACAAATTATATGGTCATGTTATTTTGATTCTCATGGAAAACACATGGGAACGACTAATTGTTCACCCAGAACAGATACCCGATGATAAATATGCCTTTCAACACAACATGTGCATACTATTCCCCCCTGGGGCCCGTACCTGATTTTATTTTAAACACCCAAAATTAGTCTTGAAAAGTATGTATAGATACCAGGGTCCCTCCATAATTTATGGTGTGTTAAACATATGTTCTATTTAGAAGATATGTCTGATACATGATCCCCAAATAATAATAATAATAATAATAATAATCATCATCATCATCATAATTTTATTATTATTATTAAACATATGATATTCATGAAATTGAACCCTAAGAACAAGTCATAAAAATCCCATCCCAGTTTAAAAATATATTTATTGATGAGTGGGACTTGTGGTCATAGACAGTGCATCAATTGGAAGCTAGTTTTAGGTGATACTTCTATTTAAATTTATATATCCTGAATTGAACAGGTCTGACCCATTCAGGTCGGGATGCTCCACCTAGGCTAGCCCACTCCAGCTAGCACAACTCATTTCTTCAGCCTGCAACTCAATCGTGCATCCCATCCCGCCTACCATTGTCCCTCTGGTCTGCCTTGGATCCCACCAGCGCAACGTGTCTACAACGAAACCACAAACAGTGGGCCGGTGTCTCTACCTTGGTGCTTTATGCCTCTATCTCATCATCCCAGTTTTCCCTGCTGATGTTGTAGCATATGACCTAGTAGCTCTTTTGCATCGATTTCCTCACAAATCCTCTACATAGGAACCCAATAGCCATCACCTTCACAAGGCCTGCTTCCACTAAGCATTCCAGTCGTCGGGCCGCTCACCCAACTCATCATCGCCTCCACCCTGCCTCACAGTGCATGTCTAGCCTGCCCAGTAGACTCCATGAGACCATCGTCACAGCCACATGCGATCACCACCATCACCGAAGGCTCTCAGGTGGTCCCATCTGTAGACCTCCAATACACCTTAGGTTTACCAATTTTAGATTAGAGGACATATCGATGATCCCTATGATGACACCTTCACAACACCATACTCTGATCGATGATCCAATTTTGTATTGATGCATTTGAAATTTAGTGACTAATAACCTGAGTGAAAGGAAAAAATATCAGACAAAATAATTAGATTTAGCATGGACTGATGGTCGTGTTAGTGCAGCCATGGAATATTGAGAAGTAAATGATGAATTTAAAGATCAACAGATGGATATTAAATTTAAAATTACAATCGGAAATCAGAAATAAGATAAATCCTTCCTCAATTCATTTTTCAGTCATTGATGATGCATCTGCTGCACTCCTTCTTCGATCCTCAGAGCTCCATCGAAGAAATATCTTCTATTGGATGAAGAAAGGAGGATGAGTGGTTGAGAGGGAAGGATTGGTGGAGAGAGTAAGGATTATGAGATAACCCTAATCCTAATCTCTTAAGGTTTTATTTATAAAAAACACTGAAACCCCCACCAACAGTTGCAGAATATGAAACCTCCACACTCTCACATTTTATGTCACGCCTTGGGTAAACAACCCATTTCGAACTCAATAGTGTCTCAATTTTCCAATACTATCCACTGATTGAAATTTATTATATTCAGTGTTTGAGATAAAATAATTTAGTTTAATTATTTTATTTATGATATTTTCCCTAGGTGACTTTTCTCAATAAATTCTCACACTGAAAAATGTTACACACCACCTAGGATAAAGGCCATGTTCTGGACTCTAATGTGGCCTCAGATCTTGGATTCTGGTTACCATTTTAGATTTTTCCCACTCCTTTTCTCATTCATAGTATAAAAAATACTTAATATTTTTTATAATTTATTTTGAGTACACAATGATTCATAATTTCAAAATGTCTCGATGCTTAGCTCTGGAAATATATGCAGAAATATTCCAAATTCTTATGAGGCAAAAAATAGGTCCAAACATATACTATGAAAATATTATTTTTTTTAAACGTGACTATTAAAATTTGTGGTATAAATAAAGATAAAAATATTATGTAAAATATCAATAAATTTGTATAAAATATATATTTATTGATTAATTAATAATAAATAACTACTGAATTTACTGTATTTTCATTCTGTTCTTCAAAAATATGTTTTTACACAAAATATTTTTACAAATTTTTCTAAATGAAATTTTTAATTAATTTATTAAAACAATTTTAATTTTATTATATAAGAAGTTTATATTTTTTTTAAAAATCATATCAAAGTTATCATAGGAGAAAATTCTAAAATGTTTCTATAAATATTGTCTATTTAGTGAATAGTATAAAATATCATTTTTTGTAAAATTTCCATTTATTTTCATTAAATCAAGTAATTAAAAGTCTAATTGTATCATGGAAGTCTTTTTAATGTTTCATATGATCTATTTTATTTCTATTTATAAAATTATTTTCATTTTAATAAGAAATTTTCATGGATTTGGTAAAAATATATTCTTATTCTTAGAACACATTTTTTCATAAAACTATTGTCTGTGCATAATTTTTTTCCATTTAAATTAATTAAAATAACTCATAATGAGAAAATATTTAAATGAAATTTATAGATAGAATATATATCTATAGAAATTAAAATACATAAAATTAAAATTTCTAGGCATAGAGCTATTGTGTAGTCATCTTCTACTTGAAAAATGCATATTCTTGAAAACCCTCTTTTCATCACTCTTTGCATGTTTAATTTTAAATAATGTTCTTATACTTTTATAAATTGAATCTTGAAAAATATAATAAATATTTGGATTTAGGTGGTAAATTTTTTTTAATATGACCTTTTATTTTTTGTAATTATAAATTTTTACCATAGTAAATAATTATCACAACTGTACATGTAAAACAATTAAGTAAAGTTAAAGATAATATTAAAAAGACTAAAAATTTACCCTATAACATTACATTATCCTATTATAGGAGTTTCGTTCGTGCATTTTCATCCATGTAACAAATATAAGGACACTTTATGGAGTATTTCTTATATTTTTACCTTTATAATATTTAAGTAAATGTTAAAGGAAAAACAAAACATTCTTGCTATTGATAGCTATAATATTTTTGATAGGGATAAAAAATTATTTTTTATTATAAATATTCATTTTAAATACAAATTATATTTTTTGATATCAATTTATTAATAATTTTTAGTACTAAAAACATTATCTTGGATGTTGATGCCACTGTGACATAATATTTATTCAATTAATTGAGAAATAAAATAAATGATTTTAAAAATATTAAAAGTAATATATATTTACAGGGATATTTTTTTCTAAAAATATTCTAGATAAAGATAAAAAGTTATTAATTTTTTATTGAATTGTATTCTAATTTTAAGTTTTTTTTCTTCTTTTCAAATTCAAATTAAATGGTTTGTTCTAAAAATGTGAATAATGATATATTATAATAAATAATATTTTGTTAAATTATCTAAAATTCCTAAAAATACTATATTAAGAAAATATATTTGTATATGGTTTATAATATTAACCCTTTTTTATTAATTTTCCAATTTTCCATTTATATTTTCTATTTTGACCCCTAAATAATAAAAACATTATTATCATTATAATTTCCAAAAATGGTTAATGTGGTTTAAATCAAAATGATATGGGTAAAAACCTTATCTATACATATCCAAATTTTGTTGGATGATATTATTTAAAACCATAATCATGCTATACTCTAATTTTGTAATCTTGAAATGAAATTTCTTTGAATATTAATTTAAATTAATTTATTATTTTCATAAATTTTAGAAGTGCTTATCCCCTCACATATTAAAGGTAACATCCCCCCTAATTTATTAAAATATGAAAATTATTTTGGTTTATACAATTCAAATAATAATACAATAACTAATTCCCTTAAACACTTTATATTGTCCCTT
Organism: Viscum album; assembly: GCA_963277665.1. Lineage (NCBI taxonomy): Eukaryota > Viridiplantae > Streptophyta > Magnoliopsida > Santalales > Viscaceae > Viscum > Viscum album. The sequence goes on from OY728123.1 coordinate 1,110,754,275, forward strand.
TATTCTTTATAAAAACCACCTAGGAAGTATTATTGTGTAAACGAAAGGAGGTTTTCTGAAGAATAGAAATCATTATTAACCAAGTCTTTTTGTTTTATTAATTATTCCACATCTTAAAATATAATTAAAGCATGATAATATAATAACCTTAGTTTCTACAAAATAATAATATTTATTTTCATGAATTACCCTATATTCATCACATCTTCTATTAATTGGTAAACAAAACCATATTTATTGTGTACGACGAACTACTGCCTCGTGAATCGATGTATTTTGTTTTCCATCACCACCAATCACAACATGTTATAGTGATATATCTAATATATACATATATATATATATATATTATCTTTATGAAATATTTTTCATTATACAAAGATAATATATCATATAATTTTTTCAATAACTACATAAGATAGATAAAATATAAAATTTTATTTATTGAAATTATAAGATACTTATTTTATAATTACCATTATTTTGAGGTAAAATTATACTATTTTTCATTTAATTATGTTCATTGAAAAATGGAAGAATTACTCATGCATAAGTATGACATATCATCTCCATCGTTGTAACATTGTTAGTTTTTCATAAACATAGTTCATGGTTAGTTTAAAAATTATAATTAATATATAAAAATATTTATTATTTCATAATTATTATTCTATATATTATGGAATAGTGACCACTTTTACCATATTCAAACTACAGAATATATTTTGGACATATGGACTGAATATTATCAAAATGTATGATGTGAACTTAATTGATTATGTTATTAAATATAAAATTGAATTAAATTAAATGAAAGGAATAATAAACATTAAAACTTATTCCCATAATTTAAATAATTAATATAACTTATTATTTAATAATATATAAATTGTATGTGACAATTCGGACATGAGGTAAGGGGTTTCACAACTGAATTTATTTTCATTAGTTTATATTACTGGTTCACTATCTTTGATATTCTAAGATTCATTATGTAATGTATTATGATTATTTTATATTGTATTTACACTTGTGTTATGTGAATTTACATATTATACACATAATTAATTCCTTTATTAATTCTCAATTCAATGGTATGATCTTTCTAATATATTTCATCCCAATTTCCTATCCATTGAAACATATTTGATATTAGGAACTTATTTATTTTTGTGAGGTGTACACAATTACAAATTGATATATTATATCAAGAATATATTTATATTTATGATTTTAAAGGTTTCATTTAAATTTATTTATTCCATAGGTTTATGATTCAAAAATTACAAAATTTGTAATGTTTTGGCTTACAATCTCATTATTATTTGTTATTATTTATGTTTAAGTCACTCATGGGGTAATTATTTGACATTTATATAATTATTACAACTTATATTATTCTCCTATTTTTATTTCTATAAATTATAATCTTTCCATTCATTTTATAGTCTTTATGTTCTCAGGATAGTAAAATCATTATTTTATGGAAAACTGACTTTTTTTTCTACTTGGTCGGGAAAATATTTATTCCATTTCTATATTTCACTTAAAATTACTTAAAGAATATTTTAAATGTTTCTCAATGAATTATAAATAAATTTTAACCATGTTTTAATTTTTACAAAAAAATTTAGAAGTAATTATCTTATCCTTTTTTGATTGTGGTACTTTATTACTTTTAACTAAAAATGTGAAAGGAATATTTTTTTAACCTACACAACATGAAAGGAATTTCCAACTGTTATGAATCCTCTCAAATTTGAAGCTTATTTTCAATGATTCTATTATACTACAGAGAAACTTTTTATACATTACCCAAGTTATGAAGAAAGAATCTTTGAATGAGTTAAATGATGCAAAAAAATTACATTCATTGTGTTCTTATATTTTATTACCAATGTAATAAAACAACAAGTGTGCATTTGTTTATTCAAGAATAATAAAATATTTATTCATTTGGTATGATATTTCCCAAATTTTATGTTAATGAAATAAATCAACCACCACCTCTAGTCTATTGGAGTCGGGGTCATTACACTTAATGTACATACCCTATACAAAAAAATTAATATCCATAGAAATCATAAATTTAAAATACAAATACCCTGTTGAGATATGAACCATTTGATTTTTTACATAAACCTATATATTTTATTTTCTATGAATGATTTCATTGTTTACAGTGGTAGTAGTGTTTGTTTATAATTTCAAAGAAACCCCTATAGAGGAAATTCATATGCATGTAGAAAGTCATAGGATGAAAACATGGAGTTATATTATGATACCATGAGTAAAGAAGGTCTATGACGCAGGAAAAACAAGGTGAACCATGAAGGTTAATGATTGAATGAGATTCCCTTGGCTTTAGGGAGGCCAAAAAGCGATCCAAGGGCCACAATGTGAAGTATTGGGACTGGGGAGAGCCCCTTAGCATGGCCATGGTCACATAATGACCTCTAAGTTCGTCCCTCAACCCATTTCCTAAGAAGTTATTTTATGAGAATTATATTTAATTAAATCCTTAAATACTAAATGAGGCTTCGACCCCAACCTTTAAAAGAAATATTAGTAAAAACATTTCAAAAAATATTTAATTAAATTTATTTTATATAAAAAAATAATTGTTTTTAAGGGTATATAGTTTTATTCCAAAGTATTGATTTGGATGTATTTATTGTCAACAGAAAAATATGTAGAAAATAGATAAGAAAGTTAGAAAGGTATGAAAATAAATTAACTTGTGATAAATAGATGGAAATCCAAAAAAGTAATTGTGTTCTAAATGCTAAAAATCATAAACACCCATTGGACATAATCCCTCTGTGTGATTAATTGAAGTCTATTCATCAGATCGGGGTTTTTGATAGAAAATCATAATACGTTGAAATCGTATTGATTTTGGAAATATAGTTATGATCACTATGAAGAATTGGTTCAATGTCTTAATAGCCATGATGAACATATGATGATGATTTGTTGATCTTGGAGTTCTTAAAAATCATCAGTTTAATGGGAAAATCTTTGATGTAATCCTTTTGATGGAAAGTGGAGAAAATATGATTCTAATTGTATTGAGTATATGGTGAAAAATAAATAAGATACTGGAAGTATGAGAAGTTTTGATAATTTCCAATATTATACGGATGATGCTATATTGATCTTAAATGTCCTCAAAGTCAAGAGGAAGTCATGATACAAGCTATAGTTTTTGCAAGATGTGAGAATATGATGTGATGTATTCTATATATTATTCATAGGTGTGAAGAACACTAGAATCATAAAGATGATGATCATTAGTATGAGAATCGTTAGAATAAAAATAACGGTAGTTTGAGGATTTATCTTTGCTGAAATAAATAAGTCACTACTAACACAGTTCCATCAGACATAGTATGTTATTGAATAATTATAAAGGATTTTGACATAAATTCATTTTATAAATTTTTGGTATCTTTAATACATCTGATGCAGTGTTCAATTGTAGGTATAATGGAGTGGTTAAGTTGATGAGATCGATGAAACAGATAAGAACAAAGACTAATCAACCAGATAAAAAACAACAATGTAGACAACCATTTTCATCAGTTTGAATTGTATTTTTATTGGTTTAAGAGAAAAATAACAAAAATATTTTATTTTATCTTAAATAAGTGGTGTTGAATCATCGAATTGTCCCTGACAACAATCATTGGAGTGAAGTAGAGAATGATACATCAGATACAAGATAACATCGACAAAGTCATCGTATGCTCTATCATTAGTCCAAGGAATTGAGGAAAATGAGAAACACATTAAAGATATTTCATATATCTTCCTACTTCTAGTGTATTTTTTATATTGATTTTGACTATTATAGAATGTTAACAATGTTTTAATAAGTTTTTTTCAGTTTACAGAGATCATATGTATGAGAATAATATCAATGTTTAAAGTAGTTCATCATAATGAGTAGACTTTATTATTTCATATGTTTTCATCGTAATTAATAATTGTAATGAATAATCATAATGAAGAATCAGACTGATGAATCAGATAGAATATATGTTTTTAAACATGAAAAATTAGATTGATTTGAGAAGATTCAAGAAGATTTGATAAGCTCCAAAAGGGATTGAGAAGAGTTGAAAAAGCTAATAATTAAGACTTAAATGAATGACAAATTCCAAAATTGTGAATTTCATTGAGTTGTAAAAATAATTACTTTACCCAAATTTTCTATTCTGGGGTTCCTATGAAAGATAGCACATTGAAGATGTACTTTTATAACTTGAACTGTTCACATTCACTATAGATATGAAAGTTTTCAAACATGAATTGAGTTCCAAACCAAACGTTCTTTTAGGTCGATGTTGAGGAAGTTCCATAGGAATAGGATCAATCGAAGTGAGGTTCAATATGATCATCAGATCAAGGTCTATTAGACAAATTCTCAACATAACATTTCCATCAATGTGATCCCATAATAGTGAAATCCATCAAAGAAAGTTTCATCAGACAGATTTCTATCATATGGAGGAATTGAGAGGTACCAATTGTCTCTATAATCATTTGAAAAAAGAAGGGTAGAAGGAGAATCAGATAGAGTCCAATCAGTAAAAGACCATCAAACCAATTTTTCCAAACCAAGGTATATCAAACTATCTTTTGATGTGTAAGTTTTATAGATAGAGTTTTTGGAGAATATTCTAATACTAACAAGTTCCTTGAGAATTTTTAATCTTCTTAAATATTTAATGCAAGTAAATTTTGAATCATATTACTTGTGGTGGAATTGAATAGTATCTAAAGTATATCAGAAAGGAATAAGAAAAGGTAAGTTTGTAACTATGGATATGTACTAGTCACTCAAAAGGCTTGTGTGACTTCTTAGGCATATAAACATCTATGCTAAGGTGGATATGGAAATGAATAGTTGGGTGGAATAACCAATTATAGAAGGGATGTTTCGACTAGGATTATAGTATTGTTCACTTCTTGTGCCTTTGTATTCCAAAAATAATATATTTAAATAATCCATATTGGTTTGTATATACAATATGAAAATGAGTAGGTATTTGTATCGAACTATATAAATATCATGTTCTTTCTTATCTTTATATTTATTTCATATGATAGGAAAATTATAAAATTTATATTTTAGTGGATTGTCACTTTAACAACTTTTATAGATTTTGAAAGTTTACTAAATATGTAAATGAACATTATTATAAAATAAAAAGGAACTACCAATTCACCCCCCAATGTTCTAAATCCTATTTTGGAAAAACAAGTTGTATTGGAGACGGATACATCTTAAGGATCCATCTCTATGAATGGATAATTTCAATTACCTGAACTATAAGTGGATTCATGTTTTCAATGCTGGGGATTTTCATATATTAAAATATAGAATGTTTTCGTATCTTATATATCATGGGTATGATGTTTTCAAAGCTACTACAAATGTATTTCCTCCTCATATTTAGAATTATCATCTTACTACAACTAGTAAGAAAAATCCGGAGAATTATGGAAGAGTTAAAAATTCATTACTCTCATCATTAATAGAAAGTGTGTTTCTTAGAGTAAAAGTAATTGAAACCACCAATGGTATCTGGGATAAGTAGAAAAAAAATATTGAAGGAAATATAAAGGTGAAGAATGAAAAGTTACACCTATAGAGGCTGATGTATGGAGATCTATAAATGGATGAGTATGAATATTTTTATTAGTTATTTACAATGTTTAATGATATTATTGGCACCATTAGTTATCTTGGTATGAAATCGGAAGACTCAACTATTATTTAAAAGATCTTGAGAATTTTTCTAGATAATTTTTATGCTAAAGTTTTATATTTGGAAGGCAGAGATCTTGAAACTCTATCTTTGGATGAACTACATAGTACTCATGTTACTTATGAAATGAGAAAAGAGAATGTTATAAAAAGTAAAGAAAACATTGATCAATAAATGACATTAAGATATTTTACAAAATGGGAAAATAGATAATGAAATTAAATAAAAATAAAGTGATAATAAGGAAAAGGAAGACTATAAAAATTTCAAATCAATAGTTTCCCTCATTTATAAAAAATACAATAAGGGAAAACAGAAAAGTAAAACCCTCAAATGTTGGAATGGTGAAGTGAAAGTACATTTCACCCTAAATTGGACTATGAATAATGTGGACGAATCTGATTCTGAGGAAGATAATGATAAATCTAGGAAATCATCATGGAAGAAACATAAAGAAATATTTATTTATGAAAATAAGAAGAAATGTTATATGAGAAAAACAAAAAAGAATGACTCTACTTCTGGTGAAGAATAAGATCATCAGCTCAATGTCATTTCTAAATATTGAAATGGAATTAATTATTTATAAAAAGATGATAATGATGAAGACATTACTGAAATCTGATGAATTATCCAAGAGAATTTAGAAAAATAAATCAAGAAGAATACTCAACATAAGAGATAAATAAATAAGATAAATAATTTTAATTAAATAATAAGTTTTCAGAATAATTACCGAATGAAGAACGAAGAAAAAATAAAAAACATATAAGATACTAGACTGTGAAGATTATAGAACATAAAATAAAAATAAAATTCTATGAAGAAATTTCAATTGTAAATAAGAACCTCCACATTAAATAATCTATACTTGTTGAAGAAAATAATCAAAACAAGGTGAAGATATAGTAATTTGAAAAGATGATAAATTTTTTGAAAGTTATTATGACTGAGAAAGATGAAGATTTATTAGAAAAAAAATCAATACTTCTTAAAACACAATGTGAGATAAAAAATATTATAGAAAACATCACTAGGTTAATTTATGGTAAAGGTGAAGTATCTAAATATGGTGAAAATAATGTTTTACAAAAGTAGGTTTCTGAGAAAACATATTTAACTAGAAAATATTGTAATTCTTTAGGAAAGTATCCTTAAAGGGAAACTTGGTCCTCAAGTTGTGTAGAAACAAAAAAAATTATTTTTTATCAATTTTACTCTTAGTTCAAAAGATCAATATTCATAGGTCACTGTAGGTGTTGTGGATTTTTCAGACATGATACTTATTCATTTTGGTATGACATGTCATAGCAAAGAAATATGTATAAACCAAGGAAAATATTTGATGAGAAAATAATATCAAAGTTTTCAAAAATTTATGTGGAATTGAAAATTGAAAACTTATATGATAAATAAAGGATAGTATGTAAGAGTGTGGATAAAAAAAACAGATCAGCATGAAAAAAATATTCCTTAGTTATTTGTTTAGAAAATGTTTACATTGATAAAAAGCTAGAGTAATCACAAAAACTATCAAAATCAAAGAGAAAGAGAAAATGTTTCTACATATGTGGGAAAATTTTATAAAATTATATCAATAGATTTCAGTTTAAAAAATTTAGAAAATATGAGAGAGATGTGAGAAAAATGGAATGTTATGAAAACCTTTTTGACTATCCTTATAGAACAAGAGGAAGTCATGAATGAATTATTACAAAATAATTGTAACTAAGGTTACTAAAAGGTAAAATAAATTAAATTTCTTTTCAAAATAGTATATAGATGAAGAGGAACATGTCACAAAATATGAGAAGGTTGAACAGGTGGAAGAAAATGAATCCAATAAAAAATTCACGCAGTATAAAAAAAGGGATGAGTGAGAAAGGACTCCCCTTCAAAATGTTCCTTCTAATAAATAATGATGTTCCTCCTTGTTCCCTAAGTTTTTTTATATGTACTAACTTACATGGAATTAAAGGATTTTAAGTAATGAAGTTGAGAATTATTCCCTTAATCTTATTTCAAAATAAAATAATGTGGTTATGAAAAAAACATAGTTTTGTTTATACACCTAAAAATTCCGATATATTTGTCTATATGCATCTAGGTTACTTTTATACATTTTTTTAAAATTTTCTTATAAATGAAAACTTTTAATGAACATGATAATTTTTAACATGAATGTTATGTTATGGATAATATTTATAACCTCGTTTATGCACTATCATTTTCTACATCAGGTTCACCCACGTAAGCATTGAGTTGTTTAGTTAAGGTATCCTTGTTAAGAAACTCATTTGATACTTATGTTCTACTGAATTTTTTTTCAATATTTTGATAATAAAACATCCAACACTTGTATATGAAATCATTTGTCAATAAGTGGGAAACTTTTAATGATAAAACCTATGAATTTGATTTCCAATAAAGGGTGAGAAAAGAAATCTGGGAGAGAAAATAAAAGAGGGATAGTTAAATGAATGGAGAATATATAAAGTATAAAACAAAAAAAGTGGTATTCTTTTAAAGTGGATATTTATGACAAAATAAAGGGGGTTATTGTTTGGTCTATGTTGTGTTTTGTCTATATTTGGTATCAATAGATCAATATATTAAAAATGGTAAAGAAAGTGATTAAAGTAATCAAAAAACTTACCTGGAGAGAAGGTGATTGAGATATTGATAAAATAATGGTGTTTAAAAAGTTAAAAATTAGAACCACCCATTATACATAGTCTGTAAACATGATTTATTGAATTTTATTCATTGGATTGGTGTCTTTGATTGAATGTCAGAAGCTATTGGAAGTCATATTGAGTTTAGAAATAATATTCTTATCATAATGAAAATGGGGTTTAGAGTTTGATTATCCCTCATGAAAATTTGATGATTTTTTTCTAATATTGTTTTTTCTGAAATCATAAGTTGATTGGGAAAACTTGTGATGCAAGACTTATAAAGGAAAGGGGAGAAAAAGTTCCTCCAAATGTACTGAGGCTTGGTTAAAAACTAATTAAGATTATGTAATGATGGGAAGTTATAATAATTTATAATATTATTATGAAAATTATATGTAAATCTTTAAAAATATCAAAGTCATGAGGAAATCAAGATATAATATATACATTTTGGAAGAGAGGGAAATACAATGTGAAGAATTCTGTTTGTTGTTCATTGGTGTGAAGAACACCATACTCGAAATAATAATGGATTCTGGTACTGATTCATATTATAAATTGTTATCATCTTTAATACATCACATATAGAGTTCTATTTAAGGCATAATTGAGTGGTTAATTTGATCAGATAGATGACAATAATTAGAATAGAGACCAATCAACTGAATAAAAATAAACAATGTAGTCAACCATTGTCATCAGGTTGGATTTTATTTTTATTGGGTCAAGATAAAAAAGTATTTATTGTCTCTCAAAGAAGATGTACTGACTTATCAGACATGAAATAATCATGATAATTGGATTTAAGTAGAGATTGAAGCATCAAACTCATGCTAACATCAATAAATTAGTCAGATATTGGAACATCAGTATGAGGAATTTAAAAAAATGAGAAATAGTTTGAAGATATTTCAAATATGTTCCTATTGCCAAAGTATTTTTAATAGATATTTTGAATGATATATAATGTTATTAATGCTTTAATAAGTGTATTTCAGTTGATATGGATCATCTCAATGAGAAGATTTTTAGTGTTTCGAAGGGGCCACTGTAATGAAAAGTATTTCACTTTCCATGTGTTTTCATCATAATGAAGAATCATATTAGAGAATGAGACTGATGAAATGTTTTTAAACATGAAGGAGTCTCAATATTTGGTAAGATTTGAGATGATTTGATAACATCCCAAAATGTTTGAGAATAGTTAAAGACGTCAAATATGATGACATAAATGAATGAGAAATTCAGGAATTGAGACTTTAGTTGAGATGGAAAAGAAATTATTTTCCCTAAATTTTCAATTATGGGGTTCCTATAAAAGGAGATCATAATACATTTATAATTTATTAACATGAACTATTCATGTGGTCTAGAGTTCTGATAGTTGTGGAACGGGTACTGAGTTCCCAATTAGAATTTTTTTAGGTGATGTAAAGTTCCATTGAAAGATGACCAATCAGAGTGAGGTTCTATACAACCATCAGAGAAATCCCCAATGGATTACATTCTATCAAAACAATTCCATACGAGTGATACCATTGGAGTAAAATCTATTATAGAAAGATTTATCAGACTGATTTCTATCATTCAGAGGTATTGTAAGCCTCCAATTGAGTTTCTACATAGTTGAAGATGGAAGAGTATAAGGAGAATCAGACTGAGGACAATCGGATGGAGACCTTTCAACCTAGGTTACCAAACTGGGTTATATTAGACTAAATTTGGTTGAGAGAGCTTTCAGAAAAATGTTTCTATAGACTGTTTCAAGACCAAAAAGTTCTTAATAGGATTTTTTAAGTTATTGAATATTTTGTGCTGGTAAAGTATGATTCATCTTACTTTAATAGGATGAGAATACATTATGAATTTTATCATAAAAGAAGAATGAAAGTGAAATTTGTTACTCTAGATACATACTAGTTTCTGAAAAGTATTGTGTTTTTTTAGAATTTATAATCATATATGGGAAAATGGATACTAAAAAGGATAGTTGGGGGTTAAAACCAACTATCTTACTAAATATGCTACTATGTTAATATACTTTTTCACTTCTTATGGATTTTATTCTAGAAAGAAGATAGTGAAATAATCCATGTTGGTGGGACCATCCAACATGTAATGGAGTGGGTCTTTGCACCAAACCTTGTAAATATCATGTGTTACTGTAACATCCTAGGTAAATAAAGAATAATACATTTTCATATTCATTACTATTTGTGAATTAAATATTAATTTTACTTTAAAGGGGATTCTATGTTTGATAGCAAACCTAAAACGCAACAATGAGTTTCTTTGAAATCTTACGTTACACACTAATAAGATAAAAATATTATTTTAAATGGTAGTTAACACATAGTCGTTGTATTGGCATGAATGAATAGGAATAACTAAAATATGATTATTTATGTTTGTTAAATGTTTTTACATTTATCCAATAAAATCTAATGGCATAAAATAAGTAAAGAATTCAATTTTAGGCATATATACTCTAATATTCACTAAAAGGTCGATTTATCACATTTTGATGGCGAACCCTCTTTTAAAATAGTTTTGGTCACTCTTATACATTTTATTGGACCAAATAAAATAATTCTATAGAATTGAGACATCAAAATTTACTTTGTGTATGTTTTTGTTATTTTTCCAATAAAGTTCATTTTTAATGAATTAGTGAAAAATGTTGCATTTTAATTCAAAACCTCATTTTAATATAATTTATTATATGATTATATTATCTTTTTAATTGGTTTTAAATTGAAATATTAATATATTTTTACCATTTAATCCAATGGTGGTCATTGGAATTAATTTCACTTTGAATTTGGACTTAAACAAGTGTCAATCTTTTGATAGATATTGTTTCTTAAAAAGACGCTATTTGTTTTGACAACAGTAACTAATTATTAAATTAATTAATAAAACTTATATGTTTTTAATTTTTTAAAATAGACATCATTTTTTAATTCGTAATATCAAATATATCTTAGGTGAATTTTTGGTATTTTTCTGAAAAAACTTCAATTTTTGATGAATAGTGAAACCACTAAGTGCTAGTTAAAAAACTAAATTTTTCAATTAAATTAAACTTTAACACATCTATGAATTGAATTTCAAAAATCTGACATACATTTTTGTCATTAGTAAGTAAAATGTGGATCAATTGGATGAATTTTTTTTGGTGAATAGTAACTTTTAAGTTTTATTAATCGCGATTAAACGTAATTAGTGTGATTTAAGGTAAAAATAATGTTATAATAATAATAAATCACCATGACATGTGTCCTACACTTATTGGATGAGTCATGTCCAACCAATACAATCCATGTTTCAATTTATGGCACCCCATGGAGCCACATGGGTAAGATAATGACATTAATACCTTTTATTTAAAGTAAAAATAAAAATGTCACAAACATATATTGTTTTACTAAAACAGTGTTTATATGGGGTTATATAATTGATATATTTGAGTATAAATATTCATTATAAATATAAAAAGATTTACTACAATATGGTAATTTTTTATAATGTTTAGACATCAAATAAATACAATTATTTAGGACACAATGATGATGCACTGTTTACGTCATTAATGAATGATTTAAATAAATAAGAAGATAATGTTTAAAATAATATCCAACACTTGTCCAATTATTATTCGATGATTTTACTTCTAATATGGCTCACCTTATCTTTTGCTTTAATAATTTTTCGACTTTTAGAAACCGAAAAGCATTATATTATAAAATAATAGTTTCATGCTTTCCAAAAGAGCCTCTCCTCTCCCTTATAAAAATACCCCACTTCCTGCCCATTTGTTACAATTATAATGGCCTTTGGATCATAGAAACTCTAATCAAATTACCTCCCAATATCCCTATCTTCATCCTTGAAGCCTTACCTTAGGAATAAAGCTCTTCAAGAAACCCTTTTGGTTCAAACCAATGGGAGTTACCCGATTTAACGTTAATGTCTTCTCTTATGTTCTTCTGTATTATTTTGCTTTTCCAACCCCCAAAACTATTTTTATTCCTTTATTTTGTAACTACACCAGTATCTTAAATATACTAGGATGTTTTTATGAGAATTATTCTAGGTACACTTACACACACCTCCGTCTAATGGTTAAAGAACATACTGTTTCTGTGGATGGAGAATTACTACCTCACGAAATGATGATTGTTTAATCTTCTCTTAACACCTTTCATTGTGGCCATTAAGATGTCACTGTATTTATATATGATATATATTAGTTTTATTTTTTCCTTATACCTCTGTATTATTGATTTATGAAATTCCTTTATGGTTTCCATAATGGATAAACGTGATAATTTCATTTTAGGAAATGCAGACTACCGCCCCCTCAAAGTGATTTGAATCGTTAATGCCATATGTGATACGTATAAAGGATGGAGTTAATATTATTATATATGATATTATAATGGAATTATAAATTAATTTTATATCATTGTGATTTCATACCATTAAATACGAAATAGAAATGAAAGTAGCGTTCAAGCGTACGTACAACTTACCGTCTCCATGAACGGTGCATTTCATTTTATACCTCTAAATGTTATGTACTATTATAAATACATGTATATTATGGATATCTTTGATATATATTATATTTAAATCATGAATATAATTCTCAATATAATTGACCTTTGACCACATTAACAACATGCAATTGTAAGAAGTCTATTTTTGACTTAAGTACCACATATCGACAAAATGAACATTATTAACTTAAATGATTACATAATGTTTATAACATGTCAATAAGTGATAAAAAAGGAATAATAAACTAGAAAAAGGTTCTTAAACAAGTAGAAATTAACTTTAGTTTATTATTCAAGAGATTAAAGAGCGATCGAGTCACGTCCGACACGAGGTAAGGGACTTCATCTCAATCTCCCTTCATTGAGGCATATTTTGTTCTAATACAAGATTTTATTTTATATGTTGTATAAAACACCATTGAATTTTCTTTTCATTCAAAGGGAATATTTTTCTACGAAGTGTTTTACTAAACGACAAAAAATAATGTTTCTTTTAACGTACGTGGTGAAAACAAAATTTTCCGCCGCCGCAAGTATTATTTGATCTTTGGCTTCCTCAACAAGCCGTAATGTTTTTAAAAGTAAATAAATACCATATAATATTTTATGTATTTTGGTATTGAATATGGTTTTGATAATGGATTTGTTATGTCAATATATTTAATTGATACATTGGGATTGAAATGTGGAAATGTTTTCTTTCTTTTATAATTGTTTTATGTGTTATGATTTTATAATGGTACTTGGACATTTGATGGGTGGTTACGTGATAAACCAAATGACAGGTGGTGCTGTGAATACCAGGACAGGTGGTTACGTTATAACCTCCAATTCGTTGGGTATGGATGTCAGCCGTTTGGCTATTCCATTTAGTGACATGTGTGGATGTTGACTGTATGGTTATTCCATTTCGGTATGTTTATGTCCCAAGTTACCTTTATATGTTATGTGTTCTTTATATGGGTTTTATGGTAATATTTTGGTTAAAAAGGGTAAGTAATGATCTTTTATTTAGTGAAGAGTATTATTCATAAAGTTTAAAGGTATTACTTATGTTAATGTATTCATGGTTTACTTGTTGTTTTGAAAAACTAACAGTTTTCATACTTTGTGTATCCCTTACTGAGATTTTTATGCTCATCCCAAGTTCTTGAAATGTTTTTCATACGACATAATGTGGAATAGGGTCAAGAATGTGATCAAGGAAAAGTCATGTTGTCTTAAACATGGAACTAGACTTGACTCTTTTTTGCAAGAGTTCATGTTTTTTAAAAAATGGAAACTATGTAGAAGTGCCTACTTTGTAATCTTTTGAGATGTAATAGTTATGTCCTAATTATATAAAACTCTAAACCTGAAAAGATCCTCAATGTAAATTTTTCATTTAATAAAATATTAAATAAGGTTTAAGTTCGGGTCCTCATAGTTGGTATCAAAGGTCGGTTTAGACAAATTTAGGAGTTAGAAAATTGTTAAATTCATGTCCATAAATTAATTTACGGTATGATTGAAATGATATAACATTTAAAGATTACCATGTTGCTTCGCCTAAGATATTTTTGTGTTCAGAATGGTTTTCCTTAGAGGAAACAGGGCAGCTATGTTGGGATGACATTAGGAGAAAGACAACCTTCCAAATCAGCAACCTGAGATGGTCAGAATCGGAACTGTACAGTTTGTTGCAGTGATGGAACAATTGACTCAAGCTATAAATCGTGGTGGTATCCATGAATGTGATCAGCCAGATCAACCGCAGAGGAACATGTTAGTGGTGGAACATTTAATAAGGAAACATCCCCCATAATTTAGAGGATCATCTGACCCTGTGCTAGAAGAATGTTGGATTAAAGAACTGGAGAAGATTTTTGATGTCATGTGGTGTTCAGAACATCAAAAGGTTAGTCTTGTTGTTTACCGTTTTGAAGGTAAAGCTAATTAGTGGTGGTCGGTGGTGAAAAATATCTGGGATAGTGAGGAAATTTATGATCTTGACCATGATTAATTCAAAGGTATGCTTCTTGAGAAATATTTTCCTAAGGTGGTTCTTCTTAGGATGGAAAAACAGTTCCTAGAATTGAGGCAGGAGGATGACTCGGTGGCTGCTTATGAAGTAAAGTTCCCTCGACTGGCAAGGTATGCTCCAAATTTCATATGAGATCTTGATAGTAAAATCTACCATTTTTACTCAAGTTTAAAGGCAATGTATCGAAGGGCTTTATCTTCTCATGAGTTCAAAAATTATGAAAAACTTTTTAATGTGCGGAGAATGTGAAAATGGAGTTTTTTGATGATCAGGTGTTCTTTGACAAACAACAGAATAAGAGGTCCAGTTTGTAGGAAAAGGGAAAGAATTCATCAAAGAAGCCAGGAGGTAAGAAAACCAAATATCCATCCAATGAGAAGTGTGGTAAAATTCATCCTGGAGAATTTTTATCCAAGTCTTGAAAGTGATTTTGGTGTGTTAAGTCTGGCCATATTGCTGATAACTGTAAGGAAGAAGATCAAGCAGGAAATGAAAAGCCAGCGGTAAGATGTTTTAAGTGTAATGAAATGGGTTATTATTCAAATGAGTGTCTAAAGAAGAACTCAACTTAGGGAAAGAAGCCAGACTACAAGAATAAATGGGTGGTGAAATCCTTTGCAACTACTTCAGTGGACGTTGGGTCATCGAATGAAGTAGTATCAGGTACATAATTTGTTTGTTCAGATTATGCCAATGTGTTGATTGATTCAGGGTCTACACATTCTTTCATTTTTGAGAAGTTTTCTAGTAAATTGGGAATTCCATATCAATATATGAGTCCTGAACTTATGATAAAATCACCCGGAGGAAATGTTGAGACAAAAAGAAACTATAAGAACCTTCCTATCCATGTGTACAGAAAGAATCTACATGAAAACCTTATTTTTTTTGCCTCTAGTAGAGTTTGATGTTATTTTTTGCATGGATTGGATTTCTGTTTATCATGCTATGATTTTCTACAGAGCTAAAGTGGTTTATTTTCAGAAAGATTTTCAGTTTGTGTACAAGAATGAACCCTTGATTTTGATAACATATCAGGAAGTTGATAAACTAGTAAAAGATGGAAGAGAATGTTACTTTGCACATATTGTTGAAAATAAATGAACTGTTCAGATTAATGATGTGCCAGTGGTAAATGAGTATCTTGATGTTTTTCCTAATGATTTTCCTTGAATTATACATGATTGGGAAGTTGAATTTACAGGTGACTTAATTCCTTATTCTAAGCCAATTTCAAAACCCCCTTATCGAATGGCTCAATTTGAACTTTTAGAGTTAAAGAATCAATTGTAGGAGTTATTAAATAAAGGTTTCATTCGACCTAGCACATCACCATGGGGTGATCCTGTCTTGTTTGTTAAAAAGAAATATGGTTCAATGAAACTTTTCATTGATTATAGAGCATTGAATAACATCACTATTAAGAACAAGTATCCTTTGCCTCATATCGATGATTTGTTTCATTAGCTCCAAGGGGCTCAGTATTTTTCGAATATTGACTTGAGGTCGGGGTACCCTCAGTTGAAAGTAAAAGAAGAAAATGTTCCGAACACGGTGTTTCATACTAGATATGGCCATTATGAATTTTTTAGTTATTCCTTTTGGGTTAACCAATGCACCTACTGTGTTCATGGATCTAATGAATATAATTTTCCATGAGTTCTTGGATAAGTTTATGGTTTTGTTCATTGATGATATTTTGGTGTTTTCTAAAAGTAAAGAGGAGCATGAAAGTCATTTATGGGTTATCTTGCAATCCTTAAAAAAAATAACTGTATGGAAAATTCAGCAAGTGTGAGTTTTGGTTACAACAAATTTTGTTCCTTGGTCACATTGTTTAAAAAAATGGTATAACTATTGATCCTGCTAAAACAAAAGTTGTTGAAGAATTTCCAGGACCCAAAAATATAACTGAGATCCGTAGTTTTCTTGGTTTGGAAGGTTATTATTGGAGGTTTTCTGAAAAGTTTTCATGGTTATCTATTCCAATGACTAAGTTAACTAGAAAAGGTGTTAAGTTCATCTGGACAAAATAATGTGATGATTGTTTTCCAGAATTGAAAAGAAGATTGGTGAATGCTCCAGTTTTGGCACTTCCTTCCAGAAATGGTGAGTTTATTATCTACAGTGATTCTTTATTGAAGGGACATGGTTGTGTATTTATAAAAAATGATCAGGAAATTTCTTATGATTCACATCAGTTGAAAACTCATGAGTAAAATTACCCTACACATGATTTGGAATTAGCTGCTATTGTTTTTGCTCTAAAAATTGTAGGTATCATTTGTATGGAGTAATGTGTGAAATATATACCAATCAAAAAAGTTTGAAGTATATATTCTCTCCGAATGAATTTGAACATGAGATGGAGTAGATGGATGGAATTAATCAAGGATTAAAATCGTAAAATTCATTACCATTCGGGAAAAGAAAATAAAGTGGCTGATACATTGAGTCGAAAAACTAATGCTTCATTAACCATACTACGTTTGGAACAAGATCCTTTTGTTTTTGATTTGATGAACATTGGAATAGAAGTTGTTGGGGGCAGGAAGTTCTTCTATTTTGTTTCAGGTTTCAGTGAGATCATCTCTATCATACATAATTAAGCAAGCGCAGAAAAAAGACAGTGGGTTGCAGAAAAAGGTAGATCTGGTTTAGAAGGGTAAGTTTCCTGAATTTAACATTGATAATGATTGTGTTTTGAGTTTTGGGAAGAGATTATGTGTGCCTTGTGATTCACAGTTGAAGAATGAGTTGTTATGTGAGCTCATAGTTCCCCATTTTCAATTCATCCAGGAAGTACTATGATGTACAGAGATCTGTGGGGGTATTACTGGTGGGATGGAATGAAAAGAGATATTGTTGATTTTACTGTGAAGTGTTTTAATTGTCAGCAGGTTAAATCAGAGTGGAAGTTACCAAAATGGATGCCTCAGTCATTACCAAGTCCATAGTGGAAATGGAAAAATATATCCATGGGCTTCTCTGTGGGATTACTGAAGACATCTCGAGGTAATAATGCAATCTGTGTTATAGTTGATCTAGTGACTAAATCTTCGCATTTCTGTCATATTCTATATACATTGTCTCTAGACTAACTTTATTGGTTGTATGTTAAAGAGATAGTCAGGTTGCATGGAGTTCCCCTCTCCATTGTATCTGATCATGATCTGAGGTTTACTTCTAACTTTGGGAAAGGCCTTCAGAAGTCGTTGGGTACTGAATTAAATTTTAGTATAGTTTTTCATCCGCAATCGTATGGGCAGTCAGAACGAACAATTCAGACCTTGGAGGATATGTTACATTCTTGCATGATGGATTACCAGGGAAGTTGGGACCAACATATTTCTTTGGTTGAAATTTTTTATAATAATAGTTTTCATTCTAGTATATAAATGGCACCGTCTGAGGCATTTTATGAAAAAAGGTGTCGAAATCCATCTTTTTGGGATGAAGAAGGGGAAATGAAGCAGATGTGACTGAAATTGGTAGAAGAGATGGCAGAAAAAGTTCAGTTGATTCAGAAGCACATGAGAATAGCTCAGTATAGGTAGAAAATTTTTGCATATAACCAGAGGAAGGATCTATCTTTCGAGGTAGGTGATCATGTTTTTCTCAAAGTTTCTCCATGGAAAAGATTGATGCATTTTTAATGTTTCGATGTTGAGAAAGTATATTCCAGATCCATCTCATGTTTTGATCCCAGAAATAGTTTAGTTGGAAGAGAATCTCTCTTATGAAGAACAACCAGTCCAGATTCTTTACCATAGAGATCAAGTATTGCGGAATAAGTTAATTCACCAGGTGAATGTTTTATGGAAAAACCATATGGTTGAAGAGGCAATGTGAAATCTGAAAATTCTTTGATGGATAAATACCCCCACTTATTTTGATAAGTGAATAAAATTATGAGGACACAATTCCCAAAAGGGGGGAAGGATGTAACATCCCAGGTAAATAAAGAATAAGACATTTTTATATTTATTAATATTTGTGAATTAAATATTAATTTTACATTAAAGGGGTTTCTATGTTCGATAGTGTACCAGATACGAAACAACGAGTTTCTTTGAAATCTTACATTGCACACTAATAATATAATAATATTATTTTAAATGGTAGTTAACTCATAGTCATTGTATTGGTTGGAATGAATAGAAATTACTAAAATATGATTATATATATTTTTTAAAAGTTTTTACATTTATCCAATAAAAGATAAAAGCTTAAAATAATTAAAGAATTCAATTTTAGGCATAGATACTCTAATATTCACTAAAAGGTTGATGTATCTCCTTTTGATGGTGAACCTTATTTAAAAATAGTTTTGGTCACTCTTATACATTCTATTGGACCAAATAAAATCCTTATTTATAATCGGGACATCAAAATTTACTTTGTTTATGTTTTTGTCATTTTTCTGATAAAGTTCATTTTTAATGAATAAGTGAAAATTTTGTATTTTAATTCAAAACTTCATTTTAATATAATTTATTTATATGATTATATTATCTGCTGAATTGGTTTCAAATTGAAATTAGAATATATTTTTACCATTTAATCCAATGGTGGTAATTGGAATTAATTTCACTTTGAAGTTGGACTTAAACAAGTTTCAATCTTTTGATTGATATTGTTTCTTAAAAACACGCCATTTGTTTTGACAATGGGAATTAATTATTAAATTAATTAATGAAACTTATATGTTTTTAATTTTTTAAAATAGGCATCATTTTTGAATTCGGAATATCAAATATAGCTAAGGGTATTTTTTGTATTTTTCTGAAAATCTTCAATTTTTGATGAATAAAGAAACCACTAAGTGGTAGTTAAAAAACTAATTTTTTTGTTTAAATGAAACTTTACCAAATCTCTGAATTGAATTTCAAAAATATCACCTACATTGTGTTCATTATTAAGTAAAATTTGGTTCAATGGGATGAAAATATTTTTTTGGTGAATAATAACTTTTATGTTTTATTAATCGCGATTAAAGGTAATTAGTGTAATTTAAGGTAAAAATAATGTTATAATAATATGAAATCACCTTGACAGGTATCCTACACTTATTTAATGAGTCATGGCCAACCAAGACAATACATGGGTAAATTTATGTGACCCCATGGAGCCACTTGGGTAAGATAATGACATTAATACCTTTTATTTAAAGTAAAAATAAAAACGTCACAAACATGCATTGTTTTACTAAAATAATTTTTACCTGGGGTTATATAATTGATATATTTGATTATAAATATTCAGTAGAAATATAAAATTATTTAAAACAACAAGGTAATTTTATTTTAATTTTTTTACATCAATTAAATGAAATTATTTATGACACAATGATGATGCATTGTTTACGTCATTAATGAATGATTTAAATAAATAAGAAGATAATGTTTAAAATAATATCCAAAACTTGTCCAATTCTTTTTGGAGGATTTTATTTCAAATATAGGACACCTTATCTTTTACTGTAATAATTTTTGGACCTTTATAAACCTAAAATCATTATATAATAAAATAATAGTTTCATGCTTTCCAAAAGAGCCCCTCCTCTCCATTATAAAAAGACCCCACTTCCTACCCATTTCTCACACTTATCAAGCCATTTGTATTGTCCAACCTCTACTAAAATAATATCCCAATATCCCTATCTTCATCCTAGAGGCCTTACCTTTGGAATAAAGCTCTTCAAGGAACCATTTTGGTTCAAACCAAGTGGAGTTACCCGATTTAAAGGTAATGTCTTCTCTTATGTTCTTCTGTTTTATTTGGATTCTCCCACCTCCTAAACTATTTTTATTAAATTATTTTTTAACAAAACCAGTATCTTAAATATAATAGGACGTTTTTATGATAAGTATTCTAGCTACACTTACACACACCTTCATTTAATTGTTAAAAAACATACTGTTTTTGTGGATGGCAAATTACTGCCTCACGAAATAATGATACTTCAATCTTCTCTTAACACATTTCATGGTGGACATTAATATGTCACTATTTTTATATATGATATATATTATGTTTATGTTTTCCTTATGCCTCTTTATTTTTCATTTATGGAATACCTTTTTGGTTTCCATAATAGATAAATGCGATAATTTCATTTTAGGAAGTGCGGACTACCGCCCCCTCAAAGTGATTTGAATCGTTAATGCCATATGTGGGCTGTATGAAGGATGGAGTTAATAATATTATATATGATATTATAATGGAATTATAATATACTTTTATATCATTGTGATTTCATTCCATTAAATATGAAATATAAATGAAAGTAGCTTTCATGCGTACGTACGACTTACCGTCTCCATGAACGGTGCATTTCATTTCTTACCTCTAAATGTTATGTACAATTATAAATACATGTATATTATAGATATATATGATTTATATGATATCCAAATCATGAATATCATTCTGTATACAATGAAAATTTGAACACATGAACAACATGTAATTGTAAGAAGCCCATTTTTGACTTAAGTAACAAATATCGACAAAACGAACATTATTCACTTAAATGATTGCATAATGTTTATAACATGTCAATAAGTGATATAAAAGGAATAATAAACTTCAAATGGTTCTTAAGAAGGTAGAAATTAACATTATTTTATTATTCAGGAGATTAAATAGCGATCGATTCAAGTCAGACACGAGGTAAGGGACTTCGTCTCAATCTCCTTTAATTGAGGCATATTTTGTTCTAATACAGGACTTTCTTTTATACGCTATATAAAACACCTTTGACTTTTTATTTCATTCAGAGGGAATATTTTTCTATGAAGAGTTTTACTAAATGACAAAATTGAATGTTTCTTTTAACGTACGCGGTGACAACTAACTTTTCCACCGTCGTGAGTATTATTTGATCTTTGGCTTCCTCAACAATCCGTAATGTTTTTAAAAGTAAATAAATACCATATAATCTTTTATGTATTTTGGTATTTAAAATGTTATTGATAATGGATTTGTTATTTCAAAATATTTAAGTGATATATTGTGATTGAAATGTGGAAATGTTTTCTTTCCTTTATAATTTTTTAATGTGTTATGATTTTATATTGGAACTTGGACATTTGACGGGTGGTTACGTGATAAAACAAATGAAGGGTGGTTCCGTGAATACTAGGAAGGGTGGTTATGTTATGACCTCCAATGCATTGGGTATGGAAGTTGGTCGTATGGCTATTCCATTTAGTGACATGTGTGTGTGTTGACCGTATGGTTATTCCATTTAAGTATGTTTATGTCCCAAGTTACCTTTATATGTTATGTGTTATTTATATGGGTTTTATGGTAATATTTTGGTTACAAAAGGTTAAGTAATTATCTTTTATTCATTGAAAAGTATTTACTACTTCATAAAGGTGACATGTATTACTTTTGTTAATGTATTCATGGTTTACTTGTTGTTTTGAAAAACTAACAGTTTTCTTTCTTTGTGTATCCCTTACTGAGATTTTTATGCTCATCCAAAGTTTTTTGAAATGTTTTTCACAACACATAATGTGGAATAGGGTCAAGGATGGGATCATGGAAAAGTCATGTTGTCTTAAACAAGGAACTAGACATGACTCTTTTTTTCAAGAGTTCATGTTTTGTAAAAAAAATGGAAACTATGTAGAAGTGTCTACTTTGTAATATTTTGAGATGTAATAGTTATGTCCTAATTCTCTAAAACTCTAAACCTGAAAATATCCTCAATGTGAATTATTCATTAAATTAAATTTTAAGTAATGTTTAAGGTCGGGTCCTTATAGTTACATTCTATCTATATTTATTACATGAAAAATTTAAGATGAGAAGTAATATTTGTGTGGAATGTAAATTTATAAAGTTTCAGAGGTAAAAAATATTTACTAAAGAAGTTAATGAAAATTAGTTCAAAAGAAAAAGGGACCAATGATTCACCCTTCCCTATCAGTGGTCACAACCCTATTTAGTAATTGCATATTTTTGGCCAGAATGAATGAAAAATTCTATCCATATCATTATTTTATTCTAATCAAGCAATTGCTAAAATTTATTGACAGATCATGGTACCTCTAATATTTGGGGGGAAACTATAGAAGGGGATAACAAATTAATAATCATTCAACTTCATGAATTATCACTCTATTTTTTTATTTCAGTTGAAATCCTTAATTACTAATATTTTTTCAATTTATTTATATCCTTCAATTAGGGTTAAATCAGAATCAGTTTCTCAAAAAGTGGATTCCAATATACATTAGCTAGGTTTTTCTTCAATTATTACTAATTTTTAAATGCCTTATATAATGTGTGGAAAATATGATTTTGTGGGGAGGTTAGAGTGAGACCAATTATTAATTCCTTAGAGTTATTATTATTATTGGTGATACTATAGGGTATTATCATTTTTTAAATAGTGTGGATAAATATAGTATGGTATTAAAGGTGAAATATTAGAGTCCATGCATTTTTTAGCATGATGATTCTGATTATGGAAATAGTTTTTCTAATGTGACAACTGTTGTGTTTTCATGGGAAGGTGTTGGGTGTGGATCGTGTAACATGGGATGATGTTGATCATTATATGTGATGTGTTTGGGGGTTTTATGATTAAGAGGATATTTTTTCCATTACCTTGGTTGGGAAAAATGGTTTATATATAGAGAAATAGATTCACTAGAGGTACAATATTGGAAGTTGGGGATTCCACTCACACTCACTATGGGTGGATAATGGGTAGTTGAGGTAAATTGAATATATGATATGACCCTTTTGGTGATTTTGTATACTCATTATGGGAAGAGGCCTTTATTTAATAACCAAGATATGTGATAATTTATCTCATTAGTGTAGAGGATGTGCTCACCATAAAATATCATAGTTAGTGGAAGTTGAGAGCAATATTTAGGGGCCTGAGTCATTAAATTTATGTTGGGGATGACGGGGCATGATAATAAAATGATGGTTATCATTATGAATTCGGTTCATTGGGGTGTTCAGCTAAGGGTTGTAAAAAAATGTAGAAGTCCTTGGGAGTATTGATGTGGTTTGTGGATGTGACTTTCTGGAATTTTGATGACTCTTATTTATTATGTGGTAATGGTTAGTAATTGAAATTATGTGGTATGGGGTTTATTAGATGACCAATGGGTCTTTTGGTATGATAAAAATGGAAATCTATTTATATGCTATCATTTTCCAAGGTAGTTAATGGTTCACTTATGGTTTTTGAGCATAAGGGGAGTCGGGGTATGATATATGGTTGACTGATATTTATTTGAATTTTTCATAAAATCTTATATGAATGGGTAGAGGATAGATACATTATTGGTGGTTTCCTAATGAGTTCATACTCACAACATAAATGGGCCATCTAAGATGATTTTCCATTCTATAGATTTTATTTTACGTAAGGGAAAAAGATTATCATTGGAATTATATTGGAGAAGGTCATATTGATGATGCATGAGCAGGATAGCATGATTTTAAAAATTGAATAACTGGTTTCTCAATGGAGGCTATTAAATAATTTGGATCATTTTAGTATTTACATGTATGATCATCCTTTAGGTGATATTTTTTACTCTTTTACAAATCTCATGGAATTTAAAATATTTATTACAGTGGTTTTATATTTATTTGGGGTTAAGTTTGAGTAATTTCTTATATGGTGTTATTTTTATCATGATAATAATAATTATTATTATAATGATGTATAGTTCACCCACTATCACCCAATAGACCCTTAATAATAGTCGTTCCTTTGGATTATGGGGAGGAATTCATAAGTTATTGCATCAAACCATTGGTCTAAGAACTAATTGAGTGGTCTAGGAAGGTGGGTAATAATAAAGAAGTATCAATGATTGGGTATTACATGGAAGTACCTGAGTAGGGTAGTTACAATATGTTAATAATGTTTGATTATTAACAAATGGTATTGATTTTGGTTTGGTAAAATTTATTTATTATTTGGTTTATGGTAGACTTACAATATAAGAATATGTCTGAACTTTAGATGGACATTATATTATTTTTCTGGCCAGGACCTACATGTGTTGAATTCCAGGTTGAGAGGGAATATAGGATTGGTTTTGTAATTTTTTTGTAGTTGTAGAGTTGTCTTATTTTGATTAATTTTTGTTTAGTGTTATTGGGTTTTTTCAAACACATGGTCTGTAGGGATTAGAGGGAGTACTCATGCATCATGTCAGTAACATAGGACTCACATGAAAAATGTTTGTGCTCCTTATTTTTTATTGGAACCTAAAATAACATAAAAAGTATTAGATATTTAAAAGTGTAAAAAAAATATAAACACAATTTCCCTGTATCATCACTTAGTGGAATTAACCTAAAAAGTGTATTAGTTTTTGAAAGGAAAATGTTTTTCATCTTTTTAAAGTATCATGAAAACCATTATAATTTTTTCTTGAATATATTTTTGATGGAGTTAAACTTATCTATATTATACATGAGTTTATTATTTTGAAAGGTATATGGATCCTATATTGGTATAATTTTTTAGGTTTCTAACTCAAATACATTTTGGATGTGGTTCATAAGTCTAGATGATATGTGACTTTCTAATGGTAATGATATGTAATTTTAGTGAGATGTGATGCTTGTTACATATTTCCCAATTTTTGTTATTAAGAATTTTTTTTATTGTTTTTATTTATCAATGAGATTCCACATAGATAGCCCCTATTGGTGAATTAGGAGGACTAATATGTGATTCTATTGGGTAATGCATCTGATTAGACCCTTGAGGATTAGGAGATAAATATCCACAATTAGAAGATTTCGGGAAAGCAGGACAACCACATTTCATAGAAGGGAAGGTCCATGTAATGACTCGATCATTTATGAATAAAATTCACTTTATTTTATTGTCTTATAAAAAATACAAGCACTATTTTTTGGGGATTAAATGACCATCAATTATCATTACCATTGATAATATAGGCATTGAATAGTGATCACATGACTGATATAAATTTAATGTTTTTAAAAATAATTCTTTAAAAATAGGAAAAGGAGAGGATAAACTCATATAGTAGACTCAGGCCATAAGAAGCCCATTTTTTAGAGCCCATAAAGGAGATAAAATCACTGGGATTCAATCTTGTTCAATCCCACACTAAGCTTCAACACGTTAAGCTTGAACAGAATCGCCTACCAGAGATGTTCAAGTTAATTGAGATTACCACCCAGGAGATATTATCTAATCTGCCCCAAGAGACTATAACCATTTCACACCATAACCTTACATCTTACATGGGTGTTATAAGGGGTTATGTAATAGGTTATTAGTTACTTATTGTGAAAACCCTTTTATAAATAAATGTCTTATTCCATAAATTCCTTAATAAGAATAGTCTTTCTTAAACAATGATGACTTTGATAAATTGAATCTTCATGTAAAATGGTACTTTAGAGATATATATACATTATTATATTAAACTGTGTTTTTTATTAATGATAATATAAAAAACAAGTCTTATAAATGATTATTATATCATTTACTTATCTTTAAATGATTAGGTAATCAGTTTGATAAGAGTTATATTTTTTATACGATAAAACAAAAAGTGTATATTAAAAGAATTTATTTTAAGGAATTAATTAATGATTTAAATAACTAATATTTTATTAAAATATTATTATAAAATTACTTTTTTGATTAATAAATTAGTATATATCTTTTATGATGTCAAATTTAAAATTTATCATGGTTTGAAAACTGTTTTTGTCATATCCTGTGAATTATCAATAAATGTTAGTTTTCATTTTAAAAGTGAAAACTCACATATATAGAAAATTATTTAGGTAAAATGAATATTGTTTTTGTAATTAGGATGTCTAATTTATCCAATATTTAATTTTTCATAATTTCCTAAGAGAGCCTAATTTTTGGGTAAAAAATAAATACAGTATAAATAAAATATTTGTTTTATGACATCATAATGACCCCCCATATGATGTAATAAATACTATAATGGGTATTATAAGTCTAGAATATGTTTTAAAATTAAAATAATTTGATTTTAGATTAGTTTTAATTATTTTATAAAGCCTTGGTGAATCCTCTAAAATGTATAATATACTTTATAATATTCAATACATCTCTTTAATAATTTGACTCACCTCCCCATAATGAACACTGATATTTTAATATGTTCGGTAATTTTCCTTATAAAATAATTTTTTCCACTCCATATTGGAAGAAACCATGCTCAAAAACCATGGGAAGATTTGTGTTTTTAAATATTTAATTATATAGATTCTTAAACCTTAGTTTGTGAAATGTTAAATAATTCCACTCTCATTTCCTATATAAAACACACAAGATCCCACTTATATTCAATAAAAATACATGTATTATTCCCCTAATGTGACCTCCCCTCTCTATAATCCACTCAAAGCACCCCAATCTCTTAAGAATCACCTCCTCAAGCTCTAGAATTCAAACACTCAAGTAAGGGATTGCTTCCTTTCCCATTTTTTGTCCATGTTTCTTTATGTTGTTTTAACCTTTTATTTTTTTATTTCAAATGTTGGGGTATGATTTATCACCTCCCCCATAATTCCATAATTATTTTTTAATAATGATGTAACCCTTTATCTCTCATTAATACCTTCCATGTACACCTGTTACCATGCTGGAATTTCATAAGGGATTTCTCTCTTCTTAGTTCTATTCAAGTATTTATCCTATACTATGCATATAAATTTTATTTCATAAATTGGTATATTATTATCCATGATCCAATTACTATCTATTTCATGTTTAGATTGTAAGATACCCATTTATCTCTCATCAAACCTCCTTATTAATTTCTATAAGACGACGTTGTGCTGCTAAAATTGCACCGCAATTTTCCAAGACAAAATCCTTGTGTAGTGAATACCATACTCATTTCACTACAAAGGGTATTGAACTTTATACACATGTACTTATTAAATGGTACTTACATTTATTTATTTTACATTCCTTAATCATGGAATAACTTAAGATATCGAATGCTTCCAGGTTATATGATCCATGTGGCACACTTATGTATGAAATGTAATGTTTATGAAGGGTGTGCCCTGATAGTGCTCCAATGCATTAGGTACTGTTTAGTACCATGATACAACATGTGAAATGATATTTTACTCATTCTAATTCTGGTTCAATAAGGGTTCACTCATGCTAATTAATATGAAATGATGGTTTACTCATACTAATTCATATTCAATGATCCTTATCTCATTAAAATATCATGTGGTTTATTATTTCTACATTTCCATGTTATGATAATCATTCAAAATCATGCCTTTATGATCATGTTTTTATTATGCTTCATTGATATGCCTATTTACTAACATGTATTGTATTCTTTATGTTATTCCTTTTTTACTATCTTTCTTGGATTTTTACCTCACCCTTTTCTTATGTAGGTCCTCAGGTTATCCCTTGGAATGCTAAGTACAAAGGAATGTTGTGGTCATGTAAAATATGTTTTCAATAAAGATGTTATATTTTATGTATTGAGTTGTTAAGTAATGTTCCTAATCCCCAAATACACTAGGCCTCTTGATCTTCTAGGTTGAATTAAGTTACATTTTACGTAATAGATCATGTTTGAGTGTATAATAAATAACATGGTTGTTATAGTCCAATTGTTATATGAGGAAATTTGGTAGATCATGATATATATTTTTTGATTATTGACTAGAGAGCTTAAATATCTAAGCTGTCTATAAAATATTTGACTATGAAGTTCTATTCAAATAACCTTTCATTTTTTTTCATGATGAGGGAAGAACCAAAGAATAAAATTGTGGGAAATAGTATATAAAAATGTAATTTGGTCAAATTGTGACACCCCCAACTTGAAGGGTGAAGTAATACACATATATTATTAAAGAAAAAAAATGGTGGTTGTACATACAAGCATAAGTATGCATGTATGAGGGGCCGATTTGGAAGTGTATTTAGGATATGTTTATTTATAACTTCTTTCCAAATACATTGGGGGTGGTTCGATACCTTGATTTTATGAAATTTTTAGTAGGAAGACCAATGTTATGTTTTATTTTACATGATGCACTAATATATTGTGTTTTGTACTCCTGATGGCAGGAGATGAAATCATTATAGTGCGATAGTTTGTGAATGACTTGTGGCACACTATTTGTGTAAAGGTAATAATAATCAGTTATAACAAACTCTTATAATCATTGAACCATGAATCAATATCATAGCATAATTTTAATGTTGGGGATATACCAAGTACGATGGTTGGGTTAGGTTAGAGAGGTGTCGGAGCTCTAGGTAGCTGCAAGTGGGACAATAAGGATACCTAAATCCACAGAATAGGTTAAAAGAAACAACAAAAGAGTTGATTAATGATGACATATTTTCATTATGGGCGTGTAGGACACATTCAAGATAATTATGATCTACCAGCAAATGAGTACAAGAATGTTGTCAAATGGGAAATTGGGATATATTTTCTTCAAAAGACCGCAAATTTTGTTGGTAGTAGTATATTGGGTTAGGATCAGGGATCTAAGGTAGAATATGGAGTGTCATTGTGGGATTTATGTTGGGTTATAGATATAAATATGGGATATGGTACTAAGTGTGATACACAATGGTGTGGATAGTGATTGGTGAACAACCCATCTATGAAAGGAGGATAGGTATTAGTTTTTCAGGCCGTGGGAAATCCAAATGCATTAGAGCCAACCTAATTAGATGAGTTCAATGATATTGTGATAATAATAGGTACACTTTGAGTATAAAAATAAATATTTTGGTTCTACATGAAATATTCAAAATTCTGAGGTGCATGCATAAAAAGTGATCTAATATGGTGTTGGATAATATGTAATAATAAGGTAAGATGTATAGAAACTATGAGATATAATTGAATCAAGGATAAAAGTTGATAATGGGCTTGACAAAGGATAAATACATCCCTTAGGTATGATGTGGGATTATTTGAGAATCAAGAATGATGTAGGATGAAAAAGGGAATTAGGAATGAGGTGGAAGGAAATTTGGGCATCAGGTGTGATGTGAGATGATATAATGGAATATATATAATGTGGGTGATGATGGATGTTAATGAGTACCTGTGTGTGGATATCTATTGTGTGTGGAATGGATTTTTTGACAAAATTTTTGTGTTTCTTAGTTGGGTCGATATAAGAGTGGGTTTGTGATTCCTATGGTGGGGAGTTCCCATGGAATGAATTAACATGATTGAGTAAGTAAAAAAGGAGAATTTGGATATATTGGAATGAGATGGATATTTGGGTAGTTTTTTATGAAATTAGTTTAAAGTAAATTTATTTATAATAAAAAATAATTGTGTAAGGAAATTACTTTTTTTCTTGAGTGAATGAACACCCCTCTCTTTATAATTTTTTGATTCCATGTGAGATATCTCCCCCATTTTTTAGTGGATCTCAGTGTCGGTCAAGGTAGGGGTAGTTGCAGGTGATGTAAATAATCTATAATCATCCACATTCAAAATGTATTTCACTCATTTTTTTATTTCATTGAAAATCCTAATTCTTGGAATTGTTTTATATTTTTTAGGATCATTCGATCGCTATTGAATTTTTTGTAGGTTCTTGGCGCATTAGAAGCACATTGGTGGGTGTACCCAACTTTAATTTTATCATTTAAAATGATCAATCTGAGATCTTTCACAATAATGAAATGTCAGATCATTGAAATAGAATGAAGAATGATAAATAAAGATGGGGTCCTGAAACCATAGATAATATCATCACATTTTGGTTATAATTAATTTAATTAATTGACAAAAATTACCTTGATGGAATTATTTATTCATTGATGTTTTCAGTCACAATCTGATGTGATCCATCATTTCAACTTAGAATCCAAGTATAGGATTCCTCTAGCAGTGATCCACACATGCTCCGCGTATCTCTGGACGTCACTGAAGGGATCTACAGGTGCTAGCATGGAAGAGTATTTGCTTGTGATGTTCGCCTTCGATCACATTGATCTGGTGGAGGAGGATCTCTCTCTTGTAGTTTGAGAACGTTCTTGGAAGAAAATAATTCTCTCTTGGCTTGATATCTTTCTCTAGATCTGTTGTGCACAACCAAAAAACATGTGTAGGATAATTTGAATTATATAATTGGGATTTTAATTACATAAAATAATAAAATGGATTAATTACCCGAAAGAATTTATTCATTTCATTTAATTCTTAAAAATACCCCATGTCTAATAATAGAAGTTGGCTAATGTTATTACTTAATATACACCCAGTGAATTACACCAAATATTTTTTAATTAAATAAATAGTATTATCTCTCCTAAATTCCTACAAAAAAAATACATGGAATGTATATTTAATATACATGGCGTGTACATTTGTTTTTCCATTTTCTTTATTTCTTCCACCACATTTATTCAACCTTGAATAATGGCTATTTATTACTCAAATAAATATCACTACATTACTCGCTAATAAATATATATTATTTCACTGATAATATATTCACTCGAATAACTATTATCGAAATAAATGTGATCAAGAATCCTTGAATAATTATTAAACCACAATTGGGAATAATCATTATTCAACTTATTAAATTAACATTTAATTGAGATACTTGGACACACTTAGTGTGCCTCCCTCTAGGCCTCTTTCTTAATGTAATTAGGTGGAGCCTGCCTAATGTCCAAGGTTAGCATCTAGAAATACGCCAAGGCACCCATAGAGAAAGAAGTGAAAGCCAAAATGACATGTCACCTCCTATGAACGCTTACCATGTAATGTCATCCCTTTGTCTCGATATCTCGAATCAAGCAGGTTGTATGCTAGTTCATCAACCCATGTGCTCGATTATTATTTCTTTGACTTTCCAAAATTGAACTTTCCCATTCCTCACCATGACCATGGTTTTATTTAAGCTATATCAATTCTATCAAAGGGCCTGAGATATCAACTTTCATTATGGAATAGAAGGAAAAAATCTTTTCTTGCATCATCTATTAATGTTGTATCCCTCGTGATGAACCCAACATATCCTACCTCACTTCAAATAGTGTATCATCATAGTTTTTTTCAATACATCTAAGTCCACGAGTTGTAATACCCATTAATAAAAATAATAAATTCTAAGGACCAATACACACATCTGCATATAAGAACATCCAATGACACTATGAAATGTAGATTTCCTACTAGTGGGTCTCTTTCTCATAATATCCTCCGGGATATTACCAAGGGCGCACACCATGAGAAGGAGCCTGAATGTTTTATGAGTCCCCACCCTGAATGGCTTGTATTTTTCATGTCCCTCAAATAACATCATCCGGCCGTAGAACATATATTCAAGAACAGTGTTATGGAACTTCCAGGTTCTCATCGTTGTAGGGATCCTCTATGACCCTTTAATGCAACAACTATCCTTAGGAAAATATCACATACATTGTCATACAGAAGAACAATCAATATGTGTTAAGGTATTTAATAATGAATAAAGTAAAAATTAGTTGGTTCAAAGACACCAACTCCAACAGACTCCCACTTGGACTAGAGAAAATGCTAACAACCATTAACTCGCTAGCTGTCACATGATATTCATGCTTCTACTGAGATAGGCCTTTAATCATGGCTTATTCCATGTTCTCTTATGTGGACATTCTGATAACTGTAACTTCACCCATTTAATAGAAATCCCTCAAGAGGTGATACTTCTAGATTATGTGATTTTTCCATTGATGTGAACTTAGTTCTTTTACTAGAGCCATCACTCCATTATTATCACAATACAATGTGATTGGATCTTAACTGCTAGGCACAACAACAAGCTCATAGACAATGTTCCGAATCTAGATGGATTCCACGGTTTCATCATAAGCCACTATATATTCAGAATCCACTGTAGAATTAGTGAAAACTTGTTGTTTTGAACTCTTCAATCTCACAGCTCGTACATTGAGATAGAAAACATATCCAAATTACAATTTTTTATCATTCTGGTCTATCTAACAACTAGAATCATCATACCCTCTGATGACATGCTCATTGTATTCTCTATTCCCTAGGAACAAATCCTTAGTTCTTATCAGATACTTAAGGACAGTCTTAACAGCTATCCAATGCTATTCTTCTAGATCTTCTTGCTTTTTTCCTACAATGCTCAGTGCATAGGCAATATCAAGACTACTACATAACATGACATACATGAAGGATCCTATAGCTGATGTGTATGGGATCTTACTCATTTTATCATTCTATTATTATTCCTGAGGACACATTTTTTTATAAAGATGTAGCTCATGTGACACTCGAACCAATCCCCTCTTGGATTGTTCCATACTAAATCACTTAATATCTAGTCAATGTATGTACCCTGACATAGTCCAAGAAGCCTTTTGGATCTATCACAAATTATCTTAATCCCTAAAATGTAAGCAACATTTCACAAGTACTTCATGGGGAAACACTTGTTTAACCAGTCCTTAATAGACTATAAGACTGGTACATCATTTCCAATAATCAATATGGAATCAACATATACTACTAGGATAATGAACACATTCCCATTAAACATCTTATAAATATATAGCTCACATTCATTCTTAATGAAAAAAAATTCTTATATGGCTTCATCAAATCGAATGTTCCATGACATAGATGTTTTTATTAATCCATAAATGGATTTCTACAACATTAAAACCTTTTTAGCTTCATTTGGTTTCACAAAACCTTATGGTTGTGTCATATAGACATCTTTCTGACAGTTCCCATTAAGAAATGTTGTTTTGACATTCATTTTCCAAATATCATTGTCATGGTAAGCTGTTATGGAATGTATGATTCTTATAGATTTAAACATGGAAAATGGCGATAAGGTTTCATCAAAGTAAATTCCTTGATATTTCTTGATGTTGTTTGAATCCTTTAGCCACTAGCCTTACTTTATAAGTGCTAAATTGACCTTTCTTGTCCAGTTTTTTTTTTGAATACCCATTTTCATCCAATAGTTTTTACATCAATTGGCTTATCGACCAGAACATAGACTTGGTTCTAATACATGGAATCCATCTCATAATTCGTAGATTATAGCCATCTTGCATATTCTATGACTTCTATTGCTTCCTTGTAGGAGAGAGGTTCATCATTGTCCAACAATAATGATTCACCATCCTTGGGGACTGGGAAACCAAATCTCTTTGGTTTCCTTACCTCTCTTGACCTCCTACACAGGACTTTTCTTTCTAGAACCTCTTCAATGGGGACCATTGGAACTTTTTATTGTACCAAATCATGTGTATCATGAGAAATAACTTCATAGAAGTCAATCTTTCTCCCACTATACTTTTTTAGGATGTGATCCCTCTCAAGAAAGATAACTTGCCTATCAATAGTAACATTCTTGTCATAAGGGTTATAAAGGGAATATTCTTTTGTTTCCTTGGGATATCCTTTAAAGATACACTTTGTGCCCCAAGGTTCTAGTTTATTACCAAATAAGGCCTTAAAACTGCGTCACATCCCCATACACATGTGTGTGACAAAATGGTTTTCATTCCATTCCATAACTCAGAGGGAATTCCATTTTCCACTTTAGTTGGTACACGGTTTAATATGTATGTTTCAGTTTGTAATTCATATCCCTAAAGGATAATAGAATATCTGCATGACTAATCATTGACCTTAAAATGTCTAACAAGGTGTAGTTTATCCTTTCACTAACACCATTCCACTATGGTGTATAAGGAGAAGTGAGATGAGATATAATTCCAAACTCCTGTAAAAGATCCATGAAATCTTGGTTCATATATTCTCCACCTCAATCCCATCGAAGCTTCTTTATCTTCTTACCAAGAAGATTCTCTACTTCATTCTTTAATTCCATAAATTTCTCTGACTTATACCTCATTAAGTAGATTTATACATATCTACTCAAATTATCAGTAAATGTAATGAAGTTAGAATATCCAAATATTTCTTCTACTCGAAATGGTCCACACATATCCATGTACACCAATCCTAGAAGCTTTGCGTCCCTTTCACCTTGTCTACTGAAAGTTGTCTTGGTCATTTTACCCTATAAACAAACGTGACATCTATCAAGTGGTTTTAGCTCAATAGATTCTAAATATCCATCTTGACAGAGCTTTCTCAAGATCTTCTCATCTACATGACTGAGACGGTGATGCCACAACTTCGTGGTGGATGATTCATGTCATTTTGTTTCTTTATTGATTTACAACACTTGGTCTTCATAATTTAAAACATAAAAACCATAATTTTTTGTTCCATACCATAAAATACATTGTTCTTATAAAAGAAAAAGTCCTTATTTACAAACATGAAAATAATTCCATCCACATCCCAACATGATACAGAAATTATGTTTTTTGTAACACTAGGCACCTAAGAACAATTATGTAAAACCAAAATCATCCCAGTTGGAAATGAGAGGTTGTAATAACCAGTGGCTAACGCAGCCAGCTGCGCACCACTGGAAGCTCGATGATCCACCTCTCCTCTGGAAATCATTCTAAATCTACACAATTATACATTTCAATACATATGTGAGCCCCACAAGTTGTATCTAATACCTAATGTGTTTAAATTGAAAGACTACACTTGATAACGAACACACCATTAGTATCCCCACACTTATTGGTGCAGTTCTTCTTCCAGTGGAATTTCTTGCCACATGAAAAATATACTTCTTCCCATTCCTTGCATTTCCTATGAATATTCCTCATTTTGGAGGGACGGCTCACTGGGGATTCAGACCATTTATAAGCCCTTGGCCCCTTTTCCTTGTCCTTCCTTTTCTTATTCACCAAAAGGACTACTGGTTTTTCATTCCCCATGTCCTTATCTACCTCGAGAATTATGGTCAGAAGTTCTGATAGTCTCTTCTCATTGTTTCTCATGTTAGAGTTGAAAATAAAGCAAGAGAAGGTATTGGGTAGCAGTGATAGGATGAGATCTGTACGCAACTCATCCAGGAACTTAATCTCTAAGATGTCCAAGAATTTAATATAGCCATAAGATTGACTACATGATCCCCAGCTAGCGCAAAATCTACAAGAATAGTTGTAAACAAAGCCTTGGAGATCTCATATCCCTCCTGTCTCACCTTCTCTTGGTTGAGATCCTTAAGGTGAGACATCCAGCTGTATGTTTCCATGTTTTCAGGTTGCTTCAAGATCTCATTAGGAATGGCCAATAGCAGGAAAAATTAGACATTTCTGGAATCATCCATTTGTTTCATATTGAGAGATAGTTCCCCATCACTTAACTCTTTCTCGGGCGCAACTGAAACGGTATCTTCCAGCACATAAAATTTTTTCTCGTGGCATAGGATGATGCGTAAACGCCTCTGCCACTCTTGGAAATTGGTGCCGGTGAGAAGGATTTAATTCTCCAGTGTGGTTCATAATGTTATGTTTGAATTCATTTTTCATTCCATTTCTAAAAATTAAGATGTGAAAAGTTTTACTACTTTATTATGATAAAACTGAAAAAAATAAATAAATTAATACTTATTAGTCTGGCACTATTTTATCCAAAATCAAATAGCCCTCACCATTGACTACATAATATTGTGTTTCCTAAATATTCTAGTTTGAAGGATCCATATTTCCTTTCTCATTACCGAAACTAGGTTTGGTCAAGCAACATGAAGGGTTTTAGGTTGGTATTCCAAATGCCAACTGCATTAACTCGAAGATCCTTGATCCGCTGAGTGGACTCCCCAATCCTAAAATCCTTTTTATTGTGTATTTCCTCAACCTTTTCCTCTTGGTCACACCATGTCCCGCTATGGTAGTCAACCCTTGGTGAAACCTAGTCATGTCAACCCAAAACCATTAATTAGAATTCCACCATAATTGAAAGCACCCCAACTAGGGTTGGTCAAGCACTTTGAACTACATTTCGATTCTAACCAAGATTATGAAAGGCTATACCGACATAATATTTATTTGAGGGATTTTATCCTTATATGTAAAATTCCATTTTATTATATTTTATTACATGATTCTTAATATTAACAGTTATATACATAAATGATAAACCATTTATAAGATAATATTTTACACATAAGACAATACTATTTTAGTTCTATCTTGCATGCTTTCTTAATTCATTAATTTTGTGATCATGAGAACACACCCACAATAAATAAACCATGAATCTGACATAAAAATTGTATGATCATTAGCTTGTTTTACTGGTAAGTTTATCTAGCGGTTGATAAACTAACCCAAGAACTAGGGGAGAAACACCTTGAACCTTTTGAGTTTGTTTTTATAGCTTTCCACATGTTCACCTTTGTATGTCCTTGGATTGGTTTCACCCTATCTCCAAACATGAGCTGCCTCCACTAGCATGGGAGCTCCATCCATTTCATATGATTTTATCTCACACATAGTTGAGGGGTAAAATAGAGTTTTACATAAAAGAACCCTTGGGCACACATGCCCTACATATTAATGAGGAGAAGGCTCGCAGGCTAACAAATTTAATTTAAATAAATTAATTAAAATAAACCATTCACATAAAAAGGTCTTGGTCTTGGTCATGATCATCAATATATTCAACGAGATTTATGCATAAATAAAACAAGAATTTAATTATTTAATCGATCTTCTTTAAGATAAATCCTACTCTAATAAATTAATTATCTTTAATTAATCAATCATTTTATCTTAAACCCTTTTCTGAATTTCCTTAAGATTATAATCCATCATAATTTTAAACAAATAAATTCATTTAAAATTATATTTCTATGTAACTTGTACCTTGGAGAAAACCTGGTGAATTCTCATTCATTACTATCCAAGTAGTATAAATGAACAT
This sequence comes from Viscum album, assembly GCA_963277665.1. Lineage (NCBI taxonomy): Eukaryota > Viridiplantae > Streptophyta > Magnoliopsida > Santalales > Viscaceae > Viscum > Viscum album. The sequence goes on from OY728123.1 coordinate 1,110,792,180, forward strand.
TACATAGATGTTAAATTAAACACATATATATAAAACACCTATCATATGTTGTGTCTCAAATTTATGCATGCACCATGGTACATGTCTCAAGGGTTTTTATAATATAATGATAAATTTTAATAAATCTACATTATTTGGATGAGTACACTGCGTGTAGTTCTGACTAAATGGTGTGTACTTTTGTTCACCATCCATCCAAAGTACACCCCCAGGGACGTGGCGTGTAGACATAATTTGGAAATATTTGGAGTACACGATGTGTTTAGTGGGACACATGCCATGTAGTATCCGCGTTACATGGTTCCCAGTCGGGCAAGTCGTCACTATAACAACTTGGCCTTTTATCAGCGCTAAAAATTGACATTAACAGTGTTGGAAAAACCCTATTAAAGCTGACATAGATAAAGGGGGTCCCCTTTATCAATGCTCTAAAAAGCACTAATAAAGGACCCCCATTATCAGCACTTTTTTTAGCACTGATAAAGGTGGATTTTATCAGCACTTTTTTGGAACGCTGATAAAAGGGTGTCTTTATCAGTGCTATCTTGGGCACAGATAATAGGGCCCTTTATCGGCACTCTTTTAGCGTTGGTAAAGGTTTCCTTTATCAGCGCTCAAAAAATCCCTCATAAAGGCACCTTCCCATGCACCTGCACAACCAGAACCTGCACACCTGCACACCTGAACAAACCAGAACATGCACACCTGCACAAAATAGCTCTTTCAAACCTACACAAAATAGCACCCACACACAATATTTTGACAAACAATGCTATAATAATTTACTTAACATCATGAATACAAAAAAACACAATGCTACATACATTTCAAAAAATGTTTTACATGGTTAAAATTATCATTATCCAACAACAGTTATAAACATTAATGTTTCATCCTTTGATATCCGTGATCCTCTCTCAAAAATTGTCATCCACGGTATTTGTTGCCGAACAACTCTTCCAAACTCAAGGAAAAAATTCACCTATATAAGAAAACAAATATTATGTTAGTCATACAATAATGAAATAAATTAAAACATTAATATCAAATACTACATTAATATGTAAATGTAAAACTAAAATATATAAATGATAAACTCAGCTGTTTTCATTCTGATAACAATGAAAGGGAATAATGTAAAATCAATATGTTTTTGTATGATTTATCTCATTTAATAAATACTGATTATTTATCTAATTTAAAGATTTACCGGTCACACCGTGCATCGGATTGAGGTGTGGTTGTTTCTTACATGTCACAAATTACTCATGGATCATGTTCTTAAAGTATCAAAATAATCCTAATGCATTTTATTGGTTTGTCGTATGTCACTTGTCTTGTTTTCTAAAGTTAAACTCAATTTGAAACTAATATCAGACACTTTTATCCATACTGGTCACACCGTGCATCGGATTGAGGTTCGGTTGATTCGTACACATCAAAAATGACTCATGCTTGGTTTTCCTAAAGTATCAAAAGAATCCGAATGCATTTTCTCAGTTTTCTGTATGTCACTTGTGTTGTTTTCTAAAGTTAATGTCAATTTGAAACTAATATCAGACACTTTTAGTCATACCGATCACACCATGCATCGGATTGAGGTTTGGTCAATTCTTAATCCTTAAACATTACTCATGGATCATTAAAATAATGTATCCAAACAATCCGAATGCGTTTTCTTGGTTTTTTGTATGTCACTTGTGTTGTTTTCCAAAGTTAAAGTCAATTTCAAACTGATATCATACACTTTTATCCATACAGGTCACACCATGCATCTAATTGAGGTGCAGTTGATTCGTACACGTCAAAAATGACTCATGGATCACTGTCCTAAAGTATCAAAACAATATGAATGCATTTTATTGTTATTCCATATGTTAGTAGTGTTCTTTTCTAAAGTTAATGTCTATTTCAAACTGATATCATACACTTTTAGCCATACCGGTCACACCGTGTGTCGTATTGTGGTGAGGTCGATATTTACATGTCCCAAATGACTCATGGATCATTTTTCTAAAGTTTCAAAACAATCTGAATGTTTTTTCTTAGTATTTCGTATGTCAGTAGTGTTGTTTTCTAAAGTTTATGTCAATATGAAACTGATATCAGCCACTTTTAACCATACCGTTCACACCATGTGGTGGATTGAGGTGCTATTGATTATACACATCAAAAATGACTCATGGATCGTTGTCCTAAAGTAGAAAATCAATCCGAACACGTTTTCTCTGTTTTTCTATATGTCACTTGTGTTGTTTTCTAAAGTTAATGTCAATTTGAAACTGATATTAGACACTTTTAGATATACCGGTCACACCGTGCGTCAGATTTAGGTATGATTGATTCATACACATCAAAAATGACTCATGTATCGTTTTAATAAAGTATCAAAACATTCCGAATTCATTTTCTTGGTATTCTGTATGTCATTAGTGTTGTTTTTTAAATTTAATGTCAATTTGAAACTGATATAAGACACTTTTATCCATAGCGGTCACACCGTGCATCGTATTGAGGTGAGGGAAATTCTTACACATCACAAATGACTCATGGAATGTTTTCATAAAGTATCAAATAGTCTGAACATGTTTTCTTTGTTTTCCATATGTCACTTGTGTTGTTTGCTAAAGTAAATGTCAATTTGAAACTCATATTAGACACTTTTAGCCATACCGGTCACACCGTGGGTCGGATTGAGGTTCGGTTGATTCTTACATGTCATAAATCACTCATGGATCATTTTACTAAAGTATCAAAACAATCCGAATGCATTTTCTTGGTTTTTCATATGTCACTTGTGTTGTTTTCAAAAGTTAATGTCAATTTCAAACTGATATCAGACACTTTTAGCCACACCGGTCACACCATGAATCAGATTTAGGTGAGGTTGATTTATACACCTCAGAAATGACTCATGGATCGTTTTCCTAAAGTATCAAAACAATCCAAACACGTTTGATCAGTTTTCCACATGTCACTTGTGTTGTTTTCTAAAGTTAATGTCAATTTCAAACTGATATCATACAATTTTAGCGATACTGGTCACACCATGCATCGGATTGAGGTGTGGTGGATTCTTACATGTCACAAATTACTAATGGATTGTTTTCCTAAAGTATCAAAACAATCTGAATGCATTTGCTCAGTTTTCCGTATGTCACTTGTGTTTTTTTCTAAAGTTAATGTCAATTTGAAACTGATATCAGACACTTCTAGCCATACCTATCACACCGTACATCAGATTAAGGTTATATTGACTCGTACATGTCACAAATGACTCATGTATAATTTTCCTAAAGTATCAAAATAATCTGAATGTGTTTTCTCGGTTTTCTAAATGTCAATTGTGTTTGATTTCCTAAAGAAAATGTCAATTTGAAACTGATATCAGACAATTTTAACCATACTGGTCACACCATAAATTGGATTGAGGTGCGGTCGATTGTTGCACATCAAAAATGACTCATGGATCATTGTCCTAAAGTATCAAAACAATCCGAACATGTTTTCTCCGTATTTCGTTTGTTAGTATTGTAGTTTTCTAAAGTTAATGTCAATTTCAAGCATATATCAGACACTTTTAGCCATACCGGTCACACCGTGCATCGGATTGAGGTTCGGTAAATTTTTAAATGTCAAAAATGACTCATGGATTATTTTACTAACATATCAAAACAATCTGAACACGTTTTCTCAATTTTACGTATGTCACTTTTGTTGTTTTCGAAAGTTAATGTCAATTTGAAACTGATATGAGACACTTTTAACCATATCGGTCACACCGTGCATCGGATTGAGGTGTGGTCGATTCATACACCTCAAAAATGACTCATGGATCATTTTCCTAAATTAAAAAACAATCCTAATTTGTTTGATCAGTTTTTCGTATGTCACTTGTGTAGTTTTCCAATGTTAATGTCAATTTCAAACTGATATCAGACACTTTTAGCCATATCGGTCACCCCATGCATCGGATTGAGGTGTGGTTGATTCATACATGTCACAAATGACTCATGGATCGTTTTCCTAAAGTATCAAAACAATCCGAATTTGTTTTCTCAGTATTCTATATGATAGTAGTGATGTTTTCTAATGTTAATGTTAATTTGAAACTGATATCAGACACTTTTAGCCATACCGATCACACCGTGCATTAGATTAAGGGACAATTGATTCATACACATCACAAATCACTCATGGATAGTTTTCCTAAAGTATCAAAACAATCCGAATACGTTTTATTAGTATTCCATATGTCAGTAGTGTTATTTTCTGAAGTTAATGTCAATTTCAAACTAATATCAAACAATTTTAGCCATACCGGTCACACAGTGCATCAAATTGAGGTGCGGTGGATTCATACACCTCAAAAATGACACATGGATAATTTTCCAAAAGTATCAAAACAATCCGAACATGGTTTATCAATTTTCCGTATGTCACTTGTGTTGTTTTCTAAAGTTAATGTCTTTTTGAAATTGATATCAGACACTTTTAGCCATACCGGTCTCACTGTGCATCAGATTGAGGTGTAGTTGAATCTTAAATGTCATAAATGACTCATGGATTGTTATCCTAATTTATCAAAACAATCCAAACGCATTTTCATGGTTTTTCGAATGTGACATGTGTTTTTTTCTAAAATTAATATCAATTTTAAACTGATATCAGACACTTTTAGCCATACCAGTCACACAGTGCGTCAGATTGGGGTGCGGATGATTCGTACACCTCAAAAATGACTCATGGATAATTGTCCTAATTTATCAAATCAATCCAAATGTGTTTTCTCGGTTTTCCATATGTCACTTGTGTTGTTTTCTAAAGTTAATGTCAATTTCAAACTGATATCAGACACTTTTAGCCATACCGGTCACACCGTGCATCAAATTGAGGTGTGATCAATTTGTACACATCACAAATGACTCATGGATCATTTACCTGAAGTATCAAAATAATCCGAATGTGTTTTCTCAGTATTTCATATGTGAGAAGTGTTTTTTCTAAAGATAATGTCAATTTCAAACTAATATCAGACACTTTTAGCCATAATGGCCACACCGTGTGTCGGATTGAGGTTTGGTCGATTCTTACACATCAAAAATGACTCATGGATTGTTTTCCTAAAGTATAAAAACAATCTGAACACTTTTTATTAGTTTTTCGTATGTCAGTAGTTCATAAGAGTCTCTCATTAGGTTATTCATTACTAGAAACTCAAATCATTTCTAAAACCATTTTTCATAATCTAAGGATATGAAACATAAAAAAGGGTGATCATAGATGCTTAATAAGTATAAAAAACGGAGATATCAATGATCATATAAAGATAACATAAGTAGTAGGAATTTACCTTCATTGTCTTATTTGTTTACATTCTTCCATCAGGTACGCTACCTATTCATTTCTAAGCACATCTATATCATCTTGTGAATAGGAGTTTTTACGACAGTCATAGTAGTACTAAAAAAATATAAATACACAAAGTAGTAATAAATATTTTAAATTAACTAGTAATTATTTTCAAAAATACCTCTTCATGGATGCTAGTTTTTTCATGAAATATGATCTCTTTCATAAATTTACAAACATAATAACCGCAGTCCTTTCCATTTTTTTGTTTCAGACACTACAAAAACATCAAGAAAAATTAGTAATATGTTTTGATGTGTATTTGGATAGTGCAATATAATTATATATACCATGATACTTGTCCATTTGTAGACCTCATGCACCTTGTCATCCTTAGACCCTATATTCATTCCTTCCTTTAAACGATATTCATACATTGCCCTATCATAATAGAATCCTCTTTAAAAGATAATATAAATTATATAACTAGATATTTATTTCTAAAATGTTGGATCTAGTGTATTAAAAATTGACAATAGCCATCATGTGTGGTCGGTTTGTTGGATATCCATGCATTGAATCCAAAAAATAATTCTTTGGAGCATCCAAATTGACTGCAATGAGCATCCAATACTGCCTAAAAACACAAAAAGGAATAATTAATGATAGAAATGAAAATATAATTAATATGATTAAAATTTAGAGTTTTACCCCTACATCATTGGTATTAAAAAGATCCTGTCAGTCGTAATTTTTCATTGAAACATTCTGAGTAGGTTTGGCATTAATTCAGCCTGAAAATTGAAATCTAATTCTTTTTGTTCTGTAGATATAGTGTGAGGACTAACGAGTCCAAATTTGTATTCATGAGAAAATCCCTTCAATTTTTTTTCATATATACGCCTTTGAAAAATATGAAATGTATTTAACCATAATTATCATAGTATATCAGCTTCTGTAAAATCAAATCATGAAAACATATCTCATGTATACATTTATAACTGAGGTTCCTAGCTAATCGTATGTGATGATTTCAGCTACAGTGTCAGCACTAACGAAACCTAATGTTTCCTCTCCATACATATCTTTTTCACAAGCAATTGTCTGATTATTTCCGCCTTTCATTTTTGTATCCACATGAGCTTGCAATCATATTAAATGTGAATATAGAATGGGTGGGGTGAAGGTTCCCTCATTAGATCATTTTGATTGGTTGGTTGATCCTTTTGGGCTGTTATTTCATTTTAGCTCCTTCCTTTGTCCTTCTATAATAACATTAATCGATTCATCCTTTTTATAATTAAATGTTAAAGGTTCTTCTTGAAAAATTAATTGGAAATGAATACCTCATGTTCGTCATTTTCTTCACAAGATTCGACGGTCATGCAACGAATGTTCCAACAGATTTTTCCACTATATGAATTTCTTCATCATCATTTGCAATGGGTAGTTCGGCGCTCGGCTCATGAGCTATGTTAATCGACACTTTGACATGATCGGATGGAAGTGTTCTGGAGTGTAGCGTGTCATTTTTCATATTGAACACTGTATCCCTCGCTACAAGGCGATGGGTGGGAGCTGGCAGAAATAAATCACAGTCATTTTCACCCTGTAGAATATCATTACAAGAATGGAATCAGTGTCTATGTTATTGAACTCTCTTTGAGACAGTTCTTTTAATAATCCCAAATCATTGTTGCATTTATGAAAATTTAGTCTTTTGTTCAATTTTTTCTAAATGTATTTATATTTGTTTAATTCATGTTTACATATGTTTATCTATGATAAATTATTTATTACTGGTGACCTGGATGTATTCTGGACTGAACAGACACTTTGTGAGAATTTCATGTCTTGACTCACCGTCGTTATATTCTAAGGCACTGATGATGAACGGTTGCACCGATGATGAACGGTCACACCGATGATGAACGGTCGCACCGATGATGAACAGTCCCACCATTGATGAACGGTCACACTGATGATGAACGGTCACACCGATGATGAACGGTCACACCAACGATAAACGGTCGCACCGATGATGAACGGTCGCACTGATAGCACCAAGGACAACGGTCCCACCGATGGTTATCGAAGACCTAAAGAGCTACCGATCGTGAGTCACTGATACAAATGATTAATGAGCCACCGATGCTGATTCTACCGAAACCGATGCAGATTCAAAATGACTCACCGATCTCATGACTCACCGATAGTCATGAAAACTGTTCGAATTTCTATAAACTCTTGTTTAATTCCAAAGGTCATATTTGATGTTTTTAATGTAATTAATGATATTTAATGTTAGTTGTTGGAATTTTAGGGGACTGTACCTCGTACCTATGAAAAGGTAATCATTACCATTATCGGAGTATGTGGAATAAAAAGGAAGATCAAGCTGCAGAAAAAGTGTGTGCATGAAAAGGCATAAAGACATAATTCTTCTTTGAATGTACATAAAAACAGGGAGAACACACGAGGATCTTGAAGAGTTCATTTTCAAGATCTTAAAAGAACTCTCATGAATTAAATCCAGCACTACTGTAGAACACCTGAAGACTACTGGAAATCAGAAAATACACTCACTTGTGAAGGACATGAAGCTGAACCACGATACTCTGTTTTCAACAGAAAAACCACAAAAGGACTCATAAGCATTTCTTCTAAATCCAACGAGTTCAGAGTTGCACTGCCAACCACTAGAGCTTTCTAAACTTTCATATACTATATCTAAGTGAATTTTTATTTACTATTGAGTAGTGTGTGTACTCTTTATAACTTTTACACACACACTGTCTCTTGTGCTGAACTGGAGGATACTAAATCCCCATTCCAAACTCTATACATTATATTGTATCCCACTGAGGATAGTGGAAGAGGTCAAGTGTGACCTAGACATCCTATGTGCTGTTGTCTTTATTTTCCCATGAAGAACTGTGGTTGAGGTCTTAGGACCTGGAAAATATTGAACTGTCGTTTACCCAAATCCGTGGTGTGGATAAAATTTATATATAAATTTGAGAGGACTAAGTCTCTGCTTGAGACTGAACCTCTTGGTTATATCTTCTGTGTTTTTAGTATATGTTAAATTATATTGCATGTATCTTTTATTCCGCTCCTATTAATTTGAAATAAAAACCTATTTTAAAGTTACTTTTGTAGTTAAATTAGCAAGTGTTTATGCTTGTTCTGAACCAGTAAATTATCATCAAAATCCAATTTAATCCTGTAATTAAATCGCCTGAGATCTAATCAATCATCAAGAAGCCAATTGAACATTTTCAAACATTATAAATTCACTACAGTTTAACTTTGGTTTTAAATATAGGGACTTTAAGATAAATCCTTTTAACAGAAATTTTTAATTGGAACTCAATTCACCTCCCCTCTTGAGTGTCCACTCCGACCAACATTTGGTATCAAAAGATTTGTTTTGTTTATCAAAGTTTTCAAAAACTCTGTTTTTAAACTGTGATTTTAGTTATATTTTCAAGATCTTAAATTTCAGTTAGTTCTAAATTTTATCTCTTTAAAGTTATTTGCTAATCTCTAGTACTCTAGTTATGGATAATATATTAGAAGGTGTTACTACCAACAGGACACCATTCTTTAATGGTACAAATTATGCCCAGTGGAAAATGAAAATGAATATTCATTTAGAACATATGGGATTTGATATCTGGACTTCTATAGAGACTGAATATAAGATTCCAGAAACTATTAGAACTAAATGGGATGAAGCTACTACGACAGCTTACAATAATGATTATAAAGCTATGAATTCTCTACATTGTGATTTTCGAGATGAAGAGTTCAATAGAATATCTGCTTGTAAAACTGCCTATGAAATATGGGACACTTTGAGTGTTTCTCATGAAGGAACAAATAATGTTAAAGAAATGAGATTGAATACATATACTATTAAATATCATAATTTCAAAATAAAGCCTGTTGAAACTATATCTGACATGTATCTCAGGTTCAATGAGATTGTCAATATAATGATCTCTCTTGGAAGATATGTCACTAGTAAGGAAAAAATCATGAGTATATTAAGATGTATACCAGATAGATGGAGTGGCACTTCTGTCTCAATTAGAGAATCATATGACATAAGAAAAATACCAGTCAAGGAGCTTATTGGTAAGCTTATAATGTATAAAGAATAACTCAAGGTGAATAAGGAAGAAGATGATGAACATAAAAGGAAGTCTGTAGCTTTTAAATCTACTTCTTCAAGGAGAAAGTACAAATACAAAGTACAGATACAAACTAAAAGTTCAACAAGTGAAGATTCAGACTAACAATGATGCCGAGATGGCTCAAATAGCCTGGAGATTCAAGAAGTTCTCTAAGAAGAAGAGATTCTTTAGAAAATCAAACTACAAAGGAACGTATGACAACAAGGGACATTGGAAAAAGGATTAGAAAAATCCTAACAAGAATGATGAAGTTTTCTGATATGAATGCGAAAGGAAAGGTCACATTAAAGCAGACTGTCCAAAATTGAAGTTCAAAAAGAAATATAACTACAAAGACAATAAGTACAAGAAATCCATGAAAGCTACTTGGAGTGCTTCAGAAGACAGCACAAGTGAATCTGATGTTTCTGATTCTTAAAATAATAGTGCCAACATGTGCTTCATGACCAATACCTTTGAGGTACCTGTTTCCCCTATATTGAATGATTATTACTCTGGAACAGATTATAAATCTGAAAACATATCTAGTGAGGAACTGTTTGAATATTCTAACATGCTGGAAGAAACATGTAATGAACTTAAGGAAAAATATAAGTCACTAAATAAACAGCATGCTCCCACTACCAATGTTAAATCTTCCTTTGATATAGAAAAGGAAAAAATGCTCATCTATTAAAGGAAAATACAGAACTGAAAATGTATAATGAGAAACATAGAAAGGACATAGAAAAATTCACAAATGGAAAGGATACTCTAACTCAAATGTTAGAAAAGAAAGTGGCACTAATGTATGCTACTGGAATAGTTTATCAACCTGGAAAAATATATTTTACTAAAACTAAATTTATTCCTCAGTCTGAACCAAATTCTGCATGTTATAATTCTGTAAATTCATATGCTTCAACTAGTTATCTGTATGGTTATAGATCAAATAAAGTTTATCTTTCAAAATATATTGGTTATGTAAATTATATGAGACCCATAAGACATATCTAGGTACCTAAATCATTTATTTCTAACCTATCAGGACCCAAGAAGATCAGGGTACCAAAATCATTTCCCATCTAAATCTGTTTTGTAGGAAACATGTTTGATGTGGTCTCACAAGAAGTTATGGTACTTGGACAGTGGATGTTCAAGACATATGTCTGGAGATTATTCATGCTTTAAAATCTTAATAAAGGTTGATGGAGTCCATGTCACCTTTGGTGATAATTCTAAAGGAAAAATCATCGGCCTAGGACAGATTGGTAACAGTGATTCAGTTTTGATTTCAAAAGTTTTTTTTATTGATGGATTTAATGTTATGTTTGAAAATGATTCTTGTGAGGTTTTTAACTCTAATAATGTTTTAATATTTTCTTCTTTAAGATTTGAAATTTTTTATTCTGTTGATTTAAATTCTTTAGCTAATAAAAATGTTGCTTGCCTAAATGCATTTCATAAAGAGTCTTGTCTTTGGCACAAAAGATTAGGACACTGAAATATGCATTCACTTAGAAAACTGACTAGGAAGAACTTAGTTTGAGACCAACCCAAACTTGAATTCCCAAATTACAAAGTATGAAATCCCTGTCAAAAGGAAAAGCAACATAAAGTTTATTTTAAATCAAAGAAAGAAGTTTCAACTTCTCAACCTCTCGAGTTGGTTCACATGGACTTGTTCGGACCTTCTAGAGTTTCGAGTTTAAATGGGAAGCACTATGTCTATGTCTTAGTGGAAGAAGTTTCTAGATATACATGGGTATAATTATTGGCTCACAAAAGTGAAGCTTGTTCTTACTTTATTAGATACTCAAAGTCTTTGGAAAACCTTAGTGGACTTAATATTAAAACCCTAAGAAGTGACCATGTCCGTGAGTTTAAAAATGATGAGATTGAATCTTATTGCTCACACAATGGCTATAGTCACAAATTTTCTACTCCTAGGACACCTCAGCATAATGGTGTAGTAGAAAGAAGGAATATAACACTTCAAGAAATAGCAAGAAACATGCTTAATGAGTATGACCTTCCTATTTACTTTTGGGTTGAAGCTATGAATACAGCTTGTTATATTATTAATAGAGTCTTAATTAGACATGTTAACAAGAATAACTCTTATGAATTATGAAATAATAGAAAACCTAAAGTTAGTTACTTCAGAGTCTTTGGCTACAAAGATTTTATTCTTAATACAAAGGATAATCTTGACAAGTTTTCTTCTAAGTGTGATGAAGGATTTTTTCATGGTTATTCTTTAACTAAAAAAGCCTATAGAGTCTTTAACAAAAGAACAAAAGATGTGGAATAACCTTTTCACATCATGTTTGATGAAACTGATCCACATGAGCCTAAAACCTCTATTGAAAATCTTGAAGAATATTTGACTGTTCTGGGCCTTAATGATAAAACTAAAGAACCTATTGTAAAAATATCCAGTTCTGGACATATTATAGAATCTTCTTCTATTGAACCCAAACATAGAGATGAACCTGAAATTTTTGGCCCCACCTTTACTAGATCAACTAGGATTCTAAAGATTCATCCTTTAGATGTTGTTGTTGGTAATCTTGATAGAGGGACACAGACTAGAGCTTCTCTAAGAAACCAGGTTGATCATCAACCTTTTCCTTCATAGCTAGAGCCTGAAAATTTCAATGATGCTATCAATGATGAATTTTGGGTAATGGTTATGCAAGAAGGATTAAATCAATTTGTAAGAAACAATGTCTGGGAATTGGTTGACAGACCCAAGGACACTTTAACAATATGCACTAAATGGGTATTTAGAAACCAAGTTGATGAGTCTGGAAACATTGTTAGAAACAAAGCTAGTCTAGTTGCATAAGGAAATAGTCAAGATGAAGGTATAGACTATAAGGAAACCATTTCACCTGTAGCTAGATTAGAAGCTATTAGAATTTTACTTGCCTATTCTGCTCATCCTGATTTCAAGTTATATCAAATGGATGTTAAAAGTGATTTTCTAAATGGTTTTATTGTTGAAGATGTTTTTGTTGAACAACCACCTGGATTTTCTAATCCTCATTTTCCAAATCGAGTTTTTAAAATTTCTAAAGCTTTATATGGTTTAGAACAAGCTCCAAGAGCTTGGTATGATAGACTTAGTAATTTTCTTATTTCAAAAAGTTTGTCACGACCCGTCCTCGGGGCCCGTGCCGTGACTACCCCAAGCCCGCCTTCCATAGGCCAGGGGCTGGCGACTAGCACCAAGGCGTAAAATCCCAGTAAACAGGGAAGGCATTGCCTTTATAAGTAACAACCACACAGAGTCAGCAAGCGGAAAGTAAAGTGCAGAAAGGTAAAGGGGCCGGAAATACAAGCCCAACTGTAAAGTACAACTGAAAAGTAAAGTACAGCAACTGAAGAAAAGACGGCGGCCTCGTGTCGTCCACTGGCAATCCCACCTGAAGGGTGGGTACAGATAGCCTCCAAGCTCCTCGGGCCCCACGTCCGCTCTGAGCACGTCCCGTCCAGTGGTCCACCTCCAGGTACCGTCCTGCTCCACGCCCCAACCGCGATCAGCGCTGTCCGTCGTCTGCAACCAACACCACGAAGTGCGGGCATAGCCCGTGCAGGGGTGAGTACAACTACTCAGTAAGGACCCCGAGACCCCCGAAGGTCTCCCGAAATCCACAAAGGATATAGCACAAAAGAAAGATGCAATCACGAAGTAACATCTGACTCGACTTAGGTATATGCCCATACATATACCTAAGTCCCCAATTCTAGCTCTGCTCACGAGCTCAAGAACAACTCAATCCACAAAGGAAAGCAAGACTCAAATCCACAAGGAGAGTAAACAGTAAATCCACAAAGGATAGTTCAACACAATCCACAAAGGAGAGTAACATAAGATTCAGCTCAACCAGGTATACTTTTTCAGATGACGTCAAAGACGATCACTGATCCGTCTCAGTCGTCGGACCCACGAAGGATCGATAGGTACTAACCCCCGCAAAAAGACCCACGTAGGATCGGGCTCACACAGAACCTGTAGGCAGTGGCTCACACAGAACCGGTAGTAAGGACCCACGGAGGATCGGGCTCACACAGAACCTGAAGCACTGATCCACGTGGGATCGCTGAGTGCAGTAGTCGACGCAGTCCACTGAGGATCTCTGCACAGTCGTCGCCGCAGTCCACGAAGGATCTCTGCTCTGCCGTCGTCGCAGTCCACGGAGGATCTCTGCTCTGCCGTCGTCGCAGTCCACGGAGGATCTCTGCTCTGCCGTCGTCGCAGTCCACGGAGGATCTCTGCTCTGTCGTCGAGGTCACAGCCAGCGCTAGGGTTTCCGCACGTAGCGAGCTCGTTTAGGAGGGTCCGCTCCACGAGCCGAGGGGCTGATACATCAACTGACACGTAGTCCGAAGTTGATGTATCCAAAAGTTCCGTATCGACAACAGGATCTCAACGCGACAGACGGCGCGTCAATCGGACGCCCGGTCTGAGAGTTATTGGCATTTTCGTCCCAGGGGCCCGGTTGGTTTTTAGGGCAAAACCAACCCGACCGTACTCCGCCTGTATCCGATCCTCGGGCGGAGTATGCCAAAAGTTCCGTCTCACTTAGAGGAAACCACCACAGCTGACGGTACGTCGTTCGGACGTCCGTAGCTCAAGTTATGAGCGTTTCCGCTCCGAGGGCCCGGTTGGTTTCGTGTACGAACCAACCCGGCCGAACCCAAAGTCTTCCGAAACCTTGAGTATAATATACCGAAACGACCGTCTCGATCCAAGGATCGCGTAGCCGCTGACGGTTCGTCAATCGGAGGTCCCAGGCCCAAGATATGGGCGAAAGACCGTAGAGGGCCCGAAACGGGGGTACTGGGCCCGGGGCGACCCGGCCCGAACCCCCCCCTGGGGTCGGCCGAACCGGGTCGGCCCGAACCGGGTCGGCCCGACCCGGTCCGAACCGGCTCGGCCGGGTCCGGTCCGGCCTGAGCGCGGCCCGGCCGACCGGACCGGCCGGCTCGGCCTCGGCCGAGCGGCCGAGGGAGTCGCTGGCGCCGCGGGTTGAACCCGCGGCTTGAGGGAAACCGCGGCCCCGCGGGGGGGGGCCGCTTGTCTCGCGGACGCGGCCGGGCCGCCGCGTCCGTCCCGGTTCCGCGCGGCCGCGGAACCGGCCGCCGATGCCGCCGCGGCTTCAGCCGCGGCGGGCTTCCTCCACGGCGGCGCGCCGGGCGCCGCCGCCTCCGGTCGCCGGCGACCCGCGCCGCCGCCGCCTTCCGCGGGCCGCCGGGGACGCTCCGGTGGCCCGATTTCTTTCCCGTCTGCGCCGTTGCCCCTCCCGGATGCCGACCTTCACTGCGGTATCGACGGATCGCCCCGGCCGCGCGGTTCGTCGTCGTCCGCCATATCCGCACAACAGAAACAGATCGGCGGAGGGTTGCCGGGCCTTGTTCGTTAGACCCGCACCCTCCGCGTTAGCCATAAATCACGGGAGGAATAATCAACAACAATTTTTAAATAAATTAAAAATTGTTTCGATCGGGTTCTTTATTTAAAAAGAATAATCACGGGAAAAAGAATCACAATCAAATCCCTACCTTGATGATCGTCGAGCGCGGGCGTTCTTCGCGGAAGAGATCGTCGCGGAAGAGATCGATCGTCGCGTCGTCGCGGGAAGGTGTCGCGTCGTCGCGGAAACCGGCGTTGAGCCGGCGAGCTCAACAAATCAAGAACAACAGATTTAAATTATTAATATTTAAATCTGTGTTTCGTTTAAAACCAAAGAAAAGAACTTGAGAGGAAATCCGAAATCACTCACCTCGAATGGTCGGTGATCGGAGATCGGAGATCGGAAGAACGTCTCGGGCGAAAGCGTCGTCGACTTCCGGGTTCGGCGTTCTTCGCGTTCTTCGCGTTCTTCGCGTTCTTCGCGTTCTTCGCGGAGAGGGTGGAGGAACGAAGATTCTCTCAAATCCTTTCCAAGGATTTTTATGTTGGTCTTAATTTATAAACATGCCAACACGAAACCGGTTAAGAAACGATCCATCAATTCGTTGAATTAATTCAACGAAAGAAACGACCCATTTAATTCACGAAGAAACAGTCCATTTAATTCACGAAATAAACCGCCCAATTAAATGGTCTGTTAAGAATTAAAGAAAACGCGTCGGTTGACTTTTCAGTTACTTTGACGGGTTTTCGCGGGTGCGTTACTTAGCGAAAGAAACGGCGGGGCTCGTGCGGGTCCCACCGCACAAATATCCTACCAAGGGGTAGGATATTTCTGGATAGCATCCTATCCAGTTCAACTCAGTTCAAGCCGTCTTTAAGTGACTTCAAGTGGCTTCCAAGCAGCTTAAGTGAAATAAAATAAAGTTGTCGCACAAACTTTATTTTATTTCTGACTTAAAGCCGTAAAAATTTAAAAACCACGTCTGAGCAAACGCAACTCCGGAAGAGGCGTTTCTAAGCAAATACCGGCGCTGCGATTTCATCGGTGCCCTCAGAATTTGATTCCGGGCACCGGTTCAAAAGATAGAAAAACCCGCTCGTCCGTTCACTGAACGTACCCGAGCCAAACTTCGGAAATTGATTCCGGGCACACCGGGCCTCGGAATCAGGTGCCGTCTGAAGCTGCGCTCTTGTAAAATTCCAAAGAAAATTAAGAAAAAAAATTTCCTTGAAATTTGCGGGTCTTTACATTACTCCCACCTCAGGGCTTTACGTCCTCGTAAAGATACATCAAAAACTAGGGAAACAAATGGGGGTACTGAGCACGCATCTGAGCCTCCCGCTCCCAAGTGCTCTCCTGGAGGTTCCCGTGCTGCCATCTGACGCGCACAAGAGGAATCGACCGCCCACGTAGGACCCGCTCCTGTCGATCCTCGATCTCCACTGGAACCTCCGCAAAAGTCGCCCCATCGTCCACGTCCAGCTCCCCAAAGTCGATGATGTGCGTCGGGTCGTGCACGTATCTCCTCAGCTGAGACACGTGGAAGACGTCGTGCACCCGGTGCAACTGAGGTGGTAGAGCCAGGCGATAAGCCACCTCTCCTATCCTGCTGAGGACCTGGAAAGGCCCGATGAAGCGGGGAGACAGCTTGCCGCCTCGGCCAAATCTCCGTAAACCACGTCGAGGTGAGACACGCAAAAAGACGTGGTCGCCATCCTCGAACTCTAGTGGCCTCCGCCTCCTGTCAGCATATGACTTCTGCCGGCTCTGAGCTGTCCTCATCCTCTCCTGGATGATCTGGACCTTCTCTGTCGTGGCTCGGACCATCTCTGGTCCCACGAGTGCTGACTCCCCAGGGTCTGTCCAGCACAACGGTGATCTGCAGGGTCTGCCGTACAACGCCTCGTATGGTGCCATCCCGATGGTGGAGTGGTAGCTGTTGTTGTACGCAAACTCCACCAAGGGTAGGTGGTCCTCCCAGCTGCGACCAAAGTCGAGAACACATGCACGGAGCATGTCCTCGAGTGTCTGTATGGTCCTCTCCGTCTGTCCATCCGTCTGAGGGTGGAAGGCTGTGCTCAGATGGAGCCGCGTCCCGAACGCCTCCTGCAACCCCTTCCAAAGCCTGGAAGTGAAACGAGCATCTCGATCGGAGACGATAGACGATGGCACACCGTGAAGCCGTACGATCTCCTGGACGTAAAGACGTCCCAAGCTCTCTACTGAGCCCTGCTCTCTGATGGGTAAGAAGTGTGCCGACTTGGTGAGTCGGTCGACAATCACCCAAATGGAGTCGTGACCTCTGGAAGTGCGTGGAAGTCCAGTCACGAAGTCCATAGATATGCCGTCCCACTTCCACTCCGGGACCTCCAAGGGCTGTACCAAGCCTGCTGGTACCTGATGCTCTGCCTTCACCTGCTGGCAGGTGAGGCATCGTGAAACGAACTCTGCCACAGCTTTCTTCATGCCCGGCCACCAGTGCTGTCGTCTGAGATCCTGGTACATCTTTGCCACTCCGGGATGTACCGCCAAGGGAGAAGTGTGAAACTCTCTCAGCACCTCCTCTCGTAGAGCGACTGGTACGAAGGTACGTCCTCTGAAAAGGATGTCGTGCTCTGCTCCAAGGGAGAAACCATCAGGCGCCTGACCTGAGGATATCAGTGCACGCCGGGTCTCACAGTCAGCGTCCCCACGCTGAGCCTCTCTGACCCGCTGTAGAAGTGGAGGAGAGACTGTGAGAGACTGAAGAAAGGCTGCTCCGTCTCTATCCACGAAGGATATCTGCAAGGAGGCTAGCTGCTCCGTCGCCTCCTCAAGTAGCTGAATGCCCGTCCTCCTGCTGAGGGCATCGGCTACCACGTTCCCCTTCCCAGGAGTATAGACTATCTCAAAGTCATAGTCCTGGAGGAACTCAAGCCATCTCCGCTGTCTCAGGTTCAGGTCCTTCTGAGAGAAGATATACCTGAGACTCTGGTGGTCAGAAAAGACTGTGAAGCGCTCGCCCATCAGATAGTGCCGCCAAGTCTTCAGAGCGAAGACCACTGCTGCTAACTCCAGGTCATGAGTGGCGTAGTTCTGCTCATGCGGCCTCAACTGACGTGATCCGTAGGCGATCACGGCCCGCTCCTGCATCAGGACGCACCCGAGTCCAGTCCCTGATGCATCGCAGTAAACTACGTACCCAACTCCCTCCTCAGGCAACCTCAAGATAGGTGCGCTGGTCAATCTCTGTCTCAGCTCCTGGAAGCTCTGCTGACATCTGTCTGACCACACGAAGGGTTTCCCCTTCTTCGTCAAGGCTGAGAGTGGTGCCGCAACTCTGGAGAAGTTCGGCACAAATCTCCGATAGTATCCCGCTAGGCCCAAGAAGCTCCGCACCTCAGTCACGCTCCTGGGTGGCTCCCAAGCTAGCACTGCCTCGATCTTCGCGGGATCCACTGCAACTCCCGCCTCAGAAATGACGTGCCCCAAGAAATGGACCTCACGCAACCAGAACTGGCATTTTGAGAGCTTGCCATAAAGCTGGTGCTCTCGGAGTGTGTCTAGCACAACTCGCAGGTGGTAGGCATGCTCCTCCTCAGTCGTCGAGTATACCAAAATGTCGTCAATGAAGACAACGACAAATCGGTCGAGGTATGGCTGGAAGATCCTGTTCATGAGGCTCATGAACACTGCTGGAGCATTGGTTACGCCGAACGGCATAACCAAGAACTCATAATGGCCATACCGACACCTGAAGGCCGTCTTCTGCACGTCCTCGTCTCGAACTCTGAGCTGATGATAGCCTGACCGGAGGTCTATCTTCGAGAACCACCGCGCTCCCTTGAGCTGATCGAAGAGGTCATCAATCCGTGGCAGCGGATACTTATTCCTCACTGTCACCTGGTTCAGGCGACGATAGTCGACACATAGTCGTAAGCTCCCGTCCGCCTTCTTGGCGAACAAAATCGGGGAAGCCCAGGGTGAAACACTGGGTCGGATAAACCCCTTGCTCTGCAAGTCCTCTAACTGTACCCGCAGCTCTCGAAGCTCGGCGGGGGCCATCCGATATGCTGGAGTAGATATCGGGGCTGTCCCGGGGTACAAGTCGATGTAAAAGTCTACCTCTCTACGAGGAGGTAGCCCTGGAACGTCGTCGGGAAAGACGTCCACGTACTGGTCCACCACTGCAGGAAAAGCCGGACTCCGCACGTCCACTGCTCCTAGGATGAGGCTAGCCAACTGATGTGAGATGGGCTGCACTCTCCTCCGCGGAAGTCCATCCTGTGCTGCAAAGGTTCCCTTCTCGCCGGTGAAGGTAAACCTGCTCCCGTCGGTACGAACACATCGCACCTTGCGCCTAAAACAGTCGATCTGGGCATGAACCGTGGATAGCCAATCCATGCCCAAGATGACGTCGTAAGGCCTCGACGCCGCTACAAGGAGATCCCAGCCGAAGCTCTCGCCTCCTAGAGTAAGCTCACACTGCCGGCACCAGTGCGTAATCGTCGAGTCTGCTCCCGTAGGAGTCTCTAGCCGTAAGGATCGAGCCAACGGCTCAGTCGGAATCTCCGAGCTCCGAACAAGGGCAGAGGCTATGAAAGAGTGACTCGCTCCTGTGTCTATAAGTACTGCAGCAAGGGTGGAATAGACACAGATCGTACCTCGAATCATCTCTGGCAAGTCGGGGTCGTAGGCCTCCACTGCCTGGAGCTGGGCCTGTCCCTGCCCGCCAGCTCCCTGTGGTCGAGGTGGCCCTCCTGGTGGTGGTGGGGGTAGAGCCTGGAAGCGTCGCCCACCACCCGCTGCTCGGCCAGCTCCTCTGCCCCGTCCGCCTCCTCCCTGCGGACCGCCACGGTCGACCCTCTGCCTCTGCCTGGGTGGCCCCTCCACCGTCTGCTGCTCCTCTGATCGGCGAGTCGGGCAGTCACGAGCCATGTGACCCTGCCCGCCGCAAGAGTAGCACAGCCTGCCTCTCGAAAGGCTGGCACTCCGCTGTGTGCCTCGTACTGCTGAGCCGGTGTCCTGAGGCCGTCTGCGTGGGGGTCTGGTCTGCCTGGACCCGTGAGTCATCCGTCGGCTACCTGCTGCCGAAGACTCAGCTACCTGCCGCCCTGCGCTAGGTCTCGCCACTGAAGAAGGCTCTGCCAGGAAGCTCTCGATCAGGAGGGCTCGCTCCAGCACTCCTGCCTGGGTCGGAATGCTGAGGGAGATCAGCGACGCACGAATCTCCTGTCGCAAGCCCTGCTCGAAGGTCCGGGCCCGGAAGAAGGGGTCCCGTACCATGTCGGTCGAGTAGCGAGATAGGTCCGTGAACCTCGCCGCATACTGAGCGACCGTCATGCTGCCCTGGCGCAGCTGGAGAAGCTCCTGGATGCGCACCGCTCGGAGGGTGGCCGGGACGAACTCAGAGCGGAAGAGGCTCTCGAAGTCCGCCCAGAGCAAGGATGCCTCATCGTGAACCTGGAGCATCAGGCTCCACCATCGTCCTGCCGCCGCCTGCAGGAGGCTCGCTGCGAGGATCACCATGAGATCCGCTGGTGTCCTCACTAGCCTGAAGATCCGTACCACCGCCTCTAGCCAGTCCTCGGCGGCCTGGGGGTCCGCCTCACCGCGAAACCTGGGCGGTCGCTGGCTCTGAAACTCATGCAGTGCCCTGAGGCGACGTGCATCGTCAGCGTCTGGTACTGGTAGCATCGGTGGCTCGGCGGGTAAGGCTACCGCCGGTGCCACTGCTGGCAAAGGGCCCTGCACCGAGGCCTCGTCGCTCGGTGGGCTGCCATCGCGCCCAACACTCGGAACCCTAGCTGGCAGTCGTCGCGGGGCCATCCTGAAAAGGAGAACAAGAGCACCACAGTCAGAACAGTATACCTGGCGAGCTGGCACAAGTAATCACAAGGAAAACTTGAGACTTTCATAAAGCAGATCAGTATACCCGGTGAGCTGACACAAGTAATCACAAAGAAAACTTGAAACATACAGGCAATCAATGTTTTCATGCATTAAGTCGGAAATCAGGAGTCAGGGTCCTGGTGTACGGATACGTCGGCCGCCGCACCAACACTGGGCTCCCTGAACTGATAACCACACTCAATACACTAAACACTATTGCTTCACATAGAAAGAAAGGACGATCAGAGTCTGCGGTAGAACCGACCACCTCTGATACCAATTTGTCACGACCCGTCCTCGGGGCCCGTGCCGTGACTACCCCAAGCCCGCCTTCCATAGGCCAGGGGCTGGCGACTAGCACCAAGGCGTAAAATCCCAGTAAACAGGGAAGGCATTGCCTTTATAAGTAACAACCACACAGAGTCAGCAAGCGGAAAGTAAAGTGCAGAAAGGTAAAGGGGCCGGAAATACAAGCCCAACTGTAAAGTACAACTGAAAAGTAAAGTACAGCAACTGAAGAAAAGACGGCGGCCTCGTGTCGTCCACTGGCAATCCCACCTGAAGGGTGGGTACAGATAGCCTCCAAGCTCCTCGGGCCCCACGTCCGCTCTGAGCACGTCCCGTCCAGTGGTCCACCTCCAGGTACCGTCCTGCTCCACGCCCCAACCGCGATCAGCGCTGTCCGTCGTCTGCAACCAACACCACGAAGTGCGGGCATAGCCCGTGCAGGGGTGAGTACAACTACTCAGTAAGGACCCCGAGACCCCCGAAGGTCTCCCGAAATCCACAAAGGATATAGCACAAAAGAAAGATGCAATCACGAAGTAACATCTGACTCGACTTAGGTATATGCCCATACATATACCTAAGTCCCCAATTCTAGCTCTGCTCACGAGCTCAAGAACAACTCAATCCACAAAGGAAAGCAAGACTCAAATCCACAAGGAGAGTAAACAGTAAATCCACAAAGGATAGTTCAACACAATCCACAAAGGAGAGTAACATAAGATTCAGCTCAACCAGGTATACTTTTTCAGATGACGTCAAAGACGATCACTGATCCGTCTCAGTCGTCGGACCCACGAAGGATCGATAGGTACTAACCCCCGCAAAAAGACCCACGTAGGATCGGGCTCACACAGAACCTGTAGGCAGTGGCTCACACAGAACCGGTAGTAAGGACCCACGGAGGATCGGGCTCACACAGAACCTGAAGCACTGATCCACGTGGGATCGCTGAGTGCAGTAGTCGACGCAGTCCACTGAGGATCTCTGCACAGTCGTCGCCGCAGTCCACGAAGGATCTCTGCTCTGCCGTCGTCGCAGTCCACGGAGGATCTCTGCTCTGCCGTCGTCGCAGTCCACGGAGGATCTCTGCTCTGCCGTCGTCGCAGTCCACGGAGGATCTCTGCTCTGTCGTCGAGGTCACAGCCAGCGCTAGGGTTTCCGCACGTAGCGAGCTCGTTTAGGAGGGTCCGCTCCACGAGCCGAGGGGCTGATACATCAACTGACACGTAGTCCGAAGTTGATGTATCCAAAAGTTCCGTATCGACAACAGGATCTCAACGCGACAGACGGCGCGTCAATCGGACGCCCGGTCTGAGAGTTATTGGCATTTTCGTCCCAGGGGCCCGGTTGGTTTTTAGGGCAAAACCAACCCGACCGTACTCCGCCTGTATCCGATCCTCGGGCGGAGTATGCCAAAAGTTCCGTCTCACTTAGAGGAAACCACCACAGCTGACGGTACGTCGTTCGGACGTCCGTAGCTCAAGTTATGAGCGTTTCCGCTCCGAGGGCCCGGTTGGTTTCGTGTACGAACCAACCCGGCCGAACCCAAAGTCTTCCGAAACCTTGAGTATAATATACCGAAACGACCGTCTCGATCCAAGGATCGCGTAGCCGCTGACGGTTCGTCAATCGGAGGTCCCAGGCCCAAGATATGGGCGAAAGACCGTAGAGGGCCCGAAACGGGGGTACTGGGCCCGGGGCGACCCGGCCCGAACCCCCCCCTGGGGTCGGCCGAACCGGGTCGGCCCGAACCGGGTCGGCCCGACCCGGTCCGAACCGGCTCGGCCGGGTCCGGTCCGGCCTGAGCGCGGCCCGGCCGACCGGACCGGCCGGCTCGGCCTCGGCCGAGCGGCCGAGGGAGTCGCTGGCGCCGCGGGTTGAACCCGCGGCTTGAGGGAAACCGCGGCCCCGCGGGGGGGGGGGCCGCTTGTCTCGCGGACGCGGCCGGGCCGCCGCGTCCGTCCCGGTTCCGCGCGGCCGCGGAACCGGCCGCCGATGCCGCCGCGGCTTCAGCCGCGGCGGGCTTCCTCCACGGCGGCGCGCCGGGCGCCGCCGCCTCCGGTCGCCGGCGCCGCCGCGCCGGCGACCCGCGCCGCCGCCGCCTTCCGCGGGCCGCCGGGGACGCTCCGGTGGCCCGATTTCTTTCCCGTCTGCGCCGTTGCCCCTCCCGGATGCCGACCTTCACTGCGGTATCGACGGATCGCCCCGGCCGCGCGGTTCGTCGTCGTCCGCCATATCCGCACAACAGAAACAGATCGGCGGAGGGTTGCCGGGCCTTGTTCGTTAGACCCGCACCCTCCGCGTTAGCCATAAATCACGGGAGGAATAATCAACAACAATTTTTAAATAAATTAAAAATTGTTTCGATCGGGTTCTTTATTTAAAAAGAATAATCACGGGAAAAAGAATCACAATCAAATCCCTACCTTGATGATCGTCGAGCGCGGGCGTTCTTCGCGGAAGAGATCGTCGCGGAAGAGATCGATCGTCGCGTCGTCGCGGGAAGGTGTCGCGTCGTCGCGGAAACCGGCGTTGAGCCGGCGAGCTCAACAAATCAAGAACAACAGATTTAAATTATTAATATTTAAATCTGTGTTTCGTTTAAAACCAAAGAAAAGAACTTGAGAGGAAATCCGAAATCACTCACCTCGAATGGTCGGTGATCGGAGATCGGAGATCGGAAGAACGTCTCGGGCGAAAGCGTCGTCGACTTCCGGGTTCGGCGTTCTTCGCGTTCTTCGCGTTCTTCGCGTTCTTCGCGGAGAGGGTGGAGGAACGAAGATTCTCTCAAATCCTTTCCAAGGATTTTTATGTTGGTCTTAATTTATAAACATGCCAACACGAAACCGGTTAAGAAACGATCCATCAATTCGTTGAATTAATTCAACGAAAGAAACGACCCATTTAATTCACGAAGAAACAGTCCATTTAATTCACGAAATAAACCGCCCAATTAAATGGTCTGTTAAGAATTAAAGAAAACGCGTCGGTTGACTTTTCAGTTACTTTGACGGGTTTTCGCGGGTGCGTTACTTAGCGAAAGAAACGGCGGGGCTCGTGCGGGTCCCACCGCACAAATATCCTACCAAGGGGTAGGATATTTCTGGATAGCATCCTATCCAGTTCAACTCAGTTCAAGCCGTCTTTAAGTGACTTCAAGTGGCTTCCAAGCAGCTTAAGTGAAATAAAATAAAGTTGTCGCACAAACTTTATTTTATTTCTGACTTAAAGCCGTAAAAATTTAAAAACCACGTCTGAGCAAACGCAACTCCGGAAGAGGCGTTTCTAAGCAAATACCGGCGCTGCGATTTCATCGGTGCCCTCAGAATTTGATTCCGGGCACCGGTTCAAAAGATAGAAAAACCCGCTCGTCCGTTCACTGAACGTACCCGAGCCAAACTTCGGAAATTGATTCCGGGCACACCGGGCCTCGGAATCAGGTGCCGTCTGAAGCTGCGCTCTTGTAAAATTCCAAAGAAAATTAAGAAAAAAAAATTTCCTTGAAATTTGCGGGTCTTTACAAAGTTTAACAAAATGGATTGTTGATCCAAATCTTTTTATTAAAATAATTTCTAAAGATGTTTTAATAGTATAAATCTATGTTGATGATATTATTTTTGGATCTTCTAAACATTCATTATGTACTAATTTTTCAAAGAGTTTGAAAAATGAATTTGAAATGAGTTTAATGGGAGAACTCAAATATTTTCTTGGATTTCAAGTTTTCCAAAATGAAAATGGTATTATTTTGAATCAAAGTAAATATACAAAGGATATTTTAAAATGTTTTGGTTTGGATAGTATTAAGGAATATGATACTCCTATGAGTACAGTCTGTAAATTGGATGCAGATGAAACTGGGAAACTAGTGGATCAAAAAAATTACAGAGGTATGATTGGAAGCTTACTTTACCTTACTGCTAGTCAATCAGATATTTTGTTTGGTGTGTGTATGTGTGCACAATTTCAAGCTAATCCAAAAGAATATCATTTACTTGCTGTTAAATGAATTTTTAAGTATCTTAAACACACTTTAAACATTGATTTGTTTTACCCAAAAGGACAATCATTTGAGCTAATGAGTTATTCAGATGTTGAATCTTCTGGTTTCAAGTTGGATAGGAAGAGAACATCTGGAACATGTCATATTTTGGGAAAGTCCCTTGTATCTTGGTGTAGTAAAAAGCAGAATTCTGTAGCTTTGTCTACAACTAAAGCAGAGTATATAGCTGCTGGTAGTTGCTGTGCAGAAATTCTATGGATGAAACACACTCTCTTGGACTATGGATATGATTTTAAGCATGTTTCAATCAACTATGATAACACTAACATTTCAAAGAACCCAGTGTCTCACTCTAGAACCAAACACGTTGATTTAACGCACCACTTTTTGAGAGACCACTACCAAAATGGTGATATTAATCTTGAGTTTATAGCTATTGAACATCAATTAGATGAAATTTTCACCGAACCCTTAAATTATGAAAGGATAGACTCGATTAAACAAGAGTTGGGTATGATAGATCTGTGAAACCGATCTGTCAACCCGATATGTAAAACCGATCTATGAAACTAATCTATCAAACCGATCTGTCAAACCGATCTGTGAAACCGATATGTCAAACTGATCTGTCAAACTGATCTGTCAAACCAATCTGTCAAACCGATCTGTCAAACTGATCTGTCAAACCAATCATTCAGACTGATCTCTCAGGTCGATTAGTTCTACCGATTGGGTTGTACTATTTTTAAAATAATTATTTTCTGTTTAAAATGACACTGTTTTAATTAATTGATATTTTATTGTTTGTAACCCTAAATGATTCAAATAATGACACGTGGCTATTTCATTCTCCAAAGACTGTTGACCTTCCATTTCCCGTCGTACTCTCTCTTCTCTTTTCTGTAACCCGAGCCTTTTGAATCATTCCAAGACTCCCAATTGTCTCAAACCTCAGAATGTCCAAGCAAAAGAGGCAGGGAAATGAATCTAAAGTAACTTCACCTGTCAAGCATGCTTGAGGTGAGTCGAGCAGTACGACGCAGAGGTCTGTTAACCCAGAGCTAGAAAAAATGGGAATTTACAGCTGAAAAAGAAATATGTTCAGATTGGATTTTATCTAGCAAGTCTGTTCTCTTGAAAGTGTTGGAAATTAAAGGTTGGAAGAATTGGTTCTGTGATAATGATAGGGACTTTTACCTGAAGTCGGTGCATAAGTTTCATTTGAACATGGATGTAGTATTGGACAAAGTAGATGCTACGAGATTTTCTTCTATAGTAGAAAGGAAAAAAGACTACCTTTTCCTCGAAACAGTGGGCTGAATGTTTGGGAGTACCTCACAATGGAAGATATGAGGACTATTCTTGTAATATTCCTCCCACAACTGATTACTTTTCTTATGAGCTAGACCTGGAGTTATTGACTGGGAAGTCTGAATCGCGAAGGATAACTTCTGCTGAGTTGGATGGTGAGAATCGAATCTTGTTTAAATTTATTCATCATCAAATATGTCCTAGAATAGGTGACTTTGATTCAGTAAATTATCAGGATGTGTTTCTGTTATTTCTTTTGTTGATTGCTGAAAAGATCAATCTTTGTAGGTATTTTTCTGATCATGTTGTTGAGAAGATAAAACCTTCAAAGAAAGCTACTACTCTGTTTTATTCTAAGCATATTTCTGCCATGCTGAAATTCTTAGGCAGTGTGGATGATGGAGATGAGTGTATCTCATCAATTAGCTTCTTTTTCAAAAAAGTTATTTGTAATAGGATGAAAATCAATTGCAAACCATGGAAAAAATCTTGGGTTGCTGATGAAGAAAAGTTATATGAGTCATTCAATCCTACTGATCATCCAAGGATACCAAAGGAGATAAGAGATCCTAATTTAAGACCTGGTGAGGAAGTGATTTATTCAGATGAAGAAGATGAAGTAATAGTTCCTAAGGAAACTGGTGAATCCAGTAAGAAAGGAACAGAAGAAGAAGAAGTGGGTGATAATATGAATGCTGAAGAGGAGGCTGAATTATCTCCTGATGAGAGGAGTGCTCCTGATACTGTTAGCCCGAAGAAAAGAAGGATGGAATTTGGTTTGGCAAGCCCTCCTCTCAAATTACCATAGATTTAACCTCTTTTAGATAATGAAGAAGATGATGAGACTGATGAATCAACCTCTGAGGAGTATGAATTTGGAAGTACATAAAGTTCAAGTGATAAATCAGTTAATAATGATAATGATGATGATGATGAAGGCAATGATGGTGATGAGGGTGATGTAGATGGTGATGGTTGTGGTGGTGGAAGTGATAGTGATGGTGGTGATGATGATGATGCTGATGACCGACCTATAAAAGGTCAGAATGTGATCCAAGAAGATCCTCAATCCCAACCAATTGAGCAATAAAATGTCCCTGAGGCTGAGAGGACAGAACAGGTGGAGAGTGATGGGGATGAGGAAATCCTTCCTGAAAATTCTAGACGAGCTCAGTTTGTGAAACCTATGTATCCTTCATGCAAAGCTGCATGGGAAGAACATCCAGGTCTGGCTGTTCTGGGATTATATTACCCAGAGGAAGATGAAGGTGTAGAAGTGGATCATGCAGGAATAAGTGATTCAGTTAAGGCTCAATTAGTTGTAGAGTTTTTGCAAAGAGAAGATGTATAACCTGATTCTTCAGTGTCTCAAGCTAGACCAGATCCTACAGTTGCTAAATCTGACTTTGACAGATTTAAAGATGAATTGATTCAAGATGTTAGGGAGAATTTGAAATATGAGTTATCTTATATTCCCATTCCTACTCCTATGACTTTATCTGAAGCTTCTATGGATGATTTGGCTCAAAGAGTGGTAAGCCTTATCAAACTAGACCTGTGCAATTATAGTGAGTCGATTGGTAGGAACATTTCCTCTTTGAATCAAACACTCATGGATTTAGGTAGAAATCTAGTTTCTCAATCTGGAGAGTTCATAACAACCATCTCTGGTATGATGGAAGTATTAAGAAATCTGATAGAACATTTGAAGAAGGCAAATTTGAGGAAGTTGAAAGCTGAGATCACGCAAGTTGTTGCTCAGGCTAGTTCTTCAAAAGTAATCATGATTACTGGTCATGATCTTAATACTTTAAAATATGTTGTTAGAGAGGAGCTTGAAGCTCTTGAAAATATTTTTCATTTAGATTCTTTGAAAAAGTTGAAAGATCATAGTGATCATATTCATAAGATGGTGCAGTTGTATTCAACCGATGCTAGCAAGGCTCAAAAAGAGATTAAGGAGAAAGTGGATCATTATTTCTCTAATATCTACACCAAGCATGAGTTGAATCATCATTTTAATGTACTGGCTGACAATTTGAGACTCCCTCCAGTTACTCAAGCTTTTAAGGCTCAAGTTTAGCAGTTAAAGGATTTTACTCCTACTTTAGAAAATTTCATGCAGAATAAGGATGGTTTTGAAAAGGATATAAAGTAGGTGGAGAAGTAATTCAGGACTTCATCAATTTGCACAAACCCTACCTTCATGTGCAAGCTAAGGCCATTGTTTTTCCAACTACTGATCCTCTTCAATCATCAGATGTTGCTCCCTGTCAGATGTCTGTCTCTCAAGCTCTCTCCAGTATTTAGCTAGTCTTTCAACAGCCTCCTTCAGAACTAACCTTCTCTGCAGAAGGTGACCTTGGAACCCCCAATTCGTCCAGCTTGAGTTGTCTTGCCTCCTTCTCCATCTAGCCAGTTCAACCTTCCACCCAACCACCATCTGGACCATCCATTCCTCCCACTGCTAAAGGAAAAGCTCCCTTGCATCCCGAGAAATAACTGTATCTGTCAATTTTTTATAGGGTGTCTATTTCCTGTAATTTTTACTTTTGTATGTGTTGTTTATAATAATTTTAAAACCTTATTTTTTCTATGGAATATTCTTGCTTATCTTCCTTCTCTCTTCTTTTTGATAATCCCAAAGGGGGAGAGAAATCAGGGCGATCATGCATATGAGAAATCAGGGAGATCATTCATATGAGAAATTAGAGCGATCTTGCATATGAATGGGTGAACTAAATGTGAATATGAGCCCATGCTGGCTATTTACCACATGCATGCATACACAGGGGGAGAAATGATTCCTTTGTATCTCTATGGGAGTAATAATGAGAATGAACTGTATTATATGACTTGTATTATATGAGGTGAATGACTCAGTTATATATGTAATGCATGTTATTCTAACCCTATTTTATCTTTTGGCATATATTCCTTTTTATAGGGGGAGAATACTGAATTTCATACTATATTATATCTTTCTTTATGCCATTGATTTGTGATTATCAAAAATGGGGGAGATTGTTGAACTCTCTGTGAGATGGTTATTTTAATAATCCCAAATCATTGTTCTATTTATGACAATTTAGTCTTTTGTTAAAATTGATCTAAATGTGCTTATATTTGTTTAATTTGTGTTTACATATGTTTATCTATGTTAAATTATGTATTACTGGTGACTTGGAAGTATTTTGGACTGAACAAACACTTTGTGAGAATTTGATGTCTTGACTCACCGTTAGTTATATTCTAAGGCACCGATAATGAACAGTCGCACCGATGATGAACGGTCGCACCGATGATGAACGGTCGCACCGATGATGAACGGTCGCACCGATGATGAACGGTCGCACCGATGATGAACAGTCGCACCGATGATGAGCGGTCACACCGATGATGAACGGTCGCACCGATGATGAATGGTCGCACCGATGATGAATGGTCTCACCAATGATGAACGGTCGCACCGATCGCACCAATGAAAACGGTGGCACTGATGGTTACCAGAGATCTAAATAGCTACCGATTGTGAATCACTGATACCGATGATTAATGAGCCACCGATGCTGATGCTACCAAAACCGATGCAGATTCAAAATGACTCACCGATCTCATGACTCACTGATAGTCATGAAAACTATTTGAATTTCTATAAAATATTATTTAATTATAACGGTCATATTTGATGTTTTTAATGCAATTAATGATATTTAATGTTATTTTTTGGCATGTCAGTAGATCATACCTCGTACCTATGAAATGGTAATCATTCCCATTTCCAGAGTATGTGGAATAAAAAGGAAGATAAAGCTGGAGAAATAGTGTGTGCGTAAAAAGGAATAAAGACAGAATTCTTCCATGAATGTACATACAAATAGGGAGAACACACGAGGAACATGAAGGGAGAATTTTCAAGATCATAAAATAACTTTCATGCATGCAATCCGTCACTGCTGAAGAACACACGAAGACTACTAGAAATCAGAAAACACACTCACTTATGAAGGACATCAAGTTGAACCACGATACTCTGTTTTCAATAGAAAACCCACAGAAGGACTCAGAAGTATTTCTGCTGAATCCAACAAGTCCAGAGCTACACTGCCAATCACTAGAGCTTGGTAAAATTTCATATACACTCTCTAAGTGAATTG
Organism: Viscum album; assembly: GCA_963277665.1. Lineage (NCBI taxonomy): Eukaryota > Viridiplantae > Streptophyta > Magnoliopsida > Santalales > Viscaceae > Viscum > Viscum album. The sequence goes on from OY728123.1 coordinate 1,110,822,769, forward strand.
TTATTTACTGTTGAGCAGTGTTTGTACTCTTTATATATTTTACACACACATTGTCTCCTGTACTGAACTAGAGGATACTAAATCCTCCTTACAAACTCCATACATTATACTATATCCCACTGAGGACAGTGGTAGAGGTCAAGTGTGACCTGGACAGCCTGTGTGTTGTTGTCTTTGTTTTCCCACGAAGAACTGCGATAGAGGTCTTAAGACCTGGACAGTATTGAACTGTCGTTTACCCCGATCCTGTGTGTGGATCAAATTTATATATAAATTTTAGAGGAATAAGTATCTGCTTGAGACTGAACCTCTTGGTTATATCTATTGTGTTTTTAGTATAAGTTAAAGTATACTGCATGTATCTTTTATTCCGCTGTTATTACTTTGAAATAAAAAACTATTTTAAAGTTACATTGATAGTTAAATTAGCAAGTTTTTATACTTGTTGTGAACTAGTAAATTAGCTTCAAAAGAAAATTTAATACTATGATTAAATTGACTGAGATCTAATCAATCTTTAAGAAGCCAATTTAACATTTTCAATCTGTATAAATTCACTACAGTTTATCTTTGGTTTAAAATTGAGGGACTTTAAGAGAAATCCTTTTAACAAATTTTTTTAATTGGAACTCAATTCACCCCACCCACACTCTTGAGTGTCCACTCCGAACAACATATGTGATTCACATTTCACAGAAACAAATATTAGAAAATTGATTACCTCTGTTAAGTCAGGTATTTGAGGGGAATGGCTCGCCTCAAAGATGGTGGGGGTGGGGCGGGTTGTTCATGAGTTTTTTCTTCTCTTCGCCTCTCACCCATCAAAGTTTCTAGAAACTCTCCATGACATTGGAATTTTCCTTCAAGGGTAGGTACACTATCTCTCATCATTTTCATTTCTTTAGTTTGTTCCTCCTGTTGTTTTTTTCGGAAAATATGTCTGGGGTGTCACCCAAAAACCTGCACCTCTGACGTTGCCATATTGTTCTGGCTGTTTCAAGGCCGCTGAAAGTATGTCTGCATCCGGTGCGGGTGTTGTTGATTCCTGTGACTATTTCAAATAGAAAATATGGGAAAATAAGAAATCATCATGATATAATAGTGATTTAACGAAAAACAAATTTATATTATGTCATACATACACATGTTTTCCACACTTTTTGTGTGTTTTCATTTACCAGTTTCCCCTCTTTATTAACACGATCCTCCTTCCATTGCACATGGAGTGGGATGGAAGTGGCTTGGGATTTTGATTCATTAATCTACATATAAATAGAGAAACGTGGTCACAGTGTTGTTTTATGTCACATAAAAGTATTACAGTACTTTTAAAATATGAACTAATTGTTTTTCAATTGAAGTGTACCCCAGCCTTGCTTTATGGTAGTGGTACACTGGTTTTGATCCCTGTTCTTTATTTTCATCACTCAGATACTATTTCATAAATAAAAATCTGTCAATCAAAGTGATGAATTCAAGCAACATTAAACAATGTGTTACCAAACACAATGTACCTGAAAAGTCTGCTCCGCACGACAGTTGAAAAACGCATCTCATGATCCTTGGGATATCAACTGTGCATAAAGAGGAGGTGGGTGCGGCTTGATTTTCCCTTCAGCATCTTTCAAATGCCATTTTTTTAAAATGGTGTGAAAGCCTCTATGATCCCTTCCTGCTAGTCTTAATACATATTCGTTGTCCGAGACATCTACTATAAATGCACTCTGTAAGAGATGATATAGAGTTAGTCAATATTTAAGTATTTTATTTTATTTTATTTTAATAAATTAAATAAATGATATCATAATGTTACCATGATCTCTTCCCACATTAATTTTTGCAGCCCGCTGACAACATGGTGTCATGACTCTATATCAATTGGCACATGTTGCTGAGTGACGATTCCAATGTAGCTACTAAAAATAGATTTATTGGGGTTTACATGCTGGCCTCACTTATTCCATCCCACCTCATATTTGATGCCTTTTGCTTTTTCCTTAAGTATTTTGGCTAAAATTGTCAAACTATGGCGCACCTATTTTTTTGTGCCGATGGGGTTTCATTGCCTACCATTCCCTCGGTTTCTACATTATCATTATGTTCCTATGAAGTGTTAGCATTGGCACTAGGACCAGCAACAATAGGTTGAGAAACCTACTGTACCTCAGCAGTGGGACCGGCATTAACAGGTAGAGAAACCTATTGTACCTCGGTAGTGGGACCAACTACAACAGGTAGAGAGACCTATTGTACCTCAGAAGTGGGACCAGCTACAACAGGTTGAGAAACCTGTTGTGTATTGGGATTGGGTGCATCCGCAGGTGTAGAAGTCATTATCTGTATAAGTGGATTAACATTTAATTTAGATCACATAAAAGCTATAGTGAACAGATAATAACATAATGTAACACAATCTATATTACAATAAAAAATAACCTGATTATTGAACTCTCTTTTTCTTAAAGGCTAAAAGGATTTGACCCCTCTATCGACTATCCATATCCCTTCATTGTGGTCTCCTATGACATAAAAAATGTTGTCTACATTGGGGCCACTGCGAAATGATTGTGAAGTCCCAATGAAACGGTCATCCTCTATTGAATTTTCATCTGGCCCTTCAGTTGTTTTGGTCGATAACAGAACAATTGACCAGTTTTGGTTTTCGGGATCTGGAACATAAAATACTTGAACCCACTTTCATGAATCCCAAATCATCTATTTTCACAGCACTCCTGTTATCAACCCACTTGCATTGAAAAATCAGAACTTGGAATTCCATATAATTCAACTCCCAAATTTGTTTGATGATGCCAAAGTATGACATATTCTTATAAATTGGATTTTTGTCCTTAGCACTGAAAACATGCATCGCATCATCCACAAGTATAACCCCACTATTCTGCATGGTACTATCTTCATCATGTTCATTAGTATAAAATGTATAACCATTAACTACATAAGCATTATAAGATAATACATACACACTTGTTCCTCCAGCTAGCCATTGAAGTCGGTCTGAAATTGAATCTGGATTTTCATCTGACTTCTTAAAAATATGGTCCTGAAACCATTCTATAAACTATAGATTATGTGTATCTGATATCCATTTTTCATCCCTAAATGGATTCAAATTCCTAATAATTTCTTTGTGGGTTTCAACATATTGTTCAACATCATAATTGTTATGAAAAACATAAAGGTGGGCCTGCTCCTGATTTGTAATATTGATTGTGATGACCTGTCTTCCAGAAATTACTTCACCCTCAAGCTGCCCAGTGTGATGAGATTTCAGTAGGCCAATGATTTCCACACCAAATAGGTATTCAGTACAGAATTCAATGGCTTCCTCAATAATATATCACTCTGCAATACAACCCTCTGGCCGACTTTGATTTTTTACATACCCTTTCAAAATCTTCATATACTGTTCAATGGGGAACATCCATCTGTAATGTATAGGACCACAATCTCTCTCACCAAGTGGACCATCAAATGAACCATCATATAAAAAAATGAAGAAGGGAAGAACATTTCTAATTCACATAATATGACGGCAATTTCAATTTCCATATTTGGCAATTTCGTCGGGTTTATAAATTTGCTGCATATACATTTGAAGAAGAAACACAGTTTCGTTAATTTATGGTGGAAATTCTTGGGAAAAATGCAACGTAAATCAATAGGAATGAGATCTTGCATCAAAAAATGGCAGTCATGTGATTTCATACCTTTTAACTTCAAATATCTCATTGACACGAGGTTCCTGATATTTGAAGAATACCCTTATGGAACCTTTACATCATTCAAGAAGTTGCAAAACTAATATCTCCCCATCCTAGAAAGAGTGTAAGCATAAGGAGGAAGAAATGTTCGTTTTTCACCCTTCACTAGTGCCAACTCTTCTCATATTCTTATCTCAACCATGTCCAACCTAGCCTTAATTCCATCTTTTGTTTTTCTAGGTGTATTTAGAAACGTGGCGATGACACAATCAGATACATTTTTTTCTACATGCATAACATCAATAAAATTTTTGACATACAAACAATTCTAGTATTGTAATTCAGAAAAAACTGATCTCATTTTCCAACAGATTTTTGTAAGGTTTTTCGAAGTCGTTTTACCAAAAGTAGTGTGCACATTTTTAACTTTCTCACACAATTGATCGCATGTTAGTGGAGACGGTGTTCTACGTTATTCTGAACATCCATTTAATGATGTCGTCCAAGATTGGTACTTATGTCATCCGGGTAGAAATCGACGACGTCCTAGAAACATAGTTTTTGATGAATTATTCAACGTAATTGATTGTGTACCTTGTTCACAAACGAGACACCCTTGAGTTCCTTTATTGCTATATCCTAAAAAAAATTTATAAGCAGGGAAGTCCTTTATCGTCCTATACAACATGGTTATCAAAGTGAAATCTTCCTTTTTGTAAGCATCATACAATGTAACACCAAAATTTCACAATAATTTCAAATATTCGATCAATAGAGCTAAATAAACATCAATATCATTACCCGGTTATTTTGGTCCTGATATAAGCATAGATAACAAGATTTATTTTTGTTTCATGCATAAGCATACTGGTAAGTTATAATTTACCAACATAATCGGCCATGTACTGTGACTATTTCTTCAAAAACCAAAAGGATTCACTCCATCTGTAGATAATGTAAGAAGAAGGTTTCTCGACTCATTTCCAAATTTAGCATACTCATGATCGATTCTATTCCACTAAGGAGAGTCTATCGAGTGAAATAGTATCCCATCTTTAATTCTTGTATCTGCATGCCATGTCAATTGTCTTCCAGTCTCCTCACATCCATAAATGCGCATAAACCTTGGAATGATTGGAAAGTACCATACAACTTTAGTAGGACTGGATTCATCTTTCTTTTATCGAGAAGCCCGACACTTTGGGCATTTATTAAGTGATTTTTGGTCCTTGAGAAACAGTATATAGTCATTCAGATAGGAGTGTATTCTTTCATAGATCATAACCATCGAGTGTAGCATTCATTTGGCATCATATGTTCAGCTCGAGAGCTCATTATCTTCTGGGAGCATGTCATTCAGGAGAGAAAGTAGTTTTGTAAAACCCATGTCACTCCACCCGTTGTCTGCTTTCAAATTATACAGCATCAGTACACCTAACAGTGCTGTATATTTAGTACAACCAGCATACAATGGAGTCTTTCCACAACTTATTAACTTCTCAAACAAGTTTGGGCAATCACAGAGTTCATCTTCGATGGTCCTTCTCATTTCCTAAATACGATATTCACCATAATTCACATCTATAATCACATCCTCCATTCAGTTATCTTCATTTTTCATACCATTAATCATATCAGATGATCCAAAAAATGTAGTCTTATCCCAGAAACCATGTTCCACCTATTCCTAGTCAACACACGATGTCATTTAAGACTTTGAAATACTCTAACACATGGCCTGATTTGGCAGACCAGTCTGATGCATTGAACCTAGACTACCAGATGTGTCCTATTGAATACACGTCGTGTATTCTGGTGTTGTATATCTAGTAACATTTGGAACCTATAGATGAGATCCACTATTTTATTTTAATAAAAATTGAAAGAAAAATTTGTTTCTATAAGTTGAACAAGAAACAAGAGAGGAGGAACAGATCTTGAGATTCATATTTATAGAACGATTAACATGAATAGAAATAACTAAACTATTAAATGCATAAATTTCCAAAAAAAAACTAAATATTTATAATCAACGATATGAACCCTATGATACCACTTTTAGGTTATGTGCGTAGTGGAAGAGTGTTTTTGGGTCTACCCAACTTTAATTTTAGCATTAACAATGATCAATATAAGATCCGTCACGATAATAAAACGCCAGATCTTTAGAATAGATAGAATAATGAAAAAGAAAGATGAGAGTAATGGAACCATAGATATGATCATCATATGTTGGTTATAATTAATTTAATTAATTGACAATAATTACCTTGATAGAATTATTTCTTCGTTGATGTTTCTGGTCATGCTCTGATGTGATATGTCATTGCGTCGTAGAATTCTTTTGTAAGACTCCTCTTGCAATGATCCACATGTGCTCCACATATCTCTGGATGTTGTCAAAGGGATCTCTAGTTGCTAGCATGGAAGAGCCTTTCCATGCAATGACCACCTTCGATCGCCTTGACCCGGTGGAGGAGGATCTCTCTCTCATAGCATGAGATCATTCTTGGAAGAAAAGAATTACCTCATTAGCTTGAGAGTTTCTCTAGATTCGTTCTGCACAACCATAAAAAATGGATTGGCTAATGAGAATTATATAATTGGGATTTTAATTGCATAGAATAATAAAATGAATTAATTACATGGAAGCATTTATTCATTTCATTTAATACTTAGAAATAACCCATTTCTAATAATAACATTTGACTATAATTATTACTTCACATGCGCCCAATGAATTACACCTAATATTATTTAATTAAATATATAATATTATTTATCATAAATTCCCAAAAAAGAATACATGGAATTTATATTTAATATACACAACGTGTAATTTTGTTTTTCCATTTTCTTTACTTCCACCACCACATTTATTAGACCTTGAATAATGGATATTTATTTATCAAATAAACATCACTCCATTACTCTCTAATAAATATATATTATTTCACCCATAATATATTCTCTTGAATATCTATTGTCGAATTAAATGTGATCAGAAATCCTTGAATAATTATTAAACCATAATCTGGAATAATATTTATTACACTTGTTAACTTTTTATTTAACTGGAGATACTTGGACACACTTAGTGTGTGACCCTCTAGGCCTCTTTCTCAGTGTAATTAGGCAGAGCATGCCTAAATTCCATGGTTAGAATCTAGAAACACACTAAGGAACCCATAGAGAAATAAGTAAACGCTGAAATGGTGTGTCACCTCCTATGAACACTTACCGTGTAATGTAATCCATTTTCCTCGACATCTCGAATCGAGATAGTTTCATGCTAGTGCCATAAACCCATGTGTTCTACTATTCTTTCTTTTAATTTCCAAATTTGAACTTGCACATTCCTCACCAAGGCCATGGATTTATTTTGGATATATAAATTCCATCAAAGGGCCTGAGATATCAACTTCCATTATGTAAAAGAAGGGAAAAATCCTTTTTCGCATTATCTACTAATGCAGTATCACTCATGATGCACCCAACATATCCTACCTCGCTCGGAACTGTTTGTAATCATAGTTTTTTTCAATACATCTAAGTGTGTGAGTTGTAATACCCATTAATAATAACCTTAAATTCTAAGGAAAAATACAAACGACCGCATATAGGAACATCCAATGAAACTATGAAATGTGGATTTCCTACTGGAAGGTCTCGTTCCCAAAATATCCTCCTAGATATAACCAAGGGCTCACACCAAGAGTAGGTTCCTAAATTTTTTATGAGACCTCACCCCTAATGGCATGTATTATTTGTGTCCCTCAAATAACATCATCCGATCATAGAACATATATTCATGAATAGTGTTATGTCAGTTCTGGGTTCTTATCATATTAAGGATCTTCTCTGACCCTTTAATACAACAACTATCCTTAGGACATTATCACATGCATTGTCACAGAGAAGAACAATCAAGATATGATAAGGTGTTTATTAATGAATAAAGTACAAATTTTTTGGTTTTAGGTCACTAACCCCAATATATTCTTTATAAGTGGATTCTTACATGCACTAGGTATGATGGGCCTTGCTTATTCCATAGTTATATGTGTTTTATTTTGCCTATTCTTAACAAATACATGTTTTGGGGTCAAAGTGGGACCTAATATGAACTAATTAGTGTATTTATTATTCTTAGAAGATACAAGATGGTAGTATCATTTTATAAATAATGTATTTTTCCTTAGTATGGCATGGTAGATGTTTGATTCTATGGATGGTTAGGCCTAATGAGTTCAACTGTAGATATTTTTTCATTATCTTATGTATGATTTGATCCCATTAGAACATGTTTATCATGTATTTAGTGACTATGAGTGATTTTTATTTAAATAAGAGAGGTGATTTGGTTTTCTAGGATGAAGTATATGGTGCAAAAATATACCATCATTGGTAAAAATTATTTTTAAGTGATGATAGAGGTTCTCCATAGGTGTGTCCTCTGATGTTGATGATACCTCTCACTATGGGTTTCTAATGGGGTTCATTGGGTCATGTGAACTGAGTATATGACCCATGACGTGGTTTTGTATTATCATTGTGTCAATGATTTTTTAGATAAATAATTATAGTTGATCATGTTAAACATCAATATAGATGCAGTTCACATCATATAAGGTAACAATTTTTTGTAATTGTGACCTTTAGTATGGGTGTTGAGTCTAATAATTTATGTTTGGAGTGATGAGTAGGGTTTATAGAAAGATGAGTATCATTGTTCCTTGGTTTCATTGGATTGTTGGTCTACCGGTTGGAAAATAAATGTGGAAATCTTTGGGACTTTTCATGTAGTTTGTGGGTATGACTTTTGGGTGTTAATATGACTTTGAATGATTACGTGTTTAGGTATGTAATGTGACTCCATGAAGTTTGGAGTTTCTTAGAATGTTGAAGTATCATCGTTTATGATATATTAGGATTTTAATATTCAACTCATGTACTATTCATTATAGGAAATGGGTCACTTGAGGTTTTTTATCAAAAAGGGAGGGGAGGCTTATATATTATTTATAGTTGTTTATTTAATTTTTTTATATATTGGTGTATGTATGGAACTAAACTTGGTATACCCTTGGTGGTGACCTAATAATTCCATAGTAACAACATGTATTTGTCCTTTAGGACACATGATGATATTATAGTTTGAATTTATTTAACGAAAAGGGATAAATGTTAGGTTCATAGTGGATATGGGTTTACAGATGATGACTAGGAAAGATGGAAAAAAAATTTAGATGGGGTGGGTGGTTCTCTGTTTCCAATATAATGGATATACTAGTTTTTTATCATTTCATTGTTTTATTAGTTCATTAGTGATTATTTTTACACTTTTATGCCTTTAATGTCATGAAAAATATTCATCACATTGGTTGTATGTTTAGTTTTTCCTCAGTTTGAGTAAGCCATTCTAATGTGTTATTGTTATTATCATCATCTTTATCATCATAGTGTATATTCATCACATTTTAACCCAATTATCATATGGTGGGAAACCATAGGTTTTGTGAAACATCGCGGGTCTATGAACCAGGTGATTGGTTCATGGTAGTTGGGTGTGACAATAATAATAACATTAAATTATTCTCATAAGTTTTAATATCTCTTAGGATTTGATATTACATAGGAATATCCAATTTTCTTATTTTCCCATATTTCTAAAATAATAAAACATGATTGTTGATTTATTTTTTGTGGATTTTTCAATTTAATGATATACTTATATTTCTATCTAAAATCGCGCTTCCTTTAAGAATTTGAAACTGTCATTATTGTTTATAATTTCATGAAAGTCTATTTTGAATCAAAATAAAATAATTCATTTCAATTATAGTGAGATCACTATTAGTGTATGATTTCATAAAGATTCCAGGATGAGTCTCTAAATTTCTTCTTTGCTATTTAAATTTAGAAATTAATCCACTTACCCAATGTCATGTAGGGACTCATATTACTTTTTTAATAATCAACATTTCACTACATGTTAAAAAACTATAAGTTAGTCTCACTTATCTATTTTTCATTCTCCTTAACTATGTTAGTATTATAATAAATTATTATTTCTTTCCCCTCACCATTGAAATTGATCATAATAAAAAAATTAGTTCTTATATTTTATAGATTTTAATATTTTCAATATCAACATTTAAATTACCCTTATCCTCCAGTACTTATGTATAAATAATTTGGAATTATGATCAATTTAATTAGACTTATTTTAACTTTCTCTCTTTCTATTCATATAATAGAAGTACATAAAATTACCTTGAGTTGTAAAACCCCCAACAATATCTTCATATTACTAACTGTCCTATTGTATTTGATATTTAACAATAGAAAAAAGAAAAGTTTCTCATGAATTTCTATGATATTATCAATTTCTTCAACGTTTGTATTTTTATAATCCATTATTTTCTTATGGGAAAAATTTATTCGTCTTGAATAAATTCTATTTTTTGATTCTCATTCCCTTTACATACCTTGATAATTTTTTGTTAGTAGATTATAATCTTTATTAATCATAACATATTTAGATAGTTTATAGTAATATACCCAAAAAATTCACATCTAATGAAGATGGGTGTATTCCTACCCTTTTACATTCCTTTTTCACTTTTTTTGTTTGAGGAAAATAATGGCACAACTTCATCAACTAATTGATCTTTAAAATATTCTTATATGCTTGGTTTATTTATATATATGAATTTTTTTACCTTAAAGTATTTTTATAGGATATTTTTCATCCATAAGCATCTCATATAGAGAGTATATGATTCAAAAGTCATGTATGTATACCTTCTTATGATCATATTCCTTAATCACTATAACTTTTGGATTGAAATTCAAAGGCAACCTTCAAATTATATGTTGTACAATTCTCATTACCTATGGTTTATCTATAATTATATAAATTTCCTCCAGAAGTATGTCCACCTATTTGTATAATAAAACATATTTTTTTATCAAGTGTATCCTAATGTCATTGTATTTTCACTGAGTTACTTTAATCTCCATGTCCTTCACCTTTTAATATCCTTTATATCCATTGATTAGTTTGTCCAAATATTCCATCAAAAAATTACATGAAATTTACATCGTGGAAAATATGTTGTACAGTGATCCCATATGAGTATTGACTCCTCTAAAATCAACATATATATATTTTTGATCCATCAATATTAGAGATACACTTTCCAAATTGACCAGATATTGGGACCAAGTTGGATATATTCACATGGAGTGGGAGAGGGGGTGCATTATGGTGTTTCAAAAGTAAAATATTTATATTAGATTATTTCCCCCTTGGTCAAATTATGTTCCCTCATTAGGAGGAACACATTAAATCTCTGAGAATCTATCATAATAAATAAAATCATGTGTCAAATACAAATTTAGAATTGAAAGTGCACAAGAACGTGAATATTTAACTTGATTCAACAAAACTAGAAAATATCAAATTATACACGCACCATGGATGTGTTGATCTACCAAAGTCCACTATAATGAAATTTTTTATACATGTTTTGGCCACACTTATTGTGATCCATGGCACACTGCCTTCATAAAGGATTAGGGATGGTGGACTACCTCCCAAGGGTCACTACCTCTTTTCTCCTATATGCACTACTTCAAGGAAGGATTAGTCAGTTTATAAACATGTGGGTATATTTTATAGTTTATACAATTTATTTTATTCTCTCTATTAGAATAAATTTTTTTTATCATTGCATATTTGATTAAAGAATAGACTCTTCTTACAATCCACTTTATTGCACTTTCAATCCTAAAAAACTAAATGATACCAAATCCTTATTAATTGTAGTGAATTTTTATTCTAAATAAAAATGATATTAATTACTCAGTGTGACAGTAAATTAATTTTTTTATAAATGAACCAAATAATAATAAACTCCTTCTAGATGAATATAATTTTGCATGGGATTTATCCTTATTATGCTTTATATTTAACTCTTCAATCAGATGCAATAATGGAACACCATACTGTTTAAACCTGCTTTCTTTAGAAAATAAGATATGATCATTGAAAGTATGATATGTCTCTCCTCTATTAGTCTTATATTTAAAATTGATATTACAATATCATTATACCACTTCTAAAACAACTCTAAATATGTTTTATAAAGTATTAAAATTTTCCATCCATCTAATAAATGTTTGGGATTTATTCTCCTTCCTCTATTACATCATAATCATCACATCTCTCTCATTTAATTAGACTAATCAAAACATACCTCCTTAATTCAAGTCAATTCTATTAATCTTGATCCAAATATTATATTTTTTTTGAATTCAAACTAAATATCCATTTATTTGTGGTTACTACTGAAATATTGTGTTATTTTTATCACTATATTATGATCATCTATTAATTTTTTCAGATGAAAATATAAAAAAAATAATTATTTCGAGGAAATAATCTTTAAAAAAATTCTAAAAATTATAATAAAATATAATTTTAAATTATAGGAAGATCAAATATTGATCTTACAAATATCATTAATTATCAAAAATCATTGAAAAATTATGTTTTTCCTCAAGATGCAGATATATTCATCATTAATTGATCAAGAATTCAATATTTCTACCCAAAACACACCTCTCACAGCATAGTCACCATGTTTTTTATGTGATCCAAGATTCTTGTACGTATTTGTTTCATGTTTATGATATGTTCTTCAAGATCTGAGGAGATACTAAACCAATTATTCTAACATATCTTTATTTTACTTTCCAATGAGATCATTGAAGTGTGGTAATTCTCATAATAGTACAAAATGTATTCAATACTCTAAATTTACTAATGCATTTACTTGATTTTATCCGATGAAAGACATATTTTAGTGTGATACCTAGCTCCATGATGTAATGAAACATACTACTCTAATAATACCCATACAAAATATCCATAGTGTTCTCCCCAAAGTGAATTTTCCAGTTCCCCAATGCATGAAATGTAATTGCAATAAGAAACAAACCAGAACATACATATCTCTAGAACATAATTCAAATATGAAAACCACTATGGTGTGGGAGAAATTATTATGATGTGGATTCCACAAAATAAATCCAATGTATCATAATATTATTCTTACATTACATTCATTTCATCATAATAGACACCATTGCAGTGTGATGTGATCTTCCTTTATCAAAAAATAATCCATCATTATCCGAATAAATTCATTAAAGATCACACTTCTTTTAATTCAATAATATACTATAATTGATATAGTTTATTTCATCAAAAAACCTTCCAATCCATTCTAAAAATCGTTATTCTTTAAATTCTACATCCACGTTGTGTATAGATATTAAGGTAGTTTTATTTCCATAACAACTTCATCGATATGTCTATTTTAGTGGGTATAATAATTCACCACCAAATATATCATGATTATACTCATAAACCAACAATATCAATAAAAAATACAATCCCCGATTTCTCTCTTCAAATCCAACACATAACCTCTTGTTTACAACATTTATCCACAAGCGATATAATTAACCAAACTACCATAAATACATCTTCAATATTTAAATAAAAATAATTTAAAGTAATGTATGGATAGATGATGAATCTTCTCAATATTATTTTTTATTAAAATATAAAGGATCTATTATTTCATATTCTTCATTTTACTCATTCCCCCTTTTCCTATGAAAAGTACTAGGGTACCTTTACCAAAAATTCTACTTTTTGTGCTCCATATTTTTTAACAAATTCATCACTTCCATTACTAAGCTTTATTGGGTTATATTTTTCAAATACAATATCCATTTATTAATAAAATCCTTTCATTAGATTCTCAAATAAGTGAACTTTATTATTGGTACCTACTCAACTAATAAAAATCCGTAACTTTGGATATAGAGAGAGTAAGCTCCCACATTGAAATATTCCATAATATCCATAAATTTCACTCTCAACCACTACATTATAGATTTATAGTGTTATCAGTCTCAATGTCTATTAAACTTCATTAAATCCAGTTTTGATAAAAAAATTGATATCCAATGCTTCTAGGATACTTCAAAGATTATAATGTAATCCTTAATTTTTTTTTCTCTTTATAAAAACTCCAACTCAACATCTTCGCTATCATAGAGCAGTACATAGAACATTTGGATCTATGAACAATATATAGTATTCTTAGATCAAGAAATAAAATTTATACGTATTTAAAAATTTTAAAAACCTATATGGTCTATAACTTTATTAAACACTATTTAAAAAATTCATCAATATCATTTGTTTAAATCAATTTAAATATTATATTTTAAGAACCAATCCCTTTCACCATAAGATGAATTCTCTCAAAAAAATTTAGAAAGTGGATTTACTATATTCAAAAGATCCTTCAAAAAACCTCTATGAGTATTGAGTCATAACCTGGTTTGTAAAATAAGAATATATTTCAATAAAACCATTTTATCCTGTGTCACTAACCCAATTCTATAAAGTCTTGAATCTTAAACTTTTTTTACTTTAATAATATGATCAGTGATTTCAATCACACTTTAGTGAGAAAATCAATGAATAATCTATAATATAAAATAATTATGATTTATATAACCTTTTTTATCAATTAATATCACATGTTAAGATAAAATCATAATAAAATAAGATATTCATGATCTTCCTTTGGTATATAATACTTCTACCTTTCTAGATAAGGTTATTCATCCATTAAAATTTGAACGTAAATATACCTCTGAATTCCTTCTACATTGAAACCACAAATGACCTCTATAATAACTATTAAATTTACTCCAATGGCATCCACTATTTATTAGTATTTTTTATCTTAAATTGAAATGACATTATACCACATTATTAGATAAAAAACATGTATTCCTCGAAGGGATTTATTTCTCCTCCCATAAAAGTCTTTCTATTTTAGTTAAAAGTTGGATACCTTTAAATAGAGTCTATTATCAATTGTTGACTAAAAAAATTGGGTTGATAACATTTGATAACATATTTAGGGATATCATAGTACTTTAAGTTTTTTAATGGTTTTTACCAATTAAAATTCAATATTAATCAAGTTATTTCTCCAATTTCACTAATTATATTTTTTATTTTAGATAATTCTTTGATATCCCTAGTTCTTAATCTAACACTATGTCAAAAACTAGCCTGGGTACCCTGGTAACCTAATAACTGAGCCAAAACATACATATCTCAAAGCGTATTCCCAATCCCTAAGGGTCGATGACTAACACCTGGCATCATAGAACATGCATGTGGGAACAAATTTTCCACAAATACTAGAAAATTAAAGACGAGTAATTCAATATGAAAACAAAATAAAGTCCATATTGAGTAATGTAATAAAAAATCAAGTCATTAAAGCCCAAATTACTATACACCAAGTAAAAAAATGTATGAACATCACAAGTCCCTAAAGAAGAAAATCAACATATCCATGGTTCAACAGCCGAATCCACCTCCAAGAGATCATTTCCCCTTACTCGAACATAGAAGGATATAATCTAGAAACACCCAAAGGGACAAGTATGGTGTGAGATGAAAATACTAGTAGGGTCTCACCACGGATTCCATAACATATACCAATAACATATAAACCAAAGGAATATTTTCAATTTCAAAAATAATATGTTGGGAGTTTTAAATCATATTTAAAAAAATCAGGTTATACTGTTCAAATGGTGGAAAATACTTTAAGCAACAGCGTTACAAGTGATGTAATATTTCTAATATAATGTCTTAAATAAAACGTTTATATTAAAAAAATTATATAAACTCATAAGACAAGTAGCAATGGTTAATATCATTATCATATATTTATCTCCCAAATATAAAACAAGTAAGAACCATGGTCATCTGCAAAATAAGTATGAAATTTCTAGGGTATAGAACTGCACACCCTCTAACTTATCATGGAAATACATGTTTACAAAAATCCCTTAGACATTGGCCAAAGACCACTTATCACCAACCCATCATGTATACAATCTATTTCATTTAGTTTTTAGAATGATTTAAAGGTGTAGAGTGTGTCCATATAATAAGAAATCTACCTAAGTCTTGAATGTTCTCTTACACAATAAATGATGGGAAATTTATTTTAATACTGGAAAAAATAAAATTAAATACAATTCCCCCATTTCAAATTCCAATTTTCTTTTTAAAACCAATATAGGTTTTACTAAGAAACATGTATTTCCTACAAAATAAAACCATTGTGTTAATATCAAGACAAGTCAATCAATTTTAAAATGATTAAAATAATTTAAAAATGAATTCCATATATTTCACAATTAAATTCAACTATTTAATCAAAATATTTTTTATCAAATGTCCAATATAAATTAAGAAATTTAAATCAACCAATTTCCATAAACACACCCCAATTCAACGGAATTGGGGATTTTTTCCCATTTTTTATGACAAACCCATTTCAAATATACCAATTCAATGGAATTGGGTTTTATAAAATTAAGCAAAACAATGTTTGAGAAATTTAATTTAAAAAAAAATTGAAATAAATCAAAAAATTCAAGGTTTATAAGCTTATCCAAATGGGAAAGAACAACATTTATTTTTCCCATATCTCAACACTCTAAATGGAACCCGTCAATGAGAAAGAAGGTGTATAAGACCTCTAAACTCAACCTATTATTAAAATATAGAATCATGGAGTTAGGATCTATAAATTTCAATTTAATCCATTGAAATGAATATGGTGGATAGGTTGACAAAGATAAAGGGTAAAGAAAACACTTACTCAGGAATCCACACCACAAGTGAAAGAACGATAAAAAACCCAATGAAGGATTTCGTGAGGTTTGGAGGGACCCAAAATCACATAGGGAAGGCTTTGGGTTGAAAGAAATAAAACTATAGGGTAAAGGAAAAGAGGATCTCATTTGTGATGCTCATTTAAAAATAGTTGTTGGGGTATTAAAAAATGTGTAATCTAGTCACCTGATGTGGAATAGTTAAGTTTTATAACCACCAAAAAACACATATATTCTAATTAAAAATCATACATTAAATAAATAATTATGTGTAAAGGCTCTTCAGGACGTGTAATCTTTCTTGGTGTGAACCTTTAACGATATGAGCCTAATAACAATTACACATCATGTAACCTAGTTACATAATGTGTAACCCTCTAGCAGCCTGCAAAAAATCCATGTTCAAGCTGAGAGTCCAATAAATATCTAACTTCAACATTAAGGGTTACCTCCCAATTCATTCCCAACCCTACCAAGTCAACAAAAAGGTAAACCAATGACAAGTTTTAAGACACATCTATCAGATCGGTAACGGGATGTCAAAACCTCCCCACCATAAAACATGTTAATGCTTAAAAGCTTATGAAGATGATTCCATGCCAAAAATATTATTCCACTCCCCTTTTATTAGTGAATCATGTTCCCTTGACTCATTATTATTAGAAACATGTTTCCAAAGGAAATGAACCAAAGGAATCATCCTCTCATTAAGTACCTTGGTCTCATAATCAACTATCCTGACTACACACTTAGTCAAATATAAATAAGGTTCAATCTCTAGATCACTCCATATCAAAACATGAGATGGACCAGAGAGATGTTTTCTAAGTTATAATACATAGAAAAAATTATGAATCGATGTCAGATATGATGGAAGTGCTAATGGAATGCAACGTTCCTCACATATTCAACAACCTCAAAAGGTTCTAAAAAATAAGGAGTAATATTCCCTAGCCTCCCAAGACGTCGATGAACAACCCAGGGTGAAACATTCAATAATACCTTTTGACAAAATAAGAACTCCAAAGTTCTAGGGTGATGAGAAACATAATACTTATATGGAATATGTGATATTAACATTCTTAGATAAATTAACTAAATCTTTGTTTTATTCTCTTCTACCAACCTCTGTCCAACCAAGGAACTTGCACCAATCTCCGACCAACAAATCATATATTTACAAGTATGGAAATAAAATACTCAAAAGTATCCATCCCAATCACGGATTATTAACTATTTTTAAAATGAAACTCAACCAACCCAAAATGATCATCCCATGATCCACCAATGTTGACAACACAAATGTGAATCATATCCTCAAGAATTAGTATAGATCTCTCTGTCTATCCATCCAACTGTGGGTGGTAGGACATCCTCAAATGAACCTAATATCCAAGTCCTCCTAATGGACTCTCTAAAATTGAAAAATGAACTGAGGATCCTTATCACTGACTATAACAGATTTAACTCCGTGAAAATAAACAATATCTTGCACGTATAGATATCCCAAATCCTCAACTTTAGTCAATTAATAAATGGGTATGAAGTGAGCTGACTTAGTCAGCATGTTGATCCCAACCCATATCAAATACTTATTTCTTTAAGTAAATAAAAACCCAACCATAGATTCCAAAGATATTTAATCCCACATCCAATTAGAGAGAAGAAGTGGCTGAAGTAAACCTGAAGGTTTTTTGTGCTCGTCCATCACCTATTGGCATGTATAATAATTAGAAACAAACTCTACAATGCCTCACCGCATACCTAGCCACCATAACTTCCTCCACGTGTCATAGATCATATTAGTTGTTACGGGCTTCACAACCTACTAGTAATTTCGATAGTCTCCCATCACAACCTTTCTTACCAATAACAACACAATGAAGTGATCCCGATATAATAGAAAACCCACTTTCAAGAAAGACCGCAAGGTGACTGTCTCCCCACCAAAAAGAGAGTCTCTAATGCTATGAAATTCAACATAAAACTCTTGGTCCTAAAGAATCATCTTGAGGGGATAATATGTCAAATAAATTATGGCTAAAGAAACTTTATACCATTTCCCCTGAACTCTACTATGCAATTGTGAAAAAAAGATCATTCAAGTTCCACTTTTATGAAGATTTTTTCACAACATTTGATGGAAGTTTACTTCTTAATGCATCTACAACAACAATAAATTTCCTCGGTGTGTCGTTGATTTCAAAGTTGAAATGTTTTTGGTAATCCACTCAATGCCTTTGGAGAATATTATAATATTTTTGAGAGGAGATATAACTCAATATTTTGTTGTCTAAATACACAGTAAACCTTTCCCTAAAAAGGTTGTGGCTCCAACTCTTAAGTGAATAAATCAAAACTGCAAGTTCAAGTTCCAGGGTAGGAAAATGATTCTCATGTGGCCTAAGAGGTCGAGATCCATAGGAAACTACATGGTTTCCTTCTATAAGAATGTATCCCCATTCTAAACCCGATGTATCACATAAGACCACATAGCCCTACCCGGTCTCCAGAAGCATGAAAATCAGTGTTGTATTCAAATTTTTTTTTACATAATTGAAATAATTATTATATTTATTATTCCAAGAAAACATCACCTCCTTCGAATTTATAGTATTCTTATAATAACACAACTTTGGGAGGTCCTTCATGTGTAAGCGATAGTATCTGGATAAGCCCAAAAATAACAGAATCTTGAAGACATTATGTTGTTTCTTGAAATTAATAACAACCTTAACCTTCTCTATATAAACTAATATAACCTATTTGGACACAAGGTGTCCAATGAATTTCACATCCTCAATCCATAAATCACAATTTAAAATAATTTCATAAAGTTTGTGATTTCTCAGCATACTCTGAACTATTCTCAGATGATGGAGATGATCCTCCCCAAATTTAAAGTACATGTGGATGTCTTCCACAAAGAATATCAAAAACGTATCTAGATACTCATTGAAAATCATATTAAATAAATCCATTAAAATTGGAGGTTTATTTTTTAGACCAAAGGGAATAAAAATGTTCTCATAATGACCATACCTTTTTAAAAAATTGGTTTTCTGATTGATTTATTATTTTTTAATTAACGGGTGGTAACCATATTGAAGGAATATCTTTGAAAACCACTTCAACACCTTCAACTTATGACAAACCTGCTTTTTATTACAACTTAAACATGATTTATTACATAAAACTTCACATGATACAACAAATAAGATTGAAAGGTTTAGTGTATTTGGGGCTTAGGATCATTACATAAAAACCTAAAACATAAAATACAACATCTTTATTGAAAACTTCCTTTACATGACCACTATATTCCCTCGTACTTAGCATTGCATGGGATAACCTGAGGACATGCATAAGAAAAGGGTGAGCTATAAAGCCCAGTAAGGGAATACACATGGAATAACATGAGGAGTACAATAAATGTTAGACAATAGGCATATCAATAGAGAATAAAAGAAACATGAACATAAAGGCATGATAAAGCATGATAATCATAACATCGAAATGTGGCAACAACACTTAACATGGATTTAGCATGAGCCAAGGCTCATTGCACATAAAGCATGAGTAAAACCTCATTGCACATGAAGCACGAGTAAACCCTCATTGCAATTGAATTAGCATGAGTCAACACTCATTTCACATGACGTATCATGATACTATACTTTACCCAATGCATTGGAGCGCTATAAGGGCGCACCCTTCTTAAACATTTCATTTCATGCATAAGTGTGCCACATGGATCATAAAACATGGATTCATAAAACATAATCATTTATTCCACGATAAAGGAATGTGGATTTCATACATGAAACTTTTTAATCAATATGTAAATGTGTAGAAAGGTGAATACCCTTGATGGAGAAATGGGCATGGTATCCACTACACAATGGCATTGGCTTAGAAAATCGGTGCGATTTCGGCAGCATAACGGTGTGACATAAGAATTCATAAAAATGATCGATGAGAGAGAAAGGGGTTCCTCATCATATTTACATGTAATGGACTGTAAGGAGGTCAAATAGATACATGTCCCAGAAATTTTAATGAAATTTAGATTCATGATACAAATGAATTGCTTGAATGTAAAAGAGGAGAGAGAAGTTCCTTTCGGAATTTCGGCATAGTAACGGGTGTAGATGGGAGGCATTTAATGAGAGAGAAATGGGTCTCCCATCATTAAAAAAATAAGAGGAAAGTATGGGGGAGGTGAAAGACCATACCCCAACATTCATAATTGAAATTAAAATTGAAATACAACTTAATGAAAATTGAAAAAAATGAGAAAGGAAGAAAAAAACCCTTACTTGGAAGTGTGCTTCCAAAGACTAGAGAGAGGCTTGTGAGAGGCTTCTTGGGAGCTTGGGGCACCTTGGGAAGATTCTAGAGAGAGTAGGGTAGAGGTTGGACGAACTCCAAGGGATTTTAGTGAGGAGGAAGTGGGATCTTGGGTGGGTTTATATAGGAAAGGTGAGGGAATTCTTTATTATTTAGGTTTGGGTCCCCTTACATTAAATTAATCCAAACCCCAAACCATCCCATGGTTTTTGCCCATGGTTTTTGGAAAAGGGAAGAGGAAAACAATATTTTCTAAGGTCCAAGTCTGACTTTCTTAAAATAATAAGGTTTCTTATGTGTAGGTGAGTCACACTCCCATGGAAATTAATTTAAAAAGGCAAAGTGTTGAATATGTTTTGAGGGGTCCATTAATGCTTTGAAAAGTAAGTCAAAAAAACCCAAAATCACATTATTTTAATGATAAAATATATACTGTCCGAACATAAGGATTATGGTATTTTATTACATCACCATTTGGTCATTATGATGTCATAAAACACATTATATATTTAAACGGTATTTAATTTTTACCCAAAAATTTGACTGTCTTAAGAAAATTATGAAAAAATCACCGTTGGATAATTTCGATGTCCTGATTCCGGAAATGAGATTTATTTTATCTAAAAAAAATTCTAAATATGTTAATTTTCACTTTTAAAATAAAAACCAACATTTATATAAATTTCACTGGTTTTGACAGAAATGGCATTTAAACATTAATAAAAATTTTAATTGCATTCATAAAATTATACGATCATTTATATTTAATAAAAATTAATTTATTATTATTATTATTATTTTATTAAAATATTATTTTATTCAAAAATCCCTTAATTTAATAAAATATATTTCTTAGTTAAATAATAGCTAAAAACACCATTTGTACTTTAAAAACTATTTACAATGTATCAAAATTGACTAGAAATTATATTCATTATTATATACAAAAAAATAATGTACATGAACATAGTACTACTTATTTGATACATAACCCCTTAAAATAGCCGTATAAGACCTATGGGTAAGGTGTGCGATGGTGACAGACTCTTGGGGCGGCTCGAATAACATCGCTCGAGTGGTAATCTCTATCAACTTCCACTTTTCTCGTAGACGGTCACGTTCAAGGTTGACATAATGAAACTCAGCTTCGGCTTTGTCAAGGGTGAAGCCCAAAGATGCCACCTCTTTTCTGAGCTCCGACAAATGGGCTTCTTATGGGGCAATTCTACTGGATGAGGCTATCGCTTCCTTTGTCTAAGTAAAATTGTGTTTGTTAAAGCCTTATATTTATACTAATCTTGTGAACACTGTTCAACAACTACAAAAGTAACAGTCACAACCCTTATCCTAAAACCAAATAAGTTGACATTTTATAAAACATTTTATATAAAGATACATTTAATAAGATCAAGAAAGATTTCCATTAATAAAACTTTGGTTCGTTACAATATTCCCCCCTTAAGAAATTTCGCCCTCGAAATTTTCCTTTTCCCACACTAAAACAAATGTGGGTAACTCAGCTTCATCATATCCTCCAATTCCCAAGTCGCTTCTTCAATCTTCTGGTTTCTCCACAACACCATGATGAGGGGCATTGTCTTATTTCACAGAACTTTTTCTCTATGATCTAAGATCTCCACTGGTTGCTCCTCATAAGAAAGATCGTCTTCCAATTGTACCAACTCATAAGAGAGTACATGTGAAGGGTCCGGTATGTACTTCCTTAAGAGGGATACATGAAAGACATCATGTACATTGTCCATGGCAGGTGGAAGTGCTAGTCGATAGGCCACAGCCCCGACACGACCAAGAATCTTGAAGGGGCCGATGTACCTTGGATTTAACTTCCCTTTCTTTCCCAACCTAATGAACATTTTCCACAGAGATATGCATAAAAACATCATGTCTCCAACTTTAAACTCAAGGTCTCATCGACGATTATCTGCATAACACTTCTGTCGACATTGGGCTGCCTTGATATTCTGCTGAATGGTTTTCACCTTCTCCACCATTTCTTCGACCATTTCTGGTCCAAGCAGCTTATGTTCACCGACATCATCCCAACATGTCGGTGTTCTGCACCTTTTCCCATAAAGGGCATCATATGGTTCCACTTGGATGCTCGAGTGGAAACTGTTATTATAAGAGAACTCAACCAGAGGAAGATGTTGATCCCATCCTCCTTTAAAGTCCGTAGATCATGCTCTCAACATATCCTCAAGTGTTTGGATAGTCCGCTCGGATTGACCATCAGTTTGAGGATGATAGGCTGTACTGAAGTTCAGTTCAGTATTCAGAGCATGTTGAAGACTCTTCAAAAACATAGAGGTGAATCTTGGATCTCGTTCAGACACAATAGATTGTGGTACTCCATGCAACCTTACCACTTCCCTGATATATATCTGTTCCAGTTGATCCAAAGAGAAATCCTCTCGAATAGCAATGAAGAGTGCATTCTTTGTAAGACGATCCAAAACAACCCAGATTGAATTGTTGCCTTTGGATGTCCTTGGAAGTCCAGTGTCAAAGTCCATAGTGATGTTCTCCCATTTCCATTCTGGTATGGGCAATGGTTGCATCATCCCCTTAGACTTTTGCCTCTCTGCCTTCACTTGCTGACACACCATGCACTTTGATGTATATTCAGTGATCTCCTTCTTCATATTATCCCACCAAAAGTTTTCTCGGAGATCTCGATACATCTTTGTGCTCCCTGGGTGAATAGAGAAATTTGAACTATGTGCATCACCCAAAAGTTCCTTCTTCAGCTCCAGACTTTATGGAACACATAGTCTTTTCCCAAACCACACAATTCCTTCTTCATTAAAATTAAACTCCAAGGATTTCCCCTTTTGATAGCTTCCACTTTTTCTTTAATTCCCACATCAACCTTTTGAGCATCCTTTAACCTTTCCAAAAGAGATGGTTGAGAAATCATTTGTGAAATGATTGATGATGTTCACTTCTTTATGATTCCCACATCCATCTTCATCAAGTCTAAGAAGATTGGATCCTTCTCAATTCTCATCATTGATAGAATCACTGGATCCTTTCTACTTAGGGCATCTGCCACCTTGTTCGCTTTCCCAGGGCGGTAATGTATTGAACAGTTATAATCCTTGATGAGCTCTATCCATATTCTCTGGCGCATATTAAGCTCTTTCTCTGTGAATATATATTTAAGACTCTTGTAGTCATTATATATCTCACATTTCTCTCCATAGAGATAATGCCACCATATTTTCAAGGCAAAGATCATAGCCGCCAACTCCAAATCATGTATTGGATAGTTTCTCTCATGGATTTTCAACTTGCTTGAGGTATAGGATATCACTTTATCATTCTGCATCAACACACATCTTAAGCCCTTCTTTGAAGCATCACTGAATACCACAAAAAGCCCCCCACTTTTGGGTAAAGTGATCACGGGTGCAGTGATAAGCCTCATTTTCAACTCCTTGAAGCTTTCTTTGAATTCTTCACTCCAAGAAAACATTACTCCCTTTCGAGTTAGCTTGGTAAGACGGTTGGAAAATCGTGAGAAATTTCTCAAAAATTGTCGATAATATCCAGCTAACCCCAAGAAGCTACGGATATCCGTTACCGATGTTGGTCTCGGCCATCCCTCAATTAAATCTGTTTTGGAGGGATCCACATATATCTCATTTCTTGTGATGATATGGCCCAAGAATGAGACCTCCTTCAACCAGAACTCACACTTGCTGTACTTTTCATAGAGCTTCTCCTTGCGCAAAGTCTCTAGTACATTTCTTAAATGCTCCTCATGGTCCTCCTTGGTTTTGGAGTATACTAGAATATCTTCTATAAAGACTACCACAAATTTGTCAAAGTAATCTCTAAAGACTCTATTCATCAAGTCCATGAATATTGTTGGAGCATTGGTGAGTCCGAAAGGCATTACTATGAATTTATAGTGCCCGTACCTTGTACGAAAAGCAGTCTTGGGGATATCTTCCTTCTTCACCCTTACTTGATAATATCCCAAACGCAAGTCCACCTTGGAGAAGTATTGTGATCCACGCAACTGATTGAACAAGTCATCAATTCGTGGGAGAGGATACTTGTTCTTAATCGTGATTTTGTTAAGTTCACGATAATCGATGCAAAGCTGCATTGACCCATCCTTATTCTTGACGAAGAGGACTAGTGCACCCCATGGTGAAGCACTTGGGCGTATAAACCCTTCATCCATATTCTCCTGTAGTTGTTTCTTCATCTCTTCAACCTCAACAAAAACCATTCTATATGGAGTCTTGGATTTTGGTAGATCCCCTAGTATAAGTTCAATTGAGAACTCAACATCTCTTCTAGGAGGAAGACCAGGCAGTTCCTCGGGAAACACTTCAGCGAATTCCCTCACGATAGGCATTTATTCAAGGATGGTTTCTTCTTTGGACTCACTCATCTGAGCCAGATACACGTGCTCATAGGGAAGTAATATCCATGCTTAAGATGATGGAGCTAAAGGAGATTCATCTTCCTCCTAACACTTGTAAAGAATCGGGGGTCGATTCTCCATATGGAGTGTGATTTCCCTCTCCCGACAATTTATGTTGGATCTATATAAGGAAAGCCAATCCATGCCAAGAATTGCATCAAATTCCACCAAAGGGAGTATGATGAGGTTCGCCGGGAAATTCAATCCACAAGTTATAACAGGGGAGGACTTATATTCATGGGATGCAATGATTGCCCCATTTTCCGTACTTAGCGACATCTTTACTTCCAGGATTTGTGGTGTTGCTGGGATTTTTCTACTAAACTTTCAAGATATTAAAGAATGCATAGAACCTAAATCAAAAATTATATTCACTATTCTTGAATGACTAACTAGCGTACCTGTCACCACTTTGTTGTCGGGGTTCACTTCGGAAGAAGTGATGGAAAAAGCTCTTCTTTGCTGTCTTGGAGGTTGTTGGTTGCCTCCGAAAACCCTTGGATTAGGGCACTGATTTGTAAAATGACCCGGTTCTTTGAATTTATAGCATTGAACGACGCGTTGAGGTTCAAACGGAGCATTTCTCTCCTCTATCGCAGTCGCGGGTCCTTTTTGCCGACAGTTAACAACTAGGTGCCCTTATCTTCCACACTTGAAGCATTTTCTCGTCCCCTTAAAGCAATTTCCAGGGTGCTTCTTTACGCACTTTTGGCAAGTGGGGTACTGTAACTTCTTAGCGCTGTTGGATTTATCAATCGGCCCACTAGCATTGAAGTCCACCTTACGCTTCTTATCCCCATGATACCCCTGTGATTATCCTATCTCCATTTCAACCTTAACGGCACATCGGACAATTTCCTCATAGCTGTCGAAGTCATGGATCGCTAATGCTTTCCGCAGGCTAGGCTTCAGCCCACCAAAGAAGCGGTCAACCTTGCATTCTGGGGTAACGACAAAGCCGGAAGCGTATCATGCAAGCCTTGTGAAGTTTTCCTCGTACACTCCAACAGATTCCTCATCTTTTTACTTGAGGGAAAGGAAGTCCCTTTCCATCTTAAGCCGGAGGGTGCGTGGAAAATATTTATCGAAAAATAACTTCTAGAATTCCTTCCATTCTAAATCCTTGATCTCCTCCTCAGGCTTCGTATTTTTGATCAACGTCCACCATTGATCAGCTTCACCCTCCATACGATAAGCATCCAGGAGAACCTTCTCTTGTTCATAACATTGGAGGATGGAGAAGATCTTTTAAATGGAGTTGATCCATTTTTCAGCGATAGTGGGATCGGATGATCCACTAAAAGTAGGAGACCTTTGTCTCATGAAGCTATATATAGCTACTTGTTCTTTCTAAGGTGGGGTTGAACGTTCCTCTTGACCCGTGTTTCTATTCAAAACATGAATTATCTGAGAGAGAAGCGTGAAAAAGTTTGTGATTTCCACTCCCATTGGATTGGCCATCTCATTAGTAAAACCATCACACTGATCTTCACAACAGTTGTTAGCCCGAGTCCTCCTATTACTGAAAATTGGCTGGAATAAAAGGAAAGTTAAGGGTAATACATAAAGGGTAATCCAAAGACAAAACTTGATGGCTTATAAATAAACTTTGATTTATTTAACTCATGAGTCTATAGGCTTCAATCTAGGCTTTTCAGGATCTACTTTCTAACATATAGTCTTAGGGGCATTTTTCCCTTAATAAAGGTTCATACTATGATTGTGCATTTATCAAAACATATCCCCCGAGAGTGTCATAACCAAGAGTGCATCAAGGCTCGTTGTCGTGCACCAGTTCCTGTTCGAGTCTATCTCAAAGTGGTGTTTTCGGATTTTACCCCTAGGATACATCTGTGCCAAATCCCCCTCTACCTGATCGTATCCAGACAGGGATGTATTTGTTTGATAAACCACTTAATTAGTATTTACCAAAACATAGGGATGTTTTTATTAAACTTAGTCTTGTATCTAAGGCTTTACTAGGGTTTTCCTAATCCCAAAAATAACTAAACCTATCCTCTGATACCAACTATGACAACCCTGCTTTTTATTATAACTTAAACAAGCTTTATTACATAAAACATCACTTGATACAACAAATAATATCGAAAGGTTTAGTGTCTTTGGGGCTTAGGATCATTACATAAAAACTTAAAACACGAAATAAAACATCTTTATTGAAAACTTCCTTTACATGACCACTACATTCCCTCGTACTTAGCATTGCATGGGATAACCTGAGAACATGCATAAGAAAAGGGTGACCTATAAATCCCAGTAAGGGAGTAAACATGGAATAAAATGAGGAGTAAAATACATGTTAGACAATAGGCATATCAATATATCATAAAAGAAACATGAACATAAAGGCATGATAAAGCATGATAATCATAACATGGAAATGTGGCAACAACACTTAACATGGATTTTGCATGAGCCAAGGCTCATTGCACATAAAGCATGAGTAAACCCTCATTGTAAATGAAGCACGAGTAAGCCCTCGTTGTACTTGAATAAGCATGAGTCAACAACCATTTCACATGACTTATCATGATACTATACTTTACCCAATCCATTGGAGCTCTATAAGGGCGCACCCTTCTTAAACATTTCATTTCATGCATAAGTGTGCCACATGGATCATAAAACATGGATTCATAAAACATAATCATTTATTCCATGATAAAGGAATGTGGAATTAATACATGAAACTTTCTAATCAATAAGTAAATGTGCATAAAGGTGAATACCCGTGAAGGAGAAAAGGGCATGGTATTCACTACACAATGGCATTGGCTTAGAAAATCGGTGCAATTTCGGCAGCGTAACGGCGTGACATAAGAATTCATAAAAAAGGTTGATGAGGGAGAAAGGGGTCACTAATCATATTTACATGTAATCGACAGTAAGGAGGTCAAATAGATAAATGTCCCAACAATTTTAATGGAATTTAGATTCATGATACAAATGTATTGCTTGAATGTAAAAGAGGAGAGAGAAGTTCCTTTCGGAATTTCGGCATAGTAACGGGTGTACATGAGAGGCATTTAATGAGAGAGAAAGGGGTCTCCCATCATTCAAACAATAATAGGGAAGTATGGGGGAGGTTCCAAACCATACCCCAACATTCATAATTGAAATTAAAAGGGAAACACAACTTAAAGAAAATTGACAAAAATGAGAAAGGAAAAAAAACCCTTACTTGGAAGTGTTCTTCCAAAGGCTAGAGAGAGGATTCTTGGGATCTTGGGGCCCCTTGGGAGGATTCTAGAGAGAGTAGGGCAGAGGTTGGACGAACTCCAATGGATTTTAGTGAGGATTAAGTGGGAGCTTGGGTGGGATTATATAGGAACGGTGATTAAATTCTTTATTATTTAGGTTTGGGTCCCCTTACATTAAATTAATCCAAACCACAAACCATACCATGGTTTTTTTACAATGGTTTTTGGAAAAGGGAAGAGGGAAAAAATATTTTATAAGGCCCAAGTCCGAACTTCTTAAAATAATAAGGTTGATTATGTGGAGTTGAGTCACACTCCCATGGAAATTAATTTAAAAAGGCAAAGTGTTGAATATGTCTTGAGGGGTCCATTAATGCTTTGAGAAGTATGTAAAACAAACCCAAAATCACATTATTTTAATGATAAAACATATATTGGCCGAACATAAGGATTATGGTATTTTATTACATCACCATTGGTTCATTATGATGTCATAAAACACATTATATATTTAAACGGTATTTAATTTTTACCCAAAAATTTGACTGTCTCCGAAAATTATGAAAAATTCACAGTTGGATAATTTCGACGTCCTGATTCCAGAAATGACATTTATTTTATCTAAAAAAATTTCTAAATATGTTAATTTTAACTTTTAAAATAAAAACCAACATTTATAAAAAATTCACGGGTTTTGACAGAAATGGATTTCAAACCTTAATAAAAATTTTAATTGCATTCATAAAATTATAAGATCATTTATATTTAATAAAAATTAATTTAATAATAATATTATTATTTTATTAAAATATTATTTAATTCAATAATCCATTAATTTAATAAAATATATTTCTTAATTAAATAATAACTAAAAACACCATTTGAACTTTAAAAACTATTTACAATGTATCAAAAATGACTAGAAATTATATTCATTATTATATACAAAAAAAATAATGTGCATGAACATAGTACTACTTATTTGTTACATAACCCCTTAAAACAGCCGCATAAGACCTATGGGTAAGGTGTGCGATGGTGACAGACTCTTGGGCGGCTCAGATAACATCGCTCGAGTGGTAATCTCTATCAACTTCCACTTTTCCCGTAGACGGTCACGTTCGAGCTTGACATAATGAAGCTTAGCTTGGGCTTGGTCAAGGGAGAAGCCCAAAGAGGCCACCTCTTTTCTGAGCACCGAAAAATGGGCTTCATATGGGGAAATTCTACTGGATGAGGCCATCGCTTCCTTTGTCTGAGTAAAATTGGGTTCGTTAAAGCCTTATATTTATACTAATCATGTGATCACTGTTAAACGACTATAAAAGTAACGGTCACAACTCTTATCATAAAACCAAATAAGTTGACATTTTATAAAACATTTTATATAACGAGACATTTAATAAGATCAAGAGGGATTTCCATTAATGAAACTTTGGGTCGTTACACAACTGATCAAACATATCATCATTCTGTGGAAATAGGTACTTTTTATTCACCGTAACTTGATTGATATTTTAATAATACACACATAGGTGAAGAGAACCATCATCCTTATTAGATAAAATAATCAATTCCACACAAGGTGACACACTCAGGTGTATTTATCATTTCTCAAGAAGATCATATAACTGGGACTTTAGTTCTTTCATTTATATTCAATCCATATTGTAAGAGGGAATATAAACTATATAACTAACATGCATTAAGTAAATAGAAAACTCAACCTATTTCACCAGTATAAAACCAAATAAATACGTATAAAACACATTGTTAAATTTGAAAAACAAAACTAGAGAAATATCCCTGATCAAAGATTCCCTCTCTAGATCAATAGAAAAAATTTATATTTCCTTCCCCAAATTTGGATAAGAAGGTTTTTCCCTCCCAAAAATTGGGTCCCATTCTCTATGAAAGACAAGAGACACATGAATCGGTGTAGTAAGTAAGATCCGTTAAATATAAAAATAAATCTGAAAATTATTTGAAATGAGCCAATCCATTCCAAAAATGACATCAAGAGGTTTCATGTCAAGGACTAGAGAACTCCAAGCCAGCTCGACATCTGATAAAGAGCAGAAAAAATGATACTATGGAAACCCTTCTCTCTATACATACCAATGGTTGTAGTAATATCTATTGCACAAGTTTAAATATCGATAGAAAGATTTATATTATTAACTATAAGGGTTTAAATAAATGACTGAGATGCACTAGTATAAAATAAAGAAGTCACTAATGATGAATCTATAATAATGGTACCTCTCAGAGTCGCTAGAACCATGTATTCATCCTCTGGAGACTCTTCTAATATATAATGCTTCTTCAATATAGATTCATTTGGATGGAACCAGTTTATATGTGAAGAATCATATTTCCACATTTTTTTAAAAGTAACATATGATCATGTTTGACTACGTGGAATATAAATGTTATGGAATAATCTCTTTAAGTGTCATAAACATCCACATGAGCTTAATTTCATGGGTGCCTCAGTGAAAAACCCTATAGAACGTCCTGGTTTTCCACACTTATATCAAGTAAAAGGACCTCCTCCTTGATTTTTAGGCATTCTAGAATAAATCTACCATCGAGAACTACCCCAAGAATCATTATGATTTGGTTTTCCCATGAAAAAAAAAATTTCACTATGAGAAAAAGGAATTTCTATAAACCCTAGATTCCAGAAATATATATCTCAACCATCATTTGCATATCCATAACATCAGAAAAAATAGGCATCGTTGGAAAAAAATGATGTTAAATATCCAATAAAATTCCAAACATAAACTATCAATCCTCCATCCTCTCATTATATAAAATATTAAGAAAAAACTTCACTATCTCAGAAAATTAATCTGAATACTAATTCATGATTCATTTTACCCTCTCATTCTTGAAAAACTCTACAGCCTTGGACAACACCATAGAATCTAGACAGAACTAATCAATAAAAATAAACATTAAGCCTTTATACTCTAATCCCTCATGTTTCTTCATTTTCACCATAGTGTCCCACAATCTCCTACTCATTTCTTCCAACACTAAGTTCACACACTTCACCTCGATCATGGATGATGTCTCCAAGAACTCAAATAGTTGATATATCCATCTCAACTATTCCTCAGCATGTTGAGGATCAGTGGAGCCTATGAAAACTAGTGGATTTTGGATATGTAACTCTTAAGAAATAACTTTGATAACATCCCTATGAGGTTTCATAAATGGATCCTAAATAGGGAATAGAGGTGGTGCATGTCCTAGATCTTAAACAATGTGCACAATCAACTCAACTAGATTCGAGTCCATTAGAGGATTTTGTCAATGTGGTTTAGCAGTAACTCTGTCATATATCTGATTCATGTGTCCTAACGAAGGCATGTTTCTACACAACATCAGAATACAATAAGGAATACATGAAATAATGATCAAACTGAGCAATTAGGGAATCATAATCCCAACACAAATAAAAAACATGTTTTTGAATTCATTTTATCCATCTAAAAATTAGAAAAATGCTAGAACCAATCCATAAGACATATTTCCATTTCCACCCATAGAGATTTAAGATTCTTTTCAGGGAGATATGGAAAGAAACTCAATTGAAACTACCTCTTACTTCCTTGAAATATGTCACAAATTCTTTTTGACTTCAATAAAGAAGTTAGAAAACATCATATGATACCATTTTGTTCGGACCCAGCTCGTTTTCCCTGGTAACCCGATAACCTACCTAGCCCTGACATAGCCTGAAGGGTGTTCCTGATCCCCACAGGTCAATGAATAGAACCAGTCATCTTACAACATGAAAGTGGTAATGAATTTCCCACAAAACATAGAAGAAGAAAGACAAGAAATTCAATATTAAAACAAAATAAACTCCACTCAGAGTAATGTACCAAAATTCAACAAGGCATTAAATCCCAAAATACTAAAACCCAAGTAATAACATAGGTACGAATATCCCAATTCCCTAAAGACACAAATCACCACATCCAATGTCAAATAGTTGGATCCACCTCTAATAGATCATATCTCCTTTCTCAAACCAAGAAGGAGATAATCTACAAACAACCAAAGGAAAAAAGTGGGGTGTCAAATAAAAGCTCAATAGGGTCTCACCACATATTACATAACAAGAACCTATTATATATTAACCAAAGGAGTTCTTAAATTTTAAAATAAACTCGTTTCCAATTTTAAATCATATTTAAACAAATCATTCTATACCTTTTAGATAATGGAAAATACATTATACAATGACTTTAAAAGTGAAAGAATACTTCTAAAAAATATATTAAATAAAACATTTATATAAAGTTGTTTACATAAATCCATAAGGCATGTAAATCAGTTCAACAACATTGAAATATATTTAAATATAATATATTAAACAATCGATCAATATGGCCATCTGATAGATAGGTATAAAAGTTCTAGGCTATTGAACTCCTCACTCTCTAAGTGATCATAGTGAAATGTGTATGCACAGGTCTCTCTGATACTGGACAGAGGCGACTCGTCACTAACCCATTGGGGATATGACAAGCTTTATTTTTGTTTTATAACATTTTATAGGCATATAGTGTGTCCAAATAACTCACAAACTACCAATGTTTTTCCTGTGTTCTTACACAATTAATGATAGAAATTTTTTTTAAGAGATATTAAAATTAAATTAAATCCCATTCCCCGCTGTTCAAATTCGAATTTTTAGTTTGAAACCAAAAATCATTTTTAATAAAATCATTTTTTTTCTAATAAAATAAAACAACTAGGTTTCTATAAAAAAACTTTTTTATCCATTTTCACAAGTTTTAAATCAATTCAAAATTAATTCAATCAATTTCACAATTTATTTCCACAATTAAATTCAACTATTTAATTTTAATAGTTTCCCTCAAATATCCATTTTTAATTAAACAATTTTAATCAACTAATCTACATAAACACTCCCAAATTTATTGAAATTGGGGTGTTTCCCCAATTTTCATGCCCAAACTATATCAAATATCATAATTCACTAGAATTTCATTTTATCTAGTTAATTAAAATTATGTTCGATAAATTGAATTTAAATCATCAATTGAAATGAATCAAACAATTCAAGTCTAATAATATTTTCCAAATGGGATAGAACCTCCTACCTTTTTCCCATAACTCAAAACTCGCAATGAAACCCATCCAGGAGAAAAAAAGGCATAGAAGACCTCAAAACCCAACCTAGTATTGAGATCTAGAAACAAATAGTTTTATCTATAGATTTATAGATGATCCATTGAAATCCCAATGGAGTAGAAATAGAGAAATACTATGAATGAAGAGAATGCTTACCCATGAATCTATACCACAAGCACAATGATTATAGAATGACAAAAAAATAAATTTGAAAGGGTTAGAGGGCTTTAAAATCACATGGGGAAGGCTTTGGGTTGAGAGAAAAAACCATGAGTAGAGGGTAAAAGAGGATCTCAACCATTCCTCCCATTTAAAAAATTATTATAGGGTATTACACAACGTGTAACCCCACCACATGTCATGAAATAGTTATGTTTATAACTACCAAAAATCATATTGATTTTAATGAAAAATTGCCTATTAAGAAATTCATGATGTTTAAAATCTCATCATGATTTTTAACCTTTCATGGTATGAACCTTTCATGGTATGCACCCAAAAACAATTACATAATGTATAACCATATGGTAGCCTGCACAAAATGATGATTAAAGTTGAGTCCAAAAAATCTATAACTTCACTATTGTAGGTATCCCCCAAATTCATTCACAACCCTACCTAGTCAATAATAATTAAAAACCATAATAATGTTAAATTATCACTTATCATATCGTTAATGGTATGTTACACACCACTTTTTAATGTATATTCTATCAATGCATACCCCCCCCAATATATTATTTTTACCTTAAATGTATATCTATTTCAACAAATAGATAAAATTAGTTTAGTACATGGGGAGAGGTGTAATTCATAAACATCCTCAGATTATGGAATATGTTCATGTTAAGCCAACTCTTTTCTCCAAATTTTCTTCCAATCCTTCATGGTTTTTCTTCTTTACACAACACATGTATTCTACATAATTTATTTGAAATCTTCTATATTCGTAATCTTGGGATCGAATTACAATTTGAGAATAATCCCACATGTTCATGTTTCTTTCATTGATTCATGATAATTACACCCTTTAACAAGATTCTTCTATTATATGAGGGATATTCCACCAATCACCATCGCCTTCCAGGTGGAATTTTTTTTTGAAACCATGTAGGAATTCATCATTATACTCTTATTCAATATCCATTAGATACAACTTGATCTTGTTTGTATTTGGTGAGTATTTATTTATTATTTCATTCTTTTTATATTTAGTAAGATAAACTTCACTCTTCATCATATCCAATATCTTTTATCATTCATTCCATGTGTGATGTTCTATAAAATTATCTAATAATGTATGTTGTATGTTTTTGTTTTTCCCATCAATGTTTTCCTTTAAATATATGAATCTATTACATAGTGGGATAGATTTTTATTCATTAATTTCATATAACCCCTTGACAAGGGAATGTGGGCATTCCATATAGAATTTCATTCTTTTTTCTTACTAAATTTATATACCATGTGTAAATAGTTATAATATGTAAAAACCCTCTTATGAAAGATAAATATCATGTATATCTTCCTCAATTAAAATGTTTTAGTAAGGTTTCTTCCACTAATGACCACGTATTATTATACACACAAAATTAGAGTGTGTCTCACGATTTTATAAAAATAGCACTTTGTAGCTACCTTTCATGGAGTATTTCTTTTACAAATTTATCATATTTTTTTTCTTCCCACTTACAAATTTACATCTTTTTGTACATCACTTATTAGGGATCTGTTGGTAGATATATTCTTTATTTAATCTGTGGATTTTAACCTCCTATTGATCTCCTCCATCTTCATCTCTATATTATTCAGTTGTCCATCCATGTTCTTTATGCTTGATCCATTTTTATTCCAATATTGTATTTGTTCCTCAGGTTTATTTTTTAGAGGAATATCAATTTCCTTCAGTTCGTTCTCTGTGGTCATTTTTTTCAAGATCTTGTAAAAATTATTTTTATACATCACTTTATCCCTTCATCTTTCAACCGATTTTCATAATATTTTCATTAAATATTTCCTATGTAGTATTCAATACTTGATTCTATAATACAAAATCTTCTCTGAATTAACAGTCCAAATCATGGATGAAATCAAATTAATCAATTTTATCATGTAAGGATGGGATCATATCTTGTATTGTTTGAAAAATAAATCATATTAATGAATTTATTTCATTGAAACTTCACTCATTGAATCATTAAGTACTTCAATCTCCTTCGGGGGATATGAATTTAAATATTTACAACCTTCTTTCACAAAATTGTGAGAAATAGAAGTATTAACATAATTAATCACCCTTATATGGATGGGTGTGTCCTTCCTATCAATAATTTTATTCTTATTACACTTTATATACTTGAATTCTTTTATTTTGAAATTCTCTCCATATTTATCAACTAACAAATTTTCTTCACCATTTTTAAAATATATCTATGAGCTAGATCCACAATATTTTTATCTTACACAAATTTATTATATGTTTCTTCTAAAAACATTAAAATATTAAAATCGCTATAATGGTGAATAGTTATCGTTAATACCATACTAGAGATACCACTATTTATAATTTTCTACATATCTATAACGAACTCGTTCATTTTGATTTCTTAAATAAATATCTCATTGTACAAATTCCATCATATTTCCACCATAAGAAATAAAACTATTACCTCTCCTTTTTTGAACTATAATATTTAGTACAATTGAAAACATGATGTTTCATTATTGAATCCCATTTGGGAAAACCCTAAAAATGGATTTAATTGTTGAAATTAAAATATGAAATTTTAGTATTTGTCACAATATATTATGAATAAGATAAATAAATCAACCTAGAGGGGGTGAATTTGGGTGTTTCTAAATTAAAATGTTTCACTTTGATTACATTTACTCATTTTTTGAATCTTATTCCCTTATTAGAAGGAGTGTGTTCAATATCTCGCAATCTCTCATTATTGATCACACAAATTGTGAAGAAAAGATACAAAATTAAAAAACACCTGAACATAGGAATTTTACTTAGTTAATCATCACTAGACTATATCTAGATAAACACACCAATGATGTTATGAAATTCCAAAAATCTATTATACCCACTTTCATTTGATACAAGTTTCAACCATAGTAACTTCATGGTAAGTTGTTATTCAATTTCAAAGCTCTATTGATGATGTACTACCTATCAAGGTTCGCTCCATCTTTCTAATCTCCAAAAAATATTTTGTATAAGGATTTGTCATTTTATTTAATTATAGGTCCCATCTATTAATATAAAATAATTTCTCTTAAATATCAACGTATCTTTTTTAAAACATTTTATCATTAACTCTAAAAAATATTCTCTATTATTATTTTCTAATTAATACTGAAATCCCCTAAAAACATGAAAACCATAAGTCCTTTTAAAAAGTATAATTATTTTATTTTAAATATCATTTAGAATAAAAACCTGATGTGATGTTCAATTCTTTTTTATCCAAACAAAAAAGAATAAGAAAACTCCTTTCATGTGAAGATAATTCAATATTGGAATTATCCTTATTATGATTCATATTTAAATCTTAAATTAACTAGATATATAATGGTAAATCCATCCTCCTCATGAATCCTTACTATAATTTTTACGATTTAATCATTGAAACACTTTTGTTTCTATCGTCTATTATTATTTTTAAAAAAAACAAGATTAAAATATTATATTACCTATTCTAGAACAACTATGTGATAATTTTATAAATTCATCAAATTATCCAACCCTTTAATCAATTATTGGGATAAATTAAGTTCCATTAAAACATTTATGCTCATGTTTTCTACTACATTCATTTATAGTGGTAAAAACATGCCTCCTAAAATTGATTTAATTCTCTATATCTAAAAATAAATATTATCATTTTTTGAATTCTAACGGAATACTAATTAATTTTTAGAATTACTAAATCACGAAATTATGAACCCCACTAGAATTTTATTCTCTCTAATTTCATGATAATTTTTTCATGAAAACATATATTCTGGTTTGACCATCAAGTCAACAAAATTTCCAAAAAAAATATAAAATATCATTTTAAATTATAATAAGATCATGTTGTGATCTTAAAAATATCATCAAATCTCAACCCCAATTGTGATGTGATTTTTTTATCTAAACATAGTTTTATTCAACCTTATCCAATAAATAATTATATATTTAAATCTAAAAAATCTCTCATGACACAATCACCATGTTGAGACATGGTCAGTTTAATCTTATTGGATCTCCTGATGATGGTGATGTATTTTAGATTTAACATGGTACTAAATTAGTTATTATTTTTTATATTTAGTTTATCCTTATGTGATACCACTACAAAAATCTATTTCTCTTCATTGTATATCCATAAATTCATTACTACATATTTATACCTTCACATCCTTGATTTATTTCGGTTGTTGTGAGGTTTACTATTACATAGCCTTCTTTTACTCATAAATAAGATAATATAAATATGTAAACACCTCTCTATGGGGTACTTTATTATCCATTTCCAAAAATACCCCCAAAAAATATTCACATGGTCCTCTCAATAGTGTAACTGTTTATTTCACAGTCCATGTAAAGGCAGTATGATGTGACACTCGCCAAAACTAACATTTCTCTAGAATTGTTTTAGTGTGTGAGAACCACTAAAACATAGAAAAAACTATTATTATGTGGATTATACAAAATTAATCATACATAACATCAAATTATTCTTATGTCACATCCATTATGGCATGATAGACACTATTGTGTTTTGATGTATTCTTCCTTCACCAAAACACATCCATCCTTCTTCAAATGACTTCCTATGATATTAATCTATTTATATTTATAATATATTGAAGAATATAATTTTTTTCCTTATCCAAAGTCCTTCTAATATATATCAAATAGTTATCAATATTAACATTACATGTCCCTCAAACATAAATATATATTGGTAGTTATTCCATTATTCGCAGTTTTCTCTATATAACAACAATAGTGGATCCAATACTTTTTGACATTATATTTCAAGATAATCCTCATATAAAAAACATATCAGAAAAAAATAATCTCTAGTTATTTATAACAAATTGAACATAATAAATCTTGGTTTCAACACCATTTTTCATTTTATAATAGTACGTTTTATATCCATTTAATGTTATTTAAAATTGTGTTTTACCAATTTTTACGAAATTAAAAATTATAAATTTTAAAAAATGATACTTATTTATATTTAATTATTACAAATGTGTTCTTTGAATAAATAAAAATACCATGGAAAAAAGAACCATGAGATTTGGTTCAACTAGTTGGACCCATATGGTAGTATACTAATAAAAGGGGGGTGAATTATTGAATGAAATTTGGAACATTATTATTCAATGATAATTTTACTCTATCTAGATGTATGTTTTCCATATTTATATTATTTTATGAAATAAAATAATAATAATTCTTCAGAAAATTTACTTGTGTATTCACATTGGTCTACCATAAAGAAGTATAAAGTGACCAAAAAATAAGTACATAAATATTAAAAATTAAAAATGAATATTCGATACATATCACAGTTATACATGATCTAGAACTATAAAGAATTAAATTATTTGGAACCTAGATACATAATTAACTTATTTATTAAAAAGTTCAAAAATATCTCCCACAAAGATAATCATATTAGTACTCTTCTTGAAAAATAATACTTTAAACCATATATCAAAAACAAGGTAAGGAAAAATTAAGAGAGGGTCTATAAATATGCTTAGTATGTGTAAAAATGAGAGATATCAATAACAAGATAATAATATGATTACAATACTATGATAATAGAAAAAATTTTGGGTTCTTAATTTGAAATATTCAAACACAGAAAATTATATATCATAAACTCTTAAATCAAGTCACATCCAAAAGCATGATTAATAATGGTTTAAAGGTAATAATCATAAATATGTTTTTGATAACATGGTAATACTGAATTATAACCATAGGAATTCATAATCATGTGAACATAGTTATTTAGGATGATATCCCTGAATAATCGTATTAGCATATCTAGAATAAATTGTACACATTCATTAAAAAATTAACAAGGCTATTCACAATAATGTCTACCCATATTCTCATGAGCATAACTATAAGCAATCAAAATCACACATAAAAATTTGAACACAGTAATTAAACATTGATCACCTAGTTACCGTCATCATCTCATAAGTTTTCTATATCACATTTTCCATTTCATTGGAGGGATATAATAGACTGACCCATCACATAATCATAATCTATTTAAATTAATTGCATATAGTTATAAATACATTTATCATTTCATCATAACATAGCCCATGGAAATGAAAACATATTTCATCAAGATTTCACCATGATAATAAATAACCATCTAGAGAAACAATAAGGGTGGTATCATTTGATCAATTACCCAAGGAATCATAGGTAACATAAAATGTTTTTGTCATATATGAATATACCATTAAAATATTTCTAAATAATTTATTAAAAAAATACACTTTAATTTTAAAATAAATTATTTAAACTATAAAAAATTACACAATATTAGGAAAAATATAAATTGAAAAAATCCTTGTTAAATAGTAAATTAAAATTTAAAAATGAGTAGTTATGATAGAAAAAAAATCCATAAGTGTGATATACCTTAAATTAAATATTATGTTCACAACTTTGGTAAATATTATCTCATTTTACAAATGAAAATAATATTCCGTTTAAATTTTTATATAAATTAAAATATGGGTAATGATTATTTTAATAATAATTTTGTAACAGTGAAAAAATTATTGAAATTTTTTTAATTATAATATAGACATTTAAAAATGTATTCACAGTCAAGGAGAAAATAAGGACTATTTTCCTTAAAAATAATATCTTTGTAATTTTTAGCACCAAAAATATTAAAAAGATAATATTAATTGAAAATTCAAGGTATGAACATAGTATAAAAAATAGATTTGTTTTAGATGATAATATCTATATAATCTCCATAAATTAAAATTTAGAATAGACAATCCCGAAAAGAAATGAGATTCTAACATAAATAACATTCTTCAAGAATCATATTTCATCATATTCATTCAAACATACTATGTAACTAGTTTATATTTATTAAAAATATATTATATAACCATATTTATAAATAAATTACAATATACTATTATTTTATAATTTATAATTATCCATTTATTAATAATCATTTCTTAGACATTCAGATGAAAAATTTCATGTTTCCATGCATGTTTTTGTTCAATGGTTATAATAAAAGCACCTTGTTCATTTTTTAATAAAACTAATTATTAAATAAGTATCATGTCAATTCATTATATGTAATTTTATAACAAATCACATAAATAGGGATGAAAATTGAATTACATCACTTCAATGAGACTTTAGTCTGAACATACACATGAGTGATGTTTCTAATTTTCGATGGATAGAGTGGGAGAAATTTAATTTATAATTCACCTTTAAAAATATTATATCATATATATCATATATATTCCTTAAATATAACCTTACTACCATCCATTTCACGTTTAAATGAAAAATTGATAATATTTCTTCAAATAGGTTGTATTCTACACGTACTCACAAGCGACGTTATCATTTTACAAGAAATGGGGTGGTAAGACGGTATATAAGATTTTATAATTATAGAAAAAAAATATTTCATAAATATAAAATATAAACATTAAATCCATCATACTTACTAACCATAAAATATGGTGATGGTAAATGAATCATATCTCAACGTGGATGTGGTAGTCCATACATACGCACGAGCGATACTTATATTTTAGATTTGATGTAAAGAAGGTGTAAAATGGTTTTGACATAATCATAATAATATCTCATTATTTTTATAAAATAGGATTTATAATGTTATGTTTGATAAAATATATTTAAGTAAGTATAATCAGATTGAAACTTGAAACAGATAGTTAAAAACATATATCTCTTCTTCATATTCCTCTTTAGGATTATAGATAAAGCCTTCATAGGATTATATTATAATCAAAACATGACATATAAAACATGGGGAGGAATGTGATGAAAGTATTTCTCAAGTTATTTTCCAATATAATAGGCTATTTATCTTTATAGAAGATATTATATGTGGTATCCTTTTATAAGTGAGGGAGAGGACACACTTTGAATTTTTCAAATGATTAAAATATTTTAATTTATAAATCAATCCAAATAAATCATAAATAACACTTATTCAAATATTATATGATATAGGATATACATACGACTATAAAATATGATTTAGAGACATTTTTATCTCATTTTAACCCTTATTTTTTTTATCCTCTCCTTAACCCCTTTTAACCTTTATCGTGGTAATGATGTTTTACCTCTATTACTATTCATAATGAAAAAAATTAAAGTTAAACTTATTAAATAAGATTAATTATGTATATTAAAAATATGAAATTCATTTTAAAATATTAAATTTCTATAGTTTTTATAAATTCATTTTAAAATAACTACTCATAATTCAATAACCTTTTTTACGAATAATGTATTTTTAAGCATAAATCTAATTTTTAATTTATTATATTTCATGTAAAAACTATTTTATGAATATTAAAATATTTTAACTAAAATAGTATCAACATTTTAAAAAACATAATACATTATTATTGAATAATTTAACTTACTATAATAAAACCCCACTATGCGCATTAAACGGTTTTTTAGAAAAACATCTCTGTTTACATTCACATGTTTTTTACCTTCAAATGACTTTAAAAAAATATTTCATATTATATCATGTTCTTTTTAAACATAGTTTGGTATGTAAAAAATGTATCAAATAAATAGAATATATTTACAAATAAATATATCCTAAAATCAAACGGTGTCACATTCTACCACATTATATGAGTTTCAGACTCAAAATCCCATCATTCTAATAAAAAATGATGATACTTTTGACACATCATATCTTCATGCTCTAACCTATCTTCCAAGAATTTATGGGTTTCCACAAAAAAATTACCATTTGAGTGGTCTTTTTCAGAATAACTTTCTATCTTTGATCTAGAAAATTTACCAATTATTATACATAAGAGTGATCATGTTCCAGTGATACACCCTCTGAGTTCAAAAACATGCGAGATACAAAGTATGTAATTCCTAAGGAGAAATACATAGAATACAACATGAACATGATATAGATTTGTTGTAAGTTTCAAGTGATAACAAAATTTCTTAACATGATCAAGAATTTTGAATTCAATGTTATATATAGGGTTTAAAATGCCCTTCTCTGAAAATCTGATAGCCTTATTCCATGGATACAATATTAGTAATAGATTATGAGGAACCTTGAATTATAAATCTCACTGATGATTATAGTTATAAATTTTATGTAGACTCTGATCTTCCTTACTTTTATGCCAATAAATTGTAACATTCTCTCTCATTTCTTCATCTAGCTCAAGTCCTAAAAGAGGGATTCATAGGGATCCATTTAAATAATTGAGTAAAGGATATACTTTTTGAAAATTATACCAGAAAAAGGTGTCACTTCCAACCCCCTTTTAAATCAAGCTAGCATGAAATTGTCACATCCTATAGGGTTTTAATGGTCCTTCTAGAAAGACTGTATTTTTTAGAATGGCATGCAATGATAAAGTTTAACTTCTTATTCATGGATTTTATAATAATTCTATAAAATATTGAGGTAAACCTGAAATACAATTCAGATACAATAGAATGTAGTACTATATTAAAACCTAGAAATTCTTTAATGTGTATCCTGAAAATATGACAAGTATATAAATATTATATTATTGTAATAAAGTGTTATAACTTCATAAGGTAATTTAATATAACCCAAACAGAATTGTCCTATTTAGATGTTTTAGAGAGTTTGATGATAAAATCCATGGTAATGATCTCCCATTTCCATTCTTGTCCGGGTAATGGTTGTAATGTAAGCTCGGTATTATATCTATTAGCCTTAACTTATAGATATACCTAGAATCCAAATCCATACACTAGAATAACTATTTTCTTATTATCCCACTATAAATACTCTTTCATGTATCTATA
Organism: Viscum album; assembly: GCA_963277665.1. Classification (NCBI taxonomy): domain Eukaryota; kingdom Viridiplantae; phylum Streptophyta; class Magnoliopsida; order Santalales; family Viscaceae; genus Viscum; species Viscum album. The sequence goes on from OY728123.1 coordinate 1,110,866,599, forward strand.
CATCTTCTTACTTCCAATATGAAAAGAGATTGAAAAACTATGAGCTTCATCCAACATCTCCTTCATCAAGTCTATTACTGATTAACCAAAAACCTGGTTTTTCAATCTCATCATTCTATCATAATCATGGTTGAACTTAGAAGTATTTCTCATATTCTTATAAATTTCAATCCCAATGAAGGAAAAAACATTCATGTTCCTTCCAACTCAAAGCATCTACCACATTGTTCGCTTTCTCAAGGGGGTAGTGTATTGAGAATCCATAATATTTAATCAAATCAAACAATCTCTTATAGTTCATATTCAACAATTATTATTTGAATATATAATTAAATAATTTATTATTTTTCTATATATAACATCTTTCCTAAAAAAGAAGATAATTCCCCAATCTTTTCAATGAAAAAATTACTACTTCTTGCTCCAAATCATGAGTCATGAAATTTTTTTCATGAATTTTTATTTCAATGATGCATAGATATCACCATATCCTTTTATATAAGGAAAATATCATACCCTTCATTTATTAGTTTCAATAGAATGCAGTCTCTTCTCCACTATAGGGTTGTTTGAGAATAGGTTTTTGAACCAAACTTCTTTTCTACTCCATGACATTTTCCTCGCATTTATTTTTCTATAGGAACTTTGCTCCATTTCGTGTCAAATGAGTTATTTAATTAGAATGTTGTGATAAATTATTTATAATGTGTTCATAATATCTATATAATCTAACAAAAATATTAGTCATAGTTATAGTGGTTTTTGAGGCCGCTGGTCAATGACTTATGACTCTGAAGGATCTACTAATATGTCTTTCTATAAGATTATATGACCTAAAAATGAACTTTTTTATCCAAAATAGACACTTGTAAAAACTTTCATTCAAATTCTCCTTCCTCATGATCTTAAACACAATCCTCAAATAATCTTCATGAACTATATCATTTTTAGACACATATAAATACCATTTATAAATAACAACACAAAATAATCAAGGTAGTCTCTAAAGACACAATTCATTAGATCCATGAAGATTGAGGGGGGATTGTTAATTCCAAATCACATTACTATAAATTTATAATGACCATACCACATATTTATGTTTTTCATTGGTATATAATATTTAATAAGCCTTAATTGGTAACACCTATAAAAAGGCCAACATATTAAAATTATTGATCTATGTACAGTTGATCAAACAAGTTATCAATATAAGTTAAAAGACACTTACTATTGATATTGATATTGTTGATTTCAAGATAATAAATGAAAAGACACATTGATACATATTTCTTCTTAAAAAATAGAACAGGTGAAATCGAGTATAACACACTCAGTCATATGAATCATTTATTACAAATTTTCTAGAGTTTCTTATTTAATTACTGCAACTCAATTGGGATAATTCTATACAAAATATTTTAAATATTCATAGCACTAGGTATGAGTTATAGTCAAACTAAACTTTACTATTCAGTGAGATACTAGTAATTTAAATAGAAAATATTTCAACATATTAATAAAAAATAGGCATTTGTTAAATGTTGAGTTTCTAACAAACCACATTAGATAAATATACCACATGAATAGGTAGTAATATGTATAAAATGTAAGAAATTCCCATTTGAAGTTCATATCCATCTTCACACTGATAGAAAATCAGAGGTTGATTTGGAATATCAAATATGGAATCCCTTCCTTATAAATTTATATGGTCTTGAGATAAATAAATATAATAAATTCCCAATATAACATCAAATTCATATATAAGAAGAATAAAAAATATTTATAAGATATATAATCCTACAAACATATATCGAATAGGAGCTATAAACATGAAATAAAATCATCATTCCAGTAGGAGTTCTTATTTCCTACTCAACATCTAATCATAGAGTTGGTGATGTGATATTGTCAGAGAATAATTTAGATATAAAAGAGTGGGTATATCAATAATAAAATATGAAATTTTTTGTTCTATAGTGATCATACGTATAAAATTAACCATGTCTTTATCCTATCTAATTTCAGTTTTAAAAGAAATGTAATTCACATTATCTTTTTCACTTAGGGGTTTTTAGGTATACTTTCCTCATTATCTCTTAGATTAGGTCACTGATTCACACAATTCCCAGTCTCTATGCATCAAAAATATTAAAATTCATTAGTTAAATCCTTCTATTTCCTCTATTTCATTTCCTAAAAAGTTCATCCCTTATAAACATTAAATAGGTAAATGGACATCCTTTACACAATAATACCATTTTCAAGTTCCTTTAAAGAGATTTTTTGAGTTCTTTCCCCCATAATATTTTTCATGCTAGTTGTTAAAATATCATTCCTCGATGGGATTTACAATTCCAGTTTCCATGAAACCCTATATTTTTATTTTTTTCACTAAACCTAGAAGAATAATTAAATTACCAACTCTCTATTTCAACCTTCATTGTACATTGAATAATTTTTTTAATAGATACTAAAGTCTTTTATTTCTAAGACCTTCTGAAGACCTAGATTAAGACCATTATAGAATAAATCAATCTTTTTCCTGGGATATGAGATAAATCTAGAATTTTACCATAAATATTGAGAAAATGTTTCCATTTAGGTCTCAATTGATTCATTATCCTCTAGTTTTACCTCAAGAAAGTCCCATTACATCTTGTTATAAAGAGTTTGAGGTGTTAATTTATAAATAAATACCATATTAAAATATTCCCATTCTATGGTGTTTATTTATTACTCTTTCCATGTGTTCTTGATAAGTTTACACCATTGATGAGCTTCGTATTCAATGTTATAAATGGCTCAAACAACATTCTCATGGCCTAATAATTGAAGAATGAATTTTTTTCCCCATCACATTGATCCATTACATTTATGTTGTTGGATCAAAATACCATAAATAAGGGGCTGGAATTTGTTGAAAAAAAATACTCAGTGGCATGTTTCCCCCTCTTGGGTGAATTCAGAACCTTAACATGGTTAAAATTATTGTTTATATATAAAGTTATTTTAGTGATTATAGGCATAAGATATTTCATCCCAGCTCAAAATAAATTTTTATTATCATGAGGAAGGTAATTTAATTGTACATCACATTCATTATTATCATGATTCTTTTTTCATCAAACCATTAACAAAAATAGAAAAATAAGTAACAAATGTATTGAAAAAGAATAAATATAATAATAAATCATAATAAATTTTTTTTTGTGATCTCTTAATTTATAATTAATTCCTATCTACTTTGGGTAGTTTATGTTTATCCAATGTCTCTTATGGTTCTCCATGTGTTTTTTTAGGTTTTATCATTATATTTTTCATAATAAAATCCCTAAAAATATTTGAACTATATTATTATTCCAACTATATAAATCCAAAAATAATATATATAAATATTCCATAATTATAGATAAATATTCATTACATATCATAATTATACAGTCTCAATGATAGTAACAGTTTATTAAATTTCGATACAAGATACACAATAAAATTATTTCATAAAATATCCTCAACATCTTTTACAAATAACTTTATATTAGTTTCCAAATATACATATAATTATTAGAATATTCTATCATAACAAGAAGATGGAAAATATATCAAATGGTGAGATTAGATTTTTAATAAGGGTAAACAAGGGAGATATCAATCATAATATCATCAGTGGATCACATGGGTGTTATAACCTAATCAATTTCAAGTTATCAAATTAAAAAACTCATTAAAAATATATGATCAAAAACTCCAAAATAAATTCACATCTAGAAGCCTAATAAAAAATTATATCAAATGAGTAATTGTTAATCAAGAGTCATAACATAGATATGTGGAATTATAAGTATAATGAATCATAAATTTTTGAACATTGATATTTTTTATCATATCCATGCATAATATAATGAGTTTATAAATGATCCCTCATATTCATAAATCAAAGTGTGAATATAACTATTCAAAATTATGTACAAACATATTCTTGTGAGCATAGCTCAAAGAAATCACCCTCACACATCAATATGTGAAAATTGATTTCTTCAACCAAGTCCAAACATATCATCATCATATAATGTGATATTAATATCACATTAAACAATTATTTGGAGGGATATAACGACACAATCCATCTCATAAACGTAATCTATTAATATGTTTTCTATAAGGTCGTGAAAGCATTTATTATTTTACTATAGCCTAAAATAAATAAAATAAAACTAGTCTCATTAATATTTCACCATCATAATCAATAACTAATAAAATAAAAAATAAGGATGGAATAATTTAATCATGTCCCCATTGAATCATAAGAAAACTCAAAGGATGTTTTCATATATAAAAATACCATCACTAGATTTCATGAACATTTCATAAAAAAAATAACCTTTTCATTTCGAAATCACTTATTTAAGGTCTAGACCTTTCTAGAATATAAGAGAAAAATTATTTGAAAGGAACAATTTAAAATCATAAAGTGATCTGTAATGAAAAGAGTAGTTGTGATCGAAATAAAAATCATACATGTAAAATATGATAAAACAATGATTCTTTTCACACCTTGGGTAATAATTACCTCATTTCTAAAATTATAAGAATATCATTTTTAATTTTTTTAGGATAAAAATGACTTTAATAATTAATTAGATAAAATTTAAAACATTATTAAAAACATTTTAAATAAAATATTGACATAGAATAAAAATATTCTCATCAAAAGAGGAAGTAAGGTTAATTGTTCTTAAAAACCTTTTCGGGGTCATTAACAGTACGAAAGAGAAGAAAATGACACTATTAATTTAAATTTAAAATAATAAATATAGGACAATAAAATATATAGAGTTTATAGGATAATAAATACATAATTTCTTATAGTAAAAATTCGTCATAGATAATCTCATTCTCATGCCAAAGGAATCATATTTCATCCTACACATAAAAAATATGGTATAAAAAATATTGATTTTTTATAAATAAATTATATAATCATATTCATATATAACATAATATGTAAAATTCCATTAAAACGTCTTATTACACTTTTATTATCAATCCTACTATAAAACAGACATTCAGGTGAAAACCAATATTCTTTCTATGCATGTCTTGATTTAATGGTTTTGATACTTTTACCATGTCCATGGTTTCATAACATATTTAATGTTAATAATTAAATTAGTATAATATTTATTCATTATATGAACATTTATAAATATTCACATAAATAAGTGATGAAAAAATAATTACATCAATTAATTTAGATATTCATATGTATGTACACATGATTGATGTTTCAAATTTTGAAAGGATGGAATAAATGAAAGGTAAGTTTTAATAAAACTTTAAATAATAATTTATGTGCCATAAATATTGTATATATTCTTTAAATTTATCCTTATTACTAACTATGTAATATAGAAATGAAAAATAAATCGCATTGCTTTGTAGAGGTAGTATTCCACATATAAACAGAGACGACGTTATCATTTTCAAATAGATGGGGAGGTATGAAGGGAGAAAATATATTATAATTTTAGAACAATAAATATGTAATAAATTTCACATAAAAACATTAAATCCATCGTAATAACCAAAATTATATGCGGTGGTGGAAAATGAATCATATCGCTATGTGAAATTAGCAGTCCACATGTACGCCCGAGAGGTACATTAAATTCCCGTTTAATAGAATAAAGGTGGAAAATGGTTTTCAAATAATAATAATACATTATTAGTATTATTATTGTATTTTATTAATTATTTTTTATGGATAGAAAAATATTTAGAGAAATTTTATAAAGAATGAAACTTGAAAATGATAAGTGACAATATATTTCTCTTCTTCAGAAAACATCCTAATGATTGCACCTATGTCTTTATTAGGATAGAATTATGATAATAAAAGGCCGATAAGATGTGGGGGGATTTTATGAAAGTGTTTGTGTAGGTTTTTTCCATGATAAAATGCTCTTTAAGTGTGTATAATAGAAGAGATGTGGTGTCTATTTATAAATGAAGGAGAGGACATGGTTAGAATTTTTCATAAGATTAAGATATATTAGCATATTACACAATAAAAATAGATAAAAATGAATTGTCTTCAAATATGATACAATATATTCCTTCAATATATCCATAAAATAGTATTTATAAAAATATTATTTCATTTCAGGAATTGTCAATTTAGTTTAACCACTTGTTAAATCAATATAACCTTTAACATAGTAACAAATTTTCACCTCAGTTACCTTTCATAATGAAAAAATAAGTTTAACTAATTTTATACTATTTTTATTTTTATATTAATTATATAACACATTTTATATGTTTTAATTATTATATCTGGAAGAAATTAATTTTAAATTATCATCTCAAAACATAGTCAAACCATTTTTAGAAAAATGTATTTTTAATCAAACTGTTGATTTTACCCTAATTAATTCCATATAAAAACAATTAAATGGATATAAAAATATAGTTTAAAATGTATTATATAATAATTTAACAAAAATCATTCATTAATATAGATTAATTTTGTTTATTAAGATAGAAATATGTTATTTGCATAATGTTTTTTTATAAAAATATCTCTTTTATGTTCAAATTATTTATTTTAATTTGTAAACAATTAAAAACAAATAATTTAATTTTATACTTACATAGAATATAATATTTCATAATTTATTTAATCATAGTCATACCCACCAGTCCAATGGTTAGTAGATAACTTCCATATTAAATAATAATATTTCACAAGTATATCATGGTACATTTAAACTCCAAGTTACATGTAAAAAATCTATCAAAGAAATAAAATTTACTTTAAGTGAAATATAGCATAAAAAATTTTATGTTAAAAATAATAAAAATTTAATGTGTTGATTTACCTAATTTACAAGACATACTGCTTTTCATATTCTTTAGAGTACATTCATTACCCCTCTAGTTTTCAAGAGCTTACCCTTAAAAGACCACATCTCTCTTAAAAATTTATGTCACACATTAATTTATATTCCAATTACAAAATAAATAGTAAAACTTTTATTTTTGTGTAAAAAGATCTCAATATATTTTATATTGATGAAACACATTTTATTTTTCCTTTATTTGGTAGAATTTTTTACTGAATTGCAAAGAAAGTTACTATTCGAAATGGGTCTCTTTAAAAATTCTCTACTAATAACACACTTGATATTAAATTATGTTTTATAATAAAATAGATCTCAAATATATTTAAAATATGTGTTATCATCACTTAATATTTGTTTCTAGGTCAATTCCTTCTAAATAATCATTAAAAATTCAAGTGAAGTAATTTAATCAATGCCTTTACCTTTATTACATTGAAATGAGGTACATATATTTAGTTTTGAACAAAAATCCACAAAAAATGGGATGTTATTATGAACCATAGTGTGAATACTATGTTAAAATATTTATTCTTCAAATCATTACTACCATATATTTACAATTATTATTTTTACCAATTTAAATATTTTAAATTTCATATCTTGTATATATAATGACATGGTCTTATACCATTCGAGGTGGGGTTTTTTCATGGAAAGTATTCTATAATTACTGAATATAATGTATATTTACATGACTAAAACCATGAAAAATATTTATTTATAAATGTTACCATATAAAATAACAATTTCACTCTGAAATTTATTCTGGCATGGTTTCTTCCTTCATATCATTTCAAATGAAAATTCTACAAAATATTCCTTTTGAATACATTAAACATTACAGTGTAAAATATAGATAACTTAACCTTATTTATCTTTACATTATAAAATATTCTAAATTATAATATTGTATATTTCTAACAAAATTATGTACAATAATATTTCAAAATTCATTTCAAAAAGTGGAGTAAACCATGACGTGTTTTGTAATCGTGGCAGACAACATCTTCATAAAATATTACCTCTCGAACCACAGTATCCTTCGATATATAATTCCTTGTTTTTTTATTAAAACAAAGGATCACATTTAAAAACGTAAGTAATTTTTGTAAAAAAAATTTACAATAATTTTATGGATTTTTTTTATTATAATTTTATAAAAAAATTATATTCTTTTTTATTTGAAAAACAATGTTTTATTTAATATAAATTATTATCAATATATTATACTATTTTATTTAAAATTTAAATTTCTAAATTTTATAATTTTAAATTCAAAAAACATAATTCATTTTTTAGATCATGATGTAAAAATTCGCTAAGGGTGATCTATTTATATTTTTCAAAAAAATTTTATTTTATGTTTAATAGTGAAAATTATGATTTTTACAAATAACATAAATTTTCAGACATAATCGTCATATAATCATGATGTAAAAATTTATGACACATTTCGATTTACTAAATAGGTTTTTAAGGGGTAAAATAAAAAATTTAAATACATTATTTTGAATTTTGAAACCATTCTTCACTTCTTGGAAACTCACTTATATTTTGTTCTGATAAAATACTATTTTGGCTTATTTCCATTTAATTGTGTGGTTTGAATAATATATTTTGTTTTTATTAATAAAAAAATTAAATAAATATTTTTTTTATTCATAAAAGAAAAAAATAATTCAGTATCAATTATATACATGGTTTTGGTGTAAATTCATATTTATGTTCAAAATGACAATTTTTTAAACTATTATTCGTTGTATTTTTAGTAATTTTATTAAAATTAATTTTTACCACCTAGAGAAATTTAATCATAAAAATGGATTATATAATTTTTTATCATCATGTTATGATTATATATTGAGTTCCTTTTTTTGGAATAAAATCACATTACCTAGATAAACCTGTAGTCACCATGTTTAAGGTTAAATGTGTTAAAATAGGTAAACTAAAGGATATGACCACAAATATCAATATATGTTTCTTAAATTTGACCATATGAGTGGATTTTGAAAATATTATAACTTATATTTGAAATTTTAATAATTTAATGAAATTTTCCTTGGAAAAAACATTTATATTATTTTAATGTTAAGATTATTTACAAGACTGTCACTCCTCTCACTAATTAAAGGATACTATAAAATACCCACATATAAACAAACTTTGATCACTTTAGATCAACCAATCCCTTAAAAATTACCTCCCCAAAACCCTTATACACACCCAATAGTTTCTAGTATTTCTAAGTACTAATCAAAGAAGCCTTAATGTGTTTTCAAACGGAGGTTATCCAAAGAGGAGGTATTTTTATTAACCCAAGTAGTTTAATGTTCATTTATTCTTCAATATTCTTTAGATATTCTTTAAAAATCTTCACTATTATACTTAAATGTTATAATTTTAATTTAACAACCATTTTATACCTCATTTATTTCCATTTAGAAATGAAAATGTTGTACATGTGTACATTAAAACAATTTCCTCGTTAATGACTATTTTATTCATCACCACCACATACGTATAGTTAATAATATTTATTTTATAAATTATTACGGTATTTATAAAATAATAATGATTATTTAAAGATAAAAAATTATCTACATCTGTTATAATTCATCCATTGAGACGTCAAAACATTGCTTGTATATACATTAAGACTATCTCTTAAGTAAAAAATTTGTTTTTTTTCAACACTACCTTAAATAGTTTTTTCTAAAAGTGAATTTAATGAAAATATATGTTGTATCTAATTTTATTTATATTTTTGAAATATTTTGGAACCCTTTTATAAAACCATTCACCGTGGTCAATACATATAAGATATTTTGGAAAAAATATCCCTAAAATGTCTGGATGTAACATAACAAATTTAGTAAAAAATGCAGTAATAAATGAAATATAATATCTAATAATTATTTAATGAACACAAAAAAGTTTTTAAATCTAGTAAATAATTCACCTAAATTTATCTTACTGTAAAGTATAAGATGAAAATGGTGACTTGATACTCAAGGTAACAGATTTCTCTTCATATTATAAAATTATCTTCTCTACACACCAATGATTATTTGATATCATTTTAAAATATCTTCTAATTTGTTTAAAATTATTTAAAAAGGAATTTTTTAAAAATTTTAATATGGTACATTTTTTTACATTCTTATAAAGTTGTGAAAATAATATATTTTTTTATCTTTTATCGTATAACATATTTTTCCCCATTGTAATGATCATTATTTTCTATGATGATTCTAATTCAAGTATTAATTTATATAAAAAATAAATTAAATTCCCATTATTTAGTGAATTTTTTATTTTTAAATTTTTATCAATTTAAAAAGATAATTTCACTTATTTTAATGAGAAATTTTGACTTAATTTTTTGTATTGGTTTCTAACAGCGTTATCATGAAAAGTGAATTCTTTAAAATGTTTTTTAAGGTAAAGGTTTTCGTAAATTATATATGATGATGGGTGAGACAAGGACATACCCACCCCCCACCCCCCTCTAATTTATTAGATTATGATTTATTCCCTATAGAAATTACGATTATAATAAATCGGTTATAATCTATTCCATTATAGGTGAAATATGAGTAAATACATGTGATGAATATGATATCCCAAGATAGTTTCATTATGTTTCTATGATTTCTATCAGATTTTATAATTCGTACTTGATTAAATCTTTTCACATATTGTTATGTTTTATTAATTAGTTCAATGTTTTATAATTCTAAAAGTTAAATTTTTTCATGGGTTTCCATTATTTTCAATGGACTAATTGGGTTAATTAATTTTTATATGTGACATCCCAACTAGGGTACCACACATTGGTTCACTGAGCTCATTGGACACTGGACCTCAAGCGCGCCTCCACATATGCCAGAGGCTACCAACTAGCGATGGGGGTCTAATATCGATCATGCAAAGACTATACCATCCTTTTCAGAGTAAAAAACTAGTGGAAAATAAATAATAAATAACCAAAGAAATAAGAAATCATGAACAATACAAGTATAATAAGAAAATGAAATTTGGAAATACACTATCAAAATTGAACAGTAGATATTCTGTAGTATTTTCCATGTGTCAAAATAAAACCCCAGGAATAAGTACACTAAAAACTATCCAGAGAAACTTAAACTATGTCTGGTTCTCTCATCCTTAATCCATCCCAAATCAATCATCTAATATTAGGCATATACCCTTATCCTACACTAAAAACATGATGTTTATCTATGTACTGATCAAGCATGAAAGTAGGGCATGCTTAAGACATTGTAGGGAAATACTAATGGATTCTAAAACAAATCCAGTGAATAATAGTGTATGAACTTCTATAATGAATAAAACAAAACAAATAAAGTAAATGGTTTAAATTTTTAATTATCCTTTATTTAACTACATAAACCATCGGGTTCTATAGGACATCCAAACCACAATACCATCTTCCACCAGTTTCGAAGTCTGCACCATATCACATATTCTATTCAAATATCATTATATCACATGGGATCTGATTATACATTATAATTAACTTCATATACTAGAAAATTGTATCCATAGTCCAATGCCAACTCATTGTTATAGAACATCATGTCTAGCACCTTGTGCATTTTTTGAGCACCTGTCCCTATCCCACAGTCCAGGGGTATTTGGAGCATCAATACTTATCCTATAAAAATATTCACATGCATGTAGTTGGGTCTATATCCCCATGTTCAGCACCCCCTTAGGTATTTAGATCATTAGTCTATGTCCCACACCCCATTCTCAATCAATAACCTATATCACATTAATCATATCATTCAAGGTTAATCAACATTTACCTTCTGTCACAATCCCCATTCAAAACATTTATCAATTAATTCTAAAATTTATTCATCCATTTCAATAAATTTAAATCTCAAAAAATCATTAATTAACTCAATAATTAATTAATATAACTCTCAACCTCAATATCTCAATAATTAATTCATTACTTAATTATTCCGAAAAATATCACAATCTCAACATCTCATTAATTAATTGAATAATTAATTTATAAAATCAAATTTTAAATTTTAAATATCTAAAAAATTAATAATTAATTAATTAATGTGATTTCACAATTAATTACATAATCCCCAATATTCATTAACTAAATCAATAATTATTTAATTTAATTCACAACCTCAATTTCCCCAATTAACCTAAATCTTTAACACATGGAAATTAAATAACCAATTCAATTTTCAATGAAATCTCACAATCATGGAAATTTAAATTCCCACAATTACAAACATGTAATTTAATAAAGACTATGGGATGGGAATTTAGACCTCCTACTTCAGGCTTGACAATTAACAATCTCTAACATATATTCCCAATTTGTGACGAATCAATCAAGAATGTGAAAATAAATGAAATTCCAATCTGAACCCTAGATCCAAGATAAAATGAATAAATATCTAAAAAATATTAATATAGTTATAGAACAAATATTGGATGAACACCCCTCTTTCATCCCAGTCTAGGAGTGGGAGAGGGATAAATATCTAAATGGGAAGAAACTATATACCAGAGTAGTTCAGATCTCCAATTGGCCCTTTGATTTTCCGAGAAAAGAGGTCAGGAAGGCTTGTAATTTATCCAGGAGAATTAGAAAATTTAAAATAGTTATTAGGGTTAAACTATGATTGGTTAGGGGTTATTATGGGTGTTTTTTATTTTAAAAAATATTTTTCGGGTTAATTAAAAAGAATTTTGGGGTTTTTTGGAACAAGTACACGTTTTACCAAATTGTGTTCCTTAACCATGAGCCTCTTCAAGGTGGGTTCATGATTTCTCATTATAGGGAAGATGGTTTTACAAACCATGTGTCATCCATGTGAGTCCCATCTGTTTGGGTTCACAATGTTTGATGGGTTTGGGCGAATAGTTATGGAAAATCATGTGCCAATTGTACACTTCCCTCTTTCTTCCAATTTTTCTCAAATATTCACCCAAACACACCCTAAGAAAAAAACCCAAACAAAATTACTCAACACAAGGTGAGAGAGCACCTATAAATGAGATTGACACTTAACTTGAAAATTTCTAGGTTTTACAATATTTTTACCTTATAAAAACTCACCCTCAAGCTATACATCTAAGATTATCATTGAATATGAGTCAAAAAGATCGAGCCACTGAGCCCTAATTTCCTATTATCTATCAAATCTTATCCTCCTAAACCCAATAATGTTTCCACAATAGATGAACTATAAGCATGGACTTTCCCTGAAACACTTTCTCAATGTGATCTAACACATGTAGCATATGATTCTCAAAGGACGCATCATTTTCAAGATCAACATCATTCATATTGATCAAATGAGAAGATTTGGGATGGTACCAATAATGTTGTGACACATGAAAGATGTTATGCATATCACTGTAACTCTATGGTCATTCCAATTTGTTTGTCACCAGTTTTATTCTCTCCACAACCTCAAATGGTCCAATGAACATATGTTCCAACATTATCTATCACTATATCCTACAGTGAGCCAACCTCAATGACACCTAAAGGAAATCGTGATCACCCTCTTCAAACTCTATGGGTCATTGATATCTATCAGCATATGAATTCTGTCTACTCCAATCCATAGCCATATACTTCTATATCAACATAATATTGCCCATTCTCTCCTACATGAGACTCGTTCCCAACAACATGGACTCACCATTATATACCCTTCATTGAGGCATTCTATATCGCCTACCATAAAGAGACTTAAATGGTTCCTTCTGTATATTTTACTGATAACTATTGTTATAGAGAAAATCCCCCAAATATAGGAGATTCTTCTAAGACAAACCAATGTCTAAGACAAATTCATGAGATGTATCCTCAAGGACCTATATAGTACAATTCAAGTTATCAACCACCTATGGGTAAAAATTCATGCTCTAAAAAAACATGTGTGCCAATCGCCTTCTACAAGGCCTTACTAGAAGGGACAAGTAAAGGATGAGTCGTAGTCTGAAGCAATAGTATGTGGTACCCCATGTATATGGAATACCACCCTAACATACAACTCTCCCAACTGATCCACTAATAAATTCTCTTATACTGGTAGTAAATGTAATACCTTCATTAATCTATCCACAATCACCCAGACAATGTTTTCCTTATGAGGATTCCGTGGGAGACCCACCATAAAGTCCATGATAATGCCATTCCACTTCCATTTGGGAATGAGAAATGGATGAAATAAAACTCCAAGTCCTTGACTCTCATCCTTCACCTATCAGTAGGTGTAGCATTATTTCATGAACCCTATGATCTGCTTTTTCATTCCTAGACACCAAAACATTCCTCATATGTCCAGGTACATTTTGGTCACACCTAGATATACCTCCCATTTAAAGGAATGAAATTCATGCATCAAATCCTTATCCATAATCGAAGGCATAAAGACATCATTCCAAACATATAGGACCTCATCCTCATCTATAGTTTAATCAATAGGAGCATCCACACCATCAAGGATTTCCCTAAATTTCAAACACTTTGGATACTCATAATGTCTATCCCTGATCTGTCTCAAGAGTTTAGACTCCTCTAGAACTAATATGATAGTAATATTCTCCTGATCCTCCAGAACTACTACATGCATCTCAGCAAATAGAGTCATAATATTCCACTCAACACAAGACTCCTGAACTTATTTATCCAATGTTTGCCTATTTAATAAATCAGCCAAAAAAATAATTTCCTTGTATATATACTAGATCAAAATCAAATGACTAATCAACCCATATCCACTATCTAAGATTACAATCTCACTGGGAACTAATATACTTTAAACTCTTTTGATCAGTATATGCATTAAACTTCTACCCAAATAGAGATTGTTGGAAACACTTTAAGTCACATGCCAATTCATCCAACTCAAAGTCTTACATAGGGTAACTCCATTCATATGTCCTCAACTACCGAGACCCAAATTCCCCAACTTTACCTCCCTGCATCAACACTACTCTATGTACGATCCCAGAAGCATCAAAAAACACTATATAATCCTCACATGGTTCATGTAGGATCTTGATTGATGCTAATTTCAACCACTTTTTCAACTCCTATAAGGAATTATCACATTATTTTGTCAATTCAAATGTTACACACTTCTCGGTCAAGCCCAAAAGTTATGCTTCCAAATATTAAATTCACAAATGAACCTTTGATAATATTCATATAAACCCAGAAAGATATGGAGTTTGAAAACATTATGGGGATTATCCCAAGAAAAAAAGGTCTAGAACATCTATGGGTCCACTAAAACATCTTCCTCCAAGATTATGTGGCACACTAAGTGTACCTGATCAATCCAAAACATTCACTTATATAGCTTATTGTACAGAATATTATATCTTATTGTGCATAGAACAATGTCATGATGTTGGTAATGATCTTTATGAGTCTTGGATTACACCAAGATTTCATCCACAAACACTACAAAAAACTGACCTAGGTATGGGTGGAATATTCTAATCATCAAGGGAATAAATATTGTTCTTGCATTATTCAATCCAAATGGCATTATGAAGAACTAATAATGGTAATATCATCTTTTGAATGAATTCCTAGTAATATCATAATATCAAACTCTCAACTGATGATACCATAATCTCAAGTGAATCTTGGATAAAATATAATCTCCCCTTAACTGTTCAAAGAGAACATTGATTTTTGGAAGCGAATACAGATTCTTCATAGCCATCAGGTTCATCATTAGGTAATCGGCACACAAGTATAGAATTCGGTTATCCTTCATATAAAAAATAGTAGAGAACCCCATGGGGATGTACTTGGTTAGATAAACCTCGTATACTCCAACACCTCTAGTAGAGTCTTGATCGCTTAAAGCTCTATAGGTGTCATTCAATATGGTGGAATTGAAAGGGCACAACTATTGTAATGAGATCAATGGTAATTTCCAAGTCTCTCTCAGGTGGAAAACTTGAGAATACCTCAGCAAAACATCCTAAAATCTAGAAACTACAAGTGGAGAGAAATCTTTATTTTCACCCCCATAACCTAGTAACAGACTGGAAAACTGGGATATGAGCTCTCCTAATTGCTGATAAATTTGCACAGGTCTTCTTGCCTAGATATACACTCTCCACGGTTGATGTAATTTTCAACCATAGGAGATGTAAAAGTCACTCCCATGCGGTAAAACTCTATGTGGTCTTGGTAAACCAACAACCATTCCATGCCTTTAATTAAGTGGACATCTAAAATATCAAGGATGTTAGGATACCAATGAAAATTATACTCTTTAACCTTGAGAGAATAGAGTTAGAAAAAACAGATGTCTCCCAACTATACTCCAAATAGTGTATCTATCATTGTAACCTCACTCACGAATTCCACATATAAGATCATACCAGTCACAAGTATTTCAGATAAAAGATAATTGGAGGAAATTGAATCAAATAAGGAACTATATAGCATATAAGATATTAGAATAATACCTCTAACTGTAGATGTCCCATTTTCATTATCCACAAGTGTAGGATGACTGCATGAAACTATCCCACCCCTCTATCATGTGATGTATTTTGATTCACTTGAGATGTGCCACTCTTACAGTAAGGGATCTCTTGCCTAGAAGCTCCACATCCACTACCTCTACTACCCTAAAAAAATAACTCCAGCTTCCAAATTGATTTACTGAAAAATATCCCCTTCACACACTCTGGTTTTGCCTCCATTCTCCATCGCTACCTGTCTATTGAAATTTCATGTAGAACCTCTAGTAATGTACCATCATGATAAAAGATTTGAGCTCCACAGGTGGTTGGGGATAATGTCTACAAAATTTCCCTACACTACTACACTAGTGGAAAAGAACTCACGTATGATCCTGAGTAAATGATCCCTATTTCTAGACACTCTACTTCCCACTACTTAGAATAATGTTTTCATAGTGACAATTAATACTCTCCATTTTTTTTAACTCCTAACAATAAATATGAAACCACTTTTCCACCAATAGAAGCCTCCTTCAAATTCCCCTCCAATATGATATCCTGATTTACTACTTATAAATACTTATTCAGCCGAATGATATTCACTCAGGACTTAAATTCCCACTTATGTCTATATAGAAATTATTTTCCTGAAGTAGCCTTATATGCTTCCAACAATGGATCAAAGCATTGTAAATAAAAAAATCATTTATCATAGTCCATCACTGACATACTCTATTAATTCAGTCTCATCAACTCTTATGTTATATCCTATATGATCATCTCAAGATAAAATTTCTCCCTGAATATTTATTGAAATCCTTTCCACTCCATATTCTTTAGCTACCCATCCCATGATGGGATGTCCAAAAAACTCTTATCTTAACCATCTAGCATGTATGCAGTTCATTTGATTCTCTTCTCAGCAAGAGTCTCCAATTGGTCAAGTATATTCTAGATGGACTCAATCTAGAACTCAGCTACCTCATGTCCACCATCTCTAGTAAATGTTACACAGTGCCAAAAATAAAACCCCCATATAAGATAAACATGATTTTTACTATCATCCCACAGTCCCTTTCCCTAAATTACACAAACCAAGAAATGTTCTCATGTAAATTCTCTCCCACATTCTCACCTGGCACTATCGGTGCCTTAGGTTCCGCTACTAAAGGAGCATCTCCATCCATGTCCTCATATCATCCTCTCAAAAATTTTAATCATGGAAGACTATCCCTGCAATTCCAAAAACACAGCCTTGGTGACATAACAAAATATTAACAAAGTAATGTGGATTCAAATAAGTCCATAACAAGTCATTTCCCTAAACACATTAACACAGTGAAAAAAAGGTGTTATCCATACCCTTTACCATCCTACATCTAGGTCATGGTTAAAAAAGGGTAAAATCATTCCCATATTCATGTTTCTCATGATACAAAAATTATTATAATTTTTAATTAATTTATAATTTTCATGTTCATATTAAGGACATTTCTAGTTCTACTTAACAAGAAAGGAAAAAATATATTATGTTTTACAACAAACCAACACATGTTTTCTCATGAATGCCTAAACTAATGCATATCACAGAATAATGCCGAGTTCCTAGAATGATGCATGATAACTCATCTCTCTTTATATACGAAACCATGATTAAAATATTATAAAATATCATAAACAACAATCACATTACACAAAAATTCCATCACCCAAGGTGTAATAACATCCAACTGTAATAGAATAATACCACACTGGGTACTTTGTCTTTCCCCCATGCATTGGGTAGCTACTGCCATGAATGAGCTCATGTCCTAGGTCTAGCTATTTATAGCCTCCTATATACCTTCCCAAAAATTAATAAAAATTAAAATTAAATGAAACCGGGCTCTGATAATAATTTGTTATGTCTTGACCAAGGTACCACACATAATTGTCTGAGTTGGTTGGCCAATTGGCATTAAGCAAGTCTCCCCGTATGCTAGAGGATTCTGACTAGCAGTTCAGGTCTAATATCGATCATGGAGAGACTATACCCTCTATATGATAGTAAAAAACATGTTTAAAGACAAATAAGATATAACCAAATATATAAAAAAACAATAATAATATCAATATTACAAGAAACCCAAATATAGAAATACACTATCAAAACTAAATAGTAGATATGCCATTTTATTCCTAAAGTGTATAAATGTAACCCAAAAATTAAATACACTAATAACTCACCAGAAGGACCCAAGACATATATGGTTCCCCTATACTTACTCTATCCCAAATCAACCATCTAAAATAGGTCATTTTCCCTAATCCTACCTTGCAAACATGGAGTTTAATCTGGTACTAATCGAGTGTCCTGAGTATAGTGTGATCCCAACAAACTAGGATTCCACCAATGGAGTCTAAAATAAATCTAATCAATAAAAGTTTATTTATTTGTATAAATAATAAAATAAAATAAATAATTGAAATGATTTACTTTGTTCAATTATCTTATATTTGACAGCATAAATCACGAGGTTCCCAAGGACAACCAAACCACAATACCATCTTCAGATCATGATAGTGTCTGAACCATTTCACATATTCAATTAACATATTATATTTTCATAGAGGATTTTATTTTCCATTTCTATTCAATAAATATAATTTCCGATTGAATCTATAGTAAAATTCCAATACAGGGGCGTAGAACTTCATATCTAGAATCTCATGGGTATTTAGAGAATAAATCCCAATCCCATACCCAATATATATTTAGACCATCAGTCCTCATCCCATAAAAATATTATCATGCATGTAATTGGGTTTACAACACTATGTCTAGCACCCCTATGGGTATTTGGATCATTAGTCCATATACCACACCATATTCTTAATCAAGCACATATATCACATATATCACATTATTAAATGTTAATCAACATTTTCCTTATATCACATTCCTCTTTTAAAAACATTTATTAATTAATTAAAAAGTTAATTGATCCATTTCAATGAGTTTCAATATAAAAAAAATATCAATTAATCGACTCAAAAATGAATTAATCTAATTCTCAACCTCAATATATGAATAATTAATTCAGAAATTACTTGTTTAGAAAAATATCATAATCTCATCGAATCATTAATTAATTCAACTATTAATTAATCAAATCTACATCACAATTTTCAGCATCTCATTAATTAATTCAACAATTAATTAATATTATTTATAATTAAATTAAAAAATCCCCACTATCCATTAATTAGTTCAACAAGTAATTAATTTAATTAACAACCTCAATTTCCCAAGTTAACATAAATCCTTAACCCATGGAGATTAAACAATCAATTCAATTCTCAAAGTAATTTCCCAAAAATTTCAATTGAAATTCTAATAATTACATTCATGTAATTCAATCAATAATATATTATTATAATTTAGACCACCTACCTAAAGATTTACAATGAATTATTTCCACTGTATATCCCCTATTTGAGAGGAATTAATCAAAAATGTGATGAAGAATAGAGTTTAGATATGAATACTAAATCTAATATTGAAAGTATTAAGATCTAACAAACCCAGATCTAGATATAGAACAAATGGTGGATTAACACACTTTTGTCTCTAAAGATTAATGAGAGAGAGAGAGAGAGAAATATCTAAATAGGGTGAAACTATATACTCATATGGTGTAGATCTTTAATCCATCCATTGATATTCCATCAATGGAGGTCCTAAAGTCTTGGAATCCTTCCGAGAGCCTCAAAAATCATGAAATTGATATTAGAATTGAAATTTTTAATATTAGGAGTTAATATGTGGTGTTTGATAATTTCAAAACCCATTTTTTATATTAATTAAAAAGTTGTGAAAAATTTATTCAGCAGTTGTGAACAGGTTTCCAAACCGTGTGCCTTAACCATGTGCCACTTCTAAGGGGTGAATGGTTACTAATTTTAAGAAGCATGGTTTGACATACTATGAATTAGATGTGTTAATCTCCGCTATTTGAGTTTATAAATTAAATGTGAGTTTAAACATAAGAAACTATTTTTGGGGAAAATGTGCACTGTAAGGGAGTATCCACATTTTTATTTAATGGATTGAGAAATAATATAAAAATATAAACCTAAAAGTTCATTAGAATATAAGAAAGTAAACTCCATTTTCAAAAAATTATTAATTTTTTTTTAATTTTAATTTTTTTATATCACCATAAATAGTATTCCAAAATATGAAATTGTTTTTTGTTCTCGAACCAAAATACCACCGTCTTTCTCTAATCATTATGAAACTTCTTATAATGATTTATAAATATCAGTATGAGTCATTTGAAGTTTTTTAATCATCCTTCATCAACGAACAAAACCCCAAAAATATCTACGTGGTTTATTTCTATGATAATAAATTATATACAATGGATGAATGATTTTTTTACTGAGTTGTAGTCAGTTTGTAGATATAGAATATTCATTTATTATTTGGTTCATTTATTATTATTGGGATATTTTTTACAATCTTGAATGAACATTTTTTATTATATTCCCATTGTTTTTTTATTATATTTATTTATTATTATATTATAGAGTAAATTATAATCACTCTCTAATAGCCACACATGTTTCTTATTATTGTTAATTTCACATAGGATAGTTATATAGATGTACTGGTGAAACCGTTTCAATAGAACTTGGATATTATTATAAGTGGTTGTGAGGTGATGGAAGATATTTATTTATAGTTTGGAGAATATATCAATAATTAATCCTTTGTATATTTTTATTTTCAGATTTTTATTCATATATTTTAATTTTATACTATTATCATGGTTTTTTATGTTTATTTTGATATATTTTGCGGGTTTGCATACATTTTGATATAGTTATTGTAATTTATATTTTAAATATAAGAATACAATATAATTGATTCCATCCTCATCTCATTGTAAGCATTGTATGTAATCATGATCAGGTCAATTCATATAAATCAAATATTATATTATTATTATACCATAAGAAACAAATTAGACAACATATACCATGAAATAGAAAATTTTAGAATTAAAATAAATTTGAGAAAACCACATGTAATGGTATATGGATTTCATAATACAAATAAAATATAATAGATTGTGATAATATGATGTAAAATTAAAAATTGATATAATTTTAATGAATAAATGGGTGTATCATAAGTTGATATAAAGCATACCACAATATAAGTGATGCAAAATAACACACAATATATTGAGGTTTTATTACACAACATGAAAGATTGAATTTTTTATACAATTAAAGCTTCGTTATACCCAATAATATAGAAAATAATACCATAACAGTATAATATATCTCTTCCATGATAATTGAAATTCCAAATAAATTTATGAAATCTGAGTGGGAACTAATTTCTGCTTATAGGTGGTGATGTCGGCAAGCCATGAAGAAGGGGGCCATTAGCACGGGCATGACACACATAGATGATGATGTAGGAATAATACTGCACTGGGCCTTTGGGCCAGTTTTTGGGGCATTGGTCCATGTAACGGGATTCATGCCCATTGGGCCTTAGAGCCATGTATTAAATAAATAAGTCATGATGGGGGGTTATCCTTTGATGGGGGTATGTCATACCTTTATGTCTTGTATGTGTGGTGTGTGTGTGTGTGTGTTGAATGTAATTTCACCCCCAAGAACCTAATATATATATAACACTTACCATATCATGGCTAAAAGACACGAGTTTATTATAGAGATCTATTAACCACCATGAAATACTAAGTTCAGTTTATGTACTAATAAGATGGAGGGGATGAATCAGTGGTAAAAAATTCAATTTCCTTAATATAAATAAATCACTTTTAAATTTTTAGGTTTTTATCTTTTTTTATTCAAATTTCATCATTTCCTATATGCATCATAAATGTAAAATAAATTACTCACAATATATCCCAGGTATAACCACATCTATGAGATGGTATTCAAAACACGACATGTAACGATGTCGTGTATTAAACCACATGATGCGTTATGAATTACACGACATGTAAGTCATGTCTCATTACATGGATTGTAAATGATTGAAACACGTAATATAAACCTAACCAACTTGTGTTATATGATGGAATTCAATATGTAGAGTGTAAATATCCCTTGTATTGACCCATATAACACATTATAAATTTCACAATATGTTCCTTATGTCCTGAAAACCTCTTACATAGTGTATAATTTAGCGTTACACATCGTGTATCCATGTCATACAGTAGGTGACCTTGGAATCTCTATATGGGATCTTCAACTGTTCTTTTAATGTTCGTTAGTTTGTTGTTTAGCATACAAACACAGATTAAAAAAATTATCAGCCATCAAACATAAAACAAAAAATAGACAGGAAAATAGCAAAACTAGTTTATGAAAATGATCAAATAAATTTTAAATTGTCATAAACTAGAACTTATCTACTCTAATACCAAATAAATACTCCAAGGAACAACAAATAAGTTATTCAAGTTCCTTTTTTTCATCAAAGTTAATTGATAAATGTGAATAAATAGACAAATTTTCCACAAAATATCACAAATTGATAATATGAATTTAATTAATTATTAATTTATGTTAAGAATTACCTCATTCATGTTAATCTTATAGATCAATACCAATAATTTAGCTTATTGCATTGTCACGTAATCAAAGAATCTAATTTTTCATTCCCCTTTATTTATCTATATGTACTCTATGAATATATGAATTGACTTCTTGAAACTCTGGGTGCTAGTGTGGAAGGGGTAAGTTACTAATACCATTCATTATCGAGCAAAACAATTCAAGTGTTATCTCTTTCTTCTGGAGAAGGGATACATGATGATTTCTTTCTAAGGATTAAAAGAATTATAGAGGATATTTTTATGTAGTGTAAACACATATTTATGTGAAATTGATATAATTTAGAATATATAGTTAGGGTTTAATATTTTTTAATTATTCAAAGGCCCATGTCAATTATTTAATCATATTTATTCTCCATTTAAAAATAATAATATAAAAATATTACTATTATTATATTGCATGAAGTGTTTTTATTATATGGTATCTTTTCAAAAAAAATAATTAATATTTATTTAAATTATAATAAATAAAATATGTCTTTTTCATTTAATCTTTAAACATAATTTTTATCCTCCCTCAATATATTATATTCACTAACATTTCATATAAATATTTATATTAAATATCAAGATAACATAAATAAATATGTATTTTAATATATTCCCTAAATTGATCATTAAATATTTATTTGTATATTAACTTGTGAATTATTAAAATAAATATAAATATAAAGGCTCATATTCTAAACATTAATTTCTTATTAATGAATTACTATGATCGACATTTATAAAATAAATATTATTCTAATAACCAACAAATAATTTAATTATTATGTTTACATTCAAAACAATTAAAAATATACTAAATAGACCTAGCATGTGACCATCTAGGTCTCTTTATCAATATAAATAGGTTGATAGATATAATGTCCAATGTTTTTTTATAGTAACATGTCAAGGCACACATAGAGAAAGAAGTAAATTTAAAAGGTACTCAACCCTTCCTACAAATTCTATTGGGTAATATAATCCTTTTATCAACTAACATCTCATCAAGAATGATGCATACACATATAACCACCCTATATGATCAATTAGTCTCTTTTCCTTTCTAAAATGGAATCTTTTATAAACTACATTTCATATGGATTTCATTAGACAATTTATTTGAATAATGAACGGAGATATCTTCATCCAATAATATTGAATAGAAAAATCCATTATTGACCATTATATTAATTTTTTATCACTTATTATGCACCGCACTTATGCTACATCACCATGAGAATATCTATTCCTAGTATTACCCAATGCATCAATGTTTGTGGTTCATCATATATATATATATGAAAAATGGTCACAAATCTAATGACCTATTGACATGGTCTTAGATTATAATATTCAATGACACATAAAACATGTGTAATTACTGTTAGTAATTTCTTACTCATAACCTCCCTTCATGGGGGTCACCAAGAATGAACATAAAAAAGAACAATTATTGTTATCTTATGATCCCCCATAACCTAATAGTTAAATATCATTTTTTTCTTGTAAAATGGATTTTATCTAGACAATTGGAAATATTTAAAAATACCTTCATGGAATATCTATATTCTCATTATAGAGGGTAAATAAAATTAGCAAATTAATGTGATGAATATTATAAGAACATTATCTCCTAAACATTACATATAATAATAATAAATATTTGGTAATATCATTTATATATAATCTGGTAAACAAAATTACAAATAAATTTGGTTCTAAGGAACGAAATCTTGTACATAAATCCCCAACATCCCTAGGAAAAACATTAATATAGAATCCATCAATCTATTAAGGCTCTCTACACAGAATCAAAATAATTGAATTAATAAAGGAGAAATAAAATAACGGAATTTACTAGAATTAAATCAATATAGAATTCCTAAAAAATGGAATATGGTATCTCATATTTCCTCTAGACCTTCTGGTCTTGGTAAATCCATCACATGAAGAAATAAATGATCCAACCATTTTCATATCTAGCCTTAATGTATACCAACACCTCATATTTACTCTGGTTGGGTATTTTATTATGAGGATAATCCATCAGTAATAATTATATTAAAATACCCTAGATAAGAGTTCTATTTACTTATTTATACTACTATTTTAGAAACTATAGTGCTAGAAAATTTGGTTAGAGTAATGTCTGAGACTAAGTATTTAATTTATCTTTCATACCAATAGGCCCAAACTAGAAATAAATATATAAGGGTATAATAATAGTAACATTCTAGATCCACTACATAGGTAACATATCACCTTTAAATCCCTAAATAAATGTTGAAAACTAATGGCTATAAAATAAACATGGAGTAGATTCCTATTAGTGTCCACATATATGTTGCAATGTCGACTATCAAATAAAATGATAACTCCTACCCACACTACCACTCTGTGGATTATTATAATTAATTTCCTCAATAACTACCTATTTTCATGGTAAATTTTTATCAATAACATCTACTATCATCGTCACATTTAATGAATACCTCATTGTGAAATGACTATATTGCCAACATATTTCCCAAAAAAAGAAATTCCAAAAAAATCATCCATAACTCCTTATCAACCAATAAATTTATTAAATACCTACTTTAATAATTGAATTACTACCAACTTTTGGTACTAATCTACTATTATAGGCAAAAAAAGTAATTTCATCCATACTACCATATAATTGATCCCATAACACATATAAATACAAGTCAATCACCCTGAAAAGGAATACACAACTTCAATATTAATTATATAGTAAACTAATATCCATTGTAATTTAATGATCATCCTTGACCCCAATAAAATGAAAAAATCTACACATATTCCAGTATAGTATTTATTTATTGATAAAAAATAGTCTCATTGTATCTATGTGATATTTTCATTGAATCTTTGATGTGATGGATATCTATATCTCACCAGCATCTAAAACAATATTTTAACAAATCAACTCAAGAGATAACTAATACTCCAAAAACAGAACATCATAAATATTTCTCACAAAATAATTATATAATTTCAAGCTGATGAATCTCTAAGAATAAATATATGGAACTGTCTTAATTTTACTAACAAATCCTCTTTTTGAATGAATTAAAAATCAACACAACTTTTGGAATCATCCTGACACGGTAAAATACGATTCATTGCCACCCTAATATTTCACACTACAAATATTAAACCATAGCTATATTACAGTCAATAGACAATCAAGATCATGAAATATAAATGTCACAATGATCATATTCATTACTCGCTTCCCTTGTCTACACTCTATTCTATGAGCATATATAATATATATTTTCTAACCCGATGAAATCATCACTATTTAATATATCAAAATCCATTATAAACCATAGACATAAACCATTATATCAATTCTCTTCCTTGCCAATACTCCACCTGATTAAATAGTGACATCAATAATGACTACAAATTACCACAAACAATTGACCACTAAGTGAAAACTAACGTTAAAGACATAGATTTTACTATACAAAATCATGTTTTATTTTTTTTAAAGTGTCCAAGCCCCATAATCAACATGAATAACCCAAAATCAAAATAAAATTATTTGAGAGTAAAAAATTCATGATATGTCATATACTCAAAAAAATAAACAAATTTGGAAGAAAATAAGACGAAAATATAGTCCACATTGTACTAAATGAAAATGTACAACATAATAAAACATCTTTATCTCCAACTATCCACCACATGTTCTAAAATAATATGGCCTAGAACAACTTCCAACACAATACCCCAATCATAAAATTATTAGGTAGTAGTGAGTAAGAAAAATTAATTTATATGTTCCTCCTTAAAAATACACTTTAAAATGTGAACGAATCCCACTTAATCCACTGTAAATGAAATAGGGAAATAAATAATTTATCTTCTCTCAATTCAGGTCCAATATATCACATATCACTATTATTACATTGTCCAAAAAATAGTAATCATATAATTATAATCTCATCATAAAATAAATAGTATCAATAGGCCCCCATAACTATCTTCTCGCCAAATTCATCTATGAGGGAATATAGAAACCCTAGGAATACAGTATCGCATATGTAAATATATTAGTGGAATAAATATATATGAGGTAATAAAATATCCATTGAAATATAAAATCTTATATGAATAACATGAGGGTCAGGTTGAATGACATCTCATAGTATATTGATGTTGGTTTCAAATTGGTACCCAATACAACATGGATATTATATCTCACGAAGCATAACTTCAGATAGTGCTTAAGAGGAAAATAGAGAAACCCACCTTAACAAAAAATAAAATATATATATATAATGGAATTCTAAAAAATTTCACAAACTTTGGTCTCAATTCATTATAACTATAACATTCTAATTCCAATTTGAATCAATATTATATATTATTTGAAATTTAACATCACATAATGATTATATTACACTTCAAGGGTTTTTGAAAATATCCATAAAAGGGTTATTAATAGATTCAAAATAAAATATCAATATTATAAAACCTATTTAAAAAAACTATAAAAAGTTATTTAGCATTTATATATATCAGAAAAACATCATTAAACGTAATATAAACTCTTAATTTTAAATGAAACTTTTCAACCGTCTTTGGAATACAACATCTGATCACTTATGTGTATTTTCACATCATGTCAAATTCATAAGAATACTATATTTAGATACCCATTAAATTGATATTAAAAAACAAATCATATATAATTATATATATTCTTAAATTCGTAATTTAAAATTCCTAAAAAAGTAATCTAGAATACAATATCTAGTCCACAATTTCCAATAAATGTTCTCTATTTTTATACAATAGTTATAAAATTTGAATAAAATAATTTAAATAATAATGAACTTAATAAAACAATAATAAATTTTGGTTTTTTTGTACCCCATTATGTTAACAAGATATTAATGTTAATTAATCTACTAATAGACTCTAAACCATAATAAATCCACATTAACAGATAAATAAGAGGTGGGATATCTAAATTGGATACCTCATCAATGACATGATCCCACCAATGAGTATTTCTTAATCTCATACTCTAATAATAAATTTCATATCAATGATAAATAGTCACCATGGTCCATAATTATTCTAACATTTTTTCATATTTATATACTCATATGAATTAATTTAGATTCATAAATGGAAATTATGGTTATTAGTAAACCCCAATAGTATATTATATTGATCTCAAAACCCTTGAAATTCAAATTTTTAGGGAAATTATATATCCTAAAAATTTTGAATTTATCTTTTAGTTTATCCTTTGGTTTGAATATGAGAAGAAATTATGAGATTCACATTAGTGTTAAAAACCTTATGAATACATATCTAAAATAAGTCAACATGAATCTTGGATCATGATCATATTTTATATATAATTCTGAATCATAAAGTCTCAATACTTCATTAATGTAAACCCTTAAAACACTATCTATAGAATATTTGTATGTAATTGTTATAAAATTTAATGGCTAAGTAAGATGATTTATTATAATCCCTAAAGTTTCATTTATTTTATAATTATTACAGAGAATTGTAAAAAATTAAATGTGATACTATCCCATTTTCATATTAATATAAGTAGAAGTTTCAATAATTATTTTTCGATTTAGTCTCATACTAAACATATTAACAACCAAATAATATTATTATGAAATTAATAATATTTTACTTAACATCATCTCATAAGAACTTATCAAGAAAATGATCATATATATTTATGCATCAATGGTGTGTTTTGAAATTGTAGTTATGATGATAAACCAATAAATATTTCTTCAATTTTATCACAAATGGCACACAAAATCTCTTTACAAAACTATATACTTTATCCTCATCAATTTATCCTTAGTATTTTTACTAATTTTCCCAACTTAAATGTTTTATATTATGATATGAAATCATGTTAACCCTTATTAATATTTTCTTGTAAATATACTTAGGAAAACACATAAATGTAAATGATGTTTTCATTTTTATAATAATAGGTTCAAGTTATGAACAAACTATACCATTGATCATATAATCACTCACAATTATCATCATGGATTCGATACTAAGATTCATTATTATAGAATTTTACATAGGTGTGTTGAAAAATCTCTTCTTCTTTACTTCAAAAAATTTATCATTTTTTATTGACCATGAGAATTGAACCCCATTACACATGATCTTTGTTCATATTACACCTAATTGGATAATTTGTTTCAATCAACTAATGATTATAACCTTATTTTTTATATAAATACATATAGTAGTTTTATTTGTAGGTATTTTTCACTCTATGGACACCTTAATATTTTAAGTATCAATATATTGTTCATCCATAAAAACCACTTTCCCAAGGAAAATGACCAATTATGTTAAGAATTTGTTCTTGTTAAATTTTATATATAATTAATTTTTGATTTGGGTCTCAAGAAAAACCCATAAATAGTTATTGTGCTTCTCATTTCCCTTATAATAAATAAATATATTTGTATTATAAACAGTCAAATATATATGTAGGTATTCCTGGAAAAGTTTATTCATTTGTTTCATAAATATGGAAGGTAAATATGTTAACTCAAATGATATAAAAATGACCTCATAGTGGCAATAATATTTATAATAAATCGTTATTAATATATAATAATTCCTAAAATGTAGTTGATGGTAACTTGATTTATGATTAATGCACAAAAAATATTTATTACCAAAATTTTATTAAATAAGTTATCAATACATGGTAGCATATACTTCTTATTTATGGTTATATTATTGATTTCTCTTTAATAAATCTGAAATATCATTAAAATATCATAATAATTATCAAATAATATTATTTTTCCCCTTGGTGAAAAACTTGTATTGATAGATATTTAGGCAAAAAAAATTTAAAATTTCTTTTACAACTCTTCTAATTCTACTATATTAACAAAATGTAGAAAATAAACTATTTTTTCATTAACTATAACATAAATAAAGAATCCAAATTTTATTTATAGTTAAAATCATTAAAATTCAACCATATATATTCATTTATTCTTTTAAAATTTATTAATAGCTTACTATTATACTCCCTTTATCCTTTATTATTATTGTATCATCAATATTATCATGAACAATTTCACTAAGACTATTTAAATAGTTTAATTTCCATAATGTCATAAGTGAATAAATATAAACTCTAAGAATACATTTTTTTACTTGTGAGAAATATTTGTAACTTTGTTTCTCTAAAATGAAGTTATATATGATAAATATAAATCTAATATACTCCAAAAATTATATCCTTACACATCATTGGTATAATGAAGAAGTTTTTTAATAGGTTATAATAATGAAATCTAATAAGAATATAACATTTTTGTATGGAAACAAAGTACCACATGGTCTTCAAACATGGAATGGTTTATTAATTTATTAGGATGAGTTTCATTATTCCTGGAATTCTTTAATTAAATAAAAAATTTATTATAACTTTAATGGAATTATGTGGGCACTAATTTATGTTTTATGATCATAATTTTTACTACTACATTTTTAAGTATTTTAATATTTATTATAGTAACTACTAAATATATATATTGATTCCTATAATTTTGATTGAAAAGTCCCTTAAAGATAGTGAAATTTATATGAATAATATCCCATTTACTTACACATAAATAATTCTATATTGCTTTATTCTCTCTTGTACTATAAATCAGGAGCATGGTGGGGACAATATATACAATTAAAACACATGAATTTTTTTTACATACCCTAGGGTGTTTCTTTAAATAATATAAGAATACTAAGAATTAAAACCTCGGTATATTCTCTTTTCCCCATGAAAATTCCTTGTGGTAACACACTAAAATTTTATTTTATATCTTCCCTTAAAAAACCTTGGTTCAAAAAAAATAATTTTCAATATTTAAGGAATTTTAATTGTTCTAATCATATGTTGAAAATGTTTGGGATCCTAAATAATGTTGAAGAAATAATTTTAACCCATAAATGAAAGGTCTAATGTTAATTTATAGAATTTATAATTAGTCTACAATATGTATAAAAATCATGTATTTTAGCTTCATAATGATCTACAATATCTTCATATTTCTAATATAGATTTTAGAGTTTTCCTTCCATCTATTATTTTTTCCATTAAGGTGAATAGTTAAATAGAATTAATATCTTGGACTTATTTAGAACCATGTATACAACCAATTTTTTTCATAGTATTAAAATTTATTGACCAAAAGTGATCAGTATATATTCCCAGGTTACATAGCTCAAACACCAAATTCCCTTTTTATAATCATTTAAATGGAATACAAATATTTTCTATTTGATTAATCTATGGTTATATTCTTAATTTCCTAGTGGTCCTACTAAAATAGAGAGGTTTCAACCTCATAAAGTTAATGAGGGTTTTTCTATAATAAGTGACAATAAGTTAATCCATGAAAGAAAGATAATTTTCCATAACCTAAGTTAACTTCTCTAAAAAAGTAATAAAATAATCAATACTAAAACCATAATAAGAAGATTTATTATTAATGAAATATCAACATTTTCCACGAATATTGGCATGGATACTATTTCAACAAATAAGGGACATTCTATAAAAAATGGCATTGATTAATGAGTTATTGGTTATAATTATTAATAATCCATAGAGTAAAATTATTTCAAATTTTATATTCATTTCTTATATATTTCATATTGAAAACTTATCAAATATTTTTCCAATACTATATTTTTTCAAGAGCTTTAAATTATATTTCAATGATTCCATTATCCATGAACTATTTTCTTTTAAGTCATATTCCTATAGTTTTTAAAAAACTCCATTTGATGAAAACAATAACACTCATAACTCTTTTCATGCAGATTTGATGGTGACTTATTAAATTGATAAAATATTATATAATAGTTTATACAACATCCAAATATTTTCAACCTTAAGATTAAAGATTCATATATTACCATTAGTTTTATTTACAATAAAAATCTTGATTTCTTTATGAATGGGGAAGTATAATAAAATGGTAAACTCGAATTCCAGGTAATGTATATCATATAAAATGTGCTACATATAACTACTCATGATCATGGTTTATATAATATGGGAAAAATAAAAAATAAATATGACTCTACAAAAAAAGGTAACATAATTCATTATATAACAATGAATAAAATAATTATGGATTTAGATAATGTTAAATGTCAAAAGCATATGTTTTGTCTTGAAAATGAAACCCTAAAACTCCACTAAAGCTAGTAATGTGATCAAGGGTAACTCCCAAATCCTAATTATAATAATCCATTGAGTAGTGATAATAATTAAGTGTATATAACACTAAATCCAAGAGGCATTACACATATTGCATAGAAATAAATAAAAAAATGATAATCAAAACCATAATTATGTTATTCAATTCCATTATAAATAAGTAAAACGATTAATGAGTGTTTCACCAATAAGACCAAAAATTGGACACTATTTTTAACTACAAATTAAAAACCCCAATATATAACTCTTCCTACTCCCATCTAGACGAATTCAAAAACCAAATCAAATATCTTTACTACACCCTCAATATGATAATGTATGTTTAGAAAATAGAAAATAATAGTGTGAGTATATAATTATACCCAATAGTTTCATCCTAAAAAATACCACGTGTAACACCCAATGATTTTAAGGTATATATCTTCTTGAATAAATTCAATTCATTCTATATTTTATATTGAAAAAAATTGTGACATACAATTAAATAGTAACTTGACCATTGGAATAGTAATGAGAAAATTAGGAATAGTAATCTGAACAAAAGAATAGGAACCTTACTTATGAAATTATAAAGAAAATTTATGTATCTTATGCATGAAAATATGATATATTTATAGCAGATAATAAGCAAATAAATATATTAAAAATGATAAATTAAGTGTTAGTATTTTTTTGAAATGTAAATGTCTATTTACATTTTTACAATTAAGAATATAATTTAAAAGATAGTTTTTTATTGAAAGAGATTCATAAATTAATATTTATTTTTCTCTATGATTATAAGGCAATTTTATAGACCCTGATTAATTTTTCAAATTTTAATAAAATCAGTTATAATTTTAAAATCGATATTTTTCATATAAATAATGATTTTAATGAAAAATTAAATTTATCATATTTATAAAATTATTTTCAAAAACATGAGTACATTTTTGAAATCCAAGAATTTAAAAATGATTAAGGTTAACATTTTGGAGTTTTCTGAAATAGTTTAATTTTATTGTGAATAGTGAAATACGGTATTTTATGGTATTAGCAAAATACATGAATTATTGAGTCATTAATGATGTATTAATTATGTAAGAACCATTATATAAAATTATCCTTCCCTATTTGAATTAATTATTAATAATAATAAAAACTATTTATATTCTTGTGCCAAAATAATGAACTAATGAACAAAATAAACAAAGAACACATCTATCCTCAACTATAAATACCACCCCTCACCACCCCTTCTCCTCACACATTCTAAGACTTGGATATTGTCGATTTTTTACAATACTCTTACCAATTATCTCCCCCATGTTCAACATCCCATGGTCTCACCAAATTAACAATCCCAATCCCCATAAAGAGCATCTCAAGGATAATAATTCAATAGGTAAAATCCTCTTTCGTTCAATTTTAGATACTTCTAATTACATTAATTTTATTATTCTATCCTTATATACTCTATCCAAAAAAATTAATCACTATAGTATCCTATTTATACAATAATTTTATTATTATAATGTAATATTCATCATCATAACCATGCATCTCCCCTTTTTATTCTAAAATTGTAAACATCATCCGTGATGTGCCAGTTAACCACCATTGTGAACGATGCAATATTATTTTTCATTTTTGCCTTCAATTCTGGTAATAAAAAAATAAATATGGTTAAATAAGATGTTGTTAAATAGTTTATAAGTTATATAATGGTTTTTAACCATTATATATATGTAATATTAATTAATGAAAAAAAACTAGTTTGTAATGATTGAAAACGCCAAAATAATTTAAAAGGTTATCATTAATGTTTTATCAAATGAATCATCCTCGTATATAAGAAAAAATATTATATTTTAAAATTTAATATTAAATAAGTTAATTAATAACATATAATTTCAATTTTGGATAACTATTCCAATTTTATATAATCTTTGATATATGTATACAAGTGAACCAATCATGAAATCCAAGGAAACAATCACTCATGAATGACAAAATTGAATCTTATGACTCATAAAAAAGGAAATAAATAAACTTAATAAAATTTTAATTAATAAAATAAATATTTAATAGATTTCAGATAAAATTATTAATTACTCTAATTTGATTATCTAGGATATTAAGTGAAAGTTCATAACAATTTCTGACATAAGGTAAGGGATTCTCTCTAAACCCCCATTTTTTCATTGGGTTTATTTTTCTCTCTATTTACCTAAATTTAATTATTACTTATTCTAATATAGTCCTATTACACTATTTTTTCAAGTTAAAAACATTTTTACCAAGCACAATTCTTCTTTCATTGAAGATTAAATACGTGTTTTATGGTTTTCATTTCAATGTCCCCTAATAAGCAAACTGATTTAAGGAAACTTCCCAATTTCTTACCCATTTTTAAGTACACTCCATAATTTATTTTAATCCACACATATTTTTATAAAATTAATATTTATATCATGGAAAACTATATTTTACCATTTCTTTTTTTATTCAAATAATTTTCATTTTTTCATTTTAAAGAATATTTAATATTTTACCTTAAACCACACTAAAGTGGCATATTTCTAACATTTCTTAAAAACTATTTTTACATGTATTCACTTCATTAGGAAATCAGTTATCCTAATTTATACCTATATTTACTTATGAATTTCTAACTATGATTTAAATTCATTATTTCTTGGATGCTATTATGATGTCTTGTTTTTGAATTCCTTATTCACCACATATTCCTTGTTTGTGGTGTTTGTATAATTCAATATTATTTATGATCTTCATTCATTGATTTTTTTAAATATAGATATTTCTTGTATCATGGATATGAATATTGTCTTATATGTATACCATTTTTATTTATAGTTTTTTCTTTGAATGTTTTTATTGAATTGATTCTATGTATTAAGAATGATTTTACTTGCAGTGATGGGTGGGGACTATTATTATATATCCCCTCAATGCATTGAAAAGTCTCATCATAAAAAATAGTTAGTGAAAACCCTTCATGATTTCTTCTATGTAGAATTAGATGGGTGTCTACCCATAGACATAAACTGCCTTGATGGTATAATGGTTCCTGCTCCAGATATATGACGTCCAAAAATTAATCATTTTCTTTATTTAGTATTCAGTCATTATATTATAGAATATTTTCACTATAAAAAAATATATGGATGAATTTTTATTATTAGTTTACTTATAGATTTTTTTCATTTATTTACCTTTCTATAGTTATTATTCTTAATTTATTTTGATTTTCTTATTTTTAATTTATGTAAGCCTTACTGAGTGTTTCATCTCACCCATTTATTTTTTTCCTTCACTAGGTTATTAATATTTAATCTTTAAATAAGTGTCCATGATGTATTTTATTTTCATTTTTTTGTGTTTTATGATTAATTACCCATATAATAAGGGAACAATTTACGTGTCAAGTTTTTCAAGAGTATTAAATATATCTAACCTTTGTAATGTGATATCTTTTATCGATTATATTTTAATAAAACACCCATAAACATTATCCTACTGGGTTGACGATTTTATAGTTGGTATCAGAGAATATTTAGTGGAAACTTGGGAACTATATGCTAAATAAACATTAGAAATGTAATAATTCCTTATAGTAAATGTTTTTCTCCATATTCCTGATGATAATGAGATAACTTAGTGTGCACCATTATTTAGTGATGAAGCTCAATATAAGATAATGAATAAATAATTACATACAACTTAGGGATTCCTTACTAAGAAAGACAAAACATTTAGTGTTGGAGTTGCGTAGATCATGACCATATTATGATAGCTTACTCTGGTTTTTAAGAAGAACCATACTTCACCTATGTTGGGTCGTTTCATGCGGCATAAGATCCCATCTTTTAGTGGTACTACTAATCTCTTTTTTATAGGCAATGGATCAAATCCCATGAAATTATATTTTTTACATTGATATTCAATGAAAATGAAAAGGTAGTACTATCAGTATACTATCTCCAGATACTTGTTAATCAATGGTGGCCATTAATCTAAAATACTAAGGAAAAATATGAAATAAATTAAATGTAATGGACAAATTTTAAATAAATATTTTTGGAAAAATATTTCCCTTTTGAGAAATGAACTGAAATGAAGGGAAAATTCCTTAGATTATAGAAAAAGGAATAAGAGATTGTTGCATAGTATGAGTCAATGTTAAAAAGAATATCTAGGTATGATATAGATTACATACACGAATTTAAAGACAATATTGATCATTTCTTTGAAGGTCTTAATCCATGTCTCTAAAGGGAACTAGAATCTTAAACACTTTATTTATTTGATGAAATAGTATTAATTTCCCTAAAAAATAGATAGAATATTTTATATCTTGTATGTTTAAGGAATATCATGAGAATAATAGGTTTCATCATCGCCATAGAAAAGGTGAAGCATCATAGACGAATAGGGGAACAAAGAAATTCCCATTATGTGAAAATTATGGAAAGAATCAATCTGGGAAATTCTTGAAATCCATGGGAGTTTTTTATAATTGTGGAGAAAAAGGTCATCCAAAAAATGCATTCAAGGGAAAGAAACAAATAAATTATTTTTAATTCATAATCTATAATAAAATGGAAAATTATTCAAATCAATTCCCCAAGAATTAAAATAATCTACCACAGAAGAGTCTGAGGTGAGATTTCAAAGATTATGTGATCATTACAGTTGAAGTAGAAGTACCAAATGATGTGGTGGAAAGTAAAAAAAATACTATATTACTGTTTATAAAATTATTTATTTTATTTTAGATCATCTTAATCTTTTATATCTACCCAATTTTTCATGAAAATTAGATATTTCACTTTTTATTTAATATGGGTGTTTTCAGTCAAAACACCTTGGGGATGTCTCACTGTAACAAAAATGTGTTGACAGGTTCCCATTACAGAATATAAATGTTTTTTATTTGATAAAATTATCATCATAACTATGTTTTAATTTGACATAATACATAGTAAGGACTTGATTTCAAAATATGAGAAAAGAATTTATTATAATAAGAATGAAATTATGATTTTCGAGGAAGATGTAGAATCCATCATCTTTATAGAAGAAACCTCGTCATCTAGTTCTTACCAAGATCCACTCCAATAACACTAATGAATGTAATTCTTTTGTAGGAAGATAAAAAAAACTTATTGGGATAATGAAATTCATCTTAAAATTTTGTATTTAATAATTGTATATGAATATATTAATGTATTTCATAAGGAATTACATAGACACCCCATAGAGTGTGACGTTGAGTTTACCATTGAGTTAATCCTTGATACAATACCAATATAAAAGAGACCTTATATAATAACCACTATAGAATTAGTGGGCTTAAAGAAATAACTAGAGGAGTTGAGTATTAATGGATTTATTCACCCTAGTGTTTCTCTATGGGGATCTACTATTCTCACTGTTAAGAATAAAAATGGATCCTTGAGGCTATGCGTTGACTATATAAAAAAATTCTATTACAAAAAAGGGAAATTATATTTTTCCTCGCATAGATGATTTATTTGATTAACCTCTTAGAGATAAGTATTTTTTGACGATTTACCATCATTCTAGGTATCATCAATCATCAGTGAAGAAGAAGGATATTCTGAATATATATTTTTGGAAGAGGTATGGACATTATGGGTTTATAGTAATGTCATTTTTATTTACTAATATACCCTCTAATTTTATAGATCTGATTAATAGTATATTCAAAGAAAATCATGAGGATTTATTGTGGTATTCATTGATGATATTTTAGTATATTATAAAACATATGAAGTTCATGAGAATAACTTGAATATCATTATTTATACTTTCATAAGGAAATATTTATTTGGTAACTTTAGAAAAAATAAATTCTTGATTTTGGAAATTTCTTTTCATGGCTATATATTCTCTAAGGATGGAACCTGAGTTGATCCCATGAAGGAAAAGTCAATCCAACAATGGCCTACACTAATGAATATAAATGAGGTATTTAGTTTTATTGGTTTAGAAGGTAACTATTGGAATTTCATTCATAATATTTATCAATTGGCTAACTCGTTAATCAAGATCACACATACATAAAGGGATTAAGTTTGTATAGAAAAGAGAATGTGCATAATGTTTTTAAAGATTGATGAGAAGAGTAGTAAATGCACCGATTGGGGCTCTACCATCATAAAATAATGATTTTATGATATAAAATTATCTATCAAAGAAATGGATGGGTTGTGTACTTATGAAAAAATATAAATTTATTATATATGCATTAAGGTAGTTGAAGACTCATGAAAAAAATTATCTGACTCATAATCTTTAGTTATCGGTCTAATATTTTCTCTTAATATCTGGTCACGCTATCTCTATGGGAAAACATGTGAGATATATACGGATCCCAATAGTTTGAAATAAAAATTTACATGGAAAGAACTCTACATGAGGAGAATAATATGGATTGAGTTACTCAATGATTATGATTTCTTAATACACTACCACCTTGGAAAAGAAAATAAGGTAGAAGATGCATTATGTAAGAAAGATCATGGACTTTATACCCAAACGATGTTTTAGAAAGATATTATTTCAATTTATTTTGTAAATATGGATATTATAATTGTTAATGAAGTAGAAAAATCACTCTTTTAAAATTTTATCTAAACTATTTTTAATATAGAAGATAAAAAGATATCAATTAGATTATGAGAATTTTGAGAAGAAAATTAAAGCAGTTAAAGATGGAAGATTGTTAGATTTTTTGTATGGGGATATAGTTCTAAAATTTAGAAATATGTTATCTATTTCATTTATACCCAATATAAAAATTTAACTATTATATGGTGCTCATAGCTCAAATTTTTCTATACACCCAAGTCGTACCAATATATATATAGATCTGAAATAATATTTTTGGTGATATAACATGATGTAGGAAATTGTTGTGTATATGTCTGGATTCCATGCCTACCAACAAGTTAAGGATAAGAGACATCATCCTAGAGTATTTGTGTAGCCTCTAGCTATTAATATGTGAAATTTGGATGACTTTACTATAGACATTATCATTGGATTACCAAAGATGCCAAAAAAACGATACGCTATGGGTTAATTATTGATCACCTTACAAAATAATCACATTTTCTAGCTATAAGATAATATTTTCATATTGAGCACCTAGAAAGACTCTATATAAATAAAATTTGAAGACATCATGGTGCACCTTTATCGATTGTGTCTAATCAAGCTCCTCATTTTGCATCAAAATTATGGAAGAGTCTACATAGGTCCTTTGATATTGAGGTTTATTTGAGTACTGCTTATCAACCACAAACAAAAATACAGTATTAGAGTAATATTCAAACACTGGAATATATGTTTATATCAAGCTCTATTTACTTTCATGGTATTTGGGATAAGTATTTACCTTTGGTGAAATTTTTCTACAACAAAAGTTTCCACTCTAGTATTCAAATGGACCCATATGAATCATTATATGGAAATAGATTTCATATTCAAACTTGTTGGGATAATGTTGGTCAGATGAAACATATAATCCCATAACTTATTAATGATATAATGACAAAGGAAAAGACAATTCTGCCTCATTATAAAGTATCTCAATGTTTTAAAAAGAGTTATGCTCATAACTGTAGGAAGGATTTTGAATTTCAAGTAGGATATCATTTATTCCTAAAAGTATCTCCATAAAAGGGTTTCATAATGTTTAGTGAGAAAGGGAAACTAAGCCCTATGTATATAATCCAGTTTAAATTTTTATAACAAATTGGAGTTATAGATTACTGATTAGAAATTCCACCAAGTCTCTCCAAAGTTAATGATATGTTCTACATATAATTGTTAAAGAACTACTGGTAAGACCCAACACATGTAATCATCTAGCAGGAAATAGAATTAGAACCTCACTTGTCTTACTACGAAGAGCCTATCAAGTTTTTTTTACCCAATATAGAAAGTTTTGAGAAATTGGGAAACTCGACCGGTAATGGTTCTTTGGGGAAACCATAACATGGAAGAAACTATTGGGGATCTTGAGGATGTTGTGAAGAAGAACTATACACATCTGTTTAGAAGAAAATATTCATGAAAATTTTGAGGATGAAATTTTCGAAGGAGGGATGAATATAACACCCCAATATGTTGTGATATGTATCTACTTAAATATATTCAATTCATTCGATAGTTTACATAGCACAAACAAACATTGATATACAATTTTATAGTAACTTGACCATTAGAATAGTTATGTGACTACTTGGAATAGTAAAATGACTAATCGAATAGTAACCATACCAATGAAAATATAAATAAAATTT
Organism: Viscum album; assembly: GCA_963277665.1. Classification (NCBI taxonomy): domain Eukaryota; kingdom Viridiplantae; phylum Streptophyta; class Magnoliopsida; order Santalales; family Viscaceae; genus Viscum; species Viscum album. The sequence goes on from OY728123.1 coordinate 1,110,907,286, forward strand.
AGGTATCTTATGAATGAAAATATGATATATTTCTATCAAGGAATAATTGAATAAATGTATTCAAATGAAAAATTAATTGTTGGTATTTTTTGTGAAATGTAAATTTATGTTTACCATTTTATAATTAATTTAATAATTTAAAAGATGTTTTATATTCATAAAATAGATTTTAAATCAATATTTTTTTGTATTTTTATTATAATACAATTTTGTGAGGCCTTAATTTATTTTCAATTTGTTATAAAATCAGTTCTAATTTTAAAATATCTATTTTTTTAATAAATGTTGATTTTAATTAAAAATTAAATTTCTAAAATTTATAAAACTAGTTCCAAAAAATGGAGTGAATTTTCAAAATCAACGCATCAAAAAATGTTTATATTTAATTTTTTGGATTTTTCTAAAATATGTGATTTTTTGGTGAATAGTGAAATATAGTATTTTATGGAATTAACTAAATACATGAATTATTCAGTCATTGATTATGTATAGATAATTTAAAATCCATTATCTCTAAATAATCTTCTATTTTTACTATAACTTGTCACCATTATTTAAACTATCCATAATCATCATCTAAAATAATAAACTACTGAATAAAATAAACAAAAAACACTACTCTCCTCTACTATAAATACCATCCCTTATCGTCACACATTATAATCCATGGAGACTTTCTAATTTCTAAAAATTTATCTTACCAATTATCTCCCCTATGTCCTGGTTCCCTTTTTCTCACCAAAATATCAATACGAATACCATAAAGAAGGTTCCCAAGGATAAGAATTCAAGATGTAAAATCCACTTTCATTTTATTTTGACTTTTTCTAATTTCTTTTCTTCTTGTATCACCTTTGTATCTACTCTGTCAAAATATTAATGATGACTCTAGTATAAAATATATACTATTATTTTGTTATAACAATTAAATATTTGTCAACAACCCCCTTCTCCTCTACCTTTTATACTAAAAATGAAAACATCATATGTGATTTGTTGATTTACCGCCATCGTGGAAAATGCATTTTCATTATTCATTACTCCCATAATGAATGGAAATAAAACCATTATTTTGGTTAAAAATTATTTTATTATACATATTATGAGTTATATAATTGTCTTCAACCAATATATATGAAAAATATTAATTAATAAAACAAAATCAGTTAATGATGATCAAAACAAAATACCAAAATAATCTAAAAGGTAATCATTAAAGTTTTATCTAATGAATCATCCTCATATTTGGAAAAAATGTTATTTATAGTAATTTAATGTATTTTAACTTAATAAATAACATATATTTTAAATTCTAGATAACTATTCCCATTTTCTGTGATCTTTCAAATATGTATAGAAGTGACTGAATAAAGAAAACCATGGAAACAAACACTCCTGAATGATGAAATTGAATCTTATAAAAAATTAAAAAATGAACTTAACAAAATTATAAAAAAATCAAATAATTTTTTAATAGGTAATGAATTAAATTATTAATGAATCCAATTTCATTATCCATGAGATTGTGTTCATGTGAAGAACACTTTTTTACATGAGATAACAAATTCTCTATGAACCTCCATTTTTCATTTTGATTTGGTTTTATCTCTCTTTATCCGAATATAATTCATAATTATTCTTATATAATTATCCTACATTCAATTTTTATTTTCCAAACATATTTATCTATCATAGTTCTATTTTCTTGGATGGGGAAATACATGTTTTTACGGTTTCCTTTTCAATTACTCCTGATAAGAAAGCCTAAATTTTAAGAGAACTTCCAAATTTCATTCAGGTTTTCAAGTACAGTCCATAATTTATTTTAATCCAACAATATTTTTCTAAAATCACACTCTTTATCATGAAAAACTACCTAGTTTCTTTTATAGTTTTATATAAACAATTATTCTTTTTTAAAAAAAATTGTTAATATTTTTCCTTAAACTGCACAAAAGTGGCACATTTCAAATTTTTCTGAAAAACTCTCTTTACATATTTTCACATCAGATGAAAATAATTTATCATGATCTAGGACTATATTTTCTTATGAATTTTAATGTATTATTTAAATCCATTCTCTGATGAACACCATTATGATATTCCATTTGGTTATGCCTTATTCACCAGTTATTACTTATCCGTAGTGTATGTATACTTCCATTTTATTTACGATTATCATTAATTGAAGACATTATTAAATATACTTATTTATTATATCAGGGATATGATTATTATCTTAGATGTAAACCATTTTTACAAATGGTTTTTCTCTAAATGTAATTATTCAACGGAATCTATGAATGAATAATGCTTTGGAAATATAGGGGTGGGTTGGTCCCAGTATTATATATCCCCTCAATGCATCGATGTCTCTGATGAGAAAAAACAGTTTCAAAAATACCCTTCATGTTTATTTCCAAGAAGAAATAGATGAGTTTCTACCCACATAATTTAATCAGATTGATGATATAGTGGTTCATCATTGAGGTACATGACCTCCTATAATTTATCATTTTCATCATTCAGTATTCAGTAATTAATTTCTTTGATATTTTCTCTTTAAAAAATCTATGGATGAGTTTTCATTCACCTTTTATTGATGGAATTTGTTTTTTAGTTATTTACCTAACTATAAGGACTATGCCTTATGAATTTTTCTACACTCATTATTGATTCATGTAACCCTTACAATGTTTTTGAGCTCACCCATTTATTGTTTTCCTTCCCCATGTTCTGAATATATAATATTTCAATAAGTTTCAAGAAAGCAGTTTACTTTCATTTTTTATCTTTTATGTATGATAAACAATGTAATATGGGAACTATGTATATATCTATTTTTTCAAGAAAACTAAATGGATCGATCCTTAGTGATGTGATCTCTTGTATCAATTCTATTGTAATAAAATAACTAATCACTGTGGGACATTGGGATTGGTTTTGTTACACCATGTTATGAGTGAAAAGAAATATTAATTCCTTAGTGAATGACATATGTTATCACTAAACTTTTAAGAATGAAAAAAATAAGAAAACAATAACACAATTTACCACCACTACATGTCACCCACCACTTCATTCACATCAACAAAACTATTATGATACACCCAAGGTTGATATCAAAATTTCATGTCATCTACCAATATAATGTTGTTATTTCTAACCACAAAAAATAAATATCAATGTAATTATAAACATATATCCAAAAAACAACAATTATATAATTAAATTAACATAATAACAACAATAACATCTATATTTATTGTGTAAATTCCAAATCACACTAATTACCCACTTATAAACCTATAAAAAAGTTTAGCATAATACTATAATATAAGATTAATATCATGAAATAATAATAATTTTCAATTATTAAAAAAAACCTAAAACAATAGAGGAAAAATCATTAAAATAATACAGATATAAAAACATTTTCTAGCCTGGATTTTCACCACCTAACCTCGATACCATTATCCATATTTCTTTATAAAAACAACCTCTATAGATCACTATAAAACCATCCTCCCAAATAGAGCCTCACTTGATAAAAACCATATAATTCGTATTAGCTATGGTTTCTACAATAAGCCTCAATTACATTAATTTTCATAATTAATAATCTCTCATTTATGTTATTTTATTCAATACACTAATTTAATATAATTCGTCAATCTAATTTCCATGATTATTAGCTTACAAAAAAATCATATTGTTTTTTCAGTTGAATTCTCACTACCACACATATTTTATTTATTTATTTTATTAATTATATTACTTCATGTGATTGAAATCAGTTTTCAATCACCACATCAACCAAAATATACAAATTCTCTTAACATATAGAAAAAGGTATAAGTTGGATTTTTGTAACTCAATTTTCACAAGTTCATAAAAGTATTTTCAATATTATATTTTTATTTTTACGAAGGTTTCTAAGTTTTTTATATTTTCTGTGCAAAGAAAATATATTGTTTTCATCCTTTATAATAACCGATATTAAAAATATCTTTCATTAGATGTTTCTTAAAACATTAAAAATGTTAGTGGCTGATTATTTTTTTCAATTAATTTACTTCAATACATCATATATACTTAATGGAATATGTTGTATATATTATTCAATGTAATTTTTATTTGAATATGATATTGAAAAGCCTAATAGGATGTAAAAATAGACAGATAATCCACATCTAATATTTATTAATTATAGTAAAATATCGTATTCAATGATGAGTATTATTAAAAATAAGTATTGAAGTTAATAATCCATGTATTTAATCTATAAAATGATGTTTAATAATAGTAACATTCATTTTTCATTTTTTTATTAAAATAACCAACATTAAAAATTAACTTTGTTATAATTTGTTTAAAAAGATACTAAATTCAAAAATTAATGAAAGAAACAACAATAAAGACAAAGTAAAAATTCTAAAATTACTTCCATATAAATGTTATGAGTATAAAAGAAATTCAATTTCAAGGTTTCAATGCCAAATCTTTAACACACACACACACACATATATATATATATCTGTGTGTGTGTGAACTAAAATTTTAGTCTCTTTCTAGTGTTATATTTTCAAAAAAAAAATTCACCTTCAATGGATATGTGGGGAACAAAAAATTTAACAGGTTATATAATTTTACAAAATAAAACTAAAACAACATAAAAATTCAAAAAATGAAAAATAAACTTTGAAAAATATAATCAAAATACTAAAATAATTAACTACCTTGCCCCTAATAGAAAACTGTCACAAAATAAGTTATTGGTATGGAGGACAACAATGTCATTGAGGAGAATTGTTATTGGAACATTTCTTCATTCAATAGTCACCTATTAAAATAAACTATTATTAATTTCTAAAGATCCAATGTTTATAATCCATGAACTATAGAGGTAATAGAGACCACTTGATGTCGCTACGAGATGGAAGCACCACAAATGAAGATATGGTGAGTCATTGAAGATAGACTCTATGAAAATAATGAATATGGTCTTCCATTAAAGCGATATAATATACAACTAAGAGTACATCCAAAGAAAACTATTATTGAGAAGTTTGGGAAGAATAAATCAAACTATATAAAGGAAACATTGTAAGGGAAAAACTCCACATAGAAACATCAACAAAACTAGAACTATCTGAAACCATTACATACAACAATTCTATTAAAATTAGGGATAGTATACTAACTATAGATATTTGAGAACACTTGTAACTGGTATGATATATTAAAATAGATCAAATAACCCAATCTTAGAAAAAAAATCCCAACAAATAAGTTACTTGGATGATGATAAAGCTACTCAAGATTCATCTCTGCTGACCTTTCCACCATTTTGGAAAACAATGAGCTCATAATCAAGATAGGAAGGCATTGGTCTGAATAAGGTATTACAATCACACTATAGGCTGGAAGAATCATTGATTGTACCAAAGGCATCCATCGAGGTTGAATTTTGGGATGAAAAAGGAATATATATTCTATATGAAGGACTATATCCACAACTACACAAACTCTAGGAGAGATTGATACTCATTATATTGAGATGTAAATCTAGGCTTAAACTAAAATATCCTAAGGAATTCAATTTGAATAAAATTTATTTAAAAATGATGAGGCGGGAGAGCTATAAGAGATAAAATAAATTCATATATTATGAGATAAGAAAATAGCATGAAATGAAGAATAAAGAATTTTTAAAATGATTGGAAAGTAACATCTATCAAGGAAAGGTGGATCACCAGAGATTTATAGGGGATTATATAGATATGTAGAGGAATAGTTCCAAATTAAAATTTCATTAAATATGAAAAATAATAGTCTCTTATTATATATAGATAATTAATCTCATCAACATGATATGAGTATGTGTCATGTATATGATTCACTATATTAAAAAAATTAATAATTAATTTCAATATAATGATACCATATAAAAATTTATTTTTTTTTGAAAAAGATAACCATGTCAAATCATAAGATTATTCTAGTTGTAATTATTTCATATATAAAAACAACCAAATAAAACAAACATTAAATAACTCAATATTGACGATGAAACTACAATTTAAAATCATAAAATAAATTAAAAATAATATTCTAATAAGTTGTTAAAAACTACTTATAAAATGAAATTCCATAGTGAGTAAACATATTTGAATTTTCTTTCCCAACTTTTTAACAACTTGTTAGGGTGCTTCGCTGATTAATTTAAATATAACAAAAATTATATAATAAAATTAAAATTTAAAATAATATATTATATTTAAAATAATATAACTTAATACAACACTATTTCTTCGAACCTTTCCCACACATTACTAATTATAGATCAAAAAAATATGTACTGATTTCTTTGAGATATAACAACTACATCATCGAATGGGTACCAAAATAAAAAATTTGAATTGTGGGTGATAATATAATTTATAGGGTTATGAATGTCATGACCTGTCCTCAGGACCTGTACCGAGACGTCCCAAAGCCTGCCTTCCATAGGCCAGGGGCAGGTGACTTTCACCAAAGGCGTAAATACCTAAAATAGGAAAGGCGTTAACTTTATAACTGTAAACACAGACAATAGCGAACAAGAAGGAAGCAAAACACTGTGTAAAATTGTATACAAGGAGTGCAGAAAAGTAAAGGGGGCCGAAAATACAAGCTCAAATGTAAAGTAGAAGTACAACTACAAAGGGACTAAACAGCTAAAAGGTGAAGAGAAGCTCCTAGATTATCCACCACAAATCCTACTTGAAGGGTAGGTACAGATAGCCTCCACAGCACTCAACGTTCGTCCGTCTCCTCCGGATACCGACTCCTTCTGAGGTCCACCTCTAGGCACCATCCAGTATTGCTGCTCTGATCCTCAATCGACGATGTCTATCATCTACAACCAACAAAACGACGTTCAGGCATAGCCCGTGCAGGGGTGAGTATAACGATACTCAGTAGGGACCTCGAGACCATCAAGGTATCTCAAAATTCACCAAGGATAAACCACAGAGTATCAAATCAATGGATAGATTTTACTTCGTTATATGCCCATACATATACCTAAGTTATCAAGTAACCCATCTCAATCATGATGAAAACATAGCAAGTCACTGACTCAGCTCACATACGTATAAAACATATGTAGAGAGATAAATATGATTAGATATAGCCACTCAATCATCTGAGCTGTCAGACCCACACATGATCCGAGACAAGTTGTTCTGTTGGACCAACACATGATCCAAGAACAGTAGTTAGAGCTGTCAGACCAACACAAGATCTAGGACCATCTAATCTGTTGGACCAACACATGATCCAGGGCCAGTTATTCTGTCAGACCAACACATGAGCCAGAAACAAAAGTCAGAAATTTCAGACCAACACATGATCCAGGAATAGTCATCAGAACTGTTAGACCAACACATGATCTAGGAACAGTAAACAGTATACAACCAGCCTATAGGTTTCCACTAGCATGCTTCATACTGGGAGGGTCTGCTCCTCAAGACAAGAGTTGATACATCAACTACAACATCATCCCATGTTTATGTATCCTGAAGTTCCATCTCGTCAAAAGGAACCAAATTCGATAGACGGTGCGTCAATCGGACGCTCGGTATGAGAGTTATTGGCATTTCTGTTTTGAGGGCCTGGTTGGATTTAGGTTCAATCCAACCAGACCATACCCCAACTACATTCAAACCTCAAGTGGGTTATACTTATAGAACCGTCTCTCTCTAAGCATTCTGTTTCCACAGACGGTTCTTCAATCGGACACTTGTAGCCCATGTTATGGGTGAAAAGGTGGAAATAAGCCAAAACAGGTCCGAGTCTAGGTCTGGTCCGGCCCAGTCGGACTGACACAGCCTAACCCGGGTCCGGACCGGAGTCTGACCCGGTCCACGGGTTGGACCCGATCCGCGGGTCTGACCCATCCCACGAGACCGACCCGACCCGTGGGGGCGGCCCAGCCCACACTCGGTCCGGCCCGGTGGCCCGTGGGGGTCCGCACTACCACCGTCCACGGGGGAGGTTGCACCCCTCTGGTTCCCGAATGGCTATTCCGTTTGGGCTGGTGGAACTGGTGCCAGTGTGTCACGCGGGACCCGCTGGTACCGTACCTCTCGGCTGGCCGAGTGGCCAGTCGCCTCCTCCCGCGTGGCGCCGGTTGCACCGCGCCACCTCCGGCCACCCGACGGCTCGGGCCTCCGGTCTTTATCATGGACAGCCACTACATCACCTCCGCAGCCATGGGTCGCGTCCTTCCTTCATTCCACCACGCGGTGCAGGTTGCGTCGCCCCATCTCCGACGTCTCGTCGGACCGGGCCACCAGCTTCCTTCACGGTCGTCCTTGTGCCGGTCGTCACTACACCGACATGGTCCACATGTCACGGGTCACTCCTCCGGTGGCACGGTTGCTCCTCCACCACCGCACGGTGACGTTTTTTGCTCAATCCATCAGTGAGTTTTCCACGTGTCACCAGACGAGTTCTGGTGGCCCGATTCTCATTCTGGAAGAATTCGTGCATTCCTCAGGTCATCTCCTTCGATCTGAAACCATTGTGGATGAGTAACGCTCAACCCGGAATCATACCGCATAGAGCGTCAAAATTCAAAAAAAATGTAGTTGGTTCGGGCCATGTTTGTTTGGCCCATGCCCTCCGAATTAGGGTGATATCAAGCGGCTTCGAATTATAAACCATGATCGAAGACGAAGAACGCGTAACAATTAGAATGCTTAAACCCCTACCTTGGGTTCATTGTTTGTTGAAAATGTAACGGAAAGGCGGGTGTTGATTCGTTGTCATCGGGAATGAAGATGAAGAAGCCGAGGAAGACGTCATCGCCATTCTTCAAGGATGGTGCATCCCCCCCTGTTCCGGTTGAAGATCGTTCTTTGTTGCCGGAAGAAGTGTTCTTCGTTGGAGAATTATTTTTCTTCCCAAGCTCTCTTTTTTCCAAGCTTCACCCAAAAAGACAAATTCCCAACAAAACAATAGATTATGACATCTTATTAAATTTTTGGCATAGAATTAAAAAGTTTTAAATTAATTAATTGAATGTGATCAATTAATTAATTGAGAGGGTTGTCACCATAAGTGGGGTGCTCAAGGGTTCTCCCCACTTAATAGAGAGTTTCAAGGGGTGAAAAGCCCGGGTGGTCCCCACATCATTTATCATCCCATGGGAGGTTGATTTTGGTTGGGCCCCACCAACATAACCTCTCATGGGAGGTTAATGTGTGGTGGTCCCACCACCAACTTCCAAGATGAGGTTTTAACTAATAAAATAAAATAATACATGCACTTATTTTATTTTATTTTTCCATGTAAAACCCAAAAACTATCTTCAATTCATGACTCACTGTCGTTGAATTGGAAGTCTTCTAAAGTGAATACTGGCACTACGAGTTCAATGGTGCCCTTGGATTTCATTTCCGAGCACCGGTTCAAAAGTTACAAAATGTCGCTCACGCGTTTACTGGACATACCGGAAAAAAAGTTTGGAAAATTATTATTAGTCACCCTCGACTCGTACCGATTGAGGTTAGGCACTTCCAAGGTGAAACACAACCCAACGAACCTAATATTACTCTCGTATTTTCTATCTGAGTTACCCTTTATAAGTTATGAATTTTACAATAAAATAATTTTCACTTAATTATTTTATTTGTGGCCAAAAACTAACTTTCTCTGGTGGCCCGCGCTGGCCAAAGTTAGTATCTTTTTAAAGAAATCATACACTCAAGAGTTCAACGGTTGTCTCGGATTCTTAATCTATGTTACCGTTTGGGAGTTAGAAGCATTTAAAAAATAAAATAATTTATTTAATTATTTTATTTAATATTGTGCCATTTTTTGGTTTTCTCACAGGAGGCCCGTGCTGACTAATATTAAGTCGCGCCAAGGGTAAAACCACCATCCTGAGCGCAACGGTGCCCTTAGATTTCTGATCTGAGTTACCTTTTAGGAGTTTTTCCACTTTTTCAGGAAAACTACTTACCCTTGTTAACTTAAACTTAACAAAAACTTCAATGGATCATTCTGGGCACTTCGGGCCTTGGAATCACATTCCGTCAAATTTCATGAACCCGTAAAATTCCCATTTAATTAAAAAAAATTACATGGAAATTCTGGGTCTTTAAATTCTCCCCACCTCAGATCTCTACTTCCACGTAACCCACAACTCACAACTAAAGGAACAAGTGTGGGTATTGAGCACCCATCTGAGCATCCCGCTCTCATATACTCTCCTGAAGGTTCTCATGCTACTAAAGAACGCGCACCAGAGGTGTTGACCATCCATGAAGGACCCACTTCTGTCAATCCTCAATCTCTGCTGGAACCTTCGTAAAATTTCCCCATTGTCAACGTCTAGCCCGCCATGGTCGATGATGTGCAGAGGGTCGTGAACATATCTCCTCAGTTGGGATACATGGAATACGTCGTGTTCCCGGTGCAACCAAGGTGGAAGAGCTAAGTGGTATGCCACCTCGCTAACTCTGTTGAGGACCTGAAAAGTTCTGATGAATCTTGGAGATAACTTTCCTCTTTGTACAAGTCTCTTTAGACCTCATCGAGGTGAGACCCATAGAAAGACGTGGCCGCCATCTCGAAACTCCAGAGGTCTTTGTCTTCTACCAGCATACAACATCTATCTGCTCTGTGCAGTCTTCATCTACTCCTGGATGATTAGAACCTTTTTCGTGGTAGATTGTACCATATCTGGTCGGTAGGAAGTGGGCCGACCTGGTGACTCAGTCAATGATCACCCAAATAGAGTCATGTCCCTAGACATACATGGAAGACTCGTCACGAAGTCCATGAATATACCATCCCTATTCCACTTTGGGACCTCTGAAAGATGAACCAAGCCTACTGGTACGTGATGCTCCTCCTTCACTTGATGAAAAGTGAGGCATTGAGAGAAAAACTCTTCTACTTCCTTCTTCATTCATAGCCACTAGTGTTGTCGTCGAATGACCGAGTACATCTTCGCCACTAGTGGATGTACCGCTAGAGGGGATGTGTGAAACTCCATCAGAACTTCATCCTGAATTGAAACTGGAACCATAGTACATCCTCTAAAGAGGATGAAATACTCCCCACCTTCAGAAAATCCATCAGGTGCTTGTCTAGTGGATATCTGAGCACATCGTGTCTCGCAGTGAGTGTCCCCTTGTTGCGCCTCCCTGAATCACTGAAGAAGTGGGGGAGTGACTATAATAGATTGATGGAAGGATTATCTATCTCTATTCACAAAAGATATCTGTAAAGAATCCAACTGCTCTGTCACCTCGCCTAGAAGCTATATACCAGATCTCCAACTGAGTGCATATGCTACAACATTCCCTTTCCCAGGAGTATATACTATCTCGAAGTCATAGTCCTGGAGGAACTCAAGCCAATGTAAATGTCTCAGGTTCAGGTCCTTCTGAAAGAATATATACCTGTGAATCTTATGATTAGAGTCTACGGTAAAATGTTTTCCCATAAGATAGTTTCACATCATCTTCAAGGCGGAGACCACTCCTCCTAACTCCATGTCATGGGTACTTTATTTATGCACGTGTTGTCTCAGCTGCCAAGAACCATATGCAATCATTGCTCACACCTTCATCAACACACATCTGAGTCTGGTCCCTAATGTGTCGCAATAAACTACATATCATACACCTTCCTTTGGAAGCCTCAAGATTGGGGCACTAGTCTGCCTCTTCCTCATCTCCTGAAATCTCTTCTGGCATCTCTCCAACCACACAAATGGTTGCCCCTTCTTCACCAAGGCTAATAATGGTGTTGTAACTCCGGAGAATTATGGCACCAAGGTATGTTTGGCTGACTCATGAGTGATCGGCTACACCCTCTTATGCATGAGTCCATCCTATGATTCCTGGATTTTCCTTTTTTCTGACCAATTAAAACCCCATCCCAATGTTGTAGTTAAACCAAAATCTTTTTGCCTAATACAGTCAATCTGAGTGTGAGCTGTGGTTGTCAAGTCCATACCCAAACTAACGTCATAAGGCCTTGATGTTGCGACCAAGTGGTTCCAACCAAAACTCTCACCTCAAGGATTAGATCACACTGTCGGAAAAAGTGTTATAATTTAGTCTCCACCCAAAGTTATCTCCATATGTGAGGGTCAAGTCAACGGTTTAACCGGAAACTCTAGGTCTTGGACAAGATTCGTTGAAGGAAGGAATGATTGGTACATAAGTTTATTGTTACGGCAGCTAGTAGTAGACATAGATCATACCTCGAATCATTCCTAGAGCCTTTGTGTCTCACTCATTGATCGAGTGCAGCTACTCTCTTCCCCTATCCTCAAGCTCCCTAAGGTTGGCAGTTTCCACATAAGGGGGTGGTGGTAACACGTAGAAATGTACACCACTTCATGCCGCTCTCTTATCTCTCCTTCCACGTCTGCTGCCCTGTAGAGTCATATGTTCTTAACACTTCCTCTTCCTGAAACATTTTTACATGCTCAAGTCTCTAAGAATGGCGCAAGTTTCCTATTTTCCCACTACTAACATTCACTGGCTGTATCCGCTCAGCCAAAGAACATTCAACCACAAAGGTTCTCTCTAGAATCCTAACATAAGTAGGAATGCATAAAGGAATTTTGATGGCTCAAATTTCCTTTACTCACACCTCACATGGAAGTTCAAACCCTTTAGCATTGATCGTACCATATTCATCCAGTACTAGGAAAGATCAGTATGCCTTGATGAATACTTAGCTACCGACACATCGTCCTGCTGAATCTGTAGAATTTCTAGGGAACTCTCAACCACCTCCTCAAACCAGTCCTCAGCTGCGTGTGAGTCTGGATATCCTCGAAACCTGAGGGGTATCTGATGTTAAAACATGTGTAAGGCAATAATCCTACATGTGTCCTCTACCGGTACCAACAGTTGCAACTGCTAACAAACAGACAGTTATATAGATGACACACTTCCGGAGGGTACTATCTCGGGTAATGGTCCATGTAACGAGGCCTCATCACTATGTGGACCATCCTCATTGTCACTCATTGAAAAATTTCTAGTAGATAAGATCACCATCTTCTCTACTGTTTTCTCAACAAGGCGGAAAACTCTAGCAATCGCCTTTAGCCAGCCCTCAGCTGCATGGAAATCTGTCTCACCTCGAAACCTCAGAGTCCTTTGCTACTAGAACTCGTATGATCATGCACTATTGGCATGCATCATACGCCAGTGCAGCTGGTGGTATCTACTTCCCTATGGGTGGTGGTGCTGCTGGCACACCACCCGATGGTGCCAACATAGTAAGAGGGACCTGCAACAGAGCCTCGTCACTCGGTGGGCCATCATCGTGTACTCTCTTGGGAACCCTAGCTGGATTTCTATGTAACAGAATCCTGATAAGAAACAAGTTCTCCACAGTCAATAAGTTTTACCAGGTGAGTTGACCAAAGAGTTCAAAAAGGAAACTATTCAAAACACACTCGTATTCAGTGTTTTCGTGCACTGAGTCAAAAATCAAAAGTCAGGGCCCTGGTGTATCGATACGTTAACCGCCGCACCAACACTGGACTCCCTAGACTGAAAACCACACTCAGTACTCTTAAAACTATTGCATTACAGAAAATAAAGATCAGAGTCCTAAGTTCTGCGGTAGAACTGACTCCTCTGATACCAATTTGTCACGACCCATCCTTAGGACCCGTTTCATGACTACCCTAAGTCCTCCTTCCATAGGCCAAGGGCTGGCGACTAGCACCAAAGGCGTAAATCCCTAAAATGGGGAATTCATTGCCTTTATAACTATAAACACACACAATAGAGAATAAGCAGGAAGAAAAACACTAAGTAAAACTGTATACAAAGAGTGCTGAAAAGTAAAGGGGGCTGGAAATACAAGTCCAACGGTAAAGTAGAAGTACAACTGAAAAGGGTCTAAATAGCTAAAAGGTGAAAAGAAGCTCCTGGATCGTCCACCACAAATCATACCTAATAGATAAGTACTGATAGCCTCTATAGCACTCCACGTCCGTCCGTCTCCTCCAGATACCGACTCGTCGTAAGGTCCACCTCCAGGTACTGTCCAGTCTTGCTACTCCGATCCTCAGTCAATGATGTCCGTCATCTGAAACCAACACAATGATGTTTCGGCATATCCCATGCAGAGGTGAGTATAACGATACTCAGTAGGGACCTCAAGACCACCAAGGCCTCTCAAAATCCACCAAGGATAAACCACAGAGTATGAAATCAACGTATAGCTATTACATAGGTATATTCCCATACATAAACCTAAGTTATCAAGTAACCCATCTCAATCCTGAGGAAAACACTGGAATTCACTGACTCAGCTCACACTGGTATACAACTTATGTAGAGAGATAAAGATGATCAAATATAGCCACTGAATCATCTGAGCTATCGGACCCACACAAGATCCGGGACCAGCTGTTCTGTTGGACCAACACATGATCCAGGAATAGAATTTGGAGGTGTTGGACCAACACATGATCCAGGACCAGCTAAGCTGTCAGACCAACACATGATCCAGGACCATCTATTCTGTCGGACCAACACATGATCCAGGAACAGTCAACAGTGCACATCCAACCTCAGGGTTTTAACTAGCATTCTTGATTACAGGAGGGTATCCGCCTCAAGCCAAGAGTCGATATGTCAACTTCCATGTCGTCCCAAGTTGATGTATCCCGAATTTCCATCTCGTCAAAAGTAACACAATGTCACAGAAGATGCGTCAATTGGACGCCCGATCTGAGAGTTATTGGCATTTCCATTCCGAGGGCCCGATTGGATTTAGGTTCAATCAAACCTGATCATACCCCAAATGCATCCAAACCTCAAGTGGGGTATTCCAAAAGAACCGTCTCTCTCCAAGCTTTCTGTATCCATAGACGGTTCATCAATCGAACACTTGTAGCCCAAGTTATGGGTGAAAAGGTGGAAATAGGCCAAAACAGGTCCGGGTCTGGTCCGACCCAGTCGGACCGAACCGGTCCGGGGGCCCAACCCGGTCCATGGGTCCGACCTGGAACGTGGGACCAAACCGACCCGTGCGGTCGGCCCGGTCCACGGGGGCAGCCCGGCCCGCACTGGGTCTTGCCCAGCTGCCCATGGGGGTCCGCCATAGCCACGTCCAGGGGGGAGGCCATGCCCCCTGGTTCCTGAACAGCTTAGTCGTTCGAGCTAGTGGAACCGGAACTAGGTTGGCACTTGTGTGTCATGTAGGACCTGCTGGCCCCGCACCTCCTCGCTGGCCGAGCGGCAGGCGGCCGCCTCCCGCGCAGCACCGGTTGCGCCACACCGCCTCTGGAGACCTGACCGCTTGGGCCGCCTGTCTTCATCGTGGTCAGGCTCGATCCAACTATTGCTTCACCACCACGGCTAGGGGTCGCGGCCCTCCTTCAGTCCACCATGCGATGCCAGTTTCACCATGCCTTCTCCAACGTCCCGGTGGCTTGGGTTGTCATCTTCCTTCACGGTCGGCCTTGTGTCGACAATCACTACACCACCACAGTCTATTGGTCACAGGTCACTCCTCCGGCGGCGCGGCTGCACCGCCGCCGCCCCACTATGACGTTTGTTGCTCCATCAGTCAGCATGTTTTCTGCGGGTCACCAGACGATTTTTGATGGCCTGATTCTCGTTCCGAAAGAATTCACGCATTCCTCGGGTCATCTCCTTCGATCTGTAACCATTGTTGATGAGTAACGCTCAACCCAAAATCATACCACATTAAGCATCAAAATCCAAAAAGAATGTGGATGGGTCACGCCACGTTTTTTCACCCCGTGCCCTCTGTATTAGGGTGATATCAAGGGGCTTCGAATTCTAAACCACGATGGAAGATGAAGAACACGCAACAATTAGCAAGCTTGAACCCCTACCTCGGGTTCATTGTTCATTGATGATGTCGTGGAAAGGCAAACGTCGATTCGTTGTCATCGTGAAATAAGATGAAGATGTCAAGGACAACGTCATCAGAATTCTTCAAGGATGGTGTTTCCCCCCTTATTCCGGTTGAAGATCGTTCTTCATTGGCAGAGGAAGTTTTCTTCGTTGGAGAATTCTTTTTCTCCTCAAACTCTCCTTTTTCCAAGATTTACCCAAAAACACAAATGGCCAACACAATAATAGATTATGACATCTTATTAAATTGTTGGCATAGAATTAAATTGGTTTATATTAATTAACTGAATTTGTTCAATTAATTAATTGAGAGGGTTGGCACCATAAGTGGGGAGCTCAAGGGTTCTCCCCACTTAATGGAGAGTTTCAAGGGGTGAAAAGCTCGGGTGGTCCCCACCTTATTTATCCTCCCATGGGAGGTTGAGTTTGAGGGGGCCCCACCACCATATCCTCTCATGGGAGGTTGGTGGTCCCACTACCAACATCCAAGATGAGGTTTTAACTTAAAAAATAAAATAAGACATGCACTTATTTTATTTTATAATTCCACGTAATACTCAAAAACTATCTTCAATTCATGACTTACTGCCATTGAAGTGGAAGTCTCCTTAAGTGAATACCAGCACTGCAAGCTCAATGGTGCCCTCAGATTTAAATTCTGAGCACCAGTTCAAAAGTTATAAAATGCTGCTCGCACGTTAACTTAATTTACCTGAAAAAAAGTTCAGAAATTTATTATTAGTCACCCTTGACTCGTGTTGGTCGAGGTTAGGCTCTGCCTAGGTGAAACATGACCCAAATAACCCAACGGTTCTCTTGTATTTTCATTCCGAGTTACTGTTTAGAAGTTATGAATTTTAAAATAAAATAATTGTCACTTAATTATTTTATTTTCGGCCAAAAACTAACTTTCTCGGGTGATCCGCACCGGCCAAAGTTAGTATCTGCTTAAAGAAAGCATACACTCAGAAGTTCAATGGTGGTCTCATATTTTTAATCCAAGTTACCTTTTGTGAGTTATAAGCGTTTGAAAAATAAGATAATTTATTTAATTATTTAATTTATGATTATTCCATTTTTGGGTTATCTCACAAGAGGCCCATGCCGACTAATCTTATGTTTTTTTAAGGTTGGGGCCGAAGCCCCAATTTATAATTAAACCAAACACCTCTTTAGACTGTGTAGAGGGTGACCCATTACATAGCCCGAAGGCCCAAGGCCAAGTGGCCTACATACAGGGCTAGAAAGCCCATTTTTTGGCCCAAAGGACCCCTTGGTGAACAGTACTGCTACAGTACTCGCGCCGCTACAGTACCGCCGCCAATACAGTACCATGCTACAGTCCCTCCGCCGCTATAGTGCTTCACTGCTACAGTCCACCGCTACTACAGTACTGCTACAGTACCTGCTACACTTCTGCTACAATACCGACTAATCTTAAGTCACGCCAAGGGTAAACCCGCCATCCTGAGCGCAAAGGTGACATCATATTTCTGATCTGAGTAACTGTTTAAGAGTTATTACACTTTTTCATAAAAACTGGTTACAGGCATTAACTTAAGCTTAACAAAAACTTCGACGGATCATTCCTGGCAATCCGGGCCTCGGAATCGCGCGCCATCAGATTTGGAGGACACGTAAAATTCCCATTTAATTAAAAAAAAATTATATGAAAATTCTGGGTCTTTATAATGAATTATAAAAGTGTTGTAATTTTTTATCCCTCTAAACATAAATCTGTTTTAATAACTAAATTTTTTAATATATATTTTCTTCTAAAAAATAATTTTTAGATAGCGTACCCCACATGCTTCCATGAGAAAAAATAAACTATCAAATAATACTATTTAAATGTGACTATCTAAACCTAGTCAATTAGTTGATGATTATGAATATGAATAACCACAATATGAAGTATATATAAGATACTTTTTAAAAAAAAGTTAAAATTCATTTAATTTTTTTTTAGTCAATGAAAAATAATAAATTCATTTCATACTTTTAAAATAATTTTCTTTGAAAAATGGTTTTAATGAATTTTATATTTAATTAATTAGAATTAAATTATGATACTTTTAGAAATTTTATTTCACAATATGAAAATATTTTTTAAGTTATCCTATCAATAATATATTACTGTGAATTTGTATGATTTTTAAAAAAACATAGATTTTTAGGTGAATAGCGAAAAATACTAATTATTTAAAAAATTATATTTTATTTAATTGAAAAAATAAATTACTTATAATATTTTTTTGGAAGTTAAACAATTAAACTTTTATTATAAATAATTAAATTATTTCTAAGGTAATCAACCTTATACATTGTTTTTGGTAAAATCATTTTTATTTTTTAGGGGGGTATTTTTCAAAAAACTATTTTCGATGCATTTATCCTACTTTTGAAAAATTATAGTAATTAAATAAAAATGGATTTAATTTTTATAATAATAAAGTTACATTTTGGTAAATAAGTAAATTTTATTTTTATTTATCTTGAATAGTTAACATATTCAAAATTATTCATCATGATAAAGTGTAAAACGGAGTAAATTAAATTAAAATTATGGGCTAATGATTCAATGTTGATCTAAAGATTTTCTTAATTATATTGCATGAGTATATGTAGACCATAATAATTCCATATTTAAATATATTTCTTTGTTTTAAAAAAAATTTGATCATAAAATTAATATTTCTTCTAAAAAATAATACATAAAAAATGTCACCCTTATTTTTTTAAATATAAGTAATATTATTTTATAGAAATAAAAAGACGATATGAACATGTAAAAATGGTTTTTTTATATTAATAAATTATTTTTTTGATTAAAAATATTTTTAAAATTTTTGGAAATTGTATATTTACTGAATTGTTTTACTCATTGATGATGTATTGTTTGTGCAAGGAGTTGAAAAATAAATGTAAATAGTATAATATATTAAAATTTATTTTTTTAACTAATTTAAAGTATTTTAAAAATGTTATGTATCAATATTAAACTTATTCATGTTTTTAAATATTCAAATTTAAACTCCATAGTAATCTTGGTATTTTTGAAGTTGAATTGTGGGACTAGTCTCCAAAATGAATGTAATGATATTTTATGTTAAAAATATTTATGTTATTATTTTAAATATAATAAAAATGTTAAATTTTTTCAATTTAATTTTAAATATTTAGAATATCAACCATATTCTACTTATGATACACTTATCATTTTTTAATTATATTATAGAACCCTAAAGACTAAGTATATTGTAACCATAGTAAGGGTTAAAAGGGGGTAATGAGGGGTTAAACTAAATAGATAAGGCATACAAAACAATAAAAACTTTTCTAAATACTGTTTCTTGTTTTTTAGATAATATATCATCCCACCTTATAAATAAATAAAATTTGGATAAAATTATCCATGAAATTAACCATATATTATTTTAATGTTTAAAAAATTATAGGTGTCCCACACACCACACTTATTAAAGGGATCCACATGTCCTATTATCCTCACATTTCATGAATCATTTAGTTTTTAAAATATCTTCCCAAATACCTTCATATATTCCTTATCAAATTTCAGGATCTTTTTTCTTCCCATAAGAACATACTAATAAGGATTAAGCTGTTTGCAAAAGGAGGATTTTCATAGAAGACGTATAACTCTTAACAGAATTGTTTCATTTTATTTATTCATATAACTTCTAAAAATTAATCCTAATATTGATTATATAATAATATAATTATCATTAATATACATATATTTAATTATTTAGATGGTACAAACTTTATCCACCTTCTTCCATAAATTTTAAAATAAAATCGTCGCTTGTGTGTACCTGTGAACTAAGACATCCATGATATGATGTATTGTTTTTCATCAATGCATAAAAAGGATGGTTTTTTATGATTCATATAATGAATATTTATGATATTAATGAAATTATAATTCTTATATTAAATTATTATGTCATATCCCTTCTTATCGTCCCACCTATTTTAATATGATAACCTCACTCGTGCATACATGTGGACTGCCGCCTCCATGATGTGATGTGATTCATTTTTAATATTCACATTACATGGAAGTTAATAAAGATATATTTAATGAACATATATGATATATATGATATAATAATGGTTATTTAATATGGAATAAATATTTACATTTCTTACATTCCATCAATCAAAAATTGGAAATGCCATTATTGTGTGCGTACAAGCTACCGTCTCTATGAAGTGATGTGATTATTTTTCATCACTCTACTGGAAAAGAAGGCTATACCAATGGTTAAAAACTGTTGGTATAGGCTGTAAAACCCTTGGTATACCCTATACCAACGGTTTTCCAAACCGTTGGCTAGTAAGACGTGAGGAAAGCCTTATACCAACGGTTTGATCCAAACTATCGGTATATGGGTTATATAAATTTAATCCACTGTATACCAACGGTTTATAACCGTTGGTAATGAATTTGAGGAAGTATTATACCAATGTTTTAGAACTGTTGGTAATGTGATTTTCAGGAAAACCTATACCAACGGTTTAGAACCGTTGGTATTGGTTTTCCAGCAACACCTATACCAACGGTTATAAACCATTGGTATTGGATTTCCAAAAATCCAGACACCTATACCAACGGTTTAAAACCATTGGTATAGTGTTTTTCCAAAATCTGAGCACCCTTATACCAACGGTTTATAACCGTTGGTATAGAGTTTTTCTAGAACTGCACACAGCAGCCCCCTCCCTCCAGTAGCCCCTCCACTATACACCTGCATACAGACTTGAAACAGACTTGAAAATGGATTTTTCAGCTCATGTAAATGAAAAATCCATTTTCATGGAAACCCATTACAAAACCATCTCATGTTATGCAATTACATGAATGCAAACTAATTATAAAACCAAAATGAACATTTTGTATTATCAATGCAAACTAATTTTAAAACCCAACTCACTAAACTAAATGACAATGTAGAAACACACAACATCCAATATTTTATCACCTCAATAATACTCCTTGGCATGAAATATTATATAAAATAATTTTAATGTAATATTAACAAGTAATGATATATTGAATGTGAACAACTAATTGATACAAGAAATAAAAGTTGGAACAAATAATTTACCCATTATTAAAGATATTAACCTTCAGTTGAGGTGTAATGAGAAAATCTATAATCAAATGCATTATGAAACTGAATAAAACCTGAATGTGTGAATATTATAATGCGAGACTGAATAAAACATGATAAAAAATCATTATTTAGAGATTCTAAGCCAAAGAATGACCAAAAAGAGAGAAATAAACAAATTTGGATTGCTTTAGATCTATCATTGATCCGTTACATGGGGCTGATGAAACATAAGGCTTTATTAAGATTGTAATGTGATATTAGACCACTAGATTGAAGAAACCAATGATTTTTGTGCTTGGTTGAGATAGAAACAAGATCTATGGTGTGATAATCATACTGTAAGAACCCAATTCCCCATTTCCATGCATGGATTTTGTATTCGGGTTGCTTTGAAGAAAATGTAACATTGATGTCCTTTCTAGACCACGTACAGGTCGTGTCTCAGCCATGTACCAAGTCATGTTGTGTCGTGGTCGTGCCTCTTAAAGTGAGGCCCAGTAAAAGCTTATACACATTGTGTATAGTTAAAGTAAATGTCATGTATTTTATTTTTTATTTAATATAAGGGAGAGGGGTCATGTCTCATTTACAAAATTAACTTCTTTTGACCTTGGTTCATCCAAGTTCGGCCAGGAGTGACAATTATACTCTGAGCCACTAATTCTCCTATCAATGTCCAATCAGAACTCTGGAAGGTGCATTGGGATCCCACCAATGAGTTCTCCCTTCACCTTAATCCTATCCTCCTGATTCCTCTCCTCATTTTATATATGTAGATTTGATAATTTATGAATCTTTTGTGGATTTTCAATGATCTAGGATGAATCAAGATCCGATATTCAACAATATTGTTCTCACGACTACGAGGTAGGTGGGTTGTGCCTATATATTGTTTTATCAAGAATTATATGTGCCTAAAACTCATATACCCATGTTTTTGGTATACATGACTTGGAATTACACCGTTATTATCATATGATATTGGTTGATTAGGTTATTAAGGTTATTCCTTTGAGATAGGGAACCACAGGGTTGTGTTTCCCTTGATTAATTTGTTAGAGCTATTGGCCCATGACGCCTTAGATGCATACTGCTTTCCATGACTTTTTTTAGGATGGATTATTGATTATTAGAAAGCGATGTGATAGTAATATTACATGAGGTGATTTTATTATTATTATGCCATGTAATAGTTAGATTACATGAGGTGTGTTGATAATAGTCTACGATGTAATAATTTAAATTAAATGAGGTACTTATTTTTACCTGTTAATAGACTAATTACATATGATACATGTGGGTGAGATTTTGATATGTCTGAGGGAGAGACTGTGATGCCTGAGGGAGAGGATGTGTTTTTTCCTGAGGTCAAGACAGTGACATGCGTTTAGGCAAGATATTGATGTCTCCAAGGAAAGATTTAAATATTCTTTACTTCAATATTTAATGGTTGTTCATTTCTTTATACTATGTTTACCTTTGTAATTAGTTTTTATACATGTATATTCACTAAAATTTGGGCACAAATCTTGTGGTGGATGCCTACTGGTATTATGTCTCACAACCTGTTTGGTTCATGCTTTGGGACCAAGCAGATTACACTGAAAAATCCATTTTCATTTTCATGTAAATGAAAAATCCATTTTCATTTGTGACTTGTGCACATCACAAATGACCCATGGATATTTTTCCTAAAGTTTCAATAGAATCTGAATGTGTTTGGTCGGTTTTCCGTATGTCGGTAGTTGTTTTCACTTAAAATCATGTCCATTTCAAATAAAAGTGAGACCGTTTGAGTGGCACCGCCCAAACCGTGCCTTAGATTGAGGCGGGGTTGACTCGTAAATGACACAAATGACCCATGGATACTTGTCCAAAAGTATCAACAGAATCCTAATGTGTTTTGTCCATTTCTCGTATGTCAGTTGTTGTTTTTACTTAAACTGTTGTCCATTTCAAAGAATAGTGAGACACTTTGAGTGGTGTCGGCCACACTGCACCTCGGATTGAGGCAGGGTTGACTTGTACACGTCACAAATGACCCATGGATTGTTTTCATAAAGTATCAACACAATCCGAATGCGTTTGGTTGGTTTTCCGTATGTCGTTTATTTTAATTAAAAGTGCATTCATTTTAAACAAAAGAAAGACACTTTAAGTGGTACTGGCCACAACGGCCCTCGGATTGAGGTGGGGTTGACTTTTACGCATCACAAATGACCCATGGATCGTTTTACTAAAGTTTCAATAGAATCCGAATGTGTTTGGTCAGTTTTTCGTATGCCGATAGTTGTTTTCACTTAAAATCCTGTCCATTTCAAATAAAAGTGAGACAGTTTGAGTGGTACCGACCACACCATGCCTCATATTGAGGCGGGGTGGACTTTTACACGACACAAATGACCCATGGATACTTTTCCTAAAGTATCAACAGAATCTGAATGCGTTTGGTCCGTTTCCCGTATGTCAGTTGTTGTTTTTACTTAAACTGTTGTCCATTTCAAAGAAACGTGAGACACTTTGAGTGGTGTCGGCCACATCGCCCCTCGGATTGTGGCGGGTTTCACTCGTACATGTCACAAATTACCCATGTATTGTTTTCCTAAAGTTTCAAAATAATCCTAATGCGTTTGGTCTGTTTTCCGTATGTCGTTTATTTTAATTAAAAGTGCATCCATTTTAGACAAAAGAAAGACATTTTTAGTGGTACCGGCCACAC
Source organism: Viscum album (assembly GCA_963277665.1). Lineage (NCBI taxonomy): Eukaryota > Viridiplantae > Streptophyta > Magnoliopsida > Santalales > Viscaceae > Viscum > Viscum album. The sequence continues at coordinate 1,110,931,069 of OY728123.1, forward strand.
CGGACATTGGATTGAGGCGAGGTTGACTCGTACACGTCAAAAATGACCCATGGATCGTTTTCCTAATGTTTCAACAGAATTCGAATGCGTTTGGTCGGTTTTCCGTATGCCGGTAGCTGTTTTCACTTAAAATCCTGTCCATTTCGAATAAAAGTGAGACAGTTTGACTGGTACCGGCCACATTGTGCCTTAGATTGAGACGGGGTTGACTCGTACACGACAAAAATGACCCATGGATACGTTTCCTAAAGTATCAATAGAATATGAATGCGTTTGGTCCATTTCCCATATGTCGGTTGTTGTTTTTACTTAAACTGTTCTTCATTTCAAAGAAAAGTGAGACACTTTGAGTAGTGTCGGCCACACCCGACCTTGAATTGAGGCGGGGTTGACTAGTACACATCACAAATGACCCATGGATAGTTTTCATAAAGTTTAAATAGAATCTGAATGCGTTTGGTTGGTTTTCTGTATGCCCGTATTTGTTCTCACATAAAATATTGTCCATTTCAAATAAAAGTGAGCCCATTTGAGTGGTACCTGCCACACCGTGCCTCAGATTGAGGCGAGGTTGACTAGTACATGATAAAAATGACCCATGGATACTTTTCATAAAGTATCAGCAGAATCCGAATGCATTTTGTCCGTTTCCCGTATGTCAGTTGTTGTTTTTACTTAAACTATGGTCAATTTCAAAGAAAAATGAGACACTTTGAGTGGTGTCGGCCACACTGGCCCTCTGATTGAGGTGGGGTTGACTCGTACATGTCACAAATGACCCATGGATCGTTTTCCTAAATTTTCAAAAGAATATGAATGTGTTTGGTCGGTTTTCAGTATGTCGTTTATTTTAATTAAAAGCGCATCCATTTTAGACAAAAGAAAGACATTTTTAGTGGTACCGGCCACACTGGCCCTCATATTGAGGCGGGGTTGACTCGTACACGTCAAAAATGACCCATGGATCGTTTTACTAAAGTTTCAACAAAATCTGATTGCATTTGGTCGGTTTTCCGTATGCCGGTAGTTGTTTTCACTTAAAATCATGTCCATTTCAAATAAAAGTGAGACAGTTTTAGTGGTACCGGCCACACCGTGCCTCAGATTGAGGCGGGGTTGACTCGTACATGACACAAATGACTCATGGATACTTTTCCTAAAGTATAAATAGAATCCGAATGCGTTTGGTCTATTTCCCGTATGTCAGCTGTTGTTTTTACTTAAATTGTTGTCCATTTCAAAGAAAAGTGAGACACTTTGAGTGGTTTTGGCCACACCGTGCCTCGGATTGAGGCGGGGTTGACTCGTACACATCACAAATGACCCATGTATCGTTTTCCTAAAGTTTCAATAGAATCCGAATGCGTTTGGTCGGTTTTCCATATGCTGGTAGTTGTTTTCACTTAAAATCCTGTCCATTTCAAATAAAAGTGAGACAATTTGAGTGGTACCGGCTGCACCATCCCTCATATTGAGGCGGGGTTGACTCGTACACGACAAAAATGTCCCATGGATACTTTTCCTAAAGTATCAACAGAATACGAATGCATTTGGTCCGTTTCCTGTATGTCAGTTGTTGTTTTTACTTAAATTGTTGTCCATTTCAAAGAAAAGTGAGACACTTTGAGTGGTGTCGGCCACACCAGCCCTCAAATTGAGGTGGGGTTGACTCGTACACATCACAAATGACCCATGGATCATTTTCCTAAAGTATCAACAGAATCTGAATGCGTGTGGTCAGTTTTTCGTATGTCGTTTATTTTAATTAAAAACGCATCCATTTTAAACAAAAGAAAGACACTTTTAGTGGTACCGGCCACACCGGCCCTCGGATTGAGGCGGGGTTTACTCGTACACGTCACAAATGAAAATATAAAAATTTCTCAAAATTAATCAATTCATTACATATAAATATTATAAGTAATTGGATATTTTTTGTTTGTAAATTATATTCCTAATCAATGAAAATATATAAAATAGAGAATAAAAATGTTAAAAATAAATTTTTTAACCAAAGAAATTAACCTATATTTCATTATCATTAAAATCCATTTATCATAATCAAAAAGACACACACTTATTTATATTTTTTAACCAAGGGAATTCATCACCTAATAAATCATTTTCCACCTCAAAACCCCTCATTTTATTATTTTTTAAAATGATCCCCCAATATTACCCATGGATCTAAAACACATAATTTTTCATGTCATGTACTTAGGCCCTAAATCTTACTTATGGATGACCATATGTCCTTAGGCCCTAGAACACCCATGACCCGACCCGACCTGACCCGGCCCATGGACACCACTAATTTTGAGTGATCGTTTTTTAATATTAAGATGTCCATATTAACTTATCAAACCAGATATCATACAAGGAATCACAGTACCAAGGAATACTAAAGGTATAGGTAGTAGACTAATCATACAATAAGAATCAAGTGCAAAAAATAGATATGATAACAACATCCCTATAGAAGCAGAGGAAGACCTCGGAGTGGAAAACCAGGTTCAAAAATAAAGAGTTATACAGAATTCAAAAATGAAATGGATCAATCTGCCCCTGATCACCATCATCATCACCACTATCATCATCTGCCTCATCCTCGCCGCTATCTCTGTCCTTGTCATCATCCTCGTCATCATCCCCTTGCTCATCGTCGGCCTCATCCTCTCCTCATCCCCATCCTCACCATCGGCATCCTCGCCCTCGGCCCCATCCTCACCCTCGTCCTCATCCTCATCCTCGCCCTCGTCCTCTTCAGCATCCTCGTCATCGCCAAGAACGTCATGATCTCGATCACCACCAGAGTTGTCGCCTGGTGCATTGGATAATGCACCCATCGACGACATAAATGTCTGAAATGCTGCGCTATCCTGTGGTGGAAGTGATGAAGATAAAGCTTTCATCAGTTTCATAAATTCTTTGTCCCTCGTTTGAACTTGTACTTCCAACTCTGTGACCCTTTTATCAGATTGCCTTGCTTGCTCTTTGACCTGTTCCAACTCAGTCGTACTAGAATGGATACCTGGAGAGGACCAATACCTCGTCGGGACTATATTCATACTAGGTCGGCAGCGTACTCGACCAGAGTGCTCCTCTCCGAAAACCTGATATAAATGATCGTGTGGCCCAAAATTGTCAAGCTCTTGGGCATCAAGAGCCTCTAAAGCAGCATGTTAAAAATATTTATAGATTAATAAATTTCAAAATAGATATTAAACTTTGAAATAAACAAATTAAAACTTACAATCTTTTCTTGGGTTGATTCATTTACCGCAGTTCTATCTTTTTTTCTTCTACTCGAGCAAAACAATTTTGCTCGAGGGATACGTCATTCAATATTTAATTTGTGCTTATGTAATGACATTGAAACAATATAAAGTGCAGGTATAATCATATATTCAATATTCAATAAATCACATAATTTATGTAGGAAATAATAAAAATGGAAAGTCCTAAAGAATAATTATAAACAACTATATCGTACCAGATGTCTCTCATGATCTGACATAGTTGTGCGGCCCAAAGTGTGGAGTTATTTTTTTGAATCAATGTTTTTCTTGTTTTTCTCAGAATATTCCTAAATAATGTTTAATAATAAATAAGATTATATTAATTCAAAATATGAAAACTCTGATTTAAATACCTCAAATGAGATTAATACCTTAAATTTGGCAGTTGCCCAATGGGTAAACATTTGGTGATATTGCTCTATCGGGCAGTCATCCATGATAGGTAAAGTCTCTAAATCCGTTCCCACCCTCTCACACTATCCAACATACAGGTCATGCTTATAATCTCTCCAAAGCTCTCCCAACTCTTTTAAACGCGCTGGTCGTGCACCTTCTCCATCAGGGAAGTTAAACCGAAGCTGAAACCCAATAGATTAGTTCATATAAATACAGAAAAATTCTACTTTAAATCCGATAGATTTTTTACCCATATTTGTTCCCATGCGTTATCTTTGACTTTGTGTGGCAGTTGTCTCCAAGAAAGAGGGATGACCGGAATGATATCGGAGTATTTGGCTAGCGTCGCCAAAAAACCACGACATTCCTGCCCAGATTTCTCAATCATTTGTCCATCAGCATTATATTCAACCATCAACTGTGTCTGGTGGTTCCATACCGCACGCAAGAGAGTACGCCCCCTCCCCCGCCTCCTATCTATAGATGAATCTGTTATTAAAGAAAAATAATATCAGTACAAGTTATAATAAAATAAATTTTGGTATAAAAATTTGATAGAGTCAGATAAATATACTTGTGGTAGTCGGATCAATGGGTGTCACTGGATGTGCAGAAGCTGAAGGAATATCCTGTACAGGTAGAGTGTCCCTTAGTGTACACTCCTCAGCCGCATACTATGTCACATCAGGAGTCGAAGAAGGAGGAATATAATAGCTCAGGGATAATGAACCAGAAGCAAAAGATGATGGCATAGACGTCTGGCCAACTGGTAGTGTAAACATCAGAGGTCTAAATATCCCATGTGTCCCTGGAGACACACTAGGTTCAAAATGGGGTGAAGAAGATACGTCTGTGGCGGTGGATCATCTAACTCTCACCCCATGAGCTCTCATACCACTGGCCTCAGTACCGGGCCCACTAGATGATCATCCATCTCTGACACCACCCCTCCTCCTACCACCAGCCACTCTACTGGGAGCAATATCAGGCTCCTCGTCAGATATCTCTCGTCTAGAGGGTCGATCCTGAAAAAAAAAATTAACACATAAGTAAACACATGATATTATAAGTTATTGAAATATTTATATTTTAAATAAAATAATCACAACAAGGATGAGTAGAGGAACACCCATATGTATCATGTGATGATTATTATCTGTCCTCTTTTTCCGTCGCCTCTCTTCATTGGGTGTCATTTCCTGCAATGAAAACAAATATGGAAGTAATTAAAAACAGATAAATAATGTGTAACCCAAAAAAATATAGACAAACCATTCTGATAATAAACATAAAGTAAAAGAATATTTATGGTTGTTTGAAGGTAAGCACAAGGATACACACTCTGAATGATGTAGGTGAAACATATAGGTGAGAACACGACTGTATGATTCTATATATTTCCCACCACACCTTCAGGTTCACAATCAACTCTGAAAATTGAGTTATTGGCGTCATCATTTGTAATAAACGGATTGCTTCCAATTATAGTAGGGATAGTGTCAACTTCATCATCACCATCATCAAAAACATGTCTGGGATTTACATCAATAATTACACCAAATTTAGGATGACGATGATCTTTGACATAAAAAACTTGTTTCACCATTGATTCCAATACATATGGTTCATCGGTGGAAAGAGTGCGAGTCATGTCAATAACTCGAAATCCACAATCATCAATAAAGGTGCCTTGCCTCGTCATTGAATCAAACCATTGACATTTCATCATCGTGACTCGACCATGTGAGTAATAATCCAAAATTATTATTTTCTCCACGACTCCATAATAAGCAACATTTTCAGAACGAGGTCTAGTATCCAATGAACTGGCATAACAGTCTGTTGTGGCAGTTAGCATAACACCATTATGTTGTGTTCTCATGTTTCTTGCTCGTTCAGTGATAATAAATATGTATCCATTGATCACTAGTTATTTACAAGCACGAACCATGGTATTAGGAGCAAAATCAAAAGCTCTTGTTTCCACATAAACAGAGTCAGTAGGCAAACTCGATACCTGAAATATAAACAAATAGTAAACTTAATTAAATATTATTTTTATTTAGTTATTACAGAAATATTTTTACCTTCAATTTCAACCAAGCAGAAAACCCTTTTCTATGAAAAGTCTCTTTCCTTCTCAAATATAAAGAACGATGCTTTCTATATATCAATTCTTTATGTTCTCTGTATAAAAAATAAAAATAGTTTAACAAATATTTAAAATTACAAGAGATAAGATAAGAGATAAATGTACAATTTACTTACTTGATATACTCATAGAACAAATCACAATTGAACAACACTGTGCGATGTGCCATCTCTCGCTCTTCAAGGCTTAATGTCGTCAATTTATATAATCCCAGAATTCCTCCTATCTGATGAAGTGATGGAAAACTGGGTTCAATTTTCCCATACTATTCTTCTTCATTTCTCATTGGTCTGTTTACTCTCGTAGTAATATCATACAAATACATTCCACAGAAATCCATACATTCTTGAGTCAAGTAACCATTCACAATAGAACCTTCGGGATAATTCATGTTCCGAACATATGATTTCAATGTGCACATGTTTCTTTCAGTTGGATACATCCAACGGAAAGCAACGGGTCCTCCAAGAAGTATTTCTGTCAGAAGATGGACAGTCAGATGCAACATGCTTGTAAAAAATGATGGAGGGGATATTTTCTCTTACTCGCACAAAATTAATGGTGTCTCTACCAACAGTTTTTGCAAGAAGGATTTGGATAGCCTCTTAGCACAAGGATATCTAAACAAATAGAAAAACCAAATAAATGAGACTCTAACATTATTGGACAAGAGATGAAGGATTTCTATTGGAATCAACTCATGAAAAAGGACGTGATAATCATGAGTCTTCAAAGATTTCAGCTTCAACTCTTTTCTGTTGACCCGTTTTGATATATTGCATGAATAGCCCTCAGGAACTTTAATAGTCTCTAGCACTTCAAGAAATTGATTTTTTTCAGCAGGTGTCATCACATAAGAAGCACATGGAACGTGCCATTTATTTTCACTGATACAGACAGGATGCAATTCTGGTCTAATCCCCCAATCTACAAAGTCACGCCGAGATCGTAAATCATCTTTTGTCTTCCCCTTGACATTTAGAATAATCGAAAGAAACATTTCACATATATTCTTTTCAATGTGAATTACGTATAAGCAATGACGTAACAAGTTGATTGACAAATACGGCAACTCAAAGAATATACTTTTCTTCTTCCAATTATAACAAGTATCATTGGAAACAATTTTCCTCTTTCTAGATTTTATTACACCCTTCCCAAATGAATAACTGAAATATTTCAATTCTTTAAGCACATCAGTTCCAGACATATGCTGAGGTGGAGCGTCATTCTCTATAGTATTGTAAAATATTTGATGATTGTTTCTATATGGATGGTTCATTGGCAAGAATCGTCTATGTCCCATAATACTAAAACTACAACGATATTTCAGTCTTCTCAATCGAGTATTCTTCATAAAAACAGGACATGAAATTTTTCCTTTAGTGCTTCATCCAGACATCATTTCATAAGCAGTAAAATCATTGATCATCCACATAAGCGCATCACACATATGAAATATGTCTTTCGAACATGCATCGTATGTGGGCACACCCACATCCCAAAGAAGTTTCAACTCTTTTATTAAAGGTTGCATGTATACATCTATATCATTGTCGGGATCAGAAGGGCCAGATATCAATATAATTAAGAAAGTGTAAGGCTTTTTCATACACAACCAAGGGGGAAGGTTATAAATGTGTATGAAAACCAGCCATGTGCTGTGCGAAGTAAGCATCTTCCCAAATGGATTAAAACCGTCACATGAAAGACCCAGTCTCACATTATGCACTTCAGCTGCAAATTCAGGATATCGAGCATCAAATCTATTCCATGAAAATCCATCTGCAGGGTGAACCAACTCTTCATTATTCTTTTTTCTCTCAGTGTCATGCCATCGCATTTTTTTGGATATTTCATCATACATGAAAAGGTTCTATAATCTGGGTATCAATGGAAAGTGCCACATTACTTTTTGTGTCACACGAGATGGTGATCCATCATCTTTTGGCTTCCATCGGGACGTTCCACATTTGATACAATCATTTCTTTCAGCAGTTTCCTCCCAAAATAAGCTGCAATCATTCGAGCAAGCATGAATTTTTATTTTGAGAATCCAAGTTCATCGACTAACTTCCATGCCATATAGTGGTTTGAGGGAATATCTCCATCATCTGGAAGTAATTCCTTCAAGAAGGTAAGAATGTAATCAATTGCAGTATTTGAAATCCCATACATAGTTTTCCCATGAAACAATCGGATTAAATATTCCAACTTTTTCATTTTACCACATTGACGATATACTGGAGTCGTCGCAGCATCATTCAATTTTTTTACCCTATCAACATCATCATTTTCATTGGACGCATCATGTGTGCTTGTATCAAAATCTTGTTGGATGGACATCCTTTCCTTCTCATGATACCGAATAAATGGAAACCGATCATATATCAAACTCTCCAATTCAGTCTTATCGTTTGGATCATCAACTTTTTGAGATTCCATTTTCTCTCCATTGTGATACCACACATAATAGTTTGTTTGGAAACCATATTTGGTTATATGATAGCTAACTGCGTCACGACTCAACCAAGGTCTTCCAACACAATTAAAACATGGTCAGTGTATGCGACCACTATCTGAAGCCTTGTCAAATGCAAAATCTAGAAAGCTGTTCAAATTATTTTGAAAATCGGCTGAAATCCAATCAGTTTCGTACATCCAACTTCTGTCCATTTTGTAAAAAAACTGCAATATTTCATTTCAAAGCAATTCAATAATATTAAAGTATAATCAAAAAAATATTGAGGTAAATGAAAATTGTTTACTTTATATAAAATCATAACTGACACATTACTCTATATGAGAATCATATTAAGAAATACAACAAAATACAGTGTATATAAGAAAATAAGATATATAATTTCTAATGCCTATATTCAAGGATTTCCCAGTAAGGGGTGCGGGGTGTCTAGGGGGGTGGGGCTGTCTGGGGGGTCGGAGGTGTCCAGGGGGTCGGGGGTGTCTAGGGGGGTCGGGGTGTCCAGGTGGGAGGGCTGTCCGCGGGGGTGGTCAGGCTGTCCAATGGGGTATGGGGAGTCCAGAGGGGTGGGTGGGCTGTCCAAGGAGGTGAGCGGGGTGTCCAGGGGTTGGGTGGGGCTGTCTGGGGTGGTACAGGGTGTCTAGTGGGTGGGCTGTCCAAGGAGGTGAGCAGGCTGTCTGGGGGGGGGGGCTGTCCAAGGAGGTGAGCGGGCTGTCCGGGGGGGGGTACAGGGTGTCCAAGGTGGGTGTGGGGTGTCCAGGGGGTCGTCGGGATGTCCAAGGAGGTGAGCGGGGTGTCCAGGGGGTGGGTGGGGATGTCCAAGGAGGTGAGAGGGGTGTCTAGGGGGTGGGCTGTCCAAGGAGGTGAGCGGCCTGTCCGGGGGGAGGGGGGCTGTCCAAGGAGGTGAGCGGGCTGTCCGGGAGGGTACAGGGTGTCCAAGGGGGTTGCGAGGTGTCCAGGGGGTGGGCGGGCTATCCAAGGAGGGTGAGGGGTGTCCAGGGGGTGGGCGGGCTGTCCAAGGAGGTGAGCGGGGTGTCCATGGGGTGGGTGGGGCTGTCCGGGGGGTACAGGGTGTCCAGGGGGTGGGCTGTCCAAGGAGGTGAGAGGGCTATCCGGGGGTGGGCGGGCAGTCCAAAGAGGTGAGCGGGCTGTCCGGGGGCAGTACAGGGTGTCCAAGGGGGGTGCGGGGTGTCCAGGGGGTGCAGGGTGTCAAGGGGGTGGTGGGGCCGTCCGGGGGGTTGGAGGTGTCCAGGGGGTTGGGGGTGTCTAGGGGGGTCAGGGTGTCCAGGTGGGCAGGCTGTCCGCGGGGGTGGTCAGGCTGTCCAATGGGGTAGGGGGAGTCCAGGGGGGTGGGCGGGGTGTCCAAAGAGGTGAGCAGTGTCTCCAGGGGGTGGGGTCCCATTTAAATATAAATTTAGTGAAATATTAGTAGACACATTTAAAATTAATTGTGAAATATGATTTAAAGTGTATAAGATAAAATGAAATATCAAATAAAAACAAATTGAATTTGAATATTGAATGTTTAAATTAATTCTCGACCCAGATTAATAGTTTTAGTGGGAAAAAAGAAGTGTCACTAGTTGTTTTTATGATTATATTCCATTACATCTCTAGTTTTAGGAGAAGTTTGTGTTTAATGACCTGGTTTAAAGTGTGATTAAAATGTCCTATAATTTTGAGATACGAACTATGATATTTTTCACCAACGTACATTTTTGATGAGATATTGTGAGAGAGACACTTTAAGGGAAGTCATTGAAATGTTGTATGATCCATGGATGACGTGTTAATATTGACCTATAATACTGAAATTATGAAGCAGACACTATTTATATTTTAGAAGCTGAGGGAGGTCATGGGAGAATAGGATAGAATTATAGACTATTGAACTAGTATACCGACATCATGTGGTAGGATTTTTTTGGGTATTCCTATGAGATGAGTAACGATCAGGATGGAAGTACTGGTTTCTCAGTTTTCCTACAACAGAGTGGAAGAGGGGGCATTAAAAACATTTCATGTGATCATGACCTAATAGAGTCTCAACCATGTGGAAGGATAGTCAACATGAAGGGATTCTGCTGGACCAACCCTCTAGAAGTGACTTTTGATAGACATATTCGAAAACAAGTTTTGGAAAAAAAAATTAATAGCTCAATATCATAAATGAAGATATATAAGTGATGTTTGATCATGTTGTTGATGTGGTGGTTGTGGTTGTGTCATCCATTCCATAATTACACTGAGAAATCAGTGTGTTCCTATTCCAAACAATGAGGTTTTATTACATGTCCATGGTTCATGAAATATCTATTATGTAAAACCTACCCACATGGAGAAGGGTGGCATACAATCTAGAGTGAGAGGTAAGATCAAAGTTCCCTCTACTAGTAAATCCTCTCATTTTGATACTGATGCATCACATGGATTCATATCCTCACATGTGGTGAAAATCCTATGTCTCATTATACTGTCTTCAATGAGTGTAATGATTCTAGAAATCTAAAAACTGAAATATTAGATAAAGAAGAAGAGGAACCTGAAGGAGGTCGAAGATCCAAACTAGTCCGGCATAAGGAGCTCTAAAATCGCCTAAATCGGCTGATGCTGCTCCCATTTAGGGTTCTGTATCCAAATGGGGGAGAGGACACGTGGCTGGAAATTTGGGGGAAACCTGTGCCAACAGTTTGTAAAAACTGTTGGTATATGGCTCCCCAACCACACCTATACCAACGGTTTAATAAACCGTTGGTACAAACCTCCCCACCCACATTTTTTCCAACGGTTCTCATTGAACCATTGGTAAAAATCACCTTAAACACATCATTACCAATGGTTCACTATAACCGTTGGTAAAACCTTCTGTAAACCATCCTTTACCAACGGTTCTATGAAACCGTTGGCATAAGTGTGGGGAAAAACACACATTCCAGTAGTGTCACCACCATATAGGGAAGATTATAAAAGTTTATATAATGAATTAATATGATATTTTTTATTGAATAAAATTATATATATAATGAAACCATGACCAAGTTGCTGGGACTGGGACTGTCAAACCGAAATATACATGGGAAACATACCAATTTTCACTCGAAATATTATTTTAATGAAGAATTGTAAATTAATGGGTGATTAGATGCTATAATTGAATAATATATGGTATGATAATTTTGAATATTTTTATTTTATGGTTTATAATAAATCGAAATTTATTATGAATAAGAATAATAATGCATTAAATAATGTTGAACATAATGTTACAATCTCATTTTAATTTAGGATTGTTTGTGCTCATATTTACTATAGTTAAATAATATGACAAACATATCTTAAAACAAATATATATTCTTATCCTCAAGTTATTTTCTGTGATTATGTGTTTTTTCAATTTCTTCTATTTTTTATCAAGAATCATCCTATAATTTACAAGTAAGGTACAATGACCTATTTCTTATTTTTGATCGGGAATTATTATATTTAATATATCCATGTTCATCAAATTTTTTTCTAGAAATTATTAACTATAAATGAAATGTTTTTGAAATTTAATTTCACTAACTTATATATTTTTTTAAATGGTTTAAAATAAAGATTTTTTAATTTTTCTCAAATATTCATTTTCATTAATTTTTAAAATAGTTTGAAAATAATGTTTTTTTAAATGTATGTGACATGAATAAATTTTATATCCATCAATACCATTTTAAATTTTGAATATTTTTTATAGGTTTCCATATTTAGGTTCAAAAAATTATTTTTTTTATTATTTTGGTAATATTTAATATATAAATACACAAAAATAAATAAGTATTGTTTTTTACATGGAATGAAAATATTTTTTATGTGATTTATAGCATCAATCATACAAAAATCCATAAGGAAGTTATATTTAATGTTTGTCTTATATTTTATATTATATTTATTAAATTTTAAGTTTTACTATATAACACATCATTGATAATTTATTTTTTGTATTATTTAATCCTTTACTGATTTATATAATAAAAAAATTGATCGTTCATTTTATTGAAACCATGTTTTTTTTACTCTCCATTATTTATTAGATATTATTTTTCTTATTTATTTTAATATTTTCAGTATAATGGATGTATTCAGTATCATGTTTTCCTCTTTGATATTTTCTAACATGTATACCAATTCAATATATGGTTTTAGTTAAAGGAAGATTGTTAAGAAACTTATTTTAGTTACTGGGGAAATATAGATGTTCTATATTATGGATTTAATGTGGATAATTATTCATTTATAAGTAATTTTTATAATTAATTATTTTGATAATTGAATATATGAGTACTTTATAAGATGTGCAATTTATGGGAGGGGTCTGGTCATAGATAGACCCTCGATTCGTCGACAAGTCCCTTGAGACAAGACATGTTTCATGATGTATAGGTAGATAATATAAGATCATTTCATAATAGTTGGGTATTTAATGTATGCATCACATATTTATGTAAGATTTATTTATTGATATTCCATGAAAATATACAATGTTTCTTGGTAAAGTTCTTATCTGTAAAATTCCTGAAATCTTGGATGAGGCCATGATGGTAAGATCATTAAGGTGTAGAATTATATATTTCACGAATTTAGGATTTAGTTTTTATTATCCATATGATTTATATATTGATATTATCCATGGAAGTACTTTGAACTCAATATGTTGGTTGAAAATCATTTGTTTTTATTATTCACTCTTCTATATTAATTATGTTTTATTTAATCAGGATAATTTCTATTGTACAAAACCCTTACTCATAATTTGGGATCACCTTTATATGTTTTTTGTTCCCCATGATATAATTGAGGAATAATTGAATTATCATCAAGTATATAATAATTTTTTCATTATATTTTTAATTTTCAAATTTAATATTGATGTCATGTATACATATTATTTACCTAGACTAAGTAATTGATCGATCCTTCAGGGTGTGATCCGTTGTATCTTGTCCCAATATAATAAAATCATCATCTCTAGATTACTACATGAATTATACAATTATTATCAAACAATGTTTATAAGGGAACTTGGGAACTATATTTTTGAAGAACATAGCTAACATAAGCATTAGGATAATCCAATAAAGAATTTGAGAACTATCTAGGGGAGTTTATTCCATGGATCACTAATCATTATTAATTTTAGATGACTAAGTGAGTGTTTTTTTATTCATTCCTAGAAAAATGAAGGTAATCAATACTCATAAATATAGGTATTTCTCTACTAAGTATGCCAATACAATCGGAGTTGGAGCTAAGAAGATCATAGATTTGTTAGGGAAACTTCCTCCAGTTATGATTAAAATCCTTGCCTTTTAGGGGAAACCAAACATAAGATAATTTGAAATATTGGACCTTAAAATTAATCCTAACCAATTATATTGATTTTTGAAAAATAATATGGACCTAATTAAACATCTTAAAATGCGAGATAAGAGAAAAATTATGTTTCATGGAAGTTTGGGTGATAAATACCATCGAAGGAAAACTATTCAACACCCTGGGTGTCAACAATATAGGAAGAGGAAGTTGGGAAAATTCTTAAATGTGATTATATTTTGTTAAAATTTTATATAATAAAGTTATAATGCTCATATTTTCAAATTCAATAAATAATCTAATATTTTATGGTGCTTTAACTGCAAGGATATGGAGGATTAAGAAAAAAAATTTCCCAAATATAATGGATGAACCTAATAATTTTATTAATATATTTATTAAAGATATCATGAATTTCAAAAAACATTATAAATATAATGAGAATCATCCTTGATGAAAATGTTTTATATGAGAAATTTGGTAGGTGTGAATGTTGATTTCTTGATGTTTATTTTCTTTAGAATATTTCTTCCCTAAATGGAATATCGGTTGATGTTTCTAAGGTCAAAGGCAATAAAATAAAAGTTGTTATGGATAAATTTAACCTTTAAAGATTTAAATTATAGGTAATTATGGTTAATTATAGAATATATTACTATAATTTAGTATTATTTATAAATGGTATTAAAGTATGATCTTTAATATAAAACATTAAATGATTACTCTGATAATATATAGTTAGGTGGAAAATTTAAAATAATAATATTTTGGAAAGATATGATGAATGGTATTAACCATGCTCACAAGCTATTTTTATGAAAATATGATATTTTTGGAGATATTTATTAATGAATGTATAGAAAACTTTAAGTTTGTTGTGTGATATTATAAGGTGTCCCTTGGTAAAGTTTACTACCTTTCATTATAGTATTTTTGGAAAAATTATATTTTAAAATATGTTATTTGGGAATAAAATTATTTTAGTACATCACTATTTAAGTGATAAAAGTTTTTTATTGATAAAATGAATAATAATTTTTCCAAACTTTCTAATTTTTGGGTTCAAAATAAATCAACAATAAGTTAGGATTTCTAAGTTGATCTTTTGTTATTATTTTATCATGTGTTAAACATTTTTGGTTTAGATAAGAGGGGTATTTTTCATAATTTTTGTACCCTATGGTTGATTGAAATTTGATTTCTTTACTTCATACATGAAAATTTCATCATGATCTTTATCATTTAAGAACTAAATCATGATTTTAGAATGGGAGGAAATAATGTAAGTAAATTTTATCATATTTATTATCCTAATAGTAAGGGGGTTTCTCAAAATCACGAAAACTGAAGATAAATCTATCAAGTCTCATATAGAAAGTTACACTAATCTACCAATGTACATTTTCATAAAATAATACCAATGTATGAGTCTTATATTATTATATTCATAATATGTTTATTGATCGTAAACAAGTAATTAAATTTCTAGATAAAATCTATATGATATTTTATTACTATGTTATGATATTTATTTTTTAGAAAATATAAATAAAAATTGTGAGGATTCACTATATATAAGTATGGTATAATGTAATACCATGATATTTTAGTTTATATTTTCTTTTAAAATAACCCAATATTTGATAGGCTACACCACATGAAACCACAAGTTTAAACCAAATGTGATATAAAATTATTTAAATGTTACTATTATAACCAATTGTTAAGTTGGAAAATATAGATAGGAATAACCAGTTTATTATGTTTATTTAATAAAAATTTAAATCAACAAAGTTAACAATAATCAAAAAAATTTATAAGGAATATAATAAGAATAAATTCATTTTATAAATAAAAAATACATTTTATTAAAAATTGTTTTAGAATATTTTTATATAGGTAATTATAATTATTTTTCTACCTTTTGAAATATTATTTTACAAAATTAAAATAATTTTTATAATCATTATGTTAAAATTACCTTATTATCAATTTTTGGAATTTTTTAAAACAGACTGTTTCTTAGGTTAATCATGAAAAAAGAAAATTTTGGTGAAAACAATCATTTGTTAAATTAAAAAAATGTTTTATTTTAGATTGAATTTAAATTCACATAAGTCTTCATTTATAAAAAATAATTATAAAATCCCATTTCTATATGGGTTCTCATAATTAGAAGAAAGTTTGAATGTTCCAACTAGTCATGTCGCACTGCAGGAACATGGTTTGAAAACCATGTATTGTAACCATGTGGGTTAAAAAGTCTTGGGACAATGATGGATGAATGATTTTCATATGGTTTAAAAACTATGAAACCATACTATATTCCCTTTCCAAATTGTTAAAATATTTATTTTTCATTTAATAACATAAATGGGTTTTAACCCATTTTCTTTCTCTTTTCCCCCAATGACTCTCACATGAATCCTCCTCTCCCCATTTACTCTCTTCCATTGTGGAACTTCACCATCTTATATATAATGAATATTTCATCTATGGAATTGGAAGCATTTTGGTTGGTCAAATATTCCCATTTACAATCCCCCCCCCCTTTAATAATACTCATATCATTTATGGGTAAAATTTCTTATTTTTAGGGTGTTTTATAGATCTATACTATTCACTATTTGAGCTCAAATTGAGGGATTAATTCATACACATGGACACTTCAAATGTTGAATTATGTATTCTTGGTAATTTTTCCCACTGTATCACTTTATTTTTACAAGTGTATGTGTGGTGTGGCCATGTTGATTTCATCAATCCATGATATATTTTAAGTTAATTTTTTTAGTTTTTGTTTCCCTAAAATTAATGATAATTTTAAATCCATGCGATTTTAAGAAATATTAATGTCAAAATAAATTTAAGGGGTTATTATAGCTTAGAATTTACATATTCCTCAAAAATTTCATTTGTGTTTAAATTTTTTAATAGGGGAATTTTGGGGTTAATTAATGATTTTGAAATGGAATTTCACATACATTGGTAGTTGTAAATGGATAAGATTTAATTGGAAGTGGATATTGAAATGGACACCATAATGGTATTCCTTGACTAAGATTCATGTGGTCTTAACATTGGGAATGGTAACCCTTATTGGGAGGATTTTAAACTATTGAACCATAAATTGTAAAGTGGGTAATTTTTTAAATAATGATGATTATGAATGGACTTTGTCTTGTGGATTTATATGATGAAAGTTTCTTCCTTAGAATTAATTTCCACTAAATTTTTAATGATTTAAATGTGATTGCATCATCACTTTTATATAGAAAACTCCCATCATGGTTGTTATGTTATTATTGGAATGGTAAATAGCCAAAGGGATACATATATTATATAGTATAATAGAAAGTCCTAAGAGGTGGTTCATGATAACTATATGGAAAAAAACCCACAAGAATGGGGTGGTGTGTAATATCTTTTGGACTATAGACATGATGAGAAATCACCCATATGGGATGCTCCATGATTGCCAAGAAAAACCACCTTGGAGTTTTTTATGCTTATGAAAACACCAATAAGAGTGGTACTAGAAAACTTGAAGACTTTATAGTTAGAGATATGTGATTTAAATTGAATACTCTAAAATAATTGGTTTGTCATAAAACTATGGAACACACCCTATGGGTGGTCCGGAGGTCATGTTTGTTAAGATTCTCTAGAACACACAGAGACACCCCAGTTCTGTCTAAACATGTAATGATTAATCTTGGTCAAGGATATAAGGATCAAAAATATTATATATGATCTTTTTTTTATTTAAAACTCAAGTCCTTGGTTGCTATTATTGTTTTTTATTTTAATTTAGTTAAATAGTTAAAATGATTACTTGTAGCCTTCAATTCCATTGATTATTATCAGACAGGTTATTTTATGGATTTCATTGGTGGTTTCATACTATGTTGTAATGATTCCCTACTCAAGAATTTATGTAACATGGATACCTAATAAGATTATATATAATTATAGGTTATAGGTTACAAGGTAGGTCTAAATGTTTGTTTCTTATACTTTCTCTGTTGTATTTTGTAAATGTGACTAAATATAACTTCTAACCACTTAGGGTGGGTTTTTTAAATTATAATTTTCTTTTATTTCACTTTTAATACTTTTTTAGAAGGATCCTCCCATGGGGGATCTAGTTGTGTATGTAAGGCCTATTTATTCACATCGCATGTGATGTTTAGTTGATTTATTGACACTTTACCCATATTATGATGTATATATGTATTATAAATGTATTTTTAATTATCTATACTATTAATATACTCTAATATGAGGGATTTTTCTATCCATGATATATTCATAGTCCCTATACACAATTTCTTAGAATTTTGTGTATGAAGAGGTGCACCTAAGGTATGTGGTGATCACCGTTCAGGGAACTATTTAGTGGATTAGGATGGTATGATGTTTCAAAATAGTATCCAAGGGATTATTTTTCTATACTTTTATGGAATCATAGATTTGATAATAGGGTGTTAGTTTGATCTTGGTAGTAGTTTGGTACCTAGGTTGTTGTAGCCCCATACATGGGGGAAAAGTCGATTTGCCAATGGTGATAATTGATAATATCACTGAATGTTCTTACAGATGATTTATTTCTACCTTGTATAGTGCAGTTAGATTTGATGTCATTGAATGATGGTATTTTTATCTCTTAACATATAATGAAATATTTTTTATGTGTGTTCATGAATCATGATAGGAATATAGTATTGGTATATCATGCATATTTTTTTTTATATTTGATGGTTTTATAGGATTTATGTGTGTTGTTGTCTTATTTATTATTTATTAACTATATAGAATAGTCATTTATAAATGCATATGGTTTTATATGATTTAAAAGTATATATATTTAATGTTTCATAATACATTTATATGTATTACATATAAGTGTATGATGTTTTTCTACTTGACTGAATAATCAGGAAAATTCAATTTAATGGAATGTTATAAATGAATTATAAAGAGATAGTTTTGATTAAGATACATGAAAGTATGTACATTATAACATTTTCTCTCTATAACTTGTGAATAACATTCTACATATCCAAAACATTGATTATAAATTTGATAAGGTCTATGAATTTGAAATGTTTTGTAATATAAATATTTTATAAAGTTGAATCCTTGGGTTTTAAAACTGAGATGTTTTAATAAAGTAAAATAAAAAAGTGGTGAACCTTCTTAGGGATCTTAGGGATGGATTTGTTTTATGGTTTTGGTTGAACCATTTGTGTAGTTAGTTTTTGATATTGTAATATCCTTTTGGTGAGACCATATTTTATGGGTTCTGATACCTTGATGGATTTGGGCGTGTTTGAGACCCTAGGTTATGTGATTGGGCATGCTTGTTTGTTTCACATTCTATTGTGTTTCTTTTATCCACTGTAAGTTATGAACTTTACAGTGGTGTTGGGCCCCGGATCGAGTGTCTTATCATGTGATGTTTGATGAAAATAGTAATATATATGGGTGTGTGAGACCCTAGGGTAAGTAGTTTCATTTTTCATGTTTGGCACTGAGTGAGTTTTGGAATGAGGGTAGGAGTGCCTCCCATGAGTAGCAGTTATGTGAGGACCAACCAAAAAGGGAAAATCAGTGGTCTCAGTGATCATGGTAATATGAATCAATTTTTTTTATTTATTTAGAATGTTTGTTGATAGAGGATGACCATGAAATGGGTTAACCCTATGTAATAGATATTTTAGGAACATCAAGCATAGTGAGATTCTTTGAAGTGTAAATCATGAACGAATAGTTCTATTGAGGTTTCCATAAAGGCATGGTTACTCAATGGATATTATCTTAAGGGAATAACCATGAGTTCTTTATTTTATACTTTAAATATAGTTTCAATGGGAATGTTTATTTAGATAATTATCCATGTGATCTGATGTAGTTTTAATGCAGCAATCAGTGTGAACCTGGGTAGACGTGTTTAAGGATGATTGAGTAATGAAAGATGCTTATGATCTAGGAATTACACCCAGATTGATAGGTGTTCATATATTTTACTTGAATCATGAATTTTGTTAGGTTTTTTGGGTGAATCATTGAGTATTACTAGATTTTTATGGAACTGGAATATCAAGATTCATGGTAATATGATTGATTAGATGCTTAAACACCGTTCTGGAAATGAAAAAAAACATGAAATCTTAAGTTGGTTTTGGTTAATGTTATCAATGGATAGTGAAACCTATTATCATTGTTAAGTTGATTTGGTTGGAACATGTTTGAGATATGAGATGTTGTTCAGGTTATGAGTTCAATTGATTCATGTAGAAGTGTTGTTTCTTTTTAGTGAGGTTTCAGGTATGTTTGTAGATTATTCAAAGGTATGTTTATCCTTATATAGTAGGGTAAAACATATTTATTCCATTTAAATCATTTGTGTCATGGAATATGATCTTGATTAATTTTGAAATGTAAGTGTATTGATGATTTTTAACTCATTAAATCCTTAAAGAGAGATGTGTACCAGTTGTGTGTCTTAGTCAATGAGTCCCTCTACAAATGAGGTGATTGGGAGTTGATGAGATTCTTATGGGAAAGTAGTATTAAGGCAATGGTTATGTTTTAAAATTAACCTATAGTGAAGGGTGACATCATAAATGGATCAATGTGTGGTGTAACAGACGTTGGGTATTACCTAGATAGAGGCGTTAGAGATCGATGAATGTGTTGAGAGTGGAAAAGAGGAGTAATATGATTTTTTCACCAAGAATTTGGATTTTATTCTTGATGTGTTTTGTATTTTAATTCATATAGTGGTTGGTACACTAGAGAAAATCTTATATTGAGGTTTTTATTGTGGGTTGGATGTCACCAAATGCCATGGGTTCTATTCTTAGAATCCAAAAATGGGTGGAAGTAGGTTTTTATTTTGGTTGTTAGGATGAGAAAGTGACATATATGTATAACATTTTCATTCATAGATGAATTTATTATGGGATTTGGAAATTAGACATAGAGAGATATGACCCATTTCATAGGGAGTGATATATCAGACATAAGTGTGTGACCCCTTTGATGGAGTGGTCAAAGGAACGTGTAGTTGGTCATAAAGCAGTCATAGTGACATCTAGATACCAATGAGGAGTAGGAATGTTGCATACTTAGATTCCATTGGGAGAGAAAAGTGGTAATTTTTATATAGTGTTTGATCAAGTTCAAGCGTCAGTTTAGGGATTATGTTGATGTATAAGTTATACGAGGGTTCTTGAATCAGTAGTGCATATGTACGTACAATATTGGATGATGGTGGTTTGGATTATTGATGATATAATTTATGAGTCTTATTGGGAGTCATATTCTAACTCCAATGTGAGTATTGAGTGGTCTTAGGATTCCTTAGGGCATGATGGTGGCATACGCCTCTGGGTTGGTGATGCAATGGCTAGTTGAGCATTGAATTTTCAAGATTAGTAATTCATATGTATTATGGAAAGTGTTTTGGTGTGGAAAATGATGTGGTAGCCAATATACCACCTTTGTATTATTTTGAATATGCGGACTGGATTTCGATAGTAAAATTAGGATTTTGAAGAAAATTAGGTTTGTCACTAGCTTGGGCATGGATGGTAGTTATGAATCCAACCTCACTTTTTTATCAAAAAAAGGATGGGGGTGTGATGATTCAATAGAGTTCTCATGGATGTCAAAGTGTGGTGAGTAGGGAATCACTCTAAGAACATCCATTCATTCTGATGATGTTGGTTCTAAGAATCATAATTTGGTTGATTTAAGGGAAATATTATTATAGGGATAACCATAGGAATGAAATGTGAAAAAACGATGACACTAATAGTATTTTAGAATAGATGGATGTAGGTAAGCGTCATTTTGGTTTTTTAGTTTAAACGATGAGTGTTATGGCAGGTTCTTGTAGTTTCATTGCCTTGGGTTGAAGATTTTTCCATCAACATACTTTTGGTTTTTAGAAATTGAAAATGTTCATTTGGATTATTTATCACCTTATGAAGTTCAGAATATGTAGTTTCATGACCATCAAAGAATTATGGGGATGAGAAGAACTATAGTTGGGATGTTTTATATAATGTGTTTTTATGGTTACTCCAAATTTTAGGAAAGTTTTAATTTTTATACTAGTTGTGGGATGAGTTTGAACCGGTATCTGAGTATTGTTTTAAGAGTTGGGTGGCTTAAAATAGGGTATTTGGATTTTTATGAGTCCCTAGAGATACCCAGTTATTCGAGTTAAGTCTCAAAAGTGTTGGAGATATCAGGTTTTAGGAAAATAGATTGGTTTTAAATTATTAGTGCATGGTTACTGATAATCTTGAACCCCAACCATGTGGCCTAAATTAGATAATTTCATGGTTTTTAAATTATTTGGTAGGACCTTGGAAACTATATGAGTTCCTGAAGAAGTGAACATTAATACCACACAACCAATGCATGGTTTTCAAAACCATTTACCAAAACATTATGGGTTAGAAAGTATTGGGAAAATTATAGATGTATGTTTTTCAAAACATTGTAGATAAACTGTGCACACTTTAGAGGGTGATAAAATGATTATTCTTCCCATAAGTCCATAATAGGGTTTAAACCCTTTTATTAACCTTTTCCCCCAAGAAACTCATGTTTTCCTCCCTATATCCCGTTTTACTCTCTTATATAGTTTAACTCCACCATATGTTCTCCAATTTTTCTTTTTTTTATGGAATTAGAAGCCTTTAGTTAATTATAAGAGCCAAATTTCATATTTTATTCCATTATTTTTTTAAGAATGTGCAAACCATTTAAAGGATAAATGGACTATTTTGAACATATTTTCCTATTCCATTGATATATATCATTTTATCTCAAATTGTGGGATATTATTGGCAGTGTTTACTCTCTTAAGGTTATGGTAGGGTGTCCCGTTAATTTAACCCATACTCTCACTTTATTTTTTCATGTTTTTGCATGGTGTGGTGAAGCCTGTTTCATAATACCTTGATCTATTTATAATTGACTATTTTAGATTCATTTTATATTAGATTAATTCCCAATTAACATACCTTTTAATTTAGGAAATAGTTATTTCAAATTAAAGGTTATAGGGGGAGAATAACCTTGAATTGGATTACTCCTTATAAATGTTAATTATGGGTAAATGGTTTGAGATGGGAATCTTGTCTTGAATCAATGGTGTTCAAATGTAATTTTAAAACCGTTGATAATTATAAATGGTTATGGTTTAATTTAAAAGGAATATTGTAATGGTCAATGCAATGGGATTCAATGACTAAGAATCTATTGGACTTGAGTTTGTTAATGGTATCCCATTGTAATATCGTGTTACCCGATTTTAGGTAATTCCCTTCTATTTACATGTTTTCCTTTTCAATTGGTTGAATTATTTTAATCTTCAGGATAGAGAACATTTTATGCGAAAAATAAAAAAATGTTCATGGATATATTTTATTTTGAATTAATGGTTCCCTAGTACAAACATGTAATGGATGTATTGGTTTTTCCCCCATATTTGTAGAATGCATGAGCTGGTTTTAGGTTTTTGGAAGGAATCAAAAGATTTTTTTTGTTGGATAAGAATTGAAATGTTGAGTAAAGAGTAAAATATATGTAATGTTCACCAAAATTAACTCATGATGTGAGTACATAATTTGAAGGATAACATGGCGTGTCAAGGTAACATTTCATGTAATGTTAAAAGATTGGTTTTAAAAAAATGATACATGTTTCTCAACATATATGATCCCTAATGATTCTATGATGTGTAATGGGATTAAACTCTATGTAAATATCAAGTATATTATCTTGGGATTTAATATGAATGATGTGTTTATTCATTCAATGTTTATCCTTCTTTCACTAGGCCCAGACCTCCTCTTCAGGGATTTTGGAGACCTCTAACCATTCCAAGTCGATTCTATTAGCATTTGATCATTAGGATTGTGTGTTGTATCCCTCAGGGTGAGTAGTAAACTCTAAATCTCTATTTCCTTTGATATTGATAGTGTTTTGGTGTTGTTTTATTTAGCCTATTTATATAATATAATGTTTTCATTAATTATTTTATATATCTTTTTTTGGATATTGTTCTGAGGATCGATCCTTTGATGTATGTGGTGAAACATGTGTGCATTATTCAGATATGTGTTATTTCATCTTCTCTATCAACCCCTATATTTAATTTAATCCATTACGAGATGTGTAGATCAATTTTGGGGCCTCTATTTTCATTATTTCATTCTTTCATGTGGTGGATCAGGTTGATGGCGTCTGTGATCTGAGTTTTGATGTAGGTGGTTTCATCTTTAGCCTGTGTTGGTGAAATTCATTTCTCCAATTTTTTATAATTTTTTTAAATTAAATGGAATGGTTCAATTATTTGATTAGTGTGTGTTGAAATGGGTTATTTTATAGAATATGGTTTCCACTAGTTTTGTTAAATGAAAATGTTTTAAAAGCATTGTGAAATTGTTTTGTGAATTGATTTCAAAGAATGATATAATGAATCTATTTAATTAAATTTTTTAGAAAATAGAGAACATGAGAAGCCTTGTGTACTTAGTTGGAAGGTGTAGTAATAGGCCTCATCCACTATTAGGGGGTTTCTCATTGGGATTCCCTCTACTCCCTGGACCTATTATTCTAGGAACCTATTAGACCTATTAGGGGTTTACTTTCTAGGGTGTTCTTATACTATCCAGACTTGATGAACTTGTCTATACACATAATTCATGTGTGATGTTCTAGATTTATGTATGAGTTTACAAGATAACTTGAACTAGTGTGATCCTTGTCATGTTGTTACCTATTCTTTTATTCAGTTTGGGATGTTTTTTCTTTGTACTATTTTGATTGTACTTACATGTATTTCATAGGACATGGGATGCATTATTTTGTTTTATTTGATAAATATATTTTATATATGTATATTAAATTATTTGAAACTGATTTACAACTCTATTTAGAAATGTTTAAAAATTTGAAGGTAAATTATTTTTCCATGTTTTTCACATAAAAATTATTAAACTATATATCATGCATTTCTTTATTTAATTTTAATAATTCTTGGATTATTGTTCAAAGACTTGATAAATAACACTAGGGTGATGCCCTACTAAGCCTATTAGGTCACCCCCTACATACCACTTAGACGAGTTTGCGTAGACAGATAGTGATATGGTGGGATTTTTTTCATGGTATCTTGTGGAGACTGTTGGTGTTGAAATTTAGATTATTTTCCCTTTACAGTTTTAATTCTCTATTGGATATTGTTTTTCTACCATTTTTGTTGTATTTATTAGATTTTTATCATTCTATAATGATATCTTTATATGTCCATTTTTTCAAGTTATTTATTTTTGTACATGTGTTTATATTTCAAGTTTTATACTTCGGGTTGGGTGAAATGATTCCTTCAATATATTATTGATGAATAGGTTCTATATGTGAGCCTTTGGGGATTAGGAATTCTCTTTGGGTGTGTAAAAATTCTGTTGGGGTACCATTTTGAGAGGGTATTCAAGTCAAGATCCTCGAAGTTTGGTATAAAAGGATGTTTATCCTCAAGATTATTTGTCTTGGAATGTTTGGTATACTGAATACATGATTTTTAGTACTTGAGAGGTAGTTTTGGATGAGTTTATGTCCATCTCTTTACGTGGATTGACTCTGGTTACCATGGTATTTTGGGATGTTTGGTTATTTTTTTATTTTTTTACCATAATATCAGTTTTTCTTGGGGGGTGTCTAGTTTTAAATGAGATTATTCTATGGTCAACTCATTTATTTTGTTTCAGTGTATAGAAGCATGCCTCTGAGATGTGTTATGTGAGTTCCATAAAAGGGTTCAGTTGATATTCCTAAATGGGACCCTATAATTGATCACAATATTATTGAGGTTATCATGTGGAAATTTCTTTTTGTTTACCATAATGTACTAAAAGTTAACAACACAATCGTTGCGGTACTACATGGGGTTATAGGAGACAGGTATCGATCAAGGGAGTTCCTACATGAGAAGTCATCATCCTTTAAATGTACAAATGAACCTCAAGAGGTGGAAGAATAAATTGACATGATTGATTAGATTTTAGACCTACTAGATACACCTGAGAGTATCAAGGTGATGTGTGTGGCATTCATACTTTAGGGTCCCAAAAAGAGATTGTGTGACTTTATGCTATAAGAAGATAGACATGTGGTCTTTGAATAGAAGGGTTTCAAGTATCTATTATTATAATAGTATTTTATAGATTTATTGATGATTTGCAGCCTATAGAGTTCCTATATTTTCAATAAGGAAACTATTTGGGGTTGGAATTCACCAATCAGTTTACGGAGCTATTACATTTTCTACTAGAGGATATAAACAATGATAAGATGAAATATCAAAAGTACCTATTGGTTTTGAAACTGGATATCATATTTCATGTAATTACGATAAACCATTCAACATATATGGGGACTTTGTATAGGGATATGACGGAGGAAATGAATGTGGAAGGATTGTTGGATATTATACCCCATATCTTCCACCTAGTAGAAGATTCAGTGGAATTAGAGGTAAAAAGTGGAAGTTTTTGGATCATTTCATGAGTATTTGAGGTGGTACTCAATAGCATACCTCTCCATCACCATAATTTTTAGCTAGTGGTGTGCCTCCGACTTTTTATTTCTGTATCAAGGTATTATGAACATAGTGTTCTTTTCCTTCACATACAAAGTTGTGTAATAGTTGTGGGTGTTATGGTTATCTATATAATTTCTATTATGATATGTATACTCCGTGATTTGGTTAAATATCACTAGCTCCAAAGGCTACAATGGTGAAGTTAGAAGCATCAAAGATTACAGAGCTCTTCCACAGGCCTCAGGAGAAAAGTACCTTCACTCAGTATATGAGGTTTCAGTGAAGGAAGACTGTGGGTCCAATTATAGTGTGAGGTATCATATTTATTGAATATTTCATTGTGATTGATTTATTTTAGAAGAATTCCCCTCACCCATTTATTTGTAACTATTTTTATGAGCTTAACCTTTCAATGGAACTCGTTTAATTTTGAATAGAGTTAGTGACACCTCTTAGAAAGAATAAAAATTGGTTGTTTTGATGTTCTTCTTGTTAACTATTGATAGATGTTTTAGAGTTAGTTTTTTATTTTCTAATTCTTGATCTAGGTCTATTTCGCATCATCATCAGGATGAATTTTCTTATTTCTATTCCGGATGAGGTTGATCGTTATCATTGGGCTGAGGTTGATTGTTATTATATGTGTGTCTCTTTTCATACTAGTGATGGGATCCCCCAGTTGTTAAATGGAGTTTGTTATCCTAGTCCCATTCATGTGGGACCTTACCACCTAGAACTTCGGATATTTTCGTCTTCTGTAGTGGTTGATTCTGATGACATTTCTTCTGTTCTGTATCATCCCAATATTTTTCAGGTTTTTCTTGATGTCTTCCAAAATTATTTCTTCTATATTTATCAAGATATGGAGAGAGACAGCTTAACAATGACCTGGTATTAGGTATATAGCTGATTTCAATACCTTATTATCTTATGGCCCAAATGGCGGTGAATGAGATCAATATTCAATTTGATGATCTAATGGAGAAGGGTTTTTTATCACTCGTGTTTCACCTTGGGATTTAACACCCTACAATTTTATGAAATATCATCTTTATATATAATTTAAATTATTTAATAGATTTAATTATATGAAATGTATAGTTTATCTTGAATCAAAAGAAACACAAAAAATTTCTTATGTTTCATTCAACATCAAATTCTATTAATGAATTGTGTTACACCAAATCTCCAGTATTATGAGAAAACAATATATTATTAATATTATTATGATTGTTACCACCTAACCATAAGAATGGAAGAAATAATTGAGATTAAATAAATTGTGAATATTATAGTTACACATGTTTATAAAATTAATTCATTGGTTAACAATTAATTTGAAATGAAAATAAAGACCAATTGAATGTAGGGAATGGGTTTTTATGAAATAACTATTATTATGACAAGACTAATAATTTATCCTAAAAATTAAATTAATAACTATTATTTAAAAATGTACATGAAATTTATATGTCATATATCAATGTTTTTTATAAATTCATCCAATAATTTTGATATGATTATGAGAATAATAAATCCAATTTTAAGTGTAAAAATTTAATATTTTTAAGAGGTCGTTTTACAGCCTTTTAATAGAATAGTAATTTTAAAACTAAATTTGGAAACATTTATAATTTTTAAATGAAAAAATAAGCTTCATTTTTTAAATTTTAATAGAAACAAATAATTTATGTTAATTTTTTTTTATTTTTCTGAGAACATTCGTATTTTGATAAATAGTGAATGGCACCGAATTTTTATTGAAAACTGATATTACATATAAATAATTTATAGTGTTAAATTATATTTTTAGTTGGTTTTAAATTATAATAATATATATATTAAATAATTTAAAAAAATTGGTCATTTTAATAAATTTCACATTGAAATTGTATGTAAAAACATATTCAACTTTAGAATATTTCTCTTGAAAAACTTGTTGTCATGTCCCGTATACGGGATTAATTTTAAATTAATTTCTTCTACTAATTTTATTTGAATTAGGAAATATAGATTAAGTATTATTAATTATAAATATATATAATTAAAATTATTTGAAACATTGATTTTTACAAAAAAAATATTTCTGAAAGTTATTAAAATTAATTACAATGATTAAGGTAAAACAATATCACTTGGTGGTTAAACTCTAAAATTAAGGTATAAAAACTATCCTACACATTTAAAAAACCCATTTTAAGTCCATATTTTTACAAAATACCTTAATTTATTTAATTTTGTGTATTATGGAATCCTATT
The DNA here is from genome assembly GCA_963277665.1 of Viscum album. Classification (NCBI taxonomy): domain Eukaryota; kingdom Viridiplantae; phylum Streptophyta; class Magnoliopsida; order Santalales; family Viscaceae; genus Viscum; species Viscum album. The sequence continues at coordinate 1,110,959,634 of OY728123.1, forward strand.
GGTATGTAAAAACGTGGGGAACACCAAATTGTTTTCAAAAATTCCAAGTGTGCCCTCTCCCTCGACTTATAAAAGGGAACTCGCACAACCCCCTCCCTAAAAACCTATAAATCCATTTGTATCACACACAAAATGTACAATTAATCTCCCAATATCCCACCTCTCATCTTGGAAGCCTCGCGTAGGGTTTAAATCTTGCCACGAAATCCCTTCGGTGCAAACCAAAAGAAGTTACTTGAAAAAGAGGTAACAATATTCAGCATGTATTTCAATTTTATTTCGTTCTCCACCCAATAAATTATTATTTTTCCACGCTTAAATAATAAAACTATTATCCTAAATATAAATATATTTTTATGTTAATAGTTCCACCTACACCATCATACACTTCGATAAAATTAGATACACAATCATCAATCATGTGTATAGCTGATTACGGCCTTGTGAGTAGATGTTTTTCATTCTTCAATTGCCGCCTATTAGGGTTGGTAATAATTATTTAATTATTATTATTATATGATATATATTATTTTTATGATACATTTATACTTATTTATCTATTATATGACACATATATTCATTCTTTCTATTTTTTGGTAATATGGTTACTTTGTTTGTGGATGTGTGAACTACTTCCTCCTCAAAGTGATGTGATTCGTTCATGATTTAAATGAAATATATTAAGGATGTGTTTAATAAAAATATGTGATATAAATGAAATATTTATTATATTCATGAAATAATTATCTTTATGGACATAAAAATATTGTTTTCTTTTTTCTATTTCAAGAACTACAAAAAGTGATAACGTCGTTCGTGGATGTGTGGGATACTGCCTTCTCAAAGAGATGTGTTTATTCCTTTTTCATTAACACATATAATTAATGATAAATATAAGTATATATAATAAAATAATATTTTATTTATGATATAAATTTTATTCTTGAAATATAAACATTACTTACCTACTTTCCGTAATGATCATTGATAAATGGGACTGTTACTCATTTGTACGTAAAGCCTACTACCTCCACCCTTATGACCTTGGTTCCTTTTTCAAAACCATCATTCATATATAATTTTAAAATAATCATTTATTTAAAAAATTAATAATTATTTAATTTTTATTACTTTGAATATATTTAAATAATGACCACATTTTCCATAGTCGACCTCTCAAAGTCATTTTCGATAAAAGAAGAATATGGTCAAAATATACAACATAATTATTATTGATTAATTAATTGTCTATAACAATTTTATAGCAGAAATAAAATCAATACAAAAATGGAAATGGTTTTAAATAAATTAAATAATTAACATAATTTTTATATTAAGGATGATATATGACAAGCATGAAAAATCAGAATCAAGGTGAGAGATTTTCATCTGACTTTTTATATTTGTGAGACAAATGTCATATTAACTACATAACTATATTGTATTATATATATAATACTCATTTTTATATATTATAAAATGAACAATTTTATCTTTATGTTATTTAAATTTTTATTTTATGATTATTACTTTTCGGATTATTGATTCAGATGTTACCATAGTTGTAACTGATTCTTGCCTCACTTTTACTTCTATCACGCATACACCTTATTCACCACTTAATTTTTTGTGGTATATATAATACCCAAATAATATTTTATATAATTTTATTTATTTATCTTTTTGTTATTTTATGTTTCATTTGAATTTGTTTCTTTTAGTAAGGGATTTCTTAACTCAATTTCCATTCACTAGGTTAAACATCTATTTCATTTGTTATGATATGCCAATAATATGTATGAAATTTCCTTATATTATTTTATTATGTGTTTATAATTTTATTTTGTGAATTTAAAATTTAATTATTTAATAGATTTATTCTCACTCTAATGATACGATCTTTGTAAGGGTTTTTCTCATTTCACGTTTATTTCAGTGAGATATATTCTATGTTCTCCACTTTTTTTTATTTTGTGGTATATATAATTCCCATGAATGTATTTTATTATTATAATAATTAAATTTATTGGTATTTTCATACAGTTTTGATGATATCTCTTTTAGGAGGTTTAGGATTTCGAAGTCACCAAAGCAGTAATGGATTTTTGTCCCAATTTTCCGTCATTAAGAGGTTTGTTATTTTATACACCTATATTCATTTATATCGTGTGTGTGTGTGTGTATCATTGTACATGATATATCATGAAAATAATTATTCTCATGATATTATAAGTTTCATTTAATCTTATTCCTCCAAGTGTCTTATGATTGAAATGTTCCACATTGGTATGGTACACTTTGGAATGTTTAGAGGTTATTTTCCTCATTAATATTTTTAGTTATGTTTTAAGGGTATTTTAATTAATCAATGTCTAAAATAATTGTTGTTAATTATCCTATAGTATAGATATTTTGTATTGATACCATCTTTATTATTTTATGTTTTATTTAATATTGTTTCAAATATATTATTTTGGAACCTGTTTCTTTTCCACAGGTTAATCACGTTTCAAAGAGATTGTTGTGGTTGATGTTTCTTTTCTATTATACCTTTTATTTAATATATTGTTTTGGAACCCATTTAATTTCCATGAATTAATCATTTTTCAATGAAATTATTGTAGAATCCATTTCTTTTCCATGGGTTAACAGAGTTATGAAATGGATAACGTATTTCCCTATAAATTTTAATAAAATCAAATATTTCATGTGTAGTGGTACATAAATATTTTATTGGTAGTTATATTATAAAACTATCATTTGTGGTGACACTATTAACCAATAATGGTTGGTTCAGGGATAATGTAATGATTAGTGATTCTCAAATAGAAAAATTATGGGTGGCTCTTTGAGAGACATCCAATGTATTGGGTATAGAACTCATTATTATGGTTATTATATTTGTAAAAGTGAAGTGAAAATTATTTAACAATTAATCATATGGTTTTATTATGATTTATATGGGTTTATAATGATTCAAATGATCAATATTGACCTCACAGGGCACATGATTATTGATTTTAATGACTATTTCCTCAGACAAGTTTTCAAATTTTATACTATAGGTTTTAATGGGTATGAGTTTCTTTATGATTTAATCATTCACTTTGAGTATTTAATAATGCCATTATGCACTCTTAGTATCATGGATGACATTTAATTGTTAATTCTTATCCTTACCCTTTCTAAGTATGTCGTCTTACCCTTATTAGGTTTCCTTTTCCCTAGGTTTAAAATAATTATGTTTAACAATTTATGTCTATAAATGAATTAACAAGGATGATATTCAGGACCTAATTTGAATTAATAAAATGTTGGTATAATGGGAGATGATGGTCCACTTTATAAACCTGTTGTTTATGAGTCCAAGTTGATGTGAATTTTTTATTTTCGAGTTTTTTTAATTTTTTAGAACTATAAACCTTAAAGGTACTCTAGAATATAAGTGATCCAAGTTTTTATTTTAATGTTTTATTGTTTTTATTTAAGAAAATGGGTCACAATTATCAGAAGCCTAAAACAATATAATGTTATCGATATTAATACACGATTCAGGTGTGTAGGTTCTGGGCTACTATAATTAGTACCAAAGGTCAGATTAGATAACTTTTGACATTAGTTTTTTTTCATATGATGTTATCTTAATATTTATTCATCCCTCCATCTAACTATAATATTAAGTTTGGTCATAAGTTCAATGTCATAGGACACACTATTAAAGATTTTTATGTAGTAAAAAAGTTTTGGTTTTCAATGATATTTTTTGGAAACTTTTTATTTTTTTAACAATTTTTCAAACTTTTATATTGTGTGAAGTATTCATTTAAATTTTTTAAAAATAAGTTTGAAGGAATTTATAACCTTTAGGGTTTATATTATCTTGGATATTGAGTTAATTTTGGGAACAAAATTACTATCATATAAGTAAACATAGGATAGAAATTAATTTTGTTACTATGTGACTAAGGCTAATTCAGAAGAAGGTAGCCATATTTAGGTCTTGAAATCTAAAAGTTATGAGATATCTCTTGAGGTTTATAAACACTTTAATTTTTAGTTTTTTGAGGTTATTTTGGATATAGGGTTATGGAATTATACATTTTCATGTTTTGCTATTACTATTTAATTTTTTATCCTATTTTATCGTATGGAGGTTCATTCATTTTTGGAATTATCTTACCATGTTGTAACCATTTGTTTTTTTGTTAATGTATAAAGATAGGTGGAATTCCTTTACTCTCCCTTTTATGGTAATGTGGTATTTAATTTTTTATTTTAGTGCTTCATGTGTGAAATAAAATTTTACTATTTTACAATCATTTCTAAGTATATCAATGAACTTTTACACACCTATTTGGTGTTTGTTTTTTTTTCTATATTGACTTCATGTTTACTATGTTCTATATCACTCCAGATTAGTCCATGGGAATTATTTTTCACTTCTAAATTAATCATTATATTTCCCACCTATGTTCTCTCTATGTTTAATACTATTTATGTGTAACTTTTAGTGAATTTAATGTTTCCCCACCTCCCCTTTTAATAGTATTTTTTATTAATCCTTTTTATGGTGTGCATCTCAATAAATGAATTATAAAAATATTCATCTTATTATAACCAAGGTGAATTTTTATGGAGAAATTCATTTCAAGGGGGGTAGGATGTAACATCCTGAAATTTTCAGAAATATGTTATTTAAAGTTAATTTACGCTCTAAAAAAATTGAATTGCACGAAATAAATATTTTATCTTTCATAACACAAAACATCAATTTTTTATTGTGTTGTATGAAACATTGAGTTCTATTGATGAATTATGTTACAAAAAAAGCCCAAGTCTAACGAGACAAAAATATACTATTAATATTATTATAATTGTTATCACCTTAACATTGGAATGGAAATAATAAATGATGTTACCTAATTTTGAGAACTATAGATATACATGTTTATAAAATCAATTAATTGGTTACTGATTAATTAAAAATGAAAATAAAGAACAATTGAATATAGAGGATGTGTTTTTATAGAAAACTATTTTTTACCCGAATAAAATTTTATTTAGAGATTAAATTAGCCAGTATTAATGAAAGATAATAGTTAAATTTATATTTTTTATATTAAATCATCTTTCTTTTCAATTCATCCATCAAGTTAGATAGGATTAATTTGAGAATAAATCAAATTTCAAGCATAAAACAGAGTATATTTTTAAAAGGCAATTTTACCTCCTTTTAAAGGAAATATTTTTTTTAAACTAAGCATGGATACTTTTATAAAAAAAATATAAAAAATAAACTTAATTTTAAAAAATAATATAAAATAATAATTTGGGTTAGTTTTTGGTATTTTTCTGAGAACTGGCATATTTTGATGAATAGCGAATGACACAAAATTTTAATTGAATTTTTCTTTTAAAACTAAATAATTTATAGTTTTAAATTGTATTTTTAATTAGTTTTAATGTATAATAGGTAAAATTTATATCATTTAAACTTATTTAGGTAATGTTTATCAATTTCACATTGAAATTGGATATAAAAACATTTCAATCCTTTGAAATTTTCCTTTCAAAAAACTCGTTGTCTCATATCATCTGTGAGATTGATTTCAAATTAATTACTTACAATTCTATGATAGGAATGTGTAAAAATAAATAACATATTTTAAATAATAATGATTTATAATTTTTATTAAGTAAAAAAAATTATAAAAAATATTAGGTAACGTGATTAAGATTAATTACATTAATTTATGTTTAAACGTGATTATTCAGTGGTTACACTTTAAACATAGGGTATAAAACCCAGCCTACACTTTTCCAACACCCACTATTTTGTCCATATTTCTACCTAAACCCTTAATTTTGTAATTTTATGTTTTATGTATTCTACATGGTTGGTAAACATTTGGGGAGCACCCAATTCATTTCAAAAATACCAAGTGTGTCCTCTCCCTCCCCTTATAAAAGGGCCCTCACCCTCCCCCATTTCATAACTCCAATAAATAGCGTTGTCTCATCCAACCTCGTAAAATGTAATCTCAAAAGTTCCCTCCTCTTAACCTATAGTCCTCCCCTTGGGCATAAATCACACTAATGAATAACTTTTGTTCAAACTAAAAAAAGTTACTCGAAAAAGAGGTAACGATCTTCAACATGAATTTCTATTTTATTTTTTACTCCAACCACTAAATATTTAATATTAAATGATTATATAATAAATAATTTATTATAAATATAATTATATGTTTTTCTATAGTTTTACCTTCACCTTCACACACTCTCATCAAATGAGATACACAATCATTATATGTTTGTATGTTGGACTACTACCTTGTGAATCGATGTCGGTCATTCTTCGACTACCAGCTATAATGGTTGATATTAATGATATAATTAATTTTTTTTATGTTAAAAATTATATTTATTATGTAGTTATTATTATTTCGTTATTATGTAACACATAACCTCATTATTTCTATTTTATGTGAATATAATAACATCTTTTGTCGATTAGTGGAATATTGTCTCCTCCAAGTAATGTGAATCGTTCACGATTTAAATAGAATGTATTAAGGATGGGTATAAAATATATATATTATATAAATGAAATATTTACGATATTAATTACATAATTATATATCATTACATATAACATATCATTTTCTTATTTCTATTTCACACACTCAAGAAAGTGATAATGACGTTCATGGACGTGCAGACTACCGCATCCCTGAAGCGATGTGATTATTCCTTCTTTATCACCACAACACAGGAATGGTATATATAAGTATATATAATTAAATAATATTTTATTTATGATATAATGGAAATTATGAAAAAATAAATGTTACCTTCCCTCTTTCTGTAATGATCATCGTAAAATGAGAACATTACTCATGTGTGCGATGGTATGTTGTCTCCATAATCGCAACGTTTGTTCATTTTTCATAACTGTATTTGATTTATGATTTTAAAAATAATTTTTTTGTAAAAAATTATAATTATTTCATGATTTATTATTATTTAGATATTTAAATAATGACCTAATTGGTCATAGTCGATCTATAAAATTTAGTTTAGACACATAAGATGAATATGGCCAAAACATATGAATTAAATATTATTGATCAATTAATTTTTTATAAATTGTTTATAATTGAAATAATATTAATAAAAATTCTATAATTTTTATGAAGAAATTAAAAAATTAACATAATTTTATTATTCAGAAATATTACGGACAACCATGAAATATTAGACTCAAGGTAAGGGATTTTCACATCACTTTTTAAATCTTTGAGATAAATTTAATATTAACCAATTAATTATTTATGTGTGGTGTAACTACATTAAATTTTGGTATATTATATTATGAGTTATTTTATCTTAATTGTGTTTAAATTTTTTATTTTATGATTTTTACTTTTGAGATTTCTGATTCATATGTTACCATAATTGTAAGGGATTCATGCCCCACTTTTACTTCCATGAGGCATACATCATCATCACCATTTATTACGTTTGAGAGGTTTATATACTAAAACTATTTTATTTTATATCATGAATAAATTTATCTTCATGGTATTTGAATTTTCATTTGATTTTTTTTTCTTTCATGGGTCTTATGATTCAAAAGTTGCTTAAGTTGTATGCACTTTCTTAACTAAATTTCTACTCATTGGGTTAAAATTATATGTTAATGGTTATGATATTATAATAATATGTGTCAAATGACCAATGATTATATTATTATATTTTTACAATTTTATTTTGTGGATTTAAATTTAATTGTTTCATTGATTTATTCTCGATCCCATTATAAGAGCTTTGTAATGGTTTTGTTGGTCTCACTTTTATTTTCATGAGATATAATCCATATTAACAAAGTCTTCTATTTTGTGGTTTATATACTTTCCATTAATGCGTATAATTATTATTATACTTAAATTTATGTTTTTTTATATCATTTTGATGATATCTCTTTCATGGAAGGATTAAGATTGTTTCAAATAGATTCTTTTGGAAACCACTTATTTTCAATGGGTTAATCAGGTTTCAAAGAGATTGTTATGGACGTCATTTATTTTCCTTGGGTAACCATTTTTTCAAGTGATTTTTTGGAAACCATTTCTTTTCCACATGTAACACCGTAATATTTTCTAGATTATCTTTTTAAATTAATTTAATCATTTGATATTTTTTATTTCACGGAACTTGAAAAATATTTTTTCATTATTAGATCACAAATTCAAACATTAATTTCACACGGAACTAACATGGTGTACGTCACAGGACACCAAATAGAAATATGATAAATGAAACGTCAACTTTGAATACACTACACACAACTACAACATGGCATAATTTAAATGCAACACTTATGTTTCTACAAACCATCATTTTACTATTATTATTATTTAAATGAGATAATTATTACTTATTCGTTAAGGTTAGTAATATGAATATTGAAAACTATTTTTCAAATATTATTTATATAATTTTATATAAATAAAAAATATTTATATTGAAATATATAATTATCAATAAATACCATATATGTTAAAAAAATACTATTTTCTTAAATAAATGACATTTCATATATTTATATGAGAATAATAAAATCAATTTTAGAAACATCTAGAAATTTAATTTGATAAAATAAAATTAATTTTTTAATTTATAACTTTTAAATTAGCATAGGGTGAATGTTTTTGATTTTTCTAAGAAAATTCATTTTTTGGTGAATATTGAAAAATATTACATTTTAGTTAATAGCTGCATTTTCATTTAAATAATTATTATTGTTAAATTACACATAAAATTTTTTTTATTGAAAAATAATATCATTATACATATATTAATACCCTTTGGGTAATTATAATCAATTTCATTTTGAAATTGAATATAAAAACCTATCAAAATTTTGAACATTTTTCTAATTTAAAACCCCATTATTTTGTCCCCTCTGTGTGATTATCATTAATATTCATTTTACTGCATCAGTGAATTGAATTCTTAAAAATATAACTACACCATTATAATCATTATAACATTTATATTCTAATTATATCATGTTTTTTTACCAAAATGATTAGTAAAAGTGATTAAAATTAATCAAAGAAATTAAGATTAAATTATGATTAACTAAGGACTAAACCTTAACCTTAGGGGCCCAAATGACCTAGGCAATTGTCCAAAACCCATTTTATGGCCATATTTCTGCCATAAACTTTAAATTATTGATTTATGCCAGTTTTTTATGACTTTTTTTGTAATAACATGTGTACACCAACCTTGTTTTCAAAAATTATTTATGATCCATTTTCCTTCCCTATAAAAGGCCACCACCTCTACCACATATTCACACCTTTGAAACCTCTTAGTTTCATAAAATATATAAAAAATACTCCTATAAAAATATCCTCCTTATTTATATAATCCTCAATTTGGGAAAAAATTAATCCAATGAAGCATTTTTTCACAAACCAAAAGGAGTTACCAAATCAAAAGATAACCTCTTCTCTCATGATCCATTATTTTATTTTCCTTCTATACCCCCTAAAATATCTTTAATACATAATTTTATAAAAAAAATAATTATATTAATTATACAATTATTTTTTTATTCTATGGGGTTTACCTGTACTTACACACACATTCATTTAATGGGTAACACACATATAGTTTATGTGTATGACGAACTACTGCCTCACTAAACGATGATTGTTCATTTTTAATTTACTGCCTCTCATAGTTTATTTTAATCTATTATATTTTTTATGTACTTTATATTATTTATTCCTTATTAAAACACATTTATTTTTACATTACATTTTTTGTTAATATGATAATTTCTTTTGAGGAGGTGTGGACTACCACCCTTTAAAAGCAATATGATTCATTTAAAAACTACATAGATTGTATTAAGGATTGTTTTTAGGAATATATATGATATATGTCTTATCAAAAATATAATTTAATAATGATATATATATATATACATATTTATACATATATGTCTTTTACTTTCTTTCAACATGACAATTAAAAGGAAATATTGCTCATGCGTATGTACGACCTACCGTCTCCATGAACGGTGTATTCCATTTCATATTTATATATTACATATATTATTATAATACACATATAATTTATATAAATGATATTTATATCATGGTTTAAATTATATAAATCATTATATAATTATAAGGAACAAATATATAACAAATAAAGACACATGTGAAAAACAAAGTGAATATTACCTGAAGTGTAACCTTAACAAGAAATAGCTCGCAGGTTGGTAATATAAATAAATACATATATAGTATTATCAATAATAATATGGTTCTTTAAAATATTTATAATAAATTTATATTTATTATACATGAGTTCTGGATGAGTACTATGAGAGTAAAGACACAAGGTAACATGATTTTGTCTTACTTTTTATTTCTATGAGATACATTCTCTATTCACCACTCATTCCTTTTATGTGATGTGTATACTACCCAGGGATGTAACAAATTACTATTATATTCAAATTCACTAGTATTTACATATTTATTATATGAACCTTATTTCATGGGTTTTATGTTTCAAAAGTTGCCAAATCATTAGAATAGTTTTGTCTCAATTTTTCTTTCTTTGAAACTCGTGTTTTGTTATGCAACTAAATTCATTTTGAGGTGTGTTTAAATTTATTTTATAGGATATATAATGAATATTAGTATTTTCGTGATATTATTATAATCATTTAATTTCCTTTTCTTACAAGTAGAGCATTATCCCATGTAACCAAGTGATAAGAGTTTGTTGAATCAATTTCATTGCTTTTCAATATTGTTAATGTTTATGCTTCTTTTGATGAAATCTTACAACCCATATCTCAAGAGATTCTAGACATCTATTTACCTTTATTTATTCATGATATAATCATGTATTTTTTCTATATTTATACACTTTTTTACATAATATAGTTAAGAATTTATTTTTAATAATACTCGACTTTACCCTCTCTTCAGTAGGAAATATATGTTTTCACTACTGGAAACTACCCCTTTCCCAACGCTTCTTTACCAATGGTTTAAAAAAACTGTTGGTAAAGAAGCCCTTTCCCAACGGTTTTAAAAACCCGTTGGGAAAGGGGTGTCCAAGGCACTCTTTCCCAACAGTTCTCTTGAACCGTTGGGAAAGGGATACCCCTTTACCAATGGTTCAAGAGAACCGTTGGTAAAGGGGTATCCAAGACACCATTTCCCAACGGTTCTATAAGAACCATTCGGAATTGGTCACCCTTTACCAATGGTTTGTTTAAACTGTTGGTAAAGGGTCTCTTGGACACCCCTTTCCCAATGGTTTTTAAAAACTGTTCGGAAAGATTTTCCCCAAATACAGATTCTGCCACTCTCTCCCCCATTCGCGATAGAACCCTAATCTGTCCACGTCTCCGCTGCTCTCGCAACTTCCCCCATCCAAACCTATCAAACTACATCCAAATCGTCTCAAATCAGGTATTCTATTCTTCATACACATAAAATATTTAAGTTCTACCTTGTTTTTATTGTTATTCATCTCATATTTTAGTTTTAAGTTTTGATTTTGATGTGTATATCATTTTTTTGTGTTTCGATTTGATCTAGACTTTATCCATTCCAATCAATTTAATTAATTTAATCCTTAACCCTCCATAGAAGAAAAAGCATCTCAAATTCATTGTCGTTGGATTCTAGATTTTCTAAGTATGTGTTTTTATGCTTTTTTCCATATTGAAATTAATTGTTACTTTGAAATTTATTTATATGTGTTTAATAATTTTTATCAATGTTTTTATGAGTGTTTTCCTTAAAATTCATTGAAGAAAGTGTTTTATTAAAATGAAACTTTTTTTAATAAGGCCTGTGTATGTAATTTTTTATAGTACACTATGTGACTATATTTGGTATTTAGTGACACATGATATAACTGGTGTGTGAGAATGTGTTGTGAAAGAGATTCCATGGTTGGTTCAAGATTATATTTACGTTTAGAGCCTATTAATGAGTTTTTTTAAAGATATTTTGAGATATTTACCTTATGTTTATTGGTAAAAACTGGGAGCTGTAGAGGTGGATCATGATTAAGATATATAATTACTGCTAAACATGTGGATAAACCTTGCATAGTAGTAAATTCTTGAAACTTTTTATGTTTTTAGCACTTTTTTATTTGGAGTTTCTTTTTATGGTGATGTTTCTTATTGTTACCTATGATGGGAATTAATTTTAGTTTCTAAATCGGTTGAGACTCCCCCATCATGCACAATGTATACAACCTCTACCCTTATTTAATCATTCTGTTTACACAGCGTATGCATCCTCTACCCTCATTTAATCAGTGAACTCAAGTCATTAATTTAATCCTTCATTCTCACTAGCATGTAAGAAATTGAATGATGTAAACCCATCCTCACATGATTTCTTACCTTAGATAGTGTCCAAAATATGGAATATGAGCTTTTTAATTCATCAGTTAACCAGGATCATATATTCTATTTCCCCCAAGATGACTGTACTAATATAACTTTAAAGTCAACTAAATATGGTTCTCATTGTAAATTGTATATTATGTTTCCTTCTTGGACAATACTCACTTTTATGAGGGTGGGGTGATTTTCACTACCCATTCTGGTATGTGTAGACAGCCATAAAAATGTTAGATAAGTCACAAGTTTAATTCAGTGATGTTGTTATCATTGACATACTTTATTAAGAATTTAAAATTAAAAAATAAATGTTTTTGTCTATACTTAATGAAATTAAATCTTTTTACAAGCCATGAACAACCTATTAGTGTAGAATCCTAAAATTGTTTCACCCATGGGGTGCGTTTGACTTGGGGAAGTAATTGGGTAATGAAAGGTATGGCCATAGAGGTGTCAATAATGAGTTATTGAACATGAGTTAATGATTTGAGATTCCTATAACACATGATGGGACCTGAGGAATGTGCCACTTATAGACCTAATGAAAATGAATATAAATAAATTTTAATTTAATTTATGAGTACTTGTTCTTTACATTATTTTAATAGTTCACTAAAACGACTAGAAACTTCTTCCTTTATCATTTACTTAAATGTATTTTCTATTAAAGTTCAATCCTATTGAATTGTTTATGAAAAAATTAATTATATAAATTCTTTTTACAGAATGGACAGAAGTTGGATGTATGAAACCGATCAGATCTCAAGAGATTTTCAAAACAATTTGGAGATCTTTATAGATTTTTCATTTCACAATGCTTCATATAGTGGTCACATACACTACCCATGTTCTAATTGTGTTGGTAGACCTTGTTTGAGCCGTGAAGAACTCAGCTACCACAGAACCAAAAATTGTTTTCAAGAAAACTACTTTGTGTGGTATTACAATGGGGAGAAAATGAAATATCAAATTGGTGATGATCAAAATGAAAGGACTAGAATGGAGAATTTGTTAGATGATCGGTTTCTGTTTATTTGTTATCATGAAAAAGAAAGGATTTCGACTCAAGAAGACTTCGATATGAGCACAGATGATGCATCTATTGAAAATGATGATATTGATAGGGTGAAACAATTGAATGATGTTTCCATGACTCCAGTATATCGACAATGTGATAAAAATAAAAAAGCTGGAATTTTTAATCGGATTGTTTCATGGGAAAACTATGTATGGTATTTCTAATACAGCAATCGATTACATTCTTACCCTCTTAAAGGATTTACTTCCAGATGATGTAGATATTCCCTCAAACAACTATATGGCATGGAAGTTAGTTGAGGAACTTGGATTTTCAAGAAACAAAATCCATGCTTGTTCGAAAGATTTCAGTTTATTCTATGAGGAAATCGCTGAATGAAATGATTGTATAAAATATGGCACATCCTGCTAGAAGTCAAAATCTGATGGAACACCATCCCACGTTCCACATAAAGTAATGTGGCACTTTACATTGCTCCCCAGACTCCAGAATATTTTTATGTCTGATGATATATCAATAAAAATGAGATGGCATGATACCGAGAGAAATAAGACTAATGATGAGTTGGTTCATCCTACAGATGGATTTGCATGGCAGAGATTTTATGCTCGACATCCAGATTTTGCAGCTGATGTGTGTAATGTGAGGCTGGGTCTTTCATGCGATGGTGTTAATCCGTTTGGGTAGATTCCTACTTCGCACAGCACATGGCTAGTTGTTATACACATTTATAATCTTCCCCCATGGTTTTATATGAAAAAACCTTTCACTTTCATGAGTACACTCATATCTGGTCCTTCTGATCCTAGCATTGATATTGATGTATACATGCAAACTTTAATAAAAGAGTTGAAATTTCTTTGGGATGTGGGTGTGCACACATACGATGCATGTTCGAAAGACATATCTTATATGTGTGCTACACTTATATAGATGATCAATGATTTTTTGGCTTATGAAATGGTTTCTGGATGGAGTACGAAGGGAAAACTGTCATGTACAGTTTGTATGAAGAATACACGATCCAGAAGACTGAAACATCGCTTTATTTTCAGTTTTATGGGACATCGACAATTCTTGCAAAAGGATCATCTATATAGAATGAATCATCGAAGATTTGATAGTACCATAGAGACCGATGATCCACCACAGTGTATGTATGGAACTGACGTGCTTAATGAATTGAAAGATTTCAGTTTTTCATTCGGGAAGGGTCAAATGAAATCTGGAAAGAAAAAGAATGTTTCCACTGAAACATATTACAATTGGAGGAAGAGGGGTATCTTTTTTGATTTTCCTTATTGGTCAACCAATTTGTTACTTCATTTCTTAGACGTAATGCATATTGAAAAGAATATATGCGAAATATTGCTTTCGGTTCTTCTAAATGTCAAGGGGAATAAAAAAGATGATTTACAATCTCGGTGTGACTTGGTGGATTGGTGCATCAGACCAGAATTTCATCCTGTGCGTATCAGTGAAAATAAATGGCAAATTCCATGGGCTTCTTATGTGATGAAACCTACAGAAGAAAAAATTTCTGGAAGTATTAGAGACTATTAGAGTTTCTGAAGGCTATTCAAGAAACATATCTAAATGTGTCAACAGAAGAGAGTTGAAGCTAAAATCATTTAAGACTCATGATTACCACGTTCTACTGCATGAGTTTCTTCCAATAGAAATCATTCAACTTCTATCCAATAATGTACGGGTGGTTTTTATTCGGTTCTGCCATATTTTTAGAGATCTTTGTGCTAAGAAGTTGTCCAAGTCTTTCTTGCAAAAAATGTTGATAGATCCCCCATTAATTTTGTGTGAGTTGGAGAAAATATATCCTCCATCATTTTTCACGTGCATTCTACATCCAACTATCCATATTCCCACTAAAATACTTCTCGGAGGACCTGTTTATTTTCGTTGGATGTATCCAACTGAAAGAAATATGTTCACATTAAAGACTTATGTCCGAAACAGAAATCATCCCGAAGATTCTATTGTGAATGGTTATCTGGCTCAAGAATGTATGGATTTTTGCTCGATGTATTTGTCTGATCATAGTACAAGATTGAACAGACCAATGATAAATGAAGAAGAACAGTATGAGAAAATTGAACCCAGTTTTCCATCACTTCCTCAAATAGTAGGAATTCCTGGATCATATACATTGAATACATTAAGCCATGAAGAGCGGGAGATGGCACATCGCACAGTTTTGTTCAACTGTGATTTATTTGATGACTATATCAGGTAACTAAATTGATTATGTATATCTTACATATATATCTGTTAAACTATTAATATTTTTTTATCTATTGGGAACATAAAACAATGATAAATAGGAATCATCTTTCTTTATCTTTGAGAAGGATAGAGACTTTTCATAGAAAAGAGTTTTCTCCTTGGTTAAAATTTAAGGTAAAAATATTAATGTTTAAAATAATTATATCAATATTTAATTAAGTTTAATATTTATTTATATTGCATTTATTGAGTTTGTCTACTGACTTTGTCTATGAGGAAATAAGAGCTTTTGCTTTTGGTCCTAATACCGTGGTTCGTGAAAATAAATCAATTGTTATCAATGGGTACAAATTTATTGTCACTGAACGAGAAAAGAACATGAGAACACAACATGATGGTGTTATGGTTACTATCACAACATATTGTTATGCCAGTGCATCAGATAGTAGACCGCGATTTGAAAATGTGGGTTATTATGGAGTTGTGGATAAACTAATAATATTGGATTATTACTCTCATGGACGACTCGCAATGATTAAATTTCATTGGTTTGATTCGATGACGAGACATGGAACATTTATTGATGATTGTGGATTTCGAGTAATTAATATGAATCTCACTCTTGCTACCGAAGAACAATATGTGTTGGCATCAATGGATAAACATGTTTTTTATGTCAAATACCAACTTCGACATGAATTTGGTGTCATATTTGAAGTAATTCCAAGACATATTTTTGATTATGGTGATAATGGAATTATTACTGTCCCTAGTGCCATTGGAACCAATCCATTTATTTCTTTTGATGACTCCAATAGCTCAACTGTCATAGTTGATTGTGAACCTGAAGTTGTGGTTGAAAATATATAGAATCATTCATCCATGTTCTCAATTCTTTTGGATTACCTCGACTTCGGTTGTTAAGGTTGGTAATATTCAAATTGATTTAGTATTTATCACAAATATGTTTTAGCTGACTTGACCGTTATGTGAATTTTCAATGTTTTTTTGTTTCAGTTTTATTTTAATTGCATTTTCTAATTTGGAATTGAACTGTATTCAAACCAAGTCAAACAATATTTCTAACTTGGTGAACATTACAACTTTTATGATTTATTAAATCCATTAAATATCTTCTAAAACAATTGATAGCTAAATTACCAACGAATCCCCATATTCCCTCATATATTTATTTTTTTGGGTTACATATTAGTTTCCTTTTTCTAATTAATTACATATTTGTTTTCAAAAGTAGGAAATGAATCCAATTGAATAGAGATGAAGGAAAAAATGATGGAGAACAATCGTTGAATGACGGAGTTGGGAATTCCATCATTAGTGCCTGCAGTGAGTACTTTATTTCAAATTGATATATTTAAAGAATATATAATGTCATGTGATTAATTTTTTTGTAAACATTTTTGTAGGACCACCTATACGTCAATAGTTATTCGACGAGGAGCCTAGTACTAGTCCTAGTACTCGGGCCGGTGGTACGAGGAGGGTTTGTACCAGAGGTGTAAAAGCAGTTGCCCGTACCCGACTAGACTCTTCCCCTCCCACTGACATGTCATCCTTCCCACATGATGATCTCGGTGTGTCGTTAGGGACACATGGGATATTTTGGCGTCCCATGTTTTCTCTACCTTCTGCATCTTCTGGCCCATCATTTTCACATCCCATGATGATTCCCACTCCCCAGTCAGCATCCGATCAGACAGATGTCCCGTCTTCTTTTCCTTATACTTCTGTCTCTCTGAGCATCTATATTCCATTGTCTTCGACTCCTGTTCTTCCACAGGGTGTTCCATCAGTTTCTGTGGATCCAGTGGTGCTCAGCGATCATACCGGCATAGGTATATTTATAGAACCCTAACAAATTTTTATAGCAATATTTATTTTCATTATAATATGTTTTGATAAAATATTTTTTTCTTTCATGATAGTTACATCTACTGACAGGAGGCGTGGGCGGGGTCGTACAAGCATGCTTTCGGTGTGGAACCGGCACACACAGGTTATAGTGGATTATAATGAAGACAACCAAATGGTTGAGAAAACAGGGCAGCAATGTCAGAGTTTTTTGGCGATGCTTGCCAAATACTCCGACATCATTCCCGTCATCCTGCTATCGTGGAGAAATTTTCCACATGAGGTCAAGGATAGAGCTTTGGTAGAGATATGGGTAAAAAAATCTGTTCTATTTAATTCCATGAATTATATTTTTATTTATATGAATTAATATTTTGATTTCAGATTTGATTTAATTTTCCCGATGGTGAGGGTGCACGAACGGAACGTCTAAAGGATTTAGGCATGCTTTGGAGAGCCCACAAGCATGAGTTGTATATTGGATGGGTTGCTAGAGTTGGCACTGAGTTAGAGGCAGTACCAGTGGTGGATGATTGTCCTATAGAGTAGTATCGTCAGATGATTACTCATTGGAGGAGTACCCATTTTAATGTATTAATAACATTTGAGGTATTTAAATAATAACATTCATGTTTTGAATTAATACTATTTGTTGCATTTTCAAATTTTATTTAGGAATCAGCTAGAAAAAATAAAAAGAACATTGATGCAAAAAAATACCTCCACACACTAGGATGCACTACGATGCATGATCATGAGAGGAAGCAGGTATGACAATTGTTTATAAGTTTTCTTTACGACTTAAACATTCTTTTGTTTCCTTAATTATTTAATAGTTTGATAAATTTTTCATATAACTTTAGTTTTAAATTTCATTGTAGAAGCAAATACAGAATATTAAAGGATGTGTTCCTCGAGCAAAACTATTTTTCTCGAGTAGACGGAAAAAAGGATGGAAGTGTCGTCAATGAAGCGACTCAGCAGCAGATAGTAAGTTTTAATCTATTGAATTTATATTTTTATATATATTTTGTAACTTAATGATATATTTATATTTGTAACAGGATTCTTTAGAGGCCCTTGATGCCCAAGAACCAGACAATTTTGGGCCAACAGATCACCTACATCAGGTGTTGGGAGAGGAGCATTCTGGCAAAGTACGCTGACGACCTAGGATAGCTCCGACGAGGTATTGGCCCTCCTCAGGTATGACCTGTAGTGCCACCGAGCTGCAGAAAGTTAGGGCACAGGCAGATTAGGCTGAGAAAAGGGCCACAGAGATGGAAGAACATTCTTCTAGGGCAAACAGTGCGTTTATGAAATTTATTGAAGTTCTACGTCCAACACTTCCAGCAGAGGCCAGCCCAGCTTCTGATGAATATATGTCATCGATACGTTCTATATATGGTGCACCAGGTGGCAGTTCTAGAGGTGGTTAGGACGATGTCTAGATTAATGATGATGATTATGGCGAGGAGTCTGATGCGGAAGAGGACGGCGAGGAGGAGGGCGAGGTAGGTGGCGAGGGCAAGGAGGAGGGGGAGGGCGAGGAGGAGGGCACTGAGGAGGGCGAGGATGATGATGGGGACGAGGACGAGGGTGATGATGATGGTGATGATGGTGATGGTGATGTGGGACAAATTTATCCAATACATTTTTGACTAATATTACTGAGATTTGATATGTAATCTATTCTAGTTGTTGGTTAAATCTAGACTCGTAGTATAATATTGGAGTTGAGTTATTTTTATATATTATATATTTTTATGGATGTTGTTGTATTTTAGTGGTTGTGTGTTTGGGAACCCCCCCCCCCCCCTCCCCCCCACCTTCTTGGACCTTGGATAACCCCCCACCATCCTCCTTGGACCCCGGACACCCCCCGGACAGCCCCCAGACAGCCCCCCGAACAGCCCCACCACCATCCTCCCTGGACCCCGGACAGCCCCCAAGACAGCCCCCCCACCCTCTACCTTGGACCCCAGACAACCCCCCCCCCCGAACACCCCCCGGACAGCCCCCCGAATAGCCCCCTGGATAGTCTCCCCACCCTCCTCCCTGGACCCCATACAGCCCACCGGACAGCCCCCCCCCCCCCCCCCCCCCCGGGCAGCCCCCTCCCCCCACCCTCTTCCTTGGACCCCGGACAACCCCCCAAACACCCCCGGACAGCCCCCAGACACCCCCCCCCCCACCCTCCTCCCTGGACCCCAGACAGCCCCCCAGACACCCCCCCCCCCCCCCCCACCCTCCTCCTTGGACCCCGGACAACCCACCGAACACCCCCCGGATAGCCCCCCGCACAGCCCCCCACCCTCCTCCTTGGTCCCCAGACACCCACCGGACAGCCCCCCAGACAGCCCCGCCGGACAGCCCCCCCACCCTCCATGATTTCATTTAATACTAGAAAATCTATAATATATATTTTATTTATTTTCGTCATGATAATCAATGTAAATCACATTTACACATCTAATCAATATCATAGATTCTTGGTATTTTATAAAAGAGATGTATTCATGGGGCATGACATTGTTAGCTCCGAAATGTTTCATAGAATGATAAACTAAAATCTAATCCATACTAAGAATGATATAAAAATATTTTATATTAATGTCCAAAATATTGTAAGTAAATACCATTCCACTAATAGACACATGAGGATTCTCATAAAATGGATAACATTTTAAGTACATATGGAAAACCGAACAAACGCATTCGGTTTCCATTGAAACTTTAGGAGAATGATCCATGGGTCATATGTGACATGTATAAATCAACCCCACCTCAATCTAAGATGCGATGTGGTCGGCACTACTCAAAGTGTCTGTCTTCTATTTGAAATGGACGTCATTTTAATTGAAAAACATCAACTGGCATACGGAAAACCGACCAAACGAATTTAGTTTCTATTGAAACTTTAGGATAATAATTCATGGGTCATATGTGATGTGTACGAGTCAACCCCGCCTCAATCTGAGACATGGTGAGGCCGACATCACTCAAAGTTTCTATCTTTTGATTCAAAAGGACATCATTTAAAGTGAAAAACATCAATTGGCATATGGAAAACTGACCAAATGCATTCGGATTGTGTCGATACTTTAGCACAACGATCCATGGGTCATATGTGACGTGTAAGAGTCAACCCCGCCTTAATCGTAGGCGTGGTGTTGCCACCACCACTCAAAGTTTCTATCTTTTGTTTAAAATGGACAACATTTTAAGTACATACGGAAAACCGAACAAACGCATTCAGTTTTTGTTGAAACTTTAGGAGAACTATTCATGGGTCATATGTGACGTCTAAGAATCAACCCCGCCTCAATTTGAGATTCGGTGTGGCCGGAACCACTCAAAGTGTTTGTCTTCTGTTTCAGAAGGATGTTATTTTAATTGAAAAACATCAACTAGAATATGGAAAACCGACCAAATGCATTCGGATTGTGTCGATACTTTAGCACAACGATCCATGGGTCATATGTGATGTGTGTGATTCAACCCCGCCTCAATCTGAGACGCTGTGTGGCCGTGACCACTAAAAGTGTGTGCCTTTTGTTTCAAAAGGACGTCATTTTAATTGAAAAACATCAACTGGCATACGGAAAACCGACCAAACACATTTTTATTGTGTTGATACTTTAGCGCAACGAGCCATGGGTCATATGTGACGTGTACGAGTTAACCCTGCCTCAATCTGAGGTGCGGTGTGGGCTCCACCACTGAAAGTGTCTGTCTTTTGTTTCAAAAGGACGTCATTTAAAGTGAAAAACATCAACTGGCATATAGAAAACCGACCAACTCATTCGGATTATGTCGATACTTTCGCACAACGATCCATGGGTCATATGTGACGTGTAGGAGTCAACCCCTCCTTAATCTGTGGTATGGTGTGGCCAGAATCACTCTAAGTGGATCTCTTTTGTTTAAAATGGACAACATTTTAAGTACATACGAAAAACTGACCAAACACATTCGGTTTCCGTTGAAACATTAGGAGAACGATTCATGGGTCATATGTGACGTGTACAAATGCACCCTGCCTCAATCTGAGACGGAGTGTGGCTGACACCACTCAAAGTGTCTACCTTTTGTTTCAAAAGGACGTCATTTTAATTAAAAACATCAATTGGCATATGGAAAACTGACCAAACGCATTCTTATTGTGTCGATAATTTAGCACGATGACCCATTGGTCATATGTGAGGTGTACGAGTCAACCCCAGCTTAATCTGAGGCGTGGTGTGGTCGACACCACTTTAAGTTTCTGTCTTTTGTTTTAAATGGGCAACATTTTAAGTACATATGGAAAACCGACCAAACGCATTCGGTTTTCATTGAAACATTAGAGGAACGATTCATGGGTCATATATGACGTGTACGAATCAAACCTGCCTCAATATAAGACACGGTGTGGTTGGCACCACTCAAAGTGTTTGTTTTCTATTTTAAAAGGACGTCATTTTAATTGAAAAACATCAACTGGCATACGGAAAAACTGACCAAACGCATTTAGATTGTGTCGATACTTTAGCACAACGATCCATGGGTCATATGTGATGTGTACGAGTCAACCGCGCCATAAACTGAGGCGTGGTGTCACCGCCACCACTCAAAGTGTCTATCTTTTGTTTAAAATGGACAACATTTTAAGTACATACGGAAGACTGACCAAACGCATTCGGTTTTCATTGAAACTTTAGGAGAACGATTCATGTGTCATATGTGATGTGTACAAATCAACCCTGGCTCAATCTGAGATGCGGTGTGGCTATCACCACTCCAAGTGTATTTCATCTGTTTCAAAAGGACGTCATTTTAATTGAAAAACATCAACTGGCATACAGAAAACCAACCAAAAGCATTCGTATTGTATCGATACGTTATCACAACGATCCATGGGTCATATGTGACGTGTACGAATCAACCCCGCCTCAATCTGAGACATGGTGTGGCCAGAACCACTCAAAGTGTCTGTCTTCTGTTTCAAAATGACGCCATTTTAATTGAAAAACATCAAATGGCATACGAAAAACCGACCAAACGCATTCAGATTGTGTTGATACTTTAGCACAATGATCCATGGATCATATGTGACGCGTAAGATTCAACCCCTCCTTAAACTGACGCGCGGTGTGGCCTCCACCACTCAAAGTGTCTGTATTTTGTTTAAAATGGACAACATTTTAAGTATATACGGAAAACCGTCCAAACGCATTCGGTTTTCACTGAAAATTTAGGAGAATGATTCATGGATCATATGTGACATGTACGAATCAACCCCGCCTCAATCTAAAACACAGTGTGGCTGGCACCACTCAAAGTGTCTGTCTTCTGTTTCAAAAGGACGTCATTTTAATTGAAAAACATCAACTGGCATACGGAAAACTGACCAAACACATTCAGATTGTGTTGATACTTTAGAACAATGATCCATGGGTTATATGTGACATGTAAGAATCAACCCTACCTCAATCTGAGATGCGGTGTGGCCAGCACCACTCAAAGTGTATGTCTTCTATTTCAAAAGAACGTCATTTTAATTGAAAAACATCAACTGGCATACGGAAAACCGAACAAACTCATTCAGATTCTGTCGATACTTTAGCACAATGATCCATGGGTAATATGTGATGTGTAAAAGTCAACTCTGCCTCAATCCGTGGTGCGGTGTGGCCACCACCATTCAAAGTGTCTGCCTTTTGTTTCCAAAGGACGTCATTTTAATTGAAAAACATCAACAGGCATACGAAAAACTGACCAAATTCATTTGGATTGTGTCGATAATTTAGAACAACGATCCATGGGTCATATGTGACGTGTAAGAGTCAACCCCGCCTCAATCTGAGGCGCGATGTGGCCTTCACCACTCAAAGTGTCTATCTTTTGTTTCAAAGGGACGTCATTTTAAGTGAAAAACATCAACTGGCATACGGAAAACTGAACAAACACATTCGGATTGTGTCGATACTTTAGAACAATGATCCATGGGTCTTATGGGATGTGTACAAGTCAACCCCGTCTTAATATGTGACACGGTGTGGCTGGAATCACTCTAAGTGGCTCTCTTTTTTTTTAAATGGACAACATCTTAAGTACATAAGGAAAACCGACCAAACACATTCGGTTTCCGTTGAAACTTTAGAAAATGATTCATGGGTCATATGTGACGTGTAAAAATAAACCCCGCCTCAATCTGAGATGCGGTGTGGCTGTCACCACTCAAAGTGTCTGCCTTTTGTTTCAAAAGGATGCCATTTTAATTGAAAAACGTCAGCTGGCATACGGAAAACCGACCAAACGCATTTGGATTGTGTCGATACTTTATCACAACGATCCATTTGTCATATGTGACGTGTATGAGTCAACCCCGCGTTAAACTGAGGCGCGATGTGGCCTCCACCACTCAAAGTGTCTGTCTTTTGTTTAAAATGGACAACATTTTAAGTACATACGGAAAACTGACCAAACGCATTTGGATTGTGTTGATACTTTAGCACAACTATCCATGGGACATATGCGACGTGTACGAGTCAAACTCGCCTCAATCCGATTCGCGGTGTGTCCACCACCACTCCAAGTTTCTGCCTTTTGTTTCCAAAGGACGTCATTTTAATTGAAAAACATCGATTGGCATACGGAAAACCAGCCAAACGCATTCGGATTGTGTCAATACTTTAGAATAATGATCCATGGGTCATATGTGACCTGTACGAGTCAACCCCACCTAAATCCGAGGTGCGGTGTGGCCGCCACCACTCAAAGTGTCTGCCTTTTGTTTCAAAAGGACGTCATTTTAATTGAAAAACATCGACTGGCATACGGAAAACCGACCAAACACATTCAGATTGTGTCGATACTTTATCACAACGATTCATACATCATATGTGATGTGTACAAGTCAACCCCGCCTCAATATGAGGCGTGGTGTGGTTGTAACCACTCAAAGTGTCTCTCTTTTGTTTCAAAAGGACGTCATTTTAAGTGAAAAACATCAACTGGCATACGGAAAACCAACCAAACGCATTCGTATTGTGTCGATACTTTATCACAACGATCCATGGGTCATATGTGACATGTAAGAGTCAACCCTGCCTTAATCCGAGGTAGGGTGTGGCCGGAATCACTCTAAGTGGCTCTCTTTTGTTTAAAATGGACAACATTTTAAGTAGATACAGAAAACTGACCAAACGCATTCAGTTTCCATTGAAACTTTAGGAGAATGATTAATGGGTCATATGTGACGTGTAAAAATGCACCCTGCCTCAATCTGAGACGCAGTGTGGCTGACACCACTCAAAGTGTCTACCTTTTGTTTCAAAAGGACGTCATTTTAATTAAAAACATCAATTGGCATATGGAAAACTGACCAAACGCATTCTTATTGTGTCGATAATTTAGCACGATGATCCATTGGTCATATGTGAGGTGTACGAGTCAACCCCAGCTTAATCTGAGGCGTGGTGTGGTTGACACCACTTTAAGTGTCTGTCTTTTGTTTTAAATGGGCAACATTTTAAGTACATATGGAAAACCGACCAAACGCATTCGGTTTTCATTGAAACATTAGAGGAACTATTCATGGGTCATATATGACGTGTACGAATCAAACCTGCCTCAATATAAGACACAGTGTGGTTGGCACCACTCAAAGTGTTTGTTTTCTATTTTAAAAGGACGTCATTTTAATTGAAAAACATCAACTGGCATACGGAAAAACTGACCAAACGCATTTAGATTGTGTCGATACTTTAGCACAACGATCCATGGGTCATATGTGATTTGTACGAGTCAACTGCGCCATAAACTGAGGCGTGGTGTCACCGCCACCACTCAAAGTGTCTATCTTTTGTTTAAAATGGACAACATTTTAAGTACATACGGAAGACTGACCAAACGCATTCGGTTTTCGTTGAAACTTTAGGAGAACGATTCATGTGTCATATGTGATGTGTACAAATCAACCCTGGCTCAATCTGAGATGCGGTGTGGCTATCACCACTCCAAGTGTATGTCATCTGTTTCAAAAGGACGTCATTTTAATTGAAAAACATCAACTGGCATACAGAAAACCAACAAAAAGAATTCGTATTGTATCGATACGTTAGAACAACGATCCATGGGTCATATGTGACGTGTACGAATCAACCCCGCCTCAATCTGAGACATGGTGTGGCCAGCACCACTCAAAGTGTATGTCTTCTGTTTCAAAATGACGTCATTTTAATTGAAAAACATCAAATGGCATACGAAAAACCGACCAAACGCATTCAGATTGTGTTGATACTTTAGCACAACGATCCATAGATCATATGTGATGCGTAAGATTCAACCCCTCCTTAAACTGACGCGCGGTGTGGCCCCCACCACTCAAAGTGTCTGTATTTTGTTTAAAATGGACAACATTTTAAGTATATACGGAAAACCGTCCAAACGCATTCGGTTTTCACTGAAAATTTAGGAGAATGATTCATGGATCATATGTGACATGTACGAATCAACCCCGCCTCAATCTAAAACACAGTGTGGCTGGCACCACTCAAAGTGTCTGTCTTCTGTTTCAAAAGGACGTCATTTTAATTGAAAAACATCAACTGGCATACGGAAAACTGACCAAACACATTCAGATTGTGTCGATACTTTAGAACAATGATACATGGGTTATATGTGACATGTAAGAATCAACCCTACCTCAATCTGAGATGCGGTGTGGCCAGCACCACTCAAAGTGTATGTCTTCTGTTTCAAAAGAACGTCATTTTAATTGAAAAACATCAACTGGAATACGGAAAACCGAACAAACTCATTCAGATTGTGTCGATACTTTAGCACAATGATCCATGGGTAATATGTGATGTGTAAAAGTCAACTCTGCCTCAATCCGTGGTGCGGTGTGGCCACCACCATTCAAAGTGTCTGCCTTTTGTTTCCAAAGGACGTCATTTTAATTGAAAAACATCAACAGGCATACGGAAAACTGACCAAATTCATTTGGATTGTGTCGATAATTTAGAACAACGATCCATGGGTCATATGTGACGTGTAAGAGTCAACCCCGCCTCAATCTGAGGCGCGATGTGGTCGTCACCACTCAAAGTGTCTATCTTTTGTTTCAAAGGGACGTCATTTTAAGTGAAAAACATCAACTGGCATACGGAAAACCGACCAAACACATTCGGATTGTGTCGATACTTTAGAAAAATGATCCATGGGTCTTATGGGATGTGTACAAGTCAACCCCGCCTTAATATGTGACACGGTGTGGCTGGAATCACTCTAAGTGGCTCTCTTTTTTTTAAATGGACAACATCTTAAGTACATAAGGAAAACCGACCAAACACATTTGGTTTCTGTTGAAACTTTAGAAAATGATTCATGGGTCATATGTGACGTGTAAAAATAAACCCCGCCTCAATCTGAGATGCGGTGTGGCTGTCACCACTCAAAGTGTCTGCCTTTTGTTTCAAAAGGATGCCATTTTAATTGAAAAACGTCAGCTGGCATACGGAAAACCGACCAAACGCATTTGGATTCTGTCGATACTTTATCACAACGATCCATTTGTCATATGTGACGTGTATGAGTCAACCCCGCGTTAAACTGAGGCGCGATGTGGCCTCCACCACTCAAAGTGTCTGTCTTTTGTTTAAAATGGAC
Source organism: Viscum album (assembly GCA_963277665.1). Taxonomy (NCBI): domain Eukaryota; kingdom Viridiplantae; phylum Streptophyta; class Magnoliopsida; order Santalales; family Viscaceae; genus Viscum; species Viscum album. The sequence goes on from OY728123.1 coordinate 1,110,986,906, forward strand.
AACATTTTAAGTACATACGGAAAACTGACCAAACGCATTTGGATTGTGTTGATACTTTAGCACAACTATCCATGGGACATATGCGACGTGTACGAGTCAAACTCGCCTCAATCCGATTCGCGGTGTGTCCACCACCACTCCAAGTTTCTGCCTTTTGTTTCAAAAGGACGTCATTTTAATTGAAAAACATCGATTGGCATACGGAAAACCAGCCAAACGCATTCGGATTGTGTCAATACTTTAGCATAATGATCCATGGGTCATACGTGACGTGTACGAGTCAACCCCACCTAAATCCGAGGTGCGGTGTGGCCGCCACCACTCAAAGTGTCTGCCTTTTGTTTCAAAAGGACGTCATTTTAATTGAAAAACATCGACTGGCATACGGAAAACCGACCAAACACATTCAGATTGTGTCGATACTTTATCACAACGATTCATACATCATATGTGATGTGTACAAGTCAACCTCGCCTCAATATGAGGCGCGGTGTGGTTGTAACCACTCAAAGTGTCTCTCTTTTGTTTCAAAAGGACGTCATTTTAAGTGAAAAACATCAACTGGCATACGGAAAACCAACCAAACGCATTCGTATTGTGTCGATACTTTATCACAACGATCCATGGGTCATATGTGACGTGTAGAAGTCAACCCTGCCTTAATCCGAGGCACGGTGTGGCCGGAATCACTCTAAGTGGCTCTCTTTTGTTTAAAATGGACAACATTTTAAGTAGATACAGAAAACTGACCAAACGCATTCAGTTTCCATTGAAACTTTAGGAGAATGATTAATGGGTCATATGTGACATGTAAAAATCAACCCCACCTCAATCTGAGATGAGGTGTGGCCAGCACCACTCAATGTTTTGGCTTTTTGTTTCAAAAGGACGTCATTTTAATTGAAAAACATCAACTGGCATACAGAAAACCGACCAAACGCATTCGGATTGTGTAGATACTTAAGAACAACGATCCATGGGTCATATGTGATGTTTACGAGTCAACCCCGCCTCATTCTGAGGCGCGGTGTGGCCGCCACCACTCAAAGTGTCTGTCTTTTGTTTCAAAACGATGTCATTTTAAGTGAAAAACATCAACTGGCATATGGAAAACAGACCTAACACATTCAGATTGTGTCGATACTGTAGAAAAATGATCCATGGGTCATATGTGATGTGTATGAGTCAAACTCACCTTAATATGAGTCATGGTGTGGCCGGAATCACTCTAAGTGGATCTCTTTTCTTCAAAATGGACAACATTTTAAGTACATATGGAAAACCAACCAAACACATTCAGTTTCCATTGAAACATTAGGAGAATGATTCAAGGGTCATATGCGATGTGTATGAATCAACCTCGCCTCAATCTGAGATGTGGTGTGGCTGGAACCACTCAAAGGGTCTGCCTTTTGTTTCAAAAGGACGTCATTTTAATTGAAATACATCCACTGGCATACGGAAAACCAACCCAACGCATTCGGATTGTGTCGATAAATTAGCACAATGATAAATGGGTCATATGTGATGTGTATGAGTCAACCCCACCTCAATCTGAGGCGCAATGTGGCTGCCACCACTCAAAGTGTCTGTCTTTTGTTTCAAAAGGACATCATTTTAAGTGAAAAACATCAACTGGCATACAGAAAACTGACCAAATGCATCCAGATTGTGTAGATACTTTAGAACAACGATCCATTGGTCATATGTGATGTGTAGGAGTCAACCCCTCCTTAATATAAGGCATGGTGTGGCCAAAATCACTCTAAGTGGATCTCTTTTGTTTAAAATGGACAACATTTCAAGTACATAGGGAAAACCAGACAAACGCATTCGGATTGTGTCGATACTTTAGAACAACGATCCATTGGTCATATGTGACATGTAAGAGTCAAACCTTCCTCAATCAGAGGTGCGGTATGGCCACCACCACTCAAATTGTTTGCCTTTATTTTCAAAAGGACGTCATTTTAATTGAAAAACATCAACTGGAATATCGAAAACCGACCAAACGCATTCATATTGTGTCGATACTTTAGCACAACGATCCGTGGGACTAATGTGACATGTACGAGTCAACCCCGCCTCAATCCAAGGTATGGTGTGGCCACCACTACTCAAAGTGTCTGTCTTTTGTTTCAAAAGGACGTCATTTTAAGTGAAAAACATCAACTGGCATACGGAAAACTGACCAAACGCATTCAGATTGTGTTGATACTTTAGCACAATAATCCATGGATCATATGTGACATGTAAGAGTCAACCCGCTTTAATCTGAGGCACAGTGTGGCTGGAATCACTCTAAGTGGCTCTCTTTTGTTTAAAATGGACAACAATTTAAGTACATACAGAAAACCGACCAAACGCATTCGGTTTCCGTTGAAACTTTAGGAGAACAGTCCATGGGTCATATGTGACATGTACGAATCAACCACGCATCAATCTGAAATGCGGTGTGGCCTTCACCACTCAAAGTGTCTGCCTATTGTTTCAAGAAGACGTCATTTTAATTGAAAAACATCAACTGGCATATGGAAAACTAACCAAACGCATTCGGATTGTGTCGATACTTTATAACAACGATTTATGGGTCATATGTGACGTGTACGAGTCAACCCCGCCTCAATTCGAGGTGCGGTGTGTCCGGTATCACTCCAAGTGTATGTATTTTGTTTAAAATGGACATCATTTCAGGTAAAAATATATGGTATACAAAAAACTGATCAAATTATGAATTGACTTCCGGATTCCACATATAATTGTCATAAAATTTTTAAATTTAATTCCAAATGAATTATGTATGTTTATAATTACCTTACGAATTCTAATTTAATTATGGATGTGTATAGTTCCAAGATGCATTATATGTTAAATGTGTATGAATTTGTTCTCTATATGTATGTGTCAGTTTGTTATTGTAGGTACAATAATTGTATATGTATGAGTTAGTTTATTGTAGGTACAATAATTGGATTTAAAATGGGAGGGCACAAAATGAGGCCTGCTGTGCAAATTGCAGACCTACTGTGCAAATTGCAGGCTGCTATGCAATTCGCACAGCATAGGCTATGCCAACAGTTCAAAACTGTTGGCATAGCATCTTGGTTTCTTTTTTTACCAATGGTTCATTGAACCATTGGGAAAGTGGGGAAACCTTGGGATTTCCCAATGGTTCAAGATAAACCATTGGGAAAAACAATCCCAACGGTTTGGCACAACCGTTGGGGTAGGTTAGGCTATCCCCACCCTATCCCAATGGTTCATAGTAAACCGTTGGGAAAACCTTTCCCAACGTCTTACTTCCCTACAGTTTTCAAAACCATTGGTATAACATATACCAACGGTTCTGCAGCCATTCCCAACGGTTCTGAACTGTTGGGAAAGGCTGGGTTTCTTGTAGTGTTTCTAAAAGGTTTCTAATAATTTTGTATCATTCTCTTATAATCATTAACAGATATGTTTACCATTTCTTTTCTTTTGAAAATCTCATCAAAGGAATATTCTTATCTCATTCCAAATAAGGAATATTTTTAACCTTTCTACAATAAAAAATAAATGTTCTTTTACTTCAGATGACATGTATGTGATTACCCATCATCATTTCATTGAATATTCCTTTTCATTTTAAAAATGATAATTTTTTAGAAAATGTTTTTTCAAAATTATTTTCAATGAAATGGTTTGCAAAACATTTTCAAGATTATTTCATATATTATTAATTAAAAAAATTTCAAATAATTTCAATCTTTATTTATAGGTTTTAAAAGTATTTTCAATGAAAATGTATTTAAAAATGGTGTTATGATTTTGAAAGACATATTCAAAGAAGAAAAGGTTATTGTCATTAGTAAATGTTTTAAAAACTACTTTTAATGTTATTTTTAATCTAACATAACATATTTTGATGTTAATCCATCCCTTCAAGGAAATGAACTAATGGTTCCATTCATATTTTTTTGGAATGATTTATGTTTTGAATAAATAATTCTTACGACACATGTTTCTCTTCCAGGGGTTATATAATCTTGAATATAGATTCTTTTCAAGGGTTAAGATTCGGTTAAATGGTTTTGAAACCTATCTATTTTCCATAGGTCATGATGTGATTATATATAAATTATACCCATTTCATTTCATGGGTGATGATTTGATGTTATAAAACCTATTTATTTTTATGGGTCATGGTATTATGAATGTTTTATAATATTTTGACACTTGTTTGAATGATTTCATTATGATATGGGTGGACCTATATCTCCCTGAAACGCACGGCCGATTGTCGCCTATCGACCGGTCAAAGTTCTGGTGCTCTGCTAATGTGTATAGCAGAACTCGGGTCGAATCCTCGGCGATGGTACTTTGAAATAGTCGTTTGTTTTTAGTTAATTGTATTCTGATTGGGGGGTTTGTTTGCAGAGCTTATGAAATAATTTATGAATGATTTTTTATTCAAAAAATTTATAAAGATTGGGGTGAGTTCATTATTAGGGAGTTAAGCTTGTGATATCCTTGAGCTTTGATTTATATTGCATTTAAATTAACACCCACTTCACAAGTTGACATCGATTAGAATTCATAAGTGTTAAAGCTTTAATCCAAGCCTTAACTTAATTAGGATTTTAATCTCAATCATTACATGATTATGGTAGTGTATTTTTAGTTCCAATAATCCATGGAAACCACATGCTAAACAAAATATGTCATTAATCCATGACAAATTAAGTCCAACATACACAATGTTAAATTAACGAATACTCATCGAGCAAATACTCTCAATCACTTAACATCCATAAATTATAACTCACCCCAATGAGATATTTACTCATCCATTTTGGTGTTTAATATTCTGGTTATAATAATTATGATGATAAATTAAGAATAGAAGAAAAAGAAAGGGATTAGAAAAGAGTGGTACGTCGACACACACACACGAACGATGATGATAATTAAAAACGGATTTTCGACTGAATGAGGAAGAAAAAGAAGGGAAGGGGATTCAACTTAATTTAAACTATTTTAATAACATAAATATTAAACTACAGAAGTTGTATGAGAATAAGATATATTGAATAAGAAACTTGCATTAAAACAGAATTACAAAAGAAAGGACTTACAAAATTACAAAAAACGAAGAACACAAAAGTAAGTGAAAACAAAGAGAGGAGGAAAGATCTCTCAAGTGAAAACTTATGTATGGAAGGTCCTAACAATACTTGGGAAAGGCTTTGGTCGTTCCAACATAATCTCCCCTCTTCTGAAATGCCAACCCCTCTCAAGGAGAGAAGGGGAGAGTATTTATAGCCCAAGGAGTGAACTGTTTGCATTCCAGCAATACCCCTCCACTTGGCTCGTAGATATGAACATCATTACAGCCGAATATCGAGAACTATCCTTCTTCAAAGTTGTAGATAATAAAGTTGGATGACTACTCTCAATATTTGGAGTCATGTGGACTTAAGGATAAAAAGTTATGTCCGGTTTATTAAACAAAGTAAAACTGTCCATTTCAATCCAGTCTTTTTGAAGTCCATAATGTGAAAGGCTATTTGAATATGAAGATGCCTTCAAATCCGAATGGGTTCTTCAAAAATGTCGGACGACTGTATCTCCTCTTTCACACTGAAATATATAAGCTCTATTGTATGCTTACATAATGAGATATGTCATTCATACTATACTGATTTTATTTCTCAGCCAGAATGGTGGGCTGAACTTCAAAGCTTCATTTGGTCCCCTTGTACTTGGATTAGGGCCCTAAAATTTTTATCCAAGATGACATGTACTGTATCCCTAATTATGGTGGAGAGTTAATGTTTTGGGACTTCTGTATTAATCCCAGTAAATCAATCTTCAAGGCTGGTCCAGCTTGTTCACAGATTCTTTGGTCAAGATTGTGAGGACCATATGTCCCTTAAAATGGAAGAATTGGCTCATGGTACCTTCTAATGAAATGTTGTATATTGAAAGGAGAATCCTAAAAAACAAGAACCAAACAATTTTTATAAGTATAGTGACAGTTTTTATTAAAACATTAAACTGACTCAATTGGACTACTTCTAAAAATGCTCAAAAATTATACTTAATATTAAAACATTAATATTTCACAAAAATTATGCACATTTCATATAAAATCAGTAAAGGGGGAATATAATAAGTCATGAAAATATTAATAACATCAACTCCCCCACACTTATTTTTGTGCATGTCCTCATGTGCAACAAATATAAAAACATGACAAAATCATTTTTACTCACCAACAGATATTAAAATTTTGTTTCCTCCAATCAGGGGAGGTTTAGACTATTTCACTCATCCATTTTGAATTCCACCACAAGTTGTTACAGAAACAATGTTCTAAAACTAATTCATTTTTTCATTCTCAGATTTAGAAATGGAAAATGTGGACACTGAAAACTCACACCTCTCAAGATGATAAAATTCATTTGTGGAGGTTCACTCTTTCACCAACCAAAAGTGAAAATCATAGAGTTTGAAAAGAGATCTCAGCTTCCAATCCCTATCCAAAGTGCACAAGAATCAAGAGGTCTTTTTAAGGGGTTTTTCTGTGGCTATGGGACGGTAGGAATATAATGTCCAAGAGAGAGAAGAAGAGGGTTAAAATACCAACATAGAAAGAGCAATGCACATTTTTTTGAAATGAAACATGGAAGGAAATGAAAACACATATTTACAAGGTAATGATTGTGTGAATAAAGACACAATAGAGGAAGAAAATATAAAGTTAATTAGATGATGGAATATTTATAACACAAAAAAACTTCTCCCAATAATATAAGAATATAATGCAAGTGTTCTTTTTTTCTTTTTTTTCTTTTTTTCGAAAGTTGACCTTGAAACAGATCTCACACTCATATCCCAACCCATTTTTGATCTCCTCATGACACTAATTGTAATAGTTATAACAAGATAAAAGGTTGAGGAAGAGTGATTTTTGACCTACCCAAGACACAACCCATTTTTTCATTTTTTTTTTTGATTTTTTTTTGAATTTTGATTTTTGTTTTAATTTTTTTTAACACTTTTCAATATCATTTGTACAATACATTCCCAAATACCACTGAATGACAACCTCCACCCCCCCACACTAAAATGGATGCTTTCCCTCAAGAATATGATAACACACCAGAAATTAAGGAAATGATACCCAAAAATGAAATCCATTCCCCCCCCCCCATACTTAAATTTCAAAAACTTATGCAATGGAAATCCATGTTGATATTGGGTGGGATACGGTATTGGGCTTGTAATGTGGATATCAAAGAAAAGGTTTTCATAGGCTCGAAGTGGATTTCAAAAGGAGGATTAATGTAAGGGAAATGGGAATCTATTTGGCTATTGTGATTTTCATGTGGTTCAGAAAATGCCTTTATCATATTAATGCACACTAAGGCAGGAAATTCAGCTCGAAGGTCCACAAACTCAAGACTCACTAATGGGGGTAAAAACACACATTTTGAAAAGATGTAAATAGGTGGCCTTGGCATGAAAGCAAATGTTTTTCATCATAGTTCAGGAAAAGCATTTTCCAAATCAAAAATTGAGCATTCAAAATTTAATAATTTTGACACAAAATTCTTTATCCAAAGTCATGATGAAAATACAAAATTTTTGAGATGAAAACATGTCTGTTAACTCACCAAAATGGTTGTACAAAATTTCAAAAATCGATGGTGAGTAAGCATGACTCTTTTTTTTTAATTTTTTTAAGTGATTGTGTTTTTTTTGTTTTTTTTGGTTTTTAAGGTTTTTTTTAAATACACACCCAAAAAAAATAAAAAAAGGGTTCGAAAAAAAAAGTGGTAAAATAAATGAAGGAGAGAAGAAGAAGAAGAAAGAGGTAGAGAGATGAAGAGATAAAGAGAGAGTTAAAGGTAAAGAGGTGCCCCCTGGTTTGGATTCGGCGGGTCGCCATCTCCATCTCGTGGTTGGTTGATTGGAGAAGCTGGAGATCCAGGGGAAGTCAATGATGATCCGGGATTGTGTGTCCTCTCATGGTGATGCTTTCACCGATGTCCATTAATCGTGAATATCCTTTTGGAAGAGGGGTCTTGGACTTTCACTCCACCAAATGGGTAAACATTAGTAATAACAAAAGGACTTTCCCAACGAGAATTAAGCTTACCTGGGTAAAGTCGAAATCGAGAATTGAAGAGCATTAACTTTTCACCTTCATGAAATACCTTTCTCAGGATGTGTTTGTAATGGAGTACCTTAGCCTTATCTTTTTACATATTGGAATTCTCATAGGATTCAAGTCGAAGCTCCTCCAGTTCAGCCAATTGCAAGAATCTTTCTTCACCAGATTTTTCAAAATCAAAATTACAGGTTTTCACAGCCCAAAAAGACTTATGTTGGATTTCAACTGGTAAGTGAAAGGCTTTACCAAAAACTAGACTAAAAGGAGACATCCCAATGGGTGTTTTATAGGTAGTTTGATAAGCCCAAAGTGCTTCACCATGTCTTTCATGCCAGTCTTTTCTGGTGGGTTTTACAATTCTCTCAAGAACTCTTTTCACTTCTCTATTAGAAAGTTCATCCATTCCATTTGTTTGGGGGTGATATGCAGTTGAATGTTTATGTACAAAACCATTCTTTTTCAGAAGAGCTTTCATGGTTCTATTACAAAAATGGGTTCCTAAGTCACTGATCAAGGCACGTGGTGTAACATCCCAAGTAAGTAATAAATAATAGATATTTTTATCTATGTCTATTAATGATTAAGATAGTGTTATAGAGGCTTAAAATGAAAATAAATACAATCTTATGCATGGAATACACTAATATTCTTAAAAGATTGTTTTACTGCCTTTTGATGGCAAACCATTTTTGAATCTATATTTTGACAATTTTATAAACTATGTTTGTCAAGATAAACTTATCCTTTATGATTGGGACATCAAAATTTATCTTGTGTGAATTTTTGGTATTTTTCTGACAATGTTCATTTTTTAATGAATAGTGAAAAATACTGCATTTTACATCAAAACTACTTTTTAATCTAATTTATTTATATGATTAGATTATGTTTTTAATTGGTTTTGAAGTTAAATTAGAATTTCTTTTTACCATTTTATCCAATGGTGGTCATTGGAATCAATTTCACTTTGAAATTAGACTTAAACTGGTGTCAATCTTTTGATACTTATTATTTTGTAAAAACACGCTATTTGCTCTGGTAGCGGGAATTAATTATTAAATTAATTAATGTGACTTATATGATTTGAATTTTGTAAAATAGACTTCATTTTTGAATTCGGAATATCAAATATATCTTAGGGTGAATTTTTGGTAATTTTCTAAAAAACATCAATTTTTGATGAATAGTGAAACCACTAAGTGGTACTTATAAAGACTGATTTTCCGTTTAAATGAAATTTTTCCATCATTGTGTTTTGAATTTGAAAATCCGACATACATGGTTGTCATTAAGAAGTAAAATGTGGTTCAATGAGATTAAAATAATTTTTTGGTGAATAGTAACTTATTAAGTTTTTAATCGCGATTAGTGGTAATTAGTGTAGTTTAAGGTATAAATAATGCTTTAATAATATGAAATGACCTAGACACATGTCCCAACCTTATTGGTTGTGTCATGGCCGACCAAGAAAAGCCATGGGTCAACTTGGGGACCCCATGGAGACATTTTGGTTGGGAAATGACATAAATAACTTTTTATTTAATGTAAAAGTAAAAATGACACAAACATAATATGTTTCACAAAAACAATTTTTACATGGGGTTATAACGATCAGATATTTGATTATAAATAGTAATTGGAAAGATAAAAAAATTTCCTACATCATAGTATTTTTTTATAATTTTTAGACATTAAATAAATTAAATTATTTATGACATAATAATGATGCAGCGATGACATCATTATTTGACGATTTAAATAAAATGGAAAGAAAATGTAAAATCTATGAACTACACATGGCGAAAACCAATTGGATGAGTGTATTTCCAACCCTTATAACCTTATCCACGAATTATATCAATGTGGGACCTTTTGAAACCGAAACACATTTTCAAATAAAGTAATATTTCTTTACTTTCCAAAAGTGCCCCTCCTCTCCTCTTATAAAAGGCCCCCACCTCTACCTCATTTCACACACTCCTCAAGCCTTTGGCTCGGCAAACCCCTGCCCATTTACTATCTCCACATCCCTCTCCTCATCCTAGAAGATTCCCTTTGGCCAGAATCCTTTCAAACGAAGCCTTTAGGCTCAAATCAAAAGGAGTTACACTTTTAAAGGTAATTCATTCTCTCATGTCCATTTGTATTATTTTGCTTCTCCAACACCCTAAACTCTTTTTATTTACTTATTTTGTAACAACAAAAGTATCTTCAATATAAAATGATGTTGTTATAATATTTATTTGAGCTACACTCTCACACAACTACATCAAATGGTTAAAGAACATACGGTTTCTGTGGATGGCGAAATTCTGCCTCCCGAAACGATGATTGTTCAATACTCATTTAACACCTTCAAAGGTGGCCATTATGATGTCACTATTTTTATATATGATATATAATATGTTTATGTTTTCCTTAAGCTTCTGTTTTTCTTCATTTTGAGCATACCTTTATGGTTCCCATTATGGGTAAACACGATATCTTCATTTTTGGAAGTGCGGACTACCGCCCCCTGAAAGTGATTTGATTCGTTAATACCATATGTGGGATGTGTAAAGGATAAAGTTAATGATATTATATATGTTATTATACTGGAATTATAATATACTCTTATATCATTATGATTCCATTCCAGAAAATATGAAATAGAAATGGAAGTAGCGTTCATGCGTACGTACGGCTTTCCGTCTCCATGAACGGTGCATTTCATTTCTTACCTCTAAATGTGATGTAATATTATAAATACATGTATATGATGAATATATATGATATATATGTTATCCAAATCATTAATATCATTCTGGATATAATGAACCTTTGACCAAATTAACAACATGTAAGTGTAAGAAGTCTATTTTTGACTTAAGAACCAAATACCGACAAAATGAACATTATTAACTTAAATGATTACATGATGTTCATAACATGGTATAAAAGGAATAATGAACTTGAAAAAGATTCATAAGCAAGTAGAGATTAACTCAAGTTTATTATTCAGGAGATTAAAGAACGGTCGGGTCAAGTCGGATACGAGGTATGAGACTTTGTCTCAATCTCCTTTCGTTGAGGCATATTTTATTTTATACACAACTTTCTTTTATACGGTGTATAAACCCCTTTGACTTTTACGTTTATTCAAAATGAATCTTTTTTATACGAAGCATTTACTAAACGACAAAAGGGAATTTTTTGTCGTACTTATGCGGCGCCAACGACTTCTCCGCCGCCGTGACCATTATTTGAGTTTCGGCTTCCTCTACAAGCCATACCTTTTTTTAAAAGAAAAATAATTACCATGTTTTACTTTTCTTTTATTTTGGTATTGAAAATGGTTTTCATAATGTTTTTATATCAATGTGTTGTATTGATATCTTGTGATTTAAAGGTGGAAATGTTATGTTTCCTTTATGCATGTTTTATGTGATACGATTATGTTGAGGTTCTTGGGCATTATTATGAAGACGGGTGGTTCCGTGATAAACTAAGGGCGGGTGAGCCCGATATAGCTCTCCAATGCATTGGGTAATGCGAAGGAGTGAAACGTTAAGGTTTCTCTGAAGAGATTTTAGGGAATATACTGTGATGGGTATTCCAAACGTAACCAAGAGGGTTACTCCCTACGTAAGAATGTTATGAATGCCTCAAGTTACCTTTATGTCTTATGATTTCTATGATTTATTCATGATTTTATGAGGTATGTTAAAGTGCCTATGTTTTATGGGTAAAGTATGATTTCATTCTTATGTATATATGAACTCTTGTTTCCTTTCCATGTTTTTTTTTATAACCCATACTGAGTTTTTATGCTCATCCCAAGTTTTTGAAATGTTTTTCACAGGTCAAGGGAAAGGTACATGATAAGATGATAGAGTCAATGATGTGTCAAGAAATAATCCATGTTTTATTTTAAATGTGTTTCCATTGATGGGAATGAAGAATACTATCTTTATGTAACCACTTTGTTTATATGTGGAATGTAATGCAAGTTTTATGATCTAATTCTCTAAAACTCTAAACCCGAAAAGATCCTCAATGTGTAATCTTGTAATAACTCAAGATTAAGTAAGGTTTAAGGATGGGGCCTTATAGTTGGTATCAATGGTCGGTTTAGATAACATTAGGAGTTAGAATTCTATTAAATGATTATCCAAAAATATTTTTTTTCGAAATGATATAGCATTTAAAGATTACCATGTTGCTTCATCTAAGACATGTTTGTTCAGAATGGTTTTCCGCAGAGGAAACAGGGAAGCAGTGCTAGGAAGGCATACAGAAGGAAATAACCTTCCGAATCAGCATCCAGAAATGGTCGGAATTGGAACTGAACAGTTTTTTGCAGTAATGGCGCAGTTGACTCAAGCGATAAATGGCGGTGGTATCCATGCACGAGATCAGCCAGAACAACCGCAGAGGAACATGTCAGTGGTGGAACATTTCATGAGGCAACATCCACCATCATTCAGAGGATCATCTGACCCTGTGCTAGCTGAAGGGTGGATTAAAGCACTGGAGAATATTTTTGATGTCATGGGGTGTTCAGACAATCAAAAGGATAGTCTTGCTATTTACCATTTGGAGGGTGAAGCAGATCAGTGGTGGTCTATGGTTAAAAATATCAGGGATGCCGATGAGATTGATGCACTTGACTGGGATGAATTCAAAGGTATGTTTCTTGAGAAGTATTTTCCTTAGGCTGTTCGACTTAGGATGGAAAAGAAATTCTTGGAATTGAGGTAAGAGGAAGACTCAGTGGATGCCTATGAAGAAAGGTTCACTCGATTGGCAAGGTATGCTCCAAATTTTATCCGGGACCTTGATAGTAAAATCAATCGTTTCTACTCAGGATTAAAGCCAAAGTATCGAAGGGAATTAGCTTCTCGTGAGTTTAAAAGATATGAAAAGCTTGTTCGATGTGCTGAGAAGGTGGAAATGGAGTTTGCCGATGACCAAGTGTTCTATAACAACAAGCAGAAGAAGAGACCGAAGTGGCAGGAGAAAGGTAAGAATTCTTCAAAAAAGTCTGATGGTAAGAGAACTAAGTTTCCAGTTTGTGATAAATGTGGCAAAAGGCATGCTGGGGAATGTCTTCTGAATTCTGGGAAGTGCTACCGATGTGGTAAGATGGGACATAAGGCTCGTGAATGCACTGAAAAGGATCAAGGTGAAGGTAAGAACAAATTTGATTTACAGTTAGTGAAATGTTATAAGTGCAATGAGATGGGTCACTATGCAAACGAGTGTCTGACAAGGAGCTTGAGTGATGGGAAGCAGTTAGACTACAAGCAGAAAGGGGTGGTGAAATCCTTTGCAACTACTTCAGCAGATGTCGAGCCATCAAATGAAGTTGTATCAGGTACTTTGTTTGTTTTTTCAGATTATGCCAGTGTGTTGTTTGATTCGGGGTCTACACATTCTTTCATCTCTGAAACCTTTTCTAGTAAAATGGGAATACCATCTCAAGAAATGACTCCTGAACTTTTGGTAAAAACACCTGGGGGAAGTGTCGAGGCAAAAATAATTTATAAGAATCTTCCTATCCTTATCTGTGGAAAGAACCTACTTGAAAACCTTATTGTTCTACCTCTAGTAGAGTTTGATGTTATCCTGGGTATGGATTGGCTCTCTATTTACCATGCTAAGATTGACTGTAGAGCTAAAGAAGTTTCTTTTTAGAAAGACTTCCAGTTTGTTTATAGGAATGAACCCTTACTTTTGATAACATATCAAGAGGCCGAGAAACTTGTAAAAGATGGAAATGAATGTTACCTTGCACACGTCGTTGAAAATAAAGGAACTGTTTAGATTAATAATGTTCCAGTGGTAAATGAGTATCCTGATGTTTTTCCTGATGAGTTGCCTGGAATAATACCAGATCGGGAAGTTGAGTTTACTGTTGACTTAGTTCCTGATGCTAAGCCAATTTCAAAACCCCCTTATCGAGTGGCACAAATTGAACTTTTAGAGTTGAAGGAGCAATTGCAAGATTTATTAGAGAAAGGTTTCATTAGACCTAGCACATCACCATGGGGTGCTCCTGTTTTATTTGTTAAAAAGAAAGATGGTTCTATGAGACTTTGCATTGATTATAGAGCCTTGAATAATATCACTGTTAAGAACAAATATCCTTTGCCTCATATCGATGATTTTTTTGATCAGCTCCAGGGAGCTCAGTTTTTTTCAAAGATTGACATGAGATCGGGGTACCATCAGCTGAAGGTAAAGGAGGTAGATATTCCGAAGACCGCGTTCCGTACGAGATATGGCCATTATGAATTTGTAGTAATGCCTTTTGGGCTAACCAATGCACCTGCTGTATTCATGGACTTAATGAATAGAATTTTCCATGAGTTCTTGGATAAGTTTGTGGTGGTTTTCATTGATGATATTTTGGTGTTTTCTAAAAGTAAAGAGGAGCATGAAAAACATTTAAGGGTTATCTTGCAAACCTTAAAAGAAAAGAAACTGTATGGGAAATTCAGCAAGGGTGAGTTTTGGTTACAACAAATTTCTTTCCTTGGTCACATTGTTTCTAAAGATGGAATAACTGTTGATCCTGCAAAAACAAAATTTGTGGAAGAATGGCCAAGACCCACAAATGTAACTGAGATTTGTAGCTTCCTAGGTTTGGCGGGATATTACCGAAGGTTTGTTAGAAATTTTTCACGGTTATCTAGTCCAATGAATAAGCTAACTCGGAAGGGTGTTAAGTTTATCTGGACAAAAGAATGTGATGATTGTTTTCAGGAATTGAAAAGAAGATTGGTGAATGCTCCAGTTTTGGCACTACCTTCCAGGAATGGTGAGTTTGTTATATATAGTGATGCTTCATTGAAAGGACTTGGTTGCGTCCTAATGCAGAATGATCAGGTAATTGCTTATGCTTCACGACAGTTGAAAACTCATGAGGTAAATTACCCAACACATGATTTGGAAATATCTGTTGTTGTTTTTGCTTTAAAAATTTGGAGGCATCATTTGTATGGAGTAAAGTGTGAAATATATACCGATCACAAAAGTTTAAAGTATATATTCACTCAGAAAGAGTTAAACATGAGACAAAGGAGATGGCTGGAATTAATCAAGGATTATGATTGTACAATTCATTACCATCCGGGAAAAGAAAATAATGTGGCTGATGATTTGAGTCGAAAAAGTAATGCTTCATTAACAATGTTGCGTTTGGAATGTTATACTTTGGTTAAGGATTTGATGAACTTTGGCATAGAAGTTGTTGGTGCAGGAAGTCCTTCTGTTTTGTTTTAGGTATCAGTGAGATCTTCTCTATCAGATAAAATCAAGCAAGCACAGAAGCAAGTCAGTGAGTTGCAGAAAAAGGTAGAGCTGGTTCAGAAAGGTAAGTTGCTTGAATTCAACATTGATAATGATTGTGTTTTGAGATTTGGGAAGAGATTGTGTGTGCCTTGTGATTCACAGTTGAAGAGAGGGTTGTTATGTGAAGCTCATAGTTCTCCGTTTTCAGTTCATCCGGGCAGTACTAAGATGTATAGAGATCTGCGGGAGTATTACTGGTGGGATGGAATGAAAAGAGATATTGCTTATTTTACTGTGAAGGGTTTGACTTGTCAGCAGGTTAAAGCAGAGAGACAGTTACCGAAAGGGATGCTTCAGCCTTTACCAGTGCCAGAGTGGAAATGGGAGAATATATCCATGGACTTTGTTGTTGCATTACCGAAGACATCTCGAGGTAATAATGCAATCTGGGTTATTGTTGATCGCTTGACCAAATCTTCTCATTTCCTTGCTATACGAGATACTTTCTCTCTTGATCAACTTTCCCATTTGTATCTTAAAGAGATAGTCAGGTTACATGGAGTTCCTCTCTCCATTGTATCGGATCGTGATCCCAGGTTTACTTCTAACTTTTGGAAAGGCCTTCAGAAGTCGTTGGGTACTGAATTAAATTTTAGTACAGCTTTTCATCCTCAATCAGATGAGCAGTCAGAACGAACAATTCAGACATTGGAGGATATGCTACAAGCTTGTTCTATGGATTATCAGGGAAGTTGGGACCAACATCTTTCTTTGGTTGAGTTTTCATATAATAACAGTTTTCATTCCAGTATACAGATGGCACCATTTCAGGCATTATATGGGAAGCGGTGTCGAACTCCAGCTTTCTGGGATGAAGTGGGTGAAAGGAAGTTGATGGGACCAGAATTGGTAGAAGAGATGGCAGAAAAAGTTTAGCTGATTCAGAAACACATGAGAACAGCTCAGAGCAGGCAGAAGATTTATGCGGATAACCGGAGGAAGGATCTATCTTTCGAGGTAGGTGATCATGTTTTTCTCAAGGTTTCTCCTTGGAAAAGCGTGATGAGATTTGGTAAGAAAGGAAAGTTGAGTCCAAGGTTTGTTGGACCATATGAAATTCTGGAGAGAGTTGGATCAGTTGCATACCGAGTGGCTTTACCTCCGATTTTATCTCAGGTACACAATGTTTTTCACATTTCGATGTTGAGAAAGTATATGCCAGATCCATCTCATGTTTTGAGTCCAGAGGTAGTTCAGCTGGAAGAGAACCTATCTTATGAGGAACAACCGGTCCATATTCTTGACCACAGGGAGCAAGTGTTACGGAATAAGGTGATTAAGCAGGTAAAGGTTTTGTGTAAAAACCACATGATTGAAGAGGCAACATGGGAATCTGAAAATGCAATGAGGGATAAGTACCCCCATTTATTCAATAAGTAAATAAATTGCGGGGACGCAATTTTCTAAAGGGGGGATGGATGTAACATCCCAAGTAAGTAATGAATAATAGATATTTTTATCTATGTCTATTAATGATTAAGACAGTGTTATAGAGGCTTAAAATGAAAATAAATACAATCTTATGCATGGAATACACTAATATTCTTAAAAGATTGTTTTACTGCCTTTTGATGGCAAACCATTTTTGAATCTATATTTTGACAATTTTATAAACTATGTTTGTCAAAATAAACTTATCCTTTATGATTGGGACATCAAAATTTATCTTGTGTGAATTTTTGGTATTTTTCTGACAATGTTCATTTTTTAATGAATAGTGAAAAATACTGCATTTTACATCAAAACTACTTTTTAATCTAATTTATTTATATGATTAGATTATGTTTTGAATTGGTTTTGAAGTGAAATTAGAATATATTTTTACCATTTTATCCAATGGTGGTCATTGGAATCAATTTCACTTTGAAATTAGACTTAAACTGGTGTCAATCTTTTGATACTTATTGTTTTGTAAAAACACGCTATTTGCTCTGGCAGCGGGAATTAATTATTAAATTAATTAATGTGACTTATATGATTTTAATTTTGTAAAATAGAGTTCATTTTTGAATTCAGAATATCAAATATATCTTAGGGTGAATTTTTTGTAATTTTCTGAAAAATATCAATTTTTGATGAATAGTGAAACCACTAAGTGGTACTTATAAAGACTGATTTTCCGTTTAAATGAAATTTTGCCATCATTGTGTTTTGAATTTGAAAATCCGACATACATGGTTGTCATTAAGAAGTAAAATGTGGTTCAATGAGATTAAAATAATTTTTTGGTGAATAGTAACTTATTAAGTTTTTAATCGCGATTAGTGGTAATTAGTGTAGTTTAAGGTATAAATAATGCTTTAATAATATGAAATGACCTAGACACATGTCCCAACCTTATTGGTTGTGTCATGGCCGACCAAGACAAGCCATGGGTCAACTTGGGGACCCCATGGAGACATTTTGGTTGGGAAATGACATAAATAACTTTTTATTTAATGTAAAAGTAAAAATGACACAAACATAATATATTTCACAAAAACAATTTTTACATGGCGTTATAAAGATCAGATATTTGATTATAAATATTCATTGGAAAGCTAAAAAGATTTCCTACATCATATTTTTTTTTTAATTTTTAGACATTAAATAAATTAAATTATTTATGACATAATAATGATGCAGCGATGACATCATTATTTGACGATTTAAATAAAATGGAAAGACAATGTAAAATCTATGAACTACACATGGCCAAAACCAATTGGATGAGTGGATTTCGAACCCTTATAACCTTATCCACGAATTATATCAATGTGGGACCTTTTGAAACCGAAACACATTTTCAAATAAAGTAATATTTCTTTACTTTCCAAAAGTGCCCCTCCTCTCCTCTTATAAAAGGCCCCCACCTCTACCTCATTTCACACACTCCTCAAGCCTTTTTCTCGGCCAACCCCTGCCCATTTACTCTCTCCACATCCCTCTCCTCATCCTAGAGGATTCCCTTTGGGCATAATCCTTTCAAAGGAAGCATTTAGGCTCAAATCAAAAGGAGTTACACTTTTAAAGGTAATTTATTCTCTCATGTTCATTTGTTTTATTTTGCTTCTCCAACCCCCTAAACTCTTTTTATTTACTTATTTTGTAACAACAACAGTATATTCAATATAAAAGGATGTTGTTATAATATTTATTTGAGCTACACTCTCACACAACTACATCAAATGGTTAAAGAACATACGGTTTCCGTGGATGGCGAAATTCTGCCTCCCGAAACGATGATTGTTCAATACTCATTTAACACCTTCAAAGGTGGCCATTATGATGTCACTATCATTATATATGATATATAATATGTTTATGTTTTCCTTAATCTTCTGTTTTTTTTTCATTTTGGGCATACCTTTATGGTTCCCATTATGGGTAAACACGATATCTTCATTTTAGGAAGTGCGGACTACCGCCCCCTGAAAGTGATTTGATTCGTTAATACCATATGTGGGATGTGTAAAGGATAAAGTTAATGATATTATATATGTTATTATACTGGAATTATAATATACTCTTATATCATTATGATTCCATTCCAGAAAATATGAAATAGAAATGGAAGTAGCGTTCATGCGTACGTACGGCTTACCGTCTCCATGAACGGTGCATTTCATTTCTTACCTCTAAATGTGATGTAATATTATAAATACATGTATATGATGAATATATATGATATATATGTTATCCAAATCATTAATATCATTCTGGATATAATGAACCTTTGACCAAATTAACAACATGTAAGTGTAAGAAGTCTATTTTTTGACTTAAGAACCAAATACCGACAAAATGAACATTATTAACTTAACTGATTACATGATGTTCATAACATGGTATAAAAGGAATAATGAACTTGAAAAAGATTCATAAGCAAGTAGAGATTAACTCAAGTTTATTATTCAGGAGATTAAAGAACGGTCGGGTCAAGTCGGATACGAGGTATGGGACTTCGTCTCAATCTCCTTTCATTGAGGCATATTTTATTTTATACACAACTTTCTTTTATACGGTGTATAAACCCCTTTGACTTTTACGTTTATTAAAAAGGATTCTATTTTATACGAAGCGTTTACTAAAAAACAAAAGGGAATGTTTTTGTCGTACGTATGCGGCGACAACGACTTCTCCGCCGCCGTGACCATTATTTGAGTTTCGGCTTCCTCTACAAGCCATACCTTTTTTTAAAAGAAAAATAAATACCATGTTTTACTTTTCTTTTATTTTGGTATTGAAAATGGTTTTCATAATGTTTTTATATCAATGTGTTGTATTGATATCTTGTGATTTAAAGGTGGAAATGTTATGTTTCCTTTATGCATGTTTTATGTGATACGATTATGTTGAGGTTCTTGGGCATTATTATGAAGACGGGTGGTTCCGTGATAAACTAAGGGCGGGTGAGCCCGATATAGCTCTCCAATGCATTGGGTAACGCGAAGGAGTGAAACGTTAAGGTTTCTCCGAAGAGATTTTAGGGAATATACTGTGATGGGTATTCCAAATGTAACCAAGAGGGTTACTCCCTACGTAAGAATGTTATGAATGCCTCAAGTTACCTTTATGTCTTATGATTTCTATGATTTATTCATGATTTTATGAGGTATGTTAAAGTGCCTATGTTTTATGGGTAAAGTATCATTTCATTCTTATGTATATATGAACTCTTGTTTCCTTTCCATGTTTTTTTTATAACCCATACTGAGTTTTTATGCTCATCCCAAGTTTTTGAAATGTTTTTCACAGGTCAAGGGAAAGGTACATGATAAGATGATAGAGTCAAGGATGTGTCAAGAAATAATCCATGTTTTATTTTAAATGTGTTTCCATTGATGGGAATGAAGAATACTATCTTTATGTAACCACTTTGTTTATATGTGGAATGTAATGCAAGTTTTATGATCTAATTCTCTAAAACTCTAAACCTGAAAAGATCCTCAATGTGTAATCTTGTAATAACTCAAGATTAAGTAAGGTTTAAGGCTGGGGCCTTATATGTGGTGTGCCAAATCTTTGGAAGATGTGGGTATTTAGGAACTCACTAATAGTATGAGCATCATCCTTCCTAGTGGGTTTGGCCTCAACCCACCTTGAAACATAATCAACCGCAAGAAGAATGTATGAGAATCCATTGGAAGGGGGAAATGGTCCCATGAAATCGATGACCCAAACATCGAAGATTTCACAAAAGATTAAAGTCTTTTGGGACATTTCATTTCTCTTTGAAATTGTGCCAAACTTTTGGCAAGTGGGACATGATTGACAAAACTCATGTGAGTCCTTGAAGAGTGAAGGCCAGAAGAATCATGAGTCTAGGACCTTTCGGGATGTCCTTTGTGGTCCAAAGTGGCCACCACCAGGCATTGAGTGACAGAATTCTAAGATGGAATAATATTCATCTTCATCAACACATCTTCTAATTACCATGTCTACCCCAATTTTCCAAAGTTTATTTTCTTCCCAAAAATGGTATTTTGAATCACCTTTCAACTTCATTTTTTTTTCTTTTGAAAACATTCCAGGAAAAACACCAAAAACCAAGTAATTTACAATTGGGGCATACCATGGTATTTTTGGAGTGATAGATGAATGGTGCTCAGTATGGAATTCAGGATCGATGATTTATGAATGAGAAGAATTAGAAATTCTACTCAAGTGATCAGCCACAGGGTTTTCTTTTCCAGGTCTATCTTTTATTTCAAGGTCAAACTCAGGGAGCATTAGGATCCATCTTATTAGCCTCGGTTTGGAATCACTTTTCTTGAGTAAGAACTTAATAGCAGAATGCTCTGTGAAGATGATGATTTTGGAACCTAAGAGATAGGACCGGAATTTATCTAAGGCAAAAACCACTGCTAGAAGTTCCTTTTCAGTCACAGTATAGTGAGATTGAGTTTCATCCAATGTTTTTGAAGAATAATAGATGACCTGAGGAATGTTTTCTCTTCTTTGACCAAGAATAGCCCCAACAACTCTATCAAAAGCATCACACATCAATTCAAAGGGTAATGACCAATCTGGGGGTTGGATTATCGGGGCAGATGTGAGAGTAGTTTTGAGTTCAATGAAGGCTCTCTTACAAACCTCATCAAAATGGAAAGTGACATAATTTTGAAGCAAACGAGTGAGTGGGAGGGAAATTTTACTGAAGTTATGGATGAATCGCCGACAGAAACTAGCATGACCGAGGAATGATCGGATGTCTCGAACAGAAGTGGGTTGAGGAAGTGATTGGATCACTTCAATTTTGGTAGGATCAACTTCAATACAATCTTTTGAAACTATGTGCCCTAGAACAATCCCATTAGCAACCATGAAGTGACATTTTTCAAAATTTAACACAAGGTTACACTTGACACACTTTTGAAGGACTAAAGAGAGTGAATGCAAGAATGAATCAAATGACTCGCCATAAATGGTAAAGTCATCCATGAAGACTTCCATGCAGTGTTCTATGAATTCTGAAAAGATACTCATCATACACCTCTGGAATGCTGCAGGAGCATTACAAAGGCCAAAAGGAATTCTTCTATATGCATATGTTCCAAAATGGCATGTGAAAGTAGTCTTTTCTTGGTCCTGAGGAGCGATTGGGATTTGGAAGTAGCTGGTGTATCCATCAAGAAAGCAATAGTGTGACTTTCCGGCCAATCTTTCTAGCATTTGATCAAGGAATGGAAGATGGTAGTGATCTTTTCGGGTTTCAACATTCAATTTCCTATAGTCGATGCACACACGCCATTTGTTCTTCACTCGAGTTGTGACTACCTCTACATGTTCATTTGTGACAACAGTTATCCCACCCTTCTTAGGTACATCTTGAATTGGACTAACCCATTTACTATCAGAAATTGGGTAGATAATACCATCTTGAAGAAGCTTGGTGATCTCTTCCCTAACTACCTCAAGGATGAGTGGATTGAGTCTTCTTTGTGGTTTTCTAATTAGTTTGGATGACTCCTCAAGATGGATGTGATGCATGAAAAGGGCAGGGTTGATTCCTATTATGTCATCTAGGGTCCAACCTAAGGCTTTTTTGTTTTTCTCTAACACTTGAACAAGTTTGGACTCCTCGGTTTCAGTAAGTGTGGCAGAGATAATGACAGGATATGAGTGATCATGGAAGATGAATGTATTTTTCAGGTGTGAAGGAAGAGGTTTCAGATCAGTATCATCTTTCACTTTTGGGCTCAACAACTCAGGAATGGAAGAAGGGACTTCAGTTTCTTCAGGTTCATTTTCCTTAATACTGTCCAAGGTGGAGCAGTAGAGATCAGATTTGACGTGGGATTCAAGAGAGTTTTCAAGTTCCTCTAGATTGATGGAGTCTAAGAATGAGAGGTCCACATCAACATCACCGTTTATGACTTGGTTAATCCTAGTGCAGATTTTACAATATCCTATCTCTTCAAAACAGGATGAACATGATGGAATGGGGTTCAATTGACTCTTAGAAGTGTCCTGAGAAGCATGGATTGAGAATGAAGAGTGATCCTCAGATGGGTATCTCATGGCTTGTAAAATGTTGAACTTGAACAGTTGGTCACTGAATTCCATGGATAAGATGCCTAAATGGACATCAATCTTGGTTCTCACAGTCATGAGGAATGGTCTTCCTATAATTAGGGGAGATCGAGAAGAGTTCGTCTCACCTTCCATGTCAAGGACATAGAAATCAATAGGGAAGATAAGATCAGTGACTCGGACAAGGACATCCTCAATTATTCCCTCAGGACTGGTTGTGCTTTGATTGGCTAACTGGATGACAACACCCGTTGGGTGTAAAGGGCCTAGACCAAGGTTGGAGAATATGGATTTGGGCATGACATTAATTGAGGCTCCTAGGTCTATGAGTGCATCATCAAAGTTGGAACTTCCAATTTGGCATCGGACTGTAAAGGTCCCTGGATCTTTACACTTTATGGGAATAGACTGCTGGGTGGAAACATTTTCAAAGGTCCTAAGTTTCCTCTTGTGGGTGCACAATTCCTTAAGAAACTTGGCATACTTAGGAATTTGTTTTATGGCATCTAAGAGGGGAATGTTGATTTCAACACGTCTAAACATGTCGAGCATTTCAGGATCAGGTTCAAAGGACTTCCTTGGTTTAGAAACGGCTTGAGGAAAAGGAATTGGATTCCTAAGTGGAATGGAAGGAGGTGAGGGAATGGATTTAGATTACATTTCAAGTTTCTTTTTCTTTTTGTTTTCTAGGTCAACATTCAAATGAGGGTTTGAGGATTTATCTTGAGGCCCAACAATTTTCTTTCCCAATTTAAGTGCAATTGCACTTACATTACCCTTGGGGTTGGGTGATGGTTCAGCTACGAGTTGGGAAGAATTTGATTGTTGTTGCTGGCTCAGGTGGGATGCAAGTTGACCTATTTGAGTTTCAATGTTTTTAAGGCTAGAACAGGTGAAGGAGGCAAGATCATCACTGCACTTTCCCATGGTTTCTTGGAAGAAGATTCTTGTCCCGGATTGGGATTACCTTGATTTTGGTTCTTGGGAAAGCGATTGAATTGGGTTGGGAATTGGGAAGGCTCATTCGGATAGTGGAATCCCGGAGGAGGACTGCTCCTTTGAGGTTGAGGAACAAAAGGATAAGGTTGATGGAAGTTACCACCACCTTGACCATATTGGAATTGGCTTGGGTTTTGAGGAGGGAATTGAGGGTGGTGAGATATGGGATTACCATACCTAAGGCCTTGGTTATAGGAAGAAGAGAAAGGCTCAGAGTGAGGTTGGTTGAGGTTTATAACAAACTGACCTGATTGTTGAGGGTTGGGGTTCCGCTGAGCATATGCTGCATCGAGCTCCATTGGTCCGGATGAATCAGATTGATCCTCTTGAAGTTGTGGACATGTGTCTGTTGGATGAGCTGGGGAGCTACAGATCCCCCATTTATTGATAGGTCCAGGGAATAGTGACTGTGGAGAAGATGAGGTTGAGGCTTTGGTAGCCACCTCTAGTTGATGCACAAGACCTGTAAGTTCACTCATCCAATCAGTTATTTTGTTAGGCTCTATGTATTGATTATCTTGGGCTTGTTTGACTTGAGCATTTGCTCGAGTATGGAATTGTTGTGTGTTTGCAGCCATGTTACTTATGAGATATCTTGTAGCTGCAGGAGTTTTATCAACCAGAGCACCGCCACTTGCGGCATCAAAGAGAGTTCTCTCCATAGCCAATAACCCCTCATAGAAGTATTGGATCAAGATTTGGTCTAGAATTTGGTGGTGTGGGCATGTTGCAACAAGATTTTTGAACCTCTCCCAGTACTCATGGAGTGATTCACTTAGGAATTAACGTATACCACTTATTTCCTTTTGGATGAAAGTGGTACGAGAAGCAGGAAAGAATTTTTCTATAAAGAGACGCATCATGTCATTCCATGTAGTTATGGAACCAGGAGGGAGGTAGTAGAGCCATGACTTGGAAGAGTCAGCTAGGGAGAAAGGGAATGCTCGGAGTTTGATTTGTTCTTTTGAAACCCCTTGAGGCTTCAAGGTAGAGCACACCACCTGGAACTCTTTGAGATGTAGATGCGGATCCTCACCGGCTAGCCCATGGAAATGAGGTAGAAGATGAATCAAACCCGATTTGAGTTCGAAGTCAGCCTCTATGTTTGGATATTGAATACCAAGGGGTTGGTAATTCATATCAGGGGCAGCAAGTTCTTTCAATGTTTATTCCCTAGGATTGGCCATATTGAATTCAATTGGTAGGTAAATGATTGGTTCTTGGGTGATTTGGTTATCCCTAATGGTCCTCCTAAGTCGACGAAGAGTTCTATCAATTTCAGGGTCAAACAAATCTGAGGGATTGTTTGGGAGGCTACGGGGCATTCAGATAGATTTATAAAGGATGAGGAAGGTGAGTTTTTCTTTTTATTTTTTCAGTTTATGGTTTTTAAGAGGAAGGCGGGTTTTCCTTTGTGTTTTTTTCAGTTTATGATTTTTAAGAGGAAGAAGGGTTTTTCTTTGTGTTTTTTTTCAATTTTTTTTAAAATTTGTTTTTTTTTTGTGTTTTCTTGACAATAACCAGAAACTAATGACAACTTAAAGCATCATACCCAGCAATGGTGCCATTTGAAATGCACGTCCGATTGTCACCTATCGACCGGTCAATGTTTCGGTGCTCTGCTAATGTGTATAGCAGCACTCGGGTCAAATCCTCGGTGATGGTACTTTGAAATAGTTGTTTGTTTTTAGTTAATTGTATTCTGATTGGGGGGTTTGTTTGCAGAGCTTATGAAATAATTTATGGATGATTTTTGATTCAACAAATTTATAAAGATTGGGGTTAGTTCATTATTAGGGAGTTAATCTTGTGATATCCTTGAGCTTTGCTTTATATTGCATTTAAATTAACACCCACTTCACAAGTTGACGTCGATTAGAATTCCTAAGTGTTAAAGATTCAATCCAAGCCTTAAATTAATTAGGATTTTAATCTCAATCAGTACATGTTTATGGTAGTGTATTTGTAGTTCCAATAATCCATGGAAACCACATGCTAAACAAAATATGTCATTAATCCATGACAAATTAAGTCCAACATACACAATGTTAAATTAACGAATACTCATCGAGCAAATACTCTCAATCACTTAACATCCCTAAATTATAACTCACCCCAATTAGATATTTACTCAGCCATTTTGGTGTTTAATATTCTGGTTATAATAATTATGATGATAAATTAAGAATATAAGAAAAAGAAAGGGATTAGAAAAGAGTGGCACGTCGACACACACACACGAATGATGATGATGATTAAAAATGGATATTTGATTGAATGAGGAAGAAAAATAAGGGAAGGGGATTCAAATTAATTTAAAATATTTTAAGAACAAAAATATTAAACTACAGAAGGTGGATGAGAATAAGAGATATTGAAGAAGAAACTTGCATTAAAACAGAATTACAAAAGAAAGGACTTACAAAGTTACAAAAACGAAGAACACAAAAGTAAGTGAAAACAAAGAGAGGAGGAAAGGTCTCTCAAGTGAAAACTTGAGTATGTAAGGTCCTACAAATCCTTTGTCAAGGCTTTGGTCATGCCAATATAATATCCACTCTTCTGAAATGCCAACCCCTCTCAAGGAGAGAAGGGGAGAGTATTTATAGACCAAGGAGTGGACTGTTTGCATTCCAGCAATACCCCTCCACTTGGCTTGCAGATATGAACATCATGAAAGCCGAATATCGATATCTCTCCTTCATCAAAGTTGTAGATAATAAATTTGGCCGACTAATCTCAAATGTTGGAGTCATTTAGACTTAAGGATCAACAGTTATGGCCGGATGATTAAACAAAGTAAAACTGTCCATTTCAATCCAGTATTTTTGAAGTCCATAATGTGAAAGGGTTTTTGAATATGAAGATGCCTTCAAATACGAATGGGTTCTTCAACACCTTCGGCCGCCTATATCTCCTCTTTCCCACTGAAAAATCTCAGCTCGATTGGATGCTTACATCATGATATATGTTATGCATACTATACTGATTTTAATTCTCGTCCATAATGGTGGGCTGAACTTCAAAGATTCATTTGGGCCCCTTGTACTTGGATTTGGGCCTTGAACTTTTTATCCAAGAAGACATGTAGTGTCCCGCGAATTATGGTGGAGAGTTAATGTTTTTGGAATTCTGTATTGAGCCCAGTAAATCAATCTTCAAGGCTGGTCCAGTTTGTTCACAGATTCTTTGGTCTTGTTTGTGAGGACCATATGACCCTTCAAATGGAAGAATTGGACCATGGTACCTTCTAATGAAATGTTGTATATTGAAAGTAGAATCCTAAAAAATAAGAACCACACAAGTTGGATCAGTATAGTGACAGTTATTATTAAAACATTAAACTGACTCAATTGGACTACTTCTAAAAATGCTCAAAAATTATACTTAATATTAAAACATTAATATTTCACACAAATTATGCACATTTCATATAAAATCAGTAAAGGGGGAATATAATAAGTCATGAAAATATTAATAACATCACTCACTCCAATGAATTGGGTAAAAATAAGTTGTATATGACCTCAATAGGTACACTAGTTATAGCTTAATCCTGAAAGAAGGAAGGTACATGGGTTGTAGCCTAAAACTAAAAGATAGAGGATACATAGGTTTTACCCAAGCCTAGAAATAATAAGGTATATGGGTTGTATCCCATGTTTAAAAGAAATAGTAAACACAGGTTGTATCCCAAGCCCAAAAATAATAAGTTACATGGGTAATAGCTCAACCCTAAAATAAAGAGGGTACATGGGTTATAGCCGAAGCCTTAAAATAAGATGTTACATGGGTTGTATCCAATTTGTGAAAGAAAGAGGCTACAATGGTTGTATCCAAAGCATGAAAACAAGATGGTACATGTGTTGTAGCCAAGCCTAAAAGTAAGTTGGCTCACAGGTTAATTCCCATTCCCAAAACCAATAAGTTACATGGGTTGTTGCCCAAGAATAAAATTAATATGGTATAAGGGTTGTTATCCCAATCCAATAGAACATACAAGGGTCGTACCCAATCATGACATGTTTTAAAGGTCTTTATTGGTAGCCTTGAAATAAACATTTTTGTTCTTATATGTATTACAGAAATCCTATTTCTTATTACCCCATTATGATTATATTGATCTTGGTATTTTTTTCATTATGATTCATGTCTTGTAAAATTCAAAGATTTATCCCATAACTCATATTTATGTTCTTTTATTTTCATGGTATGGCCTCCTAGTGTTATGATCAGGTTCTCATACCCTTATGTTTATTTTTTTTACTTAATGTTTCCCTTATTTACCATTACTCAACATCTGAGATGACCCCATTTTATATTTCCTTTCCCTATGTTAGGAATACATGTTTTAGGAATAAGTAATAAAGGTGAAGATATTATATGAGATAGTGATGATATTTCACTAGGATAAAAGATTTTGTTTTTAAATTTTCCATAGCCACTAAACTATTATGGTCCTCAGGCATGTATTTATATGATTTACTGAATATTCATATAAAATGATGTAATATCCATGTATGAAAATCTTGAGGATATATAGTTGGTATCAAAGGAAATGTTTAGTCAATATTTGTAAACTAGAATGAGAAATATTTAGTGGCATCTCTAGGTGTATTTCTAAGGATATGTCTTGGGATGTCTATAAGGATAAGTATAAGTATGAGTTAATGTTTTTGAAAAGGTCTTGGAATTTTGGTAAAGGATAGAGTGATTGGTTTCCTAGAAATACTTCTATGTTTAAATACTACATGTGGGTGTGGCTCTAGAATAGATGTACTTAGGGGTGACAACTCTCACAAGATGTTCTTGGCCTAACTCAGGGTAATATAGTAATAGAAAATAGGCCTTTCTGTAATCCAGCTTTGACACTCCCTTGGGATATGATTTTTAAATTCACAAACTCTTCACCAAACATCATGAAAGATTTAATTTGAGGATGAATATGAAAAACATAGAATAAACCAAAGGTTTAATAGATTAAATAAGTAGGATATATGAAAGGTATGTTATGTTCTTCAAATATTATTTACATTATACATGATAATAATGATTATATTGTAGACAATAAACCTTAAGAAATGATTCATATTTTCTATTCTTATAAGGAGGTATTAAAGAATAATTTGATGACGGTTAATTAATGTATTATAAATAAAGTTGTCCAAATGAAGTATTAATGTTTTATAATTCAAATATTATGTTATATGAATCATTAAATATACAATTCTTTTAAATATTTTCTTTCATTATAGATTGAAAAGGACATGTTGGATGGTGATTAAGAAATATAGAAATAATTTCATGGAAAGGTGATATTTTGATTTAGGTAAGGTAAAACTAAATTAATTCCTAACTTTGAGATAATGAGGTTTGGATAAAGATATGTTGGATATGAATACATAAATTAGAATGTTTGGATTACCCAGGAACTAGTTACTAATAAAGTGTTCTATTTCATCAAGGATGATATTTACAACATCTTGTATTTAATGAATATATCTATAAAACTTTCAAGTAATGAATCATTCCTAGTTTCTAAAATAATTTATGTTAGTTAAGGTTATTACCATGTTTTAAGAGAATATGTGACAATGGTATTCACATGTCTTGAATGTGACAAACAAGTAATATATTTTTATATATATTGGATCGATTTTATTTCACATACATGAATATCATTAAAAAGATTTGAAACAACATATTTTGGAAGGTTTAAAAGGTTATCCATTTATGTTATGTTTATGTCAAACATTAGATTTTTTTTAGAATAATGTATTATCTTACCACATTAGGATTTAACTATGTTGGTAACCTATTATAAAAATGTGTTTTTGATGATAACTACTAATATATGGGATGTAATATCATGGATATCATGATATTTTAGTTATTTGGGAATGAGAACAAAACCTTCCTTTTTAGAGAAAGAGGTGAATAGGATCAAGGAACAATAAATGAAGAGGTTATTCTAAAATCATGAAATTATATCTTTTCATTAAAATTATTTAACATTGGGAAAAATTAACTTGAAACCAAAATCTTAATCCTAGTAATTTCATCTCTTATGTGCCAGATAGTCCCTTAGTTCATCATGTATATGTTGATATCTCATTGTTAACTTTATCTTGACCATGTTCTATATTACTCTCCATCTGAACATAATGGTTATATTTCTATTCCATGTCCATATTTTCATATTCCACATATGTTCTTTCTTATAGAAAACCCATTATATTTTACTTTGGGAAACCGTTATATTTTTAACATTCCATTTTAAAAGGATTTTTTAGTATCTATTTTTACGATGAGGGTTTCTATGAATAAAAAATTTAATTTTTCAAAATTTTATAACCCATAAGAATTTAATAGGATGATTTCATTTTATAGGGGGTTGAATGTGACATGTAGATATTTTTTGAATTGTTTTTTTCGAATTAATATAATAATTTGATATTTTTCATTTCATGCATCTCAGAACAAAGTTTTTTTATTATTATTAAATCCCTAAGGGAAAAATTCCATTCACATGGCACTGACATCGAATACATAACATAGCACCAAATTCACACAAAATATACAGAACATCGAATTATCATACACTATACACAACCACAACATGGCATATACTACATGCAATACTTATATTTCTACAAAACTTAACTTTACTATTATAATTGTTTAAATTAGTTAATTATAACATCACCATTAAACTTAATAATATAAATATTAATAACTTATTTTAAAATATTTTTTATCTTTTTTTATATAAATAAAACATATTTATACCAAAAGATAAAATTTTTAGAAAAGACCTTATTTGTTTAAAAATACAAATTTCTCAAATAAACTACATATCATGTCCTTATATAAAGAATAATAAAAATAATTTTAGAAATATTTATAAATTTAATTTTATAAAATAAACATTATTTTTAATTTATAATTAAAATTTTATCTTAGCATAAATTTTTGGGATTTTTCCGAGAAAAACATTATTTTTTGGTGAATAGTGAAAAGTACGACAATTTAGTTAATAACTGCCTTTTCGTTTAAATAATTATTAAAGTAAAATTATAAATTAAATTTGTTTTAAGGTCACATTATATAATTTATATATATATATATTCACATAATTTATTTCATTATAATCAATTTAACTATAAAATTGAATATATTAACTAAATAAAATTTTGAACATTCTTCTACTTTAAAACTCGTTATTTCATCTCATATGTTGGTTTAGCATTAATATTAATTTTTACGCTTCTGTGAATTGAATTTATAAAAATTGACATAGGCCATTTTAATCACTATAATATTTATATTCTAATTACATCATGTTTATTTTTGACAAAAATGATTTGTAAATTTGATTAAAATTAATCATAGCAATTAAGGTCAAATTAAGCATATTAGGGACTAACCCATAACCTTATGATCCCAAATGACATATAAACTGGCCCAAAGCCCTTTTATAGCCATAGTTTGGCCAAAAACCTTCAATTATTGATTTATATTGGTTTTTTATAATTTTTTTAGGTTATGAACATTTTTACACATAACTAGTTTTCAAAAATTCCTAGTGAGTACTTTTCCTTACCTATTAAAGTACACCACCTATTCCACCACTTCACACCTATAAAACCTCTTATGATAATAAAATATCTTCCTAATACACTTACCAACATCCTACCATTATTTTTAGAAGCCTTGAAATGGGAAGAAATCAATCTATGAAACCCTTTAGGAATAAACCAAAATGAGTTACGAGATTAAGAGGTAACCACTTCTCTCAAACTTATTTCTTTTATCTTCCTTTTACACCCGTCTAATCTATTTATTAAATACATGTATAAAAAACTAGTATATTAAATATACTATTATTTTTTATCCTATATTTTTTACCAAAACATAGAAAAACCTCTATCTAATGGGTAAGAACATATTGTTTATGTGGGCAGTGAACAACCACCTCATTGAACGATGATTGTTCAATTTTTCATTACCGCCAATTATGTAATAAATTATGATGGTAAATCTATTTATATATTTAATATATTATATTAATTTTGTATTTAATCTTCTTTATTCCATTTTACAACGCATATCTTTTTTACTTTATTTTTTTGTTTTAATACAATAATTTTGCTTGAAGAAGTGTGGACTACCACCCCTCAAAGCGATATGATTTGTTAAAACACTAATCGATTTTATTAAGGATGGTTTTAGTATATATATATGATATATATGATAACATAAAGATAATTTTATAATTATATATATATACATATATTTCATTTACATTCTTTCAACATGATAATTAAATGGAAATAGCGTTCAACTGTACGTACAATCTACCATCTCCATGAATGATGTTTTATATTTCATAATTATATATTTTAAATATTATTTTAAGAAAAATACACTATATAGACATGATATTTATATCATGGTTTAAATTCTTGAAATCAAGATATAAATATAAGAACCAAATATACAACAAAATAAGACACATGCGAAAAAATTGAATATTTCCCGAATTGTAACCTTAACATGAAATAGCTAACAAAAGGGTAATATAAATCAATACAGATATAGAATTATACATAAAAATATGTTACTTTAAAATATGTATAATAAAATAATATTTATTTTATAGGAGCTTTGAATAAGTACGATGAGTGTAAAGATCCAAGGAAATGGGATTTCATCTAACATTTTATTTTTGTGAGATATATGATTTATTCACCACCCATTAATTTTATGTGGGGTGTATACTTACAATGTATGTAATCAATTATAATTATATTTAAATTTATTTTCATTTAAATAACCATTCTATTACCTTTATTTCATGGTTTTTATGATTCAAAATTTATCAAATCATTAAAATATTTTTTTTTCTCAATTTTCCTTCTTTAAGACGCGTGTTTTTTATGCACCTTAATTAATTTTAAGGTGTGTATAATTCCATTTCAAATGAAATATCATGAGTATACATCTTTTAATGTTATTATAAGATTCATTTAATTTCATTTTCTTACATTTAGAGCATGATCCAAGGTTTCCAAGTGATAAGAGTATTGAACCAATCTCATCCCTTTTCATGATTATTTATGTTTATACTTCCTTTGGTGAAACCATACAACCCATCTCTCAAAAAATTCATGAATTTTATTCCCATGTGGTTATTCATGATATATTCATGTATTTTTACCATATTTATTCTATTTTTTTACATAATATAGTTAATAAAGGGTTTTTAATAAATCCCAACATTACCCTCCCTTTGGTCGGAAATATATATTCTCAAGATGGGTTCAAAGAATATTGAACCATTATCCTATAATCATTAAATAAATTAGTACAATTTTTTCTTTTAACAATCTATTTGAAGTAATATTCTTGTCACTTTCCAAATAAGTAATTTTTCTAACCTTTATACAAAGCAAAAGGAATTTTATTTTACCTCGTACGACATGTATGGATTTACCTACTGTCATTTCTTTGAACCTTCAATTGGATTTTTAAAAGTTTAATTTTTGAGAATTTTTTTAATTATGTTAAAAGAACTTTTTTCAAAACATTTACAATGTTCATTCATATATATTCACTTAGAATGGTTTTTCGAACATTTCCATCATTTCTTTTTATGATTTCAGACTATTTTCTATGAAAATGAATTTTAAAAAGATGTTATAAATTAAAATAACTTCTTCAAATAAGAATGGATAATTTCCTCATGAAATGTTTCCAAAATATATTTACATGCTATTTTCCATCTAATATGACATATTTTTATATTAATAAAGACGTTTTAGGAATTAAATCAATTGTTTGATTCATATCCTTTCTTGAATGGTTTATTTTTTGAAGGAACAATTCTTACGACACGTGGTTCTCTACCATGGGTTATAATGTTTTGAAATAATAGGTTATGAGACATATATCCATTCCATTGGTTGTGATGTTAAGGAATGTTAATGATACCCATTTCTTTTCATGGGTTATGATTTCATGTTATAAAGCCTATGTCTTTTTATGGGTCTTGGTATGATAAAATATTTATTATCTTTTGCAACATGTATGAATGCCTTCATTATGAGATGTGTGTTACTTATTAATACCTCAAATTCATTGGGTAACAATAATTTGTATATGTTCTAAAAGGGTACACAAGTTGTAACTTAGGCCTGAAAATAAGAAGGTATATGGGTTTTATCCAAATACTAAAGGAAAGAGGGTACACAATTTGTAGCACAATAACAAAAATAAGAAGTTATGTGGGTTGTATCCCATGTTTAAAAGAAAGAGGGTACAAGATTTATAACCCAAGCCCAAAAACAAGAAGGTACATAGGTTATAGCCCAACAATAAAAGAAAAAGGGTACACGGGCTATATCCCAATCCCAAAAAAAAAAGATGGTACCTGGGTTTCAGTCCATTACTAAAGGAAAGAGGGTGCATGGGTCGTAGCCCATGCCCAAAAATAAAAAGGTACACAGGTTCTAGCCCAAGCCTAAAAGTAAGTTGGTACATGTGTTTTTAGCCCAATATTAGAGTAGGTAAATGGGTTGTATCCCAAGACAAACATGTTATAAAAGTCTTTGTAGGTATTCTTGACATAAACGTTTCTCTTAATATATGTATTCTAAATTTCCTTTATCTTATTCATCCATTATGATTTCAAGGATCATGATATTTATTTAATTATGATTAATGCCTTATAAACTACCAATATTTATCACATAACTCATTTTTATGATATTTTTTATGTACGGTATGACCTCATATAATTGAAATCATGTTCTGATTTTCATATTTTCATGTTTATGCTTACATACCTCCCTTGTTTACACCTAAAGAGAATATGAGCTCCCCAATTTTTATGTTTAATTTCCACATTTTATGAATAATTATTTTAGGTTGAATTAATAAATATGGTGATATTTATGGGATATGTTTAAGACCTTTCACCATGATAGAATATGTTTTTCCAAGTTTCCAGAGACACTAAACTATTATGGTCCTCGGACATGTGTTATTTAATATACTGAATATTAATCTAAAATGGTGTAATATGAATGTATGTTAATCCTAATTCTCTATACCATGGGTTAAATTTCAAAGTGATAGTTCAAGACACTCATTTATTTTCGATGGGATAATAATGTTATGAAGGGCATAATGGGGTTTTCTATGATTTTTTATAAAAGGAATGATTTTATGTGTAATATTACTTGAAATTTTGACAGTTGGTTCTGTGATAAACCAATGACAGGTGGTAACATGATAAACCAATGATGGGTGGTTCAACGTTAAACCAATGGAAGGTTCTTCCATGATAGACCAATAATGTTTGGGTCTATGATATCCCTTCAATTGATTAGGTATAGATGTCAACCATATGGTTATTTTATTTGTAAGAGTGAAAGTAAGAGTGAAGTGAAAATCATTACCCAAGTACATACAAGTATTACTTATTATTTCTATGGTTTTATAATATTTCTAATGATCGTGATTGATATCGCATAGATCATGATTATTGATTGTGATTGTTATTTTATTTTCCATGTTTTCATATTTGATGATCCATGATTCTATGGGTATAAGTTCCTTAATTATTCACTCTCGAACTTTGATTATGTCATCAAACCCTTATGAACTCTCACGGTCATTTATGACATTTAATTGTAAATACTTATATTTACCCTTAATGACCATCTAAGCTTGCCCTTCTAATTTACCCTTTTTCTATGGATTTAAATAATGATGTTGAACAATTTTTTTCAATAAAATATTTTACAAAGATGATGTTGATGAACTAGTGTAAAATAACAAAATTCAGGTATAATAGGAGATTATTTTCAAATTTACTAACGAGAGGTTTATGAGTCTAAGTTGATGTGAATTGTTTTGGTAGGATCTTTTCCTAATTCTCAAAAACTCTAAATCAATAAGGTCCTCCAGAATATAAGTACCACAAGTTTTCCTTTTTACATTGTATGTATTCCTTGCAAAAAAAATTTGACAGAATTATAGGTATCATAGCCAAAAATGTAAAGTTATCAATTTCAGTATAGGATTAAGGATTGTGGATCCTAGGTTATTATAGTTTGCATCAAATATATATTTTTATAACATTGGATATTATGATTTTTCCCATGAGGTTATCTTATTATTTTTTGTATATCATCATAGGACTATAATATTAAGGTTGATCATAAGTTCAAATTCAAAAAACCCATCATTTGAGATCTTCAACTAGTAAAATTTTGGGCATTTTCAATGACATTTTAGAAGTTATTTTTTCTGTTGGAGTATATGTGAAACATTGGTTTGATTTGAAGAATTCCATTACTTTTTTCATAAATAATTTTTAAGGTACTTATAACCGTTG
This sequence comes from Viscum album, assembly GCA_963277665.1. NCBI lineage: Eukaryota > Viridiplantae > Streptophyta > Magnoliopsida > Santalales > Viscaceae > Viscum > Viscum album. The sequence goes on from OY728123.1 coordinate 1,111,023,316, forward strand.
GGGTTTATATGATCTTAGATATTGATGTAATTATAGGAACATAAGTATTATCATATAGATAACCACATCATGGAAAATTTATTTGTAGACTAAGTAAATAATGTTACATAAAATGAAGGTATTAATATTTTTTGTTTGAAATATGGAAGTTATTAAATAACCCTTGAGGTTAGTACACTCTATAATTTTATAGGTTTTTGAGGTTATTTTGGATATAGGGTTATATAATGATTTAGTTTCAACTTTGGGTATTACTATTTAATTTTTCATATTATTTTAATATATGAAGGTTTATTCATTTTAAGAAATCTCTTTACATGTTCTAAACATTATTGTTTTTGTTATTATCTACATATAGGTAGAATGGAGTCTCTATCCATTTTTGGGTTATATGGTATTTAAAATTTTATTTTACAACTTCAGGTGTAAAAAGTTCATCTTGAATACTCATTTTCTAGAGAAAATATGAGATTATAGTAAAGGATGAAATTAACTTTTCAAGAAATGCTATTTATTTATGTTTTCATTCTAGATGTTGAAAGGAATCCTTAAAGTTTTGTAAAAAGGATCATGAAATAAAATTTTATCTTTTTACCATCACTTCTTATGATATCAATGACCTTTTTCACACCTATTTGGTTTTTGGTTTGGTATTCATTGACTTCTTCTTCTTGATGTTCTATATCACACTCAATTTTCCAACGGATTTAGTTGTGCCTTCCAACCCAATATTTTAATTCCCCTCCAAAGTTCCCCCTATATTGAAATGTAGTTATGTGTAAATTTAAGTGACTTTTATGTATCTCAAATTACCTTTTTAAGATTATTTTTTATTAACCCTTTATATTCTATTTTTTCAATAAAGGAATTCTAAAAATGTTATTTTTATGATAACCGGGACGAATATTGAGGGAGAAATTAATTTTAAGTGGGTAAGATGTAACATCCAAAAATTTTATAAAATATATTATTTCAAATTAATTTATTTTTTTTAATATTTTGAATTAATCACATAAAATATTTTATCTTCAATCACTTTAAAAACTAATTTTATCTGACATTGCAGTCAATATAGAGTTTCTCTGATGACTTATGTTACACAAAATCTTGAGCTTTACTAGAAAACAATAAACTATTAATATTATCCTGATTGTTATCACCCAACCATTTGAATTGTAGGAAAAATGATATTAAAAAAATTAAGAAAATTATAGTTAAAATGTTTATAAAATAACATCATTGGTTACTGATTAATTAGAAATTAAAATAAAGACAAATTGAATATAAAGGATGTGTTTTTATGAAAAAACTGGTTTAGGACCAGAAATGAATTTTATCTGAAAAATAAAAATAATCACTGTTAGAGAAATATATTAAGGAAATTTTTATGTTATGTATTATATGAAATTTTTTAAAATTATTCTAACAAGTTTGAGATTCTAAAGGTAATAATAAATCTGATTTTAAGCAAAAAAGCTGTATAGTTTTAAAAGGTACTTTTACCTACTTTTAATAGACAAATTGTTTTAAAACTACATGTTTACACTTATTAAATTTTAATTTTAAAGAAAATGAACTTAATTTTTTAAATTTTAATATCAAAATTTTGTTTGGGTTTATTATTTTATTTTTCGGAGAACATTTTTATTATGATGAACAGTGAATGACATCAAATATTAATTGAAATTTTCTTCATCATATAAATAATTTAAAGTGAAAAAATATATTATTAATTTATTTTAAATTTTAATTAGATCAATTTTATATTTTTTATACCAAATTTGGAAACTCAATTTCCCATTAAAATTTGATATAAAAATAGTTCAATGTTATTAATGTCTCTCTTGAAAACCTAAATGTCTCATCCTCTGAGGGATAAATTATAAATTAATATTTTCTAATTATGTTATTGGAATTTTTAAAAATGATTTATATTTTTTTAATCAACTTAAATTATAATTTATATTTTGTAAATCATAGATTTTTTCAAAAAATATTGGTGAAAGTGATTAAAATTAATTACAGTGATTAATGTAAAAACTAGATAAATTAGGTATTAATCTCTAAACATAAGGTATAAAATATCGTTATATTTTTACATCCCCAATTTTATGTAAATATGTTTACCACACCCCTTCATAGATATAATGTTTTATGTTTTCTCATCTTCTTGGTTGGTAAAAATGTGTGGATCACGCAATTCTTTTCAAAAAGGTCAATGATGTCTTCTCCCTCCACTTATAAAAGGGAAATCACCCACCCCCATTCATTAACACATAAAAAACCACTTTTATCATGAAAAATATAAAATATTAATTTATAAAAATCCCTAATATCATCCTAGAATCCTCACCATGGGAATAAATCCAACCAAGGAAACCCTTTGGTGCAAATGAAAAGGAGTTACTTGAAAAAGAGGTAAAATCTTCAACATGCGTTTCGGTTTAATCTGTGTCTAGACCCATTAAATTATTCTTATTTTATGATTATATAATAAATTAATTATCATAAATATAATAATATTTTTTATCTTTATGTTTTGACTAACACCTTCACACACTTCCACCAAATGGGATATGAAATCATTGTTTTTGTGTATGGTGGACAACCACCTCACGAAGCGATGCCATTTATTCTTCTATTTACACCCATCAAGGTTGGGAATAATGATGTTAATATCGTTTTTGTATGATATATATGATATTTAAGATTAATTTATTCTTACTTAACTATTATATTACAGATACCTACATGATTTCTTTTTTATGTGAATACGATAACTTCATTTGTGGATTTGTGGACTACCGTCTCCTCAAAGTGATGTTACTACTTCATAATTTACATGGAATGTATTAATGATATTTTCAGAAAATATATATTATATAAATGAAATATTTATAATATTAATGATATAATAATCTATTTTTACATATAACATAATTCTTTCCATTTCACACAATGAAAAAATAGATAACGTTGTTTGTGGACTTGTGGACTACCACCTCATCGAAGTGGTGTGATACTTGTTTTTTAAAAACCATATATAAGTATATATAATTAAAAAAAATTGGTATCCACTATATAACTAAAATTATTCAAATATAAAAAAATTTACCTTCTTTCCAAAATTGTCATTGAAAAATAGAAATGTTACTCATGTGTACTTATGACCTAATGTCTCCATAATCATAACGTTGGTTCAATTTTCATTAACATGTTTAATGTATGGTTTTAAAAGTATAATTTATGTAAAAAAATTGTATTTTTTTCTATATATATTTAAAATTGTTTCCTAATTATCCATGGTCGACCTATAAAATTTATTTTTGACACATATGTCGAATATGGTCAAAACATCTAACTTAAACATTATTGATTAATTGGTTGTATTTAACTTATCAATAATTGAAATAAAATTAATAATTAAATTTTAAAATACTAATAATCAATTAAATTATTAACATAATCCCATTAATTGGTAATATAAAGTCCAATCATGAAAAATCATACTTGTTTAAAGGATTTTCATCTCACATTTTACATCAGTGGGATAAATTTCATATTCGCTGCTAACTTATATTTTTGGGTGTATCTACTAATCATTTTGATATATTATATAGTTAATTATTTTGTATTAAATTTATTTAAATTTATCATTTATTGATTTTAAATTTTGGTATTTCTAATTCAGATGTTACCATAGTGGTAAGGGATTCTTGTATCACTTTAACTTCCATGATACATACGCTATATTAACAACTTAATTACTTTTTCTGGAGTATATACTACCCAAGTTTTATTTTAGATTATGAATAAATTTATCTTCATGGTATTTTAAGTTTCATTTTATATTTTTTATTTCATGGGTCTTATGATTCAAATATTACTCATGTAGTAAGTAATTTCTTAACTAAATTTGCATTCATTGGGTTAAACTTCTTGCCATTTGTTATGTTGTGCTAAAAAGTTTTGTGAAATGAACCATAATTATATTAATATATATTTAAAATTTAATTATTTGTATTTATATTAAATTATTTCATTTATTTATTATCAATCCAATGGTACAACCATTATAAGTCTTTTTCTCATCTCACTTTTATTTCATTGAGATATATTCAATATTCAACACTTATTTTTGTTTTGTGGTTTTTATAATACAAATTAATGTATTTTATAATTATTATCCTCAAATTTATGGGGTTTTACATTCACTTTTTAATAAATCCCTTTCATGGGGTTTATGGTTTCAATGTTACCAATGTGGTAATAGATTTCTGTCATAATTTTTTTAATTCGAGACATTTGTTATGTTATACACCTATCTTTTTTAGGAGGTGTGTATACATATATTTTGACATGATATATCATGAATATATTTATTCTTAAGATATTATAATTTTCATTTAATTTTATTCCTTAATGGTGTTTATGATTCAAATATTTCAATGTGGTGAGGGACACTTTAGAATGTTTAAAGGTTATTTTCCTCATGAATGTTTTTAATGGTATTTTAATGGTATTTCCATAAATCAATATCAAAAAATAGTTTTTAATTATCCTCCACTATGGATATATTTCATTAATACCATCCTCATTATTTTATGGATAGATTTATATTTTTTCAAAGATATTGTTTTGGAACTCGTTACTTTTCCAGGGATTAATAATGTTTCAATTAGATTTTTACAAAAGTCATTTCATTTCAAAGGCAACAATTTTTTGAAGTAATTTTTGTAGAACCAATTTATTCTCCATCAGCTAATCATGTTTAAAAAATATTATTGTATAACCCATTTAATTTCTATGGATTAATCAAGTTTCAAAAGGGATAATGGTTTTTTCTACATTTTTTTATAAAATGAATGATTTTATGTGTTATGGTACATAGAAATTTGATGGGTGGTTTAATGATAAACAATTTTGGGTGGTTACATGATAAACCAATGATATATGGTTCAAAGATAAAACAGTGATAGTTGGTTTCATTATAGGCCAATGATGGGTGGGTCTATAATATCCCTAAAATTCATTAGGAATGGAAGTCAATCGTATAGCTATTCCATTTTTAAGATTCAATTTAAGAGTGAAGAGAAAATGATTTCTCTAGTACATAAATTTTTTCTTTATGATTTCTATGGGTTTATAATGTTTCTAATGATCGATATTGACACATCATGGAACATGATTATTGATTAAGATGATTAATTCCTTTTTCATATTTTCATATTTGTTTATATAAGTATTGATATATATGATTTCCTATATTATTCCATAATACCCATTTATTATTTCATCATACCTTTATTCACTCTTATACTCATTGATTGCATATAATTGTTAATTCTTAAATTTACCCTTACTGAGCTCTGATTTCATCATTATTATTCTTCCTTTTCCCTATGTTTTGATGACTGATTTTAAACTATCTATGTCTATAAAGGATATAAAAAGGAAGATGTTGACAACCTAATTTGAAATATAAAAAAATATTGGTATAATGGCAGATGATGTTACATTTAGGAACTAGTTCATGATGAGTCCATGTTGATGTGAATTTTTTATATTGGACATTTTCCAAATTCTTTAAAACCTTAAACCTAAAATGTCTTCCATAATTTAAGTTATCCAATTTTCATTTTGATGTTTTAAGGTTTTGATGGAAATAAATATATCATAATTATGGGTATGATATATGGAAATGTTATGTTATGGATTTTAGCCTTGGATTAAGGAGTGTGGGTCTATGGTTGTTATAAGGGAAGCGTCATTGTACTTTTCCAAAAAGTTAGATGGTTTACTTTGATTGTGTGTAGACTATAATAAGTTGAACCATGTAAGGGTAAAGAAAAAATATCTTTTTCCTTGTGTGAATTATTTTTTTGGTACATTAAAGGGTAGAAAGTGGTTTTTGAATATTGATCTTTTGTCATGTTATCATCAGCTCAGAGGTCAAGAGTTTGACATACCGAAGATGAATTTCAAGAGTATGTATCTTCATTTTGAATATATAGTGATGAATTTTGTTATGACGTACACTCCTGAGGTTTTTTTGAATTTGATAAATTCAATATTATATCAGTATCTTGGAACATTTAGGTAGTGTTTTTTTATGATATTTTATTTTCTTCGATATTCGAGTGTGAGAAAAAGAACCATTTTGTTTTGGTTATAGAAATCCTAAGGAGTCACCATTTGTATATAAATATTTCAAAATGAAATTTATTGATTCAAAAATAGAATTTATTAGAGCATTTAATTTCTAATCATGTATTTTTTGTTAATCATGAAAATGAAAATGGTTGTTTTTTCATTGGAAGAACCATGTAATGTATTTTATATTTACGGATTCCTTGGTCTATTTGGAAATTATCAATGATTCATTAAATATTTATCAAATTTTTCATCACCTTTGAATAATATAAAGAGAAAATATGTAAAATTTATATGGGATGAAGAATTGAATTCTTCTTTCGATGAGCTGAAAAGAAATCTGACATCGGCTCATATTCTGATCTTTCCTGAGCCTGGTAAGAGGTATATTGTTTTATAGGATGTTTCTAAAGATATTTTTGGTTATTTTATCAGGAAAGATTATAAAGTGGTATCTTATGAATCTTATCAGCTTCGACCACAAGAGTAGAATTACCTCACTCATGGTTTAGAACTTGACATTGTTATGCATGAACTTAAGTGTTTAGGGAAATATAATTCTAGGGAGAGGTTTAAGGTATTTTCTGACCATAAGAGTTCCAGCTATATATTTTCTCTTAAAGACTTAAATCTTATAAAATGGTGGTTTCTAGAATAACTTTATAAATTTAACATTGATATCAACTATAAATTATGGAAGGGTAATATCTTTATATATTCTCTTATTGGGAATGTTTCATCACAAATTGTACAAGAATCGAACAAAGGGTGATTCCATATAGGGATTTGTTTCTCACTTGCATCTAGATTCTTAAAATGATGTTTTAGGTATGGTTTTGAGCTCTGTTCATTTATAATATTTTATCTATAAGTATATTTTATAGATTCAGAATCAGGTTGAAGAGTTTTTATTAATTTAGGAAACCCTATATGGTAGGTAAATAGTTTATGGTTGATCTCTCTCTTCAGATGGTATTCTCAGTTTTGGGGATCGGTTTGTTTTCCTAGCATCTTTGAGGATATTTATTTTGTTTAAAATCATAGTTTTTAATGTTTTATTCCTTTAGGAACTATGAATATGTTTCATAACATTAGATGTAAATTTTGGTTTTAGGTACAAAGACAAAAATTATTGATTTTTTCTCCCACTATAACACCTACCCATAGATAAAGGCAGAGCATATGAAAGCTGTTGGTCAGTTTCAGCCTCTTACAATGTTGTTTTGGAAATGAGATGAGGTATCTATGTAATTTCATTTGAATTTACAATAAATAATAAATTGAGAAATACTATCTAGTTGGTGATTAATCAGTTGAAAAATCCAACTCATTTAATTTCAATTAGGTACACTAGTAAAGTTGAAGATTTTGGGAAGCTGTTTGTATAGAATATTGTGAGGTCACACATAATTCTTTCTACCATTTCATTAAATAGGGATCCTGGGATTAATTTGATATTATAGTGGAGTCTCCAAGTGTTGATGGGGACTTAGGTCAGGTTAGTTATAGCTTATCATCTACAAGCAGAAGGTTAGATAGAGCATTCTATTCAGATTATTGAGGACATTCATTATGCCTATGTGTTTGATTTTGGTGGGTATTAGGATATCCATCTAGGAATGGTTGAGTTTTCTTAAAAAAAAGTTATCATTAGCTAATCATAATAGATCCTTTTGAGATATTTTGTGGTCTCTCATACAAGTCACCACATTATTGGGAAGAAGTGGGAAATATTGTTTGGTGAGACTGATTTTGGTTCATGAAACGTCTATGATGATTCAATATATATGTCGATGACTGGTGATAGCTCAAATTTTATAGAAATATTATGTGGATAAAAAACAACATACATTGGAGTTTTTTTATAGGAGACTGGGTTTTTGTGAAATATTATCCTTGGTTGGGTCACATTTAGCATGGAAGATAGGGAAATTTGGCATCAAAATATTTTAAACTATTTGAGGAATATGATCATCATGGGATATTTGTTTATTGATGGGAATTTTCAGTTCAATATACAGGTATTCATGATGCTTTTGGCATATCATAGCTCAATAAATTCCATCCTGATCCCTCTCACTTTCATAGTTTGGAAGATATTGAGTTGTATCCATATGTTTCTATTACAGATTAGATTGTAGTGATTGTTGACTCTAAAGTAAAAGTATATCATGGGAAGTCGAATCTTCGGTTCACATATCCATGGAGACACAAATTAAATTTTCATGAGACTTGGGTGTGTGTGTCATTGTTGTGGGAGTAGTGGCCCCAGCTATTTACCAAACATCATTATTTCACGTGACTTATCAGGGATGAAAAGTCTTATCATGGAGTTTTTGTAACATATTGTTAACTACTTTCAAGTAATTATCTTATCTTTACATGTTTTCATCTTTAATTGGGTTTATCTTTAGACTCCCAATGATAGAGAAAATTTTCTAAGAAAAATGATCTGATGTTCAAGGATGTATTTTGATTTAATTAGTGGAGCCTAGGTATAAATGTGTATTGTATTTTTGGGTTTTTCCATGAGTTTGGAGAATTCCTATGTTAGTTTCCTGTTTTTTTAAATAATATATAGTTTTGTTATCTATTGGTAATTTACATTTTGTGTAAGGAGAACAAAACAGGTAATTTTTTATAGGATCAATTTATTAGTTGAGTAAACAGTGTGAAGGATTACACAATGTGTAAAGGTTATATTACATGTAATATTAATAGACCAGTTTTTATTAAAAAGGTGATGACTTTTCTAGCGTATATGATCCATGTGGATTAAACTACGTTTATGGGAATTACACACTATTTAAATGTCATGGACTAAGATTTTTGGGTATTATACAAGTGATATGTTTAATCATTCAATGAGAATACACATTCATCTCAACCCAAGTATCAAATCATGTGATTTTTGATACCTATAACTCTTTTGGATCGATTAATTCAGTGTTTGATCATCAGGGTTCTGTACAATATCTCTTTGGGTGAGTAATCCTTTCTGATTCTTCATTTCCTTTTAATTTGGTATCGTCATTTCATTATGTCATCAAATACATTGATCTAAGATAGTGTATTCTTTAATTCGTTTATATTTATTTTTTGCAATCTTGTTCTGGGGGCTGATTCTTTCTTGGTATTGGTGTAGTCGGTGTGATCTCTTGAGGTATGTGTTTCTTCCTCTTCTCTATTGATCATTCTATTTATTTTAGTTGATTATAAGATGTGTATATTTATTCTAGGTCCTCCATTGTCAACGTAGTGTTCTTTGTTATGGTTTATCATGTAACACGCAGAGATTTTATGGGATATATTATTTTTATTTTCTTTGATGTCTTGTCTTGTATTCTACAATAATATAAGCTTGAACTATAAGAAACACCATATTAGCTTACAGTATAAGAAACACTATTCTTGGCATGTGTTACATGCAAGTGCGACCTTCCTCGGTAACTTGTGTTGTACACCATACGAAGTTTCACTAAACAACGATATATTGTTAAAATAATATTATAATATATAAACTATCCATTATGAATAGTATTAAAAACATTTTTAATTTTATATAAATTAACATTGATTTTATATATTTTCTAAAACCTTATATAAGAACAAATTCAATTTTTCAGATAAAAGAAGTATTTTAAAAAAAATACATTTTTGCTACCATTTGATGGTGCACAAATTTTAAATTTATTTTTTAACACATTTATATATTATATTTTAAAAATAAACATATTATTTGGAAATGGAACATAAAAATTTTACATGGTTGAAATTTTGGTATTTTTCTGATTAAATTCATATTTTTAGGAATAGTGAAAAATAACTGCATTTTAATTCAAATCCGCCTTTGGTATAATTTATTTATATAGTTAGATTATTTTTTCAATAGTTTTTAAAGTGTAATGTGATTATTTTTTTATCATGTAATCCAATATTGTACATTTTAATTAATTTCACATTTAAATTGGACATAAACACATGACAATCTTTTGATAAGTTTTTACTTCTTAAAACCCCGCTTTTTAGTTTTGACAATGGGAATTAATTTGAAATTAATTGATGAATCTTCTGTGTTTTAAATTTGGAAAAATGTATTCCATATTTTAAATCATAAGGTCCAAATGGTTTTAATAGGTACCTTTTATTAGACATTATGAATAGAAACTTCAGTAATTATTTTTATTTACTATGGTTAAAGGGTAAATTTAGTAAATAAGGTTAAATAAATAAACATTTAATAATATAAAAATACCCTAAAACATTTCCTAATCATTTTAGATGAGATATTTCCAACCATTTTTATCCTTGGGTCTATTTTGGAAAGCCAATGATCCACTTGGAATTGAAAATGACATTTAATAAAATTTAATTTAAAGTAAAGAGAAATATAACATAAACGTGTATCTTTTACTAAAAAAAATTATATAGAGTTATTTAACTGATATATTCAACTATAAACCTTAATTTTGAAAGATAAAATTTTTTCCTACATCATTTTATTTTATTTATAATTTTTATACATTAAATAAAAAAAATTAATTATAACATAACGATGATTCAGTGATTGATTCAGTAATAATGGATTCAAATAAATGATATTATAAATAATAAAATAAGTAATTTGATTTTTTTATGTCATCCATGAATTTTATGTAATATATTTACATATTAAAATTTTTTGAATTCCTTTATTTTTAAGTAATAAAGTTTTTATGAATTTGTAAAAAAAATAAAGTATGAATAGTATCAAAAATTGACATAATTCATAACTTAAAACATAAAATAGTTTATTAAATGATATTAAATTAGTAAAAATATAATATCTGTACAAATGGTTTAAACAATCCAAATATTTTCTAAATTATTTTTTTGGGTCTTTTAACCTGATATGGTAATTACATTAACCCACAATGTGTAAATAACATGATATCACTCTAAGATTAAAAAGTGTAAAATAAGGGATAAACCAAAATGATAAAGATAAAAAATATTCAAAACTTATATAAAACTTATTTTATGATAGATATTAGTACCAAAATCATCATCTATTTTAATTAAATTAGTTTTGGACCATTTTTAATCGAAATTGAATTTATAATAAATTAATATGTGATGACTTTCCAAAAGTTCCCCTTCTCCCTCTTATAAAAGGCCACCACCTCTACCCACATAACTCACACCTCTAAATAACCTTGGATCATCCAAATTATAGCCAAATAATCGCCCAACATCACTCCATTCCTCGTAGAATCCATACATTAGGTATAACACAATTCAAGAAATCCTTTTGGCTTAAATCAAAAGAAGTTACCCAGTTTAGAGATAATGTCTTCTCTCATGTTCTTTCTTATTATTTTACTTCTCCAATCCATAAGATCTTATTATTATTTGATTGCATAAAAACAAATTTATCCTCAATATACTAGTATGTTGTTATGAGAAATATTTGAACTACACTTACACACCCCTCTATCTAATAGATATAAACTTACTGTTTCACTATACAGTGAACTACTGCCTCATGAAAAGATGATTGTTCAATTTTCTCCTACCACATATCGTGGTGGACAAAATGATGGAACTTTATTTACATATGATATATATTATAATTATATGGTCTCAAATATTATTTATTTTTTAATTACATCATACCATTATTCTTTCCATATTGTGTAAATAAGATAATTTTATTTGAGGAAGTGCAGACTACCACCCCCTCAAAGTGATATGACTCGTTCATGACATACATGGAAAATATAAAGGATGAAATTAATTAAATTATGGAACATAAATAATATATATTTTATAATGTTTTTATAATATACCTATTTATCATTTAGTTTTCATTCCTTTAATATGGAAATGAAATGAATGTAGCGTTCATGTGTACGTACGACATACAGTCTCCATGAATGGTGTATTCCATTTAATTTATCTATATATTATATATAATTATATACTGAATATATATTATATATGAATCATGTTTTACATTTTTATAGTAATTAAATCATGTTATAAGTAATAATATCAAGGATAACAAGTCAAAAAACGTACGATAAATAAAATTATTATTACCTAAAATGTTGCTTTAACATGGAATAGATAAATGAACAGGTAATATAAAGTCATAAGTGAATCATATATGATGTCATAAATAATATTATGGTTCTTTTACAAGTTAATAATATGTTTTGACCCACTATACAAGAGCTTTGGACACATATAAATGATATCAGACCTATGTTAAAGGATAATTTTGCAATATCATTATTATCCTAGATTGTTTATTCGTAAGTATTTACTGGGATATATTTATCATCCATATCCATATTTTATAAAAATGTATTCATAAAATTTTTAATATTTTACTATTTCGGTTTAATGTCATTTTTACCCATTTTTTACTTTTACTACATGGTTTGGAAGGAATCTTTCTTTCATTTATCATAGGGGTTACTTTTTGAATTCTCCGACAAAAGTATGTGGGGAGGTTTTTTTAACTTATATGAAAAGAATGGATTTTTATAGTTTCATAATGAATTATTTCCATAAATTTTACTTCAAAATATTTAAATTTTATTTTCAATTAAATTTGTTCCTTTTAAAATTGCACGACATTATGAGAAAAGAAAACATTTTTGAAGAAGAATGCATATTTTCCTCATGAATTAATTTCAAGTGTTTTATCAAAATTATTTTCTATCTAAGATGACATAGGGTTATGTTTATATCCCTATTATTAATAATATTTTAATGTGTTTATGATGGAATTGTTTTTATGAAGTCAATTTATCTTATATGGATAATGTTATGAAGTTTAAGAATCCAATTTTATTTCATGGGTTATGCTATGATGAATGATTTAGGTTTTTTGTGGAACATATAAGAATGATTTAATTATATGATTGGTGGGGCGTATATCTATTTCTAATGAATTGGGTAAAGATTTATATCTCATGAGATAGAAATGACTGGAAGGAAAAGTAAATACGGTTCAGTAATACATGTCTAGAATGGTAAGTAAACACGTTTCAGTAATGGAAATTTCCCACTATGATAGTCTTAGCAGCAATTCCATAGATTTTATAGAAATCATATTATGTGTTTATTAGACTGCCACAATTACATGTTTTATTCCAATTCAATTTTATCATGGTTAATGATCCTTTATGATCTATTCCCTATGTACTTCCAATATTTATTTCATGACCCAAGATTTTTATGTTTAAACAATATGTTCATGTTTTTACGTTCAATGGTTTATGGTTTGTTTTAGGTTTTCTATGTTTACCATTACTAAAAATTTGAGATCACCCTTTTTATGTTATCATTTACCAATGATATAAATAAATATTTTGGGTAGGAAAACAAAAGGGGGATGTCTTTATGGGAAATGTTGAATATATTTCCAAAATTTAGAATATTATGTTCTAAGTTTCCAAAGACAATAAACTAATACAGTCTTTGAAATATATTTTTCTGATGTATTAATTATTCAACAAAATAAATGTAATGTCCATGTACATAAATATTGGGTCGTTAGAGTTGGTATCAAAGAAAGGGTTTAGTTAAACTTAACAAACTAGGATGTGAAAGTTTAGTGAGATCCCTAAATATATTTGTAATATATGTATATAGATGTCCCTAATGTTAAGTATAACTATAGCTTACAGCCCTAGAATTATGGTGATGATCATGAATAATATTGCATTAAACCAATGATCTTATAGGTTGAAAGTACCCCCTGGTTATGTTGTTTTCTCTAGAATGATTTTTTCCTCTCACTATTCATTTTGGGTTTTAGATGATTGATGCAACTCGAAGGTACCATCTTAATGATCAATGTACAGGGCAATGCAATGATTATCCTCTTGAAAAACCAAATGTTATGGAAAATGGAATGAAAAATTTTATTTTTATACTTACACAAGCTATGAATCATTCTAGACTTCCAAATGAGTAGATAAGGGAACAACATTCTATTGAGTCCTTTATGAGGCAACATCCACATTCTTTAAGTGGGCCTTCTGATAAACTTATTGCCAAACAATGGATTAGTACCATGGAAAATACATTTTCCATCCTTCACTATTCAGAATGTAAAAAAGTCATTTTGGGTGTATATCGTTTATAAGGGGAAGCATACCAACGGTGGACTCTAATTAAGAATACAGGGCACCAAGATGAAATTGAATCAATGGAATGGGACGAGTTTAAGAACTTATTTTTCAATAATTAATTCCCACATATTCTTCAAACGGAGATGGAAAAGGAGTTCCATGAGCTTAAGAAAAGGGATGATGAATCTATTGGTATATATGAGGTGAATTTTAAAAGATTTAAAAGTTATGATTCTGGATTTATCGTCCAACCTGAAAGTAAAGATGGTCGATTCATCAGTTTCTTAAAACCAAGTCTTCAAAGGGTGTTATTTATAAGATTACTCAATAGCTATGAGTAGATTATGCATTGTTTTATCAATGTGGAACTATAATTTGGTGTTACATATCCATCTCATGTTTTTTTCCATGAAATGAAAGATGGAGTTCATGGGAAAATCTCAAAACAATGGTGAAAGGAAGATGAATTCTTTCTTATTCTCAATGTGTAAAAAGAATCATGGTGGATATTGTCATAAAGGGACAAGAAAATTTTTCAAGTTTGTAAAATAAGGTCATCGATTAGCTGAGTGCAAAATTAATGTTAAAATGGTTTCTAATGATGTGAATAGAGAAAATACTATAGATAATGCACCACCAACACTTCAATGCTTCAAGTTCAAGAAAATGGGGAATTAAGCTAACCAATGCCCAAATTCAAGGGTAAATGGTGATCAATGTTAGAAACCAATTAAGAAGAAAAGACAATGGGAAGTCACATGTGATCACTATTGGCAATGTTTAGTATGACCATCATGTGGTGGAATGAATAAGTGTTTATGTAATGGGATTCCAAAACAGTGTTGTGGAATCTCATATATAATATTATGGAATATTGTAATATCTGGGTACTGGTATATTTTGTTTTTCCATAATTATAAGGTACTGTTAACCATGAAAAGTGATTTAAATATTTTTATAAAGCACATTATATGTGCATAATGAAGGGATAAGGAGAAAATTAAATTTTTTATAGTATTAATGTGCTTATGACTGATATAAGGACAACATGATGTCATGGTTTGAGTATAAAGAATTTTTGGTATTTTTGGTGTTTGAAAAGAAATAATTTTGACAGAATGCATGTTTTCACAAAGGTTCAATGGTAATTCATGTTATTATCATGTTTCAAGAGA
Organism: Viscum album; assembly: GCA_963277665.1. Classification (NCBI taxonomy): domain Eukaryota; kingdom Viridiplantae; phylum Streptophyta; class Magnoliopsida; order Santalales; family Viscaceae; genus Viscum; species Viscum album. The sequence continues at coordinate 1,111,038,770 of OY728123.1, forward strand.
ATAAATGATTAAGGTATTCACATGTTTGGAATGTGACAACCAAGAACTACCAAATGATATATGGGAGACAAATGTTAAGTCGATTTAGTTCACCTACTTATAAAGTTTTATATTTTTAGTTTTTAAAAGGATTATTCTAGTATCCATTTGTGGATAGTATAATTTATATTCTGATTAAATTTTGTTAGATTAATGTATTATCTCACTATATGTTGACTTATGATATTTGATAACATGTTCTAACCTTTTTGTTGAGAAGGATTAAATGTCCTATCATTCTATCGCATGATCTGCTAACACTTCAAGAATTAAAAATTCAACTTCATTTCATTAAATAATAGTTAAAGTGGAAATTTTTCAGGGAAAGACCTGAGTTGATATTTTATTGAAATCAAGTTAGTATTTCTACTCATGAAAAAATTCATTAACTTTAAAAAAATATCTTCAAACTAAAAAAGTTATCCTAATACATTCTTATACGATGACTCATATAGTCCCTTAAATCATCATGGATTTATGGATTTCTGGTAGTTAACTTTCTCTAAACCTTATTCTGTATCACTATCCATCAGAACTTGATGGTTATATTTGTCTTCCATGTCCATGTTTTCACTTCCACCTATGATCTCTTGTGTGGAAACTAAGTGATGAGTTACCTTGGGAAACAATTATGTTTCTAACATTAATTTTTAAAATGAAGTTTTAGTATTCCTTTCTATGATGTGGGTGTTCATGAAATAATTATTCAAGTAGTAAACCATTTATAACCCCGAAGAATTACAAAGTATAAAATCATTTTAAGGGGGGTATAATGTAACACATTGAGATTCTATGGGAAAATTCTTTTAATTTTATTTGTTGTATTGTATTTTACACTATAAAAATAATATTTTTCACAATATTAAAAACCATATTATCTTGAAGTATATGAAAAACTATTCATTTCTTACTTTACACGCAAGAGTAACCTTCCTCGATAGCTTTTGTTGTACGCCGTTCCAAGTTTCACTAAACAATGATATATTGGTAAAATATTATTATAAGATATAAACTATCCATTTAGAGTAGTATTAACCAATTTTTAAATTTTATATAACATTAACATTCATATTTTGTATTTTCTAGAACATGATATAAAAAAATTCAATTTTTTTAGATAAAAGAAGTATTTTTCAAAAAATGCAGTTTTGACACCATTTGATGGCACACCCATTTTTAATCTAGTTTTTAACACTTTTATATATAATATATGAAAAAATAAACGTCTTATTTCTAATTGGGGAATCAAAATTTTTGATTTTTGAAGTTTTGGCATTTTGCTGATGAAATTCATATTTTGATTAATGTTGAAAATTAACTGCATTTTAATTAAAACCTACCTTATCATCTAATTAATTTATATAGTTATATTATATTTTTAATTGGTTTTAAAGTGTAATTGAATTATTTTTTTATCATTTAATTAAATTTTGGCCTTTGGAACTAATTTCACAGTTAAATGGGACATAAACACATGATAATATTTTGACAAGTATTTACTTCTTAAAAATCCACCTTTTGGTTTTGACAACGAGAATATATTTTAAATTAATTACTTCTACATAAATGTTTTGAATTTGGGAAAATAGATTCCATATTATAAATTAAAATGTCCAAATTCTGTGAATAGTAACTTTTTATTTTTAGACAGTGTGAATAGTGACTTCAGAAATTATTTTTATTTACCATGGTTAATGGATTAATTGGGTAAATAAGGGTAAAAAATAATAATTTAATAATATAAAACTACCAAAAAACGTTTCCTACTCCAATTTTATGAGATAGGTACGACTTTGGACATCCATGGGTGGATATTGGAGACCCCATGGATCAACTTGGATGTGAAAATGAAATTTTATAAGAATTAATTTAATGTAAAGATAAATATAACAAGAACATGTATCTTTTAATAAAAAATATGGAGTTATATAAGTGATCTCTTTGACTATAAATATTCATTATAAAAATAAAATTATTTCATAAAACATTGTATTTTATTTATAATTTTTATACATTAAATAAATAAATTTAATTATGACACAATGATGATACAATGATTGATTCATTGCTATGGATTCAAATAAATGATATTATAAATATTAAAATAAATGTAATTTGAAACTTTTGATGTCATAAATGAATTATACGAATTATATTGACATATTAACTTTTATTTAATTTGTTTTTTTTAAGGAATCAGGTTGTTATGAATTTTTAGAAAAAGTCAAGTATGAATAGTGTCCAAAATTGACATAATTCATAACTTCAAACATAAAAAAGTTTATTAAATGTCATTAAATTCATAAAAATATAATATTCATCCTAACGATTAACATAAGTCCATATATGTCATAAATGAATTTTTTTTGTCGTTAACATGATATGGTAATTAAATTAAGCCATAATGTGTAAATAACATGACATCACTATAAGATTAAAAAGGGAGAAATAAGTGTTAAAACAAAACGATACGGACAAAAAAATTAAAAAATTGTATAAAAATTATTTTATGATTGTTATTAGAACCAAAATAATCTTATATTTTAATTAAATGAGTTTTGGAACATTTTTAATTGAATTTGAATTTATAATAAATTACTATTTTAATACTTTCCTAAAGTTCCTATCCTCCCTCTTATAAAAGGTCACCAACTATACCCACATAACTTACACCTCTCAAGACCATTTGATCTATAAAATTCTTCCTAAATAAGCTCAAAATATATTTCCATTCCTTTTAAAATAATTATCTTGGGCATAAGGCAATTCAAAAAATTCTTTTGGCTCAAATGAAAATAAGTTACCCAATTTAGAGGTAATGTCTTATCTCAAGTTATTTTCTTTTATTTTCATTATCCACAACCTATGAACCTCTTATTATTTGGTTACATAACAACACCTTTATCTTCAATATAGAAGAATTTTTTTATGATAATTATTTTAACAATATTTACACACCCCTCCATATAATGGATACGAACATACTATTTCTGTGTATGGAAAACTACTGCCAAACGAAACGATGATTATTCAATTTTCTCCTACCACCTATCATGGTGTCCATTATAAAGGAACTATATTTATATATGATATATATTATATTTATATTGTCTCTATTATTCTATATTTTTTATTTACATCATACCTTTATACTGTCTATAATGTGTAAATACGATGATTTAATTTGAGGATGTGCGGACTACCACCCACACAAAGTGATATGACCCATTCATTCCATATGTGGAAAATATAAAGGATTGAATTAAATAACTTATGTAATAGAAATAAAATATATATTATACTAGAATTATAATATACATTTGTACCATTAAGTTTTCATTCCTTTAATATGGAAAAGAAATAAAAGTAGCTCTCATGCGTACTTACGACCTACCATCTCCTTGAATGTTGTATTCCATTTCATTTATCAATATATTATTTATATTAATATACTGAATATATATGACATATAAATCATTTTTTACATTATATAAGTAATTAAATCATGATATAAGTAATAATATAAAAAATAACAAGTCAAAAAATATATGATAAATAAAACTATTATTACCCAAAACGTTTCTTCTACAAGGAATTCATAAATGAAAAGATAATATAACATCATAAGTTAATAATATAATATGTCAGAAATTTTATTACGGTTCTTCTATAATTTAATAATATGTTTAAACCTATTATACTTGAGTTTTCGACACATATAAAGGGTATCCGACCTAAGGTAAGGGATAATTATGCAATCTCATTATTATCAGAGTTTTTTTATTCATAAGTATTTATTGGGATATATTTATCATCTATATACATGTTCTATAAAAATTATTTCATAAAATGTTTAATATTATTCTATTTGTGTTTAAAGTCATTTTTACCCATTTATTACCTTTACTACATGGTTTGGAAGGAATCTTTCTTTCATTTCACATACGAGTTGCCTTCTCTAACAAAAGTATTTGGGGAATGTTTTTTTATCTTATATAGCATTAATGGATTTTTATGATTTCATAATGCATTATTTAAATGAATATTACTTGAAAATATTTCATTTTTATTTCCAATAACATTATTTACTTTTAAAATAGCATGAAATTTTGAGAAAAGAAAATGTTTTTGAAGAAGAAATGATATTTTCCTCGAGAATTAAGTTTAAGTGTTTTATCAAAATTATTTTCCACCTAAGATGACATATGGTTATGTTTATATCCATATTATTAATTTTATTTTATTGTTTTTATGATGGAATTATTTTTATGAAGTCAATTTATCTTATATTGATTATGTTATGATGTTTAAGAATCCCATTTTATTTCATGGGTTATGATATGATGAATGATTTCTGTTTTTGTAGAACATGTAAGAATGATTTCATTATGATATGGGTGAGATATATATCTCCCTACAATGCATTGGGAAAATATTTATATCTCATGAGATAGAAATGATTGAAATACCAAGTAAATCCAGTTTAGTAATACAAGGCTAAAACGCAAAGTAAACCTGGTTCAGTAATGGTCTTTGTCCACTATGATGGTCTTGAAAGAAATGCTTTCGCTACTATGGAAATCATATTATATAATTATTATTTTTAAAAAATTACATGTTTTTCTAATGATGTTCTGTCATGGTTAATATTTCTTTATGATCTATGCCTTATGCATTTCCACGAATTATTTCATGACTTAAGATTTTGATGTTAAAATTTTCTGTTCATGTTTTTATGTTTAAATGTTTATGGTTTGTTTTATGTTCTCCATTTCTACCCTTACTTATCATTTGAGATCACCCTTTTCATTTTTTCTTTTCCCGAGGATATAAATAAAGGTTTTAGGTACTTAAAAAAATGGGAAGATCTTTATGGGATATATTGAAGATCTTTCACCAAGTAAGAATATAATGATCCAAATTTCAAAAGACACTAAACTAATATAGTATTTGAGAAAATAATTTTTTAATTTATTATGTATTCCGCAAGATAAATTTAGTGTCCATGTACAACAATATTGAGTCGTTAGATATCCCATCTTAAGAGTTTGTGACCCATTTTTGGGGAAGTTGGTTCCTTCTATAGAATTTGATAATGAACTATATTGCTTTGGTTTTTGATAAATTGTTTTAGTAAGTGAGAATTCATGGTTTAATTAATTTATATTTGTTGTTGGAAATTGGTTATTTTTAAAAGAAGGTCTCACCTTTTTTATAAAATGAAAAGGGTTTTCAAAGTACATGGAAATTGTTTTGTGAAATGGTTTTGTGAAATGGTTTTCAATGAATGGTATTATGAAATGGTTTGATGAAATGGTATGTAAACTAGATCACACATAAATACTTGTCTACAAAGGTGGATGTTATAATAATAGGCCTCATCCATTGTTAGGGGGTTCACTCATGGGGATTTCATAAGGTCTCTAGTATTTTTATTCTAGGGAATTGTAAGGTCTTTTGGGTTTCACCTAATAGGGTGTTCCTCTACTCTCTATAATTGATTCATATATTTATAGTCTTGATGCATGCATGATTTTTGTTATTTAGTTATGATTGAAAAATCTATCCTTAATAAGTGTGATCATTGGAGTGTTGTTACTCATTCTTTTAGATGATTTGGGATGTTTTTGTCTTTTATAGTTTTGATTGTAATATCACATATTTGATATGTTATGTAATGCATCTTTTTCTTTTATTTGATATATCTGTTTGATATATGTATTTTAAATTATTTGAAAGTGATTTTACTAATTTATTTTCAAACATGGAAAAGGAGGAAATCAGAATGTTTGTCTGTTTTTTATATAAAAGCTTCAAAACTATATATCATTCATTATTTTATTCAAATTTGTTCTTGAATAAATTATTGATCATATATTTGATATGGACAACTAGGTGAGACTCTAATGATCTTGTTTGATCACACATGGTGGGCCCCTCCAGTGGTTTTTGTGCCTTTTTTCATTAAATGTATGGAAAGACAAGGTGTATTAGTGAGGGGTGAGGTTTTATGTCAATTTTGATTGGGTATATGGATGGTGAGATGTTGGGAGTTTTTACACACTTTCACATAGAGAATGTTCATGTAGTTGTTCAGCTTTGACATACTTTTCTTTTAGACATGTCTCTTGGAGATAGTTTCACTACCATTTTAGTTGTATCATGTCCATTGTTCTCTTTATGTCATGAAATATATATATATATATATATTCATGTTTTTCCTATTGTTTCTTTATTTATATGAATATATATTTCATTTTGTATGCTTCAGGTTGAGGGAAATTGTTTCCTTTATTTATTGTTGATAGCCATGTGTTAGATGCTAGCCAGTGGGTATCGGAAACACCCTTTAGGAATGTGTAAATTTGGGTCTGGTACCATTTTGGGAGGGTATTCAGGTCGAATTTTCCATACCCTTGATATGTTGATTTTAAGTAAATAAACCATTGATAGAAAATTGGGTAATTTATTAAAGAATTATATTTAAATATGACCTTGGGCTTATGGTTTGATATGATCAATTATGATTCCCTGACATAAAATTCTATTAAATTATTAATGATTTAAATTTTATGGGATCACTATTTTGAAATGGATAATTCCCATAAGGGTGGTTATATTACTTTTATTATTATAAAATAACATATGGTTGGTTATATTATATATGTTATATGAAAATTTCCTATCAGGTGTCTCATGATGAATACATGGAAAAATCCCTAGGAAGGGGGAGATCTGTGATACCTTTTAACCTATAGACTTAATGAGAAAACAAGTAAATTTGGTGGTCCATTATAACCATGATAACTCTATATAGAGTATTTTTATGACTATGAAAATAACCATTAGGGTGGAATGTGATAACTTAAATACACCCTGGATGGTGCTCTATGATAACATGAATACTCTATGGGTGGAGGTCTACGATGATTATAAGATACTCTTACATTGGAGGTTTGTGATATGGTTATGTAATGAACCCAAGGTGTGTTTCAAGGGGTTGTGGTTGGTATTATTATTTTAAAGTATTAGATACACCCCAATACTTTTTGAAGTAGTCATGATTGATCATGGTCATGGACTTAATGATCGATAATGGTATAGTCAACCTTGGGTGTCATTGAGAACCTACAGATTTAGTGGTTTTTATTTTTTTATTTTTAAAAATATTTTAAACTATAAAACAAATAATAAGTAGCCTTTTATACACTTGATTTTTATTAGACATGTTATTTAATGTTTTTTTGTGGTGTCCTACTGAGTTTTACTCATAACCTTCTCGGGTTGTCATAGAACTTTGTTACCCAAATAGATACTGAATGTTTTTAGGTTATAGGTTATAAGTTAGGGCTGGATATTTTTTTTCTTAAATTTTCTAATTCATATTTAGACCATGGGACTGGTCAAGACTTTGGAACAGTTGGGGTAGGCTGTTAGCCTCATCATTTTCTTTTATTAACCTTTTAGTATTTTTTGTGTGTGATTATCCCATGGGGGTCTTGTTATGCATGTATGGAATATTTATTGTTATCAAATGTGATTTATTACTTATTTATTCTCACTTACACCTTATTGTAATGTGTTTCTGTATTTTTTATGTGTCTATCATTATTTATATTTTTATTATACTCTGATATGAAGGTATAGTCTCCTCATAGTTTATTCATAGGCCCACACCATTATTCGGTAGCCTCTATCGTATGGGGAGGTGTTCTTAAGGTATGTGTTGATTGTCATTTTTGGAACCATTTAGTGTTGTGAGGTAGTGGGATGATACAATAATCCAATTATTTCCAGGGAAATTATCATTATTCATTATTCTTGTGTAAAATCATTTTTATTTATTAAAAGAGTATTTTTTTCAAAAACTATTTTTGAAGCCTTTTTCATACTAATATTAAAATTATTTTCTATAAATTCTAATAATTTGATCATAAAAAATGGATTTCATATTTAGAATCATTGTGATTAAATTTTTTAAATTGTTCTATTTCATTTTTTGGTCATAATGGATGGTAAACATGGTAAAAAAAATCACTATGCTAAAGGGTAAAATGGGTTAAATTGAGTCTAAACTATGTGTAAATATATCAATATCACTATAACAATTTCATTTATATTATTATAGGATCATTTTTTACCAAAATTATCCAATATTATAATATATAGAACCTTGGTTACATTTTTAATTGTAAGTAAAATTTATATTACTTTAAGTAAAGATTAAATATAAAATGTCACAACCATTTTTTTAAAAAAATCTTATTAGTTTTCATAGGAATAGAAAGATATTATGAATAGATATAAATTTTTAATTTTAATATATGTATTTTTTTATATTAATTAATTTTTAATTTTTCTAAATGGTTTAATTACCTAAAACTCTTACTCATCACTCATAAAACATTTGTACAAGTGGGTGAGAAATAAAATTAAATAGTTTTAAAATATTAAAATTGACATTTTTTTATTAGATATAGTATTTAATCATTTTTATGAATCAAAATTAAAATTATGTAATTTTTTATATATAAAAATTCAAATTCCATGGTAATCTAGATGTTGTTAAAGTCAAATTATATGAATAGCCCCAAAATGACTTTAATGATAGATTATTTTAAATAATAATAAAGCATAAAATTATAATATTTTGTCAAGTGAATGGGATATGGCTGAGAATGTCAACCATTTTGAACCTATGATCCACTTTTCCTTTTTGAATTGCATTATTGACACATAAATATTAATTATCGTATTGCTACATTTAGGGTTAAAGGTGTGTAATTAGTGGTTAAACTAAATAGATAAGTGTCAAAATGTCCTTAAAACGTGTATAAATTATATTGGTTTAATTTATTTCAAATATATATCATCCAACCTTATAAAGTTTCAAATTTTAATCCAGTTTTCAATATATGTTACTGTATATTATTTAAAATTTTAAAATAACTACAAGTGTTCCACCCACATAACTTATAAAAGGGAACCATCTATCCTCTCTTCCTCACACTTTATGAGCCATTTAGTTTGGAAATTATCTAAAAATAACTTCCTATATTCCCTATCAACTTTTTAGATCTTTTTTTCTTCCCCTCTAACCATCCATATAATGATTAAGGTATCATCCAAATGAGATTTTACAAAAAAGAGAGTAAATATTAACTGATTTATTTCATTTATATCTTATTCTAACTCCTTCAATTTTGTCCTAAACATACTAATAAAATAGTATTATTATATTAAATATAATTATATTTTATTTTTATTATTGAATAACCTTTATTGGACTCCTTTATATTAAATGGGAAATGAAATCATTGCTCATGTGTATGGGTGGACTACCACCCCCATAAAGTGACGAGTTTCTTTTTTATCACTGCCTCACAATATTGGTTATTATGATAGATTTTATAAAAATATATTATATTAATGACATAATTATAATTCTTAAAATATAATATATTATTTACCTTTTTACCTTCCCACCTGTTAGTTTATAATAATTTCACTCATGCGTATGTGTGGACTACCACCTCTACCAAGTGTTGTGATTCATTTTTCATTTTTACTTTAAATATATAGTAATAAGGATATATTTAATGTATATATATGCTATATATGCTATATATGCTATATATGATATATATGATATATATGATATATATATTATATATTATATATATGATATATATGATATATATGATATATATGAGGGAGTTTGATTGGCGGTTCAAACTGCATTGTTTTTTGCATGATGATTCCTCTAACAAGCACATTTTGATGTTTTGGCATCTAAGCTATTCGGTGGAGCTGGTCCAATCCGGTAATCAATTTATCACCACTAAAGTGACCTAAGGCGACATTTCTTTTTTCATTTCTGCTATCTATGGAAGCTGTGATCCGCTGCAAAGAGAAACGTTATGGAGTGATTTAAAGGTTTTAGACCCCGGAACCCTCCCCTAGTTTGTTGGAGGGGATTTAAACATTGTGGCCAACCCGGAGGAGAGGAAAGGAAGAGGGACTTTTTAATGGAAGGCTAGTAGGGACTTTGCTAAGTTCATGGCTGGGAAAGGTTTATGTGATCTCGGATTCTTAGGGGATTGCTTCACCTGCTGCAACAACTGAAGGGGCCCCATCGCTCTTGGAGTCGGTTAGATAGATGTCTAGCCAGAATCCACACCACCAGTGCGTTCTCAAGAACCAAGGTAGGTCATCTCACACGTGGTTTTTCTGACTAGTCCACCCTTCTGGTTTCAATTTCCGTGGAACACGATTTCCAGGGACGTTTCCAATTCTGTCATCAGTGGGTTCACTCCCCAGGATACTAAGAGTTGGTTCAGCATATTTGGGGTTCTCCTCTTCAAGACCATACGTGGGTTTCCTTTCATGAAAAATTAAGGTGCCTCAAGTCCGGACAGCAAGTGTGGGCAAAGGGAATCCCCCCCCCCCAGGACAGGGCCATCATCGACTCTATGTAGGAGGTGGATTTACTTGAACTTAAGCTAGAACATGCATGGGATGAGATCACTTTCGGGGAGCTCTCTGTTAAAAAGGGTACTGTGGAGGAGCTTCTTCTGGTTCAAGAATGCGTGGAAAGGGATTCTTCGAGAATTAAATGGCTTAGAGAAGGTGACAAGAACACAACATTTTTTCATGCCTGTATCAAGGAGAGAAAGAGGCCTGTCAAACCTAATTTGTTGATGGATGATGGATCATTTTCTAATGACAGAGACATTGTGGGGAACCAGGCTTTCAATTATTTCAAGAACCTGCTGACTGAGCCTTATTCCCGGATACCAAATGGCTATTCAGGAAGGGATAGTGTGATCCTCGAGGTGATCCCTGGAGTTATGTCAGATCAGAATAACAAGAAGATGAGTGTCATACCTGATGAAAAGGAGATCTTTAACGCCATGATGAATCTTCATCCAGAGAGTGCCAAGGGACCTGATGGATTTCTGGGCTCATTCTATCGGCCTTCTTGAGAGGGGGTGAAAGAAGACATTGTCTCCGCCATTCAAGATTTTTTAGGGGAGGTACTCTGCCATGGGTGGCTTGTGCTACAAAAATGGTGTTCCTTCTTAAAAACAAGAATCCCTCCTTGATGTCGCATTACATAATAGTGAGCCTATATAATTTTCCATATAAAATCCTTGCTAGCATCATCAACACAAGGATGTCCACACATCTTTCAAAGTGGATCTCCTTGGAGCAGCATGGGTCTGTGAAGGGTCGGTCCATTCAAGATGCCATCGCTCTTGCTCAAGAAATGGTTAAAGATATCCATCACAAATCTCATGGATCCAATATCATTCTCAAGCTGGACATGAGTAAAGGTTATGACCGTATGGAGTGGAGTTTCATTAATAAGGTGATGGAAGGCATGGGTTTCTCCCCTTGGAATATCGATCTGGTCTTTCAATGTTTCATCTCAGCTTGGATGTCGATCTTTTTCATGGGAAAATCTTAAGATTTTTTCAAGACCACCTGTGGACTGAGACAAGGCGACCCGATCTCTCCAAGAATTTTTGCTTTATCTCAGGATGTTCTCAGCCGCCTCTTACACAAGAGCATGAGCAGAGGAGTGATTCTAGCGTATCGAAGGAGTATGAGAGCTAAACCTATTTCACACCTTATGTTCGCTGATGACACCATCATTTTCACAAATACTAGAAAGTCCTCGATTAGAGGCTTGAATTTGGTGTTGGAGGATTACTGCTACTTGAGTGGCCAAGTGGTCAATAGGGAAAAGAGTCTATGCTACATCTCAAAACATTGCACCTCGAGGCAGAGTCAGGAGATTGAACGCACCCTTTCCATGAGACGTGGGGGATTCCCTCTAGAATATCTAGGGGCTCCCATCTCTCCCAACAGACTCCTTATTCTGGATTTTGATTCTCTCAGTAGTAAAATTGCCGACTGCATCCCTAATTAGAAAAACAGGTATCTCTCTTTTGGTGGTCGTATTGCGCTCAATAATAGCGTTTTGTTGGTAGGTCCGGTCCACGCTCTCTCGGTTGTTAATTCTCCAAAGGGGGTAATCTCTAACATTGAAAAGATCCTATCTAGCTTCCTCTAGGATCCCCATACAGAGGGAAAGTGACATTGGGCTTCGTGGTGGAAGATGGCTAACCCCACAAAGGCAGGATGTATTAATGTGCGCTGTCTTGAAGACACCATCAAAGGCATGCATGCAAATATTTCATGGGAAGTTGTGGAGCAGGGTACGCTATGGGGAAGAACCATGCATTCTCAGTATGGGTCTCAGACCACGATAGAGGGCCGTGGCTCGACGTTCTGGTGTAAAATTTCCACCATTACTGCAGAATTGAAACCATACTCTCAATGGATTATTGGGAGAGGAGATGACTCCTTCTGGAACCAAAACTAGGCAGGGAGGGTGCTCGAGTTCTCGGGTTGTCCAGGCACAACCCTCACATTCAGGGAAGCTAGTATGCATCCGAATTTCATCAAGGTTGTGCTGGACGAGGAAAAACAGGACACCTTTAACCTGATTGACATCTAATCGGATCCTGATCGTTGTTTGTTCACCCTCTCCTCTTTAGGGGCTTTTAATTTCCGGGACTACCGTCGTTCGTGGGAGGATCTGGCTCATGGTGATTTCTAGAATGAGCTTTTATGGTGCAAACCAATCTTGTTGAAATTCAACTTCATGATTTGGAGAATTAGGAATGTTTCCATTCCAACTGATGATAATATCAAACGCTGTGGGATCCCTACAGAATCGCGTTGCACATGTTGTGTTACTAGTGATGAGGAGAGTACGGAATATCTGTTATTTAGAGGCGAACGGGAAGGAGATGTTTGGAGCTTATTCGGGGAGTTTACCAGCCTTCTGGTTCAGAGCGTGGCAGATACTCCTTTCCTGGATTGGTGGTATCACGGCTCAGGGGACAGTGGGATGGAGAAGTCGGCCCGAACCTTGATCTTGCATACAGGGTGTTGGTCTATCTAGAAGGCGAGAAATAAGCTTCATCATGAAGGGGTCAGATCTTATTGCCAGACCATAATTCACAAAACAAAGAATCTCCTCATTGATCTGGTTCGTCTCTTCAGCAAATGGCAAGAGGCTCCCTCTCTACAGTGGATGAACAGGCAGAATCAAGTCTCCCAGCCTAGCAGTAATAGTTCTCGCGGACTTTGGATCCGCTGGAACCCTCCCTCCTGGGGCCTGAAACTTAATACTGATGGGTCTTATAGTATAGGGGTCCTATGCGGCGGTGGTGTGGTCCGTTATTCTCAAGGTTTAGTGGTTCTGGCCTTCTCGGCTCATCTCGGCTATGGTTCTTCTCTTCAAGCCGAAGCCAATGCTTTGATGCAAGGTTTAAGCATTTGCAAACAACAGGGTATTGTGATTTTAGAAGTGGAAACAGACTTGAAAATCCTAAATGATGCTTTGAATGATCTCTTTCCAACTTCGTGGGCTATATCATACATTATTAGTAAAGGAAGGATCGTGATCAGTAACGATACCTATGTTAAACACTCATGGAGAGAGGGGAATCATGTTGCAGATTACCTTGCTTTGCTTGAGGTCATTGGGCCGGATCCGGTTTTCTTTCACAATGTTCATACTTTGAAACTTGAGGGGTTTAACCTCATCAGAGGGGATTCCCTTGGCCTTCACTATTTTAGACCTCCTTAGGGGTAATCCCCTGGAAGGGGGCGTGTGAGCATGGGGGCATATGGGCAGGCGGGTTGTGGTCTTGTTGTCGTGTGGTCAAGTGGTCTGGTATGTTTCTTTATTTTCTTCTTCATAAATAAAAATAGAAATGATGATGATGATGATATAATTAAACTATGACCAAGGGGAATGTACTTGAACTATGAAACCAAAACATGCATACGAAACTGACCTATTTTTACCCGAAATATAATTTTACTGAAAAATATTTAATTAATGGATGGTGAGAAGTTATAATTGAATCATATAATGTATAATATATTTTTTTTTTCTTTTGTTTTATAATTATAATAAATATAAATTTTTTAAAAATGAGGTTAATAATTCATCGAAGTAATTTAGACGTGAGGTAAGAGATATCTGTTACAATGTCATTTTAATTCAGTGTTGTTTTATGTTTATATTTAATTTGGTAAAATTATATTATCCTAATATATTAAACCAAAAATATTTTCTTTTCCTTTGGTTATGATTTTATTTCCCAATTTTATTTTCTATTTCTTCTCCTATCGGATTAGGAGTCAATAATTATGTTTCATGTAAGGGATATAAACCATATTTATTCCTTTTAGAAGATAATATTATCTTCAATATCAGTGTTATTAAATTTGTTTAATGGGAGTATTTAACTATAAATGAACTTTTTTTGAATGTTCATTTCCCAGGATTTTACATTACCAATAATATTTTAGGATTATTCTTTTTAAAAGTATTTTAAATTTTTCATTTTCCTAAATTTTTATAGAATTTTGAAAAGAATGTTCTATTTTAACATATACAGTATGAAGGTATTTTCCCACCACCCTGACTATTATTTTCCATGAATCTTTCATTACATGTTTCTATAGTTATTTTCAATTTAAATCATTCTATCAATATTCTATGATTTTTTTAGTTTTAAATGTTACTAAAAGAAAATGGTATTATTTTAAAAATGGAATAAAAATAATTTTAAATGTTATTTATAACATCATTCTTAAACAAATTTATAGTGAAGTTATTTTTAATTTTTTCTTATATTTTTTTTATATTAAAAAGGATTGGTTTTACAGAAAACCTTCATTAGGAAGAATTGTTGATTTTCTTTCATTATTTAATGGTTTATAGATTAATCCTTTTTCTGATCATTCACCTTCTAGTGATCATGTTCTCAATCACCCTCCATTATTCATATGAAATTATTTTTCTACATAAAATATTTATTTTCTATATAATCCGCTTTGATGGCGGTGCAGTGTTAGGTGGTCGAGGGTCATAAAAATGGTGTTCGGTGAGGTCTGAGGTTCAATTCATAGGATCCCTCTCTTGGGGGAATTTTTACCTCCCAAGTACCGCTCATCTGGTAGGGTCATCTGGTGTTTCATTGGGTGGGAAGAAGGGCACACTACAAGTAGTTGATTAATTTTTTGTGTCGAACCATCGTTGAGTGGGGTTTTACCTCATGGGATGTTTTGTCATCTCGGCTGGCAATAGATCCTTCCTGGCTGAGGCTTCTCTGGAAGACCTCTTCATAGGGAGCAGGGTTCCTGGGTGTGGAGGGTTTGAAAAGGCCACTCCTGGGAATTCCCTTTTCTGAAAGATATATTTTCAATATAATGTATATATTTAGTATCATATATACTACTTTGTTATTTTCATAACCATAAACAATTACAATATATATTTTTAAATCAGTGTATATTGTTAATAAATTTATTTCATTTACTAAGGAAATATTAAAATTTCATATTCTCATTTCAATATGGATTATTATTCATAAGGAATTTTGAGAATGAATTAAATTATTTTTTCAAAATATGGGTAATTTATAGGATGTGAGAGTGACAGAAAGGTCCCAATTATAGATATCCCCTCAAATGGATCGATAAGTATCATGAGAAAAAACAATTTGGCATGATATATAGGCTCATATTGTAAAATCATGTCATAGAAGTTGGGAATTTTGTGTGTGCTTTACCTATTTATGATATATTATTTAGTTAATAGGAATTTATAATATGAAAAATATCTTGGTTGATCCATTTATGTTAAGATTCAGGATGTCTTCATGGATTCTTTAATGGTATGATCATGAATGTCCAGAATTCTTCATTTCCTTTACTGATAATTCATCATCCATTATCCATCTAATTGCTATGTTTATATAAACCATGTGTGTACTTTGAAATCAAGTTTTTTATTTAATAACATATGTTTTTATTATTCACTTTTCCATCTTTGTTATTATTTATTTGAGCAAGATATTTTTCATTGTATCTATCCCTTACTGAGCATTTGAGATCATCCTTTATCTTTTTTTATGTTCCCTAGGATATGAAGAAGTAATATTTGAATGATCTTAATGCATGAAATAAAATATTTCATGTAATGTTTGTTTTTTAATGTAATATGGAAATCATGTCTGTTTATTATTTACAAAGACTATTAAACTAATTGATTATACATAGTGAATTCCCTTGTGTCTTGTGACAAAGTAATAAGCACCAAATCTGGGTAACGGGAGTTACTAATGTTATAGAAGTATGGAACACTATATTTATTTATTCTAAAATCATTCAAAAAAAAATTTCATAACTTCAAGTCATCACTAATGAAGAAATTAATTGTGGGTATATTCATCAACA
Organism: Viscum album; assembly: GCA_963277665.1. Classification (NCBI taxonomy): domain Eukaryota; kingdom Viridiplantae; phylum Streptophyta; class Magnoliopsida; order Santalales; family Viscaceae; genus Viscum; species Viscum album. The sequence goes on from OY728123.1 coordinate 1,111,055,138, forward strand.
CATTAAAGTTGTGTCATTTTTAATATAAACGGTTTGGAGATACCTATTTAACAAAAAATTAGGAATAATTGTAATTTAAATTTAATCGATGTAATAGAAAGGAATATTATAATTGTATTATATGGAAAACACCTAAATCAATTTAGTGCCTAATATATAAAACAAATAACCTTAATGATTTCATTATTTACTTTTTTTATATAATAGTGTATAAAATTATTAGAAGTTTTCATAAGTATATATTAATTATCCAAAATAAATTCATTGAATTTTTTTTTGTAATCCCTTCAGATACAAGAAAAGTATAATCTGGTGGTGAAAAATCCTAATGTTATTTTCATAGAAAAATTTACTCTTTACATTTTAGATATTCCTATAAAAAGGTGGGTGTATATATTAGTAAATATATAGAAATAATGTAATAAATTTTAATATATATATATACTAAATTTATATTATATAAAAAACTAAAATCATCGTCTAATGTATATTTCCAGATCACCAAAGTAAGAAATGTTTGGAACTATGTCCAGTTGTAGTCTGCTCATCATTATATAATGAAACTCAAGATAATGCATCTATAATATCTTGTACAGTCACTCTTAGTTGATCAGAGTTTTTTTGTTGATGATGAAGGTATCCACATTATAATTTATTATCCCATTTTTTCTAATAAAATACTACGGATCCCCAATATATAACTCACAAACACATTCGACAATGTAGAAGGTGTGGGAGTGGGACACATAGAATAAAACTATTTACTCAAGTCAGCAAACATTAATTATCATGTCAATGTACCATATTCCTCCATCAACTAAAACAACACTAAAAAGTTACATAGTAAAATTTGTTTATCCCCCTTATGTACTTCCTTCCTTGAAGTAGTAATAGGATAGCCAAACACTTTTCTAAGATATAAACCTACCATGTATCCTTATACACAACCTAGGTGGTATTCCATTTTTAATTTTATCACAATTATATCCTTAAAACCTCTATTATATAGGTATTCTTGGTTCTATCACTCTAAAGTGATTCATGTTAATAATATTTGTAAATTATAATAATTTAAAATGGTTTTTGGAAAACATGAAAATTTCTTCTTATAATATTATTGACTACTGACTTAAAATTATTCATAAAATATTTTCCATTTTTTATTTTCACGAATTTCAATTTTCCATGCAACGTTGGAGGAGAAGGGTTCTAATATCCATGGACCCCATTTACTCAACTTTCAATTTTTTGAACATTTCATCAACTATTTTCTCATTCAACAATATATAACTTAACAAATATATATAATTAGAGTATATATTCATTTCTTTAATATCTTATGAGATATCATCAATGTCTATTATTTAATATAAAAAAATAATTAATAAGATTTAAATAACTATACAAATATTCACAATACGCACTTAAAAAAATAATTTCTATTGTCTACTTTCAAAAAAAGTCTTCAATGCATCTTCATATAAAAATAAATGTATTTGGCATGAATTTTCCTTTTTTATTTCCATAGAAATGAAATCAAAAATTAATATTAATGTATAATCTCTTTATATTTTTATATAAAAATAAATTTTTTGATTCCAAGACACCCAGGGCTGAATTGGGATGTTAACCAAATTTAAACTTTTATTCTCTTTGTTAAACTTATCATTTTAATATCTTTCTCTAGAGTTAGTACGAACACCTATTCAACTTTTCACTATTTGTTAGGAAATAATATCACACATCATGTAGACATGATGGAATTAAATATGAAAAGATTTTGAATATTATAGGGTGCATCGAAAAGGGTTAATTTGAGTAGAATGCCCCAATAATGTGTTTTTTTCTAGGGAAATAATACTATCAATAAGTTTATTACGTGGGATTTTGAAAGGACTTACTATCGATCCCAAAAGAAATTCCTCGTATCTACTCTTACAGAATTGTCTAGTGAGTACTGATGTTAGTTAATATAAATTATTGTTAGTTTTTTATCTTAATGGTATGAATTGGTTTCATATTTAATTCTATGCGGATACTAATTGATCATTATTTTCCATTGCCTCCCCATTTCTTCAAACCTGACTAGACTAACACCTACCGAGTGAGGGTTTGTTTAGTGTTCTTAGTCAAAATAAATTAACTCATATTTCATATCATAATTCCAACTATTTTTAATTACTATTATTTTCAAATATCCTTCATCCCTTGATTCCAAATATAGAAAATGTACTCCACTTACCCTATTTCACTCGATCATATATCCTTCAACACCAACCAAAAGTAAATCATTGAAATTTATTCTTCTTATTGAGTTTACATCGAATACATATTCACTAATATGTGAAACCCCTAATTTGTATTCCTTTTATTCATTATTATTAAAAATGGATATGTTTAGGTAGTGATTCTATTTTTTAACCAGATAGATCTATATGCCACCATTCTCATCATCTTCTTTCTTCTATTCTTGAAAATATTTTTCAAAGATACTCAACACCCTATATATTACATTTATTTGATACAAAATATACTAGTGAATTTACATTCTTTATACTTCTCTTCTATTTTGAACATTATATAAAAACATGCATATATTTCCAATATTCTTCTTGAATGACTTCAAGAACATTCTATAGAAGTTTGATTGTTCTATCAACCACTAGGATAGATAAATTTGTATTCTTACTACACTCCATGATCATTTCCATGTGTTTATGATTTACATATGTTCATTTAACAACTAAATCACATGGTATTATATTTTCATGATACCTCTATTAAAACACTCGGAAAATAATAGAATAAGAAACTCCATGTAGATCCTTTAAATATCTTAGTATAATACCCAGGAAGAATATTCATATAAACTTCCTGAAATATTTTTTTATATTTTTTTCATTAATACTAATTTAATATTTAAAAAATACCTAAATTTATATTTTTTCCATCTAAATTTCTTTTTAGAATTTCTTAATTTAAATTATTCAAATATAGCTTCCATTTTCATAAAAAAACCATGATCACATTTATTCAAATTGTAGGTTACACTTATTTATAACTGACAACCAATACATGGTTCAATATTTTCCCTTATATAAAGGTCAAATTATCCTTCTATATTTCTTCCAAATTACCCTTTATCATTAATTATTTTATTGGTTACATTTAAATAAAAAATAATGACCTTTATGTACTAATATAGGGACCCTTGTGTGTATCAGTAGCCTTAGTCTTACATGAACTTTCCCTAACACTTATGAAAATAAGAGTGAAATTCAATAAAGGAAATGACCACACCTATAGTGATTGTTCTCATTTCTCATATTTGGAACATCAATCTAAAATTTAAATCTCTATAGAATGTTAAAAATATTTTAAATTTTTTCAAATGATCTTGAGTATGTTCTAGTACCCCATGGTGTTCTGTCAACCACTTCACTATTTTTGAGTCACCCTACTCTCTTGTAAGCCATGTTGAATCATAATTTCCTATTTTTTTCTCAGTTACTCAAGATCATATTTTCATTAACTATTTCCCAATTTATTGTATAAAACGTCCTTTCAATATGTTGTTAAAAAATATTAGTTTTTATTCAATAAATTTATAAATTCATTTGTATCATTAAAATATGGTATAGAGGAATTCTTGATCATTTATATTTGATTGAAGTTGAAATTTATTTCATCTTCAGAAAAACATAGTGTATTATACAAAGGATGATGAAGATTAAAACAATTACAATAAATTTATATTAAATTCATGTTTTAAAATAAATAAAATTTCCTCCTATATAAGTTTATCCCACATTAAAACCTATATTAAACACCTGAGCATTAATAAGACACAATATGTTAACTACTAACTGATAAATACATTAGCCTATGACACATGGAGGTGAGTCACTCAGGCCATTCTACTCAAGGTATTCCTCTCCCTTCAATGTGTTTCCACCAATTTACATTTATTTCTTCTCATGTTCTACTACTAAACCATTGTAACACACACATTCAGTACTACAATACATCAGGTGTCACCTTTGATCGTGGAAACAACATTTTTTAGATGGATACTTAGGTGCTTCACATAGGGAAAACTCGTATTGTTTTTATAAAACAACCCAAAAAAATTGGTCAAAATCTCATCTTCCATGTCGGTGTGTGTGTCTAAGGAGGTAGTGCTTTACCAGTTTTTATGTATAAGTTCCATACAATATTCAAAAATCTTATATACCACATTTATTCAATATAAAGGGAGACTTTTTACTTTCCTTTATAGTATCACCACCTTATTTGAATTTTTTTTTCAAAATCACTATAATTTTACATCATACTTATTACTATATATTTACAAGGAGAATATATATCCTTATCATACATTCAATAATTTCATATTTCAAGAGACAATACTCCCCCTTAGTACTTACCTCAACATTTAATGCATTTACTTATGTTGACTATCATCATGTTCCATGAAGTATATTCATACAACTAGAAATAACTCTTTATTTTACAATTCAATTCCACATTATAGAAAAATTATTTATTCTAAAATATAATTATTGAGTTGCACCGCTTATAAATTACTTGTCAAAAAATTCACAATGCCTACTAAGTCTAAACTTAGTATAAGAAAGAGAAGTTTTGGTAAATAAAATCATTATTTTTAATATAAATTTGAATATATATACATATTCATAAACTATATGCTGTAGAATGATCTAAATTCACCAACTAACACAAATAAATTCCTACCAAATAGATAGTATATAAACATTAATACACTAACACTGCAGACCCGCACTCTCAATCCCGATGTCTAAAGCACATAATTTACATAATAGCATTGAAACCATCTATAGATTCATATAAATAAATATAAAATAATTTCATTAATAAAATAAAATTATGCATTACTTATATTATGATTACCTTTTAGGTTTAGGGATTTATATTATAAATAACAAACAAAAACTAACACAACCCATGTCTTTTTCACCAAATGGAAATTTATTCACACCATATAAGAAGCTAATTAATCTCTAATAATTCTTTGACATCCCCCAAAAATATCAAAAAAATAAATTATATTATAAATATAATGTGTGATACATTTCTCAATAACCTAGGGAAATGGAGGCATAAGAAGGGATAAGATAAAAACTATCAGCAATAGAAAATATACATTTGTGTAAATAATGGAATGAATAAATATGATCTTAGACCTACTGATCTTTCTCCAAGGTAATATCATGTTATATGGAAGAATATATAAAAATACTAAAACATTATTGTCTCTTGATACCAACTAATTTATCAATGGGATATATAGTTACAGGCTCCACCCATCACTTTTTATGTCCAATGCATTAATTATATGAGAAAATTAATAAGCCATACACAATCATCTTGTACAATAATCATCTATATTGGAATAAGAACATAAGAAACAAAAAAAAATTCCTTAGTTTAATAAAAGGTATAGAATCAACATTAATTATCTAGATAAATAATTTAGATGGTTAAAAAAATACATAATCATCTATCTTAACTCATCAACAAACATCTGTATCAAAATAGAAAATATATGCATTTTCAATAGTTCCTAAATCTATAAATGCAATAGCTTTCTATTTAATCATACCTCATACTAAAACCATATTCAGTAATGGCATAACATTAATTAAATAATTTCCTCAATCTATTGATGTATGGAATCTAGATGAACACCCTTTAATCAAAGGAATGTAAAATAGGGTATTTATAAAGGGAATGAATTGGATGAAATGTTTTTCTTATAAATAATGATGATTTCGCAAGACAAAAGCTTTAAAAATAATTCTTCTCAGAGAGAAATAAATTTCATATTCCATCCATTAGAAGAAGTTATATTTTTTCTAAAGAAAACATCCCCAATGTATCAAAAGAAACTCGTAAGGATATTATCATAGATAAAAAATATACTTACAAAATATTTCTTATCATGGTATCACAAATGAAGCGATCAAGATTCTAATTTTTTGATCCTTTGTGTTAAATACCCCAAATAAAAAAATATATACTTCTATTAAATAATATATCATATTATATAAATCCCATAAGCTATAATAATTGACAAAATGATATATAAAATTAAATCTAAAATGTAAAATATATTTGAGAAAACACTTGTAACAATAGTGTTAAATACAAGATTACATGTCACTATAAAATTTTATAATTAAGAACATGAAGTAAAATATTTTTGAAAAACTTAATTTAGAAAGAATCCCTACCAATGGATACATGAAAATTACATTAAGTTTTCTAAATTAAATATAAATCAAATGATAAAACATTTTATTATGAATGGAAACTTTTTAATAACTAATAATCACATTTGTTTAAAATTACCATTTTAAAAAGAGTAATAAAAATTTTTTTATTAAAAAATAACTTTCCTAAAGAGGATTTTAAAATCCCACATAATAAAATATTAGACTAGTAAGTCCAATCATTGAAAATAAAAGTTCAATTTAAAGTATTTTAAATAGAGTAATGGAGATTTGAGATATCAATATCCCTTATGGGAAAAATACTTCATAAAGCATGATATATTTGAAAAGGGATTTTTTGGTTAACATTTATACAATGATAGAATACCATATAATAAAATCCAATGGAATATTGTACCCAAATTATATGAAATAAGTTCGAGATAAAAATTATAACTCAATAAATGAAAAATGAGTTACCAAAAATTCTTAGGAGTAGGGTAACACTTTAGAAACAATAAATTTCAATTAAATAAATTGATTTGGATTATTATATTACATTTATTACAAGGAAATAAAGTATATAACATTCATGGAATATTAAATAAACAGAATAGTATACATAGTAGACATGGTGCCTAACTTTTCACATGTCTCAAAGAATCATACTTGAGACCAAGAAAACTCTTACTGCAAGTACTGAATTTCCAAAACAAACCTTAAACAATTGTATAAAATACATATATATATTAATAACATAATTAATAACCATAATAATATCATTTTTATTTATAACTGTCATATATATTAATTCTATATGAATTCTATTTCGTTTTTTTACTAATTTTCCAACATTAGGTGTTTATTGTCTGATTGTTTGTACTAGTTGTATAAAAATAGTATTGATTTCGATTATTGATAGAAATTTCATTATTAAAATATAATTAAAGGTAATATAATTTATGTTTCATAATATATATAAATTTATAAATTTATTCCCTATATGTTTTGTTAATAAACCATGAAGATGAAATCAGCGTTAATCATGCTTCGGTGATTCTTGATGAAGAAAATTAGTTTTATTAATTAATGTGTTTAACAATATAGTTACCACTAAAAACCAAAAATAATAATTATTTAAACATTTATATCTTATTATACTATTAATTAATTACCAATATTTATTCTTGTTACAAATCCATAGCATTGTTCACATAGCTTGTTAAACATACCCAAATATGAACGTCACATTATTACTAGATAATTATGTGATCGTTTAGTTGTAACATAATTATACTATAAGAATAATGATCTTATTTAGTTGTTATTATTGGGTTCTATCATAATTTTATATAATAATAATATGGATATTACAAGTACAATGATATTTCATGGTATGAAGAAATCAATTTTCATTTTTTCAATACTCTTTTGGACAGTTGAATTGTCCACAATTGATTATTACTCCAATTGTTAACAGGTTGTCCATTTTTTCTAAATAACTTTAATTATTTCATAGATATCATATTTATCCATTAAATAAATTATCATTACAATACATTTAAGGTAGTGATGAAAATAAAAAATAAAATCATTCATTCCATGAAGGAGGTTGTCCATACATACCTAGGGATGATTATTTCATTTTCCTTGGAATAAGGGGAGAGATTAAATTGTTTTACATTTATTAATAAAACATATCTCATAAATTTAATACTTATATATTAAATTCACTATTAAGATCATTTTTTTAAGTTTTTTGAGGAAAATGAACCGTGTTGCGTCATGGAGGTGGTTTCCTAGACAACGCATGAATGACAGTATCATTTTAATTAATAGAAGAGGTAAATATGGATAATGATTACACAATAATTATAAAAAAATACTAATGATATGGATATTATCATTTTAATATGGTTTAAAAAAATTTGGAATAATAATTACACATAATGAAAAAGAAATTGTAAAGGGATGGTAAGAAATTCATACCTCACTCCATGACTTATATAATTTTAAAATGGATTTAAGCCTTTAAGGGATGTTATTTTAGGAGAAAAAATACCTATTTAATGTGGATATAAATTTTTATGTGATTAATAAGAAGATTTTGGGATTAACTAATTGTTCTGTGGTGTAAGGGGATGTGATGAGGAGAGTGCCCCTTTTAAAAGAGAAATGAGATGGAATTTTTTTTAATACCAAAAATGTTTCAATAATGGGAATAAACTCTCAAGAAAAGTGGATAAAAATTATAGAACTAATGTAGATTTAAAGTTAAAAGTTATATATAGGACTCAACCACCCATTCCCACACATGTTTTAAACATGTCTTCAAATCATTACCATTCGATTGTTTTTACTTTAACCATTTTAACTTATCCTCTAAACCCAAAAATAAAAAAGGCCCTTATTATAAAATTGGGACATACTAATATAAAATTTTGTATCCTTTGTATTTTATTCATTTCGTAAAAAGTTATTAAACTTTATTTCAAAATAATATATGTATAATGTATTAAAAATAATTTTTTGAATAAATCAATTTTTTTTCAAAAATGTAAAATATTGGTATGTTATTTCACGACCTGTCCCAATGGGGCCCACACCGCGACTCCCCAAGCTCACCTCCAATAGGCCAGGGGATGGTGACTAGCACCGAGTAGGTATATTACTAACATGGGAGGAATTACCTAAATACCTGTACAAACGCACACATCTCCAATCCCAAAAATGATGAAGTGTAAAAGAAAACAATAAGGAACAAAATGCATGCATACAACTAAACCCAACCAACAGAGTACGATGGAAAGAAAAGTACTAAAAGTAAACTGGTCCAGAATACAAGCCCACCGAAACAAGAGTCTGAAAATGCAAGGTCTAACCTGTAAACACAAAATGGTACTGGGACTGCTACTTGTAGTTGTATGAGCACCTTGGCCTGTAAGGAACTCAGAAATCTCGGTCATGTCCTGGTCCACCATGGACTCTGTCAAAAGGTTGCTCGTCTACACAAGACACGACACGTACGAGGAAAGACCATGCAGGGGTGTGTATAACAATACTTAGTAGAGGACCCCAAAAAACCACAAACATTACACAAAGAAATGGTACAATCAGCTATGCATAGTATATGTATACAGAATATATAGCAAGAGAAAAAAAAAATCAGATATACTCAAAACCCAGACTCAAAGTTTAGAGACAAGTCACACAACTACATACCCCCACTAGGGATTCAGTTTGAAGATTCCAAGAAGTACTTGTTCCTGGAGAACGCATTCCATGAGTCTGGTATCTCTGATGATGTCCGTCCGAGAAGTATTGTTCGTCGGGAAATGTCACGATAGGTAAATACACTCATTACGGGAGACACACTCCAGAGTGGGAAAATCATGGTAGATATCACTCATTATGGGAGACACACTCATGAGTGGGAAATATTGTGATACACAGATGAGGATCACTCCCAGGGCCATGGTGGATACCGCGACTCATCCGGAATTCACCTGCTAGGTAGAGGATCGACGCCCGGGAGAGTTGGTCACGTCGATGCCAAACTCTACCTAGGGTCAAGAATGGATAGAGGATCTTGATCCGGGCCCCTCGGATGGATTCCTGACTCTATCACAGAAATTCTTACTGAAGGGATCATACTCCTGTAAAAGGAAATGATGCTTGGACTTTAGGGGAATGAGAAGAATGGTCACTAATCCAAACAAAATATATCCAAGATATGGTGAACAAGAGGACCATGTCGTTTTCCAAAAAAGTACACGGTGTGTAGAAAAGTTACACACCATGTTGTCTGACCCCGGGTAATGCTCGTGTGCAACGGCTCATGTTGTAAGGTTGGTTGTGTAGAAAATCTGAGTACATGGTGTGTAGTACGGTGTACACCCTATGTCCGAGTGACTGGGGATGGCCCCGTGTACACTAGCCATGTGCCTATACACGGTCATCAATATGTGTACTCCAACCCGTGTAATCGGTACACGGGTTGGCCGGCATTACTGGCCTCGTCTAGCCATGTGATGGAGTACAAGGTCGTGTACTTCGTCCCGTGTCTGTGTACCTGCTAGATACACGCCGAGCTCCACATAGCCGCCTCTTCCATGTTGTACACGTCGTGTCGCCTGAAGCCGTGTATACCAACCTGCGTTCGTGTACTTCCCAAAATACACACCGAGCTTCGGGGAAAGTTGAACATGCCATGTGACTAGGGCCACACGTCGTGTGATTCCTCTATGGCCCCTAAACCTTAGTTGCCACTACCAGTACTACACGGTGTTTTCTTCGGAAGTACACGCCTTGTATTCTGGAAATTTCCTGAAACGCGAACCTCCACCGTCGCACCTCCGGTGATGCTTCATTCATCAATTAGGTCGTCTGATCACCACGAAACTCCAAGGTTTTGGTCACCTAGACCCCACGAAGCTGATTTCATTGTTTTTGGACCTCTAATAAGCTCCAAAAACATGAAATGACCCATCTGCGCGAAGAACGCTCGAAGAACAGCCCTTCCCGATCTGGTCTGATTCGTCATCCGCTATCGTCATCTCACCTTCGCAAGGTTGTTGGGGTGTCGATTCTTCAATTTGGGATTTTTGAGTCACATAATTAATGTTAAATGATTCATTGTTCATCGCCCCGTGAAGAATATGAAGAACGCATGAGAAGAAAAATGGGGAAGGAAAACCAATCAAACAAAAAGAGGAACAAACCCCTATCTTCATTCGTCGCAGAATTGATCTGATCCCATTAATAGGATTAAATGGAGTAGAAAATCAACAAAATCAACATGGATTAATTTCCCCCATAATCATCCCAAAGAAAACCCTCTTGCAAGAACGTATGAATCTGCAGATCAACTTGTTTGTGGTTGGTCCGCGATCGTCATTTAAATCAAAAGCGGGGAATAGAAAAATAAAATAACAAACCCCAACCTTTAAGGAAGGATCAATTGTTGATGAATGTGTCATGCTGCTGATATCTTCAAGATCCTTAAACGTTGTTGGCATAGAAATTCACAGCTTCAATCCCTCATCATTCGTTTCTGAGAGTTTTCTCCAGAGTTTCCTCTCAATGTTTTTCCAATGATCGATGTTCGATTATCCCTATAAAAAGGGAAATATGATTGGAATCCATTATGTTGTGGAATTGATGATTCCAACATGCCTTTATTGACTCATTAAGACATGACATAATTGTTAAGGAAATAGTTTTCCCATCGCTGCGCTGCAACGGATGTTTCCATAAAAATAAAATAAACATTTAGAAATTTATTTTATTTTTATTTTACTAAAAACATCTAAAAATTAACTTATTCCCTCAACTTGTGTTGGTTGGGGATAGTCCCATTCTTAGGTAAATTCATCATCCCAGATGCAATGGTTCCCTCAAATCGTCAATCTGGGCATCCGTTTGGAAACTGCCACAACCACACACAAGTGTCAACTCACTTAATTTAAAAAAAGTTCGAACCACCATTCAGGGATCACCGGGCCTCGGAATGATGTGTCGTCTCTGCACCTAGTCTTAGAATTATTCCATATAATATTCAAAAATAATACACGTAAAATTAGAGTCATTACATTCTCCCCACCTTGGGGATTTACATCCCCGAAAATCCAAAACAAAGGCTACTAAAAAAGATGTGGGTATTGGGCACGGATCTGGGCCTCCCATGCTCATGTGCTCTCCTACAAATTCTCGTGCTTCCACTGAATGCGCACCAAGGGAATTGATCGCCCACGAAAGATCCTCTTCTAACAATCCTCAATCTCCACTGGGTACTCAGCAAAGGTCACACCATCCTCGATGTCCAGCTCTCCCCAGTCGATGAAGTGTGATGGTTCATGCACGTACCGCCTCAGTTGCGACACGTGGAAGACATCATGTACCCAATACAACTATGGCGGTAGAGCTAGGAGGTATTCCACCTCGCCAACTCTGCATAGTATCTGGAAAGGTCCGATGAACCTCGGAGATAGCTTGTCGCCTCGGCCAAATCTCTATAACCCTCATCAAGGTCGGACCTGAAGAAAGACGTTGTCTCCCTCTTAGAACTCTAGAGGTCTACGTCATCTGTCAGCATAAGACTTATGCTGGCTCTGTGCAGTCTTCATCTGCTCTAGGATGACCTGCACCTTCTTGGTGGTAGCTCGCACCATCTCTAGACCCATGAGTGCTGACTCTCCGGGGTCGGTCCAGCAAAGCGGTGACCGGCAGGGTCTCTCACACAAGGCCTAGAATGGTACCACACAAATGGTGGAGTGGTATCTATTGTTGTACGCAAACCCCACCAGTATTCAGTGGTCCTCCCAACTACGACCAAAGTCCAATACACAGCCCTGCAACATATCCTCCAGAACCTGAATGGTTCTCTCTGTCTAACCATCTTTTTGGGGATGAAATGTTGTGATTAAGCATATCTGAGTCCCAAAATCCTCCTACAATCCCTTACAAAAACGGGATGTAAAGAAGGCATATCGGTTTGAGACTATCGTCGAGGGGAATCCATGAAGCCGACATATCTCTTACACGTAGAGGTGTTGCAAGCTCTCTACGGATCTATGATCCCTGATATCTAGAAAGTGGGCTGACTTGGTGAGTCATTCAACGATCACCCATATTGAATCATACCCCTTGGACGTCCGTGGTGATCATATCATGAAGTCCATCGATATCCCATCCCACTTCTACTCTGTAACTTCCAAGGGGTGAGCTAATACTGTTGGAACCTAGTGTTTGGCCTTCACCTGCTGGCATGTAAGGAATCAAGAAATGAACTCTGCTACTGCCTTCTTCGAGCCTGACCACCAGAACTTTTCTCAGATATCCTGGTACATCTTTGCCACTTCAGGATGTACTCTCAAAGGGGATGTATGAAACTCCCTCAGGGCCTCCTCCTCCAACGCCATCGGTACAACAGGGCATCCTCTGAAAACAAGTACGTGCTACCCACCTTGTGAATATCCATCAAGAGCATGTCCTCTGGATAACTAAGCACGTAAAGCCACACATTCAACATCTCCTAGCTGCACCTCCCTAACCCCCTGGAAGAGTGGACGGACGACAACCATCGACTGTACGTAAGTTGTATCCTCTCCATCCACAAAGGATAACTGCAACGCACCTAACTGCTCTATCCCCTCACTCAACAGTTGTGAGATCGACCTCCGGCTAAGAGCATCTGCCACCTTGTTCCCCTTACTAGGAGTGTAGATGATCTCAAAATCATAGTCCTAGAGAAACTCCAGCCTACCCCTATGCCTCATATTCAGATCCTTCAATGAAAATATGTACTTGAGGCTATTGTGGTCAGAGTATATGATAAACCGCTCAACCATAAGGTAGTGTCACCACATCTTCAATGCAAAGACTACCGCTTCCAACTTGAGATCATTGGTTTCATAGTTCTTCACATGATGCCCAAGCTGGCATGAACCATAAGAAATCACCGCCTATATCTACATCAATACATAGCCTAGCCCAATCCCTAATGTGTCGCAAAAAACTATATATTCGACTCCCTCCTCTGGCAATCTCAAGACTGGGGCGCTTGTCAAACTCAGTCTCAACTGCTCAAAAGCCTGCTGGCACTTCTCCATCCACATAAAGGGTTTCCCCTTCCTTGTCAGGGATTTCATTGGTGCTGATATCCGGGAGAAATCAGGAATGAATATTCGGTAATATCCTACCAACCCAGGGAAGCTCCACACCTCCGTCATGCTCCGAGGTGGGTCACATGCTAACAAGGCCTCCACCTTGGCTGGGTATATAGCTAATCCATTTTCAGAGATAAAATGTACCAGAAAGTGGACCTCCTAAATCCATAACTGGCACTTTGAGAGATTCCCATAAAGCTGGTGCTCCCGAAGTACTTGTAGAACCATCTGCAGGTGTCTCGCATGCTCCTCTTCTGACGTTGAGTACACAAGGATGTCATCGATGAAGACCACTATGAACCGGTCCAAGTACGGCTAGAAGATCTGGTTCATCAGTCCCATGAACAGTAAATGGGAATTCATTATGCCGAAAGGCATCACCAAGTACTCATAATGACCGTAGCTACATCTGAAAGTCGTCTTCAGTATATCTTTGTCCCGCACTCATAGCTGGTGATAGCCTGATCGAAGGTCCACCTTCGAGAACCACTGTGACCATCTTATCTGATCAAAGAGGTCATCTGTCATTAGCAGTGGATACTTGTTCTTCACCGTCACCTGGTTCAGGCACCGGTAATCCACGCACAACCATAGACTCCCGTCTGCCTTCTTGGAAAACAAGACTTGGGCCGCCCATGGTAAAACGCTGGGTCTCACAAAACCCTTTCTATGAAAATTCTCCAACTGCACCCTCAGCTCATGAAGTTCTGCGGGAGAAATCCAAAATGATGATGAGGAAATCAGTGTCGTCCTGAGGTGTAAGCTGATGCAGATGTTGATTTCCTAGCAGGGAGGTAATCTTAGAATAACTTCAGAAAAGACGTCCTCATACTCCAGCACTACTGCTAGGAACTGGGAGCTCACAACATCCACTCCTATGAGGGAAAGGCTAGTCAACTCATGAGTGATTGGCTATACCCTCCTATGTATAATTGACGCACGCCTGTCGTAGGTCGTGGCAAAACAATTATTTCCTAAGTCAAAATGTAGTAATGTGGTTGACCTAGGATGTCTCCCAAAGAGGAGTGCACACAAAATGGGTTGTCACTTTAAAACGGGGGTAAAAATGTTGTGAACGGAAATTTGAAATTCAAATGATTGAAAAACAATGAAATTTAAAAGGGTGATTAGGACGGGGTCGGTTTCCTAATTATATTGCTATCCTTTTTCAATTTAATTCAAACCTCTTCTTCTTAGTTGATTAAAGTGAGTTTCCACAATCGTTTCCTCTCACTTCCTTGGTGAAATTATTATTGTGAGAGAAAACCTTACCAAGATCTTGGTTTGGTCAACTCTCCTTCCATGTGTAAAATAGTTGTATTGAATATCCTTAATTGAAATGGGCAATTCCCGATCGGGTTCTATTTATCCCAAACAATCAAGAACATTCACTACACCTTTTACACGTACTGACGATCGTCGAGTACTTCACCACTAATTCCTGGTTTATTCCATCGTATATAAACCAGAAATTAGTGGAGGGAGATATTGATTATTTTACCAAGGCAAAAATAAATAACGGAATTAATATTCAAGAACGATCGAACTTGATAATAAAATCTGCTATAATAAATTTAAAACAACTTTGAAGAAGAAAGAAATTTATTCAATTGCGTCCAAGAACTCAAGCATTACAATGTAGAAAACCAACCCTTCCCCAATCACTCCAAAAGTTTACCCCACCATGGTAAGGGTAATAGAGTTGAATGGGGAAGAATAAGGCATTACAAAACTATGAAAAAGAAAATAAATAAAAAATAAAACCGAAAAAATCTTCTTCTTGGTGTCCCGGAAGGAATGGGGTGGAGAATGGATGCCTTGAGAGGGTGGAGCTCTCCTCCTTTTATAGCCAGAATGTTTCCCCCGAATGTAGACGCGTTTATCCCCATTAAATGACATATTCACGCGTTAAGCCCTTCATGAATGTTGTTCACAATTCCCTTTTCCGTGTCTCCTAAAACTTACAGCGGATTTGGACAAGTATTCCGAGAGTTATGGCCGTTTTACTATGAGAATTTATTCTGTCTAGTCAGACTCTCCAAAACGAAATCCTCCGGATTAGGGTGCTTTAATGACCCAATAAACGGCCAATTAACTCGGTTCTTCCTTCATAAAAGATGCTCCAAAACTCCTTGTGCGTCCACCCACCGAAGTTCACTAGCTTTGGGCCCACAGTGGATGAGTTATGGATCCCACATCAAAACTATGCAGAACTGAAAACAGTTTTCTTGAGCCAACTTGTGAGCTTCTTTTGAGCTTCCATATGGCCGATTCAGATTTTGGTCCAAATATATTAAATGAATCCCTGGATGCGTAGAATCTGGAAAAGAAATAATATTTCAATTTGGATCAGTGTAGATAATGTTATGGCCAAACTACCGAAATAATGTAAAACTGTTAAAAATCCAAAATGGCCAATTTTTACTATTCAACTCAAAATAACACCATTATCAAAAAAATGAAACAATTCATCTCAGAGGAACAATTTTGTGGGTTTAAAACAATGATATTCAATATAAATTAATTGAAAATATTTGCTCTATCAATTCCCCCACACTTATCACTTGGACTCCTGGACAAGTAAAAAATCAAATCAAATCAAATCCAAAACACATATCAATGAGATCAATCAAATCAATTTCAATAAACCAAAAGATATCATGCCTCATCAAAAAATATTATTTCAAGTTCTCCATTTAAGATTTTAATATATTTCCACTTCATTTCTTATCTCATGCACACGAAACACCTACCTCACATGAATTTTCTCTCATCTCACAAATGTAAAGGCTGAACAAAGCTTTTCTCATCCAAACACACACAAGAGTCACCATAGGTTTGATAAATTCCTACTTCTCCACCCGATGTGAGTCAAGGACATGTGTTTCTCATGAGGAATTTTCTGGGTTGTTCTGTGGCTTCCGGTTGGTAGGATTTAGATGTTAAAAGTTCTTAGGCCGAAGAAGGAAGGCTTGGCTCTTATTGAAGCAAAATTGCAAGATTCTAGTTTCCACTCAAATATGGTCTCCTTCACTTCCCCTTTGTTGAAAATAGGCTTCATCATAATTCAATCAGCTCAGAAGCAAACATTTCAATCTTTTCAAACATAATTTTTTTTTAAAGCTCCAGATAGGCACAACTTAATTTTTACATTGGAAGCTCCAGAAAGACACAACTTCTCTTGTCATAAAAGCTCCAGAAAAGGCACAGCTTTCAACAGAATAATTTTTCAGCATCACACTCATCTCTTCCACAATTTATTTTCCACCTAAAGTATAACAAAATGAGGTATTACACCACAAGACATCTTCCCCCACACTTAAGTTCAACTAGATCATGCAATTTTACTTCAAGAGCAGGTATGATAGCGAAAATTGGCTTGTAATGTGGCTAACCTAACAGGTAATTCATGGCTACTAGGGGCTACAATGAAGGATAAATGTAAATGTGGGCCATAATGAAAAGGATTATTTTGAAAAGGGGGCTTCAAACAAAATAAATGCCTCAATCATTTAAAACACACGTACCCCAAACCCTCAAGTTTTGAAAGGAATAAATCAAATTCTGGTTAAAGCAAGCATGGTCTGGTTCTCTCAAGAAATGAGGTGAATGAAAATAATATGACAAAAATGGTTCAGAAGCCTCACAAGAAAGTTATTTCAAAGATATAGACAGTGAAATATGGCATGAGATTCAAAAATCAGTGTACTTTTCATGAAATTCCAAAAAAATGAACTTGAAACAAATTCATTTCAGCATTCATTTAAGCTCGGTTTCATGAAATAGATTGGTTCACTCATTGACATGGGTTTTAAAAATTGTATTGATAATAATTTCAGCTCAAAAGTTTCAAAAACACACCAAAAATTGAAAAATAAACACACAAAAATTTGAAAACACGCATTTTTTTATTTTTTATTTTTGAAAACAAACATCAAATAAAAATCCTATACTACAAAGGTTCCCTACCCCACACTTAACTGATGCAGTTTCCTCGATGCATTCAAGTGTATTTAACATATATGTAGATTTCTGATAGAATCACAACAGCTAAGTAAGTATAAAAGAGAGGTACAACCTGACTTATTGGAAATGCAACGTTGATTTTGGATCCTAAGTGTTGCTCTTTGAAAACCTAATAAAAAGTAAAAACATAACATAAGAAATATATCAAACGAAATGAAAATAGAAATAGGATGAGAAAAGAAGGAAATATCTTGGTTTAATCCCCTAAGTGGGCCCTGGGTTTTGATTGCCTCTAGAGGGGCAGTTCTAATAAGTTATCCCCAATCTGAAGGTGGATGAGGTTTCTTTGATTTGAACCACCATATGTGGATCTTCCCAGCTTTCATTTCATTGTTCTTGTTGAGGAGGACTCCATAGATAGAGTACACCAGATCCACCCCCTTCTCAATGTGGTACACCGTGCATGGTGGGGGTAGGATGAAGTACAGAGCCTCCTCCTTCTTGGGTTCCGCATGAACAACATCATCTTTACTCTCCAGTGGTTGATGAAGGTATGATACATCTGGGAAAAAATCAAAGGGAATGTCAGAGTTTAATTCTATTTGAAAAAAATTAAAGCATGAAGAATCAATATCAAATTCTTCCCTTTCAAAGTAAGTATCTTGTGTCTCATTTTCCACCATAAAATCCACTTTGATCTTCTCTTGTACTCCCTCCATTAAATGTTCAATAGGTTTGGGGAGCTCTAGATGTTTCTCTTCAGATGCATATTCTCCCTCCAAGCAAATACAAGTGTTGGATGAATCTGAAAAATTAAAACAAGGGGAGGTAATACTCAATTTAGTTTCAACAAAATCAAAAGATAATGAGTTTATAAAAAGATTGAATCCCTAATCTTGTTTGGATTCAATTGGTTCTTCAATGGGAGGTGCTTCTTGAAGTTGAATTTCCCTAGATAGAGGTAGGCAGTCAGACTCCTCTATCTTCTCTTCAAATTTCACTGATTTGTTGGTTTCTTCCTTCAATGTTGTTGAATCATCTACATTATGAGGAATAGTTGGCTCAAGAAGTTCCTCACACTCATTCCATAAGTTATCCAGATCTTTTTGATCTCCCATATGTATTTCAATTGTTAAATCTTCTTCATCAATCTCATCCAACATTGATTGAGATGGGTTCAATGGATCTTCTTTTAATTTCATCAATGCTTCCATGGGTTCTTCAACTTGAAGGATTTGTGGGGATACTTCTTCCATCGATTTTTCTGGTTCTGGTTCATGTTCGGACTCCATTTTTTGTTGATCCTGTGATGCATGTACTTGTTCCAAAATCCACTGTATTGAGGCCTCTAGGTTTTGAACTGTTTGACTAATTCTTTCAAATTGGGATTCAATATCTTTGTGAACTTCTTCTTCTTGGTGTTGTACTTTGATTATGTCTTGATAAAATTCCGGAAAATACTCCCGAAGTTCAATTAATTCTCTGGCCAATCCCTCCAACACTGGGTATTCGAGGTTCTCTTTAAGGTTTTCAATGAGATCCTTGAATTCATCCTAGGTTACGATTTGGATTCGAGCTCCCCGAATTTTTTTAGCCAAGAAAGAAACTTTATACTCTATAGACCAAGGTGATTCAATAATTGTCTCTCTCACTGGTGGGTAATTGTTCCATGAATTAAAGAAATAATCATTTGAAAACAACATGGATAATGTTTTTTTAATTGAAAAAGTCAAATATTTACAATTAGTTTGTGGCACTACCTCCCCGGAAACGACGCCAAGTTTGACGCACGCCTGTCATAGGGCGTGGAAAAACAATTATTTCCTAAGTTAAAATGTAGTAATGTGGTTGACCTAGGATGTCTCTCGAAGAGGAGTGCACACAAAATGGGTTGTCACTTTAAAACAGGGGTAAAAATGTTGTGAACGGAAATTTGAAATTCAAATGATTGAAAAACAATGAAATTTAAAAGGGTGATTAGTTCGGGGTCGGTTTCCTAATTATAATTCTATCCTTGTTCAATTTAATTCAAACCTCTTCTTCTTAGTTGATTAAAGTGAGTTTCCACAATCGTTTCCTCTCACTTCCTTGGTGAAATTATTATTGTGAGAGAAAACCTAACCAAGATCTTGGTTTGGTCAACTCTTCTTCCATGTGTAAAATAGTTGTATTGAATATCCTTAATTGAAATGGGCAATTCCCGATCGGGTTCTGTTTATCCCAAACAATCAAGAACATTCACTACACCTTTTATACGTACTGACGATCGTCGAGTACTTCACCACTAATTCCTGTTTTATTCCATCGTATATAAACCAGAAATTAGTGGAGGGAGATATTGATTATTTTACCAAGGAAAAAATAAATAACGGAATTAATATTCAAGAACGATCGAACATGATAATAAAATCCTCTATAATAAATTTAAAACAACTTTGAAGAAGAAAGAAATTTATTCAATTGCGTCCAAGAACTCAAGCATTACAATGTAGAAAACCAACCCTTCCCCAATCACTCCAAAAGTTTACCGCACCATGGTAAGGGTAATCAAGTTGAATGGGTAAGAAGAATGCATTACAAAACTATGAAAAAGAAAATAAATAAAAAATAAGACAGAAAAGATCTTCTTCTTGGTGTCCCGGAAGGAATGGGGTGGAGAATGGATGTCTTGAGAGGGTGGAGCTCTCCTCCTTTTATAGCCAGAATGTTTCCCCCGAATGTCTACGAGTTTTACCCCCATTAAATGACATCTTCACGCATTGATCCCTTCATGAATGTTGTTCATAATTCCCATTTCCGTGTCTCCTCAAAATTCCATTGGATTTGGACATGTATTCCGAGAGTTATGGCCGTTTTACTATGATCATTTATTCTGTCCAGTCAGACTCTCCAAAATGAAATCCTCCGGATTAGAGTGCTTTAATGAACCAATAAATGGACAAGTCACTCAGTTCTTTCCTTCATAAAAGATGCTCCAAAACCCCTTGTGCGTCCACCCACAGAATTTCACTAGCTTTGGGCCCAGAGTGGATATGTTATGGATCCCACATCAAAACTATGCATAACTGAAAACAGTTTTCTTGAGCCAACTTGTGAGCTTCTTTTGAGCTTCGATATGGCCGATTCAGATTTTGGTCCAAATATATTAAATGAATCCCTGGATGTGTAGAATATGTAAAAGAAAGAATTTTTCAATTTGGATCAGTGTAGTTAATGTTATGGCCAAACTACTGAAATAATGTAAAACTGTTAAAAATCCAAAATGGCCAATTTTTACTATTCAGCTCAAAATAACACCATTATCAAAAAAATGAAACAACTCATCTTAGAGGAACAATTTTGTGGGTTTAAAACAATGATATTCAATATAAATTAATTGAAAATATTTTCTCTATCATATAATCCCATACTGCGCTTCCTCGGTTTCCCTTTCTCCGACAAAGGAAAACCTCATTCCATCACAGTGGACACACCACACTCTTTGCATAAAACAGTCTATTTGGGCATGGACCAAGCATAACCAATCCATACCAAGAATGATGTCGTAAGGCATGGACGCTACCACCAAGAGGTTGCAATTGAAACTCTCACCTCCAAGGTTAAGATCACATTGTCTAAAAAGGTGTGTGATCATCGAGTCTCCTCCTATAGGTGTCTCCAAGTGTAAGGATCCAGTCAACGTTTCTACTGGAATCTTGAGGTTTCATACAAGAAATGTGGCTATAAAGGAATGATTGAAACCTGTGTATATAAGTACCGCAGCTATGGTAGAAAAGACATAGACCATACCTCGAATCATCTCTGCAGCCCCTGGGTTGTATGCCTTGACCACATGCAGCTGTCCCCGTCCATGCCCCCCAGCTCTCTAAGCTTGGTGCGGAACTCATGGGGGTGGTGGTGGAAGTAAGTCAAAGAGTCTGCCACCACCCATGGCTCTCCCTACTCCTTTGCCACGTCCGATGCCCAGCGGGTCTGTCTGCTCCACTCTCTATATCTGCCTTGATGGTCCATCCACCGCTTCCATGTAAGCAGCTCAATGGGTCGGGCAATCTCTAGTGAGATTTCCCCTACCATTGCACGCATAACATCGCTTCTCCGTAGGCTGACTCGATCCAGCCTGAGATCCCTTGACTGTTAATCCCCTGTCTTGGGTCCTCCTATGATCCTTCCCACATCAAGATACCTATGCTTGATGTCAACTCCCTACTGTCGGTGTCTCTGTACCTGTCTTTCTGCTGCTAACTGTCTTCGGCTATCTCTGCTCCGCCAAGAAGCTCTCGATCACCAAGTCTCGCTCGAGCACTCCAGCATAAGTCGAATTTCATAGAGGCATGAAACTAGATCGAATGTCTCATCGTAGAGCCCACTCAAAGGTCTGAGCTCTGAAGTACTGATCCCTAACCATATCCATTGTGTACTGGGCGAGGTTGGTGAACCTCGACGAATAGTCAGCTACCATCAAACTACCCAGTTGGAGCTGAAGAAGCTCCTAGATGCACACCTCTCTCAGTGTAACTATAGAGAACTCCTCCTGGAAGAGTCACTCAAACTCCATACATGAAAGAGTCTCCTCTTCATGAGTCTGTGTGGTCAGACTCCACCATCATCCCGTCGAGTCCTCAAGAAGGCTCGCCCCTAGGGTCACCATCTGGTTTGTAGGTGTCCTCACTAGATGAAAAACTCCAGTCACCACCTCAAGCCAGTCCTCAGCCGATTGAGGTTGGGGCTCGCCTTGGAACCCGAGGGGTCTCTATCTCTATAACTAATAGAGCATGCTCATCCTATGATCCTTGTCGGTTGGTACTATAGGCACTGCTGGCCGCTCCACTAGTGGTGGCATGGTAGGGGCACCACCTGGTGGCAACGCCTGGGGAACTGGTCCCTGTATCGAAGCCTTTTCACTGATGGGGTCATCCTCATGATCATGCTGTTGAATCCTAGAGGGTATACATCATAGAGGCATCCTGTAATGAAACAAGATGTACCATAGTAAATGAGTATATCCGAATAGTTGAAAAAAAGGACATAGAAAACAAAACCCATTCATATATGATACATGTATCATTATTTTACTTCCCCATAACTATTGTTTTCATTTACCAAGTCGAAAAGTAGGTTATCAGAGTCCTGGTGTATGAATATGTCGACCGCCACACCAACACTGGAGTCTCTAGCCTGAAATACGAACTCCAAACACTAAACACTGTTGCACCAAACCAAATCTCACATACTCATGGTCCTAAGGTATAACCGACCACTGCTGATACCACTCTGTCATGACCCGTCCTAGTGGGGCCCACACTGCGACTCCCCAAGCCCGCCTCCAATAGGCCAGGGGCTGGTGACTAGCACCGAGTAGGTATATTACTAACATGGGAGGCATTGCATAAGTACCTGTACAAATGAACAAATCTCCAAGCCCACAAATGATGAAGGGTAAAAGAAAACACTAAGGAACAAAATTAAATCATACAACTATACCCAACCAACAGAGTACGATGAAAAGAAAAGTAATGAAAGTAAACTAGGTCAGAATACAAACCCACCAAAACAAGAGTCTGAAAACTACATGGTCCAACGTGTAAACACAAAAAGGTACTGGGACTACTTCTTGTATCCGTAAGAGCACCTCGGCCTATAGGGAACTCAAAAATCTTGATCCTGTACTGGTCTTCCCTGGACTCTGTCAAAAGGTTGCTCGTCTTCAAAAGACATGACACGTGAGGGCAAAGCCCGTGCAGGGGTGAGTATAACAATACTCAATAGAGGACTCTGAAAAACCACAAGAAATACAAAAAGTAAAGGTACAGTCAGTTATGCACAGTATATGTCTACAAAACATATATCAAGAGAAAAACATATCAAATATACTCAAAACCCAGACCTGTATTTTATAGAAAAGTCACACAACCGCATACCCCTACTAGGGATTCAGTTCGAATATTCCACAAAGTACTCATTCCGCGAGAACATACTCCACGAGTCTGGTAGCTCTGATGAAGTCCATCTGAGAACTACTGTTCATTGGTAAATGTCACAAGAGGTAGATACACTCATTATGGGAGACACACTCCTGAGTGGGAAAATCATGCAAGATCGCACTCATTATGGGAGACACACTCATGAAGGGGAAAGATCATGATACATAGATGAGGATCACTGCTAGGGACATGGGGGATACTACGACTCAACCGGAATTCACCTGCTAGGTATAGGATCGATGTCCGGTGGAGTTGGTCACATCAATGCAGAACTCTCCCTAGGGTCAAGAATGGATAGAGGATCTCGATCTGGGCCTCTCAGATGGATGCCTAACTCTATCACAGAATGTTCTGCTGAAGGGATCATTCTCTTGTAAAAGGAAACAATACGTGACCTTTAGGGGAACAAGAAGAAGGGACACTAACCCAAACAAAATATTTCTATGATGCGGTGAACAAAAGGACCATTTTGTTTTCCAAAAAGTACACGGCATGTAGAAAAGTTACACGCCATTTTGTCTGACTGTAGGTACAACCCGTGTGAAATGGCCCATATTGTAAGGCTGGTCTTGTAGAAAAACTAAGTACACTGCATGCAGTACGGTGTACATGCCATGTCCGAGTGACAGGGGTTGGCTCTGTGTAAGCTAGCCATGTGCCCGTACACGGTCATCAATCTGTGTACTCCAACCAGTGTAATCGGTACATGGGGTGTCCCGTGTTACTAGCATCATCTATCCATGTGATGGAGTACACAGTCGTGTACTCTATCTCGTGTCTCTATAGCCCTTGGATACATGCTGAGTTCTACGTAGCCGCCTCTGCCATGTTTTACACGTCGTGTCACCTGAATTCGTGTAGTTCAACCTGTGTCCGTGTACATCCCAAAGTACATTCCGAGCATTGGGGAAAGTCTAACACACCATGTGACCAGGGTCGCACGCCATGTGATTCCTCTCTGACCCCCAAAACCCTATCCGTCGCCGCCATCACTACACGGAGTGTTCTTCAGAAGTACACGCCGTGTATTCTGGAAATTTCCAGAAACGTAGACCTCCACCGTCGTTCCTCCGGTGATGCTCCATTCACTGATTCGGCCATCCAATCACCATGAAACTCCAAGGTTTTGGTCACCTCGACACCATAAAGATGATTCCATTGTTTTGAGTAATCCTATAGGCTCCGAAAACATGCAATGATCCATCCTTGCGAAGAACGCTCGAAGAACGGACCTTCCCGATCCGGTCGGATTCGTCATCCACTATCGTCGTCACACCTTCGCAAGGTCGTTGGGGTGTCGATTCTTCAATTTTGGATCGTTGCGTCATAGAACGGATGTGCAATGGTCCATTTTTTGTCTCCCCATGAATAATGCAAAGAACACGTGAGAAGAAAATGGGGGAAGGAAACCCAATCAGACAAAAAGAGGAACGAACCTCCACTGTCGTTCTCCATGGAATTCATCTGCTCCATTTAGTAGGTTTAAATGGATCAGAAAATCCAAAAAATCAACATGGATTAATTTTCTCCATAATCATCCCAAAGAAAACCATCATGCAAGAACGTATGTATCCACAGATCAACTTCTTTGTTTTTTATCCGCATTCATAATTTAAATCAAAAGTGGGGAAATAAAAATTAAATAACAAACCCCTGCCTTTAAGAAAGGAGCGATTGATGATGAAGGTGTTGCACTGCTTCCTTCGTCGAGATCCTTAAACGTTGTTGGCGTAGTAATTCACATCTTTGATCCTTCGTCGTTCGTTGCCGAGAGTTTTCTCCATAGTTTCGTCCCAATTTTCACCAACAATCGACGTTTGATTTTCCCAATAAAAAGGGAAATGTGATTAGAATCCATTATGCTACAGCATTAATGAGTCCAACATTCCTTTCTTGAGTCATTAAGACAAGACATAATTATTAAGGAAACAATTGTCCCATCGTCGCGCTACAGCAGATGTTTCCATAAAAATAAAATAAACATTTAGAAATTTATTTTATTTTTATTTTACCAAAAACATCTGAAAATTGACTTCTTCCCTCAACCTGCGCCGGTCGGGGTTTGGCCCATTCTTAGGTAAATTCGTCATCCCAGACACAACAGTGCCCTCATATCATCAATCCAGGCATCCGTTTGGAAACATCCACAACCGCGCACAAATGTCGACTCACATAATTTAAAAAAAGTTCGAACCACCATTCTGGAATCACCGGGCCTCAGAATGATGTGCTCTCTCTGCACCTGGTCTCGTAGTAATTCCATAAAATATTCAAAAATAATATATAAAAATTTTGATTCATTACATGTTAATTAAAAAGGAATTTTTAAAATTATAATGAAACTTATTAAATACCTATTTGGTGTTATAAAATTAATTCATGGATTTAAAATTCATAATTATATACTAATATTGTCTTAGAAGTCATTTTATTGTTAAAAATGATATTTTTCACAATTCATCATTAAGTAAATATATTTTAAAAAATACCAAAATATAATCTTAAGAAAATATTATTATTCTAAATACAAAAATGATTTTCATTTTATAAAATTAAAATTTTAAATTTCAGAAATTAACATTCAGATAAAAATTGAGATATAATGAGAAAATATTTTATAGAAAAATGAAATTTTTATATGCTAACTATTCTTATTATTATTTTTTATAATTTTCCAAATAAATTTGTATTAACCAATTAATCGTATCAGATGTATTTTATCATCATTAATCATAATTTAATTAAATAGATATTTGTATATTATACAAAAGGAATTTTTATAAAAATTCATTTTTAAGAATAAAATTATTTTTTACATAAATTCCATTCATACCAACGGTTTCCATTATTTTATTTCAATATATATATTAAAAATTGTTTACTCTTATTAATTATATCTAATTTAATGAAATAGTTTTAATGGTTATACATAGATATATTGTGGTTGTGTTTGAGTTTAGTGTTGTGTGAGGAGAAATATATTAAACATGTTGACTTATTTAAAGGTATTTATATATTAAAATATTTGGGTATTATACACTCGACAATTAAATAAATTACATCCTTATAATTTAAATTATTACTCATTAAATAAAATTGGTGATGGTATTATTAACATTTTCATCATTCAACATGTAATAACTAATATAACATCTACCATACTCTCTTATGCCATACCAAGTTACTTATCTTCCTTCAAAAAACAATAAATAATCATACAACCGTATCTTGAATTTTTTATATACCCTAATTAGATATTCTCCATAACCTACTTTTTATAAACCCATTGAGTATAAAATACATTAAACCACCTCAAAAACAAATAGCCTTCTATAAATAAACAGAATCGTAAACCCACAAATAGTATGATATCAAACACCAACCAATATAAACCGAACTCAAAAAAATGTGATGAAATTAAAAAAATATCAAGAATCAATTAACAAACCCAATTTTAGTAATATTTTCTAACATAATTTTTAAATATCAACCAACCCTATATTATCTCACCATCAAAAATATACTAAACCTAAGAGTTTGGCATTCCTAAATCATGTGTTCTTAAATATTTAACACCAAAAATATAACCATATAATAAAATAAGTTTTTGATATTACTAGAATTATTACATATATCTTTCCAAACATTTAAATTAGTATCACTGAAGAAAAATACTTATATATCTCTCATAATCCTCATAAAGTTTAGTATATACTACAATATAATTGATAAAAAATAATCATAAATCATGATTTTATTTTTATTTAGATATCAATGTAACTACCTTTGGTGAGACAGGGAAACTCACCTTTTTCCATCATAACAAGCATTTACTAAAATTCTCAATAATTAAATCACACCCTAGTATCCAATTATAATAAATAGTGGTTTCTAGATACACACCTTTCTCAAATTCATTTTTCTGATCATATTTCAAAAAAATAAAAAATAAAAAATAGTTAGGATGTCATCAAAAATATGAATATGAAATCATTAATCTAGATATTTCTTCCTTTATTACCCATTTGTTCTTAAAATATGATACTTTTATTTCAACATATGACTATATTTGTTAAATCCTTCATTATCTATGGTTATTTACTTATTAGGTTATCCAACCTAATTAGATAACATAATACAAAAATATTACCTAATGGTTTATTAGGTAGAATATTAATAAATCATATAATATCCCTTGGGAGTTTCAAACATGGTGTGTTAGTTCATACTCTTTGGCGTGCACTAGGTGACGATCAACTTAATACCCAATTAAATATTTTCAAGGTCATTACCCCAAAGTACATCTACGCTAGAAACTACATCTACTTGTATTATCCAGATATGTATGTGATTTCTAGGATAAACACATAATATATATTATACCACAACATTATGATGTTATCATATACATAGAATTATCTCTTAGGCTCGTCCCTAGGTTTTTCAATAAACATACCTTATCCTAGTCCCCAAAAAATCAATATTTCATCAACTGACCTAAAGGGTTATCTATTCCTTTGAAATTATAATCAATTTTAACTAATCAACCCTTAAATTATCCTTAACCGAAATATTGACCTCTTAAGTTTTCTAAACCCTAATCTGATGCCAATTGTGAATCATGGATGTCACTCCTCAGAATTTTAATATTTGACTTTCTTTAAATGAGGAAATGTGTCTAATAGCTTTCTCCATATGTAACATTGAAATAAAAAACTACGATACTTTTTTACAGTTAAAATTTAATTTTTAATTTATTAAAAATGAATATATGTAACCACATTATGATATATTTATAGAGATAAATTAAACTTGACTTTCATTATGAATAAAATTCAATTAATATAAATAATATGATCATTTTATGATTAGAAATATTTTTTTTAAATATTTCCATTATATACTATATATATTTATATTTAGAGAAACATGTGATTAATAATGAAAAAATATATTTAATATGAATAGATTTCTACTAATTTAATTAGAAAATAATATGAAATGTGAAAAATAATGGTTAATATTTTAATAAATCTATTTTCCTATAAATACATTTTTTCATTATATCTCATGTTTGAATTTAAAATTTTAATTTCTAAAAGTGTAATAAAAATTTTAAACAATTAAAATTATATTTGGATTCATCATATAATTTTTTTTATTATGATGGATTTTTTGGATTTTTTTAAAATAATTATTTTTAGAAGAACAGTTCAAAATGTCCTTTTTACTAATAATAAAGATTTTATAAAATTGTTAGTATATAATTATAAAATGAAAATTCACGAAAAAAAATTTAATACTAAATATATATTTTATAATTTAATTTATATTATTCAAAAAATCAAATTTACAAACCCATATTTGATATTTTAGAACGTAAGTAGTATTTTCTCAAATAGTGTTTTTAATACATTATACATTCTTATTTTAAAATTAATTTTAATAAATTTTATTAGTTGAATAAAATTAAATGGATTTAAAATTTAGAATCATTATTTCCATATTATTTGATTAGGACCATTTCATTTTTTTTGCACAAAGAATAAATTTTCATAAGTAAAAACTAGTTACCATGGTAAAAGATAAAATGAATAAAGTAAAAAATTCATGTGGTAATGGGATTGAAATGTGAAAAAAAAATTAAATAATTGGGTTAATGTGGTTTTAATTTAACTTATCTCTTTTAAAATCTATTTTATCTCAATTTTTGATCCACATGACATTCTTACCATGTTCTCCATTTATATTAAGTACAAATATTTAAAACAATTCATTCTCACAACTAACAAAAGGGCTCTTTAACCACCCCTTGAATGCCCTACTAAAAATTAAATTCCCTCATAGAACCCTATCTTTGTTTAACTTTTAATATAATTTCCCTATTTTTAACTTTTGGTCATGAGTGATTTTCTTATGCCATCTATTTTCATGGGATCTTCTAAATAAATATCAAAATCTTCAACATTGTTAATAATATTTACTTTAATTATTTATTTTCATACATTATTTTACAATTATAATTTCAAAATAACTATGTTATTAAATAAATATTTTTTATATAATGAATGGTTTTTTCTGTGGTAATAATAATTAGTCACATTTTTTCCTTTTCTATAAAGAAAAATGAAATTATTATTCGTCAATTGTGTATATTACCGTCTCCATGATGAAATGTATTTCATTTTACATTACCACCTTATGATTTTCTTATAAAATGGTAATTCAATAAATAATCAAAATATTTATATATTTATTATTATTATTGAAAATAATACATGTTTCTCCTTCCTCTCATTTTATGAAAATGAAATAACCATCCATGTATGCGTACGAATTATCGATGCCATGAAACAATGTATTCAATTTTACATTACTTATTTTCATGGATGGATTTAAGGATGGTATTAAAGAATAAGTATGCTTTTAATAATCTCATTAGTTTCTTTATATGTCAAATTATAGATCATATCAATGATATGATCAATAAACGATCATTTTTATTTTATTCATTTAAAATGAATATACTAACAGGGAAATGATATCTTATTTCTATGTAAGGACTTAATATATATTATATCTACATTATAATTATTTAAAATTATGATATATTGCACTATTGTTGAGTCAAAAGTTCTCTTTTGACTTTTATATCTTGTTTTGGAAATCACAAATGTCTTTTACTATGCTGATCGTACTGACCATGTTTATCATACAGATCATTCTGATCATACTGACCATGCGGATCATACTGACCATGTTTATCATATTGATCATGTTTAACGTACTGACCATGTTTATTGTATTGATCATGCTAATCTTACTGAACATGTTTATCATATTGACCATGCTGATCGTACTGACCATGTTTATCGTATAGACTATAGTTTTCATACTCACTCTAGAAATTGTATTGACCCTGTTAATCGTACTGAGTTTTATGAATCATACTTAGTTTGTATCGTATCAATACATTACACTAAGTAATACTTATAGTACTCATACTTTACTTTCATTACATGCTTGTTTTGGTCCTTTATCAAAAACACATGTTTCATATTAATCGTACTCATGTTTATCATCTTTATATATCTTTTGTTTTAACCAAAACGATGTCGTGGAGTTAGTTATAAACTAATCAAAACGATGTCATTTTTTCTGTTTCAATATGACCGTTATAATGTCAGGTCTCCAAGTCCCTCTGAGTTTTCCAACGAAATATGACCATTGGAGGAAATATGACCGTTGGAACCTAAGGCCTATAAATAGGAGGTCATCTAAAGCCAAGAAATATAACTTTGGAACAATGTGTGAGACTTTTCTTATATCAAGTTCTAGAGAGAGACGCTGTGACTTCTCTCCTACTTCATGCGAAAGCCTTGAGATTACAAAACTTGAACGGATCATTATTAGTTTTTTTATTTCTATAAGTGATTTGTTTTTCTTTGTGTGACCGATCAAGTGATAATGATCGAGGGCTGTTGGGGATAGGCAGACGGTGCTACCGATCATCGGATTGAGGGCTTTCAAGTGATTGAAAGAGAGAGGTGCGGATTACCTTCAAAATCGAGGGATTTCGGGGATATCAAGACATGATCATCGTATCAAGGGCTTGTGGGGATATCAAGACAGACGTATCGATCATCATATCGAGGGCTTACCAAGGTGGTGGTAAGACAGACCTGTTATCCTAGGTGAAAGGATAACCATTCTCTTTGGGTCAAAATAATTGTAATACTTTTACATTTCCCGTGATATTGGTTTTAAGAAAGGGAATTGTATTGTTTTCCTTTCTTCATTCCATATTCATTTGTAATTGTTTCAATTAAAACTATACTGTTACATATTGTATCGATTGATTCTATACGCTTTATGGTAGAATCCTTCACTATTGTATTACTCTGTTTATTGTGTTCATCTTGAATACAATTGCTTTACTTTTCTTATATTATTACATCATATCATACCTTTATTTTCAATACAATTGTGGTTTTTTGTTCTTATTGTTAATTTTATTAGTTTAAGACCATTTAAACTAATTTCTTAAGTGTTTAAACACAAAGTTTTTAAACCTACAATTCACCCCCCCCCCCTCTTGTATTGTTCCATCTAATATACATATACATCTACATATTTGATCCAAAAATTGGTATCATAGGAGGTTTATGAAATAATTATACTCACATATATGTTTTTCTTGATCATGTTTTCATTGTTATATATTTTTCTTGCTTAGTTCCTTGACTCTGAACTTTTGTTTTTAACAAGTTCTTTTGTAGAAAGATTTTTAAGGATGACAGGAATGAATATTAGGTCAATTGACAATATAAATCCTTCCAGACCACCTATATTTGATGGGAACAACTATGAGTTTTGGAGAGATTGAATGAAGAAATTTTTTAACAATATTGGTGTAGCCAATTTTATTATGCTTACTGCATGTTACAAAATTCTTGACAAAGAAGTCCGTACTTTCACTAGTCAAGAGAAGAAAAAATGTCAACTGAATTACATGGTACACAATACTTTTCTATGTTTTATGACCAGGAATATATATAGCTAGATATCATCTTGTGAAGCAGCCAACTGTATTTGGAAGAAATTGGAAGTCACACATTTTGATACATCCAAGGTTATAGAAAAAATAAGAGAAATGCTTCGAGCAGAGTATCATGGATTTCTTCTTCCTTATATAGAGCCTCTATGTAAAGTGCAACAAAGATTTATGAAAATTGTCAATAGTTTACAATCTATGGCCAAAAAAGGTATTGGTTATGAAGCTCTTGTTGAGAAAATTATTTATATAATACCGAACGAATGGGAGTCAAAAAGGATAGCTATTGATGAAAACATAAAAGTTTCCCAAATTACACTTGATGAACTATTTTGAACTCTTCTACAGAACGAGACAAGAATGAAGAGAGATGTGGATTTCAATAAGAAGAAAAATGGAAATGTAAGTGTATCTTTTAGTACTATGTCTAAAGATAAAACACCTGAAAGGATAACAATATCCAAAGCTAAGAAAGTTTTTATGTCTGATTCAAGTGATTGTGATCTGTCAGATAATGAGTTATCCAATCTTCCTTGAAGGATGAAAAAGATTATGGGAAAGAAATACTTCCAACACATATTCAAAAAGAAAGATAGGAATGATAAGAAAGATTCAGAGGTAACTTGTTATGAATGTAAGAAATTAGTTCATATAAGACCTAATTGTTCTTTACTGAAGTGAAAAGATAGAAATGAGAAACATTCAGAAAGAAATAAGAAAAAGTATTAAAAGACAAAGATGAAGAAAGTCTTGAAGGAAAATGATACTTGGAGTGTAAGTGGTAGCAATTCATCAGATAATTCTTCAGAATATGAATCCTCAGGACAAAGGAATGTTGGACTTATATCCAGATTACCAATTGAAGATCATTTTCTCATGGCTAAGGTACACAATGCTGAAGCTATTACAAATGTTTCTTTGAATGCGAATTATACTAATAATATGTATTATGAATCTTCAGATGATTCTTCATCATCAAAAGATAATACATTACCTTTTTTTGAAGAAGTACATAGGTTTCCTAAATTACTTGAGAATGAAAATTCTAAACTCAAGAAAAATATTGATAAATCAAATTCTAGATTTTTTATTTTAACTAAACAAGTATTAGATCTTTCTAAGGATCTTGATACGAAAACTTCTGATTTTGAAAGTATTTTAAAACCCCTTGAGAAAGTCAAATCTGATAAGGATAAACTTTCTAAGGATCCTGAAAATGTAATTTCTAAGAAAAATGTTTTAGATCCTAAATCTAGTTCAAAATAAAATGTTTTGGAGGATAAAAACTTAGTTTTAAAATTAAAGTCAGAAATTTTTTCCTTAAAAAAATGTTTGTCAAACTTTACTCATGGAAAGCAAAACTTTGAAAAAATGTATTCTCAAATTAGACCTTTGAGGAATCATTATGGTATTGGTTATACTCATTTTAAACCAATTTTTAGTAATAACTATTTTGTTCCTCAAAATACTCATTTTTTCTCTAAGTGTTAATGTGGTGGACACTGGAAAAGAGCTTGTTCTCTTAATAGAATCAAGTCTTTAGGATTTCATAAAGCCCATTTTGCAAAACAAATGTGGATTCCTAAAATTCTTTTATCTAAACTTTCTGGATCCAAACAAGTTTGGATTCCGAAAAGCTAATTGTTTATTTTTCAGGAAAATAAGAAGTGTACAAAAAAACATTTCGTACATGGATAGTGGTTGTTCTCAACACATGACGGGAAACAAAGATTCCTTTGAAAATAGCATCAAAACAAAAGGTGGAAAGGTTACCTTCGGAGATAATTCTCAAAGAAAAAATTGTTGGAATTGGTAATATTGTATTTCTTGGAGAAGTTATTATTTAAAATGTTTTTTTGTTAAAGATATTAAGCACAATATCATCAGCATAAGTCAATAATGTGATGAATGTTACCTTGTGAATTTTAGAAATGACAAATGTCTAGTTCACAATTCCAATGATGAGTTCATTATATCTGCCCACGGGCAAGAGAATGTATACACTATTAACTTAGAAGACCTTAGAAGCCAAAATTTGCGCTACTAAAGTGCAATAGAAGACCAATCATGGCTATGAAATAGAAGACTAGGACACTGTAACCTAAGAAACCTTTGTAAACATTCATTGGAAAGTCTTATAAAGGGACTACCAGATCTTAGATATGATTCTTCAAAAGTCTGTGATCCTTGTCAATTTGGCAAGCAACATAAAACTAGCTTTAAATCAATTAATGAAGTTTCAACTTCTGATGCATTACGTCTAGTGAATATGGATCTTTTTGGTCCTTAACAAACAGGGATCATTGGAGTAAAATACTATATATTTGTCTTAGTTGATGACTTTACTAGATTTACATGGGTCTATTTTCTAACAAAGAAATATGAATTCTTTTTCTATTTCAAAACATTTAGAGCCCAAGTTAAAAATGAGAAAAACCTATAACTGATAACTATTAATAGTGATCATGGTGGTGAATTTCAAAATTCTGATTTTGAAACCTTTTGTAGTAAGAAAGGTATTACTCATAATTTCTCAGCTCCAAGAACTACTAAGAAAAATGGTGTTGTTGTGAGAATAAATTGTATTCTTCAAGAAATGACAAGAACCATGTTGAGTGAATACTCAGTTGCTAAGCACTTTTGGGCTGAAGCTGTAAGTACTGCTTCTTATACTATAAATCGTGTTTTAACCAGATCTTTTCTTAATAAAACACCTTATGAATTGTGGACTGGCCAAAAACCTAAAGTTTCATACTTCAATGTTTTTGGGTGAAAAGTATTCATTTTGAATACTAAAGAGAATCTTCACAAACCTGCACCAAAATCTGATGAAGGAATCTTTCTAGGCTATTCTACAACTTCTAAGACTTATAGAGTTTTCAATAAAAACACTTGTACTATTGAAGAAATAGTACATATTAAATTTGATGAAACCAACCCTTTTGTTTTCAACCAACCCAAACCTACATCCTCGGATGTGTTTTCTATAGATGTTTATCAACCTCTGATAGAAGATTCTTCTGTTAAGGAAAATGTTTAAAAAAGAGTTCATGAAACTTTTACCCCAGAAGAATTTCTACCATATGTTGATGAACAGGTTTTACAAAACCCAAATAAATGGTTTCTTATGAATCATCCTAATGATAATATCATTGGTGATGTAAATCAACCTATAAGGACAAGAAATTCCTTAAGAAATGAAATAGAACATCTTGCCTTTCTTTCTCAATTCGAACCTAAAAGCCCAAGTGAGGCCTTAGGTGATGAAGATTCGATTATACCAATGCAAGATGAACTAAATGAATTTGAAAGGAATCAAGTCTAGACTTTAGTGGAAAGACCTAAAGAAACAACTGTAATTGGTGTAAAGTGGGTTTTCAGAAACAATTGTGATGAAAATGGAATCATTGTAAGAAATAAATCAAGACTTGTTGTTAAGGGCTATAATCAACAAGATGGAATAGACTATGAAGAAACATATGATCCTATATCTAGACTTGAATCTATTCGTATTCTATTAGCCTTTGCAGCATACTTCAATTTCAAAATATTTCAAATGGATGTTAAATGTGCTTTTCTAAATGGTTTTGTTCAAGAATAAGTTTTATTTCGAACAACCCCCGGGATTTCTTAACTCAAAACATCCTAATAATGTTTTTAAACATACCAAAGCTCTATATGGCCTTAAACAAGCCCCTAGAGAATGGTATGATAGACTTACAAGATTTATTTTACAAAACAATTATACAAAAGGTACAGTAGATCCAACTCTTTTTATAAAAATGGAAAATAAATTTTTTTGATTGTTCAAATTTATGTTGATGACATAATATTTGGATCAACTCAGCAATATTTAACTGATTCTTTTGCTAACTAAATGAAATCTGAGTTTTAAATGAGTATGATGGGTGAGTTAACATTCTTTTTAGCTTTTGAAATTTCACAAAAAACCAGAAGAAACATATATATCTCAACATAAGTATATAAAAGATTTACTCAAAAAGTATGGTTACGACAAGACTAAAAGTATTAGCACTCTAATTGGTACCTCAAATACACTTGACCTGGATGAAACTAGAAAACCAGTAGATCAAACAATTTTTAGAGGTATGATAGGAATTTTGTTATACTTCATATCCAATCGACTAGAATTAATGTTTTCCATATGCTTATGTGAAAGATACTAATCTAATCAAAAAGAGTCTCATTTAAAAGCCGTGAAGAGAATATTTCGGTATTTAAGAGGCACTCTGGATTTATGACTTTTTTACTCCTCTGAAAATGATTTTGTTTTAAAAATATTTTCATATGCTAACTTTGGTGGTTGTAGAATGGATAGAAAGAGTACATCTGGGACATGTCATTTCTTAGGAGATTCCTTGGTTTCTTGGTCTTGCAAGAAACAACACTCAGTAGCACTTTCCACTGCCAAAGCTGAATATGTAGCAGTTGAAAGTTGTTGTGCTCAAGTGTTGTGGATGCAACACACACTCACTGACTATGGATTGAGTTTTTCCAAAACTCAAATTATTTGTGATAAAACTAGTTCCATAGCTCTTATTATGAACCCATAACATCACTCTCAGGAAAAACACATATATTTTTGGCATCACTTTCTTAGAGATAAAACACAAAAAGGAGATATTATTTTACAATTCATCGGAACTCAAGAATAACTTGCTGAAATTTTTACAAAAACATTACCTTCCAAAATATTTGAGTTTATAAAACAGAAGCTAGTAATGATTACATTAAAATAATAATTCATATCTAATTAATGTTTTAAACTTCTCCTTAAATTAAAAAACTCCTCTTAGAAAGTGGGAGAACATTTTTTTACTTATTGTGTTTCCTATTTTATTATTATCTTTATTTGTTTATTCTCTTGGTTTGTTATTCTGTCTATCATATTGACTGTTTAGTTATTGTTTTTATTTTTGTTGGCTGTCTTGTTTTCCTGATTGCTATATTCATGATTGTTTTCCATCGGCACGTCAGTTCATGGAAACAATATTGTTTTCCATTGCCACTTTAGTCTATGGTAACATGATTGTTTTCCATCAGCACTTCAGTTCATGGTAACAAGATTATTTTCCATCGGCACGTCAGTCTATGGTAACATAATTTTTTTTCCATCGGCACGTAAGTTCATGGTAACAAGATTTTTTTCCATCATAACCTCAGTTCATGGTAACAAGATTGTTTTCCATCGGCACATCAGTTCATGGTAACAAGACTGTTTTCCATCAGCACGCCAGTTCATGGTAACATGATTGTTTTCTATCGGCACTTCAGTTCGTGGTAACATGATTGTTTTCCATTTACATGTCAGTTCATGGTAACAAGATTGTTTTCCATCGGCACCTCAGTCTATGGTAACATGATTTTTTTCAATCGGCACGTCAGTTCATGGTAACATGATTGTTTTCCATTGGCACATCAATTCATGGTAACATGCTTGTTTTCCATCAGTATGTCAGTTCATGGTAACAAATTTGTTTTCCATCGGTACGTTAGTCAATGGTAATGAATTTTTTTTCCATTATCATGACAATTGATCGTATTCTTTCTCTTCATAAACTTGTGTTTTCTTTCACTTTTATTCCTATTTAAACCAAAAATTACCTTACGATCTCTGGCATGTAAATTTTTTTTAAAAAAATTAATTCTATCAGTTGATTTATTTTCTTCTAATATCGGTCGTAGAAGACCAACGGTCATTATTTTGTCACCTATAAATAGACCCCCCCCCCTCCCCAAACCCACACCAGTTTTTCAAATTTTTTGGTAAAGCTCAGCCTCCCTGTTTTAAGACTCTGTATGATCTTCCATCGGCTTCACCTATATGTCTCAGTCATCTGCAAACACTGCTGCTAAAATGTCTTCCAAGATTTTTTTAGAAAAAGACTTTTTCAAAGAAAGGTTAGTTTCTCGGGATTTTTTTGATTCGTATGATTCTACAATCAAAAGAATTATTTTGTTTCAAGGCTGGGAGAATTTGTGTATTAAAAACCCAGTATCTCAAGATCTGGTCCTTATTGATGAAGTCAGTCAGTTCTATAAAACTGTGTCATTTGAAAAAAACATGACTATCAATTTTGTTGTGTACGATAGAAAGATATCAATGTCTGTGAAGCAAGAATCCCACATTCTAAGTGTTCCAGTAGAAGGTGATTCTTATTGTCCTTCTCATAAAATAACAAAGGAAGTTGGTATGTTTAACAAGGAAAGTGTTGAAAAGTCATTGTTTCTTATAAATGAAGAAAAGAGGAAAGTGGCTCATCTTTCTCCAGATAATAGATTTGTGGTACTCTAGATGCAGGTTCTCTTATCCCAAGGAAAGGGGATAGAGAAACTCTAAAATTTTATGATATCTGTATGCTTGACTATCTTGTCAACATGAGAAAAGTAAATCTCATGGGATACGTTTTTGAATCTATTAAGAATGTAAAGTCAGGGGCAATTAAGTCCCATTTAATCATGTATCCATCTATTCTTACAAAGTTCATTCTTGAGGGCATGAAGTTTTGAAATATTCCTTTGAAAGGAAAATTGAAAGAGCTAAATCCTTCCTGGATAAGTAAGAGTAAGTTGAAGAAGTTGAATGTATGTTTTGATTAGAATTCAAATCTCTTTGTTAAGGATTTAGAAGCTGAATCGACACAAAATCAATTAGCACCAATGCCAGTCAAAGACAATCCATCTGTTGGTGCTCCTCAAAAGTCATATCTGCAAACCAGTTCAAATCCAAAGAAGAAACCTAAGTATAGTAAGGAGGTGGTGGAAAAGTGGAGAAAAGAATGAAAACAGAGAGAGGAAGGTGATCTGAAGTTTGGTCTTGACCCAACTGAAGCCTTTGCTGAAAGGATAAGGGTTGAGGATACCCTTCAGGATGAAAATAAAAATAAGACTCTATTAAAAAGAAAAGCTCATGATTTTGATGTTTCAAAACTCATGAAAATGGTTGAGGATGCTAGTGATAAAGTAACTGAAGAAGTATATCAAGAACCCATCGTACATAGTCTTCCAGAGAAAGAGAAATGGAAACAAATGTTGGAAGAAATTCAGGAATTTGAAGAAGAGGAAAGAGATTTCCTTTTGGAATTCCTTCATAGCTCAAAGAAAAGTAGAGAAGAATCTGTTCAAAAACAGAGTGAAGGTATTCAACAAGCTCCTCATGCCCATCAAGCACCAGCTGAATCTTTTGAAACTCCAAAAATAATTCTTTCCCAAGGGAATCAACATCCTCAATATTCTCATACAAAAAAACAATCGTTATCAGTGAAAAAGTGGAAGAAGAAAGAAAGGGGATTGAAAAATTAAAAGGAAAACAGCCAGTTGTAGACCCAAGCTAATAAAATGAACTGGATTCATACAATGAGGATACTGATTCAGAACATACAATTTCTCTCAAAAGGAGTGATTACATTGTTCATGTTTTGAGAAGAATTGAGAAGACCATTCCTTACTTTCCCATGCTTGATGGGAAAATTGATTTCATTATTGACAATCAGAAAAAGAAGTTTGGCTCTGTAAGATAATAGAGAAAGAAAGTTTTGTCAGTTGAAGCTGATTTGAAAGTTCTATCTAAAAGTTCGGCTGCTCATAAGAAGGCTTGCAATAGAATGACTAAGTGGTCACACAAAACAAAGAGCTCGGTGAATAATAATGAAATGTAAATTGAATACTTAAGGAGGATTTCAAATGGTCTCGCTCTTTCTTTTAATAAGCTTATCAAAGAAACTATTGAAAGGCTTAATCAATTGCCAAATACCCATGGAGCTGATATTCCTTCAGTAAAAGAGTTGCAAGAAAGAATGATTTCTTTTTAGCTTGAGTTTTTGAAGGTTTCATCTTTCAAAGATGAATTAGTCTTGTTGAAGAAACAAAATTCCGTGTTATATAAAGACAACAAGAATATGAAAAATATAATTGATACTCTTAAAGAAGTAATCATATTCTAAGAAGAGACTATCAAGAATTAGGATCATCTTTTTGCCGACCAACAAGAGCTTCTCAGATCTCAGGGAGATTCTATATCTGAAGACAAGAAAGAAATAAAAAAGATGAAAGTCATTCTTCATGAGCTAATGAAGAAGGAAAAGGAAAGAGAAAAAAATGACTATTATATTTTTTTTCTTTTCATGAACTCTATAAACCTTTGTTATCATAAGGATATTTATGATACCTTTCCAATTGTCTTGTATTTATTTTTTTCTAACTCTTTCAGGAAACTAAATATTACCCCATTCTTTTTGTAAATCACAAAAGGGGAGAATGTTTTACAAAGGGAAATGTTTTTAACAAACACTTCTAAATCAAGAAAAATATACGAATACAATCCTTAAGAAAGTACATGCCTAAGGGGGAGTTAGTTGTATTCAATTTCTTATTCATAAAAGTTTCCAATAACTCAGGGGTAGATAAGTATTTATTTTTGTTTTTACTTTTTGTTTTGTGCTTTCCAAAAAGGGGGAGATTGTTGAGTCAAAAGTTCTCTTTTGACTTTTATATCTTGTTTTGGAAATCACAAATGTCTTTTACTGTGTTGATCGTACTGACCATGTTTATCGTACTGATCATGCTGATCATACTGACAATGCTGATCGTACTAACCATGTTTATCGTACTGATCATGCTGATCGTACTGACCATGTTTATCGTACAGATCATACTAATCGTATTGACCATGTTTATCATACTAACCATGCTGATCGTACTGACCATGTTTATCATACTGACTATAGTTATCGTACTGACTCTAGAAATTGTATTGACCCTGTTAATCATACTGAGTTTTATGAATCATACTCAGTTTGTATCGTATCAATACATTACACTAAGTAATACTTATAGTACTCATACTTTACATTCATTACTTTCTTGTTTTGGTCCATTATCAAAAACACATGTTTCATATTAATTGTACTCATTTTTATCATCTTCATATATCTTTTTTTTAACCAAAATGATGTCGTGGAGTTAGTTATAAACTAATCAAAATGATGTCATGTTTTCTGTTTCAATATGACCATTATAATGCCAAGTGTCCAAGTCCCTCTGAGTTTTCCAGAGAAATATGACCATTGGAGGAAATATGACTGTTGGAACCTGAGGCCTATAAATAGGAGTTCATTTAAAGCCAAGAAATATAACTTTGAAACAACATGTGAGACTTTTCTTATATCAATTTCTAGAGAGAGACGTTGTGACTTCCCTTCTGCTTCGTGTGAAATCCTTGAGATTACAAAACGTGAACGGATTATTCCTAGATTTTGTGTATTTATATAAGTGCTTTGTTTTTCTTTGTGCGACAGCTCATGTGATAACGATCGAGGGCTGCCGGGGATAGGCAGACGGTGCTAACGATCATCGTATCGAGGGCTTTCAAGTGATTGAAAGACACTGGTGCTGATTACCTACAAAATCGAGGGCTTGTGGGGATATCAAGACAGACGTACTGATCATCATATCGAGGGCTTATGGGGATAGCAAGACAGACATACCGATCATCGTATCTAGGGCCTACCAAGGTGTTGGTAAGACAAACCTGTTATCCTAGTTGAAAGGATAACCCTTCTCTTTGGGTCAAAATAATTGCAATACTTTTACATTTCCACTACTGTCTGTTTTAAGAAAGGGAACTGTATTGTTTTCCTTTCTTCATTCCACATTCATTTGTAATTGTTTCAATTACAATTATACTCTTACATATTGTATTGATTGATTCTATACGCTTTATGGTAGAATCCTTCACTATTGTATTACTCTGTTTTTTGTGTTCATCTTGAATACAATTGCTTTACTTTTCTTATAGTATTACATCATATCATACCTTTATTTTCAATACAATTGTGGTTGTTTTTTCGTGTTGTGAATTGTATTAGTTTAAGATCATTTAAACTAATTTCTTAAGTTTTTAAACACAATGTTTTTAAACCTACTATTCACCCCCCCCCCCACTTGTATTTTTCCATCTAATATACATCTACATCTACATATTCGATCCAATAACTATTAATCACAAAATAAGATCATTATTCTACATTAATAAATATATTACAACTAAATAACCAAATAATCTTCCATTAATCTAGGTATGTTCATGTTTTAATTATCTTAACTACCTGAAAGAACAATTCTATTAATTTATATCATAGGTGAATTTAAAGAAATACTTAATAGTCTAATATGGTATAAAAAAATTAAATAATTATTTTTTCTGGTTTTCTAAGGGTAAAATTATTATGAAAATTCATAATTTGGAAAACATATTTTGTTCATTAAGAATCACTAAAACATGATTATCGGATTATCGTCGATTTTATCCTCATAACATGTAACCAAAACTAGCATTGATTAAATTCATTGCCATATTAACTGTATTATAACATATATTATAGTATATTATATGGTATAATAGTGGTATAATTTGGGAAAATAAGATATTCCAACACCACTTTTATGAATCTAGTTTAAAGCGATAAAGACTAATTATTACCAATGTTAAAAATAGGTAAAAATAATATATATATATATATAATGATTATAAATTATGCATATAGACTATTATTTTTTTGAAAAAGAAAATAATATCTCTATTTAAGGAATATAATTTAATTATTTGGGACATTTGGTTCAATTGTAGATTGAATTTTGTTTTTGGTAAGTGTTTTCATCACAAATTACACACTCTTAGACATGTTTGGTATTATGCACCTAATATAATTTAGGTGGGGTATATCCTACCAGTTTTCAATATCATAGCCTAAATTTTATTTTAATAATTTTATTTTATGTTCAATTATAACCCTTATATTGCAATAGGTTTTGATTAAAATGTTACTTAGACAGTAAGGGTTTTCTGGGTCTCAATTCTGATTCTTTGAGATATGTTCCATATTATGCACCATGCTTCATTTTTATAGTGTTATAATAATATATTAACCCATAAATTTTATATGTTTATTTCATTTTAAGTCATCAGATATTCTAATCCAAATCATGTTCTTTCATTCATATGTGTTTTAACTCAAGTCTTACCCCAATCATAACATTTTTCAATATCTCAATTTTTACTTATTGATGTATGATCATTCACTTGAAATTATTTCATATAATATCGGTAAATTTGGACCTTTTATTGTATTATGTGATATTATCTAATTATATAAATTTTTATCACATAACCAAATTTTCAAATATTTCATTTTTCATGGAGTATTTTTCTTCTAAGTTATATTGAAAAAAAAAATATTCTTTCTTTTAGTCATAATGTTTTATCTTTAACTATTCTTTCCCATTAATATATTCCCTCACCATAATTTTTTATTTTGTAATATTTTATAATCCTATTTGGGAAAATCATTTTTTTAATACATATGACTTTTTTTACTTTTCTTACAACGTGAGATTTGAATAAAGGTGTTTTAAAATAATAAAAATTGTTTTCCCTTTCACTTTCATATGTTTTATCTTCCTCTAATAAATTCTCCCATATAAACTATTTTTATTTTCAAGGATCAATTATTAAAGATTATTTATAAATATAATGGTCTTAAAATTCTTTTAGTTGACCCTTTCAAAATTTACCTTTGAAAGTGTCATGTAAATATTTATTTTATGTCAATGTTAAAAATGTTTTCAAAAATATCTATCAAGTTTTCACTTCTATTTCAGTTATTATTTTCAAAATAATTTACCCCAATGGGATTTATTTTTCTTGATTTATCCTATAATATATATATATATATATATATATTATCATTTGGGGTGTTGAACTCATATTATAAAACAATTAAATTATTGATCCCTTCTTTTGTGATATTGTATAAACATCTTATTTTATGAGGGTGTTTTTATTTATGTCAAACCCCTTTTATGTTTACTTTGCTTCACTGGGTTTATGTTTGTTTTATACCATTAAATGCATTTTTTATGGGTTATGATAACGTTATCCATTTTAATTAAATTTTGGAAAGTATTGACATTCTTGGTGACTATTAACTGTTGACACTGGTGAAAGGTCTTGACAGAATATTTTTTATGTACAGTTTAATAAGTTCTATTAATATGATATCAATATTATTGATATCCATGTTTTTATTTATTTCCATTGATATATCATAATCTTAGTTTCAGTTGATTATGGAATTATTTAGATTGTTTATTCATATAATATTATGTATAAAATGATTATGGTTTAACATATTTAGTTATATGTTTCCATTACTAAGCATTTGTGCTCAAAAATATTTCATGTTTATATTCCCTAGGTTATAAAGAAAAATAATATTCATGACATGTTTATTTGGTTATCAAATGTGAAGTGATTTTTGGAAGATTTTGAAGTCTAGTTATAGATTAAGTAGTTTTATATATAGTGAATAAACTATCTTTTTGATATGAAGAAT
Organism: Viscum album; assembly: GCA_963277665.1. NCBI lineage: Eukaryota > Viridiplantae > Streptophyta > Magnoliopsida > Santalales > Viscaceae > Viscum > Viscum album. The sequence continues at coordinate 1,111,099,973 of OY728123.1, forward strand.
ATTAGATTTAATAGTTTATATCATTTCCTAATTCTATAAATCATCAAACCCAAAAAGATCATTAGGAAGTGAGATGTGAAATAATCATTATTGATTTTATAATTAATAATGTCAACATTAATTCTATTAAATTTGGTATTAAAGTGATTTTTTAAAGGGTCTATTTATGGTACCAAACTCAGGAGCATAGGATGGTAAGTCACAGCTAGTATCATAGGAGGGCTTAAAAATATATAGAGGTTACGATTCCTATTGAGGATAATGTTAATGGTTGATAATTTAGGGTTGTATATAATTTCAATGGTATAGATTACACTTTTGGATAGTATATAATTTAATGTTAAGGTGATAATTAACTTATTATGTAGGGATTGACAAATGATAATTTTATATAAAACACTATGGATAAGTATAAGTTAAATTTATATATATAGGATAACAATATAATATTTTTTTAGCTTATATATTGTGTGGTTCCCCTTGAAATTATATTCATGTCTAAAGGATACAATAGGATCCATGCTCTAATATCGATATTCCTTAGCGTAATAACTCCAAAAAAAGGTGTGTTGGGTATTAACTTAATTTTAAAATGGTTCACGAAAAAAGAGACCGAACTACACACCTGTTTTGAAAATATTAGGGAATATGATTTGGTTAGTTCACATTCTATTGATGAATTATTATAATGGAATTAAAAATATTTTGGTTTAATAACCAAATAATAAATTGACCATAGATAACATAGATTTAAATATAAAGATTAATATCTAAAGGTATAAAAAATCTTTCTCAGAAAAAGGATATATTGAACTTTTAGAGAATAGATTTCAATGGTTTTTGTCTTTATAATATATTAATAAATTCCAAAGTAATTTTAGGGATTAGGTTGACATGTATAAGAAGAAAAAATTTAAATTAACCTATTTTAAATTATTATTGATGTAGGTTTAACTAAATAAATTTCATACTAACATGATGATAATAGAAAATGGTTTTATGGTTGAATATCTTTTGTATTTTTTATTATGATAATTTCACCATATTTTTATTGTTTTTTCGCTCTTATTAACCCTTTTTTAATGCATCGAACTAGAAGGAACCATGGCTGTGAGGGGATATGTAGAGATTAACCTCAATAAACAACTTATTTAAATGAGATATGGAGTGAGAAACCTTGTGATTCTCATAAACCCACTATAACAAATTATGATTAAAAATGTAAAAAATTTATAAGTACCAAGGGAACAAAAGAAGATAAAGATGGTGTCTCATGAAAGATAAAGTGACAAGGTTAATGAAGGAATGAAGATTCAATTTCCAACATGTCGAAAATGTGGGAAGAAGCATGGGGTAATTTTCTTAAATGGATAGTTAAATGATATAGGTGAGGAGATGAAGTTCATTAGACTCGCAAGTGTAAGGGAAAGAGATAAGCTTCAAAAAAACCATTTCTTCAACTGTAATAGGGTTGGGAATTATGAGACTCAATGTAACAATCTAAGAACCAACAATGGAAATTGTCACTAACAACCATGTTAAAAAAAATTCTATAAAACAACTATTAATATAGTGTGTAGTGAATTTTCACTCAAGATTTTATAGTTTCATATGTCATGTATGTTTTCACAAACTAATTGATATTTATTATAAAAAAAATCTCTAGTGTTATGATTATCATATAAATAATTTTCAAGGTTTTTTAGAATTTATTCCTTAATTATATTGATATTAGTCCCATATTATAGTTTTATATGAGATTAGGAATAGGTTACATCCCTTTATAAAGAACTTAAAATAATTTTGATAGTAAAAAATTTCATTGAGCATCTCAAATAAACCTATGATTATCTTATGATATATGGATAACAATGAGTTCCCTATATTAATTAATCTGATCTTATCAGTAAAATTGCGAGAATTAAATTTATTTGGCTGGATTAACACAAAAAAAAATTAATAAAAGGATTCCTTTAGATAGTCCATGTGATTTTAATATCTAGCTCCATATAAAACACTAAAAAAACAAAAAAAATATGTACTATTAAGTTCAAGTAATTGAATTAGAGAGAATTAATATTATTGAACACATTAAGAAGTATTTATAGAAACAAAATAGAGGATACTTTTAGTATGAATGAAACTCAATTACTATAATTAAATTGACTAATACGATCATTTTATGCAAATAAATATATTTTTATAAATATTTTCCTTCTATTAGATATACAAGTCTAATTAGTGAATCTTCTTATTAATTCGGATAAAATATATTTGATTTGAGTAATTGGTTAATACTAATTTAATTATAAATTAGTAAAAAAAATTAATGAGAATGTTTTATATTATAAAAAATTTATTTTCTTATAAAAACATCTTTTAATTATACCACACATTTTTATATAAATTATAATTTTAGAAAATTTATAATTTGAATTAAAAAAGTATATTTTTATTCATTATGGTAATATTTACTTATGATTATTTTTTGGTATTTTTCTAAAAAAATGATTATTTGCCAAACAGAGTAAAATATCAATTTTACAAATAACATGGGTTTTATGACATTTTTAATATAAAAGTTTGAATTACAAATACATGAAACATTTTTATACAAAAAATTTGTATATTTTATATGAATTTATTATTTTAAAAATATTGGTTTTGATGTAGAGACACATATTAGATATTTTAGATAATAATTATTATTTTATAAAAAATAATAATACGTCATATATTTTTTATTTTACAATTTATATTTATCACAATTATAAATAGAGCCAAAAAATAAATTTTATATTTTAAATATATTAGTTAAAATTATATAATAAGGGCCATTGAATATCAATTCACATATGATAAATAACCATATGTAAAAATAAGTTACCATGGTAAAACACAAAATCAAAAAATTAATAATTTAAGGGCTAAAATCATTGAAACCAGATAAGAAAATGTCTAAAATTGACTATAAAAAGTTTTTATAAACCTTATCTCTCCTGTAACCCATTATTTATCAATTATGAATCCACTTTAGTTTTCTAACATGTGATCTCTTTAAATTAAGTTGCAATATTTATGAAAGAGTTTTTCTCACCACTTTTGAACGGGGCCTTGGAGCCGCTTTGGCAGTGGCGTAGTGGTAGGTGGTCAAGGGACATAATAATGGTGTTCAGTGAGGTCTGTGGTTTGATTCCAGGGAGCCCGATCATGATGTAATTTCTACCTCCCATGTACTCCTCATCTTTCTGGGTCCCCTGGTATCTCAACGGGTGGGAAGAAGGGTGCGCTTCAAGTAGCTGAAGGATTGTTGTGTCGAACCATCACTGAGCGAGGTGTTACCCCATGGGATGCTCTGTCATCTCCGTTAGAAATGTCTCCTTCCCAGATGAGGCTTCTCTGGATGTCCTCTTCCTGGAGAGGGGGGTTCCTGAGTGTGGAGGGTTTGAAAAGGCCACTCCTGAGAATCCCCTTTCCTTATTAATAAACAGGGCCTCAAACCATCCCTACAAGACCCCCCAAAAATCTATAATCCTCTTAAAACCCAACTTATTTTCCTTTTCCTAGTATCATTTTTATCTCTTTTTATATTTTTTCACAAGATATTATCAAATTCAATCATTTCCAAGGAACCTTCCAAGGAAATATCACTGTTCTCAAAGTCATTATTTTTTCATAAATATTTCATTACATTTTTATTTTAAAATTTTAATTTTTAAAATAATTATATAATGAAATAATTATTGGTAATATATTTATTTTTATTATGTATTCTAATAATCATTAATCACATTTTCCATTTCCAATTAACAAATATGAAATTGTCATTCATGTGTTTTGCAGACAACCTTTTCCATGAAACAATGTTTTTTACCTTTACTAACCACTAAAAGATGATAGTATAAAAGAGGAATTTAATAAATAATTATTATATTTATATCATTTTTATGATTATAATAATTATTTTACTCATTCATTCGGTTTTATATAAATAAAATCATAATCTATGCATATGTGCGTACTACTATCCCTATGGAATGGTGTGTGGTATTTTGTATTATCACCATTCATGTTGGAGATAAGGATTATATAAAAATAAAAATATGTTTTTTTATATCATTAAGGTTAGGGTATGAAACATTGGATAATCTATTAATGATATGGTCAAAAAATTATAATCATTAATTCAATATTTTAAAAGGAGTGTAATATGTGGAAAATGATTAAATATTTATAATTAATGATTTTATATACATTATAACATCTTTGTAACTCTTTAAAATTTTGATATATCATACTAATAATCAGAAAATAATATAATAATGATTATAGTATGATGATATTGTAACAAAAACACCACATAATCATCTATTGTTCAAGGTATGTTCATTGTTTTGTTGGTTTAAACACTTACTTGAACAATGCCATGAATACATATTATAGAAAACTATGGGAACTTAATTAGTAGTTAAGAAGATATAAACATGTAAATAATTATTTTTTTAGGGAATATGAAATTTAATATTAAAATTGTTAATTAATAAAACTCCCTTCATTCTTTAAGCATCACACAAAACTGATCATCATTGATTTTATCTCCATGGTTTGTAATGAAAACTAGTATGGAATGAAATTTTAGCTATATGAATTATCTAGAAAAATATAAAAGTATCTTATATGAAATAATAGTGATGGGGTTTTGTAAATATTAGACACCAATACAGCTATTTAAAAACTATTTCAAAGAAATAAAGATTACGTATACCCGGTGTTGGAAATAAGTAAAAAACAAACTAAAATATATAATGATTATAAATTATGATTACATATTGTTATAGTTATGAAGAAATATATTTTTTTCGGTATTAAGTGAAGTTAATTTAATTATTTGCTGAATTCGGTGAAAGTATTGAATGAATTAGGACCGAGGAAAATATTTTCTCCTAAGTTTACACTCTTTGTGATTTTTTTGGTATTATGTAGCTAATTTTACTTATGTGTTGTATGTAATGAAAATTTTAGATATCATGTAATGAATTATATTATAATTGGGTTATTTTAAGTTCAATTAATTGAATTATATTTTAATGGGTTTTCGTTGAAGTTTCACTCAATCCACTAGGGTTTTCTTGGTCTAAATTTTGATTCTTTGAGACATTTTACTTGTTATGAACCATGTTTACATTTTATGGGGTTCTTAGGGTAAACTAATGCAAATCAAGTTACTTATTTAATATTTTATATAAACCAAAGGTTACCCCAGTCTTAAGAGTTCTTGTTAATTCATTTTTCTCTCATTTAGTTATGATCATTCCCTTGAACATATTTCATATAAGTTGGCTACATTCTACACTTTTATTGTATTATGTGGTATTATCTCATTGTTTAAATTTTTATCACATAAAACCATTTTAAAATTTTTCATTATTCATGAATTATGTTTCCTATAAGGTATATTGAAAACTCAAATATACCTTCTTTGAGTTATAATGTTTCATATTGAATATTGACTTTAAAATATTGGGTTATCTAACCCTATCGTTTTATTATATTTTATATTTTAATATTCTTTGAGAAAAAAAAATTTCAAAATTAATGAATTTTTTTTCTCTTATTATAATGTGAGTTTACAATAATGGTATTTTTTTTAAAAATCAGTTCACATTGACATGTTTTGTTTTCCTCTCCTCATTTCTCCAACTTAAATGTTTGGTCTCTTCAAGGCTCCATTATCGTAAATTATTTAGAATATTAAATTTTTAGAAAAACATTAAAATAATCTTTTGAAAATTTCCTTTAAAAATAGACATGTAAAGTTTTAATTTTTATCAATGTTTAATTTTTTTTTAAATATCTTTTAGATTTTAACTTCCATTACCCTTATCATTTTAAGAAGAATTTACCATAATGGGGTTTTTGTTTCATGGTTTATACTCCAATATATATATATATATATATAATCATTTTGGGAATTTAACTTGAGGTATCAAACAATTTTATTTTTAATCCCTTCTTTTGTGAAACTGTTCGAATCATTCTTTTTTCAATGGTATTTTTCATTTATTTTAATACCCTTTTATATTTCTTTTATTTTATTAGGGTTGTGTTATTTTTCATCCAAATTCTGTCTCTAGATGGGATATGATCATGTTATCCATTTTATTGACATGGGGAAATTATTGAAATTTTATATGATTATTTAATTCTAATATTGATTAATTATGTGTTTAAATTATAAATTCATTAATTCAATGATAGTTAGGTTTTTATTCAACTTGAGGATCCCTAAGGACTGATATAAATTTTCTTGTGAACTCTTTTGGTGAGTTAATCAACTAAAGGGTGGGATTTTACATTATATATACCAATGTTATATCCATAGTTCTCATAAGAAAATAAGCCTTAGTTTTTGGTGTATAAGTCTCCCCATATCTGTATAATGTCTTGGCACAAGTCCTTGATTGTATGTTTTTATTTTTCAGATTTATAAATTCCATATAAATCAAATCAGTATTATTTATATCTATCTTTTTATTTATTATCATAGATATATAATAATCATAGTTTATATTGATTATGGAATTATTTGTATTATTTATTGTTTTCATGTCATTTATATAATTCTTATGTTTTGACAACATTAGTTATATATTTCCCTTATTGAGTGATTCATCTCACCCCTATCTAATGTTTCCATTTCTATGTAACAAAGAGAAGTAGTCAACGTGATATTTTTTTTAAAGGATGGAATGTGTAAAATAATTTATGAGATATATTTAATAATCATTATGTATTTATTAGTTTCATATATTACAGAAAAAAAATTGATGTTTGATACAAAGAACATGGGCCTTATTAGTTTATGTTTTATCCAAATTCTATAAATCTTTAAACCTAAGAATATAATTTATATGTAATATATGAAATAATTATTATTTATTTTTATAAATAGGGATGGTTACATCAATAATATTACACATGCTTTCAAATAAAGTATGTAAAGTACGTATTTATGGCACTAGACTCAAGAGAGTAGGTGTGGGCATCACACTGAACCTGCACTCTTGAGAATAATGCCTAAAACACATACTATCTTTGATATTAAATATAGATTCCTGGATATAAATATCCCATAATTTTATGACCTAAATAAAATATTTCATTAAATATAAGAACTTATATTTTTATATCTTTAGAGAACTGGGAAAAAAACCAATGTTTTTCTCGACTAATGGGTAACTTATTCCAATATATAAGAATCTTATTAATCCATAATAAGAATTAAATATATCCTAAAAATCACTTCATTATATATATTTTTATATATATAATATTTAATAATTTTCTTCATAACCTATGGATGTTGAAACATAAGATTAAGTGATCTCAAACGCTCAATAAGAGAAAACATTCAACTGAGGGAGTCATGGAATAAATATTATTACAACATAAAAAAAATCACCATAATTTTATAATAAAATAAAAAATAAATCATAATATATACAAGGATAGGAATTATAAAAAATAAATCATAGGAAAAACAATGACAGGTTCCTTAGTGATGAAATTCATAATTTTAGACAATGAATTCAATATCGTAATCCAATACATCATGATCTTAGACAAGGATTTCTTACTGTTAAGGAAATATATTATTCAGAGCTGGAATACACCGAAATATGGCCAACAAGTTTTTCCCATGATACCAACAGATGAATCGAGGGTCTATATAATATCATGCCCCGCCTATCACTTGTTTATTTCTAATGTATTTATCATATAAGAAAATAAATAAATCATACATAATCATATTGGACAATAATCATCTTTATAGAAACAAACACCGAGAGAACACCAATAAATTTACCCATTTCAGTAAAAGGGAAAACATTATCATAACTATTTTGTATAGATAATATGGATGGTCTTATAATATACAGTAAACATTCCTGAGTAATCAATAAACACCCGTATCATAATACAAAATATTCAAATTTTTAATAGTTATTCAATGAATAAAAGGAATTGATTTCTTCCAATGTTTCACTCAAGATAAAACCCTAAGGATTTATTCCATTTAGTTAAGTGAATATTTTCCCCAATAAATCGATATCTAGAATCTAGGTTATTACCCTTCCATTAACGGAATGAAAAACTAGGCATTCACAAAGAATGGTAATTCTAAGAAAAGTTATTTTTATAAAATAGGGTGATTTGGAAATAAAATTTTGTAACAAATCATTATTTTTATTCAAATAAAAATTCATAATACATATAGCGAAAGAAGGTAGATGGACACAAAAGAGTATATCCCCATAGTAATTAAGGAAAGTTATAGTGATGTTTTATTGATTAAAAACACCCTTATAAAATAATTATTCTAATGGTATCATACAAGAAGGTATCGATAATCAAATTATTCATACTATGAGTTAAATCACCTAAATTATAAAGATATTTATTTACTAAAAAATAAATCATGTAACATGAATCCAAGGATAGTAAATCATTTTGAATGTGAAAAGGAAAATTGAGGTGAAAACATAAAATATATTTTAAAAAAAAATCTGAACAATGATGTAAAATAAAAGCTTACTTGTAACTTTAAAAAGTAACTATAGAAAAGGTGATGTGAAATATTTTCAAACCACAGTCTTTTTAAAATAATATTTCCTAAAGGATGCTTAAAAATAAAATAATTTTTTCTATATTAAACACATATACAAATATGGGACATTTGATTATAAAAGGAACCTTTTAATAATTGAAAATTACCTTCTTTGAAAATACACATTGAAAAAAAGTAAAAACACATTTTTAAATTAAAAAATTGTTTTCCCAAGATTGGGAAATAAAAGTTTAGGATGAAAATATATAACTGAAGTAAATTACATTTGAGTTATCATTGAACCTTATGGGAAACAAACTCTATGAATCATGAAATATTTTAAACGGGGTGTATATGGTAAAAATGATAACAGAGAGATAATTCCACACTATATAATTATAGAGTAGAATATACCCAACTTATATAAAATAAGTTCAAAATAAATATCATAACTCAATGAATGAAAATTGAATTACCCAGAACTCTTATAACTGGGTAACACTTGAGTTAAAAGGAATTTAAAGTAACGAAATTTATTTGGACAAGTATATCCGATGAATTACAATTAAATAATGTATCAACCATTATTTAGATTGTAAATTAATATAATATAATACAAAAGAAACATGGTGTGTATCATTTAACATGTCTCAAATAATCCCAATGGAAACTAAGAAAACTCATACCATTTGTCATGACTTACACAAATGTACATTAACATGGTTTATCACAAGCATAGATTTCATAATTTATTAATTGATATCCTTAATCATATAATTTTTCACTTATACTCTTTATATTAATTTATTCCCTAAATGAATTTTAGTTAGTTTTTTAACTATTTTCCCTCATCAGGTGCTTATAGTTTGATCGTTTGTACTAGTTACCTAAAATGGTGTTGGAATTTATTCTTGTTAAAAATATCATCATCAAAACATCGTTAATGGTAGAATAATATAATTTCCATGAGATTTATAATGGTATAATTTCATTACATCTTATTTTGGTTAAAAATTATGAAACAGAACTTGGTGATTATCATATTTCTATGATTCTTAATGAACAAAACCCTTTTTATTAATTAATGATTTTAATAATATTTTTACCATTATAGAATGAAAAAAAAACATTATTTCTATATTGTTATATCATTATACCATCAATTTATACTTATTATAAATCCATGTTATAAATTGAAATAATTATTCATGTTTGTCATTAAACCAAAACAGATACGCACGTAGCTTGATTAATGGATGACTATATGGTGGTTTTGTTGTAATGTGATTATACTAGAAGTATAATGATCTTATTTAGCATCTATATGTTTAATATATCAAAATTTTAATTAATTATAGAAGTAACATAACCTATATGAAGTTATTTTAATGTATGAATAAATTATTTTTTGTTCATAGAGCGCTCTTATGAATGGTTAAATTTACCAGGGTTTTTTATTGCTCATACTATTAATTAGTGGTCCAATTTTTCTATATATAACTCTAATAAATTCATAAAAATAATATATATCCATAAAATACAGTTTTATTAACATCCATGTAAAGATATTATGATAATAAAAATAGTTATTGATCATTCCATAGAGGTGATAGTCCACTAGTACACATGGATGATAATTTCATTTTCCTAAGAATGATAAAAAAAGAGTAATGTGGTTTATCATATAAGAATATAAAATATTTCATAAATATCATGCACATATATTAAATTATCTATTATTTGTATACTTTTAAGGTAGTTAGTGAAAATTAAACATGTTGTGTTGTGGATATGTAACATGCACAAAACATGAATGACAGTTAGGTATTTTTAAATAGAAAAAAGAATATAGGGTAATTCTTGCACAATCATTATAATAACATAATATTATAATAATGATAATTTTTTCTCACATTATGTTGGTTTATTTGAATTTTAGTAATAATAAGTGCAAGGAGAAATCAAAATGAGAAAGGACTGATTTGAAACTTATACCTCACTTTTTATATTATCTCCACTTCAAAGGGGATTAATAATTTGATGGGTGGTATTTATTGAAGAATATAACCTATTAAATGTGTATATTAATTGTTAAGATATTATTATATATATTTTGTGCCAAAATAAATGGGTTGTGGTGTAAGAGGAACTGAGGAGATGAATTCCCCTTTTATAATGGAAAAGGGATGACAATTTTTGTAAATAAAAAAATCAATAATGGAAATCAAACTCAAGGAAATTGGCTAAAAAATTTAGAACTAATTTAGAGGTAAATGGATAAGGTTGATATAGGCATTAACTATCCACTACACCACATCTTTCCAACTCATTACCAATATATTAGTTTACATTTTCCATTTTATCTTTTATCATAGTGACTAGTTTTTTCTGAAAGTAACTTATCCTTTATGACCAAAAATAAAATGGACCTTGTTATAAAATGTAGAAATATTTATTTTAAATTATAAATCCATTTTATTTGATTCAATTTATCAAATTCATTAAAATTAATTTTAAAATTATAAATGTATAGTGTATTAAAACTAGTTTTTTAAAAATATATTTATATATATATAACTCAGGTTGTAAATTATCTATTATGGATATGTAAATTAAAAAAATTAAAATTATTAAATGACTTATAAAATACATATAAATTATTATAAAAGTTTTTTAGGGATTTTCAATTCATATTTATATACTAATAATGACGTACAATTCAAGTAATCTATGAAATCTATATTTTTCAATATTCACCTAAAAATCAATCATTTTAGAAAAATACAAAAAACATAATATGATGAAAATATTACTATGATTAATTAAAAATTGTTTTCATTTTTTAAATTAAAATTCTAAAATTTATAAATAAAATTTTATTTAAAATAGATAAGAAATAATGAAACACTTTTAATAGGAAAATAACATTTTCAAATACTAAATATTATTATTATTATTTCCTATCATTTACCAACTCAGTTGTGGTAAAACAATTATTATTATAAAATATATTTTATCTTAATTAATCATAATTATATTAAAATAAATATCATTATCCAATAAAAAGTTAATTTTTAGAAAATAAATACATTTTTAATCATAAAATTATTTTATTATTTGAATTATATTCATATTAAAAGTTGAATTTGTTTTATTTCTATATATATCTAATAAATTGGTTAATAATATTCATTTTTTCTAATTTAATGTCTAGGTTTAAATGGTCGTATTTAAATATACTAGGGTTTCATTAAATTTGGGTGTTACGTGTAGAGAAAACTATCAAACACATTAACTTTTTTAAAGGAAATATTATTTGAAAGTTAGAAGGTGTTATAAATACACATTAGTAAGGAATATATCATTTTTAAACCAATTAAAATCATTTATTGATACTAAAAAAGTGATACCACTATGATCTTCATATATTTAATTCTTTACATGATATCTCTATTCCTTCAAGTGAAGCTAACTAGCCTTTAAATGCATGTCATTAACTACCCCTAAATGTTTTCACGTTCTAGTATCCATTAGTTGAAACTAACTTTATCATTGAAGAGAAATTATTTATGCAACATTATATATATTATGTTTTTTCATCTAAAATCTTTGAAGTATACTAATGTTACTCAGATCAACCATATAGTTAATGTATAAAAAAATAAACATGTTACATTAAATATTTGGGTTTCTTAATAAAGTTATACATCTTATACTTCAAAGTAAATCATAATCTAATATGGTATTATAACACTTGTATAGCTTGAAATTACATACGTAACACTATTGGGAAATAATGGTACTTAACTTTGACACCTACATCACTTTTATCGAGCTATAATATCTTCTATTTTATTAGATTTCAATATATAAATATAAATTATAAATTTAACAAATAATTCAACATACCAAATTTAAATTTCATAAATAGATTCAATAATTTAATCCTAATAGTAAACAATATGTATTCACCAATATTGCTTCCATCCTTTTATATTTTTTAAAAATTCACACCACTTATTCTTTTAGTGAACACACGGTTTATTTACCCCCTGGATTGTATTATCACCTTTATAATAAATCAATTAATTTATTATAAAAATAATTAAAGTAAATGTGGATAGGGGTACCTCCACTCACCAAAATTTTAGGAGGGTGGCTGGCCTTTTTTGAAAAAAGTACTTTATTCTATTCCATAGTGATTCACATTATAATTCCACCATTTCAACACACCTGCCATTGAGGTATTTCCATGAATTCTTTTTAATCATTGGATTGGTATTATTTCCAATAGTGATACTTATCCCACTCATTTTTTTTCTTCTATTTGAGATATATGGTTTCATTTTCCTCTAGTATTCCTATTTATCTAAGAAAATGTATTATTTCCATATTTATAATTTTCCATTTTTATTATGTGAGATAACCCACCCAACCAAGCCTCATTCTTATCTTCCTTGATTTTTATGTGAGAAACCTATTACTACTCATTATATCTATAAACATGCTTCATTTCTTTCCATATAATAAGTTAATTGTATGCTTCCAGCTTAAATATGAAATTTCAAATTTTGTAAATGTTATTACTAGAAAAAAACAATTAATTTAGTATTAAAAGGAAAATTATAGTGAATTTATCTTTTTATAGTGTTTTGCAATTTATTGAAAATATAGTATAAATATGAATTTAGGTGTGTTTTGAGTAAATAAAATAAATCTGGATTACTTGACTATTTTTTGATAATAATTATTTTGGAATAGAATTTAGAATTTCCTATGATTTCTATAATCTGGATATTAATTAAAACTTTAATTGTAAAATGAGATTGAATTGGAAAATGTAGAGTTTAATTGATAATTTAATGTTCAACTACCTCATTGTATGCCTTTTTGTGGAATATGGGTTACCTTTTATGTCATGCCACAATACCTGAGACAACATATGGGTCTTTACAACCCATTCTCAATGTAGAGTTTAATTGATAATTTAATGTTCAACTACCTCATTGTATGCCTTTTTTGTGGAATATGGGCTACCTTTTATGTCATGCCACTATACCTGAGACAAAATATGGGTCTTTACAACCCATTCTCAAGCTATAAAAATCCCTCATCTATACCAAATGTAATCTTACAGAAATTGAATACCCCTCCTCTCAATCAACTTCAATCTAGGTTTTCAAATATGCATATGAACTCCTCCTACTTTATCACCTTTATGTTACCATAGAACACTTACCTTAAGACCTTACACAATTGATCATGGAATCCCTTGATATACCATATAATAGTCCCAAAATACAAAGTTCAAGTGTCGAGATGATTGTGTAGACCCATGATCAAACTCATCTAAATATCAAGACTAATTTTACAGAGTTAAACCCTCACTATTTACAAACACAAACAGTGGTCAAAGGAAATAATAATAAACATAGATGAATCTTGAAAGCTAAGGGACTTCCAAATCTATCATCGAAGAAGATGACGAATGTTGACCCCAAATATACTGATGATTATCGAGTTTGAATTGAATATTTACTTGATTATGAAGATATTTCAACTGGATACCTGTATTTGTTCTGTGTGAAGAATAAAAAATAATTGTTCCTAAAATCAAAAATTGGTTATGGTTGTGTATGTGAAGACAATCACAGACTATGTGATTGATTTAATTCCTATGAAGAAATATAATCATGAATGATAAACCAATTCACACCAATCTGGTATACATAGAAAACTTTACCATCCCTCCACTAGTTTTCCGAATATAAGGAGATCTCACCACCAGATCAATATGGAAACACAATTTCTCAATGTCGTAAGTCCATCTTCACCTAAGATGGTGGGATCAATTATTTTTTACACATTAAAGTCTAGTTAATTACCCATCCATGTTAAGAATATATTTATTTAATAACTACTCATGTTCTTCCACATTCATTACAATAGCAGCAAATATTCTTCCTTGTAGTCAGATCCTACCAAAGTTAAAACCTAGAACAGTCACTCCTTCACAGTTGAACTGAAGAACTAGGATGAGAAGTGAAAATTATTTCCATATATCTATCTAAAAAAAGTATCTTGGTCCATTTAATTCCAAGATAGAACAATACCAAACCCAATAAGAGATGCATGACATTTAATAATACCCTTTAAAATTAAAATGAGATTATGCTAGGTCCAACTAAAAATCACCCTTGGGGTGGGTTTTTTTGTAACAATGATACACTGGTTTAAGAAATATATACATATTTCATTATGAATAATATTCTATAAGACCTATATAAAACCATTCCCAATTATATAAACCTCTCATCAAAGCCCATTCTTAGGATCAAGCTCACTCTCACATAAAATATAATTCTATTTTAGTACAAGAATTATTTTATATATTCCTCACATGTTAATTCCAAGAATTTTCTTCCATTGAATCTACTATGCAATGAATAAAATCATACTTAATTATTATTAATTGAATATGGAGATCAGTCATGGGATAATTCCTATAGAGGGGTATGATTCTATTTATATTCTACTAAATGGGGATCAATTATTGTTTATTTAATGGGTTGGAGTGTTTGTGAGAAAATGGACTTCCCATCCATGTGGTAATTATAAAACGTTTTGTTATTTTTTAATTTAAATTTAAATTTGATTCGTGATATATTATGTGAAATCCTATCATATTCTATATTATTATTTTTATTTGTGATCTTCCATTGTGATATGAACATGGCCTCTCAAATCCATAATCATGGAGTAATAACTCGGGTCTAAGTATCACAATATGTCTGATGATTCACCAATGTTTTATCACATTTTATTTCATAATGGTAATGAATATGTTGCGATGGATTGGTGGATTTTATCAAGAATTGTGAATAAAATTCTCACTTTCCCAGGGTAGTCTCTACATACTCAATCCAATATCAACTATACCACTTACCCACACCTCTCTTAGTTCATAATTCATAGAACTGGAGTCATATAGATCAATCCATGAATGTTTTAAATTTTGAAACGGGTGAAAGATGGTGGATTTTCCAGTATAATAGAATTTCCATCACATGAAACTATGGAGGAGGTCAGACTTTATTTTCCTAGGTGATTCTTGAAAGTTTACTAATCCTCAATAATAAAGTAAATAGTGGTGATTCATGAATTGTGTTGAGTTAGTTTTCAATACATTTTATGTGGTTCATTAGGGAGGTGAAGGGCCCCCATGTTCCATGATTTGGAATAACCCCTTTCTCTACTAACACATGTTAGGATTTTTACTAATTTGTTTTCATGCCTCGTTACCATTTTCCAATAATTGAACCTTTTTTTGTTATGAGATATTGATTTATAATTTTTATACCTAATAAACTAGATATGGTTATAAGTAAACTATATTATACACACTTCCATTCATATCTCATTTTTTTATGAATGGGCGGTCTTATCTTGGTATTTATCTTTTTTTTAAATATCCTTATAATTTTCCAATATTATAATAGATAAAAATACATTTAATAAAACCATGCCTCTTGTAATGTAATTTTCATGGATGGGGTGAGATTGTAGCAAGTCCTATTTAATTTATCCATCAATACTCCATAAACACACTCAATTTGTGTCATATTTTCTAAACAAATTATCATTGTTTTCCCATCATTTTTTTAGATCAATTTGAATCAGTTCCTTCATGTTTGTGGTGGGTTTTAGTATAATTTATACTAGTTTATTTAATTCTACAAGTTGATAATTTCTCTTGAGAAATTTTACCATTTAGATTTTTCATCACAGTATAAATTTCTTCCACTAGGAATTTAATATCTCAAAACTTTAACTTCAAATATTATTTCAAATTTTCTACCTAATAATTTCCTTATGCATGAAGAGTTTTCATCTTATTTTCATATTTTTATTTAAGAACAACCAATGATGCTCTATGATTTTTTCTTTTCCCATGTTCTCTTTTATTTCTTAAAAAATGAAATCATATCACTTTTATTCTTCATTTTCATTCCCATTCATTTCTTGGAATCCTTATATTCAATTACCTCTCTTCAAAACATCTTATTTGTTACCACTAAATATACTATGTGATCTCATATTCTTTATTTTTCTTCTTTTAAAATTAAATTTTCTTTTTTAAAGGCTTGAAACTCCTCATACAGATTTCATTAATATTTCATTAGTTTTTCTACATGATGTGGATTCCTTGATCTCAAAATTTTAGTTGATATAAAATCATCATATTAATATTACTAAGAGTCATCTTTTAAGGGACAGAATCAGATAAGAAAAATAAACATTTATATTCTAGGATAGTTGTACCCAATTCTTTAGTAGCCTTCCTTTTATTATTCATCCACTGAATTTTATAAATATTACATTAATCTAAAATAAATTGTACACCTAGATCATTAACTAGTTTATACACATCACAAGGGAGATATTGGATCTATTTATTTGATATAGACTCATTTTCATATAATTCTTTTAAATACCTCAATATCTCAAAATCATTATCACACTAAATAATACAATTCTAAACCATATTATAGAAACATCTCATAACGACCTTCTCTATCATTAAATTTCCTATTATTTCATTGTTCTTAGTTATATGATCTTATTGTTTATTAAAAATTACAATATCCTTACCATAATATTATATAAAAAAACACCTCCATTTAATTTCCATCAATGTTAAATACGTTGAAAAATAGAGTCTTTAACCTAAGATCCATATGTGTAATAAATATCACAACAAATACTAAGATTGAATGAAAATTCAGAACCATTAGGATCTTCCACTATATTTAAGAACCAAATAAACCCTAAGAGGAGGGGGAATCAGGTTGCTAACCAAATTTATACATTCTTTTCATTATTTTCATTGTAATTTTAAGATCATTCTCTAGGTTTTGTTGGAATGCCAATTAATCTATTTCACTTTTTATTATGAAACCATATCACAAATCATGTACACCTGAAGGAAGTTCATATACTAGGACACCAAATTGTACTCAATTAAACCAAATGGGATAATACATAGAGCATAAAATAATGATTTCATGGTGTTTTTGGGGTATAATACATAATATGGGGTTATTACAGAGTCTTCTGGGAGGACACACTGTCGATCACAGGCATAATTTATCCTCTATACCCTTGTGAAGAACATAGGTGAGGACTGAGGTTAGGTTATATAAATTATAGTTTCTTCATGATCTTCATGTTATGAACTGGTTAAATATTTAATTTATCATATATTCTCAAAGATCATAAATTATTGTTTCCTCCACCTTCATTCAATCCTGATAATAATAGTGCCTCATATGTGAGGTTCTAGTCTGTGTTCTTGTTTAAAATACAATTAGCCTTCTATAGATTATAATTCCAAAGAGCTAAAATTAATCTTCTTCAAAACATTTATTCTTCTCGTGATTCCATATATATATAATTTAATTCACATTAAATTTTTCTCTCATTCTTAAAATATTTAACACCAACAAGATGTAAATCACTTAAATTCCAACTTAGTTGTTTTACATTGAACCCATATTCATCAATATGTAAAAGACCATGTTTATCTTCCTTTTTACCTTTATTCTGAAAACAATATTGATAAATACAGTGCATCTACTTTTAAACTAGAAAAATAAATATGGAACCCTTTTATATTCTTCTTTATTCTTTTATGTTCTAGTTATTTCAATTATTATCAAGACTATATCTCATTATTTTATTAAAAACAAAATATAGAAGTGTATTTTTCATATTTAAATTTATTTTGTTTCGAACACAATATAAAAATATATATAGATTTCCTATTTTCTTGTATACCTTAATTTAGAAATATATATATATATATATATATAAGTTTTATTATTTCATACCCATCCATCTATTGTGTAGATTACTCCTCATTCCTCTACAACTCTATAATAATCTCTGTGTGTCCTTGATTTATATCTTTTTATTAAATAACAAAATCTGTTGGAATGATATCTCCTTGATACCTTCACCCAAACTCTCAAAAAAACATGGAAAAAGACAATCCATTTAGATCCTTTGAATATCATGTCAGAATACCCACAAAGTATCTTCATTTGAATTTATTATACTGCCACTGAATACTTCTTCCAATAACACTCATTTGTGATCCCCAAAATCATTTTCCTGGTTTTTGATTTATCCTTCTAAATATCCTCGAAGAACAGATTCATTATAATCTTTGAAAATAGTTTCCATTTTCTTAAAAATTCCATGATAAACCTTACATAAATAATGGGTTACCATTATGTTCTTCCAATAATGTGGTTCAATATTTTCCCTTATATAAATCTCAAATTTCCCTAACATAGATCTTTAATATTGACATTACCCTTATGAATTATAGAGTTTTAAACTTTTTTAAAATAAGAATAGCCTCAATAAACTTCTATAATAACCCTTACGTGAATCAATTTCCTTACTCTTACATGAACTTCAACTGACCCGTACAAAAATAAGAGTGAACTTTCACTATATTGACCACCACATTAAATGTGAGTATCAAAATTTCATATAGATACAGTATAAAACCAAAGTAATGATCTCTACAGTTAGTTAAACATATTTTAACTATCTTTAAATGATTAAAATAATGGTACATAACTCCATGGTTTAGTACAAGACTCTACCATGTTTTTGATTCACCATGGTCCCTTCTGTGGTTTTTTCATATAGAGTTTCAATTTTTTTCCTCCAAAACTAAATATCGTCTGTTCTAAAAATATTTATCATTTAATTGTTTAAACATACCCTTCATTTTGACATTCATGAAAATCCCAATTTTTATTCAATATATTTTTTATAGATTTATATCTTTAATCTATGGAATGGAATGATTTTAGATCATTTCAGTTGATTAAATTTACAGTTTTTCAATCCTCATGAAAATAAAATGCAGTACCCAAAGGTTGAAGAATATAAGAATAGAACCATTTCCTTTAAATTACATGTGTTTTATAATAGATAAAAAATTCCTACATGTAAATTCATCCCACATAAAAAAACATGAACACATGAGCATTAATTATATGTAACGCACTATTACCTGACTGAGAAATTCCTTATCTAGATATCTATGGCGATTTTTCACTCGAAATTACCTACTCAAGTGCTTCCTGCCTATTTATAATTGTATCACCCAATTCTAGACTTATCATCACTAATTATTCTTTAAAAATATGTCCATACACACCTTCACTATTAATACTCTTCGAATGGAAACTTTGATCCAATACACTTTCTTCGAAAATAGGTAGCTTCAGTGCTTCCCTTAGGTTTGGCCCATATTTTTTTGTAAAACAACCCTATAAGTCTGATTAAAAATTCCACTCCTCTATACAGTAGCACTTTACTATATTTTTACAAATAAATTCCATGAAACATTCATCATTTATTAATATAACATGTATTTAATGTAATATGTCCTTCAACATAGAAAATACACCTTATGTAAATCCTCATCCATCCATCATATATTTTGAAACAAATCCAACTTATCAACTCATTTTAGTAACAATAAGAATCCCTTCATGACTAATTTTATGTCAGGTAAATCAAAATTTATTTTAACGTGACAGAAAATTAAATTTAATATCTTAATTGGATATAGGTTTAAATGAAAAATAAAAAATAATAATGAATTTTTTTCCATTATGGTCTCACATGGTTGATATCATCTTGTCTGATCAACACTCCTCTGACCAAAAAATAGATATCCAATTTATTCCGTATCTTTTAAATCCAAAAAAACCATAAATATTTTTCACATTTAGACCAATAATATTATCATTATCATTCAAATCAATAAGTGTTTTCTAGTTATTTCAATGAGAAAGTGATAAACTAGAAAAGTGTTTACTACCATGTTTAAAACATTCAAATTCTTCTCTTTCCTGGTATGAATTGGTGGATCCTATGAAAAATAATGAAGTGGCAGCTATATCGAATATTATGTATTCCCATGCTTAGAATATTGAGATAAAGCAATATTCTGATTAGAAATGTTTCTACAGATAATATTAATAAATAATTAACACAAACGAATAATAAATGAATTTAGTAGTCCTTTATCATATACAATTGAATAAAACCTCTAAAACATATAATAACTAAAATTAAGGTTTTCATAAAATTAATTTTTTTGCTATGTTAATATTAAATAATAAACTTAAAATATTTATAAGACATAAATTTTAATAAACATAAACACAACTAAATATAAGTGATAATAAATTGACAAAAACACTCTATGTAATGAAATATGATGTATTGTGCAATCAATTTAGAATGGTAGTTAAAATAGTTAACTTAAATAATAATACTAATAAAAATATATACTTCACATTTTATAGTATTTTAGAATTAAAGAAATGATATTTTGATAGCAATAATGAGGCATAAAATAGTATAAATGGAAGAAAAATAAATATATATTATATTAAAAATTATATAAAAAAGATAAAAATTAGTATCTTTACGTAATTAAATTACAATTATTATATAATCAAATTCACCTAGTAGTTAAAATAGTCAAATTAAATAAAAAACAAATAAAAATATTACAATTCATATTTTTTATAAATTTTAATGTAAAACAATTAAATAATTATATATACCAAAAACTTTAGGATATTATTGAAGGATTGTCTTCTCATATGACATCTTCATGTTTTTCTGTGTGACACCGTCCATTTCTACATCATAATCATCAATAAAATATAATTTTCTCCTAGAAAAAAGATAGAATGCCTTTCATTTGATGGATCAGCAATATAAAAAAATGTCTTTCCATGATAAAAAAATTGTATATAACCCAATATATTCTGATTGAAAAGTATGAATCAAAATATATTATTTTAAGCATTATATCAACAATAATAACATTTATATTTAAACATTGGAAATTGAAATTTAATGTGATAAATATCACATATAACCTCAATAACTTTGTATTATAGAATTGATACAGATATTGGGTTTTTGTATTTTACACCCCATAAATTCATTAGTTATGTAAAGACTTTTACTCTGTTATTATGAATTTCACTATTGTTTTCTTGATTTTGATGTAATTTTTTTAATCATAGCCTATACCCATGATTCTTTGAGCTTATGTGGACCGAATTTCCTAAGGCATACATTTGATGGGATCTACCAGAAACAGATTAGGCTATGCAATGGTTGAGAGGATGGGAAGTAGTCTCAACAATTAAGGGATCTTAATACTAATTTTGGGACCCAATTATATATATAATATTTATTCATTAAATCTATCTTAGTGGTAAAAATAATTGTTTACCCCATGTTATTGATTGATTAATATTATCCATTAATGAAAACGTATGTATGTTCTAGAACTTCCACTTATTTCTTTTTCTTGTAATTGATATTGTTATAGTTTAAAGCAACACATCTATGTGCTTTTGAATTTATCATTATCTTAGGAGGATGGTATGTGTTGAATATCTTGTATTGGTACTATGATAGATACTTCTTATGTATCCTTTGTAACTGAATCAAAACCTACATTGTTCAATATTTCATAATAGGAAAAGTTGTATGTTTTAGAATCATGAAATAGGGACCATTGTCGTTCCATTTAAGTTCATGTGTCCATGTCTCAATGAGGTTCATTTTGAGGTCATCTAATATATGATATACAGTTTAAAGTCATGCACCTAAGAATATTAAGAAAGTAGTGCATTACAGTGGTCAATATTGGAGTATGAGTGGACCTTTATAGTTCATACTATTTTTTGGTAACCAAATAAGAGAGGTAATTTCTAGGCTCTAAAATCTTCAGAAAACACAAATATGGATTTAACCTCCCATATATAGGTAACTAGATAATGAAAAAACACAAGAATCTTAGGGACTATATCCCAATAAAGATGGTTTTGGGCTTACATCCCATAAAAGGGAAAATTAGATATACATGGTTTATTTAGTAAACTAGTTATGAGTTCATCAATAAGGGATGGATTGGTGCTTACCCTATGTAGTAGGTCCATATATGAACGTCTTTCTCATTCAGTGGACCAAAGAGGCATTGTGGGTGCTGAAAGTTTACAAGATTACTGATATAGGATAAACATGATAAAAATATTAATCCAAGTTATATTTCAAAGGTATCATAATGACAAGGACCATCATTATCTATAAAATATTTTATTGTAAACACCCATAAGGTCCTTTCAATTAGAAAGTTAAACCAAGGAATATCCATTATCAAAAGAATTCATGATCAAAATAGGGAACCCTAGTGTGAATAAACATGTCATGTATTCCAGATTTCATAGAGGGTGAGTTGGTGAGTAGGTCCCTTGGTAGGTGGCTTGGTTGAATGGGGCACCCATGTCAATGACCAGGGAAAATGGGGTACCCAATTCAGTGACCTGGGCATATGGTGTAATGACTTTACCATAGTTCACTCTACAGGAACCTAATCAATTCTCTAATAGAGTTCAAATTTTTATCCCAATATTAAAATCGGAATTCGACAATAAATAGGTTTCATGTCTCATTTTTTCCCAGGTAAGGCTTTTAAATATATCTAGTAATATTTTAAGAGCCAGTCAAAGAGAAGGCCTGAGATTCCAAATCTCGATGAGCCATAAATTAATATTTGAAAAATATAAATTATATTAATATCAAATGCATTTATTTTTCAGAAAAAAAAAATTGGAAAAATCCCAAATAAAGTTGCATATCATAAAACTAAGGCCACCATTGATTTTAGAATGTGATTTTCACCCTAGGTGCAACATAACCTTTGATAGCACTGGGTGTTCGTAAAAAAATAATCATGGATGCTTAAAATAAATAAATTAAATATTCTATTTCATTATTTTAACAACCTAAATTCATCCAATATAAATACCCCTTTATAGGTAAGCCTCAGGGTTAGCCTCATAACCCTGGGGACCTATAGCGGAGCCATTAGAGAGACGTTGAAAAACAACATCGGATTGTAGGATCGGATAAGTACCGTACAGATCTTTTATACCAATGGAGTTCATAGATCTTGCCAACAATTTCCATGAAAAATTATTATTCAACATTAATCAATATAAATTCTAAGTAGAATTTTTTATTTATGTTGATCTATCCTGTCTAGTTATCTAGTGTCGAATGAAAATCAATTCCAGGAAGAAGAATTATTTCACGCATCGATGGTTGATTAATTTTATAGGTTATTTATTAATTTGTAATTGATTATTTCTCTTTGTTGTTATACTCTATGATATCATATTAATGATGAAAAGAAAAAAGGATTAGTTTTATTCCTCACGATAATGATTTATGGTTTTCTCCTCTGTTTCTCCCCACATTTATCATGGGAAATTTCATTGGCTTGTGGGTCGACAAATATCAGGTAATTGTTTGTTGTGGGACTATTATTCAACAACATGGATAAATACTATAGTTATGGTTCATGATTAAAGGTGTGATAATGGTGTGAAGATAAAGGAAGACTAGTGGCAGATTAATATTGGATCGATGTATTCTGTTTTCCCAATTGATAAACAACTACATATTTGAGTGGAAATGGTTTGGATTGATGAACTAAATTCTAAGAAGATCAAAGACTAGTTTCTAGAGCATTAAAATGGTGAGGGGATTTCAACACATTATCGCCATTCTTGATTAGAATCAAAATGGATCTTGATGTGACATAATCATGGTTTTTCATGAAGAAGAACCACTGGTTTTATCAAATCCCATGGTATGCGGTGTATATTCTAGACATACATGCCATGTGGAATTCCCTAGACATAGAACTTGGGTTTTTATTGAAATTAAAAATAAAAAATCATAAGAAACCTATGAAATGTCGTGTAAACTGTGGACAGAGGATCTTTATAAACTCTTGGAGTATATGGTCATATACCTGACTAGGTAAACAAGCACAAGTAGAAATCATGGAAATGACTTGGTACACAGACCCAGATAGGTACATAAGCATATCCAGATACATTAGCATTTATTTATTTCATTGGGATGGGTATATGAACATAGGAATGGACACTGAAAGGTTCTGATTTAATGGTACATATAGTTTACCATAAGTACATGCCCTATAATTCCTCACAGATGGATCAGATCCATTATTCTCATTAGTATAGACCAGGTTCGGATGAGTATGATACCATGGTCTCTTTCCAAGAGCGTATTGTGAAAAATTATGTCCTCAACATAGAATTATAATCATATGTACGGGTGTGTTATTTAATAGAGTTTGGTTCATCCCTCCATGGGACCAGGGTGGGATCATCTATAATTCATTGGGGGGGTTGTAGTATTGGCATGAACACCATGAACATAGAGTTGATCCCCTCTCTAGAAGAAATATCCAATAGGGATTGCGGTGTCCTCCATTAACTCTAGGTTTTATCCTTTACTTGGATGTTGAGATATTTTAAGATCTAGTGAGAACTTCTTGGGTGGGGCCTAGTGATCATGACCCCTTGCATGAGTATCACTGATGATAGAATGGATTGTGAGGTGAGTACTCACAAAATTATATTTATCTATAATCATCAAGTAGTATCTGATGATTCGAAGTTTTGGTTAATATCACTTTAGTTTAGTTTAATGTTATTATTATATCAAGGTTCTGTTTATTGTATTAATTTTATAAGAAGATTAATATTTATTCTTTATTATTTTAGATTCTTGGGTGTCCTACTATGTTTTTTTAAACTCACTCATACATGGGATATACATACATGTGTTGTGCCTTTTGTATATGAAGGACCCTTTGACTACTTCCTTGAAGGATAGCTAGTTTGTGGAGCATAATTTTGATAGATAGGCTGAGGTATTTTCTAAGTGGTTGAATTTCATTATGGTCCCATCCTTATGAGAATATTGGACTCTCTACAATTGTTTCTTGAATTTTTATTTATCCTTTTTATCACTTTTAGTTTTCTTTTTGCACTTTGATGTGGGATAGATATTGTGCATGAATTTAAAGTATCAGGTTTTTTACATTCTAGGAACTATTTATGCTTGGATACATGTTCATGAGTATAAGTATATTTGGAAAATGCTTCAGGGATATCTCTATGTATTCCCACCTATACTAGAGTTCTTGAGAAGACTTTAGTTCTGCGAGATTCTTGACTGTTAAAATGCTAACTATTGGGTATGCTCATAGGAATCAAGGAGATAAGACCTTGGAATTGGGTTTTGGATGTCATTCATAGGGACTTGGTCATACCATGCACTTTAGGAGATAATCCTAGGATAGATTATTGGCAGTTCAAGGCTCATAGGATGGCTTGATTAATCTGAGATTTATGAGGATTTAAACCTAAGATGGTTGATAACATCTTGCATGGGATTGTCTGTCCTATCATACTGCTGATAGAGAGGTGGTCAAGGGACTACTCAGGAAGGGTAGGAGTCAGGTATTTGGTGGAAAGGAATGTGGATAACTATTTGTAGTTGATTCCTATGACCCTAAGGCTCCAAAAATGTTTATAGGTATGACCTTTGTTTACATTTCTTTAGTTATTGTACTAATAAAAATTGGCGAAATCCCCTCCTTTCTTACTACTAATCTATTTCATGAAATAGAGATTTGAGTTAAAGCCTTGGATAAAACCTTATTCTTGGAGACTCCAATGGCAGGTGACTCAGTGATCACATGCTTCTGAAAATAGTGTAACATAATTCTTAGAGGTGAGATATTCCTATGGGATATATTTTTAGTGGGGATAAGATCTTATGATTCCATCATAGATATGGAATGGATATCTATATCTCATTCCTAGATTGACTATTTTAGGTAGGGGATGTAGTGTATATGTATTGAAGGATATAGGTTTTACATTTTGGGTGAGGAGGAAACCCATGCATAGTAGTATGGTATTATATGTAGGAGAGTGAAGATGATTACTCACCGATTGGATAGAATGACTCTTGGAGAAGTGGATTCTACGGGCTAAAAGTTTTCTAAGGTTTCATAGAGTATGATGACTTCTTTTCTGAGTAAGAGACATACTTAACTCTCCATTTGTAGATATAATTTTTCATTGAATTACACCTTAGTATGAGCTTGATATCTGTGTAATAGTATGGATCACGTAGATCTTAGAGATATGAGGGTGTAGTAGGAGGACTTGTAGAGGTGATGTCTCTATTTTATATCTATTTTTTTATATTTTATATGAATTATAATTGGATATTGATTGATTGAATATGAGATTCTTTCTTAATATCAAAATTTTATGTATTTTTATGAAAGGATCTACATTTAGAACAAAATAAATGATAAAAGGAACTTTATGCCATGACACAAAGCAGCACAGTGCCAAAATAGAAATATGTTGATGCTGAGATTGAAGATTGATTTCAATAGATCAATACTCCTAATGAATGAATGTTTCATATGAATTTGGATGATCATGTGATGTTTGGGATGATAAAACAATATAAATAGAAATGAAATAAGATTTCAGCATCTAAAATACTTGTATTTTGTACAAGACATGTAAAATATATAGGGACTATATAATTTAAAAGATGTGATGTGAAGAAAATTTTTGTTATTCAACAACCCACTTTACACGTCATGTAATGATTACACAATGTGAATGTAATGAAAGGAGGTTAATCTGGAAAGGATCTGAATATAATGAATCCCATACTTAACATGTTGTGTAAAAGTTTCATGACATAGAAAAGTCATATATATACCCAAAAAGATTTATTTTATCGTATCTTTTCGATGGAGGCTAGATTTATAACCTAGGGAAAGGCCATTGGTCATGGTATATGATCTACGGAATCCAAATGAAATCATATAGTCTTATAAATATGGTATTTATACAAAGATAAAATGAGGAATTCCAAGCATAGGGATTCGACCATCTGGAGGTTGTCGCTAGGGTTTCGACCCACAGATCGTTTTTAGTAGATATGTTTTCAATATTATTTCCTTTATTCATATTTGATGTAATGTTGGATTATCATTATTTCAATTCCAATTTATTTTCAATTATTTTGTTCTGATTTCTTCTCTTCTATTCACCCTCCTATGGGTTTTTGTTTACTTTTCATTGGTGATCACCCGATGAGGATTGGATAAACGCATAAGGGGAGGGAAATCAGCTAAAATTTAGTGCATAGAAATTTGTTTTATTACATTCTTCTCTTATTCAATTATTTTATTCAATTGATGTTGTTTTTTTAGTCACATTAATCATATGTGTTATTAAATCACAGACCAAGTGTGTTTGGTAGTAGAGGAAATCCAACATGATAAAGGTAATTTATTCATGAAAAGTGAATTAGATTATTAGTTTTTTTTGTGATCTGATCCTAATGTATCCAAGTATTTTAATTCATTTGTTCATGAAGAATTAAGGTTATTTGGTATATTGATAGGGATTAACCATTTCATCTACCGTTAAAATATATTTATTTCATAGCCAATTATTATTATGTTTTTGGAAGTGCATTCCATGAATATTTTTGGCAAAATCATCCAAGGAGGTCAGTTCCCCTATCTTATGCTTTTCTAATTGATTTAATTTGTTTGATTTTTTATATTTAATTAGTTTAATAAAATTTTCTGAAATTGGGACGACTAGACCTTTGGTTGAGATTTATCATCGTGGTGTTCACCAAACTCGGTGGGTTTAACCTTGTACTTCTTCTAGACACCACCTTTTATAGCCAGTTCTGTTTTGGATAATAAAATTTATAATTTCATCCTAATAGATGATTTAATTAAATCCTTTAGTTTCATCAAACGAAGTTATTTTTTGACCCAATTCTTCCTCATAGGCATCTCTAGTCTTGTTTTCCAAGAAGGAAAAAATGATCTTAAGTTTGTGTGCGGATTATTGGCACCTAAACCAGGTGACCATGAAGAATTAGTATACACCTCTAAGGATTTAAAATCCTTTTGATAAATTGATAGGGTTGTAATGGTTCTAAAAGATTAACATCATGTCATGATATCTCCAGTTGTGATTACAAGATAAGGATATCCAAAAAAATGGAATTTAGATATCACTATGATCACAATGATTACATGGTTATACCCTTTGATCAAATGAATTCCCTAATAGTGTTCATTAGACTCATGATCTTGATATTTAACCCTTTCCTATACTAGTTTGTGTTATTCTTCATCGATGATATCCAATTGTACTCTAGGTCTAAGGAAGATCATGTGAGGAACTTTATCATGGTTCTAGAAACACTTTGAGAGCACTAGATTTATGGGAATTCTGTATAGTGTTAGTTCTGGATTCAATATTTACACTTCATAGGAAAAATAATCTCGATTAATTTTATAGTATTTGAACTGGAAATTGTTGAGGAGCTGTTATCTTGGGAGCCTGCCAAGAGTGTGATGAATGTATATACATGCCATGCATTATTAGGATACAAAAATTTATTTGTACTTAACTTCTTTGTATATCAGCAAATTTAACTTCTTTGACCTAAAAGGGGTAGCTCTTCATTTGGATTGAAATGTTTCAATAAGATTTTTAGGAGTTGATTCATAGGCTTATGAGCACACCCATCATGATATTTTCATAGGAGGGTGTCGAGTATATAGTGTCTTATGATTCCAAAGTGATTAGACTTGGTTGTGTTTTGATGTAGACGTAGGTTGTGATTACCTATGGATCTCAAAATTTGAGACCACATTAGAAGAAATACATGAACCATGATCTCAATCTAGTATCATTAGTCTTTTTCTTGAAGTTGTAGTGACAATAACTTATGTGTGAGACGTTTATCGTCTTCTCTAAACACAAGATATCAAGTATATATTCTCTAAGAATGATCATAAATTGATATAGAGGGAATAGATATATTTCTTCTAGGAATATAAATTAGATATTCTCTGTACTCTATGGAAGGGGAACATGGTCGAACATGATCTCAGCAGATTATCTTGTTCTTAGTTTTTGGCTGAGGCATCATAGATGTTAGCCTTATTATAGTTCTCCTTAGTGGATATGGTCAGTTCTTCATATATTGATTTAATGATTGTTACCCCACCTATTTTAGAGCATATTAGGGAAGATCATCATGGATATTCAAACTATGATACCATATACACTTAGATATACCCTAGATGTGATCCTACTGGGTCTTATGAAGGTGGAGAGCATGTTAACCTTTTTAGAGGATAGAATATGTTATCAGGTACATTGTAGTAGGAGGTGGTGATAGAGTTTCATATGTCCCCTTTGGTGGTGCATCTAGGTGTTTAAAAGATGTTACATGATATTTTAATGTTAATTTTGGTGGTTTATCATGTCGTACTAGGCAGTGATGTTTTTCTCTAGATGAATTAATTTTCAGTATGTGAAGGCTAAGCACCGGGTTTCAGCAGGTTTAGTTAACCCCCTTGATGTTCCAGAGCAGATGTGGGATGGGATATCTATGGAGTTCATGATGCGTTTACCACATACATCTTGATGAAATGATTTCATCATGGTATTCATAGACTTAATCAACAATTCTTCCCACTTCCTAGCTATTTGATATCATAGTTCAGTGGAGAGAATAGGATGCATTTAGATGTATGATATATTACATCTAAGTGGTTTTATCTCAAATATCATGTCATCTAATGATGTTTTCTTCACATCAGGATTGTAGAGAGGATTACAGGAGGCCATTAAGACTTAGTTTTATTTGAGAAAAATATTTCACCCTCTGATTGACGGATAGACTGATAATACCATTCAATTTTTACGGTATATTTTTTTATCTTGCATAGGATAATTTTTCCATAGTTTAGAGTATTTACTATCCTTGGCGGAGTCTGTATACCAAATAATTTATCATTCCACCATCGATATGAAACCATTTGTGGCCTTATATGGGCAACCATATAGGTCACCACTTTTTTGGAATGATCTTAGTTAGTCAATACTATAGGGTCCATAGTTGAAGAGATCTAAAATAAATAATGGGAAAATCATCCAAGAGGGGATGAGGACTATACAGATCCACCCTATGTCCTATACAGACTAATAATGGATTCCTTTAGAGTTCAAGGAGGGAGACCATTTTCTCCTAAAGGTCTCACATCGACATATATTATGTATATTTTTCTGTGGTGTAAATTTATCTCTTAAGTTCATTGGAAATTTTTCGATACCATATAGGGTTAGATCAGTGGTGTACCACTTGTCCCTACCACTGTAGTTAGACTGGGTGCATAATTTCTTCCACATGTCACATCTGAGGTGACATGTGTATAACCCATTGCATGTTATAGACTTAGTCAAGTTGGACATCAAGGATGGAGATACCTTTACAAAATACCTGGTGGAGATCAAGGATCAATAGGGTAGGATCCCTTATAGGAAATCGATTTCTTTGGTGCATGTCTAGTGGTAGTACAGGAATCTTCAGGATTAAACCTAGGAGTGGGAGATCCAGATGAGATCTTAGTACTTGAATCTTTTTTATTAGTTCTTTACTTTTTGGGATGAAAAAACCTAAGGTTAAGAATATGTATTGTATTGGTTTTTTTCATGTAAATAATTGAAATATATATAGTTATATTTTTAGATCTAGAAACTGAGATATAATAATATTTTGAGGCATGGGGATCCCAGAATTGATATTTGAAAAATATTACATATATTAATATCTCTGGTGGAAAATTTTACTAAAAGATTTGAGTAAATTTTAAAATGATTCTTTGATGGGGAATATTAGGCGATCATTAATTTCGGAACATTGGTTTTATCCTTAGTGCAATATAACCATTTTTCATATTAGAAGTTTTTAAAAAAATGGACACGGTCGCAAAAAATAAATAAACTAATTGTTTTATTTATTTTATTTCATTGAAGAAGAAACCTAAATCCCTCCACCATAAATAAAATATTATGGTAAAGTCTCAAGGTTAAATATATAACTCTGTATACCAAGATATGATCTCTTAGAGAGATGTTGGCAAATAAAATCAGATCAGAGGATTGGATTGGTACTACATAGATCATCTATGCCAATGGAGTTCATGGATCTCGCCAAGAACACCCACATAAAACAATTATTCATCACCAATTGATACAAACTCAAGGTAGTAAATAGGATTTATGTGGGTTCACCAAATATATTTATCCCATATCAAATTGGATCAATTCCATGAACTATAATTGATTCACACGTAGACTATTGATTAATTCTACGATTGATTTATTTATTAATTTTTTATTATTCCTCTTCATTCATATATCATAAATTTTGTATAAAGTCCATACCAAAAAGGGTTAAGGTCCATTCCTCATATTTAAGGTTTATAGTTTTCTCTCTTGTTTTTTAACACATTCATCATGGTAAATTTCATTGGCCCATGGCTCAATGAATACTAGGTATTTTTTAATTATGTGGCTGTTAATCAGTGAAAAGGATCAATATCACAGGTGTGGATCCGGATAAAGTGTGAGATCTAGGTGTAATGGTTGATGATGACTAGAGGTAAATTGGGATCAAACTGACAGATTCTATTTTCCTAGTGGATACATAGCAGTGGCTTGGTGTTGTAATGATTCAGCTTGACAGACCAATTTCTTATCAGATTGAGTCCTAGTTTCTAGAGATCCAGAAAGGAGAGGGCTGATCAAAATAGATTCCCCAATTTTTATGAGATTCTAACTATATTTGTAGGTGAGAGAAGAATGGGTGTATATAGAAAGTAACCAAAGGTTACTTCAAACACATGGGAACATATCATGTAATTTGTAGATAGGAACCATGTGGAAACCCAAGGCCATGACACTAGCATTTCAATGGAGACTAAATATCTCAAAATATGTGACACCTTTCACACACTATGTGACCCATATTGGGTGTCTCATTTTGTACTCTGGGAGTAAAAGGTAATGTACTTGTCCAGGCATAATGTAATGGGCAGAGTACATGGGTAGGGCCTATAGATACCCTCTCTTTTCATACATTAACATTACTTAACTTTTGGGGAATGCTTAAAAATTATAAAAACAAATGCCTAAATACCATACTACTATAGTACCTTTAGGAACATGGAAACACAAACCCTAATACATAAGTGTGCTATGTTATCTCCCACTAGGTTATTCTTGACTAGCACCCTTCTTAGACACAAAAAACATAATACATATCTTAATAACCTGGGGAAGGAAACATAAAAAGGTGTGATCTCAAATTATTATTAAAGGTAAACAAGGGAGATTCATAAGCACAATAATGATAATAAGGGTATGAGAACATGGTCACTATAATAAAAAAATCATACCCAGCATATCAAAGTTTATAAACATGAATTGTGGAATAAATCTTGGCAGTTCATAAGACATGAATCCAAAGGAAATAAAGAACGTAATTCATGAAATCATAACACAGGAATAAAATATGGAATTGTGGTAGACACATAATCATATATCATGACTTCTATATTAGATGATTCATTACATCCCAAACTGTCAGGGTAGTGTAGGTTTACTCCCCATTCCATCTTGGTAGTCATGGTTCACTCTCATGGCTATATTAGTTTCATGTGTTCACTCATAATACCATCTTGGTAGCCATGGTTCATTCCCATGGACATCTTAGTAGTCAAGTTTCATTCCCAAGACCATATTAGTCTATATCATAAGATAGAGATCTTTACCCAAGGTATTGGTGAGAGATATAGGTCCCACCCATCTCATAGTGAAATCATAAATATATGTTCCATAAGATTATAAATAATCATACCATAACCCATGAAATTAGATGGGTTTTATAAACATGTAATTATATCATGACATGGGAAAAAATATAGGTTTCATAATCATGTCATCAAAAACATAACCTGTGAATAGGAGAAGGTTTCAAAATCATATAACCAGTCAAACAGAAATAGGTTTCATAAAAATAATTCTATCAAAAGCATAATACATTCAAAGAAATAATATGAATGGAAAAATTTAATAAGTTATATTGAAATTCATGGGTAACACCAATGTATTTTATTCAGATGAGAAATAATTTTGAAATATCTTTTAAAAATATTTCTTGTGGAAAATATCCTTTCTGCATTAAAAAACACTTTTTAAAACATAAAACCTTTTAATAAAATATTTCTTTTAAAATATCATTGAAATTTAATAATGGAAGCATTGAAAACCAAAAAATGTTTTTGAAATAATTTGTCCTTAACAATGGGTTTTGAAGACATTTTGAATTTTTTTTGAAAACATGGGTTTTTAATACAATAGATTTCTAACCAATGAGATAGAGAGCCATATTTTACTTAAAAACATTATTTTAGGTACGAAAGAGTGTAAAAAATGGTAATAATACATTAATATAGATTTAATATATAGGGTATAAGAAACTTCATGAGTTTTCTTAAGATATGGATCATGATATTTCATTAATTGAAGCATAATAATAAACTATCTTTAAAAGAGATGATATTGTTTCAATAAAATATTATCACTTTGTAACATGGGATCATACTCAAAATGTAAGAAAAGTAAATTACAATAATCTTAAAATATCATGAAAATAAGTATATTCATGACATATCATGTAAAATGAAAGTCTATACACATTAAAAATAATTTAGGTTCATAAAAAAACATGAGTCTCAAATAAAGAAAATTAAGAAAAAACTATTTTGCTAGTGTTGTAACATTTGAAACATAAATTCCATAAAATAAAGATCATATAATGGATATTTATATAACAATAAATTTAATTATAACAATAATTTATTACATCCATAATCAGTATACACACCCCAAAAAAATGAATGGGTGGGTAATAAAACATTTATCTCATAGAAATAAAAAGTGAGATGTAATCCTCTTACCTTGTATCTTGACTCTATTTGAACTCATTCAAACCACATGTATAATAAATATAAATTTATAATAAATATTTATAGAACCATGGTGTTTTATCTAATACTATATATGGTTTTATTATGCTTTTATATAACCTTTTTATTCACAATTCTATGTTGAGGATTCACTTCGGGTAATATCTGCTTTATTTTTCGCATGTGTCTTAATTTGTTAAAAAATTTGGTCCTTATACATATATAATGATTTCTAGAATATGAAACATTATTTAAATATAATTTATTTTAATTATAATATATAATATAGAATTATAAAATGGAATACACTATTCATGAAGATGGTGGGCCATACGTACGAATAAACACTATTTCAGTTTAATTTATGTGTTGAGAAAAAGAAACTAAAATAAATATATATATATATACATATGTGTGTAAGTGAATATGTATATATATATATATGTATATATATCATTATTTTGTTATAAATATTATATAATATATATCATATAAGTTCACTAAACTCGTCTTTAATACATTCCATGTAGTTTGTGAACAAATTACATCGCTTTGAGGGGTTGGTAGTCCACACTTCCTCATATGAAATTATCGTATTAACACAAAATAGAAAGTATAAAGATATATGTTTTAAAATAATTAAATAAGCATAAAGAAATAAAAATTATAATATATAACATATATAAACAGAGTGACCATCTTAATTTCCACCATGGGAGGCATAAAAGAAAAAATGAACGGTAATTGATTAGTGAGGCAGTAGTTTGTCGTAAATATAAACATTATGTTTTTACCCATTTTGTGGATGTGTGTGTAAGTTTAAATAGAAACATTATAACAAAAAAATATTATTATATTTTGGATACTATTTTTTCATACAATCATGGAATAAAGATATTGTATGGGGTAGAGAAAGAAAATAAAAGAAAGGATCTTAATAGAATATGTCACCTCTTAATTTGGTAACTCTTGTTGGTTTGTGCCAAAAGGATTCCTTGGGTTTGTTTCTTCCAAAAGGGAGGATTTTATGATGAATTTAATGATGTTTTTAAGTGTATTTTTATGATATTGTTCAGATTTTTATGGTTTGAGAGTTGTAAATAAGAGGGAGATTTAGGGGACTTTTATAATGAAAGGAGGAGTATCACTCTTGTAAATTGTTGGAAAAGGAAATCCAAATGAGTTATTCTAAAGTAAAATGGATAACATAATGGACCAAAGTATATCCAAGGGTGTATATTGTCTATATATGGACATCCAATATGTTTTTTTATAAGTTTCTAAGTCATTGTTTTCTTAAATTTAAGGTTTTGTCTTTAGTTAAGATTAATTTTATCTTAATCGATGTAATTAATTTTAATTACTTTCAAAAATATTTTTGGTAACAAAATAATTTTACCATACTATAAATTATATATTATTATTATTCCTAATATTGAATCCATCTTTTCAAATTCTTATCACATAAATGGCAGAAGATTATTTGAAATTAATCTTGTAGTCGGGTCAACAATGCAGGTTTTTTTAGTAAAAAAACATGTTTTAGTTAAGTTTGTATACCTGAGTTCAAAGTGAAATTAATCTCAATGAATTAAATTGAACTAATTGATTAAAATATTATCTATTAAAACTATTAAATCAATTTAATGTATAATTTTTCTATATAAATAAATTAGATGAAAAAGAAGTTTCGAATTAAAATTCAGTATTTTCACTATTTATTTAGAAATAAAGTTTCTCAAAAAAATACCATAAATTCCCCATAATATAGTTTATACATTCTAAATTAAAATTTATTTTTTGTTTATAAAGTTAAATTTCTAAATGTTTCTAAAATTAATTTTATTTTTTGTCATAGTAGGACATGAAAAGTAGTTTATTTGAGAAAAAAAGTATTTTTAAACATATAAGGACTTCACCAAAAATAATATCATTCATTATCAATATGTTTTATTTATATAATAAAATTATAAAAAATATTTTAGAATTATTTATTACTATTCATATTTCTTCGTTTTACGACTATATTATAACTATATCATTTAGATAATTATACCAATAAAATCATGTTTCGTAGAAACATCGGTGTTGCGTGTAATGTATGTCAAGTTGGTGTTTTGTGTAACATAAATCAAGTTGATGTTCTGTGTATTATTATTCAAGAATTTTTAGTGTGAAATAATGTTTGAATTTGTTCATTGAAATACATAAATTAATATTTAATTTATTCAAGAAAAAAAGGTCCATAAAAACTCATGGTGTTGGAGGGCGGGATACTCAGTCAAAGTTAGGTACACAGACACATCCAGATACACCATCACATCAGGAGAACACTTTCATAGGAAAAGGAACATGGTTATGGACATAAAATGTACATATTTTGGGGTATATTCCATTTCCCATAAATAAACACCATTTATTTTCTAAGATATGGATTAGATCCCTTTGTATCTTCAGTATATACTAGGTTTAGTTGAGTGTAATACCTTGGTCCTTTATCTTAAGGGTATAGTGAGACATTAGATTATTAGTATAGTATTCAAATCCCCACTATAGGTGTAGTATTGGATAGAGTTTATTGGATCTAATAGTGAGACCAATGCTTGATCCTATATCCTTCATATGTGGGGTTTGTGGTATCAGCATGACCACCATACACTGGGCATCGATCCCCTATCTTGTATATAGATCCAGTAGGGTTTGTGTTGTCCCATAGTATCCCTAGTTGTGATTCCCTACTAAGAATTAGAGATTTCTAAGATCTAGTGAAAACTTCATGGATAGGTCCTAGTTATCATGTCCTCTGGGATAAGAATCATTAGTGATAACATGGTTCATGGAGTGAGTACTCCTATAATGAGCACTACATAGGATGATTCAGCAGTGTCATGTGGCTAGAAATATTGGTTTAGACTACTTGAGGTTGGTTTTCTATTATGAATATATCAAGGTTTATTTTATTGTACTAATGTTATGAGATAACTACTCTTGATTCATTTGGTATAGTGATTTTGAGGCATTTAGTTGGATATTTTTATACTCACCCCTTCATATTAGCTACCCACATGTGTTTCATCTTACATAGATGATATACCTTAAGGAAATGTACTAGGAGGATAGGGAACAGACATAACATAGTTGGGATAGATAGACTAAGGAGTTTTTTAAGCGGTTTCATTAGATAGTGGTACCCTCCTTCAGATAAGGTTAAACTCTCTATAGCTTTTGGTTTTCCTTGTATTTGGACCCTGTATCACCTTCAATATTTTTTTCATACTCTGTTGTGGGATATATTTTTTGCATGTATTTATGGTTTCAGATGTTTTTACTTTCTCGTCATAGCATGATCTTGGAGATGTGTGTGCATATATAGGTATATTAGGGTAATGCCTCACATGTAGTGGTTATTCATACTTGGCATTGGTCGCTAGCCTATGGACTATTGGAGGAGAAATTTGGGTAGTCACACTCAACATTTCACCATCTAGGCAGGCCCCAATCAATCAATTCATGAAAAATGGGTATATGGTGTTACTGTGGGAAGACTATACAATCATATAAGGGTCTGAAATAATATGTAAATAACCAAATATAATCCACAAAAAAATAAACATCAGAGTAAAAAAATCAATAGACAACAACACTTATTATATAAAATGTAAATGTGGAAGCATGAAGACAATAAAACTCATAACCATGCTAGCATATAATTATGGATTTTCTATCAGGTCAAAAATAGTATAAATAAATTAAATGAATAAGAAACCATTAACTATCGACTTCATATTCCAAGCCACAACTCAACCCAAATACTTGATTCAATTTTATATATCCCAATCACTCAAGAAACATTTGTTATTTTCCCAACCTAAACCTAGAGACAGTGAAGTCCTCTTGGGAACCCATGTGTCATGGTCTCTTATGCAGCGTGTGAGTACAACTCAATAATGAACTACCAATCTGTCACATATATAACTGGTACATAGAGTGTATGTGAATTTTAAATTATATGGTGAATAAATAAATACATTTTTGGAAGATTAAATAAATAACCAAGGAATATCCTTGGGTTCTAACAAGACACCTATGATCAACCCAAACCGACTTTGTCCAGTTCTAGAGTGTCTATAAGAACACCACATAATTTGGCCAACTAATATCATACCCACAACCAATTCCAAAGATAATTTCCTAGAATATCTGATAGTATCAAGCTCAATTTCCAATTTCAAGAAGCATCTCTAAGAAAATAAAAATGTTTCAGAATTCCCCCTTAGAGGGTCACATTCCATATCCCCAATTCTAAGTAGAAATTCCAATGAAATTTAAATCTTCCTAAAGTCTACCTAGGAGGGTTGTATCCCCAACCCAAATTCCAAGTAAATATAAATTAGCTCTAAGGCCACATAGTAAGTTCTCTTTTTAGTGACCCAGCTTCCTATTATGTTACAATTACATGATTTTTAAAATAAACAACACAATAGTGATACAATCCATGATCCAATGGTTTTTTATCTTGGAAAATTAGGCTAATAAATCAATTTTAAATAATAAAACTTAGACATTATTTAAATCCTTATTTTTTCCTCTTAAAATTTCTCATGTTATCCATAGTACATGTAATCACCTGAGGATATACATCAAATAAAAGGGTGATCTAAAATCCTAGTGAGGGGATAAATAAGGGACAAGAATCAATAGTAAATTGGTGAGCACAATCAACAACATCATATCATAAGAATATTTTCATCATAAAAATAATGAGAGAAACATTTTATAAATCCATTTAATGTTTCATATTCATAACAAAGAAACATATAACATATTGGTCAAATACCATACGTAGTTGTGAGAAAATCACATATTATGTTCACACATAACATATGTTCATAAATCATAAAATCATAAATTTGAATCAAGATTGCACCATGTAGATGTATAATACACATAATCTCATGAGATTTAAAACATTAACTAATGCATTAAATGACTATATAATTACAATATCATCTATCATATCATAAAATTCTCATAACCATGCATGCCCTATAGAACTTAAAATAATCATAGTCATGAAACAAGCACATGGAATGGAATTGGTTTCATCAAGGTTTCTTAATAAATACATTCATGAATAACCTTTTGGAATCCCAAATAAATACGGTAAATCATATTATGGTATAAAAATATCATTCTTAAGTGGATAATAAACAACTCAAGAGGTGTCATTACTATGTTTTAGAAATCTAAGTCTTTTTGAAAGATATTTTTAAATGGTTTAAGAAATATTTAAAAATGTTAGTGACATGTATATACCCTAAAATAAATGTTAAATGTTAGTGGATGGAAATTTTATAGAAATTATAAAAACATCACTATAGAAAAAATTTGAAAGTTGAGAAAACCAAAAAAAGAAGAAGTTTGGGTTTGCGAATCCCCTAACCTTAGATCCCACTTTATTTTTTCACTTTTCCACCTCCGAAATAATAAAAATAGGTTTAATAAAACATAAAAACAAAATTTATTTATGTTTATTTTGGTCAATATTCCTCAATTATAATCATTGTATTATATTTCTTAATTCTTTTTGTTAATGGTGAAGCATTTGGATATCATATATTAATTAAAATATCTCGTCTCACTTTGATTTAAAGATTTTACTTTATTAATACTTATATATTATTAGATTAACTCTAGAAAAATATAAATAAATATATTTATATATTTATATATTATAAATAATTTTTTATAATCATCCATATGGGTGGTGATAAGAAAATAATTGAAAATGTCCTTGTTGGCGGTTAACCGACCGTTAACAAGAAATTTTCCAAAGAACATAGAGATGTTTGAAATATAAATACATCATAAATAAAATTATTAAATGATGTTAACATAATTAATATAATTTCAACATAATTATTACTTAATATTATAAGATTTTGGTTTTAAAGGAATTTTTAAAATAAGGAAGAGAAGAGAAAAATGATAGATGAGTTAATGAAAACTTACTCTTTTCTCGATGTGGTTTCTATTCCACATCACTAAAATTCATTGATGCTTGGAGTTGGTTTACTCTATAAATTCCATACATATTTAAGGGGGGTTGAGAGAGGGTTTTTCATTAGATATGTTTCTTTTTCAACTGATGGACGAGTGTTTTTTAAAGGTATGGTTGAGGGTTATTTGAAATTGAGGAGAGGGCTATTTTAAGGATAAAATATTGAAACAATAATTATAATCATGCTAAACCTTTCAATATTTTTATTTTTGACATTAGGAATAATATATTAATAAAATAAAATATATTTATAACTTTAAACCCATTTAAAAATTGAATTCACTAGTTTATTAAAAAGGAACGTTGAAAAAATGAAAAACAATTATTTAAATGGAATACTTTTGACTTTATAATTTGGAAAATAATTTTTAGGTTTAGAAATTTATTTTATTGTTTCTAAATGACCCATTTATCTAATTAAAATAATTTTTGGCTGAAATAACAAATTTATTATTTATTAAGTAATTTTTAAATCATCATTATGTCTTAAAACAAGCGGTATTTTAAAAACAATATTTTCATTATTCACATAAAAATTGAAGTATTTCATAAAATTAAAAAAATGTAATGGTTAGATAATTATTACACACCTATTCTAAAAAATATCATTCATTTTATAAAAAAATCTAACATGGGTAATTTAAATTTTTAATATAAAAATTTATGATTTTTACAATATACATTAAAATATTGCTTATTAAAATTGTGTATATATTTTATTTCAGTTATTAGTATAGAAATTTATTATATGGAATTATTATATTTATATTTAAATAAATTAATCATGATCAGGATATAATTTCTAATGGTCGGGTTACTATTCTCAATGGTCGGGTTACTATTCCAATAATCACATTGCCTTCTATAAAATATCATCATTATTTTATTCAATACTCACTGAAATTCCTCCTAGGGATTTATATTTTCCAATTTTAATATATCTACTGTTTTGCTAATATTTTTTTTCTTTTCTATAGTGTTC
Source organism: Viscum album (assembly GCA_963277665.1). Lineage (NCBI taxonomy): Eukaryota > Viridiplantae > Streptophyta > Magnoliopsida > Santalales > Viscaceae > Viscum > Viscum album. Next base: position 1,111,141,509 of record OY728123.1, read on the forward strand.
TTCGTGGGTGTGATAATTCTAGCAGATTGGAATAATTAAACTTTTCTTATTCTACTTTTTCTATTAAATATTTTTCATTTTAATATTTTTCATTTTCATGGGTTTAGTTGAGAACTAATCAATATATCTAATATTTATATTTTATTTAATGTGTATTTCAATTATTTTATCCCAACCAATATTTCCTTTTATGAGAAATTGTATCATTTTTGGAATCTTGTTGTGTTTTGAGTTATACTATGAAAATTCCTTAATTCAAAACTTTTAACAGTTTTTTATCACATCGTTATTTTGGTCATAATTTTCAAAAAAATGATCCAATTATCAAAACTATTTTTTAGGAACCCTTTTTATGTGGTTTATATTTATTCAAATTGGAATAAGTGTTGAATCCACCATTTTATGGCCTAAAAATCACTAAATTTAGAAAATATTTTTTCAACTATAATTCATACACCTAGATTAATAGAAATATAAACTGTCCAATATGAGTCGAAATGATGTTATATTAGTTTCATAGAAAAAATTATTCATAAAAAATCTCTTATTTGAATACCAAGTTTAAATTCTCTCACTAACATAGTTTTGGAATGCATTAAAAAAGATGAATTTTAAGTGTCACTTGGACAGAAAATGTATTTCAAGTAAATTAGGTATATATTTTTTAACACGTTTCCAATATATCTCAAAAAAATTTATTGGAGATAAAATACACATTAAAATAACATTTAAGAAGGAACATGTTTTAGATTCATCCTCCAACTTAGAGTAAATCAAAATAAATTTTGATGTACAGAAATAAAATAGAACATTTTCCACCCCTATTCACTATTTATTTTTATCCTCGCCTTCTTATCAAAGTATGGTTAGAAGGATAGAGTGGTATTTTTTATAGATAATATGCTATAGAAGAATATTTCTTTATGAAGTAATCAAGACATCAAGGGATTAACTTAAATTTGCGGTTGGATGGGAATATCTAAAAGCATTTCCTTTTTGAGTTAGTACATTTCATTACAAACTATTATCTTTTGGATTATCTTATATACCATTATCTTGAATAAAGGATTTATCTTTATTTCTTATTTTAATTTTATTCTACTTTTTCTGTATTTTTATCAAACTATTACTATAAAACAGTTTTCATTTTGTTTAAACTTATTTGGGAGAGATCACCCCTTTGAGTATAATAAGTTAAAATAGATTGAATGTTCATACATATTTAGGTAATAAAACCACTTTTATAAGAGGTCAAAAACCCATATTTTTTATCTTGATATGGTTTCTATAAAATTTTTATGTATAATTTGATGTCTTGAGGTATACATTGGAAAATTAAATTGGAAGAAATTGGTGGAAAATGATGAAGGGAGTGCCTGAGGATCGAATCTTGTTCAATACTATTACATTTAGCCTCTAATTTTAAATATGTGTTGCTTATTATTTCTAATATCTGACTTTAATTTCTAGTGTTTCTCTAATTTTTAAAAAAAATACTTTGATATCCCAACTTTTAACACAATATTTAACAAAGAAAATTTAAAAAAGTGACGGTTTGATAATATACCCCCAACATCCTTGGGAGATGAACTATTGGTCACTACTATGAATCATTTTAAAAGGGGATAATTTTTAATGAGGTAACATCAATAAACCCTCACCTTCAATTTGAATCATTTTATAAGTAGTTTTTCTATGATTTTTTAATTTTTTTTAGAGATTTTATTATTCTATCCACTAATTTTGAGTACTTAAACAGACAAATAAAATGGGTTTTCATAGTGACTCATTTTATTATTGGCTAGAGAGTCGTCTATTTTGGGATTCTAGTAATAAATAATTTGAAAAATATCAATTTTAATAATATTATTTTATGATCCAAGAAACTATTTTTATGACCCAAAAAAATATTTATTGATTCAACAAAATGATGTTATGATTCAATATATAAGTAGAAAAGTTAAATTATTTTCACAAATTTAGAATAATTGAAACAATTAAATGGTAAAAAATAAACTCAAGTGAATAAAAAAATATCCCACTCACATTTGATATTGAAGAACCTGTTTTGGGTGAATTTTAAAATGAATCCAAATCTCATTTTTCAAATTTAAAGGAAGAAATATAATTGATTTACTAATTAATGTGTCTTTAGAAAATCAAAAATAATTGGAAAATTATTAGTATTAATTTGTTGAAAATTAAATTCCATATGAAATCCCTTTTTGAGGATGAAAAATAAGAACCTTTGTAGAAAAATTTGGCCAATAAGGATTCGAAACATGGTCCATTAATCTTTGAGGTGAATTTGGGCGAACCTAACCATCTTCCAAATTTCAACATAAAATTCATCAACTCCCAAACATATTAATATGAAAAAGGCATGGTGGGGTGGGGTTGGCCAATCACACATGAGTTTGATCTCATGTGGGGTTGATAGTAAATGACTTCATATAATGCGAAGAAAAATTCAAACCCACCCCGCCCTGCATTAGCCAATGGGTAGCCCACGGGAATACACACATTTTAAAAAACAGTTTATTATTTCTAATAATTTAAATATTGTATTTTTTTATTATTAAGGGTATTGCTGGGAGAAGTGTTGATCTACCACAGTTAGAGTTTTAAGGGATGCGGTGGAGTGTACTTTGATGGGTTGATGGTGTCATATGGTGATGTCGATGTGTGAGAAAACGTTTTTAATGAAAATATGTGATTTATGGTGAGAGTAAATGAATGATGGTGTTAGTTGGTGGTCATATAAAAATCAGGACTTATAAATGAATGATGACTCTCCAGGTATGAAATGGCTTCAGATAAGTATATTAGGACTCCGATGAGGTCCTTTCCTATTTTCTTAATAACAAAATAAAATTTAATGATAACAGTAATAAATCATCCCAAAAAATATTTTTATTACGGAAGCTATTTTAGAATTTAAAAAAATCAAAATGGAAATGGGTTCCATTTTTCAGAGGTGGGATGATAATCCATGTGAATATGGTTAATAATTACAATATAATTATTATAAAATCATTTTAAGAAAATAATAACCTATTTAAAATTCTCGTGAATGAATTGTGAATTAGTATGACCGTTATGCTGAGAAATCAAATGTGATAGTTTAATCATGATTTTTTATTTAAAAAACTAAATGTTAAAGAAACATATAATGTAATAATAATAATTTTTAAAAACCAGGCCCTTCGTTAAGCATGCACGCATACTGGCTCAACCCTCCTTAGCACACACCCACACAGACTCATCCTGCATTGGCCCACGCTCTTCATGGTCAAAATATTTAGGCTCTTCTCTCCCTATATCTACTCTATACTAATGACTCCCATTAGTCATGGTCCTACTTTAATTTAATAACAAAATAGAGTTAGATCTTGAACAAACATAGGAATAAGTCTCAAATTTTTATCTATTTTTTTAGATTATTTAGATCATAAATTCTAAAATATTATTAACTATGTATATTTTATTCCAAATATTTTTTATTGGGATGATTTTTTAGATGAAGAGTATTTTGGTGATGAAATTGAAGCAATAGTGGTTTTCTTAGTTTAAGAGTACATTAATTTACATTGGGATGGTGGTAATGATAAATTTTCCAAAGAATAAATCATTTTTGAATATGAAATTTAAGATGAACCACATCCTGGAAATGGATTTCATTAACCATTGGAGGTTGTTTATAACATCAGATTATTGGGAAGTTTCTTTTATATTTTTTTGATCTACCACTCCATCATCGGAACAAAGAGGATATGAAGGGGAAGGAAAATAAATCTGATATTGGGAGATCTACCACCATTGGGAGTTAAAAAATATTAGAGAATTTTTAATTTTTTGGTTTATGAGAAAGAAACCAAACCCACCTTCTAATTGGGCATAACTGACTAGAGATTCTTCACTAGGGGGAGTGAAGTTATAGCACACAGGTTGGGGTTTCAAACTAAGGCACTTTCCCATAATAATTCTTTTTATTTTTCTTTTTTACCTTTAAATTGATTTTTTATGATTTTTTTTATTTCTTATATAGGTTTAAAATTAACAAATTCTATGAGCATAGATAATTTCTTCACATGCTCAATAAAAATCAAGTTGTTTCTTTCCTTGCCACTTATTTTTAAAATGTATTAACTTATTATTCTCACGTACCACTCAAAAATATATTTACTAATGATAAAATTATATAAAATATGTTTGTTTGAGGTTTATCCTTGGTTTATTTTCATTTTATTGTATTTTGTTTATAATTTTGAGTATTTTATTTCAAAACTTATTTAAAAAAATTATGATCTTCAAATTAATTACCATTCTGAATTTAAAATCATTATCAATGAAAATAATAAACATGATTCATGGAACTAACCTTTAATTATTTTTGAAATTTTTTGTGTTCAGGATTCAAATTGTTGAAATTTATGAATAGATCATTAACTTATAAATTTCATTCCATGAATACTATCTAAAGTTTAAAATCACTTGTCACTAATAAATCTTAACAATTTTTTCCATGTTATTTAAACGAATCCCACTTCCATAATGAACCAAATATTGATTTTTTAACCATAACCTTCAATTCTTCTTTCAATATCAATGAGCTATAAGAAAATTGTGTTAAAAATCATTGAGGAAATTTTATTTGTGATTGAAATATCGTTTTTAAAAATTGAACACACATTATTTAACCAACTATTTCCATTTGATATATGTGGAACTTATTAGACATAAAAATACTTTAGGTTATCCTCATTACAAGTTGGTTTCTCTATCCAACCTACTCATAATGTATATTGCAAGATTTTAGTAAAGGTTCTATATGGTGGAACATTTCATGTGGTGTTATACATCATTTGGTGCTACTCTAGAGAGAAAATAAAATTATGAAGACATTTGATTGTAGTAAAAAAGTTATTATATATAAATATATACCTTTTTAATGCTTTCAATGAGAGAAATTTTACTTCTTTATAGATAATTTTAACAAAAAAATATGAAATTTTGAGAATAAATTTTTGTTCCATTGTCACTATATTGAAGACATTTTGGGCTATCAATGAAATAAATTATGATGTAATTTTATATCTTATTTGATACCAATATGAAATATGATAACACCAAACTTAATTGAGAACTAAAATCATGTAATATTACTTCCACAAAGATCCAAGGAATCTCTTTCCACCATAGTATTCTTGACATCTGAAACACACCTACCTTCATACCTCAAAATAGCCATTTCTATGCCCTCATGATGGATACAATGATTTGAATCAATTCAATATGGATTTTTAAATTTTTCACACCTATGGTGACCTTTACATTTATGTGGATGATAAAAACATTGTTCAAAATAATAAACATGTATTGAGGGGGAAAAGGTGATGTTAGATTCCTTATTAAAGGAATAATGAAATACATAAGAATGGAATAAAAAAACAAAATGAATAATTTTGTAATTTATGTTTCTTAAGAGGTAAGATATATTGGTCACCTTTATTTGGAACTTTGTGAATTTCATTGAAATGTGTTGTGAATTTTCACTAGAAATTCATTTTTAGTGCTCACATGTCCAGGAGTTCAAGTGCTAAATATGGGGAAATTGATAGAGCTAATAATTATATTGTTTTCCATTTCTAATTAAAATATTTTAACCCCACAAAAGTTTCATTTTTTTTAAAATTGCATAATGTTTTAAATTTCTGCATGTTTTGAGATAAATTTTGAAAATATTCAAATTTTGGATTTTTAATAGTTTTTATCACTTTTTTATTTTAGGCCTAAATTTTCCATAATAATATTTTTTTTAAAAATATTTATCTCTATTATAATAGGATTAATTTATTTTAACTGTTCCAAGTCTGGAATCAACTGTTTTGAGGCCTAAAAAAATCACATAGTTTAGAAAATAGTTTTTCCGATATAATTGAGACACCTTCATTAATAGAGATATAACTTATCCTATAGGTTCCCAAATTATATTACTCTAGTTAAAGATTAAATGGGACTTATTTTATCATATATCTCTTAAATAAAAAAGTCAGAATAATCTAATTATTTCAATGTTGTAATGCGTTAAAACTGAGAAAAATGATCAGTCGCATATGATAGAAAATGTATTTTTAGTAAATATATAATATATTTTTTACCATGTTTCCAATGGATTTAAACTTTTGTGTATGGTGTGTTAATACATGTTTAAACAACATTCAAAAAATAAAATTTTCAAATTTCATCTTTTATCTAATACTAAACTGAGAAAAACATTGGTGGATAGAAATCAAAAAAAATGTTTTTTCACCCCACTTTTCAATTTATTTTCATCTTCACCATCATTTCAATGGATGTTTAGAAGTAGCGAGTGAATTTTTAGGGATATTATATGATGGGAAAATGGATTTTTACGAATTAATTAATCCATGAAAGGATGAACTCACGGTGGGTATTGAGGTTAAAAAGTCATCTCCCTAATGATTTTGTACTTCTCATTGTAAACTAGTTTCTTATAAATTATCCTAAAATATATTATATTGGTGAAGGAGGTCCCTTTTCCTTATTTACTATTTATTACACTCTATTTGTTTTTTTATCAACTTGTGATTATAAAATATTTTACTTTTTGTTCAAAGATCTTTGGATGAGGTCTCCCCCTTGAGTGCAATGAGTTCTATATGTTATGGATTTTCAGATGTCTTTGGGAAATAAAATCACATTCATAAGAGGCATAAACCTCCAAATTTTAGGTATTAAAATGTTTTGTATACAATTTAAGTGTATAATTTAATATCATTATGTATAAAATGGAAAATTTAATTGGAATACATTCATAGACAATGATTAAGTGAGTATATGTGGATCGAAGCTTGTCCATTTTTACTACATTTAGCTAGTCTTATTCAATCCATGTTTCTTCTAAATTATAATATATACCTATTATTTCCATTGTTTAACTAATTTTTTTTAATTAATTATTTTAACTACTTTGAAATTCCAACCTGTTTATGCTAACTTTAACAAAAACAAATTAATTAAGTAATGGTTTGATAACATAGCCTACAACTTCTTCAGGGAACAATATCATGATCACTATTGTGATACATTTTAAAATGGAGTATTTTTAATGAGTTACCTTTAGTAAACCATAATCATAAATTTGGCTCCATTTATGAGGAGTTTTATATAGTATTTATTAATTGTTTTCTAAATTTATAGGATTTTAGCCACTAATTTAGGGTCATCAAAAAATAAAAAAAATGAATTTTTATAGTCTCTACTACTATGTTTTTCCGGATTATAAACAATTTCAGGAGTCTAGTCATGATTAATTTTTGAAAACTGAATTCTTGGAAAAAAAATTCATTGCCCAATAAACTAATTCCATGATCTGACAAAATGATTTGTTGATTCAAAAAAACGGTTATGATTCAAGAAGTAAAAAAAAGTAGTGATTCCTTCCATTTATTTATAATAATTGAAAGAATTAAAAGATCAAAAATAATCTCATGAAAAGGATACTTTTATCCCAACCTTTTTTGATAATGAAGAACCTTTTATGGGTGAATTGAAAAATGATTTCGATTCTTTTTTTAAATTTAAAGATATAAATTATCACAGATTTAACAATTGATGTATCTTTAGGAAGAGAAAACAAATTGTAATTTATTGGGATAAATTAATTAAAAATGTAATTCCATGTGATATCCCTTATTTTCAAAATTATAAATCTAAAACCTTTCAGAAATATTTGAAAACTATGTTTAGAAATTTGATCCATCAATCATTAAAGATAATTTAGAGGAACCTAAGTTCGTTCCCACATTAAGTGTAACTATCATATACTCCCTAATAGAGATAATGTTTTATCAGACAATATGAGAATTCTAAAATTTTAATCCATTTCTATTAGATTATTTCGATAATAAATTGTTAGTTTTTTATCCCTATTCAAATTTTATGACTACTTCTTATTAGTGGACTAATTTTTCAAATAAAGAGGATGTGAGTGCTGAAATTGAATAAATAATGGTTTCCTAGTTGAATATTTTATTAATTCACTAGAGGATGGTGGTATCGAGCTACTTTTAATAGAGGAAATCCTTTTTCAAGTTGAAATTTAAGATAAGTCGCATCCTATAATATAATTTCAACAACTAGTGGAGGTATTTTGTGGGAATAAATTGTTGGGAAGTTACTTTTACATTGTGTTAACCCTTCCACTAAATCATTGTAATAGTGAGGACATGGGGGAAATATAAATAAATATTATTTTGGGAGATTCTAAATCCATTTAGAGGTGAAAATATTGGATGAATTTCAATTTTTTAGTTTATGATAATTAAACAACATCCACCTTACTATTGGGGATGACTGACTGGAACTATCTGACTAGGTAGTGAAACCCTAGTAACTATATGTGTGTTCAAATCAAAGATATTTTCCTTTCTATTTCTTTTTAAATTTCTTTACTTTCTTTAATTAAAATATTGATAATTTTTTCATGTATTTTTCCAATTTTTATATTTTATAATGATATCATAAGGCTACTACTAATCAATAAAAAATAGGTTTTTTATTTCATTCGCACTTTTATTTTTAATGTCTTACCTTCTTTATTTTCACTTATCAATATCAACTTCTATGTACATTGAGTAATATTTAAAAAATAATTGTGGGTGATGATTATCCTTAGTACATTAAAATTTTTGGTGTTTTTATTTCAAATTTTAAGTGTTTTATTTCGAAGGCTACTTCTCGCTAAAATGAAAGTCATGAGAAAAAGCATATTGTGAGTTCCCATTTCACATCGTCAAAGGAGTTTCATATCCAAATCCTAATGTTTCCAGACAAAAAAGGCTTCCCTTCCAAAATTCATATAGAAAACATGGATTGATATTACATGATGTTTGAAGGTTACATGTCATGAGAATTATCATCTATTTACTTATAGGGCATGGATAACCATGTATATATTTTTGGGGGGCTGGTTTTTATCTTGTTTTTCCCTCATTTTTTCCTTTATTTCTCTTCCAAATCAACTTCAAAAAACTCCTTTTATTGTTTTTATTAAATTAGAGTGTCCTTTATTAATATGAAGGCATTATTCATCTCTTTCATCATCATTTACCATTCTAAAGTTCATTTTACATTTTTTTTCTATACTTCAGTATAGATACACACCCCATTCATTTTTTTTTACACTTTAAGGTAAGTGTTCGGTTGGTTTATTTCTTGTTTTTATTGTCAAATTATTGATTCATGAACCCTCAATTGAAAACTATATTATTTCAACTATTTCATTAATCTTCTAAAAATGTATATGATTGTTTTGTTGATTTCGGTTAATACTATCATGATACAATAAAATGTTTAGGGTAAGTGGTGAGAGTGAGGTTTTTATTAACTTAATTAATATATAAACTGAAACATGGTATCCCTACGGCTGGTAATTAGCTTAAATAATTACTATTTTTCAATTTTTTATGCAACCCTAACCATGGGATGTTTAAATGAATGAACCTGGTCGTGTTGGAGTTAATCAGTCAATGAACATTATCCTATGAAACTTTCTCTCGTATAATCTAGGATTAATTCATCTAGGTTTTTAGCTACATATAGACCAAGTAATAGTTTCATCTTGGAATAATATAGTTGGTTTAGACAAAATTGACGGGTTCTCTTTACACCACCTCACAGCCTAAGCCCTAGGACTATCCCATATTAGGACCATATTTTCCTCTTTACCAATACCATAAAATTTACCTTGATCTCCATGTTTCTATTGAATCAAAAACCGAATTCAATAGTGTTAATCAAATCCCAAATCCAAAAAAAAACATGAGGACTCTTCATAAAGGGTTTGAAGTCACTGGATGTTTGTCAGCCAGTCTCTCCTCGTGGGATCAAACAGGCACTACCACTATACTACACCATTTTAGGAAGTGTAGTTTGAGATAAAAAAATAAATTATAATCTGAATGCTACTCATATGTGTTAAACGACCTGTGCATTATATAAAATTTTGGCGTTGTTATTGCATAAAGTTGCTCTTAGGTATAGGAACCTTCAGCATGAACATGGAATTACCTCACTCATCCCCATTTTATCTTTTAATTCATACTTATTTATTTTAAATTCCATTATGTCCTTCTTAGTTCTGGAATAGTGAATGTTTAGTTGGCCCTTCATGTGAACAAGAAGTCTCGATTCCCAAGAACTATGCACTTTCATTCTTGAGATTGAAATATATCTTTTAACACTGTGTTCTTTCAATATGGATGAATATGAGGATCATGCAGGCTCAAACCAATACAACATGAAATATTTTCCACCTACACAACATAGAGATCAACCCTTGAAAATAGAGTGCACCACATGAATTAAGACTTTCCATATATTAATGATGATGCACCCAGCATTGTGATCCCTCTTTTCCAGGAATATACATTAGAAATAAAACAAGAACTCATCTTCATGATCTATAATATGGTCTAGTTCATTATATTATAGAGTAAATAACCTCATGAGAATATATCTAACTTATTGGATGTTTGTGATACCTTTCAAAAATAGAGATTATCCTATGATATAATTAGGTTGTGAGTCTTCATATTCTCATTGTGTAACTTATCTAGGGATTAGATAATAATTCAAACTCCTGAGTAAATAATGACTTGGTATAAATTAGCTAAGAAGTTTCTAGATAAGTACTTACCACTCATACAAACTTGAAAACTCATGAATGACATCCAAAACATTCTTAGATAGATGGAGAGTAATCCTGGGAGGTCTAGGATCACTTTGATGAACTTACTAGAAAATTACCACATTATGGGATTGATGTTTGGCTTTAACTACAAAACTTCTACCAAGGTCTCCCACCCACTTATCAAATAGTGGTAGATGTTTTCTTCGATGTCAGCATAATACATAAAACACCAAGAGTTATATGGTAACTTATATATGATTTCCTACACAATTACAGTCTATGGAAGAGTGGTCATAGAATATCGAGGCGCACAATCCAACAAACTAAAGAAAATCCCCATCTGGTTGCACAAGTTAAGGCCCAGAATAAGAAGCTGGATTCCTTTTAGTTGTATACTAAAATACCCACCTATTACTATAATGGATATTCAATCATTATTGATGTGTGGAGGCCCAACCCTATGTCAATTCTGTAGGGTACAAATTTATGAATAACCAAGTAAATATTTTAATCACATTAATTAAAATCATCAAACCATCAATTTTAGCAACAACATTAATACTATCAACAGTGCTTGGGTGAATGGCCAAAAAACAATTCTACAATAAATAGATATATTTCCAAGAACAACCCAGTAACCCATAACCACTAGGATACCCTCCTATGAAGTTTTCTCCTAGACCACCTTAACATGTACCCCAAAACCCCATTCCTCATAGAAGCTAGAAGCAAATTCAACCATCTCTTTGAAGACAACAACAACCATTCACACACCATCAGTCAAATTTGGAAAATATTACATAGCATTTTTTTTAAAGATAGACCATAATATGGCCTCCCAAGTAACATAATTTCAAAATCAAAGGGCAGCTCTCCACAACCTCAAACAACTAATGGTTCAAAACTCAAAGACCATGTTAGAGAGATTACCAATAATGAGGCCTAGTAAAATGATACCAACATATAATAGGAACCATGTTTGTGGTTCTATGTAATTAAAACATGATAGATTTTCTATAACCCTTTATATAAGAAGATATAAATCTTGATAAACCCAAGAAATAGGAAAAAGTCATTAAAGATGATGAAAATAAATTTGGGAATAGAAATGATTAGAAAAAACATCTATAATGATCACCTCTTGAAGAGATCCACCATAATAGAAATACAAATAGGAAATATATATGTCACCCCATGTATAAAAACCACCCCTCCACTTCCTAGAAAGTATAATGAAAGGTAAATTTTAAGGTAAGTATGAGAAAATTTTAAATATGTTCAATAAATTTCATATTAAAATCCCATTTTATGAATCTATTTCCCAAATACCTACCTATGAAAAAATCCTAAAGGAAATCCTCTCAAAGAATAGGAAGTTGGAAGATATGAGATTTATTTTCCTCAATGAATAATTTTATACTATTTTTCAACAGAATATTTCACCAGATATGGGAGATCCTTGGAGTTTCTCAATTCCATTCACCATAGGAGAATACAACTTTGAAAGAGACCTGTGCAACTTAGGATCAAACATTAACCTCATGAAAATGATTGTATTACATATATTATTACTAGATGAATTAAACCCAAATAGATTCGAACTTCATTTAGCTGACCGATAAGTAAATTATCCTCAAGGACTTCTTGAGGATGTTCTGGTAAAAATTGACAAATTCATTTCCCAAAATTCTTACACATTTTGGATATGGAATAAGAAACTAATATTCACATTATCATTGGATCATAATATCTTTCCACTAGGAACAAACTGATTGATATGAATTAAAAGAGATATATATTCATAGTAGGTGATGAATAAATTTTGTTTGATTTAGTGAAATCTGAAAAACAAATAGAATAATATTTTTACTTCCAAGCTATCTTTCTCACTAAAGATATGAATGACTACATGGTCATTGAGGAAGATAGTAATGAACTATATCCTACTTAAATGGAGGATTATGGATTTAATGAAGTGAACTACTTAAAACCTCATACAAGAGATATTATCCCTCAATTCATACCCTCGGTCATCTAGCCACTGGCGCTCTAGATGAAAAATCTGTCAAGAACACTCAAGTAATCATTATTAGAGACTATAACTTCACTATAGGTCATCATAAACTAAGAACTGAAATAGATATAAGAGGACCTATTGATAAAATTCTAACAATGAAAAAAGAAGTCAATTTTCTAAGGGTGCCCTCCATCAAAGGGATCAGATCCAAATTATGAACTCACGAGATTTTATTAGAAGAAGGCAAGACACAAACGCCAACCCTAGAGGTGACTCACCCCACCAATGAGGTGGGTAGTTCAGAAAGAAGTATTAAAATACCAAGATGATGGAATAATTTTTTCAATGTTTGTTGGTGCTAGGTGAGTTCACTATAAGTATTTCCAAAGAAATTTGGCATTATAGTTGTAAATAATCTTGAATATGAGGTGATATTGAATCGCATCATCACTAGATAAAGAGTATGTATAGATTAAAAGAACATAATGATAGAAACATGAAAGTATAACTTCCCCTTTCCTTTCAGCAATTACATGTTGGAGAGACTAGAAGAATATGAATTTTACTACTTCCTAGATGGAAATTTGGGATTTAATCAAATTTCAATTGACCCATATGATTACTCCAAATCTAAATTCATATATCCATTAGATACCTTTTCCTATAGAGGAATGTCATTCAGAATGTATAATGAATCAGAGACCTTCCAATAGTGCATAAAACATATTTTACACAATATGGCGAATGGAATATTGGAAATATTTAGGGACAATTTTTAAATTTATGTAATATCTTTTGAGTTTTGATTAAGTAATGTATAATTAGCACGGATACACTATGAAGAAAAGTTATAAGTTTTAAATTGGGGAAATTTTCACTTTATGGTCCAAAGAGGCATATTCCTCATACAGAAAGGTTCAAAAAATGACATGGAAGTTGATCGAGAAAAGATCAATGTGATCAAAGACTTCCTTGAGCTCTCAACTATTAAATGTATAAGGAGCCCTCTAGGCCATGCAGAACTCTACCATTTCTTTGTAAAATATTTCAAAAAATTAACACAGACTTTGAAACACCTATTAATAAAAGAGAATCCATTTGATTTCACTTAAGAGTGTCAGAGGAAATTCAATATCTTAAAGAACAACCTTGTGGATTATCCCATTACCATTTCACCATCTTGGGACAAAGACTTTGAGATAATGTGCAATGCAAGAAACAATGACGTAGGTTATATATTAGGTCAGTGACTAGGCAACATATTTTGTCCCATTTTTACACAAATCACACGATCAATTATGCTCAGTTAAACTACATAACTATAGAAAGTTCACTTTTATCAATTTTTTATTCTTTAGATAAGTTTTTCTCATACCTTATTTTGTCCAAGGTTATTCTCTACATTAATTATGTCACAATTAAATATATATTTAACAAAAATGATTTTAAAACAAGATGGATACGATGGATCCTTCTACTATATGAATTTGATATCATTGTAAAGGATAGTAAGGGGACTAAGAATGTTATTTTTGATAATCTATTAAGACTCCTATTACGTATCATGGAGGAAAATGATAATCTAGACATCAAGGATCACTTCTTTGATGAGACTCTTTTCATCATAAATATGAAGGCAAGCCTATTGTTTTATAACATTGCAAACTATCTCACCACAAAATCACTCTACCCAGACCTCTATTACCAACAAGAGAAGATATTTTTGGTCGAAGCCTATCACTAATATAGAGATGATCCTCTTCTTTTTAAGTGATGTGTTGATGGATTAATGATGCAATTCATCCTGGAGGAGAAGATCCAAATTGTAATCAACATGTGTCACATGTCACCAACTAAAGGAAATCATGGATCGGAACACACAGTGGAGAAAATTTTACAAAGTGGGATCTTTTGGAACACACATTATCATGATGAATGAAATGTTTTTCAGAATATGGATCAGTGCCAATGAACTGGAACCATCGGGAAGAGAAATTAAATACCTCAGAGCCCAATCATGGAAGTCAAAATATTTGACGTATGGGGAATAAATTTTAGGGTTCTATTCCCTAATTTACATGGAATTTTCAATATCTTGGTTAGAGTTGACTATGTCTCGAAATGGGTAGAATCTAAATCTGCCACTGATGACATGGAAAATGTGGTGGTAAACTTCTTAAAGAAAAATACTTCTCCAAGATTCAAAATTACCTGATATTAATTAGTGATTAGATAACACATTTTACCAAAAAATTTATCACATAATTTCTGGGAAAGTATCACAACAGGTGTAACAGAGGAACTCCCTATCACCCGCAAACAAGAGGGAAAGTTCAATTGTCAAAAAAGAAAATCAAAAATATCCTAGAGAATATCATAAACACAATTCAGAATGACTGGCACCTCCAATTAGATGATTTATATTGGCCATACTACACAATGTACAAAACACTCATCGGCACCACTCCATTTAGATTAGTTTACAGTAAGCCTTTTCATTAACCAATATAACTAGAGCATCTCTCATTTTGAGATATTATTAAATTGAATCTAGATTATTAAAAATCTAGGGAAGTACGGATTATGCAAATGGATGAATTAGAGGAAATAAACAAAGACTATTAAGAGAAATCCAATATTTATAAAGAAAAAACCAAGAAGTGGCATGATCAGCACATCATGCAGTGAATCCTCACCTAGGGGAATAATGTATTGTTATTCAATTCAAAATTAAAAATATTCCCTAGAAAGATCAAATCCAGCTAGTCATTACCCTTCGTAGTTGTGAAATTATTCCCCTATGGTACAATCTAGATTTAGAAATTATGGTAAATACCCTTCAATTTTAACTTCCCAAGATTGAAGATATACTAAGAACCATCCCACGAGGGGTGTTTCATCACTTTAAGATTCATCTAAGCAAGACTGAGTCTAGATCTCAATGTTAAAAGAAGTACTGACTGGGAGAAAACATAGGATAGGTCACATATGAAAGAGTATGATAGATTAGAGTTTAGGAAAACTCTGGACATGCTAAAAAGCAAGGGAACCGGCTCTAAATCATAAAGAGGCAAGATTCCCAAGTTACACATTGTGTAGTGTATACATGATGTGTATAGTTCATGACCTGAAAACGCAAATTTTAACAATTACTTGTCATGTAACATTACATGACATAATACCTAGTGAAAAATAAATTTTGTGAATCTAGGGTTAGAAACGCACAATCCAACCCCCCCCCCCCCACCTACCTGCACACCCTTACTCTCCTCTCACCCTCTTCCACACGACCTACCGCCTACAGTCACTCTACCTCCCACTCTACACCATGCCTCTCATGTTGCTCCACCTACTCTAACATGAATTATATCCTTCTTCTCTATTCTATATCAGCTTAAATGGTCAACATAAAGATGTTACAGACTCCCCTAGATGATCCCATGCCTGACCATGAGGATTCAACTCTATTGAAGCCCCAAAGGGCACCTGCACCTCCATCACATCCCGCTTAGTCCTCCTAAGGCTCTACTAATACCTATGTTAATCCTACCATTGAGGATTCATGCTCGACCTCCAGTGGGTAACAAGAATTTTATCACCACATCTTAATTCTATCCTTCATATTTCCAACCCCAAGCACCTGGTCTGTTTGGTCCAACATTAGGTAAATCCCATACAGGCCAAAAAAATGTTGGATCTCACCATCCTTTCCCATCTTCACATCATCCAAGATGTCCTCCACCTCCTTGACCACATTATTATCACCAAAATAATCAAAATATATGAGGATACCTTTTGAGAAATATTTCTCAAATTCTTGGATACTCTCAAGCTCACCATAAACAACATATGATTCCAGTTAGGTGGAAGACCCCATAAGCTCTCCTTATTTAAGTTTATAATCAGAATCAGTGTTTATTACACTGAATTCATCACCTCATTTTTGTTTACAACTCATAATATCAATCCAAGAAAGTTGAATGCATACCGTCTTAGGAGGATAATTTCTAGTGACCCTCGAAGTTTCATTGATCCTCAGATTATGAAATCCACACAGCTAGGAGGTTCCACACTCTGGATTCTTCATCACTCAAGGACTCATGAATAGTTTCCTCATACATTTTCTCATTGGAGTGCGAGATATTTGGGTGTCCCCATCCTCATAGCTTCCATGGGTGGCATTTCCATTTACATGGCATCTTAATTAGTCTTTTATTTGAGGGTGCATACGCAGCGGACCTGGAAAACTCTAATGGTTGGGTCTTTCATCACTCATTTATCTAGACATCTAAGTGTCTTTGACATTTCCCTTCCACTCATATCTTCCAAATCAATGGAGTCGTCAACTTCACCACACTTCACAAAATGAAGTTGTTAATGAAGGATTGGAATATCTAACGATGGGTGTCAGGATGCATTGATGGTGCTGATTAGGTACTCAGCAACCACATTATTGACCTAGCGCCTGATCCACCACCTTTGATCCCACCCTTATTACTACCACATTCATCTTCACCCATACATCCACCACCACCATACCCTAACCCATGACCTCGCCCATTCCATCATCTGAAAGCAACCATATCTCTTCTCCAACCACCACTACAATACCCATGACATCGCCCACTCCACCCTTCCCTTATGATCTATATCTCTCACACCAGTATATTATGGTGAACCTTTATCATATATGTTGCCTTCTAGGAATACCATTCATCAAACCACCATCATTTACTATCCCTTCCTCCACACCATCCCTTATAGATACTCACCATCTACCTCCATCAATCCTTTCATCCTCCCTCATTCTTGTACCAACCACCACCTAGGTCGACCTACCCTCCAATCTGACCAACCCTACATATGAGTAGGTGATTTGGGTAGAGAATTACTAACAGGGAAAGTTCCCATCCCTTCCACTATCCACTGAGTTTTCATTCATTGACTCAGTTATCGAACACATAGCCAATATCTAGAGAAATACCTTTCTTCCACTATCATCAATGATAGATTCTAGTAACCTGGAACCCAATGTAGTAGTTAAACCTACATCCACTTCCTATATTGATGATTTCTATAAGGAATGGAAGCAGTAGGCACCCTCCAATTGAGATAGAACTCTAGATGAGTAGAATGAAAATTTTGATTGTTTTTAGTTTTCCAAATACCCCTCCCCCACTTTTGTATACTTTATGAGTGTTATTTTTTGTATTTTTTGTATTCCATTTCTCTCTAATGTATCGATATTCTATATATATACATGAGATACATATTTTATTTACTACATCTTGGCTTATTTTACTTTTCATTACTTTATTATAATAGCCATATCTAGATCTTCTACATCTTCTATGTTAATTGATGCTCCTTTTCCACCACCATCTACAATAGTACTTAAAATGACTCATTTTCTGGATGATGTCGAGTTCCAATAAGAGGAGATTTCATCGGAGATATGTGCCCAGCATAGGTCCCCACCATGGTGGGAACGGATTCATTTCTCACAATGTGAGATTCATTCAAAATACACTCTTGAGATGATTAACATAGCTAATAATCCTCGTGAGCTTGATGATATAGCCACCAGTTCTTATTAGACACATAATACTTCTAAGAAGATGGAATAAAATTCATTGATACTTTATTTCATTCTTCCGGATAACAATGTTATTTTTAGAGATTTACAGTGGCAAACCCATATTTGATTTATTTTTCTTTATTTTCAATATTTCACTTGGTATTTTTATTATCATTTTAGTGGAATTATTTTTCCTTAGGTGTTCATGAACTACATTCTACTGACATATCTATATGAGGATCATCTACTTTTAATTATTTTTCATTGTGGGAACCTACAAATTTCACTGCTTTTTCATGCTTAAACATAGTGGACTAATGTTTTATCTAGTGTAAAACATTCCTTTATAATATGTTATGTATGTTTCCAAAATTTTAAATCAATATCCATCATGTTTCCCCATGGAAAAAACACTTGTACAGGGATCTCTTGATTCCCTAAATTCATTTTCAAAATTAGCATTTACTTTTTTCTATGCTACATCTATCATATCTCTCCCACGATGCCTTCCAAGACAATGTTGGCACTATAAATTTTTTTTATGGGGGAGTATTTTTCAAATTTATTTGTGAATAAAATATTATTTCTTTCATATTTTCCTTTATCTAGGATGCATTTTAGATAAAAGAATGCTTTAAACCTGAAAAATCATTGCACACATCTAAATAAAAGGCAAAATTATTTTAGAAATTTTTGAAATCCAAGTTTTACTTATGTTTATATTTTTAGAATAATTTTTTATTTTATTAATTTAATTCAAAATAAAAAAAATTAAATTACATTTGATTGATTAATTAAGTGATTTTAAACCTATTATAACTTAAATTAAAATATTAATATGGCTATGACTAAAGAAAAACAATTTTAATATGATTTAGGAAGTCCTTTTTTATCCACTTTTTCAGAGTCCCACTATAGATCATTCCTATTTAGCCCATATAATACACGAATGGCCTGATTAGAGTGTAGTTATTTTAAGTCCTTTATCCCTACCAACCCTTCTCTACCTATTATGCATGATTATTCTTTGAACACATGTTGGTTAATTTTCAGCCTATGGATATGGGATTTTTTAAATAGATTTCTTATTTTATATCTACTAGATTGATATAATTTCATCCCTGATCACTCTCGGTATTTTACACATACCCTATTCCTTTTAAAAATATATAAAGATAAAAGGAATGAAAAAATTTAGTTGTGTATTAGGAAGGTCAAAAATAATCATTTCCTAACCGATGAATACTCTGAATGATCATATTCGGTAAGGGTATAGTTGTGAGATCTAGCCTAAACAAGACTTTCAAAAAATAAAAAGAATAAAAATAAATAAATTAGAGGAACATTGTAAATTTTTTAAACTTCTTATATTCATGGATCTACCTTGAGCTTTTGGAAGCATGGAAATTATTTGATCTTAGAGGAGCCAACTCATTACATTTTCATGACTTTTATGCATTATACTTTATATCTTACCCACCTTTTAATAGTTTTTTTCAATTACTACCCACCTACCCTCATACTTAGATTCATTTGAACCTCTTTGTTGAATCCCACATGATTGATTTTATATTTTCTTTAAAAAGTAGATATGATAGATCTAATTAAATCATAGGGTTAGAAACATGTATTTAGGTTATTAGAAAAACTCTAATTAAATTTTACCATGATTTATTATAGAAAATTCATTTTAAGGTATATTTAAAAATGGGTATAGAAATTAAGATATAATTATGAAATTGTAATTAAATTAATAAGAATTTGGGTAAATAACATAACTATGAGGAAGGAAAAATTTTCTTTGTATGATTGATTATAGAGGAATTTATTTTTCTAGTTATGCTTAATTTTATTTTTCTGGTTGTGATGAATGTTTCTTGTTTAAAAAAATATCGTTTAAAATACTTATTGAGACGGTTTTTTATTAAGTAAAATCAATTGTAAAAGTATGGGAGAATTTGATAAGATGAACTTTTATATTCATATTAGATTCATTTAATTAATATTATTTATGGTTTATTTGATAATTCACTCGGTATATGTTGATGTTTTCATAGAATATGTATCCAAATATGCATTAAAAAAGCTATCAAAACTAACCAAAAGTGGACTTTGATATTCATGAAACACATAGACAATGTGTATTCATTATTCATATCATGTCTAAAGTTGTGTGTCATAAGTCATTATGAATTTATGGGTCGGAAAAATAATACATTATGTGAATATCCAAAACACTTTGGGTCAATTCGAAGGCCACTTCCATCTTAAAAATCATGTCATGGGAAGAAGCATATCGAGAGTTCCCATTTTAAATTGTGATATAAGTCGCATCTCTAAATCCTTGAGATTCAGGACAAAAATAGAATCAAATCCAAAATCAAAGATAAAAACTTGGATAGGGATTACACAATGTGTGAAAGTACATGTCATGTAAATCCCTATCTATAAATTTCAGGGACACAGAGATTCATGCATATTTTTTTGGAGGCTAATTTTTTTCTTTTTTTCCTCTATTTTATTCATTTATTTGTATTCAAAATCAACTTTAAATAAATACTATTACTATTTTAATTAAAATAGAGTTTCATTGATCAATCTGCAATAATTCTACATTTTATTCATCGTCATTTACCATTTTGAAGTTCATTTTTCATTATCATTTCCACTAAAATAATATATGCACCCTATTCATTCTTGTTTACTCTTTCAAGTAAGTTTTTGTCTACTTTATTGATTTTTTTAATAATAACTACTTGATACCTGAACCGTAGGTTAAACACTATCATATTTCAACTATTTTATTAATCTTTCAATCATGTCTGTGATTATTTCATTGATTTTGAATAATACCATCATGAGTGGGTAAACTGCTTAGGTTATAATTCAAGTGTAAGGGTTTATCTAAACTTAATGAATATCTAGACCAGAACCTGGTAACCCTAAGGCAAGTAATCAAATTAATTAATAATTATCTATTCAATTATTTTATGAAACATGACGAGGGGGATATGAAATGAATAAACCTGCCCTGATTGGAGTAGATCAGGCTATGACTGTTATCCTGCGGAACTCTCTTCCATTGAATCTAGGATTAAATCATCTTCATTGTTATCTGTATTCAAATTAAGTAATGATTTTATATTGTATAAATATTTTTTGTTTTACTATAATCAACATGTCGTATTTTCACTACTTTACAACCTATGCTATAAGAATATCCCATGTTAGGACAGAGATTATCTTTTTTACCTAATCCCAGAAATTGACCGTGATACCTATCTTCTTCTTGAACCTAAAACCAAACAAAATTATGTAAATCAAATCCAAAACTCAAACCAATTATTGTGTACTCCTACATAAAGGTTTTGAATTTACTGGTTCCTTGTGTGTCAGTATTTCCCAATGGGTTTGACATTCCACTAACACTATACTACACCACATTAAAAAGTATAGTTTGGGACGGAAAATAAATTCTAATTTAATATACACCCATGTGAATTCAAATATGTGTGTGGGTGTGTTAAATATCACTGGTATGTGTTTTAAATTTTCATTGGCAATTTATTTTAAGTGCTCACTTGTCAAGGATTCCAATAGAAAACTTTGGGGGAATTGATAGAACTAATATTTAAATTATTTTTCATGTTTATTTAAATTATTTCATAGCCATAAATATTCTATTTTTATTGAAATTTCATTATTTTCAAAATTTTGATATGTTTTTTGATAAATTATGAAAATTCCTTAATTCAAGAATTATAACTAGTTTTTATCACCTAGTTATTTTGGGAATAACTTTTAAAAAAGTAATTCAATTTTTAAAATTAGTTTTTAGAAAAACCATTCCTCATGGAATTGATTTCATTTATTGGTTCCAAGTGCTAAATTTTCAATTTTATGTCCCAAAAACCACTCATTTTGAAAAATATTTTTTCAGAAAGAATTGAGATAAATTCATTAGTGAATATATTACATAGAAAATATGTTTCAAAAGGATATGATTTTATTTGTAGAAAAAAATAATAATCAGATTCACAAATATCATTTAAACACTAAATTTAAATTCACTCATTAAGGTATTGGTTGAATGCATCGAATAGTAGGATGATCAAAAGTCACTTTGGTATCAAAATGTATTTTTAGTAAATCAAGTATATCTTTTCAACCACATTCCCAATGGATATAAAAATATTTGGGTTGGAGATTTAAGTCACATTAAAAAATTATTGAATAAGTAACTTTTTCTATATTAGTCCTCCAACTTGGACTAAATTGATCAAAATTTTTGTAGAATGAAACAGAATAGAAAATTATTCACCCCTCTTCACTATTTAAATTCATTTTAACTTTCTTTTCAAGGGATGGTTAGAGGGAGTGAGTGGGATGTGATCGAGATGATATACTAGAGAAGATTATTTTCTACATGAATTAATCAATCCCTGAAGGATTAAACTTGATTTTGTGGTTGGTATTGAAGACTTATAGGAATTTCCCTTTCAGGTTTTACTTTACATTATAACCTCTTAAATTTTAAATTACCTAGGAAATTTTTTTCTTGGATAAAGGAGGTCTATTTCCTTACTATGATAAATTTCTTTTATTTTATGTAATTTTTATCAACTTATGAAAATAAAATAGTTTTCTTGTTTACCAAAAATCCTTAAGTGAGGTGTCCTCATTGATCATAATAATTTTAATTAGATTTGGTGTTTATTGGTCTTTCGGAAATCAAATCAAGTTCATAAGAGGATAAAGACCCATATATGATGTATTTATATGTTTTATAGATATTCTTGGTGTATACCATGATATATCAAGGTATAAATTGGATATATTAATTGGAAGACATTGGTATAAAATTATGAAGGGTGTATCTGGGGATCAATACATGTCCACTATTGTTACCATTACCTTGTCTTTTTCAAACTATATTACTTATCATCTATAATCTCTAATTATAATTTCTATTTTTTTCTATAATTTTTTTATTTAATATTTATTAAATACTTTTAAATAATCAATTAAAACACTCTATTTAACCAAAATAAATTAACTAAGTGATATTTTGATAATTTATTCAGAAACCTCCATGTGATACAACCTCATGGTAAGCATTGTAAAAAAATTTAAAAGGGTATAATTTATAATGAGGCCATGTGACTGAACCCTCAGCATACACTAAGATTTGTTTCATTTGAGGACAAAAAAGTTGTTTTTAATTTTATTTTTAATTAAAATATTTTAACAATTAATTCAAAATCTTTAATAAACAATAAAAAATGATTTTCACAGTGACTAGTCATATTATTATCTTGATTATCTGCTTTTAAAAGAGTCTAGTCATTAAGAATTTTTAAAATCCCAATTCCAATAAAATGATTTCGTGATCCAAAAAAATTATTTAGTAATTCAATAAAATTATTTTATGATTCATTAATTAAGAAAACAATATTATATTCTTGTCACTACTTTAGAATAATTGAAAAAATGAAAAGCTCAAAACTAATCTCAAGAGAAGGAAAAAAACTTTCCACCCACTAATGATATTTAATAACATTTTAACGGTGAATTTAAAATTTAATTGGAATTTCCATTTTATAATTTATGTGAAGAAATTATCATTGATTTACCAATTGATGTTTATTTCTGAAATCAATGGAATTTGTAAAATATTTGGGTTGAATTTATCTAAAATTAAATTCCCTATGAAATACATTATTTTGATGATGAAAATTCAGAATCATTGTATCAAAAATTTAGTAAAGAGGAAGATAATATGGATCCATTAATCTTTTATGTGAATTTAGATAAACTTGAGCTACTTCCCACTTTCAAAAAAACTATCATCCCCTCCCAAACAGATCTAGATCCTGAGAAAACAAAGAGAGAAGTCTCAAATTATAATCCACTATTTTTAGATTATTTAGATATAAAATTGATAATTTTCCCCCTTTATATATTTTATTCCTTCTGCTTTTGAGAGGACTAATTTTTAAAATAAAGAGGATTTGAGTGCCAATATTTAAGAAATAATGGTGTAATCAGTTTAATAATACATTTTTTTACATGAGTATGGTTGTACCGAATTTTTTTATAAAGAAGAAATAAATTCTAAACATGAAATTGAGGATGAAACACACCATGTAATTGAATTTAAAAAACCAATTGAGGTAATATGTGAATATAATGTTTTGGGAATTTACTTTTAAATTTTGGTTACTTATTCCACTACATAATAGAAATAATAAAAACAAGGAGGGTAAATTAAATAAATCTAATTTTGAGAGATTATATAACTATTAGGAGAGGAAAAGTACTAGAAAAATTTCATTTTGTTGGTTTATAAGAAAGAAACGACACCCACCATCATATTGGGGATGACTAGCTGGTACTACCTGACAAGGGGAAATCAAATCCCAACACCCACTTGGGGGGTTCAAACCAAGGGTATTTTCCATTCTATTTATTTTTATTTTTCCTTACCTAGTTTAAATAATATTTTGATGATTTTTTTGTTTTTAAGGTATGTTAACAAGTTGTATCTTTTTCATGATGGCTCAAGGCTATTGTTTCTCAATAAAAACTGATTTTGTCTTTCCTTCATAGTGTTTCTCCATGTATTATCTTATCTATTTTCACTTATCAATATGAATTTCTATATAAAATGATTAAATTTTAAAAAATAATCAGTGGGATGATTATCAATGGTTTATTACGATTTTTTGTGATTTTATTTCAAATTTTGTGAGATGTATGTCAAAAATTTAATTAAAAATTTGTGATCTTCAAATTAATTACCATTATAAATTGATAAGTATTTCCCAAGAAAAGAAAAAAATGATTCATATAACTAAACATAAATGATTTATGAAAACTTATGTGTCCTAGATTAAAATTTTATAAATTCATGACAATATCATTAAATTCTGAATTTCATTCTATAGATGCAATCTAAATTTGAAAATCACTTTCCCATGAGGACTATGAACCATTTTTCATCTTGTTCAAACTAATATCACTTCTTGAGAGAATTGTGGTTTTTTTTCAAGAAATTTCTATTTTTAATTATAAACCTATGATATCTATGGAAATAGTGTTAAAAATTATTGAGGAAATTAATTTTTGAATGAAATACCCTTTTAGAAAATTGTAAACTCTTTATTTGTGTTACCTTTTTTTAACCTTATAGCCTAAAAGATAATATATCTTCAATTATATAATTTTAATTTCAATGTTTTTAATCCCAAAAAAAGTGTTATTTTAAGTTCAATTGTCAAATTTTATGGTTTTAGATGCATTTTGAGCTTAATTA
The DNA here is from genome assembly GCA_963277665.1 of Viscum album. Taxonomy (NCBI): domain Eukaryota; kingdom Viridiplantae; phylum Streptophyta; class Magnoliopsida; order Santalales; family Viscaceae; genus Viscum; species Viscum album. The sequence goes on from OY728123.1 coordinate 1,111,167,136, forward strand.
CAAAAACATCCTATTTTGGATATTAACTATTTCCATTTATTTGTGTTTTTCATCTATGACTTTTTATAAAGTGATTTAAATTATGATATTCCTTTTTTAGGATTAAAAATATATTCTGATTCATTTAATTCTTATGGAACAAGATATTAGTCCAATATTTGGAGGCTCAATATAATCTCAAAAGTCAGGCCACAAAATTTGGGCCCAGATCTATATATTTTTTAAGTTGGGCCTATATCTCATAAATGTTTGATAAAATGAAGATAAAATTAGACTTTGATAAAGATAAAATATTAAGGAAATTTTTTCATAATTATGGAACCACATGATTCTACCGATATCAAGGCCTTAAATGCATGGGAAATTGGATTTTAGAAATTCAAGGATTCTACCTATCCAGAATAAAATTTCAGAGTTAATGGGGGAAAAATTCTTCTACATGTGGAAGATGAATCTTAATTTTTTTTTTCAAAGGTAAAAAACATTTTTCAACAACTTTTTTGAAGCCTAATTGTTCAAATTCAGTCATTCAATAGGTTTACCACATGCATTCTTTTGGTGGAACATTTCGAAACCAAATTTTAATAACTTTTCCCTATAAATTAGAGGAAAGGGTGGATTAAAGAGGCTTGATCAATTCCTAATGATCTTACACTATTTTGCGCAATAGGGATATCATTGATTTTGGATTCCATTCATTTCCCTTATTTTTATTTTATTTTCTCTTTTAATTCGTGCATCTTTTTTATTAAAATGTTCCCCTTTTCTTCTTTAATCTATTTATATCATAAAAACCTAATATCATTCACTCTCTCTTCTATCTTTCTATTGTTATCTCTTTCTCCTTCATAATGGAAGGTGACTCACCCAAGGATTCTCCCTAAGGGGAGGTTTCATGGAATTTCTAATAAATTTCTTCAATTAATAATCTTTTTAATCTATATGTGTAGGTGAAAAAGTATTAAAACAGTATGGAAGTCATCCACCATGGTATTATTTCCAATTCCATTCATTTTCATTGATTCATTATTTTTCCCTCCCTTATCTTGGTTAAAACCTTAATATGGTGGATATGGTATTTACTAAAGGGATTAAATGATATATGGTGGATCAGGGTCTATTAAGAATAGCATTCCTCATTGAGGTGTCATCCTATTTGACTGTTGGAGGAGGTGATTTTTGGTGCATCGAATGAATCCTAAATTCACACACTTGATAAATTAAAGAAATTTTTTATTGAGGTTTCATCAAATTAATTATAAAATTAGATTTAAAAAATAATTAAATAAAGAGATAACCCACATGACCAACCCTTTAACAGAGATTTTTCTTTCTGACCCTCATTCTGTGTTGCATATGTGTGTTAAGATAGTCTTATTTTATTATATTTCTTTATTTCATAAAATTAAAAACATATATTTTCAATAAATAATAAAAAATCAAAAATAATTTGATTAGGTGAATTAGAAATTAGTGATTTAACCGAATACGATGATTCAAAAGTGAGAAGACCCTATTCAGTCTTTGTACAACATTTTAAAAATAAAGTTTTATTTTAAAATTCTATATTATAGGAGTGCATCAAAACTGGAATCATTGTTAGGGATCTAAGTGTTTTTTCCCTTTTCCATTTTCACATTTTATATTAGTTTTAATTACATTAATTAAAAAATCATAAAAAATATGCTTCTATAATGTATTCAAATTTAGATTATTATGAATTTTTTTATTACTCAAAATTGAAGCAGAAACAACAGGACAAAGAAGTTCAATAAGGTTACATTATATCCCATGTGCAAGAACTTGGAGAAAGTATAGAACAACTAATTATCAAGGATGAAAGACTATTTGAATATGTCCATGCATTGATATAGAAACTAAAACATGAACAAGAACCGGGTGTGGGAGATCAACATGACTTGGAAAACTTCTAGAATGAATGTGAAAACAACTTAATCTCTCCAAAGAATAATAGTTGCCACCATAGAAGGCATTTCCATTGGTTTTCTCCAATTTCACTAAATACATCAAAGAGGTTGAAGATACACATAAAGAACATCAATAGCCTAACCATTTAAAAAACATCAAAGATGACTATGAAGAGATATTATAACAACCCAAGATTTTATATTATGTATCTTATTTAATTAATTCAATTTATTAGATAGTTTATGTTTTATGAAATATCACATTTAAATGAACCGTGTTATACTATGAAATATTAACATGACCATTATAATAGTAATATAACTTCTAGGAATAGTAATCTATCCATTCAGATAATAACCTCACCCAAGAAAGAAAAAATACAATTTAAGTATGAAAATAAGATATATTTATACATGTAATATTTAAATATGTGTCAAAACGTGATAAATTATGTGTTGGTATTTTGGGAAATGTAAATGTTCAATTAAAAATTGATAATTAATATAGTGATTTAAAATAAAATTTATTTTCCTAAAATAGATTCATAAATTTTTATTTTTTTATATTATTATTATAAGATAATTTTATGATACCATAATTAATATTTCAATGTGTCATAAAATTAGTTATAATATTAAAATCGGTATTTTTCGAATAAATGATGATTTTAATTAAAAAATTAAATTTCTCATATATATAAAATTATTTATATAAAATAGAGACCATTTTTTAAATCATCAGGTCTAAATTATCAAAAAAAATCATAAATACTTCAATTTTCAGGTGAAGATTAAAAATACATTTTTTTCACATAACTAGTTTGACTCAAATTACATCATTCATGGTGTAATAATGAAATATTCCTTTATGGAAAGTTATTTTCCACCATGGTATATTTAATTTCATAAATTTTTTATTAAAATACAATAAACTCAATTTCTAAACCTAAAAATAACTTTCCAAAACCTAAAGCCAAATGTTATTCCTTAAAATAAAAAATTTTCTTTCTTAACACTTTTCTGATTAATAAACTAATGAATTAAAATTATAAAGGCCATTTAAAGTTTTAAAGTAATTATATTATATTAGTATATGATGTATATTGTTAAAAATCACTATTACAAGTTTTACCTTTGATATATTATTTTATTTAATATTTTATTATATAAATACTTATATCCTTAAGTATAAATAACCCCTCCCCCTTACCTTGAAACATATCTCCTCCCACCCTTTTCAAAGAAACATATCTGCCAATATCCTCCCTCTTAAGAAACATAGAACCCATATGGATGTTCTTGAACAACAGAACTCTTACCACCAAGGAGTTATAGTGTCCTACTAGAGAAGCTAAACCGAGGATTAAGTAGGTTCTGATCCACTTCCCTCTCTTTTAAATTATTCTTCCACTCCTGTTTTTTTTTCACCAACCATTTCACAAAGAAAATATAAAGGGATTAATTAGGTGGTAATTTAACATTATATTAATGATATTAACTAACTATAATTACCATAATACAATATATAATTTTAAAACTTATTATTCCTACTCTCCTGACAATGTCCCATCAAAGGTCGGTTAACCACCTACAGATACATTTCCATGTCCAAATGTATAACCATCACCAAGGGTGGATATTATAAGCAATGTAAACATTTAATAGTAATCATTATATTCTTCTTGTAATTAGTAATAATAGTTTGTAAATTTCATTTAATAAAATAGTGAAATAATTGTAAAATAGGGAATTTTTAAGTAAAACATGATATAAAAACACTTAAATTTCATCAAAGAAAATTAAGAAATATATTAAAATTAATATAATTGATAAATATTTATTTAAATTACTATATTTTAATTCAATATCAATTTTTTAAGAAATTTAATTTTTTTTATTTAGGAGGCATAAACACGACAAAATTAAGAGGGATTTAAGGTAATGGATTTATCTTCTCACTTTACTTTCTATAAGATATGCCTTATTCATACTTATTCTTTTTTTTGGGTGTATATATACTTACCCTTGATATATCATACCATTAATCCCATTATATTCAGGGCATTCAATGTTTCATTTGATAATTATTAATTTTATGGGGTATACGGTTCGACTAACTACAATGTTGTAAAGGGATTCTCTAACCCAACTCCTTTCCATTGGGTTATAACTCTTTCATATCAAATTTCAGTGTGATGTTCTTTGATACTCATAAAACATTTAACACCCTAATGTTTTAAAAATAAATTTATTGTAGAATGTATGAAACATTGAGCCCCATGGAAACAACACTTTGTTATATCCTAGCTAATAAACATAATTTTTCCACTTCTATGATTTTGAGTGTCAAAAAAATACATGATTGTGTTTAGTAAGATATTTAAAGTCTGATAGGATCAACTTACTTTTTTGGTGAATTGTAACTTAACCCTTAGGAATAGTAATATACCCTTATGAATAGTAACATTACCCTTATGAATAGTAATACGACCCTTATAAATAGTAACCTCTCCCATGAAAGTAGAAATTAAATTTAGGCACCTTATAAATGAAATAGAATATTTTAAAAATTTATAATTAAGTGTTGTTATTTTTATGAGTGATAAATATTTAATTTTAATTTTATAATTAATAAATTTATTTAAAAGAAAATTATTTTTTCAAAAAAAATTTCCCAAATCAATTTTTTATTTTCCTATGATTTTAGGATAATTAAATAAGACCTTAGGTAATTTTCAGGGAGTTATAAAATCAGTTTTAATTTTAAAGGCTATATTTTTTGAGTAAATGGTGATTTTTATTACAATTAAATTTCAAATATTTATAAAATCATTTTGATAAAATTGAGTCAATTTTCGAATTCTACACAACAAACAATTGTTAGGGTGGTGTTTTGGGATTTTTCTGAAAAACATGAATTTTTGGTGAATATTGAAATTCTATAATTTATGAAATATGAAAAATAAATTAATTTATGCATCATTTGTGGGTCATAGTTGATGTAAATTGAATTTTGTTCAAAATCACATGAACGTTTTACTATTTGTTGTCAAAAAAAATCAAATACTATTTCCTTTCTTGAGCAAATTAATAAAATAATGATTAAAATAATGGGAAACCCCTCCTCTACTCCACTATAAAAAACACCCCTCACTCCCTCTTCTCTTCATTCCGTTAAACCTTTAAGATTCTCAAATTTTTGCCAAAATATAATTCCTTAGTCCCTCCCCACGTCTAGGAACTCTTGGTATTTCCAAAAGACGAAAACCCCTTACCTTTAGGTGGTATCAAAGAGGAAATTTCAAGAGGTAAACCCTTTTCCTTTTACTTTTGATTTCATTTTCAATTTGTTTTATTTTCTTATCTTCTCCTCACCACCACTATCCAAAGGACCATGATAACTCCATTATCACCTATATACTGTAATTATATCATATTAATGGAATATTCATCATCAATGTCTTTACTCTCTCTTGTTTATTTTAAAAATGAAATCATCGTCTCGAAGCTGCCCATTTACAACATTCGTGGATGATGAACCTTCATTATTCAATTTCTCCTTCCAATATAATCATGAACCAATTTTTATGGTTTAACTAGAATATAATTTATGTATTATAACCTAGTCAATGGTTTGGAACTATTATATATACATAACAGAAATTCGTATAACAAAAATAATTTGTACCAATCAAAAAATCACCAAAATAATTTAAATTATTATCGCTAATGTTCAATCTAATAACTCATCCTCATGCCATATAACCAAATGAATTATGGAAATATTTAATATTATTTATGTTCATTAAGAATATATAAATTCAATTTTGGTGAATTATATCCCTTCCACATGAACTTCCATACATATAATCGAGTGAAATGATCTTAAATATCAAGAAACGAACATTATGGAACGACAGAATTCAATATTATAACTTGTCAAAACCCAATAAATAAACCTAATAAAATAATAATAAATTATATACATGTATAATTAGTTATAAATTAAACTTTTAATGGGTATAATTTCATATTCTATTACCTTATGGTCAAGTGTAGAACACGTTCGGACCTAATGTAAAAATTTTCTTAATTAAATTATTAGAGGGAATAATTTCATATTCCAGTAATTTAATTCTAGGTACAGAACATATTAGGAAATAAGGTAATGGTTTTATAATCTCACTTCCATTTTTTTGAGATATTCTTTATTCACCACTATTTATTTTTTATGGTGATTATACTATACATTGATGTATCATATTTAGAATTTATTTATTTTCCCAATATTCAATGTATCATTTAAAGATTATTAATATTGGGGTATATGATTCAATTGATTAAAAAGTGGTGCGAGTTTTCTACTTGAACCTATGTTTTCTTTTGGGTTACTCCTATTCTCTAATTACCTCAATGAAATTCTTAATTTTTCTTATTTAATCTACATAAATTCATTTTGAATGTTATATATATTTCTACCAATCATAATCCTTCTATATTTTATGGGGAGTTACATGTTTTAAAACAATCATTAAAAAATTATTCCTAATACAAAATCATGATTCAAAGGAAATTCTAAAATTCTTACCCATTAACAAATTTACTATATATTATATATAAATACATCATTATTTTTCTAAAAATAAAAAATTTATCGTGAAAAAAATATCTTGGTTCATTTCTAGTTTTATTAAATCAAACATGTCTTTCCTCTTTAAAATATCTTTAGTATTTTCCCTGAACCACACTAAAATGATTTATTTATAAATATTCTTTAAAAACACATTTTATAAGATTTTACTTTAGTGGGACAATATTTATGCCAAAAACATAATTTCAATGTACTTAAATTTTATTTTCAAGGATATACATGTTTACAATCTGATTTCATGATAACTATAAATGACTTTCCAAAAGAACTCTTCTTTCCTAAGTAAAAAAGTATTTTTCTCATATCACTTTAACTTTTATGAGATATATTCCTTTTTCACCACTTATTCCTTGCATGTGGTGTATGCACTTCCCATTTATATATTATATCAAGAGTATCCTAGTTCTCATTATATTCTAAGGGATTATGATTTGAATGTTTCAAACTGTTATGGGATACTTTGGAATTTTTAACGATTATTTCCTCAATAATTTTTCAAAGGTCTTATTTAAAAGTATCTCTATAATGTCCAAATCCATTTTTGAATATTTTACATTATTAAGGTTCATCTCTTATGATATAATCTACAATATTTGTTTCAAGGGTTTCTAATTAGTTTGATTGTGGATGTGTTATCTTGATTCCATTAACCTTATAGTATGGTTCATAATTATGTTTAGAGATTAGATAAATTTATGCACATTTCATATATATATATATATGATATTAATGTATAATAATCATATTAAGAATGTATTAGACTTAAAATTTAAATTTTGGGGCCCACTATGGCCCCTCTATGCATCGGTAAGTCTCATGAGAAAAACATATATGGACTTGGCAGAGACCTCGGCCATTTTTCGATATGGTTTTGGTCAAGGCCTTAATAATTTTCAAATGTCTTTGTAGAGGCCTTGATATTATGTTTTAGAATGTTCTAGAACATTCATTACCTCATTATGAAACTAGTAGTTGATAGTTTATTTGGTTATTCAACTAGTATAATACTCATGGTTATGTTTTATTATAGCATTATTTATTCATCTCTTTCATTTCATGTTATACTCAAGTTTATTTTTAAAGGCATGTGTTTTTAGTTATTCATCATGCCTAATGTTTGTGTTTATGATATCTTCTAGTGTATCGCTTACCCTAACTAAGCATCTGATCTCACCCCTTTATTATGTTTTTTCCCAAGATACGAGGAAGTATATTAGGAATAACTTTTAGAGATAATCTATGATTTGTGGATGTTCCCAATGGAATTATTATATCTTTTTTCCTTTAAAATTGTAATATTGAACTTATTTATGTATCTAGTTTTACAAAACTACTAAACTATTCAATCCTTCATGATTTTATTCCTTGTAATCATACAAATGTAATAAAATAATGCACTAGCTCTGGGCTTCTAAGGTTGGGGTGTTACAGTGGGTATCAAATGAAGATTAATAAAAAACTTAGGAACTAGATTTAGATAACCTAGTTTAGAGAACATAACCCTAAGATAAAATTTAAAGATAATAATATAATAACATCCAAGAATTTTGGAAAGGTAGATATTATATAGGTATTCCTAGAAATATGTCACTCTCTGGATACTACAAGTAGATGTTGTTCTGTCACAAATGTACCTCAAAGTAACAACTCAGAAAAGGTGTTTCAGTCCAGACATTGGGTAAACTAGTACAATACAACGAGCCTTGTTGTGCACCTAGTTTGACACTCTCACGGTATATTCATAGGAAAATTCACATTTACCCACCATTGTGAAGGATTTATTCTCCCAAAGTAACCAAATTATATGGTTCTTAGATTTACGTTGCATAAATTTGTGTTATGTGTTATACCATGTTTAGAGTTATAGAGATATTATATTTTTATAAGCTAATATAGTATATAGAATTGATTAGAAATAGAACCTAGTACAAGGAATGATAACTACACCAATGCAAATTATGCAAAGAGTAATAAGGATCATATCTGTTATGGTGTTAATCTATCATTTCCAAGGAAGATAGCCTCCCAAGTATCCTCATCATATAAGGAAATAATTTCATGTGTTTAAAAGATATGTGAAAAATTCTCTGACTCCTAGGGATTTGAAGGGATGAAAAATAAGAAGTGGATGTCATAGAAAAATATTGATAAATGGAATAATGGAAAGATGTTTTTCCCACATGTGATAACTATGGAAGGAATCACCTAGGTAAATTCTTTAACGGAATGGAAATTTTTTATAAGTGTAGAGAAAAGGGACAACAAGGTCATGATTTCAAGGGTATGAAAATGGTTTCCAATGTACAAGGATTCATCTACAAGGATATAGGACACTATATGAATCCATTTTTCAAGCGTCAAAAGAATATAACCCAAATGTTGTTACTAGATAATGATCAATTTATGATACTTACACAGATGAAGTGTAATGATTAATATTCCTAGTCAAGAATTATTCTATTCTAATATTTTATCATTGATGTGCTGGTTATAATAATTATGAAATATATAAGGATTCTACTACAGTACATTTTCATTTAGGATTTTATACCATAGTTTGAATGGTACCAAGAAAATATATTTAATGTAAAGTAAAACATTTTAATAAATGCATGATTTTGGGAAAGAAAACCCTAAATACATTCTTGATGTTGTGATAATTATGAAGAAATGATTGATTTGGATAATTGATAACTACCTTGGAGATGATTAATCACTTGTCGACATGTGGCCTATTCTATCATTAGTAGAGTTTAAAATGATTTTAGATATAAGGAATATATCCAATAACAAGTGTATTACTTGAGGAATAATTATGAATTCATTTTTTCTAATAAGGTTTTATGGTAATTAAAATTATTACCATATTTCAAGAGGACACATGATGAAGTTATTCACATGTTGGAACGTTAAAATTTAGAGCTGCTTCATGTTGATTAAAAGAAAATAATTTAACCGATACATTGAGTAGGATAGATCATGGTGTTCTAAACAAAATAAGGATTTCCAAGGACCCTGTGTACATGTATTTAGTAAGGATGGATATGGGAATTATCAATGAAGGGTGTTATAATATTTGGGAATAAAGGGAAACTGAGCCCTAGGTATATTGGCCCTTTTAAAATTCAAGAGATAATTAGACCTTTGGATTATTGTTTGGAAATTTCGTCTAGCCTTTATAAAGTTCAAAATGTGTTCCAAGTATCTTTGTTAAGGAATTTCATCTCAGACCCAACACATATACTCACTACTAAATGAATAGAATTGTAACTTGACTTATCTTACAATGAAGAGCCTGTTTGGATTTTGGACACTATAGAATAGGTGAATCGGATGACTCGATTGGTAATGGTGCCTTTAAAAAATCCTAAAATTGAAGAGGTGATGAGGGAGCCTGAGGAACTTATGATTAAGTACTACCCAAATATTTTTATGGGGTAACATTATGTAATTTCAAGGCTGAAATTTTTGTATGGGGGGAAGAATGTAACACCCCAAGGATTTACAAATAATTTTAATATAGAATGCATGAAATAATGAGTCCCTTTGAAACAACACATTGTTATAACCTATCCAATAAACATTATTTTTCTACTTCTGTGATTTGAATGTTGAAAAACTGACATACATGGTTGCATTTAGAATGATATTTAGAGTCTGATAGGATCAACTTAATTTTTTGGTGAATAGTAACTTAACCCTTATGAATAGTAATATACACTTATGAATAGTAATTTTACCCTTACGAATAGTAATATAACCCTTATTAATAGTAAACTCACCCATGAAAGTATAAATAAAATTTATGCATCTTATAAATGAAATAGAATATTTAAAAAATTAATAATTAAGTGTGGTTATTTTTTTGAGAAATAAATATTTAATTAAAATTTTATAACTAATAATTTTATTTAAAAAAATTAATTTATATAAACTGTATTCATAAATAAATATTTTTTTTTCCTATAATTTTAAAATAATTTAATAAGACCTTATTTAATTTTCAAGGTGTTATAAAGTCAGTTTTAATTTTAAAGGATGTATTTTTTGAGTAAATGATGATTTTAATTAAATATTTAATTTATCATATTTGGAAAATTATTTTGATAAAATGAAGTCCATTTTTAAATTCTACACATCAAGAAATGGTTATGGATATTTTCGGAATTTTTCTAAAATACATGATTTTTTTGTGAATAATGAAATTCGATAATTTATGAAATAAGCTAAATAAATGAATTTATGCAACATAATTGAGTCATGGATGATTTAAATGGAAATTTTTTTTAACTCAAATGTAATTATTACTATTTTTTTCTACAAAAATCAAACACTATCGCTTTTCTTGATAAAATTAATAAAATATTGATTAAAATAATGGAAAACCACTTCTCTCCACCACTATAAAAATCATCCCTCACTCCCTATTCGCTTCACTCCTCTAAGACTTAGATATTCTCAAATTTAAACCTTAATACTCTTCCCTAGACACTCCCCACATCCAGAATCTCTTGTTCTTTCCAAAATATCAAAACCACTTCCCTTAAGGTGGTTCCCAAGGAGGTTATTTTAAGAGGTAAACTCTCTTCCTTTTTCTTTTAATTTCATTTTCAACTTGTTTTATTTGCTTATCTTCTCCTTAACTCATATATCCAAATGATAATTATAACTCTATTATCATCTATATACTATAATGATATCACTTTAATGGAATATTGATCAAGAATATCTATACTCTCTCACTCTTATTTTAAAATTGAAATCATCATTTGATAGGTGTCAATTTACAACATTCATGGACGATGAACCTTATTTCTTAAATTTCTCTTTAAAATATGGTCATTAAACAATATTTATGGTTTAAATAGACTATAATATATTTATTATAACCTATTAAATATTTTTTAACCATTATATATACATAATAATAATTCATAAGACAAAACTAGTTCGTAACAATTGAAATATCACCAAAATAATATAAATGATTATTACTAATGTTCAATCTAATAAATTATCCTAATACCATATAAATAGATGAATTATATCAAAATTTAATCATATGTATGTTAATTAATAATATAGAAATTCAATTCTGAAAATTTATATTCATTCCACATGAACTTTAATACTTATAATCAAGTGAACCGATCATGAATATCAAGAAATGAACACTATAGAACAATGGAATTAAATCTTATAAATATAAAAAGGCTATAAATGAACTTAATAAAATTATAATAAATTCAATGAATGTTTTATAGGTTATTAATTAAAATATTACAGGGAATAATTTTACATTCTAGGAATTTAAGGCCAGGTACAGAACATATTCGGAAATAAGGTAATGGTTTTCTCATCTCACTTCCATTTTTGTGAGATATTCTTTATTCACCAATATTTATTGTTTATGGTGTATTAAAATTCACATTGATGTATCATATCAATAATATATTTATTTTTCTAGTATTCAATGTATCATTTTATGATTATTAATTTTGGGGTATAGGATTCAATTGATTACAAAGTGTTGTGGGTTTTCTACTTGAACCTATATTTTCTTTTGGGTTCCTCATATTCTCTAATTACATCAATGAAATTTTTAATTTTTCTTATTTAATCCACATAAATTTCTTATGTATTTTATATATATTTTCACCAATCATAATACTTCTTTATTTTATGGGGAGTTAAATAATTTAAAATGATCATTCAAAAATTATTCCTAATAAACAAGCCTGATTCAATGGAACTTCTAAAATTCTCACCCATTAACAAATGCACTATATATTATATTTAAATACATCATTATTTTTCTAAAAATAAAAATTTTATCATGAAAAAAATATCTTGGTTCATTTATGGTTTTATTAAATCAAACATGCCTTTCCTCTTTAAAATCTCTTTAGTATTTTCCTTAAACCGCACTAAAATGATTTATTTCTAAATATTATTTAAAAACATGTTTTATATTATTTCACTTCAGTGGGACAATATTTATGCCTCAAATATAAATTTAATGAACTTAAATTTTATTGTCAAGTATATACATGTTTACAATCAGATTTCTTGATAAATACAAATAATTTTCCAAAAGAACTCTTCTTTCCTAAGTAAAAATGATTTTTCTCATCTCACTTTAAATTTTATGAGATATATGCCTTGGTCACCACTTATTCCTTGAATGTGGTGTATGTAATGATCTTCTATATATCATATAAAGTGTCTCCTTATTCTCATGATATTCTAATGGATTATGATTTGAATGTTTCTAAGTGATATGCGACACTTTGGAATATTTAATGATTATTTCCTCATGAATTTTTCAAAGGTCTCATTTAAAAGTATCTTCATGAATTTCAACATACTTTGATTAATATTGTTATTTTATGAGGTTTATCTATTATGATATCATCTACAATATTTTTTTGAATGGTTTGTTATTATTTTTACTATGGATGTTCTATCTTTATTTCATTCACCTTATTACTCCAAATAGTTAGTAATTATGTTTACAGATTGGGGGAAATTATTTACATTGAATATTTAAATGATGTTTATGCATAAACCCATTAATATGAGAAATAAATTGAACTTATAAAGTGATGGGTGGGGCCTAATATAGCCCCTTGGTGAATCAGTAGATCTCATGAGACAAAATAGATATGGACTTGGTTGAGGCCTCACCCATTTTCAAATTCAATTTTGGCTAAGGCATTAATCATCTTCAAATGTCATGGTCGAGGCCTTGACGGTATGCTTCAGAATGTTCCAACATATGAATTAATTTATTATTAAACTAGTAATTTATATTCCATGTGGTTATTCGACTATTATAATACTTATAGTTATATTTTATTTTGGAATTATTTATTCATCTCCTTCCTGGCATGTTATACAAATGTTTTTTTAAAAGGCATGTGATTTTAGTTATTCACCATGCCTAATGTTTATGTTTAATGATATCTTCCACTTTATTAATTACCCTTATTGGTCATCTCTTATCACCCCATTCCTAGGTTTAATTTTTTCCCTAGGATGTGAGGAAGTATATTGAGAATGAATTGCATGGATAATTTAAGAGTTATGGATGTTCCCAATCGAATTATTATCTTGTTTTTCTTCCAAATTGTAATGTTGAACTTATATATGTATCTAGTTTTCTAAATCTACTAAAATATTTGGTCCTTTGATAATTGATTCCCTGTAATCATAATAATGTAATAAAATAATACACCCGCTCCGGGATTCTGGGGTCGGGGTGTTACAAACAAAATTTTATTTCTCTTACCTTTTCTTTTTAAGGATGTACATGTTTCCAATCTTATTTTATGAAACATAAAATAATTTTCCAAGATAACTCTTCATTTTATAGTAAAAACATTATTTATCTAAAGAAATTTTCAGTGATTTTTTCAGATTATTCTCATCTATATCAACACCCTTTATTAAGTCTTATTAATAATTGAGGTAGATCTCTTCTCATATCATTAACACTATTTTATTGAATGGTTTACGATCATTGTGACTAGGGATATACTATGTTTATAACATTCTCCATACTACTCTGGATTTTTAATGATTATGTTTTTCGATTGGGGAAATTATTTACATTTCATATGAGAGTTTCAATATGAATTTATATCTTGATTTTGTTTTTCCACTTTCAGATGAGTAATGCATTTGACTTAGTAAGTGTTGGGTGGGGCTGATATAGCGACGCGATGCATTGGTAGGTCTCATGAGGCAAACAAGACTAACTTTTTGCCAAGTCCTTACCCATTTATGTATAATCCTTGTACTATGACTTGATGTTATGTTTTTGATATCCCAAATTTTAAATTATCTCATTATGATATTAGTTATTGATAATACATATGATTATTCGACTACTAGAATATTATGGGTCAGGTTTTGTTCTCATATTATTATTCACATGGAATTATTTGATCATCTTTTATTCCTACCATATTATAATCAACATTATCTTTTAATGGAATTCCATATTATTTATCCACATTTCATTATTGTTTATATTTATTTTTGATAGAATCTGATGTATGTTTACCATTATTAAGAATCAAATATCTCCCTTTTTATATATTTCATTTTTCCCCCAGATATTAAAATGTATATTATTATTTCTTGTATGTATAATCTAGGAGAATAGAGATGTTTTGAATGTAGTTCCTAATTTCTATTAAATTTTATGTTGTAATGTAAAACATATGTTTTTATATTTTTTTCAAATATATTAAACAATTAGTTAATTTGGGATGTTATTTATTGTACTTAGTAACAAGGTAATAAGTTAAGGCATCGGCACTAGGATACTAGGTTCAGGATCCATATATTTGGTATCAGAGAAAGTTTCGAAACAACTTTGGAAAATAGATTTAAGAAAACATAGAATATGGAAATGTATACCTACAATTGACTTTAAAAAAATTATCATGGTAAGAAAGCTTATGATTTTGATATAAGTTATACTTTAATTGGTTTAATATTTTAAAATTTCATAATCTAATCCAATGTATGTCATTATTTAGAAACGTATCCTAGTGAAATGAATGGAAACTGTAACAACACACGTATTCCATGTATGGATTTCCCTCTTATAAAAGATAATGATGTTGTATCTAGAGTTGAAATAAAATCTGAACAACTTATAACTATACTAGGATAATTAAATCATGTTATGAGAAAAGACCTTACTCCCATTGAGTATCCTGATCCACAACATAGTGTAAGAATGTTATATCTCTTAATGAGACAAAGACCTCCATCATTAAATGGGACTAAAAACTCATTTTTATCTAAGAAATGTATAAGTTCTTCATAGAATATATTTCCTTCTTTGGGATGTAATAAAAGAGAGAAGGTTATCCTAGAACATTTTCAACTTTCAGGAGATTTGAATCAGTGGCCCTCCTTGATTCAAAATAATAAAGATTAAGATAAAATTTATAACATTGAATAAAAGTATTTTAAGGAAATTTTCTTGGAAAAATATTTTCCTAGATAACTTTGACTAGATATAGAGACAAAAATCATGAGTCTGAGACAAAAAAAGGATGAAAATGTTGTTAAATATGTTGCAAACTATTCATGTTTATCAAGGTATTCCACAGACTACATACTTAATCCAAGTATCAATGTTGATTTTTTATTTGACAGTATTAACCCAATTATAATAATGGAACTAGTCTCCTAAACATTATCATAATATGAGGATATAGTATCATGTACGATCAATATGGAAAGAATTTTCCAAGCCATATGGAGAAAAAGAAAACCAAGATAAGAATATGTATATTGAGTACTCTAGAAAATGAAATAAGAAAAAGGGAATAAGAGAAGAATATAATTTTTAAATTGAAATAGATTTGAAAATAAACATTATGTAATATTATTCTTGGGAATGGGAGTTTATTATAAGTGTGGAGAAAATGGACATTAGGTCCGTCATTTTAATAGAAATAAATAATTCATCAATGTGCAATGATTCAGTTGTAAAGATATGGGAAACTATGAACATAAATGTCCCAAACATCAAGGGAACATTCCCTAGAAAATGAAAATGGAAAAAGTCTATAATTATTTAATCACAGTGGTTGAGTTTGAAGTTCTAAATTATGTGGTTTCTATTAATTTAATTATCTCCTCAAATTTAGCTAAATATTTATTTGATTTTGGATCATCGCATTCTTTAATATTTCCCTAGTTTTATATAAAAAATAGATATTTAAAATTCACCTTAACAAGGGAGTTGTCCATAAAAATCCTAGTGGAAACCTTATTGAAACAAAGATGTGTTAATCAGTTCCTATTATGATACATAAGAATGCTCTAATTGTAGATTTTATTATCATATATGTGGTTGATTTTGATATAATCCTAGGTATGGAATGGATTTAAAAATATAATGAAAATTTTTATTTCAAATAGAAGGAAACTATGGTTTGTGAAAAATATATTGAATTTATTATCTTTATATTGAATAATTAATCATATGATTCATATCTTCATCAACCCCCAGTACATCTTCTAAATGAGATTCATAGTGAAGAAGAGAAGATAAAAACTATTCATGGAAAAGGTGATCTTCAAATTGAAAATGTGGTGATTATATAGGAATACAATGATGTATTTCTAATGGAATTTCTTGGACATCATCCAAAGTGAGAAGATCAGTTTTCCATTAATTGAATCCCTGATGAAAGATAGATATTAAAGTCACCCTATAGAATGGCTATGGTGGAGATAAAAATATTTATAGAAACAACTAGGGTAATTGAGTGATAAGGGATTTATACACCTTGGTATTTCACCTTGGGGATATCATATTCTTTTTCTAATAAGAGAGTTGGATATCTTAGGCTTTTCTTTAACTATAGGGAGATCAATTCTATTATGATAAAGAAAAAATATTTACTTCCCCACATTGATGACTTATTTGGACAACTTCACAGAGCTCAATATTTTTCAAAAAATGATATTCATTCAGCATATCATCAATTTCATGTGAGGAAGAAGGTTGTTCCAAAGTCAATGTTTCGAAAAGGGTATGGATGTTATCAGTTTTCATTAATTACATCTGTATTGTCTAATGCAGCGTATGTATTTATGCATCTAATGAATAAATTATTCAAGGACTACCTTGATAATTTTGTGGTGGTATTTATTGATGAAATCTTGGTGTACTCCAAAATATATAAAGACCATGAGAACAAATTGTGGATTATTCTGGAGACTCTTAGAATAAAATTGATATATTGGAAGTTTATTAAGTGTGAATTGTGGCTTTAAATAGTTTCTTTTATTGACCATATTATCTCTAAGGATGGAATATCAGTTGATCCTGCAAAGACAAAGGTGGTCCAAGAATGTACAACACCAATGAATATAATTAAGTTATAGTGTTTCTTTGAATTAGCAATCCATTATCGGCATTTTTTTTAGAATCTTTCTCGATTATCTAATATATTAACCAAGATTAATCAAGAAGGGTTTAAGTTTTTTTGGAAAAATGAATGTGAATAATGATTTTAATAATTGAATAGGATATCAATAAATTCTCCGATATTAACTCTACCATCAAGAAATAGTTGGTTTGTGATCTATAGTGATGCATTGAAGAAATGAATTGGTTGTGTCCATATGTAGAATGATAGAGTATTAATCTATGAGTCAAGTCAGTTAAAAACAAAAAAATAGAAATATCCAACATATGATCTTGATTTAGTATCTATAATCTTATCGCTAAAGATATGGAGCCACTGACTCTATGGTGAAAGATGGGATATATATACAGATCACGGTAGCTTAAAACATATCTTCTCATAGAAAGAACTCGACATGAGGCAAAGTTGATAGATTCAGCTACTCAAATAATATTATTGTTCAATACACTACCATCCAGAGAATGAAAATATGGTAGTAGATGCATTGATTAGGAAGGAATAAGTAATTTTAAACAAAATGAGGATTTATGGGGACCCTATGTACCTGGATCTATTAAATAAGAATATGAGACTTATCAAGTAATGTGAGACATCTCTAATTTTTCAAATGGTTTACAAACAATATTTTTTATAAAGTATAAAAAGATCTATGTGTGATGAGGAGAATTTTTTAAATAAAATTAAATTTTTGGATGATGGTAAATTGGGTGACTTCATATATATTGATAGAATTTTGAAATTTTGGTGGAGACCTAGTTTTCCCTCTTTACCCAAGCTAAAAAGGGAATTATTGGATGATTATCATAGCTCTAATTTCTATATAAACCATGTATTCAATATGATATACAGATATATAAAGGAAAATTTTTTGGGGGATTATATGAAGCGGGAAATTGGTTGTTATATATCGATATGTTTAGTTTATAAATGGGTGAATGATGAAAGACAACATCCTAGAGGAGTCATGTAACCTCTACCTATTCTTATATGGAAATGGGATGACGTTACTGTGGATATTTTCACTAGATTACTAAATACTTTAATAAAGAATGATGTGATATGGGTAATTGTTGATCGGCTAACCAAATCTACAAATTCCCTCCTTATAATGGAGAATTTTCTACTATAGAGGATTGCACAACTCTATATTAATGAATTTTTAAAACATAATGGGGAACCTCTATCGATTGTGTCTAATAAAGATTCCCATTTTAAATCAAGATTCTAGAAAAAAAATTTAGAAGAATATTGATACCAAGCTTCATTTGAGAACTACTTATCACCCTAAAACTGTCAGGAAGTCACAATAGACAATCCAAATATTAGAATACATGTTTTGTTCCTTATCACTTGTCTTTCAAGGTATGTGGGATCAATATTTACCTTCGGAATAATTTTACAAAAATAATATTTTCCATTAAAATATTCAAATGGCATTTTATGAAGCCTTATATGGAAATAGATGGCGTACACCAACTTGTTGGGATTAATTCGGTGAAAGGATTCTTATACTCCCTAAACATATTGAAGAGGAAATGGAAAAGGTAAATACTTTTAAGGATACTATTAAATAATCACAAATAATTAAAAATATTTGTTCTAAAAATCATAGAAAGTATTAGGAATTTCAAGTGAGTGTCCATGTCTTTTTAAAAATATTTCCATGAAAGGGTTTCGTAAGGTTCGGTAATAAAGGGAAAATGAGCCCCAAGTACATAATATCATTTTATATTATAGAAATAATTGTATTTTTGTATTACTAATTAGAAATTCCACCAACTCTCCAATGTTCATGATGTGTTCCACATATCATTGTTAAATAAGTACATCTAGACCCAACACATGTGCTCACCTATGAAGAAAAATAGTCGGAACCTGATCTGTCTTACTGTGAAGAGCCTATTAATATTCTCAATACTAGAGAGAAAGTATTGATAAATTAGACAAATTGAATGGTAAATTTTTTTTTTAGAAACCATAATATAGAAGAATAAAATTGGGAACTGGAGGATGAGATGAAGAAGAACCACCTCCATATGTTTAGAAGGAAATATTCTTAAAAATTTTAAAGATGTTATTTTTTGTAGGAGGGAATAATATAACACCCAAGATTTTATAGTACGTATCTTATTAAATAAATTCAATTTATTTGATAGTTTATATTGCATGAAACACCAATTTTAAATGAACCATGTTATACTATTAAATATTAACATGACCATTGGGATAGAAATGTGATCATTAATAATAGTAATCTGAAAAATTGGATAATAATATCACCCATGAAATTATAAATAAAATTTAGGTATGACAATATGATATATTAAAATCATATAATAAGTAAATAAATTTTTTAAAAAAATTATAAATTAAGTGTTGGTATTTTGTGAAACATAAATATTTATTGAAAATTTTATAATTAATTTAATGATTTAAAAGAAAATTTATTTTCATAAAATAGATTCGTAAATTATTTTTTTTCAATATTATAATTATAATATAATTTTATGAGGCCATAATTAATGTTCTAATGTGTCATAAAATCGGTTATAATATAAAAAATGTATTTTTTGAATAAATAATTATTGAAATTAAAAAATTAAATTTCTCATATTTGAAAAAAAATCCAAAATATGGAGTCATCTTTTGAAATAATCACCTTGAAATTATACAAGGTTTATGTTTTGTCAGTTTTCTAAAATACTTCAATTTTTAGGTGAATAGAAAAAATAAAATTTTTCACATGACCCGTGTAGCTCAAATTACATCATTCATGTTGTAATAATAATATAATACTTTTTAGAAGATTTTTTGGACATGTTATAATTAATTTTATAAATGGTTAATTAAAATAAAATTATCTCCTTTTCAAACCTAAAAATTATCTTTTCAAAACCTATAGTAAAAAGTGATTCCTTAAAATAACAATTTTTCTTTCTTTCCACATTCCTTTTTAATAATCAAATTAATTCGATTTATAAAGGTGATTTGTAATCTTAAAATAATTATATTATATTAATATATAATTTATATTGTTATAAAATCAATTTTACAAATTTTAACTTTGAAATATTATTTTATTCAATATTCTATTTTAAAAATACCACTCTCCTCAAGTATAAATAACCCATCTCCCTTCCTTTGAAAAACCACTCCTCCCACTCATTCCAAAAGCCATGTATCTTCCAAAATATTCCCTATTAATATTCTTAGAACCCATAGGTTTGTTTTAGATTAATGAAACTCCAATTAATAAAAAGATATAGTGTCATATAAGAGAAGCTTACACTGGGGATTAAGTAAGTTCTGATCCACTTATCTCTCTTTTTAATTATTCTTTCCTATAAATTTAATTTTTCACCAAAACATTATCAAAAAAACATTAAATGGGGTTATTATAAAGTAACTAAACATTATATTAATTATATTAAACTACTTTAAGTGTCAAATTAATATATATAATTATAAAATTATTATTTCCTCTCTCCCTGCAATGTCATGTCAAAGGTCGGTTAACCACCTACGGATTCATTTCAATGTCAACACATAAAATTATCATCATGGATGGATATTATAAACTATGAAGAAATTTATTTATATTTATTATATTATTATATAAATAATTATACTAATGTATAAGTTACATTTAATAAAATAGAAAAATTGTTGCAAAACAGGAAATCTTTAACTAAATCATGATATAAAAAATACTTCAATTTCATCAACAGAAATTAAGAAACATAACCCAATTATTTTAATTCATAAATATTTATATATGTTACTATAATTAACTTTTGGATAAATTTTTGAAATAAATTTATGTTTATTATTTAGGAGGTGAAAACCGAAAAAATTAAGGAGGAATTAAGGTAAGGTTTTTCACATCTCACTTTTATTTCAAAAAAATGTGCATTGTTAACCACGTATTCCTTGTGTATGGTATGTGTATATTTCCCTTTGAAATATCATATAATGAATACATTTATTATTATTGTATTAAATTTTTCATTTGATAATTATTAATTTTATAGGGCATATGGTTTAACTATTTGCAAAATAGTTTGGAAATTCCCAAACTCAACTCTTTTTCATTAGGTTGTACGATTTTCATTCCAAATTTTAGTTTTTATGTTCTCTTAATATTACTAAAACATAATTTACTTTTTATTAAAATTTATTTTTGGGGATATACATGTTTATATTCTGATTTTATGACAAATAATATATATTTCTCAAAATAACTCTTCATTCTAAAGAAAAAAAGGCATTTTTCACAAGAGATTTTCAATGATTTTGTTATAGAATTATTATCTATGTAAAAACCCAAAATTTAATATTATTATTATTTGAGTTTGATCTCTTATGATATCATCTTAATTATTTTATTGAATTTTTTATGATCATATTGACTAGGGACTTACTATCTTCATATAATTCACTATATTACTTTGGATAGTTTATGATTATGTTTACTAATTGGGAAAATTATTTTCATTTAAAATTCTTGTTTCAATATGAATGTAAATGAATTTATATTTTTATTATTTTTCATCCCATTCATGTGAAGAATTCATTAGACTTAATAAGTGTATGCCAGGGACCACTATAGCACCTCAATGCATTGGTAGGTCTCATGAGACAATCTGGACCTGGTTTTGGATGAGGCCTTAACCATTTATGAAGACTTCTTAGTTGAGGCCTTGATGGTATGTTTATAATGTATCACATTATGAATTCCATCATTATGAGATTAGTTATTAATAATCCATGTGATTATTCAACTAAGAGAATATCCATGTTTAAGTTTCATTCTTATGTGAATATTTACATTAAATTATTTGATCAGCTTTAATTCCTTCCATATTATGATCAAGATTATTTTTTAATGGAATGTGATATTATTTATTCACCTTGCCTTACTATTTATGTTTATTTATGATAGATTCTATTTAATGTTTACCCTTACTGAGAATCTGAGATCATCCCTTTATTATGTTTTATTTCTTCCCATTATTCCAACATTTATATTATGATTGATATGCAGGGATAATCTAGGATACTAGGGATCTTTCCAATGGATTTTCTTTGTTGTATTCATTTCATGTTGTAATGTAAAACTTATGTTTGTGTCTGTTTTCCAAAAATACTAAACTACTTTGTCCTTTTCAATGTGATTTCATTTACTTGGTACCAATGTAATTAAGTAAGGAACTGGCTATGAGATACTAGGTTCGGGGTCCTTACAGTTACAGAGTGAATATAAATACTCACATAATTATAGTAATATTGTAAAATATTCATATCAGTTTTAGAGTAACTAAAAAGAAGATGAAATGAAACATGATCTTCACATCTACAAAATTTAAGATTCATCACTTTACTACCTATTTAATGCCATATAAGAGGAGGAAGCCACATGAGTGATGGAATTGAAATAAAGGATGGAGTATCCTAAGTACCTGCCTCCATCCAGTGAGATCCAACTTCAAGAGGCACTTACCGCTAAATAAGTGATTGAACCAAAACCAAGTCAAGGAGATTTAATATCTTTTAACTCTTTATTTTTTTAATTTTATTTAGTTTTATTTGAGTTTCACTCATTATTGCTTTAAATTTTTATATTTCATTAATTCTTATCATATATTAGTGGAGTATAAATAAATAACACCTACAACTATTGAGGAGAACATTGAGATCCCTAATTTTGATGTAAATGAATCTGAGGAGGACCATGAAGAGATCTAAGTAACATATTTTTAGGAAATAAAGATAGAGGCTACTCACAGTGAAATGGGGAATTCTGATTTTCATTCTTCTTGTTTAAATTCTATGGAATTAAAAATACATTATAACCCTACTTTTGAAATTAAAATTTATGCACCCCATTTTGATCCAACACTGGAAAAAGGGAGGGTGGCACAAGTATCAAGAAAGTAATAGGATGATCCATACTCAATTCTACCCTTTTCATTCAAGACATACTTAATTTTGATGAGGGTGGATCTTGTGTACTATATCCATGGATCATTCCTCACCAAGAAGGAAGAAATGAAATCCGCAAAAATTCACTTGTGGTTGTTCAAATCAAAGAAGCTCCATCCCCCCATCATATTATGGATAAAACCTGGTACTAACCTTTTGATCTATAAATAAATTAGGGACCACTTGGGGTATTATAAAACGGATTATCTTTACAATCTAAAAATTTTAAATTTTATTTTAAGGAATTAGATAGCATGAATCCCTCACCCACTATCATTTTTTCAGATTAAATGAAATGAACCTTGATCTTAAGTGAGTAATTACCTTTTGTAGGTTCATGATGGTTTAAGGAAACCCAAAAGAGCGGGAGAAATATGAATAATATTCATGTCAAAAATATTTCACTTTTAATGACTATCTTTTAAAATATCAGTATTTTTTATACAAAACCATTTGGAGAAACAAAACTGGAATTGTATGTTAATACTTGAATTTATAGTTTTATTGAATTTTCTAAGAGATTTTATTTTCTTATGAATCATGTAATTCCACATGTTAGATTTCAATGTTAAAGATATTGAATTAGTAAAATGGAAAGTTAAATTATTAAAGTGAAGAATGGATATTAAAATGAGGACTCATCATTGGAGGAAATAATTGATTCCTAAAAATGAGATTTCTATAAAAAATTTCATTCCTTGAATTTTTGAAATTCATGTGAACTGATTTGTTATTATAAATGACTATGTGAGTGATTTTAAAAAATTATACTTCCATTCATAATATTATTTCAAGAACTCTTATTTCTTATTTCATCTTGAGCATATTTCTTGAGTGATCTTGAGACATGTCACCAACCAGAACATGCATTCGAACAAGTAAAATTTGTGACTATGAAAAAAACAATTTAAAATTATTGAGGCATATTTTTAAAATAACTAAACTTTAAGGACCACATTTACATAAATCCTTATTAATCCCATAGATATTATTAATATCCTTTCTAGAGACTATCCTTGTTTCAAGACACTTTTATCTATTCCTAAATTTTTTTTAGTATTTAAATGATATTTTTAAGTTAAAGTGTCATGGTGAAGGGAGTCATTGTGGAATAGATCGTATACCCTATAAATAAGAATTGTATGGGTGGTATATATATAGATTGAGAAATTATTATATCTATTTTACTCTATTTTTTCCTCTCATAAAGAAATAAAAAATGAAAAAAATAACCAAAAATTGGAAAATGGGTTGTGATTTGAGTAAAAAAAATCACCATTACTAGAATGATGATTTTTGTCATATCTGGTAAAGTGATGGATGTGAGGTTAATTTCAACAATTAATTTATAAAAATAAATAAAATGGAAAGTTTCTCTAAAAAAATTATTAAAGTAGAGAAAAATTTCAAGAGGGTGTAAAAATCATTCATTATGATTTTCTTTGATCATTAAAATACCTTGAATTTGGGGAAAGTGGTAGTTGTTAAAATTTGAATGGGAGAATTTTATATATAACTTAAATTTTATATCATAAAATTTATCATTAATATCAAAATCCTCTTTTATTATTAATTTTTAAACATCAAATCCTATCAACCTAAATCCTCATAGTCATTTGAACCTTTATTTAAAGTTTTCATGATTTTATGTGCCTTTTTTCTTTACAAAGTGGAGAAATTAGTTCCTATACAAGAATTTATATAATGAGTATGTATTCATGATATGACCAGAAATCCACTTGAATAGTATCATGATTGATGAGGTAAAATATTGAATAGTCAGGTAAGTCATTATTTGGCTTATTTGATATTAATGAATTGAGGAACTTGAATGAATGAGAAGATAAGTTCCAATATTTTTAAAAGGGGGAAAGTAAATACTTGAATTGATTTTTTCTTTGGAAAATGGGAAATTTAATTGATAATTTATATCAAAATTAAAATTTTGATCTAACATTCATTATTGTCTAATTTTATTACCTTGATATTTTGAATAATGATAACATTGGTGCCCTCTAATTTTTAATTTTGAGACTTTATTCTTGATGACTAGAATAGTTTAAGTGTGGGAGATTGAAAGAGAAAATACTTTCCATTATTTTAATTTAAATTTAAATGTTTTTAATCCCACCAAAGTGTTATTTTAAGTTCAATTTTCACATTTTATGATTTCAGATGGATTTTGATCTCAATTGAAAAAATGGCCTAATGTTGGATTTTAACTATTTTAATTTATTTATGTTTTTCAAACCTAAATTTTTATACACTAATTAATTTTATGAAATTTATTTTTTCTGATCTTAAAGATTTGATTTGACTTATTCTTATATAAAAAGATATTAATACAACTTTTGGAGACCCGAAATATACTTATAATTCAAGCCTCAGAATTTGTGCACAGATATGGATAGTTTCTAGTTGATCTTATATCTCATAAATTAATGGCCCAATAGATCTGAAATTTGAGATTTATAAATATTAAATCATGAGGAACAAATTTTATAACTATTGACATACTTTATTATGAATTTATCAAGGATATAATTTCATTGAAAATAGAATTTTATAAATAAAAATATTCTTCTTGGCTCAAATAAAATTTCAGAGTAAATGGGAAATATATTTCTCTAAACATGAAAGATGAAGTTAAAATTTGGTGGCCAAATGAAAAACACATTTTTGAATAACTTTAAATAATACTAATTTTCTTAATTCATTCATTAAATGGGTTTAACATTTGAAAACTCTGGGAGGAAAATTTTTTATCCAAAATTTCACCATTTTTCCTATAAAAAAAGAACTATGGGTGGATTAAAGAGGATTCATCAGTTCTCCTGGATCTACCACTACATTTCACTATAGTGATATAACTTATTTCAGATTTTTTTTCTTTTCTTTTATTTTTTTCCCATGTAATGCATGAATCTGTTTTATTAAAATGTTTTCTTTTTCTTATTCTATCATTTTTTCTCTTCCAACCCTAATCATGTTCACTGCATCTTCTATCCTTCCATCATGACTGCTTTTCACATTTCAAGGGAAATTGACTAACCTGAGGATTGGTCTTGGGGGAGGTTTTGTGGTGTTGGTAATTATTTTTCTTCAATTCAATATGTTTTAAATATATTTTTTTGGACGAGAGAGTATATCACTGGTGCGGTGGTCATCCACCATGGGATTATTTCCAATTACACTCATTTTATTTGATTAATTATTTTCCCTCCCTTATCTTGGGAGAAAAATTCATATAGTGGAGTTGGGGTTTCTAGAATGGGTGAAATGAAATATTGTGTAGGTGAGAAATTTGTAAATTTCATTCTTGGTTGTGGTGTTATCCTATTTGAAAATTGAAGTAGGTGAGGTTTGGTGCACCCAAATAATTATAAAATAACACACACTATAAATCAATGAAAAGTAATTTTTAACGGGTTTTCATCAAATGAATTAATAAACTGAATTTTAAAAACAATTAAATAATGAAAGAACCCATGTGACCAACCCTGGGACTAAGACATTTCTTTTTGACCCTCATTATGTGTTTCATATTCATATTAGGACAGTATTATTTCATTTCATTACACTATTTTCCAAAACAAAAAACCATTTTTTTCTATAAATAATAAAAACCCGAAATTAATTAGACTAGATGAATTATAAATTAGTGATTGGACTGAAAGAAATTATCCTCAAGTGAGATAATCCTATTCAACCTCTGTTGAATTAGGAAAATAGAAATTTCTTTTTCCATGCCCTATGAGATCAATGCATCATAACCCTCAGTATCCCTAAAAATCTATTAGTTTGGGCTCATTACAGGCTATTTTATCTATCTTACCCACACTTTAAGTACATTTCATCATTTTAGTAAATTTTAATTGTGGGGGATGATACCTTGTGGTGTCCTAAATCATTTTGTGCTACTCTAGGTTAAAATTGAAATTCTGAAGTGATGTTATTTATTTTTAAAAAAAAAATAGTATACTGAAATTAGTTCCTTTCTGATGATTTTAATGGAAAATAATGTTATTACTTTTTTAGATATTTTAAAAAATGTCTAAAATTTTGGAAAGAAAATATTGTTCCATTTATACTAAATTGGAGAAGTTATGGGATATCTATAAAGTAAAATTTGATGTTATTTTAGAGATAATTTTATTTTAAGAAGAAAGAGGACCATAATACACCTAATTGAAAACTAGAATCATGAAATCTTACTTAAACAAAGATCTAAACCATCTCTTTCTGACTCAAAAATATTGACATTTGAAACAAAATAACCTTCAAACCATATAATAACCCTTTCTATATATTTATAATGGATACAACACTTTGACTAAAATAGGTGTGTATTTATAAATTTTCAATCTAACGGTGACCCTTGTATTTATGTTGATGAGAAAAACATTTTTCAAAATAAAATTCATGTTTTGAGAGGAGAAAAAGTGAGGTAGTTATCTTAGTGTATCGAAAAAAGAAATTTATGGCAATGTAATAAATTAAAATAATAAAGAAAGTGTAATTTAATCAGCTAAAAAGGCATTATAAGTTATGTTCATTTATTTTAATCTTTTTTAATTTCATTAACATGTGTTTTGAATTTTCATAGGCAATTTATTTTGGAGTTCTCTATTTTCTAGAGTCCAAATCATGTAATTTTAATAGTGTTTTATAAGATTTTAATTTTGTGAATAAATTTTTCAAAACTGATATTTTAAAAATTATTTTTGTAGGAAACTTTTTCTCATGGTATTCATTTTTTCTAATAAGAACTAGTATTGAATTAACCATTTTAATCCCAAAAACAATATCCATTTCAGAAAATATTATTTCGGAAAAAATTGAGACACTTTCATTAATGGATATTTAAATTATCCCATAGGTGTCCAAATGGTGTTATTCTTTCTGTAGAAGAAAAATAACTCTATTTTACATATCTATATAAAATACCAAGTTTAAATTCACTCATTTAGGAATGTTGGAATGAATCAAAATGAGGACAATGAAGAGTCACTTTGGATTAAATGTATTTTTAATAAATAGGGAATATTGTTTCACCACATATCTAATGGCTCTCAAATTTTGTGTGTAGAGAGATTTAATGGGTCTGAATAAGAATTTAGATAGAACCTTTTTAGGATTTGGAATCCAAATTTGACTAAATAAACAAATATTTTGGTGGATAGAAACAAAACAGAAATGTTTCCACTACTCTTCACTATGTATTTTCTTCTTCGACTTCATTTCTAGGGATGGTTAGAAGGAGGGAGTGGTTTTCTATTGAGATCGTATACATGGAAAGAACATTTTTTCATGAATTAATCAATTAATTAAGGGATAAACTTCAGGTGGAGGTGCGATTTTAATATTCTAATACATTTACCATTTTATTTTATAATTTTCACTATAATTTCTTCTCTTTCGAATTATCCTGGAAACATTTTTCTTGATTGAAGGAGGTCTCATTATTTTCTATTTTTTTTTATTTTTTTTTATCTATATATTTTATTAACTTTTGATATTAAAATAGTTTTATTATTTTTTAACCTTCTTTGGACATGATCTCTTTATTGAGAATAATATGTTCAATTATTTTCGGGTGTTCAGAGGTCTTTAGGAAATCAAATCACATTCATAAGAGGACATAAACGCATATTTTTTTGTCTATATATGATTGTTAGACAATTTATATATATAATTTGAGAAATTTAGGTATACATTAGATAATTAAATGGAATACATTAGAATATAATGATAAAGGGAGATCCAAAGGATCAAAGCTTGTGCACTGCTGCTACCATTTTTTTTCATTTTTAAACCTTATTGATTTTGATTTATGATCACTAACTATATTTTATTACTGTTTCTATGGTTTTTAAACATTTTTTAATTCCTTTTAAATACTCACTTTTAAGACTAACTTAAGAAAAAACAAATTGAAAATGTTACAATTTTATAACATTTCCCGCAAACTCCTCTTCAAAAATCCCCATGGTTACCATTGTGCTACATTTTAAAAGGGGATATTTTTTATTGAGGTAACATGGTTAAATCATACTCTCCAATTTGGGACCATTTTTGTGTAGGTTTCCTTTGTTCTTTTAATTTTTTAAAATATCTTGTATTTTAACTACTAATTTGGAGATTTTATAAAAAATGGATTTTCACAGCGACTACTCTTATGACTGGTCTAATAATCAAAAATTTGATGAGCCTAGTAATGAAGTATTTTTAAAATATCAATTCCAAGAAAATTATTTCATGATCTAGGAAACTAATTTCATGATCCAACAAAATTAGTTGGTGATCCAAAAAAATACTTTTACAATCCAAGAAATAAATTTTTTTTGATTATTCCCACTACTTTAGAAGAATTAAAATAATAAAAATATCAAAAAGAATCTAAAGAAAATGAAAATATTTTCCCACTTACTTATAATATTGAAGAACCTTTGGTGGGTGAATTAGAAAATGAATTGAGATCATGTTTTTAAAATTTAACAGAATAAATTATAACTGATTTACCAATTTATTTGTCTTTTGTAAATCCAAATCCATTGGAAATTTATTGGGATGAATTTGTTTAAAATGAAATTCCATGAGAAATCTATGATTTTGGAGATGAAAAATTAGAAACCTTATATCAAAATTTTCCAAAATAGGAAGATAAACATGAGACATTACGGTTTGTAGATAATTTGTTGGAACCTAAGATTATAACCACATTTAAAACAACTGTAATCCACTCCTGAATAGATTATAATCTTGAGAAACTATAAGAATAAGTACGAAATTACTATCTATTTTGTTTAGATTTTTTAGATAATAAAATGTTAATTGTTTCACCATATATATATATTATTCCTATTAATTATGAGTATAATAAGTTTTCATATAAAGAGGATTTGAGTGCTAAAATTGAATAAATATTGGGTTTCCCAGTTGATGACTACATTGGTTTAAAAAGGTAGAGTGGAAGAAACTATTTTCCAATGAAGAAATAGTTTTACAAGATTAAATTAAAGATAAACCATATCTTTGAATTAATTTTCAATAACCAAGGGATTTTTCTTCATGAGGATAAAGTGTTGGTAACTTCGCTTTACATTTTATCCCTCTTTTACTATATTATTGGTACAATAAAGATGTGTATGGGAACCTAAAAAAAGGTTATTTTGGGAGCTTCTACAACCATTTAGTGTTGAAAAAGACAGGGTCTATTTTTTTGGTTTAAGAAAAAGAAACCACACCCACCTTCTGATTGGGGATGACAGGATGAAACTACCTAATAGGGGGATTGAAATCCTAAAACCCAATTAAGGGATTTAGAAAAAGTCACTTTTCCTTTCTATTTTTTTATTTATTTTTTTTAATAAAAGTTTGATTCTTGTTTCATTTAGGTTTCAAAGTTGCAGCTTTTATGAAGATACCTCAAGAATTTTACTCCTCAATAAAACCAGGTTTTTTCATTCCTTACAACTTTTTTTCTCTTGTAATATCTTCTTTATTTTAACTTCTCAAAATTAACTCTTTTTCACAATGATGATATTTCAAAAAATAATTTTTATGGAGTATTATCCTTAGTGTATTTGGATTTTTTTTATTTTATTTTGAATTTTTTGTGTTTCATTTAAAATTTTCTTAAGAATATTATGACCAAAAAAGAAATTAACATTGTTAATTTAAAACCATAGTAAATGAAAATAAAAAAAATTGATTCACAAAACTAGACATAATTTTTTTCTAAAATGTGTTGTGTGCTAGATTCAAATTGGTAAAATTCATGAAAATATAATTGAATTATGAATTCCATTCCACAAATGTTGTACAAAGACAAAAATAACTTTCTTGTGGGGAATATAAAATATTTTTACATCTTCTTTAAATTAATCCCACTTCTTCTTGGAACCAAATAGTTCTTGTTTAAACCAAAACATTCCATGTGTCTTACAAAACATAATAGCTTTAAGGAAATTGTGTTCAAAATGATTAAGGCACATAATTTTCTATTTAAATCCCCAATAAAAAAACTGAAAACTCTTTATTTGACTTAACTTTATCATTTGATCCATCTATCCCTTATTATCAATGAGTAGCGTATTAGGTTAGCCTCATTACAAGACGATTTCCTAATCTAATGCACTCTTGAAAAGCATTCCATGATTTTAGTAAAGCTTTAGTATGGGGGAAGCTGTTTGTGGTGTGGTACATTATTTAGTGCTACATTGGGAATAAAATGAAATTATGGAGAGATGTGATTCCAAAAAAAAATTATCTTGTGGAATTTTATGCCTTTGTATAACTTTCAAGTAAATAAACAGGTGTGCCTCTTTTGGTGAATTTAAAAAAAATCTGAAATTTGGAAAATAAATTTTTGTTCCATTGCTAATATATTAGAGAATTTTTGGGTAATGTGTCATGAACCCATCATGATAAATATACCACAATGACGAGAGAGAGATAATGACCCCAAATTACCACCTCTAGTATGCCCTGAATTGGACACTAGCATTGAGGGTGAAAAAATCATATA
Organism: Viscum album; assembly: GCA_963277665.1. Classification (NCBI taxonomy): domain Eukaryota; kingdom Viridiplantae; phylum Streptophyta; class Magnoliopsida; order Santalales; family Viscaceae; genus Viscum; species Viscum album. Next base: position 1,111,199,191 of record OY728123.1, read on the forward strand.
GTATGGGATGCATTACCCACTATAAATGAAATAGGATTTGTAGATAGGATAAAAAATCACCAAAAACCTATATATAATATAAAGTTAAAAAAAATCACCCAAAACACATGAATAATGTAAAACTAATACAAATAAAAAGTCTCCAATATAAATACCAAACATACAAGTTCATAGCAGTGACTCAGCAATAGCGCCAACCTAGTATGTAATGAATAACTTGGTCTCCAAAATCATCCTAGAATATTGAAAAATTGTTTATATATATAGGTTAAGAATATAAGGGAAATTTAGTACATGAATAACTAAGTCCTCAAGTGTATATGTTAAAAGATCATGTCAAATCACTAGTGAACAAGCATAATAACCAAGAAGCACTTATACAGGACATCTAAACAAACCAATCCTCATCATGGATCTCTCATGAAATCATGCATCCGATATAAATATATATAATTGATATAAAAATAAAACAAGGTTCCTCACTACCATTTCAACATTTCTTTTCCAATGTCACGCCCCAATGTTGAACATCTAGTGTGCCCATCCCTTCCACACATATCACATCACAACACATCTCATACCACCCATAGACCCTTTTTACACACATCACACCACACCCCACATAAGTAAACATGGGCCACACATCACATCATATCACATGCCACCCACAGACACTTGGTGTACACATCACATAACATCCCATCCGTAGACACCTGGTCCACACACCACATCCCATCCACAGACACTAGGGTCACATATCACTATTAGGTAATATCTAACACCAACCAATATCAAAACTATTGAAGAAATACTGAGGGGTAGGTGGTATCAATAAATTCATATTTCTAACATCATATATGTTGGGTAAAACAACCCAAACTCAGCACCTTCGAGAATTGGTAAGGTAATACAACTTGGGAGGGTTGTGTATAAAACAACATAAACATACATGATTTATATATAGCACAAAATACCCAACATATGGGTTCACATCAAATGTATTAGAGCACACAAAATCACCCCCACATATAGCACATTATTTTCCATACCCACTGCCACAGCTATATGAAACACACCATAAAACCAAAATACAAGGCCACACAACAGTTATCACTTTTAGTTATAGTTTTCTATATATTTTTCCATAATCCATTTTTTTCAAATTACATAACTCATTCATTTATTCAATTTAGTTTAATCCACTTATCACATATTTGTTTCAAGTCCACCTTTTTTATTTACTAGCCTATTTTGTTTCATTTATCATCATAGTTCATCATATGGATAACTAGAAAACCAATCCAACCATGCCAAACAAAAATTGTCCCAACTCAAAAAACCACTACCACAACATCACACATCAACCATCATCATCATGTCACATCAACCAAGGGATCTTATAACACAACTACCATATAATTTTATCACCACATTCCACAAAAAAACCATCTTTCCACAACCACTACTCCATAACCATTCTTATACACCAGTTTGCCACAACCATTTCACCAAAACCAACACACAAAAACCTCTATATCGTAACCTCATCACACAACATCACAAAAATTCCCACATCGCATCCATGATAACCAGCCATCATGTCACTATCCTGAGTACTACACAACCCAACTGGCCACTAACATCACTGCACTATATCCCAAACCATGTAGGTAAATACAACATTTCCAATCCCACAATATAAACACAAACTGGATTCCATAATTATTCAATGAAATTATCACATATCTTCTTTATTTAGAATGGGTATTATCACATAGACCATATCTTCAGGGGAAAACAATTATTATAGAAATATATGTTCTTTAACCTTTTATTCTGGGTATGATCACACAAAAATATAGCATGGTTAATTACATCATAACAACTACAGTTTAAACGAGGATCCCAACATCATTTCTTTATAGAATTTTCTATATGCATGCATAATAAAATTAAAAACATATATCAAATAAGTAAATAATGCATCAACACCCCATTATTATTAATTATATACATTCTAATTAATTACTTCATCCCACCAACCCTTACTATTCCAAAAAAATGTAATAAAAAGCATTCAGATCTCACACATAACCCATAAATAGGTATGAATAAGGATCCACTACCTCGAGGAAGCTTTTGGAACACACTATGAACAATAGGTAAAAGAATAATCTTTCTAGAAACCACCATCACATAAGTAACTCGTGAATAAACCTACACCACAAAAAAGGGTTTTCAAAAACACAACACACACACACCCAAAAAAAATCACACCACCATAGAGGATCTCAGAATAAGAACAAAATAAAACCCAAAGGAAAGTGAGGATAAGTTACCATGAATCTCTAATGGGAATATAATATATCCAAAGTGTCAAGGTAGGGTAGAAGAGGGAAATAATATCACCTCGGGTTGCCTAGGTCTCATCCAAAATTAGAGAGAGCAAGATAAGTATGTATGAATGAAAGAAAAAAACCTGAAATAGTTATAAAATAGCCTATAACCCAATAGTTTCATGTCATGTAACACATTCATGATTTGAATTTACATTTTTACAACTTTTTCTAAAATTAATGTCATCTAGGCTTGAATTAATTACACATCATGAATTCACATTTCACAAAGTGAATCCATTTCATACTTAATACCTAAGATAAATACAAGTAATGAATTTTTCGGCTTCAAAAATAGTGAATCACTAATTCATGTCATTTATTACATTAATGACATGAATATCTTGTAGCTTCTCTATTACAACTCCAACCACCATGAAACCTCCCCTATCCTCCTCTAAAACACCTCCAACACCCAAAACCATAAATGTAATGGACCAGAATGGAAAAACCTGTTACATTAGATACCTCTAAAATGACTCTCATACTAAAGAATCAAAACTGAAACCAAGGAAAAGAATGGGTTTGAAAACCCACCCTCTGAGATACCACTCAAGGATCTCCTCACACCTCAATGCTACCACCAACAAAACATGTCAACTAAATCACCCATGAAACAAACTAAATAGACACATCACCACCTCTCACCAAGAACAACATTGTATTATCCATTACTAGTCACATCCACTTTATTTCCACATAACTATATTAACGTCCATATATCCCAAAACAACCCCTATTATAACTAACACACATCACTGCACTGAGCACATTAATCAAGTAATTCCATGCTCCCTGTCAATTAAAATCCGACATGGGTTCCACCAAATCACATTAATGGGTTTAATCACATCATAGTATAATATGTCTCAATTATGATTCAGCTCCCCCCCCCCCAATTTAATATGTTAAGGGTTTTATTACACATCACACATTAAGTAAAACCATACATCGCAAACATTGAATTATCCAAACATCACATCACAATAAAACTGATCTAGGAAAAACTCAAAACAGCTCTGAGTACTTAGAACCCATCTACATCTCTCACTCCCAAGTACTCTCCTCTAGGAAACCATTCCTCTACAACACGTGAACCAAGGAAAGGGCCCACCCATTAATAATATTCTCTTTAAAATCATGTATCTTTACTATCCTCTCCACGAACATCGCATAGTACTCGAAGTCCAACTCTCCCCATTCAAAAATGTGGGAATCATATTCAATATATTGATGAAGATGAGACATGTGGAATTCATCATGGATCCTATTCATACATGGTAGAAATTCCAACCAACATTCCACCTCAACAACTCACCTAAACACATCACATGGCCCAACAAACCTTGGAGAAATCTTATTCCCCCTTCCAAAACTTCACTTTCAACACCAAGGGGAGACACTCAAGAACACATGGTCTCTAAACTTGAACTCTAGTGGACTCATACTTTGATCAAAATAGTCCTTCTAACAATCTTGTATCACCTCATCATCTCATGAACAAACTAGAATTTCTCAGTCAGGCTCTCCACCACATCTGGGCTAATAACTTCCGGCTCCCAAACCTCCATCGAGGACAATTGAGTACGACATGGTCACCCATATAATGCCTCAAATAGATCCATACCAATGGATGATCGATATCTATTATTGTATAAAAACTTGAATAAAGTTAGGTTTCATGGCCAAGATCTACCAAAGTCCAAGTTGCAATCCCAAAACAAATCCTATAATTCCTGGATGGTTCACTTCATCTACTCATCAATTTAAGAGTGGAAATGAGTGAAAAGGTGAAACTGGGAGCCAAAAGAATGTTGCAATACCCTCCAGAATCATGAGGTCAAATGAGGGTACTGATTAGATAATAAGGTCCTCAATACCATACGAAACCTAACCACATCATCCACGTACCACCACACCAAATTATCCAGGACCCCTAACTCACGAATTGATGGGAAGCGAGCTGATTTTGTCAGTCAGTACACTATCAATCAAACTGTATCAAACCCTACATGATGTTATTTTAACCCTATGATGAAATACAAAAATATTTCCCCCCATTTCAACTTAGGTACATCCAAGGGCTGCAAAAAACCTCCAAAAACATGATGTATTTCTTTCACCTACATACAAGATATGAATTTTTCAAAACAAACGTTACTACTAATTGTTTCATCCTTTCCCACAATAGTTATATCCAAAATTCACAATAAATATTCTTTCACGTTAGTATATACCTCTAAAGGTGATATCTGAAACTCTTTGAGAACTCCATCAAAAATTTCCTATAGGAAAAATAACTCCCCTAGAGATATTTTAATTTCCAATCACACTCTAACCACCCCACAGGAGCATCACCATGCCAAACATGATCATGCATTACCTCTTCCTATGAGTCCCCCACTTAGTGTAATCCTCTTGGTGCATCAAAAAAACTTTATGGTAATATGATAAAGAAAACATCGGGTAATACACTCCTCAACATCATGATGCATCACTATAAGAACATTCATTTCTTTCCACGAATCTAAAAACTCCCAGGCCACATGCTCTCAATAATTTTTACTCACCACATCAAAAACTATATTAACCTTACTTATGGTGAATATATCATCAAAATAATAATCCTAAAGAAACTTCATCCACATTTACTGATGTAGATTTACATCCTATTGATAGAAAAGTTATATTAGGATTATGTGGTCTATGAAAACCAACAAATTCTCATTGATGGGTAAATTCCACCATGATTTTGGCATGAACACAACAGTTAATAACTCCAGTCATGGGTGGTATAGTTATGCTCCTAAATATGTAACTTTTTATACCCATAATATATCACCACCCTCTTTTGAATCAACATTCATCCTAATCCCAGATGGGATGCATCATAGAAAACCTCAAACAACGTGACCTTCGTAGGTTATTGAAGCTTTAGATCACTAAACAACTTCTACATTAGGTTAATGAACACTCCTAGAACTGATCTATTAATGCAAAATCCTTGTCTTTATCATTCAATTATATTGGGGGATTAAACTCAAGTGAAATCAAGTAAATAACTGTATTAATATCCAATGAGAGCAAGAAAATTTGAACCTCAGTCATATTCTCGGGTTTTTATAAGAAAAAACTACCTAAAAATTCAACAAGTCCATTTTCACACATTTTTGAGATACCACATGTCCAAGGAAACACACCTATCACATCCATAACTCACACTTGGGAAACTTTTCATAACAAAAGTGGACTGGAAGGGAATAAAAAATAATTTTGGTATTATATGTATCTCCTCCTATGAATTTGAGTAGACCAAGATATCATTGATGAATACAATGATAAATTGGTCCAAGAACTCACAAATCATGGAGTTCATAATCACCATGAACACAGCTAGTGTTTTCATAAAATCAAATGTAATGAACACAAACTAAAAGTTCCCATACCTGCATCAGAAGGAAGTCTTCTAAACATCCTCATCTTTTACTCTCAACTAGTGGTATCCATATCATAGATCGATCATAGGGAACTAGATTGATCCTCTCAACAAGATGATGATATCGTCAATACTTGGAAGAAAATAAAAGTTCTTTACCTTTACCTAAATCAACCTCTGGTAATTTATACACAACCTCATACTATAGACCACCATCTTGGTGTACAACACTATAGCACCCCGTGGTAAACAATGGGTCGTATGAAATCCCTATTAATTAGATCATACACCGACTGCCTCATATTAGAAACTCCATGGACACTATCCGATATAGATCCATCGAGATCGGAGATGTGCTAGACTATAACTCTATCCCCAACTCGATATCATATTGAGGTGGTAGTGTCCTGACCTCCACTAGGAAAAAATCCAAGAACTCCTCCATAACTTAGGGAACATCCCCAACATGTTCTTCTACTGAAATATCTTCCAAATGTGACAAAATAGAATCGACTTCCCAACCACCCAACCAATAACCATACTCTCTAACAAACACCACTCACTATCCCTCCACATCAGAATATAAAACTCTTCTCTGAAAGCAGTCGATGACTACATGCATGGAAAGCATCCAATAAATACCAAGGATAATATCATATGGTTTTAACTGTAATGAGAAGAATTCTGTCACTAACTGGTTATTCCCCGTTACCAGTATACATCTCCATCACACATCAAATAAAGAAGCATGATATCCAACTGATGTAGATAACATCAGGGGAACTGAAATCCTCCCCACTTCCACAACCAACATATTGACCAATCGGTATCAAAAAAGGAGGGTGATAATCATAAATCAAATAAATCATACACATGGTTTGATGATAAACTAATAATTCCTCAAAAAAATATCGAATATGAAAGTTTTTCTGCTACAAAGCATGAATACGACAAAGACTAGCACCTCTACCTATCTTCTATTGGCCTCTGTGGTCATGATCTATCATTGTTCCATGTGGATAGGGACCCCCATGAGGATTACCTATTCCAACTATACAACCTATTTGTTTTTTAACAACAACCTATTGTCCCTACAGCTGGAACTACCTCAAAGGAAAATGTTACTCCATAAAATGGGACCAGATCGCACAACTAAAACTGACCATCCTGAGTAGTTGGAAAATGATCTTGGTAGTGCCCATATCTCCCAAAAATATAAAAAAATAGTGGAAGGTGGTCAAAAACCACCTATATCTAATGGTTATAAAATAAACTACCACGGAATGTTCCCCACTGAATGGAACTCAGACTTTCTGAACCCCAATGGATCACTACCTAGAGATTAACTCCTCAAAATGCCATGATGGCCACACTGCTGAAGCAGAAATACCAAGGAAAGAATCCACTTGATAACCTAATAATTTTTTTTGCATCTAGATAAGTCAAGATCATAAATAGAGTAACCTCATACCTGATCACTAGGAGAAATGATTTCTCCATAAACTGCGCTCTGGACTCCACATCTAGAAAAACATCTATAGAAAAGTGGAATATAACTTTTAACCTGATACCAATATCTCACACACTCAGACTCCCATACTAAAGATCATAGCTCCTATCTCATGGATTCCCTCATCATTGATGATAAAAACTCAGCTTAAAACTCCCTCTGATATTTTGGCTACAATACATCTATTTCCTTATGGTCACTAAGAAATAGTATCCCCCACTAAAGTATATTACCCCACATCTGACTAACTGATAATGGTACCCAAAACTCATCTCATTATTAGTTCAGAATGAAATTCATCTCGAGATCCTCCATCCAGTACTCCTTCTCCAAATCTTAGACACACCCCTCATACTTTCCCAAACATGGATGCTAAAATTCTTGTCAATCCCACTCTCATACCTCATCCTCCTTTATCGGTTTATCTCTATGATAGTCAACCTAACCAGCCTATTGAACCTAAATTGTCTCAGTAACATGTGAATTAAGAACAAGATCCATTCCTAGATGGCATCATGATGGATTTATGTCTCCTTGGTGTCTAACCTACAAGTATGTACACCTCACATAGTGATTTAATAATCTCAAAGTCTTCCCACTAGATCACTTTGGGGGGGTAAAAATATGTGTCCCAGCTAGTCTCCCTAGCCTATGTCATGCACCAATGTCAACTGGAACTATTGCTATACCAACCCATGAAAACCCCATTATTCTTAACTCTGAATTTCATCTTATATCTCAACCATAATCTATGATACTACTATATCATGATCCCCTCCAACCAAATATATTGTAATAAATAGATTGAGGTGATGACCCCTGAGTCCCACCTCCAGTAGGCCCCAAGTTGGTAACTAACACTGAGGGTGTAAAAATCTCATAGTATGGGAGGGATTACACCATATAAATGAAATAGAATCAGGAGATAAGATAAATAATCACCAAAAAACTCTATTATAAAATATTAAGGTAAACCAAAAAATATTCCATAGTACATGAATAAATTAAAACTAAAATATAGAAACATCCTCCAATTTAAATACCAAAAAGAAAAGTACATGGAAGAGACTATAACAATAGCTACCAACCAGCTAGAAATGTCTGTATCGGTCTCCAAAATCCTCCTAGAATCCTCAAAAATAGTTTATATGTGTATAGTGATCATAACATGTAAACTTAGTGAGGACATAACCAAGTCATCAAGTGAAAATGTGAAAAGATAATTCTTATGTTCCAAAGCAAAAATAGCATAACGAACCAGTACGTATACAGGTCATCTAATAAAACTGATCCCCACTATGGGTCTCTCACTAAATCGTGCATCTAATATAATAATAAAGCAATGAGATCATAACTAATCAAGGTATTACACTGATGCTCCCTTACTAATTTTCCACTCTCATGCACCAACATCAAACTCCATCTTCTCCCATACCTTCCACACATATTACATCACATCACATTACTTCCCACCCAAAAATAAATAGTCCAAACATCACATAACATCTCACCCGCAATCTCCTGGGTGACAAATCACATCACATCACACCCACAGAAATATGGGCCACTAATCACCACTTGGTAATCTACAACACCAACCCATATAACAACCAGTAACGGATGAGTGGTATAGATGGGGTAGCTGACCATCTATATCACTACCATTCTATATATGAGAGAAAACATCTAGAAATCAACACTTCTAATAATGTTTAAGGTTATACAACTTAGGTGGAACACGTATAATGTAACATAAACTTACATGATTTATAGATTGCACAAAATATCCAACATATGGGTTCACATAAACTATGATAACACACACCACACCACCATCACATACCACACATTAACCATTTCAACCACTTCCACCACTATATAAAATACACCAAAGAACCAAAACACAATGCCACACAAAAATTCCCTCTTTCGATTATAGTTTTCACCACATTTTTTCATTATCCATTTCATTTCACATTGCACAAATCATTAATTTTTTATATTCTATTTAATAAATTTAACACATATCTATTTCCAATACACCTTGTTTATTTACCAACCTAATTTGTCTTTTATCATCATAATGCATCCCATGGCTAACCAGAAAACTAACGTAACCATGCAACACAACAACAGGCCCACAACACACAACCACTTTAAAGCACCAAAAATCCACCACCATGATCATGTCACATCACCCAATCCATATCACAACATAATCATAATATAACACAATCACAACATACCATAACTATGAAATTATTCCACAACCACTGCACCACAACCATTTTTCCATAACAACTCCATCACAACTATGGTGCCACAACCGTTGGACCAAAACCACTATACCACAACCTCTATGCCACAACCTCTGTACCAGAACCTCATCACATCATATCACACAACTACCCACATCGTATCAATTCTAACTAACCATTTCATCACTACATAATGTATTATACAACCCAGTTGGTCACTAACATCACTGCACAATAGCCCAGACCATGTAGGTAAAATACAACAAGAAAAAAACATATAAAATCAACAAAAACATTCTTCCAGAATTTTTCTGGGGAATTATCACATATATTATTTATTTATAATGGGTATTATCACACAAAACATATGTCCAAGTGTAACCAATTATTATTCAAATATTTATTATTTAATCAATTATGTTGGGTGAGATCACACAATAACACATTAAGGGTCATTACTACATTACAAATACATTGCAAACAAGTCTCCCAATATCTATTATTTCTATAATTGGAAACATGAATTCAAAATAACAAAAAAAAACATATATCAAACCAGTAATGTAAGTATAAACTCCCCATTCCCAGTAATTTAAGACATTAAAATTAATTATCTCATTATGTTGACCCTTATTATTTCCCCAAATTTAACCAAAAGCATGTAGATCTCACACATATCACAAAAATATGTAAGAATTAGGATCTCCTATCTCAGGGAAGCTTTATTATCCTTTTATACACTGTGGGGAAGAGAAAAAACTACCCAATAAACCACAACCATATAAGAAACACATGAATAAACCAATACAACACTAATGTTTTTTCAAAAATGAAACCCCAACCCACCCCAAATAAAAAGTGTACCACTATAGAAGATATCCTAAGAATAAAAAAAGGAACCCAATGGGAAATAGAGGAGACCTCGCCAAGGATTTCTAATGAGCACCCACTGAATCTCAAGGATTGAAGAAAGGTAGAATACCACTATAAGATATCCTCTAATCACTTGGGGTTTGTCTATAATGAGAGATACACAGAGAGAGATAGAGAGAGATGTATGTATGGAGGGAAGAAAAATGGATGTAAGGGTTATAAAATAACCTAGAAACCAATACTTTAATATCATGTGACACATTCAAGATATGAATTCAGGTTTTTTCTAACATCTTTAAAAATTCATGTCACCTTGAATTGAATTAATTACACTTTATGAATTCACCTTTCATGATGTAAATCCATTTCATGCTACACACTTCATTAAAACACAATAATTTAATTTTACATCTTCATAAGCTATCAATCACCAATTTATATCATGTAAACCATTCACCATGTGAATATCCTATAATAGCTTCCTTTCACCTCTAACCTCTATGAAACCTTGTCTAGCCTCCTCTAAAACACTTATAACCCCCAAAACTAGAAAATTAATAGACTAGGAAGGAAACAAACATTACACTAGGAATAACATAAAATTTAAATTTATTTTGGAGTTGATTTTATTCCATGAATAAATAGGATAACATCAGGCATCTGTAGAAACTATAATTTTTCACTCTTTCTTTAAAAAAGATTTAAGCCATCTTTATCTATAAAATAAACTTTTAAATTTGAAACCCACAAACATTAAAACCTTAAAACAACCATTTATAATTCCATGTGATGGATAAAATTATTTAACTCAATAATCTTGTGATTCATAAATTTCTTGATCCTATGGTGACCCTTTCATTTATTTAGATGGGAAAATGTTGTTCAAAAACAAAATCATGTCTTGAGAAGAAACAAATTGGTGTTGGTATCATTGTGCATGGAAGTATGAAAGAAATAGGAATAGAAGGGTTGAACATAATGAAAAGTTTTGGAATTTAAACTGTTGAGGATGAATTATAAGTTAGGTTCATTAATTTTGATCATTGTGAATTTCATTGACATGTATTTTGAATTTTCATTGGCAATTTATTTTGAGTTCTCATTTGATAAGGATTCTAAGTTCTAAGTGTGGAAGAATTCATAGAGTTATAATTTCCATTATTTTCTATGTTTATTTCAATTATTTTATCCCCACAAATATTTCATATTATTTTAAATAGCATTATTTTTTGAATTTTTTTTAGTTTTGGGATAAATTGTGAAAATGACCAAATTTATAAATTTTAATAGTTTTTTATCAACTTTTTATTTTAGGAATAACTTTTTTAGAACTAATATAACTATAAAAAATATATTTTTAGAAACCCTATTCTTGTGACATTCATCTTCTTCAACTAGGAAATGTTTTGAAATGACCATTTTGAGGTCCAAAAAAATCACATTGTTTGCAAAATATTTTTTAGACATAACTATGACACCTTAATTAATGAATATATAACTCATCCCACATGTGTCAAAATGATATGATTTTAGTTTTAGAGGAAATAGGAATCATAATTTCATATATAATTCAAATAAAATGTTCAAATTTTCTCATTAATATAATTTTTTAATTCCTTAAATTGGATGAAGATAAAGAGATATTGTGTACAAAAAAATTATTTTCTCTAAAATGGGCATATTTTTTCACCACATATTTAATGGATCTTAGATATTTTGGGTCTTAGAGTAATATGAATTTTAAAAACATTAAATAGGGAAAATTATTAAAATTTACCCTTTAACTAAGATTAAATCGAGAAATCTTTTGGTGGACATAAATAGAACTGAAAATTTTCCACTTCACTTAACTATTTATTTGTATCTTAAAATTTATTTCAATGGATGGTTAGAAAGGGGAAGTGGGTTGTGATAGAAATTATATGCTAGATAAGTAGATTTTTTAAGATGTAATAAATCAATGAGTGGATATACTCTTAGTAGCGGTGGTAATTGAATATCATAAGGCATTTTCCTTTAGATTTGGTACTTTTTTGTAAACTATTCTCTTATGATTTATCTAAAACCAGTTTTATTGATTGAATGAGGTATCTTTCATTAATTTTAGAAATTTATTTGATTTTATTTTGTATTTTTATCATGTTATGACTTTAAAATAGTTGTCTTGTTGTTTAAAATTCTTTGGGTGAGGTCTCCCCATTGATCACTACAAGTTCAATTATTTTTGTGTGTTCAGAGATCATTGGGAAATTAAATAAATTTTATACGAGGATAAAACCCAAATTTGAGGTCTTGATATGGTTTATATAAAATTTAGATGTATACATTGAGGTCCGGAGGTATACATTATACAATTAAATTGGAATAAAATTGAAGATAATATTTAAGGGAGTGTTTGAGGATCAAATACCATCAAGTTATGCTACCTTTAGATTTTATTTTTTAACCCATATTAATTCTAGTTTATAATATTAAACCATAATTTCTAGTTTCTCTTTGTTTTTTTAAATTTATGAACTCCTTATAAATCCCTATTTTATTGATAACTTTAAAAAAACAAATTAACAAAGTGATACTTTGATAACATAGCCCAAAAACACCTCATGAGACAACCTCCTGGTCACAAATGTCCTACATTTTAAAAGTGGATATTTTTTAATAAGGTAACATTATAGAACCATCATCATCAATTTGGATCAAATTAGGTGAAAGATTCCTAATTTTTTAAATTAGTTTTCAAATTTATTAGATTTAAACCAATAATTCATAGCCTTTAAAAAACAAAAAAAAAGATTTACATATTGTCTACTCAAATTATTTTCTTGATTATCTACAATTTTAGGATTCTAGTCATGAAGAATTCTTAAAAAATCAATTCCATGAAAATTATTTTATGATATATGAAATTAATTCCATTATCCATTAAAATGATTTGGTGGTTGAATAAAAAACTATTAAAATTCATGAAGTAAGCTAATAAGTTGATATTCTTTCCAAAAATTTCAAATAATTTAAATAATTAAAAGCTCAAGAATAATTTTAAGAAAATAAAAAATATTATCCCACCCACTTTTAATATGGAAGAACCCTTTGTGGTTAAGTTAAAAAATAATTTTTAATATATATTTTTTAATTTAAATGAACAAATTAACACCCATTTACCAATTGATGTGTCTTTTGGAAGTCAAAAGTCATAGTAAAATGATTGGGATGAATTTTTGGAAAATGAAATTCTAAGTGATATTTCTTTATTTTTAAATGAAAACTCAGATACTTTTCATTAAACATAGGAAAAATATTAATATAAACTTGACTAATTAGTATCTAAATATAATTTCTAGGAACCTGAGTCACATACCACATTTAAAAGAATTATCATTTATTCCCAAATAGAGTTGCAGTTTAAAAAAACATAAGGAGAGTTAAAAACAATGTCCATTATTTTCATATTATTTAGATAGTAAATAGTTAATTATTTCTCCCAATGCATATTTTATTCTTACTATTTTTTAATGGACTGAATTTTTTGATGAAGAGTATGCGGGTGATGAAATTGAAGAAATAATAGTGTTTTCGATTGAAGAGTTCATTGGTTTATACGAGGATCTTACTACCAAAATATTTTTAAAAGAATAATTCATTTTTCAAGATTAAATTAAATATGAACCATATCTTGTAATTGAATTTCAAAAACCATTAGAGGTTTTCTGTAAGGATAATGTGTTTGGATGCTTCTTTTACATTTTATTCTCTCTTCTACTACATCATTGGAACAAAGAGGATATGGAGGTGAACCTAAATGAAATTTACTTTTGGAGCCTTTTCAATGATTGGGAGCTAAAAAATATTGGTTAAATTTCATTTTGGTGGTTTATAAGAAACCTCACCCACATTTTTATTAATGATTAATGGACGGAACTACCTAAAAATTGGTAGAAAAATACAAGCTCCCACATGGGGGTTCAAAACAAGGATCTTTTCACTTTATTTTCTTTCTATTTTTATTTCTTTTATTTCAATAAAATTTTGATTCTTTATATTTATTATTCTCAATGGTTTACATGATTTAGAAATTATGAGGATATCACATGGATGTTTCTACTCAATATAAACTAGTTTGTGTATTTCCTCCACATATGCCTTTTTCATATCGTATCTTCTTTATTTCCACTTCTTAATATCAAATGTTATGAATAATGAGTAAATTGTAAAAAATACTATTGGGGGAGGATTATCCTTCGTGACTTACTTTTTGTGTGATTTATTTTTGAATTTTTTTTAAATTACCTAATTTATTAAAAACATTATGAGATTCCAATTAATTACTTTTGTGAATTGAAAATTGATGTCAATGAAACAAACAAACTTGATTCATGTAACTAAACATAAATGATTACTAAAATGTGGTGTCTTCTGGATTCAAATTATTTAAATTTGTGAAAAAATCATTGACCTATATATTTTATTCCATGATTGATGTAAAAATTTGAAAATCAATTGCACATGAGGACTCTAAACCATATTTTAATCTTCTTCAAACTAATCTCACTTCATAAATGAACTAAATAATTATTATTTTGAGTATAAATTTCCAAGTTTCTTTAAAAACATGTGATATTTAATGAATGTGTGTTCAAAATGATTGAGTCAATTTGTTTGTTATTGGAAGCCCCATTTTATAAATTTAACACTATTTGACCTACCTTTTTCATTTTGTCTTTATAACCCTTAGTTTCCATCAATATACTGTTAGGTTAGCCTCATTCCAATAAATATTATCTATCCAATGCATACTAGAAGTATATTATAATATTTTAGTAAATATAAAGTATAGGGGAATATATATTATGGTGTGATAAATCATTTTATGCTACTCTAAGTTAGAAATGAAATTATAAAGTGATTTCATTATTTCTAAAAAAATTAATATACTAAATATTGTGACTTTATAAGAATTTAAAATAAAAACAAAGTGTTCCTTCCTCGATCTTTTTAAAAAAATCATTACATTTTGCAATGAAATTTTTGAGCCATTTACGATGAATTGGATAAGAATTAAGATTTTCATCAAAAAAATATTAATGTTATTTTTGAGATAATTTTACACTGATAATAGATAGAAGAACACCATGATTAAGTGGAAATTATAATCATGAGATCTTTATTAAATAAATAGAAAATAAAACTTCTTCTGGACTCATAAATTTTTCTATTTTAAAACTAAAAACCTTAAATTCTCATAACAACCATTTATAATTACTTATAATTGATAAAATTATTTAATTCAATTTGGTGTAGATTTATAAATTTTCTATTTATATTATAAGGATCCTGCCCTAAACATTCCATAATCTATAATTAAATTAATAATTCACATTGAGGATCTTTTCAGGTTTAGAGTTTTAGAGAATTAGGTCGTAACTATTAAATCTCAAAAAATTACAAAGTAGACACTTCTAATTAGTTTCTATTTTTTCATAAAATAAAGACTCTTGAAAAAAAGAGTTATGACTAGTTCCATTTTTAGATAGCATGACTTTTCCTTGATATTATCTTTGATCCTATTCATCTTTAAGTCCTGTGAAAAACATTTCAAAAAAACATGGGATGAGAATAAAAAGATCAGTACGGGTTATAAGATAAAGAAGGATAACATTAGTATATAAATAAATACCAATCATAAGATCATACCTCATGAAATCATAATATTTATGAACAAAACAAAGAAATCATAAATCATAATGGGTAACTTGTGTAATCCATAACATACTGACGTTGTAGCTTTCACAGCTACGTAGGGAGTTACATTTGGATTACCCATCATAGTATATTCCCTAAATTTCTTAGGAAAAACATTCATGTTTACATCTGTCATGTTAACCAATTCATTGGAGATCTATCTCGGGCACACCCACCATAATTTTATCATGGAACTAGCTATATATGTATACAAATCCCAAGAACCATAACACATTCATAACACATAAACCAAACATAAAAGAAAGATAACATTTCCACATTTCAATCAAAATATATCATTTAAATATATTGACATAAAAAATCCATTATCCAACCCATTTTCAATAACAAAATACATAAAGGATTATTTAGTATTTTTTTTCCTTTTTAAAACATTTCAGCTTGTTAAGAAAGCCAAAGATCAAATAATACTCGTGGCGGCGGAAAACGTCATTATCACCACTTACATTAAAAACAAATGATCCTTTTTTTCATTTAGTAAAATGCCTCATAGAAAAATATTCCCTTTGAATGAAATTAAAATTCAAAGTTTTTTATACACCATATAAAAGAAAGTCATCTATAAAATAAAATATGCCACAATGAAAGGAGATTGAGACGAAGTCTCTTACCTCGTGTCCGACTTGACTCGATTGTTCTTTAATATCCTGAATAATAAACTAAAGTTAATTTATATTTTCTTAAGAACCTTTTCAAATTTTGTTATTCCTTATATATCAATTATTACCTTGTTATAACAATTAGTTAATTATTTGAGTTCATATCGGACATTTTGTCGATGTTTGGAACTTGAGTTAAAAATAAACTTGTTATAAATTTAAATTGTCTATGTGGTAAAAATTACCTTATCTAGAGAATTATATTAATTATTTAGATATCATATATTTCATATATATCCAGTATATATATTTATTTATAATAGTACATACCATTTGGAGGTAAGAAATGAAATGCACCGTTCATGGAGAAGGTAAGTCGTACGTACGCATGAATGCTACTTTCATTTATATTTCATATTTAATGGAATAAAAACATAATGATACATAGGTATATTATAATTCCAGTATAATATCATATATAATTTCATTAAATCTATCCTTTATACATTCCATGTATGGCATGAACGAGTCAAGTCACTTTGAGGGGGCGGTAGTCTGCACTTCATCAAATGAAATTATCATATTTACCCACTATGGAAACTATAAAGGTATTCTATAAATGAAAAATAAAGAAACATAGAAAAAATATAAATATAATATATATCACATATAAATACATTTCTATCTTAATGTCCACCATAAGATGTGTTAGGAGAATATTGAACAATCATCGTTTCGTGAGGCAGTAGTTAGTTGTCCAAAGAAATAGTATCTTCTTTACCCATTAGATGAAGGTATGTGTAAGTGTTGTTTGAATAATTCTCATAGATAAATCCTAGTATATTTATAATACTGGTTTTGTTATAAAATGAAGGAATAAAAATAATTTATGGGGTTGGAGAAGTAAAATAAAACAAAAGAACTTAAGAGAAGATGTTACCTATAAATCGGGAATTTCCCTTTGGTTTGAACCAAAAGGCATAATTTAAATGCCTTCTACCAAGGGGAAGGATTATAGGAGGAGGAGAGGGATGTAGAGAGCTTAATTGGGTAGATTTTGGATGGGAAAAGGGGCTTTATAAGTGTTGATAATGGGTTATAAGTGAGGTATTCTTGTAAGGGAGAGAAGGGGCTCTTTAGGAAAATTTGAAAATATTATTTTATTATATAATGGTTTTCTATTTCTAAAGGTCCAAAACACATTAAAGTCTAATATACGATTACTCATGTTCAAAATAAAATCATCCAATAAGAATTGGATAGGTTTTTTGTATTTTTTTAATCTTTATAATCTTATTTATTTCAATCATTCATTAATGAGGTAAACACTGCATCATTATTGTGTCATAAATTTTTTTTATTTATTTGATGTCTAAAAATAATAAAAAAATCCCATGATGTATTAAATATATTAATATTTCAAATTAATATTTATATTAAAAGAGATAACTAATATAACCCATGTAAAAATTGATTTAATAAAAGACATGTGTTTATGTCATTTTTGTCATTACTTTTTATTAATTAATATAAAGTGTCATTATCACTTCCAAGTGGATATATGAGGTCCCAAAATCGACCCAAGGATTCCCATGGTCATAATTAAATCAAAAAATATTATTATGACACTTGTTAGGGTAATTTAATATTATTATAATAATATTTTGTTACCCTTATTTACCAGATTTACCCTTTAACCATGGTAAATAAAAATTTTACATAAGTAAATATTCATAATGTCTAAAAATAAAAGTTACTTATTTACACAATTTGGAACTTATGATTCCAAATATGGAATCCATTTTTCAAAATTTCAAACACATATGTGCCAGAAATTAATTTAAAATTAATTCCCGTTGTCAAAACAAAAAGCATGTTTTTAAGAAATAATAACTATCAAAATATTGACACTTATTTATGTCCAATTTAAAAGTTAATTACTTTTAATAAAAAAATTGGATTAAATGGAAAAAAATATATTATAATTATACTTTAAAACCAATTAAAAAGATAATCTAACCATATAAATAAATTAGATTAAAAGGCAGTTTTGAATTAAAATATAGTATTTTTCACTATTCATTAAGAAATGAATTTTATCAGAAAAATAAAAAAATATATACACAAAGTAAATTTTGATGTCTCAATTATAAATAAGAATTTTATTTTGTCAAATAAAACATATAAAAGTAACCAAAACTATATTTAAATAGGGTTCCCCATCAAAAGGTAATAAATTGACCTTTTAATGAATATTAGAGTATTAATGCTTAAAATCAGATTCTTTCTTATTTTAAGCCTCTAAAATTTATTGGATAAATGTAAAAACATTTAAAAAACTTGCATATTCATATTTTATTTATTTATTTACATTCTCGCTAATACAGCGTCTAGCCATTAACTACCATTTACAATAATATTATATTATTATTTTTTAGTATGGCCCAATGTTGTGTGTAACGTAAGATTTCAAAGAAATTTGTTATTGTGTATCGGGTACACAATCGAACATAGAATCCCCTTTATATTAAAATTAATATTTAACTCACAAATATTAATAAATAAGAAAATGTTATATTCTTTATTTACTTGGGATGTTACATATATGGTGACACTTTCTTTTATTTGGATGAGAAAAACATTTTTCAAAATCAAGATAGTGTATTGAGAGGAAAAAAAGTGAGGTAGGAATCCTTGTGCATGAAAAAATTAAATAAATAAGAATATAATGGATGAATATAATATAAAACTGTGAATTTAATCTATTTAATATTCATGATAAGTTGGGTGCCTTGATTTTAAGCTTTTCAAATTTCATTGACATATGTTTTGAATTTTTAGTAGAAATTTATTTTGGGTTATCACTTTTCTAGGAGTCCAAGTGTTATCTATGGGGTGAATTGATATATATAACATTTTCATTATTTTTCATTAGTATTTAAATGAATTTATCCCCAAAAATATTTTATTTTAAGTTAAATTTCCTCATTTTTTGAATTTCAAATAGTTTTTAGCTAAATTGTGAAAGATCCCAAATTATGTAATTTTAATAGTTTTTCACTTTTTTATTTTGTCAATAACTTTTAATACGCTAATTTGATTGTTGAAATTATTTTTTCAGAAACCTTTTCTAATGTGATTAATTTCATTCAACTCATTCAAGTGCTAAATTCACCGTTTTGAGACCCAAAAAATGACTTAGATGGAAAATATTTTTTTAGATAGAATTGAGACACCTTCATTAATAAAGGTATAATAAGGAACATAGGTTTCAAATTGATATGATTATAAATGAAGAAGATATGGGACTCAGTATAAGGCCTCAACCATAAAAATTGCATAATATTGAGTTAAGTTAATAATTCACATTGAGTATCTTTTCATGTTTAGATATTTAGAGAATTAGACCATAACTATTACATAAAAAACATAGAAATATAAAGTGGACACATCCAAAAATGTCCTTATCTTCCATAACACAATAACTTTTAAAAAGAAACATAGTTTATTTTCATGTTTAATCGTCATAAATTTTCTTGATTCCATTAAAGACTCTAATCTCTATAAAATCCAATGAAAAACATATAAAAACATGGGTTGAGAACAAAAGGCTCACGAAGAGATATAAAAAGAAATAAAATCATTAGTCTTGTTAAAACATGGTAACCCATTTAATGTTCTTTGAGATAATGAAACAAATACATTTTCACATGAATAAAACTCATACATTTTTCTCAAATAAAATCTTTAAAACCAACATAAATCAATAAAAATTCATTTAGGTGACTTAGAGTATTATATATATAAAACCCTTTAAACCCCATTTAAATTGGTATAACCATATGGCCAACTTCAATAGTAATATTGTCCAATTAATTAGAGATCAAAAATGGGGATCCCCCTTTGTATAAGCTATATCAGTCTCACATGTGAGCAATAATGGGGATCATTATTTCATATAAGATTTAACAGGCTCACTCATGAGCTATAATAGGGCTCAAACCTTCGTATAAGCTATTTTGGGATCACCCATTTCTATAATTCTCAAGTAACTTTTCATGAATAAAACATGTTCATCACAAAACCCTTTTGAAAAACTCTTCTAACCCCATATGAAAAAACATTTTCATATATAAAAACCATTTTCTTTTAAGAACCCATTTAAAAAAATATACCCAAAGAGAAGGAATGTGGTATTTCATTTCCTTTTAAAAGACATTATGCCTTATAGAGGAATCACAATATCAAATAACGGTTATGTCGGTGGAGAAGTCGTTGTCTCCATATAAGTTAAAGGAAATATTCCATTTGTCATTTTATAAAGAAAGTAAAAAAATTTGAATAAGAATATTCCTTTTTAAAACTTTGAATAAAATTCAAAATATACATAAAATTTCTTGTATAATAATTTTATATCTATATAAATAATTATAAAAAATAATATCCTGAAAAAAAAAGAATTGATAATTAAATATTTAAATTGTTGGATTTGGTTGTTTAGAACCAACTACTTTGTAATTTATTCATTAAATAAAAACCTTATCACATCTTGATTATTCTTCTGCATGACATGTCATGTGATAATGTCCTAAGGACAGCGGTTGCATTAAAGGGTCGTAGCAGATCCCTGCTATGATGAGAACCCGAAAGTGCCATAACACTGTTCTTGAATGTATGTTCTATGGCCGGATGATATTATTTGAGGGACAAAAATAATACAGGTCATTAGGGGTGAGGACTCATAAAACATTGAGGCACCTTCTCATGGTGTGCTCCCTTGGTAATATCTAGAAGGATATTATGAGAATGAGACCCGCCAGTAGGAAACCCACATTTCATAGTGTCATTGGATGTTCCTATCTGCGGACGTGTGTATTGATCCTTAGACTTTAAGATTATTATTAATGGGTATTACAACCCGCTCACTTAGATGTTTTGACGAAAACTGTGACGACACACTGTTCGCAGCGAGGTAGGATACGTTGGGTGCGTCACGAGTAATACCGCATTAATAGATAATGAGAGAAAGGATTTGTCCCTTCCATTCCATAACGGAAGTAGATATCTCAGGCCCTTTTATGGAATTTATATAGCCTAAATAAATCCATGTCCATGGTAAGGTATGGGAAAGTTCAATTCTGGGAAGTCAAAGAAAGAATAATCAAGCACATGGGTTGATGGCACTAGCATGCAACCCGCTTGATCGGAGATATCAAGACAAAGGGATTATATTACGCGGTAAGAGTTCATAGGAGGTGACACGTCATTACGGCGTTAACTTCTTTCTCTATGGGTTCCTTGGCGTGTTTCTAGATGCTAACCATGGACTTTAGGCACGCTCAGCCTAATGCCACTGAGAAAGAGGCCTAGAGGGTCACACACTAAGTGTGTCTATGTATCTCAGTTAAATATTAATTTAATAAGTTAAATAAATATTATTCCCGACTGTGGTTTAATAATTATTAAAGGATGTCTCATCGTATTTATTTTGACACTATTTATTTGAGAGAATATATCATGGACGAAATAATATATTTATTAGCAAGTAATGCAGTTATATTTATTTAAGAAATAAATAGTCATTACTCAAGGTCTAATTAATGTGGTGGAGAAAAATGGAAAAAAAAAGTACACGCCGTGTATTAATTATTACATTCCGTGTAGTTTTTCTATTTGGGATTTTGAAGATTTAATATTTTTTTATTAAATGATATTTATTATAATCAGCGTGGGTGCATGTCAAGGAATTAATAATTCGACATGGGGGTTTTCAATAAGAGTTAATGAAATAAATAAAACATGTAACGCGTTTATTTATTGTCATAACTCTATTAACCTCAAACCTGATTATAAATATCCTCGCAACCCCAACATTTTGGAGAGCCATTGTTGTGCACACGTGTGGATCACCGCTAGAGGAATCCTACACTTGGATTCTACGACATAACGACGGATCACCGAATCGTGACCGGACACATCAACGAAGAAAGAATTCCGACAAGGTAATTCTTATGCATTAATTAAATTAATTATAATCAACATATGATGATCCTCCTCAAGGGTTTCGGGACCCTTCTTTTCTTTTCGTTCTTCGTTCTATTCCGAAGATTCGGCATTTTATATCATGACGGATCTCGGATTGAACGTTGTTTAACGTTAAAATTAAATTTGGGATAACCCACCAACGCGCTTCCGCTGTGCCCGGAACCTACAAGTGGTATCAAAGGGGTCATATCGTTGGTTATAATTATTTAGTTTTTCATTGGGGATTTACGCATTTAATAATTCATTTATTTCAATTCATGTTTAATCGTTCTGGAAATATGAATATTGAGATCTGTTCCTCCTCCCTCATTTCTCGTTCACCTCACAGAAACAGATTTTTCTTTAAATTTTGATTAAAATAAAATATAGGAACTCATCCGGAGGAGCCAAACGTTTCGAGACGTATAACACCAGAATACACGGTGTGTATTCGGAAGTACACGCCGTGTAGTCTAGGTTCAATGCATTAAATGATCCGCCAAATCAGTCCGTGTATTGGATTATTTCTAAGAATTTGAGACACCGTGTGTTGACCAGAAACAGGTGGCACACGGTTTCCGGAATACACGTCGTGTGGTCCAATGAACACGGCGTGTAGTCCCTTCGGGTTAGGGTTGGGTCATGTACTCCGTACATGGCCTGCCTGGCTGGAAACCATGTAACGCGGAAACTACACGGCGTGTGTCCCACAGTACACGCCGTGTACTCCGAAAATTTCCGAAGCACATTAACACGCCCTATCCTCGGGCGTGTACTTCAGATGGATGGTGAAGAAAAGTACACATCGTGTAGTCAGAACTACACGCCGTGTAATCACTCAAATTATGCAAATTTATTAAAATTTATTATTATATTATACAAACCCTTGAGATGTGTAACATGGTGTAGGCGTAAAGCTGAGGCACAACACGTGATAGGTGTTTTATATATATGTGTTTAATTTAACATCTGCGTAATAAATGGGAATTCACCGGGTTGCCTCCAAGGTACAAGTTACATACAAGGATAATTTTAAATGAATTTATTTGTTCAAAATTATGATGGATGAGAACATCAAGGAAATTCAGAAAAGGGATTTAAGATAAAAGGATTGATTAATTAACGATAATTAATTGATTCGAGTGTGATTTATCTTAAACAAGAACGATTAAAGAATTGAATGCTAGTTTTATTTATGCGTAAATATCGTTGCATGTATGGATGATCATGAGCTAGACTGACACCTTTGTATGTGAATGGTTTCTTTTAATTTATTTATTTAAATTAAAATTTTTTGTTCTGCGATCCATCTCCTCATTAATATGTAGGGCCTGCACGCCCAAGGATTCTTTTATGTAAAAACTCTTTTTATCCCTGAACTGTATGTGAGATAAATTCATATGTAATGGATGGAGCTCCCAAGATAGTGGAGGCAGCTCAAGTCATGAGCCAAGGTGAAACCAATCCAAGGAGATACAAAGGTGGACAGGTGGAAAGCTGTAAACATGAACCCGAAATGTTCAAGGTGTTTCTCCCCTAGGTATTGGGTTAGTTTATCAACTGCTAGATAAAATAACCAATAGAAAAGCTCATGATCATACCATTTATTTTATTTCTGTTAGTTGCATGGTTTATTTATTGTGGGTGTGTTGTCACGATCACACAATTAATAAATTAAACGAGCATGCAAGATGGAACTAAAATAAAACTGGCTTATACGTAAATATTATCTTAGACATGGTTAATCACTTAAGTATATCCCACTTAATATTAACAAGAATGTAATCAAAGATAATAAAATGGAAATTTACGTATAAGGATAAAATCCCTCAAAATAAATATTAAGTCGGCATAGCCTTCCATAATCTTGGTTAGAATCGAACAATAGTTCAA
Source organism: Viscum album (assembly GCA_963277665.1). Taxonomy (NCBI): domain Eukaryota; kingdom Viridiplantae; phylum Streptophyta; class Magnoliopsida; order Santalales; family Viscaceae; genus Viscum; species Viscum album. The sequence continues at coordinate 1,111,223,940 of OY728123.1, forward strand.
AGTGATTGACCAACCCTAGTTGGGGTGCTTTCAATTATCGGGGAATTCTAATTCAAGGTTTTGGGTTGACTTGACTTGGTTCACATAAAGGGTTGACTGCCACAGCAGGACTTGGTGTGACCAAGAGGCAAAGGTTGAGGAAATCCAAAAGGTTTTCAGGATTGGGGAGTCCACTTAGCGGATCAAGGAGCTGCGATTTAATGCAGTTGGCATTTGGAATGCCTACCTAAAACCCTTTAAGTTGCTTGACCAACCCTAGTTGGGGTAATGCGAAGGGAAATATGGATCCTTGCCACTAAAATATTCACGCAACAGAATATTATGAGGTCAATGGTGAGGGCTATTGGATTTCGATAAAATAGTGGGATACTAATAAGTATTAATTTATTTATTTGTCTCAATTTTTGTAATAAAGTACTAAACCTTTGCTCATATTAATTTTTAGAAACAAAAATAAAATGACTTCAAACATATCATTGTGCACCATACTTGAAAAAGAAAACCTTCTCACCGGCACCAATTTCCAAGAGTGGTAGAGGCATTTACGCGTCGTCCTTCGCCACGAAAGGAAATTATATGTGATAGAAGATCCTATTCCAATTGCGCCTGGGAAAGAGGCTAGTGATGAGGAATTATCTCTCTACATGAAACACATGGATGATGCCACAGATGTCCAGTGTTTCATGCTATCGGCCATGTCTAATGAGCTCTTGAAGCAACATGAAAACATGGACGCGTATAGCATGATGTCTCACCTAAAAGATCTCTACCAAGAGAAGGAGAGACAGGAGAGGTATGAGATCTCCAATTATTTGTTTACCACGAAGCTTGGAGAGTCTGCGCCAGTTGGGCCTCATGTAGTCAAGATTATTGGCTACATTGAATGCTTGGACATCTTAGGGATTAAATTCCCGGATGAGTTGCATACAGATCTCATCCTTTCATCACTGCCCAAGACCTTCTCTAGCTTCATTGTCAACTATAACATGAGAGGAAATGAGAAGAGTCTATAGGAGCTTCTGACCTTGATTTGCCAGGTAGATAAGGACATGGGGCGTGACAAACCCGCAGTAATTATGGTGAACAAGAAAAGGAAGGACAAGGCAAAGGGGCCAAAGACTTATAAACGGTCTGAAGCCCTAGAGCACCGTCCCTCCAAGAAGGGGAAGATCTAGAGGCAGGGCAAGGAATGGGAGGCAGTGTGTTTTTCATGTGGAAAGTAGGGCCACTAGAAGAGTAACTACACCCAGAAGCGTGGGGACGCTAAAGGTGCGTTTGTTATTGAGTGAAATCTTTCTATTTCTACACATTGGGTATTAGATACAGCTTGTGGGGCTCACATCTGTATTCAAATGAAAGAACCAATTAGATTTAGAAAGATCGCCAGAAGAGAGGTGGATCTTCGAGCTACCAATGGCGCAAGGTTGGCTGTGTTGGCTATTGGAAACTACCACCTCTCATTGCTGACTGGGATGATTTTGGTTTTACATAATTGTTATTATGTGCCTAGTGTTACCAAGAACATAATTTTTGTATCTTGTTTGGATATGGATGGATTTGTTTTCAAATTTGGAAATAAGGGTTGTCTCTTTTATAAGAACAACGTATGTTATGGTATGGTACATTTAAATAATGGTTTGTATATATTTAATTACGAAAACCAAGTGTTGGAAATCGATAACGAAACAAACTCACATGACTCATACATCACCCAATTATGGCATCACCGCCTTCGTCATGTGAACGAGAAGCGTTTGACAAAGCTCTTCCAAGATGGCTATTTAGACTCTACTGATCTAAAACCACTTGATAGATGTCACACTTGTTTACAAGGAAAAATGACCAAGCTGCCTTTTGGTGGACAAGGTGAAAGGGCCACAGAGCTTCTAGGATTGGTACACACAGATGTGTGTGGATCATTTTCAGTAGAAGCTAGAGGTGGATATTCTTACTTCATTACTTTTACTGATGATTTGAGTAGATATGGCTATGTCTACTTAATGAGGTATAAGTCAGAGTCCTTAGAGAAATTTAAGGAATTCAAGAATGAAGTAGAGAATCAGCTTGGTAAGAAGATAAAGAAGCTTCGATTTGATCGAGGTGGAGAATATCTGAACCAAGAGTTCATCGATCTTCTACGGGATTCTGGGATTCTATCTCATCTCACTCCACCTTATACACCACAGTGGAATGGTGTTAGTGAAAGGAGAAACTGCACCTTGTTGGACATGGTGAGGTCGATGATGAGTCATGCGGATCTTCCATTATCCTTTTGTGGATATGCATTACAAACTGCAGCATACACATTAAAACGAGTACTAACTAAGGCAGAAAATAGAATTCCATCCGAGTTATGGAATGGAAGGAAACCCACTTTGTCGCACACACGTGTATGGGGATGCGAGGTGTTTTTTAAGGCCTTCTCAGGCAACAAACTATCACCCCGGGGCACGAAGTGTATCTTTATAGGATATCCCAAGGAAACGAAAGGATATTACCTATATAACCCTCAAGACAAGAAAGTGACTGTCGCTAGACAAGCCGTCTTTCTTGAGAGGGAGCACATCCTCAAGAATGATAGTGGGAGAAAGATTGACTTCGACGAAGTTGATGCTCAAGATAAACAGGAGTTGGTATAGGAACAAGTTCCACAGGTCCCCGTGGAAGAGGTTCCAGAAACACAAGTACTGTGTAGGAGCTCAAGAGAGGTAAGGGAACCAGAGAGATTCGGTTTCCTAGTCACCGAGGATGGTGAATCATTATTGTTGGACAATGATGAACCTCTATCCTACAAGGAATCAGTAGAAAGCTCAGAAGCTGCAAGATGGCTAGAATCTATGAATTCTGAGATGGATTCCTTGTATCATAACCAAGTTTGGGTTTCGGTCGATGAGCCAGTTGATGTAAAGGCTGTTGGACACAAATGGGTATTCAAAAGAAAGCTGGACATGGAAGGTCAAGTTAACACCTATAAAGCAAGGCTAGTGGCTAAATGATTCAGACAGCGTCAAGGTATTGAATATGATGAAACCTTCTCTCCAGTTTCCATGTTTAAATCCATAAGAATCATACTTTCCATAGAAGCTTACCATGACTATGAGATTTGGAAGATGGATGTCAAAACAGCATTCCTTAATGGGAACCTTCAGGAAGATGTCTATATGACACAACCAGAAGGGTTTGTGACACTAGGTGAAGCCAAACGGGTTTTTAAGTTGCAGAAATCCATTTATGGATTGAAGCAAGCATCCAGGTCATGGAACATTCGATTTGATGAAGCCATAAAGGAATTTGGTTTCATTAAGGACGAATTTCAGCCATGTGTTTATAAGCGGTTTAATGGGAATGCGGTCATCATCCTAGTGGTATATGTTGATGACATATTGCTTATTGGAAACGACGTACCAGCCTTACAGTCAGTTAAGGACTGCTTGAACAAGTGTTTCTCCATGAAGGACTTAGGAGAAGCAGCCTACATTCTAGGGATCAAGATCATTCGTGACAGATCCAAGAGGCTGCTTGGACAAAGTCAGGGTACATACATTGACCAGATACTAAAGAGATTTGGTATGGAAAAATCCAAGAGGGCATTGGTTCCAGTGTCACATGGATTATATCTTTCTAAGAAAATATGTCCCCAGACACAAAAAGAGAAAGATAAGATGAGAAAGATCTCATACGCTTCGGCTATAGGATCCATCATGTATGTCATGTTATGTACCAGGCTTGATATTGCCTATGCACTGAGCATGGTAGGCAGATATCAAGAAGATCCAGGAGAACAACATTGGACTGCTGTTAAGACTATCCTTAAGTATCTGAGAATAACTAAGGATATGTTCCTGGTGTATGGAGGAGACGAGGATCTTGTCATCAGAGGGTATGCTGATGCTGGTTTTCAAACAGATCAGAATGATCTGAAGTCGCAATCTGGATATGTTTTCTGTCTCAATGGAGGAGTTGTGAGCTGGAAGAGTTCAAAGCAGCCAGTTGTCGTCGATTCTACAGTGGAGTCCGAGCATATAGAGGCTTCTGATGCATCCAAGGAAGTCGTCTGGATTTGGAACTTTGTCTAGGAGATTGTTGTGGTGCCTAGCAGTAAAGATCCCATTACATTGTATTGTGATAATACTGCAGCGGTGGCTCTTGCAAAAGAACCAAGGTCACATCAACGGACAAAGCACATACTCCAGAAGTATCACCTCTTGAGGGATTTCTATCAAAGGGGTGAAGTTTCAGTGAGCAGAGTGTCCATGGAAGAGAACGTGGTGGACCCCATGACTAAAGGTCTATCTCAGCAGAAGCATGAATATCATGTAAGAGCTAGCGGGTTAAAGGTTGTTAGCAGTTGGCTCTAGTCCAAGTGGGAGTTTGTTGGAGTTGGTGGTCTAGAACCAACTACTTTGTACTTTATTCATTAAATAAAAACCTTATCACATCTTGATTGTTCTTCTGCATGACATGTCATGTGATAATGTCCTAAGGATAGCTGTTGCATTAAAGGGTCGTAGCGGATCCCTGCTATGTTGAGAACCCGGAAGTGCCATAACACTGTTCTTGAATGTATGTTCTATGGCCGGATGATATTATTTGAGGGACACAAATAATACAGGTCATTAGGGGTGAGGACTCATAAAAATTTGAGGAACCTTCTCATGGTGGGCGTCCTTCGTAATATCCAGGAGGATTTTATGAGAACGAGACCCGCCAGTAGGAAATCCACATTTCATAGTGTCATTGGATGTTCCTATCTGTGGACGTGTGTATTGATCCTTAGACTTTAATATTATTATTAATGGGTATTAAAACTCGTGCACTTAGATGTATTGATGAAAACTGTGACAACACGCTGTTCGCAGCGAGATAGGATACGTTGGGTGCGTCACGAGTAATACCACATTAATAGATAATGCGAGAAAGGATTTGTAGCTTCCATTCCATAACAGAAGTAGATATCTCAGTTCCTTTGATGGAATTGATATAGCCTAAATAAATCCATGGCCTTGGTAAGGTATGGGAAAGTTCAATTCCGGGAAGTCAGAGAATGAATAATCAAGCACATGGGTTGATGGCACTAGCATGCAACCCGCTTGATCGGAGATATCGAGACAAAGGGATTATATTACGAGGTAAGAATTCGTAAGAGGTGACACATCATTGCGGTGTTAAATTCTTTCTCTATGGGTTCCTTGGCATGTTTCTAGATGATAACCTTGGACTTTAGGCAGGTTCAGCCTAATTCCACTGAGAAAGATGCCTAGAGGGTCACACACTAAGTGTGTCTATGTATCTCAATTAAATATTAATTTAACAAGTTAAATAAATATTATTCCCGACTGTGGTTTAATAATTATTTAAGGATGTCTGATCGCATTTATTTTGACACTAGTTATTCGAGAGAATATATCGTGGATGAAATAATATATTTATTAGCGAGTAATGCAGTTATATTTATTTAAGAAATAAATAGTCATTACTCAAGGTCTAATAAATGTGGTGGAGAAAAATGGAAAACAAGTACACACCGTGTTTTAATTATTACACGCCGTGTAGTTTTTCCAGTTGGGATTTTGAGGATTTAATATTGTTTTATTAAATGATATTTATTATAATCAGCGTGGGCGCATGTCAAGGAATTAATAATTAGACATGGGGGTTTTCAATAAGAGTTAATGAAATAAATAAAACGCGTAACGCGTTTATTTATTGTCATAACTCTATTAACCTCAAACCTGATTATAAATATCCTCGCAAACCCAACATTTTGGAGAGCCATTGTTGTGCACAACAGATTTGGAAATACTCTCAAGCCAAGAGAGAATTTCATTTCCACCAAGAACGCCCTCAAGTAATGAGAGCAAGATCCTCCACCAGATCAAGGCGGTCGAAGGCGGACACCGCAAGCGAAGGTTCTTCCGCGCTAGCACTTGGAGATCCCTTCGGTGACGTCCGGAGATACGTGACACACTTGTGGATCACCGCTAGAGGAATCCTACACTTGGATTCTACGATGCAACGACAGATCACCGAATCGTGACCAGACACATCAACGAAGAAATAATTCCAACAAGGTAATTCTTATGCATTAATTAAATTAATTATAATCAACATATGATGATCCTCCTCAAGGGTTCCGGGACTCTTCTTTTCTTTTTGTTATTCGTTCTATTCCGAAGATTCGGCGTTTTATATCGTGATGGATCTTGGATTGAACATTGTTTAACGTTAAAATTAAAGTTGGGATAACCCACCAACGCGCTTCCGCTACGCTCGGAACCTATATAAATTTTCAAGGTGTCCCATACCACTTAGAACATCTAAATCTTAATCTTCATGAATTAAAAAATTCACCAAAAAATTAAATAACAAAGATAAAATATGGACATGAAAAGTCTTATTGTCTGTACATACAACTTATAAAATAATAAAGGTGAATATTATCAAGAAATGCATCAATTAAAGGAGATTGAGAGGAAGTCTCTTACCGTGAGTCTGACTTGTCACATATGTTCCTTGTTCATCTGGAATAAAAAAATAGTTTAATTTATACATGATTGATAATATTTTTCAATTTTATTACTCCTTTTATATAACTTATTACAATGTTTTTGAAATTATATATTTATTTGAGTTTACCTTGGACATTTTGTCGATATTCAGTACTTGAGTCAAAAATGTTCTTGTTATGATGTAAATTTTCCCTGTGGTCATAAGTCCTGGATTTCTAGAATAGTATTAATTAATTAATAATCAATTTTATACATTAATAATAATTTTACAATAAAATAATTAATTTTTGGTATGCAAAATGAACAAATTTATAATCATGGAGATGGTAAGTCGTACGTACGTATGAGTTGCATTTTCATTTTTCATTGATCATTATGGAAATAAGATAATTATTATTTTGTATTTATAGAATTATCATAATATTTTAAACATCATAATAATCAATTTTATATAATTATATATATCATATAAGTGACTTGGTGAATAAAAATGATTCACATCGCTTCATGGAAGTGATATTTCACATGTACGCACAAATGACGTTATCATCTTTATGTGTATAGAAAGTAAGAAAATTATTGAAAGATTATTATTTTAAAATGATAAATAAGTCAGGAATGTCAAATATAAACATTTATTCCATCATTATAACAATTATATATATATGGTAATGAAAAGAAAACTATATTGGTTTGTGAGGTGGTAGTCTGCCATACACACGAACGAAATGTTCATTTTCCATTTGATAAAATTGGAGATGGATTTAGGTGATGATTTTAAAATAATAAAATAAAAGTATATTTAGGATACTGTAGTTATTAGTTCGTCATAGATGAAGGATAATTAAAGGATGTGGAAGAAGAAATAAAAAATAAATACTTAAAGAAAATGATACCTCTTCTTCGGTTTATCACCCTTTATGAACACCTTTACCCCTTTAAGAAGGGTCTTATGTCTAAAAAAGGAAACAGGAATGTAGGGATGGATTATAGGAATAGTTTTTGGTAGATATTGGATGAATAAAAATGTTTTAGAAGTTTTGTTATTAGAGAAGAGTGGGTACCATTTTATAGAAGATGGGAGTGGCACCCTGGGAAACTCTTAAAATATTAAATTATTATATATTATTTTTTCATTCCAAATTACTCTAGGATTGAGTTATATTGAAGATAATATGATGATAATTCCAAATTATTTCATACAATAATTTTAGATATTTATTTAGTTTATTTTAAACCTTATATTTTTTGTTTACCCTTAATTATTCTCTTTTAATTTTAAGAGTGGTAACAACATTTTAAATATTATGAGGCAACAAGTTTTACTTATATGTGGTAAAGTTCCCATAAATGGAAAATTAATTAACTTTTAGACCATATTATAGAAAATTTGTAATTTCAAAATATTTTCAGCATTTTTAAATTATTTAATAATTTATTATTTTTATAAAATATCAATAATGTAAATTTTTACAATATTAAATTTATTGAATTTTAAAAAATCCAAACAGATATATAACTTCAAAAAACATTTAATATACTTATAACATGTCAAATTCACCTATAAAATTCGTCGATGGAATATATTATGCCAACTAATATTTATTTTAATATTTATATTATCATTTATTTGATTCTTTAATTAATAAAGTAATCACTACATCATTATTGAGTCATAATTAAATTTAATTATTTAATGTTTAAAAATTATAAATAAAATACCATGATGTAATTAAATTTTTAGATTTATAATTAATATTTATAAGTGAAGATATCACATATATAACACCATATTAAAAAATTTTAATAATAATAGACAAGTTTATGATATTTTGTTGTCTTTACTTTAATTAAAATGTTATAAACGACATAATCACACCCAAGTGGCTTCCAAATGCCAAAAGTTTGGCACAAAGATTTTCATGGTTGTACATAACTAATATAATAATATTAGGATATGTGTTAGGGTAGTTTTATATTATTATAATATTATTTTTACCCTTATTTACCTAATTTACTCTTTAATCGTGGTAAAGAAAATACTAAAGTTACTATTCACTAAAAATTATTTTGACCCAATTAGAAAACATTTTTTATAATTATTACAACAATGTATTTTAGGTTTTGAAAATTCAATTCACGGAATTGGAAAAATTAAATTTAAAATTAATCTCGTTAATGGATCGAGGAAAGGGGTTTTTAAGAAGTAAAAACCATCAAAAGATTGACATGCATTTATATCAAATTTAAAGGTAAAATTTATTCCAATAACCAAAATTGGATTAAATCATAAAAACTATATTTAATTATACTTTAAAACTAACTAGAATTATAATATAACTATATTAATAAATTAGACGAAAATGTAGTTTTAAATTAAAATGTAGTATTTTCTCACTATTCATTAAAATATGAATTTTTTCATAAAAATTCCAAAAAATCAACCAAAGTAAATTTTTATGTCCCACTTCCAAATAAGAAGTTTATTTTTTTAAATATAACATAAAAAAGTTACAAAAACAATATTTAAAATGGGTTCTCCATTAAAAGGCGGTAAAACTATATTTTTAGAAAAATACTCCTTTTATCTATAAAATAGAATTTGTTACTATATCATGTCTAGAAAATACATAAAATGAATTTTAAACATTATATTGAAGTTATATTTTATTAATTTAATGAAAAAAAGTGTGATTTTATAATTTTATATACACAATTATTCATATTTAAATAGTTTTTCATAAAAATACATTGTTTATATTCAATATGTTTGTAGTTACATTTCAAATTAATTTTGTAACAAATGAATCATTATATAAACATGTGTAAACCATATTTTCATAATTCAGTTAACACTGTTCATTCCATCTATTATAAGGGTAAATAGATAACAACCATATTAAATAATAATATTGCAATATATTATTTTTTGGTATAAATCAGTCATGTATGCGATGTATGATTCTGGAGAAAATCGATGTTGTGTGTTGAGTATGCTCTTATAAATAGTGTCCCCATTATGGTAATGTTACTATTTAATTCCTAAATATAAAAAATATTAAAAATTATTATTCTGTAATTACTTGGGATATTACATCTATCCCCCTTTTGCAAATTGCATCCTCGTAATTTTAATTTTTCATTCGGTAACAAAAGGTTCACTTTTCAAAAATACATCATTGGAACCCCACATAAGAAAAATATTCAATAAAACCTCCACATTAAAATAAATAAATTGAAGTAATAAAGTCTCCTAAGATAACACATACTAGGATTAAAGGTAGGAAAACATGGATATGGAAGAGAAAACTATCAATCAAGTTCTGGTGGAGAGTGACAAAAAACATTGTTAGAAAAAAGTTAATAATTACAAAGTTATAAATCAGAGATAATCTACAGGATCATTTGACTCGTTGAAAAATAACGTACTTGGGTAACATTTTCGTTTCAAGATATTTTCCATAATGTTGTCGAATTCATTTACATCAATGACTAAGAACATAAGTAAACATACTTACATGATATATTTATTTTTTATAAGCACAATTTCATCCTCAAAATATTCCCAAAATTATGATGTAAATCCCAAAGACTAACCTTAATCATTAATGATCACACAAACCATAAAGTTTATCAATATCATAAAACTGAGTGCCATAATTAATGGAATACTTCACATTAGACAAAATCCTTACATAAACAAAACCCTATAATAAATATTCCATAATGGTCCTTAATAACTTATTATCAATCACTTAAAATCTTGGAATTTTTTTCCAAAACTTTGAACTTGTGGTTATCCTTAGAAAAATACCAGGTTATCAGGAGATTCCATCACTTCACCAGATGTCTCAACATCAACTATATTAGTGGAAAAATATTTTCCCAAACCTTTTTGTTTCTAATAATAATGATATTCTCCCTATGTAATTAAATTTGAACACTTATTTTCATAAGGTATCAACTCATTTTAGCTAAAGCATCTTACTATAAAATGTTTATCTGATATCTCATTGTTGGAATGTTTAAGACCCTTTTCCTTACAGTCACGAACATTGTGAACAAACTTACCACACCAGTAACACTTTCAAGGTTTTGACATACATTCCCCAAAATATATTATACCACACGTGGAATATTATTTAGGCTTAACTCTAGAATTATTTGTTGGTTACTTTTGCAATTCCAAGCACCATGATTATTTCTTACTCTTATCATCTTGTGGCGTGTAAGTTTTGTTGAACTCCCTTTCAACATTCTGAAAACAGCCAACCACTTTTTCATAAATTTTAAATTCTCTAGAGGCCAAATCTCTTTGTAGACCCAGTTTCAATCATGAGTAAAATCTATTATTTTTATTGTCAATTTCTTGAATAAAGTCTAGAATATTCCTAGCCAATCTTATGAAATTCACTTCATATGCAGAAACTATATTATCATCCTTTTGCATTCATTACAATAATTGTTTCTCCATCCTAAGACGAACAACCTTAGGGAAATATTTATCAAGGAAAATGTCCTTAAATGATTCACATCCCATAGAATCAAGATCATTTTTCTCACTAATATTATTAACCAATGACCACCATCAATCAGCTTCTCCTTCAAAATGATAGATGTAATGAATTACCTTTTGACATTCCAAATATCCCATGACTTCAAATATCTCCTCCAAGGTGTTGATACATCCTTCAGCTACCACTGGGTAAGATGATCCATTGAATGATGTAGGATGTTTCCTCATAAAATTTTCCAATACTGACATATTTCTCTATAGTTTATCTGGATGATTTCATTCATGGATACCACCACCATTTATTGCATGAGTCAACTACACCATCCCATCAAAAAATTGATCAGTTCAAATTTCAATCACCTCATGATGTTTATTTGAAAGGTTTTTTTCATCTCAATTCCTTTCCATCATATATTTCTTATTTCCTCTATGGAAATAAATTCCGAATAGACATAGTTTAGATGAATCAACAAGGTAATCATAAAATGCTATATCATTTCAACTTAAACATAAAGTAAAATTATATAACAGAAAGAAATTAACACCATACTAACCTATAAAGTTTCTTAAACCATCCTCTAATACCAACTATAAGGCCTCATCCATAAACATTACATAATATTGAGTTATGTCAAGATTTCACATTGAGGATCATTTCAATTTTAGAGCATTATACAATTAGGACATAACTATTACGTAACAAAACTATAGAAACACAAAGTGGAAACTTCCAATAGTATCCATTCCTTCATACCACAAAAACGTTTAAAAAGAAACATTGTTTCTTTTCATGTTTAATCATTATAACTTTTCATTGATTCCATCCAAGACTCTAATCTCCCTCAAATCCTGTGAATAACATTTAAAAACTTGGGTAGAGCGGAAAAAGCTCAGTAAGAGACCTAAAAAGAAATGAAACCAACAGTATAGTTCAAACATGGTAACATATTTAATGTTCATTGAGAGAATGAAACAAAAAAAATTCACAAGAATAACATTGATAATTGTTTCTCAAAGAAAACATTAAAACCAATAGTAAGCAATTAAAACTATTTTAGGTGACTTAGAGAATCGTATAAATAAAACCATTTCCAAACCCTTAAAATTAGAGTAACCATATGGACGACTTCAAATACTAATATTACACAATTAATTGGAGATCTATAATGTGGAAAACCCTTCATATAAGTTATATCGGGATCACCTGTGAGCTATAATGGGGCTCATCCATTCATATAAGCTATAACGATCTCACATGTGAGCTATAATGGGGATCAAAAAATTTTATAAGTTATGTCAGTCTCACCTGTTTTATATAATGTTAAAGTACCTTTTCATGAATAAACATGTTCATCACAAAACCCTTTTTAAAAAACGCTTCTAATCCCATATGAAAAACATTTTCATATATAAAAACCATTTACATTTAAGAACCTATTTCTAAAACCAAGATACCCAAAGAAAGGAATAGGGGATTTAATTTCCTTTTAAAATACATTATGGCTTATATAGTTATCCAAATATCAAATAATGGTTTTGGCAGTGGTGAATTTTTTGTCTCTGTATACAAAAAATAAAATGTTCCTTTTGTTGTTTTTTAAAGAAAGTAAAACGTTTTGTATAAAAATATTCCTTTTGAAAACATTGAATGAAATTAAAAATAAATATAAAATTACATGTATAATTTTTTTATATCCATATAAATAAATATTTAAATTAATATCATGAAAAAAAGTTTTGATAATTAAATCATTAAACGTTCAAGGTGGCCCATACCACTTTGAAAATTTAAATATTAATCTTCATCAATTAATAAATTTTCCAAAAAAATAAATAACATAGATAAAATATGGATATGAAATGTATTATTGGTTTTATATACACCTTATAAAATAATAAAGGTTCATATTATCATGAAATGGCACAATGAAAGGAGATTGAGACGAAGTCCCTTAAGGTGAGTCTAACTTGTCACGTATGTTCCTTGTTCTTCCTAAAAGATAAAATTAGGTTAATTTATTGTTTATTAATAACCTTTTTCAAATTTATTATTACTTTTATATCACTTATTACCTTGTATTAACAATTAGATAATTATTTGAGTCCATGACGGTCGTTTTGTCAATATCTAGTACTTCATTCAAAAATTAACTTGTTATGACATAAATTGTCCATGTGGCCCTAAGTATATAATATTTAGAATAGTATTCATGAAATAAAAATAACTTTTTTAAAATAATCATACTTTTTATATCAAACCACTAATCTATGGTTTGAAAAATTAAATATGTTATAATCAAGGAGACGGTAGGTCGTACATATGCATGAGTAACATTTTTAGTTTTCATTGATCATTATAGAAATAAGGTCATTATTATTTTATATTTCCATAATTATTATAATATTTTTAACATAATAAAAATAATTTATATATATATATATATATCATTCCAGTTATTCGGTGAATAAAGACGATTCACATCGCTTGATGGAGGTGATGGTTCACATGTACACACGAACGAGGTTATCATATTTATGTGTATGGACAGTATGAAGATAATTGAAATATTATTATTTTTAAATGATAAATATGTCATGAATATCATATATAAATATGTATTCCATAATTATAACCAATCTTCATATACTTTAATGAAAAATGAACTATATCGGTTCTCACTGCGGTAGTCCGCCGTACACACGAACAAAATGTTCATCTCCCATTTGATGAAATAAGAGATGGATTTATGTTATTATTTGAACATAATAAAATCTCAATATATTGAGGTTATTGGATTTATTATTTTATCATGGATGAGTTATATTTAAAGGATTTGGAAGAAGAAATAACAAATAAATACTTAAATAAAATAATACCTCTTCTTCAGTTGATCGCCCTTGAAGAACATCTTAACAACTCAAAGAAGGGTGTTATGCCTAAAATAAGGCCTAAAGAATGTGGGAATGGATTATAAAGTGTTTTGGGTAGATATTTTCTGAATCAAAAGCTTTTATTTGTGAGTATTAGATAAGATTGGGCTTCTTTTAGAGGAGATGGGAGAGGCACACTTAGAATCTTTTAAAATATTAAATTATTATAAATTAATTTTTTAATCTAAATGACTCCAAAATGAGTTATGTAGAATATAATATGAGTATATTTTTAAATAAACTCATAGAATAATTTCTATACATGTATTGAGATTATTTTAAAACTTATCTTTTCATTTTACCAATAATTGTACTATTATATTTTTAATTATTATAACAACATTTTAAATATTAAGAGGTTCTAAATTTTACTTATATGTGGTAAAATTCCCATAAATAGAAAATTAATAAATTCGTGACCTTATTATATCCTCTTGGTGTTTTTAAAATATTTTTTAATATTTTTAAATAATTTAATAAATTATTATTTTAATAAAATATTAATTATGTCAATTTTATACACTATTCAATTTATTGAATTTAAAAAAATCCAAACCGAGAGATAAATACGAAAAAACCATTTCATGGAATTATAACATGTCATATTAACCTATAAAACTTAGGGATGGAATATATTATGTCAAATAATATTTATTTTAATATTTATAATATCTTTTATATGATTATTTCATTAATGAAACAATCACTACATCAATATTCTCTCATAATTAAATTAAATTATTTAATGCCTAAAAATTATTAATAAAATACCATGATGTAGGTGATAATTTTATATTTATAATTACTATTTATTGTTTAATATATCAATTATATAACCTCATAGTAAAAAAATAGTAGTAAGAGACATGTTTATGATATTTTTTGCCTTTAATTTAATTTAAAAGTTATAAATGTCTTAATCACACCCAATTGGTTTCAAAAGGCCATAAATTAGGACCAAGGATTTTATTGGTCATCTGTAACTCATAAAATAGTATTATGAAAAGTTTTAGGGTGGTTTAATATTATTATAATATTATTTTTCAACCTTATTTACCTAATGTTCTATTTAATCGGGGTAAATAAAATACTAATGTTACTATTCATAAAAAATTATTTTGATCTTATTAGACCACATTTTTCACACTAATTAAAACCATGTTTGTTAGTAATTTAAAATTAAATTCACTGAAGTGGAAAAATTAAATTTAAAATTAATCTCATTGATGGATCAAGAAAACAGGTTTTTAAGAAGTAAAAAACCATCAAAAGATTGACATGTGTTTATATAAAATTTAAATGTGAAATTTCTACTAATTACCAGAATTGGATTAAATGAAAAAATATTTATTTAATTATACTTTAAAATCAATTAAAATTATAATCTAACTATATAAATAAATTATACAAAAATTCAGTTTTGAATTTAAAGGTAGCATTTTTTACCATTCATTCAAATATGAATTTTATCATAAAAAATCAAAACTTTAACCAAGTAAATTTTTATCTCCCACTTCCAAATAATAAGTTAATTTTTTTAAATTTAATATATAAATGTGATAAAACAATTTTTATAAAGGGTTCTCCATCAAAAGGTGGTAAAAGTGTATTTTTAGAAAAATACTCCTTTTATTCATAAAATTAAATTTGTTCATATATCATGTCTAGAAAATACATAGGTTAAATTTTAAACATTATATTTAATTTATATTTCATAAATATGATCCAAAAAGAGTGATTTTATTATTTTATTAACACAATTATTAATATTTAAATATTTTTTCATAAAAATACATCCTTTATATTCAATTGGTTTTTAGTTTCATTTAATGTTAATTTGGTAATTAATTAATCATTATATAAATATGTTTAAACCATATTTTCAAAATTTATATGAAATTGTTCATTCCCTCCATTATAATATCTAGGAAATAAAAAAAAATTAAATAATAATATTAAAATTTATTAATTTTTGGTATAAATTAGTCTTGTATGTGATGTAATATTTTAGAGAAACCCATTGTCGCGTGTCGAGTATGTTATTGGACATAGAATCCCCATTTTGGTAACAATACTATATAATTCGTAAATATTAATAAATATTAAAAGGTATTATTATAAAATTAACTTGTATGTTACACTCAGAGTCACATATCTCTTTTAAATACCATGTTTAAATTCACTTATTAAGGTAGTTTTAGAATGCATCAAAGATGAAGAAGGTGAAGAATCGCGTTAGAGAGAAATTGTATTCTCTATAAATTGGGTATATCTTTTCCACCACATGACCAATGGATATCAAATATTATGGTTGGATATTAAATATTTCCTCAAAAAAATTTATTAGGAGATTATTTTATAATCATCCCCTAAATAGAACTAAATAGAGAAAACTTTTTGTGGAAATAAATAGAACTAAAACTTTTATACACCTCTTTATTATTTACTTTCATATTCACCTTTATTTAAATGGATGGTTAGAAAGAGGGAGTGGGATTTTATATATATTATATTATGTATGATAATATTTTTTTTCCTAATTTAATCAATCCATGAAGGTATTAACTCCAAGTGGTAGTGCAAAGTAAATATCTTAAGTCATTTTCCATTGGAGTTTGTACATTTCATTGTAAAATCTTCTATTTAGAACTATCATAGAAATTATTTTCTTGATTGAATGAGGTATCTTTATTTACTATTTGAAAATTCTCCTAACTTTTTCTATATTTTATATGAACATAGGACTATTAAATGGTTTTCTTACTATTAAAAAAATTGGGTGAGTTATCCCCATTGATCACAACAAGTTCAATTAGTTTCTGGTGTTCAGATGTCTTTGGGTAATCTAATCACTTTAATAAGTGGATAAAAACCCATATTTCATATATCTATATGTTTCATAGTCAATTTAATGGTATCATTTTATGTCTCAATGTATACATTAGATAATTAAATTCGAATACATTTGTAGATAGTTATGAAGGGAGTGTCCAAAGATCGATGCATGTCCACTACTTCTACTTTTATATTTTTGTATCCAATCAATCTTACTTTCAATTAATAATATCTGACCATAATTTATACTATTTATATAATTTTTTATTTAAAATTATGTAACTCCTTTGAAATACCTACTTCTAAAACAAAATTAAACAAAAATAAATTAACAATGTGAATTTTTTAAAACTTTGTCAGTAACATCCACATGAGAAAATCCAGTGGTCACCACTATACTATATTATAAAAAGGGGAATTTTTTAACTGATGAAACATCATTGAACCCTAAATATAAATTTGGATCTACCTCCAAGAAGTTTTCCTATATTTCTTTTAATTTTTTTTCAAATTTCTAGGATTTTAACGACTTACTCGGAGTCTTTAAAAATGGATTTTCACTATTATTACTCCTATGCTTAACCATATTATCAAAAATTTGAGGAGTCTGGTCATCAAGAATTTTTAAAATATCTTTTACTTAAAAATGAATTCATGATCTAATAGACTAATTTCATAATCCAACAAAAATATTTGCTGGTTTAACAAAATTATGTTAATATTCAAGAAGTATGTAAAAAAGTTCATATTATTTTAACTACTTTAGAAGATTTGAAATAATTAAAAGATCAAAAATAAACACAAGAAAATATAAATATTATCCCAACCACTATTAATATTAAGAAACCTTTTGCGGGTGAATTATAAAATGAATCGGTATCTCTTATTTTAAATTTAATTGGAGAAATAATCATTGATTTACCAATTGACATGTCTTTAGTAAATAAAATTACTTTGGAATATTTTTGGGATTAATTTTTAAAAAATAGAATTCTTGTTAAATTACTTGTTTTTAATATGAAAATTAAAATCATTTTTCCAAACTTTTTCCAAATAGGAAGATAAACATGAGACATTAATATTTGAAGATCATTTAGAGGAACCAGAGATGTCACAGACTTTGAATATAACTATCATCCACTCCCAAAAAAATATGGATTCTGAGAAAACATAAGGGGAAGTCTCAAATTTTGAACCATTTTTGGATAGATTATTTAGATAATAAATTCTTAACTATTTCCCCTTATAAAAATTTTATTCCTATTGATTTTTATTGGAATTATTTTTCAGATGAATATGATATTAATGCCGAAATTAAATAAATTAAAGTGTGCCTAGTTGAAGAGAACAATGTCCCACATGATGATGGTGGTACTTAAAAATTTTCCAAAGAAGAAATAATTTTTTAAGATGAACCATATCCCAAAATTCAGTTTTAAAAAGTAGTGAATGTCATTTGTGAGGATAAAGTGTTAAGAACTTATTTTTAAATTCTTTTTCATCTTCCACTACATCATTTAAAAACAAATGAATGGAGGAGAACCTCAAGAAATATAATTTTTGAATCTTCTACAAACATTTGGAGATGAAAAATACAGAAGAAATTTCATTTTGGAGGTTTATAAGTAAGACACCACACCCACCTTCTGATTGGAGATGACTTGTTGGAACAACCTAACTAAGCATAGTAAAATCCTAGCATAAAATTTTTCATTCAAACCAATTATTTTTTCCCATCTATTTATTTTTTTTAATTATTTTCATTCAATAATTTTTTTATAATTTTTTTCATATAGAGTTAAAAGTTGAAACTTTTATGGGGATAGCTCAAGGTTGTTCCTGGTCAATAAAAACCAAGTTGTTTCTTTCCTTATCACATATTTTTTTCATGTCTTATCTTTTTTACTTTCACTTATCAATCCAAATAGATATTAAAATTGAGGAAATTGTAAAAAATAAGTGTGGGGAAGGATTATTCATGGTGTATTAAGTTTTTTGTTTTATTTTTGAATTTTTTGTGTTTTATTTCAAATTTTTTAAAAAAATTATGATCTTCCAAGTAATCACCATTGTGAACTGAAAACTTTTATTAATAAAAGGAACAAACTTGATTCATGTAAATAATAATAAATTATTACTGAAATTTTGTGCTTTTTGGATTAATTATTTTTAAATTCATCAAAGGATCGTTAACTTCTGAAATCCATTCCATGAATGATATTTAAACAAAAATATCACTTTTCAGTGAGGAATATGATCCATTTTATCATCTTCCTTAAACTAATAGACTTATTTTTTGAACCAAATAATGCTTATATATACCATAACCTTCAATATTTCGTTAAAAATCATTGATCTTTTAGGAAATTGTGTTCAAAATGATTGAGGAAATTATTTTTTCATTGAAAGTAACTTTTTAAAAATTTAAAACTCTTTATTTTTTCTACCTTTTTTATTTGATCATTTTAGCCCTTAGAATCCATGAGAAACATGTTAGGTTATCCTCATTACAATATTGTTTCTCTGTCTAACCCTCTATTGAAGTACATTTCAGGATATTAGTAAATCATATTCATGGGAGAAGTTATCTTGTGGTGTCATACATCATTTGGTGTTACTCTAGATTGAAAATAAAATTCTGAAGAGATGTGATTACTGTTAAAAAATATTTTATTGAAATACGTTTTTTTCTAGATTATTCAACGAAAAAATAGTTTTACCATTCAGGATATTTTTAAAAAAAATTGAAATTTTGGGAATTGATTTTAGTTCCATTACTACTAGATAGCGAAATTTTTAAGCTATTAATGATATAATTTTTTATGTTATTTTAGAATAAATTTTATTCTATAAATAAAAATGATAACACCATTCTTAAGTGGAAACTAGAACCATGCAATCTTTCTTCAACAAAGAGCTAATACATCTCTATCTACCTCAAAATTGTTGACATTTGAAACCCATCAGCCCTAAAAACTTATAACTAGTCTTTATTATTCCTCATGATAGATTCAATTCTAAAAATAAATTGGGTGGAGATTTATAAATTTTTCAACCCTATGGTGAAACTTTTATTTATTTGGATGAGGAAAACTTTGTTCTAAATAACATTAATGTGTTGAGGGGAAAAAGTGTTGATTTCATCCTTTGGAATGGAATAATGAAATACATATAAATGTAATGAATGAATATAATTTAATTTTTTTTAATTTAATATATTGAAGAGACATGTTAAGTTTAGTGCCTTTATTTTGATATTTATGAATTTCATTGACATTTGTATTAATTTTTAAATGGTAATTTATTTTTAGTGCTCACTTTTCCATGAGTCCAAGTTCTATATGTGGGTGAATTCATATAGCTAATATTTACATTATTTTTCATGTCTATTTAATGATTTTATACCCACTAATATTTATTTTTAATTAAAGCTATATAATTTTTTTAATTTGGATGAGTTTTGATCTAAATTTTAAAAATAACCTATTTCTAGAATTTTAATAGTTTTTTATCAATTTTTTATTTTGGTAATGACTTTTCAAAAATTGATTCAATTATAGAAATTATTTTTTAGGAACCATTTTCTTGTGGGAATCATTTCTTCTGACCATTCTAAGTACTTAATAAACCATTTAGATACCCAAGAAAATCATCCAGGTTGGAATATATTTGTTCAAATAGAATTGATACTACTTCATTAATACAGTTATAACTCAACCCACAGGTTTCAAAATTATGTGACTATATCTGGATAAGAAATAGGAATCTGAGTTACATCTCTCTTTTAAATACCATGTTTAAATTATCACATTAAGGTAGTTTTAGAAGTCATTAAAAAGTGGAAGATAAGGAGTACCTTATGAAAAAAATGTATTTTCAGAAAATCTAGTATATCATTTTCACCACATGTCCAATGGATTTCAAATTTTATGTTTTTAAGAGTTAAGATGAGTTCTCATAACATTTAATAATATTTTTTTTATATTAATCATCCAATGGCAACTAAATAGAGCAGTATTCTGGAAAACAAAAACATAACAGAAAATTTTCAACCGCACTTCAATATTAATTTTCATCTTCACCTTAATTTCAAGGGATAGTTAAAAGTAGTTTGAGGGATGGTATGGAGATGATATTCTATATAAGGAATGTTTTTCATGAATTGATAAATCCATGATAAGATGAACCCCATGTGTCAATGGGCGTTGAAGAACTGAAGATGTATTCTTTTTGAGTTTGTATTTTTCATTATAAACACTTCCCTTTTGAATTATCCTAGAAACTATTTTCGTTATTAAAGGTGGTCTATTTATTTCATATTTAAAATTTCTTATAGTATTTTTTGGAATTTTTATCAACTTATTATAGTAAAATAGTATGATTTTTTTAAACTTCTTTGAGTGATGCCTCCCTATTTTTTATAAAAATTTCAATTCGTTTGAAATGTTCTGAGGATTTTGGGAAATCTAATCACAATAATAAAAGGATATAAACCAATATTTGAGGTCTCAATATGATTTATAGAAAATTTTGGTGTACAATTTTATATATTCAGGTATATATTGGATAATTAAATTACAATACAATGATAGACAATGATGAATAGAGTTTCTGAGGTTCGAAGTGTGTTCATTGTTGTTAACTTTATCTTGTCTTTTTAAATCCATACAATTTCTAATTTATAATATCTAACTATAATTTTTTATTTTTCTCAAGTTTTTTAGTTTATTATTATTTAACTCTTTCTAAATTCCCACTTTTAACAGTAACTTAAACAAGAATAAATTAAAAAAGTGGTATTTTCATAAATTAACCCACACCTCTATGTGAGATAACCCCATGGTCACCATTATGATATATTCTAAATGGGGTTGTTTTTTAATATATTGACATGAATTAACCCCCATATTCAATTTGGTTCTACGTATATGGAGGTGTCCTAATTATGTTTAATTATTTTTACATTTCTTATATTTTAACCACTAATTAATAATATTTAAAAAAATAAAAAATAGTTTCCACAGTGACTACTTTTATTCTTAGCCTGATTATCAACAATTTGAGGAGTCTAGTCATGAAAAAAATTAAAATATCAATTATAAGAAAACTATTTCAAGATACATGAAAAAATGATTTAGTGATTCAAAAAAATGTTGTTATGATTCAAGAAGTAAGAAATCAAGTTGATATTCTTTCAACTACTTTGGAATAATTAAAAAAATTAAAATATTAAAACAAATCTCAAGAAAATAAAAATGTTATTTTAATAACTTTTGATATTGAGGAAAATTTTTTGGGTGAATTAAAAAATGATTTGGAATATGCTTTTTAAAATTTAAATGAATAAATAATCATATATTTAAAAATTTATGTCTCTTTAGGAAATCAAAAATATTTAGAAAATTATAGGGATTAATTTTTTAAAAAAATAATCCATGTAGAATACCTTGATTTTAAGATGAAAAATCAAGACCATTTTTTCAAAATTTTGGAAAATATTAAGAGAAACTAGATCTATTAATATTTGAAGAAGATTTGGAGGAACCAGAGTTATTTCTCACTTTAAATATGATTACCATCCACTACTAAATATTTCTAGTACCTGAGAAAAAATAAGGACTAGTCTCAAATTTTATTCCATTTTTTATTATTATTTAGATAATAAATTGTTAATTATATCTCCCTATGAAAAGTTTTACCAAATTCTTTTTAGGTGAATAATTTTTCAAATAAAGAGGAGTGTTTAAATTGAAGAAATAATGTTGTTCCCAGTTGAAGGTTACATTGGTTTACTTAAAGATGGAGGTACCAAGAAGTTTCTAAATGAGAAATCATTTTTAGATTTAAAATTATAGATGAACCACATATTAGAATTCAATTTCGACAACCAGTGGATGTTTTTTGTGAGGATAAAGTGTTTGGATGTTTATTCCATATTTTTTCCCTCTTTCACTACACAATTATAAAAATAAATATATTGAGGGAACATAATAAAATCTGATTTTGGGACATTCTAAAACCATTGGGAGATGAAAAATATTATATAATTTTCATTTTTTTGTTTATGAGAAATAAATTATATGCACATTATGATTGTGGATGACTCGCTGGAACTACATAAATTGGGGTATAAAAATCCTAGAACCCACTTAGAGGGTTATAATCAAGGATCAAGTCCAATTTTTTTTTTAATTTTTCTTTTTATTTCAAAAATTTTTTGATACTTTTTTCATGTAGGTTTCCAAGTTGCAAATTTTATGAGTATATCTCAAGGTTTCGATTGCTCAAAAAAATAGGTTGTGTCTTTCCTTCCCACATGTCTTTGTTATGTCTTATCTTCTTTATTTTGAAATCTCAATCATAACCACTATTGATAATGAATACATTGTAAAAAATAATTATTGGGAAGATTATAATTTGTGTATTATGATTTTGAGTGTTTTCTTTTATATTTTTGTGTGTTTTAAATCATTATTTCTTAAAAAAGTGTGATCTTTAGGATAATTACCATTTTTAATTAAAAAACTTTATCAATGAAAAGAACAAACATGATTTATCAAACTAAAATTAAATTATTAAAGAAATATGTTGTGTTTTAGATTAAAATTGTAAAAAATCATGAAAAATCATTGACTTCTAAATTACATACCATGAATGTTCTCCAAAGTTAAAAATCGCTTTCCGATGAGGAATCTAAACCATTTTTTCAAATTTTTCAAACAAATATCACTTCTTGAGTAAACCAAATAATTATTTTATTAACCATAACACTACATGTTTTAACAAGAAAATGTGCATTAATGAAATTGTGTTTAAAATTATTGAGTTACTTTGTTTGTGATTGAAATACCATTTTTAAAAAATGAACACTCTTTATTTTTCCTACCTATTTAATATTATCCATGTATCCCTTGGTATCTATGAAAAATCTATTAGTTTATCCTCATTACAATATAGTTTCTCTATCCAACCCACCCTTGAAGTATATTTCATGATTTAGAAAATATTAAGTGTCATGGAAGCTTTCTTGTGGTGTAATATATCATTCGGTGCTTCTCTGGGTTTAAAATAAAATTCTTCAGATTTTTTATTTTTTTCTGAAATTAATTTTTAAACTAAAATCAATGTCTTTCTATAGTTTTCAAGGAAAAAAAATATGCCATTATATATATTGTTTTTTAAAAATAGTCTGAAATTTTGGAAAGAAATGTCTTTGTCATTGATTCTAAATTATAGAGGATTTGGGTTATCTAGGAAATAAATTTAGATGTTATTTTTGATCTTATTTTATACCATTATAAAACAGGATAACATCATATATAAGTATAAACTATATTCATGCAATCTTGCTTCAATAAAGTTCCATGTCATCTCTTAATGCCTTTAAATTTTTGATATTCGAAACCCACCAACATTAAAATATCATAGCAACCCATTATAATTCCTCATGAAGGATACAATTATTTGAATCATTTGGGTAGATTTTTAGAAATTTTCTAACCCTATGATGACCCTTGTATTTAATTGGATGAGAAAAACATTGTTAAAAATAAAAAATCTAGTATTTAGAAAAAAAAAGTAAGGTATGGATCCTTATTCATGGAATAATGTAATATATAAGGATAGAATAAATAAACATAATGAAAATTTTTGAATTTAATCTATTAAAGAGACATAATAATTTTGGTTACTTGATTTTTTTCGTTTTCAATTTCATTAACATGAGTTTTGAATTTTCATTGGAAATTTATTTTGAGTGCTCACCAATCCCAGATTTAAAGTTCTAAGTGTTAGGTAATTAATAGATCTGATATTTATATTATTTTTCATGTGTATATAAATTATTTTATCCTTATAAATATTTCCTTTTAATTCAACAAGCTTTATTTTTTTAATTTTTGCGAGTATTGAGATAAATTGTGAAAATGCCCTAAATCTGAAGTTTTAAGTGTTTTTATAACTTTTTTATTCTGGGAAAAAAATTTAAAAATTGATTTAATTACTGAATTTTTTTATAGTTACCCTTTTCACATGGGATTAAGTTATTATAACTAGTCCAAGTACAAAATTGACTATTTTTTAGCCCCAAATAAATCACTCAATTTGGAAAAGATTTTTTGGAATAAATAGACATGCCTTCATAAATGGAGACATTTCTCAAAATAAATGTAACTAAATGATTTTATTAAAGATGTATAGGTATTATTAATTAGATTTTCATCTCTCAATTAAATACCATGTATAAATTATATCATTAAGGAGACATTATAATATTCCAAATAGGAGGAAGAAGAATATTCATGTTGGGTATAAAAATAATTTTCAGTAAATTGGGAATATCGATTTCACCACATCTACAATGAATCTAAACAATTTTGGGTGGAGAGTTAATATTATTTAAAAACAAATTAAATAAGGAACTTTTTTAAGATTCAACCTTCAACTATGACTAAATAGAGCATATTTTTGGTGGATTGAAACAAAACATAAAATTGTCCACCCCTTTTCACTGTTTATTGTCATCTTCACCTTCATTTCAAGGTATGCTTAGAAGGATAGGGTAGGCTATGATGGAGTTGATATTCTTTATAGGATGATATTTTCATAAATTAATCATTATTTTAGGGGATTAACTCCTAATTGGAGGTGGGTATCAAAGATCTAAATTCATTTCCTTTTTGAGTTTGTATTTTTAATTGTGAACTCTTATCTTTTGAATTATATTGGAAACCATTTTCCTAAATTAAATATGTCTGATTCTATCCTTTTCTCACATTATTGTGTTTTTTAATATGTTTTATAAACTTATTAATTTAAAATATTTTTCATATTTTTTAAACTTCTTTGGTATAGTTCTTCTTATTGAACACAACATGTTCAATTATTTTTGGGTGTTTGGAAGTCTTTGGGATATCAAATCACTTTTATAAGAGGATAAAACCCCCATATATGAGGTATTGATATGGTTTCTAGATAATTTAGGTATATACTTTGAAGAATTAAGTTATGAATTAGATAATTCAATTGTAAGACATTAGTATAGAATGAAAAAGGGATTGTCTGAGAATCAAATATTTCCCATTATTGCTAACTTTTGCGTGTCTTTTTCATTCCAACTTGGTTTTGATTTTTAATCTATAACTATAATTTATGCTATATTTCTGATTTTTTTTAACATTTTTTAACTCCTTTTAAATACCCACTTCTGACACTAACTTTAAAAAAAATTAACATAGTGATAGTTTGATAACATAGCTTGAAACCTCATCATGATAAAACCTTGGGGTCACTAGTGTGATTTATTTTAAAAGGTGATATTATTTACTGAGGTAAAATTACTGAACCCTAATTTTCACCAATGTAATGATCTCCCTTAATTAGATAATATAATTTTAATTAATTTATTTATTTTATGTTTGTAATATTATAAAATATAATGAAACACACATCTATTCTGGAAACATATATTACTTATAATGTTTAGTTTGTTACACATATCCCTTACCCCATTTACAATTAGAAATTCCAAAAAATCCAAATCCCTTTTTCAAAAATTGAATCCTAGGATACCAAGCTTAGTAATTCTATTTGCATGACACAAGGGTAGTTCATCCCACCAATAATATATCATCCTTATAATAATCACATGTATTGGTTGTCTACTAAATCCATATTACATAACAAGGTTCAAACTCTCAAGAACATGACCCCATCATAAAATCCACCTCAAGATCATCATCAGTTTGGGTTTTAGGGAAACATACACAATAATCACTACCCAGTACCTATATTTACATTCACAACGGTCAAAATATTAGTAGGGAGCCTCCCTAGGTCCTCCAGATCACATAAATAATAGTCACCTCACATGGTCTCCTAAACCTCAATATTATCTCTAAGGTCAAAAATTACTACTCATAGTGTATTACGTCACTCAAAATTATCCTAATTTCATCATAGTGTTACTAGCCACAAAAGATAATACTCGCCAACACCAATCTCAAGAGATGTTATAACACACATCATGAATCCCTTGTCAAATTTCAATCCACTAACCCAACTATTCATCAAGTCTTATCTAGGGATTACCCTCATTGAAGATCACTTTCAAGTTAAAGGAAAACTCATCAGGATTCCTTATCAACCAGACCACTGGCTCTAAGGAATATTATAGTTACATCATGGCCTCTTTAGTCCAATAAATCTTAGTCCAATACTGGCCTCTACTAGGATGAAATCAAGGACACATATGATATGGTCCACTATATCTCATTCATCTATTTTAATTTAATAAAACTCCTTACATATATACATATCAATGAATATTATTCTAATCAATTCCTTTGCCAATGATGATTAATACATCATGCAAAGGCATAAAGGTCTCTCATGGGCCATGGATATTTGTTCAATTTATCTAAACATTTCATTATAAATCATAATTATCTTATTTTTAAAAAGGTTAACCTTCCTTAGTGATGTGACTAAATTTAAAATAAAAAACATATATAAACAAAATAAAATATCATAAGGGTAAGCTCAATGATCACCTAACACAATAAAAGAGTTTTCCCCACTTAGGTACATTATGATAACTCTCACCTGAGCTCATATAATCCCAAAAGTGATCACCCATCGACACGAGTCCCTAAATTACACTTAATAATCCAAATAAATTAATTATAATCAAATTCTAATTAATTAAGTAATTAAAATTATGTTTATATTTAAAATTTTTTGGAATAATTTTCATGAAACTCAAAAAAAAGTTCCCACCAAAACCACGACCAACCAATAATATATGGCCTAAGATCCACCCACATCCTCATACCCAGAAAAATACCTAACACGCAACAAAGATTAAATATCCAAAACCATTAAATTTAATCAAAACCCCCATGTAAAACTACATGGAAATGTACCTTCTATGGAAGAGTGTGAGATATCATGAAATCATCATCATAGGAAATACATTTTTTATTCCACCCAAAAGACAAAACATATTTAGAAAATTACACCATTATTTAATGGAATAATTAATGAACCTCTAAGTAAGTTTTCCCAAACTAGAGGGGGAAACAAGAGAAAGGGTACATTAAAGAAAAGATAAGAAATCGCCTTGACATGCCAAAATAAATTGAACCAAAGTACACCCTATTTCCTAGGGGAAGATAGAGAAGGTGGAGATTGCATTTGCTCATCAGGCATGATACGGGAGAAAATAGGGATAAAAACGCTAAATAAAAAAATGTGAAAAGGTATATTTCTTGAAAAAATAAAGTATTTCACGAAGAAAAGTGACCTGCACCACAGTTTTCATTATGTCATGTTTTTCCTCCCACTAGCCTTGAAAGAGTCCCAACATGAGTAGAAAAATAGACAATCACTTACCCCTCTTATCATTTTACATAGGTAGCATCCAAGAACCCATTATATAGTTCAACTAAAATATATTCCACTATGAGCATCCTTAGGCATTTTCTCATCATTCCCCGCACTGGAAACACGTGGACTCCTCGACCAAAAAGGCCACTAAAACACCCAAGTATCTAGTACTATAAAATATAGTCCCACTTAGTTTTTGTGATCAGCCAGTGAAAATTTTTATTTTCCACACAGGCCACCACCACTAGTGGGGACCATGATGTAGCGACTCCCTATTTCTCCATTTTTTCCTCAGCCACACAGGCCACCACCACTATCAAAAAAACATCATCCAAGGAATTTTGGTCAAACCATTTCTCACATATTCCACTAACTATCACCATGAGGATCTCTATGTCATAGATATCCATGTGGTTCTTGTATATAATTTTGGGTTGAAATAGTTTGACCAAAATGACTAGAATGGTGTTTGGTTAATAATAGTGGTCTCATGAGTGATTGATGAACCAAGGGGAAAAACTGAGATTTGCAACTCCATGGTCACCTACCATTCAATGTTTCGATTGGTAAGTCTATGGTCTACCAAAATTTCTAATCTAGGAGAACCATGGTGTAACATATATTTTGATGTGACACCACACACCTTTCACTCACCCAACCTTTCATCAATATCCACTAGAGAACCTATACTCCTATATAGGCCTTATTACACATCTAATAATATCTCCATGAGAGTTATAAACACTCAATTCCTCAATCTATATCCAAGTCCTCAAAATAAACCCCTCGCCATCATTAAAAATTCATATTTTCTCTAAAAACACAACTCATAAATGTTTAGGTATTTAAAACTTCCCCATCATAGCACTTCTCATTAACTATAAGTGTCAAATATCTTTAACAATTAAATCATCCTATTAAATTTTTTGAATTCACATTCCCCTCATCATTGTTTACTCTAGAGTGTCAAATGATATTCTATTTCACTACCCCCAAAACCAAGATGCATTATTCACTAAAACTAAAAATTTTACTCGTAATAATCACTAAATCATTAGGATAGAATTTTCCAACATCATCCTCTCTAAAATAACCAGAGTTTCTTTAATCAATCCATCTCCATATATGGTTCTCCATGCTATAAGTCTTAGTTCATAAGGATTTGATTTTGAGGAATGGTCACCCCACCTTAGGAATCACCTACTTAAACACATTTTTAATGATCCAATGTCATAACAGGTGTGTATTGTATCTCAAAAAACCAAATTATTTACAAAAACAAAGGTCGGTCCTTCTCTAAAAAAATTTAAAAAACATGTTTCTACACCCAATAATGCCCTATCATTATCAACTGATCAGAATTAATTTACTTCTGAAGGCATCCCATGATCAGCTAAGCCCAACACTAAAGTCAGAACTTAATATATTATGTAATTTCATGGTTATATCCTCAAATAAAAATCATTTTTCATATCCTCACCTATCACTGACACACCATCGATCTAACACTCACTCGAATCATAACCAAAGTGACTCTAATCCTGTTGCCAACGCACAAACTCTATCTAATAACATATTTGAATCCAAAATAAGGTAACATTTATAGAAGTTGATATAATTGGATTTACCTACTCATTACCATATAAAATACATCTCTAACTCTAATGAACGATCTCACAACACACATAACCCTAACAACAAGTGGTTATATCTTCGCAACCCACACTCCATCCATTGCTACAAATAATGATTTGATGTGTCCATTATACTCATAAGTATCTGCCAATTTAAAATAGAATCCTCAACCCATTATCCTCTCATGAAAGCATCACCCTTGGAATCCGATAAAATTTATCCTCTTATGAGGGTCGCACCCTCAACTAGATAAGGATGTACTCACCAACATATCGATTTATTTATATCGCTCCTTGAGCATAACCTAAATAGGTTATAAAATCCCATGCATGTCACTCCTCTTAATCCACACTCATTCATCTAGTTAACCTAACAAGGATCAAATCAGGATTCATTGTGCCACCACATCGGATCTATTTTTAATATCTTCACTATTATGAAGGGAAAATTACCATTTTTATAAAATTCGTATGAAATAAATACCATAATAATTTAATTAATCCCATCAATCCTTGATCGATACAAAATCACACACTAATTCTTAAATCAGTAAGCATCATTCATATATAGTGTGTAATACTTCGATTTCATCAAAACTCAGCTGGTGTATGCTTTTATGCCAGATGATCACATAACCCCACTTACCATCCTATGAGTCACATATCATTAAACCTAGGTTTATGAAACTAATAAACTTGACATACATTATCAGCATGGAATTCTCATCTATCTAAAATCACCCTCAGTGCTCCAGTTTAAAATTATAGATTTCACTTATTCTATGGTATACTATATGACCACCCATAACATTGAGAATCATCTCAAAACCTGAAACACCTACCCACACTCATCTCATACTAGATCCAACCATCAAGGATTATAACAACCCAAGATGTTCATATATAAATATCACATCTTAATTGATGAATATTCAATTCAATTAGAAATAAACATTCCTAAGGACCATATAAGTTTTATGAATTTTGGATATTAGATATACAATCTTCTTATTTTATTAAATATCTTCTACATATCCCATAAAGATATTCCCTCATCATACTCCTTATAGGTATTCCCTACAAAAAAATTCATAACCTAGGGAAAGAAAACATAAGACAAGGGTGATCTTAGATGCTCAGTAAGGGTAAGCCTGAGATATTTTAATTTATGATCATTTTCTAGAAAAATATAATAATAAGGTCCTGTGATATTGACTATGACATAAAAGTTTCATAACCAATATAAAAAATATCATAAAAATTATTTATGGAAAAAAACATTAACATTTCAAAATTCATGAATCACAAGAATGATAATTCATCATAACTCAATCATAAACCACCAGAAATGTCTGTGGAATAATCATAAGTATAGATATCATTTCATATGTCAAGGTTAAACACAATGACCATTAGAACTGGCCTAAATACTTGTTTCCCATAACAAATCCATCACACTAACTTGTTTCCTTTAATGCATCAAGAAAATCAACTTGTTTCCCATAATTGATAAAGCACATTGACTTATTTCCCATAACGGATCTAGAACATTGACTTATTTCCCATAACTATCTCATGAGATATAAAAAACTAACCATTGCATTATATGGAGATATAGGTCCCACCCATAACCTAATGAGAACCATATTCATGTGTTCTATATTATTATAAATCCTTCATCATATCATAACCCATTAAACATAATGGGTTTCATAAATATCTCATCATATCATAACCCATAGAAAAGAAATGGGTTTCAAAAAAATAATCTTTCAACCACAAAAATAAACTATATAGAGAAATAATAAGAATGGTAACCTTAGATAGTATCCCTTGTAACACTTAAGTAAAATTAATGTATGTCATATTAGAAGGAAAAATATTTTTAAAGTTAAAATGGAATAATTCTTGAGGGAAATAATGTTTCTGCTTTTAAATCACATTTTCTCAAAAGTTGGGCACCTATAAAGAAAAAACAAATATTTGAAAATAAACTTTTAAACTTATAAATGAATCTTAAAAACATTTAGTCTTCATTATGGAGGGAAAATAAACTCTTTACATATAAGTTAAAAAATAAATCCTTTGGTATTTTGTTCAGAAAAGTCACAAAGGACCTCTTTTGGAAAACGACAAAATGATTAGTTTCAAACCATTTTTTTAAAATTAAAACAAGGGTAAAAATTATATTAAAAAATTTTATGAGAGTATTAAAAACATTTTTAAATTTTTTTTAATAAAACATGTATATGGAAGATATATATTCTTAAAAGTATCCATAAACTATCTCACAGAAGTAAAAGTGAGATGAGAAACCATTACATCAAATCTATTCTTTCTTTGTTCACATTCAAAACTCCTATATAATAAATATAGATTTATTATACATATATTTTATAAACATATTCATATTTATCATACCATTTATAATTTACTTATAACATCTTATCACCCATTTATTAAAAAGTTGTTATTAAAATCATTGTTTTAGGCGATAACTACTTCATTTACCAAACATGTTTCGGTTTGGCTATTCGGGATGTTATAATTTGACCATGGTGGCAACATTTTAAGAATCATAATAATATTATAAAAATAATTTATATTTATTATATCAAAAAATTTCATCATTCCTACAAATCAAATATAGGAAAATTAATTATGTCATTCATAGAGATGGTACGCCATACGTACGTAAGAATGTTGTATCCATTATTCGACTGATGGATTAAACAAAATGTATATCATAATTCACCTTTAAAAAATAATTATTATATCATATATATCATTTATACTCATTAAATTCATACTTATTTCCATATAAGTAAAATATAAATGAAAAACGAATCTCATCGCATTATGGAGGTTGTATTCCACACGTAAGCATGAACGACATTATCATTTCCCAAAGGATTGGATGGTAGAAATAAATATATTATATTATAACTCTAGAAGTATAATTATGTCATAAATATCATATATAAACATTAAATCCATAAAAATTACTATCCATATAATATTGTTATGAAACATTAATTGTATTACTATGGGAAGATTGTTAGTTGTACGTACTCATGATCAATACTTTCACTTTTTATTTGATATGAAAGAGGGTGTATGGTAGTTTTTTCATACTAATAATAAAATTTATGAATATTTATGATAGTAAAGTTTTTATTTTATTGTTAATATTATAAATCTTGAGGTGTTAAAGCAGATTCGAAAAAGAAAGTGATCACTTAGTGTGACTACTTATACTTTGAAACAAATCTTTTAGATCTCCTCTAAAGGGATCAAGGGTTGTCCAATTAAAAATACAAAAAACAAAAATATATATATAGGGAAGAACATAAAATAATTTTTTATAATATGGTAGATATAGGAGGCTCAAAATGGTGTGAATAAGTGAGGGAGGAGGTGTCCTCTTATAATTAAGGTGGGAGCTCTTTAAAAATTTCTCACAATATTAAAATATAATAAGACTATTCTAGATTCAAATGATAATAAATATCCTTTAAAATTATATAAGATGAAATTTTAGATCATATATTATCATTTTTTTCATTTTTTAATCTTTTGAAAAAATTTAAATAATTTAATGAAATCTTATTTTTATAAAATATTATAATTGTCAATTTTCAAAACAATTCATTAATTTGACATCAATATCCTCATAAAAACAAAATAAATTATAAAAATAATTAATAAATCTGAGATAGGTCATTTTCATCTATATAATTAACGTATAACCTTATCTCAAATTATAATACGTAAAATGTTTTTAATGTCATTTATTTTATTTTTCCATTAAATTAATAACCACTGTATCTGCATTGTGTAAGTATTTAAGGTAATTATTTAATTCTTAAAAAATATTAACAAATTTTCATAATAAATATAATTTAATTAAGCATAAAATTAATTTTAATATTCATTCATGACTAATTTTTTCCCTATTTGTACAAATAATTGATATTTGAAAATAAGAGAGTGACATTTTGTCACATACTTTGGTTTAAATAATATATAATCCATTTTCATAGAAAATTTTCCATTAAATAACTACAATTTTATAAGAAAAATATGATTTAACAAATTAATTAATAAAATAATAATTATGATGAATATTTATGGCCGTATAACCGATTTTTAACCTAGTTTTACCAAATTTTCCCTTTACTGATGTGACAGATTTGGCCACAGTTACTTTAAATATTGACCAAAAATAAAAGGGTCCTATTTTCCAAATTTTAAACACATAATTATAAATATGTATTAAAGTTTTAAATAATCATTTTCTATAAATATAATAAATTACTTTTAATATCAATTCATAAAACACAACGAAAAACTATTTTTAGGAAAATGTGTTTTAAGCCTAAAAATGTACTTATTCCAAAATCAGGTATAAGGATGATTCAAATAAAATTATTTATATTATATCCAATTAGATAATACTTATATTAATTTGAGATAAAATTAAAATCATAATGATCCTTTATATGAAAATATAGTGATAGTTTTATAAAAATCGGTATTTTTCACAATTCACAAAAAATCAACCTTTTACGAAAAATACCAAAATTTAACCCAAATATAATTTTTATATTTTTATATAAATAATGAAGTTCATTTTATCAATTATATTTTCTAAAAGTTCCAAAAATTCATTGGAATATTTTCTCACAAAAATCAGAAAAAAATTATTTTTGAAGAAAAAATTTATTTAAGAAAAAAATAAATATTCTAAAATTGAGTGATTAATTAATAAGTATGTATTTTTAGTAAGGATTTTTTATATAATTCATAATTTATTTAATACTATTCATAACCTCAAATTTAAATACTTGGTGATAACATTAAATAATAATATTTTAAATAGTATAGTGTAGTTCAATTAAACTCATGGTTGCGTGTAATGCAAGCTATCAAAAAAATTAAATATATTTAAAATAAAAATTTAATAAAATACAAAGGTGTTACATTCTCCCACCATTTAATAAATTTCTTCCACACAATTTTTTTTACTAATCAATGGGTTTTCATTTTATGATTCCTTATTAAAACCCACATCCTAATAAGGGTTAATAAAACATCCTCTTGAAAAGAGAAAAAGAGATGTATGAAGGTTGCCTCAATTACACATACCAGGTTTCTAAAAAGGAGAACATTATTTGGAAGTGAAGAAATGTACATGGAAGAAAATTAATTTTCATAGGTCATTTATCAGAATAAATTTAATTATTTTGATAAATTTAACAATAACAAAATTGTAAACCACATATGTGGAAAAGACCATCAATTCATCAAAATTAAAGGTTATAGGATAAAAAAAATTTCTTGAAATCATTTTCCGAGATTCAAGACAATATTTTACCATCTAGATAAGAAACATAATGAAATACAGTTACTTTAAAATTATAATTTATCCTTTAATAAATTTCCACTACAATTTCATCTTTTTCTCTAAGAGATTAATATTCAAGGTGGACATTTCATGCCTCATGCACTAAGTTCTAATTATATTTGATCAATTAATCAACAAAAGGGTAAAAAGATACTTATAATATCTTTATATTTTAACCAAGATGGTTAAGATAAGTTTTCCAATATATATAAGTACATTAATTTATAAAATATCAAATATAATTCTCCAGGTTTAGCTTAATCCAATCCATAAGTATATAATAATAAAACTCCTCCAAAATATCTCATACCAAACTCAAGGCCCAAAAAAATAGAAATAAATTAAAAATGATTCTTAAATAAACTTAACATTAATCCCAAATAGTGTCTATTAACGTCACATACCTAATATGTGATCACCTAGGTCATATATTCTCTAAAAACTCAGTAATAAAATAAATTTATATAAAACTTTAATGAAAACATGAATGCTTTCAAAAATTAACAATATAATTTTTATAAAATAAAACAAAATACTACTGAATATATCCCTTAAATCCAAAATGAAATAAACATTATCAAATATGACTTAAATCACATTTTTACCAAATTACTAACCAATTTCAGTCTAACTAATATTATCCTATCTTTGTAAATCATCTCTTTGTCCCAAAAACATCCTTATCTCTAAATTGGACATATATTAAGAGTTATATTTCCCTAAATCATGTGTTTTATAAAAATATTATCTTACCACAAATTCACTTTTTCTTGTTTATTGGTACCAGTCGACATATAATTTCAATTAATTAATGTAAAATAACTAGGGATAAATCTATAGCTGTTTTGTGACACTTATAATCCATAATATTATTCATAAGACACCTTTACAACATAATTCTAAAATACCAATGAAAATTAATCTCAGTCATTTTGCTAAATTCTTAAACCATTAACCAATATTTGACATATTATTCATTAACACTACTTTCCTTTCATATGTCATTAATATTCTCTTTGTCATCAATAGAAAAATCATTACTCATAAAACCTTACTGATCCTTTTCTTTAGATATCCTCCTAGGACATCAATTTTCATAATGACTATAATTTTCACATTTAAAACATTAAACTTGAAATTATACCTTATTGAAACAGTTATTCACATACATTTTGTAAAAAGAACCATTCACTTTTCCATGGAAATTACTTTCTATATGTCCTTATTTTCCACATCCAAAACAATTTCTTATTCCTTTTAGGAATTATCTTCCATAATTCTTCCCACATTCTTGAAATAATGAAAACTGACCTTTCTTTCCTCTACAGTCATCATGAAAATCTCTTTTCCTCCTATTAGGTGAGTCAAGAAACGCACCAAATTAGATATTGTTGATTATATTATGATATTTCTAATTCATAATAACAATAGGGATTCCCCTTCAAGTTCCTATTCTATTTGGTTTCCCAAAAGTAAATTCATTTCATTATCTATCACATTCACTATTAACTTGAATATTCCATGTTCCATCCATTATCAAAAACCAAAATCATAGTGTGAGAAACCATAATCATAGTGGGAAACTGCATAATCATTTATATGATATCTAACTCATGACGCCTTATTTCCAATTTATGGCACCTTATTTTTAACCTATGTTATCCATGATAATCATCTATTCAAACCCTTTATAAGGGTTTATAGTGAAAATATGGATTAACCCACATTATATCCCATAGGAGTGTCAAAGTAAGTGTGAAATATGGCCAATTTTATATAGCAGGTAATGATGGAGTCTAGCTTAATGTTCCATTTTCAGGGTTATTACCCCTAGGTACAAACGTTTCAAAGCCACATACATTTTTAGTATCCATTTAGGGTTGAAATTTCATAGAAAATAACATAATATTTTGCTTTCCAAAACTTTTGGATGTTATACTACATTTAGAATTATCACTAGGGTTTTCACCAAATTTTTCTGACCCTAATCTACACAGTTTGAATAAACCATTCTCTGATACCAACTATAACAATTTAATCTTTTCATATATAAATATTTATTCTACACAGATTAATATTCATTACATTGTAAAAAAAACATCCATGAGGACAATATAAATTTAGTTTCTTTAGATATTTTTCATAAAATATTCTTAATTTTTAAAATATATTAAACATATCCCCTAAATATATCCCCTCAAGGAACTCTTCATAGGCCTAACATACTAAAAAAATTATTTATAACCTAAGTAAATAAAATATAAGAAAAGGGAAAGTTGATATGCTCAGTAGTGGTAAGTATGAGATAAATCCAATGAAGATCATATGCAAGAATAATATAAGAATTAGGTTAGGAGATCTTGACCATAACTTAAAATTTTCATACCTAATATGATAAAGATAATAAACATGAGTTATGGCATAAAACAGGAACATATTAAAAGATAATAATCAAAAGAATTAGAATAAATCATAACTCAATCATGAACCATAATTTCAATTTTATAAATGTGTGTGGAATCATTATAAGTTTAGATATAATTTAATATGTTAAGGATAACTACCAAGACCATAGGATATGGAATCAACACCTATTTACCATAACATAAAAACTACATCGACTTGTTTCCCAGAATGGATCAATCACATTGACTTGTTTCCTATAAATGAGCAAACATAATGACTTGTTTCCCAAAACCGATCGAGCGTGTCAACTTATTCCCCATAATTATCAAATGAGATAAAATAATTTACCTTATTCATTGTAGGAAGATATAGGTGCCACCCATAATGTAATGAAACACAATCATATGTCTTCCATATGATCATTAATCATTAATCATATCAAAACCTATGAAACTAAATGTGTTTTATAAGCATTTCGTCATAGCACAATCTGAGGAAAATAAATGGGTTTCATAAAAATTTCATCCTTTAACCATAAACATAAAGCATAAAAAGAAAGAATAGGTATGGTAGCCTTAGATCATATCCCCATTAAATATTAAGTAATATTAAATTATTTTAAGCTATATTGAAAATGATTTTGAAAGTACACATGGAATAATTCTTGATTAAAATAACATTTACAACTTTTTCAAAAAAGATAAAAACTTATAAAATAAAAAAAAATGAAGATAAACTTGTGAAATTATAAATAATTCTTCAAATCATTTAAGTTTAATGATGGTGGGAAAATATTCTCATTCCATATAAGTTAAAAATATATTCCTTTTCTATTTATAAAAGTCACAAACTACCTCTATTGGAAAATGATAAAAAGATTCCTTTAAAACTATTTTGTAAAAAGTAAAATATGGATAAAAAGGATTATAAACAATTTTAGGATAATTTTGAAAAAAATTGAAGATGTTTTTATAAAAAATCAATGTGTGATATAAATATTCCCCATCATATCCATAAATAATTTCGAATAACGATGATATTGTGTAATAAACACTTACTATTATAGTAACTTTTGAATATAAACCCATGTGAAAGGAATAAGATCAAACAAAACATTAAATACCCTGAAGATAATTATATTACAGATATAAAATATCTGAGGTGATTTATATACACCACACACAAAAATATGGGGTGAATATGGAACATGTCTCACAAAAGTAAAAGTGAGATGTGAAACCCTTACCTCAAGTACCAATATTCTTTGTTCATAATAAAACATCCTATATAATAAATAAATAATTATTATAAATATATTAAATAACCAGATTCATATCTATAATATCATTTATTATTAATTTATAAAATCTTATCACACTTTTATTAATAATGTGTTATTAAAATCATTGTTCTGGGTGATAACTGCTTTATTTTCCAAGTATGTTTCGTTTTAGTTTTTCCAATACTTATAATTTTATCATGGTCCCAAAATTTAAATAATTTTAATATTGGTACAAACAAATTATATATTTATTATATATATATTTATAATCATTCATAAAAATTATAGATATAAAAATAAATTACTTCGTTCATGGAGACAGTTGGTCGTACATACGCATAAAAGTTGTTTCCATTTTTAGACTGATGAAATAAAAGAATATTAAATAATAATTCACCTTTATAGAATAATTATTATGTCATATATATCACATATATTTATCAAATTCATCCTTATTTTCATAAAAGTAAATTATAAATAAAAAACGAATCACATCGTAACATGGAGGTGGTAGTCCACACGTACACATGAACAACATTTTCATTTTTCAAAGGATTGGATGGTAATAATGTAGAAATTATGTTATAATTACAATAGTATAACTATTACATAAATATCATATATAAATATTAAACCCATAATAATACCAATTCATAAATAATGGTCCTGAAAAACTAATTGTATCGGCACGTGGAGATGGTAAGTCGTACATACGCACATGGAATACTTTCACTTATTTTTTATGATAATGAGAGTGTATAGTGGTGTTTTAAAAATAATAATAATATTTTAGAATATACAGTATACAAAATTTATTATTTTATGATAAATATAATAGATTTTTAGGAGGAAAACAATAGTATAAAAAGAAATTAATCATTTAGGGTGATTACCTCTTTTTCGAAATGGCTCCTTTAGATCTCCTATAAATGGATATAGGTTTGGTCATCTAGGAATAATGAAACCTCTAGAATGTGTATACTGAAGTATAGAAGATAAATTGGTAGATTATAGTCTAGATATAATGCTCAAAGTGGTATAAATTGGTGAGGTTGGAGGTGTTCTTTTATAAATGAGGTGGGGGATCTTTATAAATTTATAAAAATAATAAAATATAATAAGACAATTCTAGAGACAAATGCTTTAAATGGCCTATAAATTCATATGTGATGACATTAATGAGCATATATTATTCTATTTTTCATTATTTAATATTTTATTACATTTAAATAATTTATTAAAATATCATTTTCAAAAAATAACATTATTATCAATCTTATTACTATTTGTTACTTTAACATTAGTATCATCATGAAAACCATATAAACTCAAAAAAAAATATTTTAATACATCCTTAACATTTCATTTTCATCTATAAAAAAATTTATCAACTTAATTATCTCAAATTATAATAATTTTAATTTTTCTAAAATCATTTATTTTTTCAATTAATTGAATAATTACTCTATTTGTGTTGTCTAAGGATTTAAATTAATTATTTAATTCATAAAAATTATAAATAAATTTCCATAATTATTATAATTTTATTATGTGAAAAATTAATATTATTATTCATTCGTAACTATTTTTTTTCTATTGAACACATAAATTATATTTAAAACTGAGTGACATTTCGTCACTTCCTTTTGTTTAAATAATATATTAGTCATTTTCAAGAATACTTTTCCATTTAATAACTAAAATTAGAGACTAAATTGATAATGTTTAAATTTAATTAATCAAATAAGAATTATTATGAATAAATATTTCCTTATCACTTAGTTCTAACCTAGATTTACCAAATTTCCAATTTACTAAGGTGACAAATAATACATGATTAATATTTATTTTAACCAAAAAAAGGGTACAATTTATAAACATGGAATAAATTTTTAATAATTAAATTTATATAAGTTTCATTAATTAATTTTAATATAAATACATAAAACACAATGAAAAATAGTTTTTAGAAGAAATTATGTTTTTAATTCCAAAAATGTACTTATACCAAAATCATGTATAATAATAATTAAATAAAGTTAATAATATTATATCCAATTATAAAATACTTATATTAAATTGATATCAAATTTAAATCATAATGATACTTTATATTAAAATAAAATGATAGTTTTATAAAAATCAGTATTATTCATTATTCACTAAAAAATCAATCTTTTTTTAAACAAATACACCCAAAGATAATTTATGTAAGTTGATTTAGAATTTTAATTTAATTTTAACAAATAAAATTTCTAAAATTTTTAAAAATTAATTATAATATCTTGTCACAAAAGCAATAATAATTCATTTTTTAAGAAAACATATTTTTGAAGAATATAAATTAAATTTAAAAAAATTGAGGGATAAATTAATAAGTCTGTAAATTGATTAGGGAATTTGTATATAATTTATAAAGTATTTAATATTATTTATAGCCTCTAATTTAATATCAAGGTGATATAATTAAATAATTATATTTTAAATAGTATATCACAGTTCGCTTAAACTCATGGTTGAGTGTAATGCAAGCTATCAAAGAAATTAAATATATTAAAAAGAAAACATTTAACAAATATTAGGGTGTCACAAGGATCATGTTCTATAACCTATTTTGGAATCACCCATAAAATCAATAGAGCTATTCATCCTATTGATCATTCCCAACAAACCCAAACTTTAATACCAAAATCACCTCAAGTGATTTTCATCATGAAAACTCATGGAATCACTATGCCTTTACTACATACCATATAGAACTTCCCATGCATTAATCTAATAACCAAAATCATTAGAACATTATTCTCATCTATACAGTACTCATAAACTTATGTTAATCCATCTATTAGGTTACCATTTCCTATATCATAGCACATCTCAACAATAATTCTCAACTCACCAATAACCTTAGTATCATATCAAGGAGACTAGGCACTCCCACTTATCCCATAAACTATACCTCACATAGATTAAATCTCATGAGTAAATACCTCTTTGATCTGGTCACAAATATTTAAATTCAACTCATGCACCAACACACCCACTCTAGGGTAGTACAAATATATATGATGCATTACATGCCAAAATATATCACCCCTCAAGAGTAATGATCCTCATTGGTCATCCTCATATAAGACTAACCTCTTGAAAATAATCTCATTTCAAAATATATATATGAAACAACATGTTTTCCAATAAAATTTATGTCAAATATACCATATATATATATTGTTTGGTTAAGTAAAATTCCATCAAGAATCTATATAAGAAAATATAATTTAGGTTGTTTTTGACACTTTAAATAACTTAAATCATTTACTATAGGAAACCTATCATAATTAAACAATAGGGGTTAGTCATAAAGGCATTCAATGCATGTATCAACCTAATAAAGATCACTATACATCCTATAAAAAAGTAAATATATAGTAATAATCAATGATTATCCCTCCATAGAATCCACATAACATGTCATGAGAAGAAGCCATATCATAGTTCAGTTGATTGAAATTATACCAAAAAGTTATTTGGTAAAATGTCATATAAGTTTTTATTGACACGTTAAACTATTGAACACTCATCTTCTGTGATATTAATCACATAAAAACTAGTTTATGTCATGTGTTACCGATGTTTCATGTTCGATACATAAATATAGACCTCTTACCAATAGTCCAAGAGACGAAACCCATTAATAAAAAATTCACAACTCAAGTGTGACACACTATGTGAAATCATGTAACTATAAAATCATAAACCAAGAACAATAATCCCACATCCCTATTAACTTGAACATTATACCATAAAAGGTGTATGTGATGCACCAGTCATACATCCACCAAAATCTCTGATACATTCCTATTTAATATCTATTATATACTTAAATAATAATATTAAATAAAACTATAATACACTATATGATATCATTCACATAAATTCTCTGATACCACTTTGTGACATCCTTGACACGGTTTACCCTACAGTAACTAGATCAGGATTATATTGGACCTTATGAGCACTTCCACATACACTGAAGGCTAATGACTAGCAGTAGGGGTCTATGGTGTTTCCATGGGGAAAATATAACCTCGTATTATAGTGTGTCATAAAAATTAAATAACCAAATGTAATCAATAAATAATAAACATTAGATTATACATAATCAATAAATAATAACACATGATTTATAAAATGTAAATGAGGAAGAATATATTTACAAAGACTCATAATAAATTTAGTATACAATGTATGGTCACCCATTGGTGTGATTATAATAAAAATATATGAAAATATTAAGAATTCATTGAGGCACCTCGTCCAACATAGAGCCATGCCTCAACCCCAGTCTCTGAGTCCATCAGAGTTATCCTCTTATCTCATACCATAGTGAGCCTCTCTCTAACTTGAACATAAAAATAGTGAAGTCTTCTCAGGTACCTTTGTTCCGCAAATACCAAATCATCATGTGAATACAACTTAGTAGATTACCACTAATTAATTCATGTATATAACAAGTTAATATAGTGTATTTTCTTGTTAATTTCTTGAATAAAGAAATAAATATTGTGTTAGATCATAAATAAATAAACATTATAGATCCTTGGGTTCTAATGTTACATTTGGGATTGACCCTAACTTTCTTCATCCATTTTCAAAGTGTCTCTGGTAATGTCACATAACCATTCCAACCAATAATTGGCCCATATAAAATTCTTAGGATAAATTCTTTAGAAATCCATTAGAAATTGGATAAATCCCTGATTCCAAATAAAATTTTATAGGAAATTAAAATCATTCCATTGGATATCTGGGAGGGTTTCATCCTATTCCTTGATTCAGAGGTGAATGTAAAAGGAAATCACAGTCAGCCCAAAGGATACCTGGGAGTATGGTATCTCTTACCTCGATTCCAAGGATTGGGTCTAAGGAAACATAAATCTTAGGCTTCATAAATGAATCCTAGAAACCACCCTAAGTAATTACATTATAAAGATCTATAGAAGATAATCCCCCCCATAATATATCATCACAATAATAATAATGAGGGTTGGCCATCCAACTAATCCATATCATATAACAAGGGTCAGATCATGACCTATCCTCATTACTAAATTCATGTATGTCTTATTTTTGATTTTGGTTCTAGGTTTAAACCAACAACCACTACTCACCATTACCCAAAAACACCCTATTAAGATTCAACATATCACTGGGAACCTAGTGAGTTACCCTAGGCCACATCAAGTACCAACACCTCACATGGGATCCTTGGTCTCAGTATCATCTCTTGATTCGAAACTAATCACTCTGGTGGAAAAAAACATTCTTGGTATTCTCATTATCGCATTACAGTCACTATTCTAAAAAGGTAAGACTCAATATCATCACTCACAATTGATGGGATAACACCCATATCA
The DNA here is from genome assembly GCA_963277665.1 of Viscum album. NCBI lineage: Eukaryota > Viridiplantae > Streptophyta > Magnoliopsida > Santalales > Viscaceae > Viscum > Viscum album. The sequence goes on from OY728123.1 coordinate 1,111,268,262, forward strand.
CATCCCACATCATTGGTCCTTCTACTCACCCAACCTTTCATCAAGTCCAGCCCTAGGAATACCCTCTCGGGTGCTCACTTTTTATGGGAAATAACACTCACCCTACACCCTTATCAACCAAACCAAAAAAAATTAACAAATATTATTGTTCTATCATGGACTTCTTGGACCAATCACTCTCAGTATAGTGATCCCCTCTACTAGGAGTCATAAAGGGAACCTATGCTAGGGTACACTATGTATCATCCACCCATTTTATTTAATCCCACTCCTCCAGTCCATAAATCTCAAGGTATGTTATTCTAATTAAAGCCTAATCTATCGATGACCAAGTCATCAAGACAGTGAACAAGTGTCCCTCATAGACCTCTATACTTTTTTCAATTTATACTATAATTTAATTTTAAATAAAAAATTTAGTTAATTTTAAAAAATTCAATATCTCTTAGTGAAGAGACTACATGTCACAATCTAAATATATATAAACAAAATAAAATACCATATGTGTATACTCAAGGTCCACCCACCTCAATAATAGAGTAATCCCCTTTTAATAATAGCCTTGAAATAATCACATAATATCATCCAAGTCCAAATGCCATCTTCTATCCAAATAAGGCCCTAACTCACACTAAAGCATCCAAATTAATTAATTATAATCTAATTAGAATTTTATAAAAAAAATTAATTTATTTATTTTTAAATTTATTTTTCATAATCACCAAAAAACTCAAGAAGTGACCCTGTTGTTCTAAAACCATGACCAACCACTCTAAGAAGACCATTAAACACACCCTACACCATATAAGGAATAATTGCTAACACAAAACAATGATCAATAACTAAAAACATTCAATTTAATAAAACAAGTAAAACCATATAATGAAATACCATCAATGGAATGGTGTGTGATGACATGAAATCATTATCCTACAACATAACTTAAACATCACATGAAAAATTCCCAATATATTAGTATAATTCCCCCATTTTCTGATGGAATTTTTTAACGAAAACCTAAACTTGGTCAGCCAAAGTCATGGGAGAAATGAGAGAGGGGGAATAAAAAGATAATAAGAGAAATAATCTTGAATTACTAAATAAATCACACTAAGATCCACCCAATTTCTTTGAGGGTTGATATAGAAGAGGGTGGTATAGATTATATAAATCACATGTGAGAGAGGAAGAAAAATTATCCAAGACCCCTAAATATTCACAGTGGGAAAAGAGATATTACCCAAAAAACTAAACCAAATAAGGGAGTAAAAATGGACTGCACCAAGAATTTTGTAACATATCATTTTAACTCGTAGTATCCTTGAACTATCTAAAAAACCAGGAAAATATCTAAACTCTTACCCTTATCACCATTTCTCATAGCTAGCACCCACACCCTCATTCTCCACACTAACCAAAATGGCCACCTCCATTCCCATCCATGGGAAATTTTCCCATCATTTCCCACAATAGAAACATGTGAACGCCTCATCCAAAGTATCCACCATAAACTCTTAATTATCAGGTGCTATTACAATTATACCATCCTAGGAATAATTCTCATCCAAGGAGAAACACCCCCCACCATGGAAATATTCACACCCCTCACTGCTCATAGTTTTTCACTAAGGGACCCCCAACCAAAATTCCTAGAGGGAAGGGACCATAGAATAGCCAATCCATGTTTCACACCCTAGCACCACAAATATAAAGGCCACCACAATAATCGACCAAACTTCTAGGATGGATACTTTTGGTGACCCATTTAAAATCATCTCCACCCCTGTTTCACCATAGAGAGATCTATAGTGTAGGGCTCACCATGTTCTTCCAAATGGTCAAAACAAGGGAACTATGACATATCCTATGTCCGGGTGAGATTTTATGAGCCATAAACTCACCCATCCATTCCTCAATGTCTACTAAATCACTTTTACTCATATATAGGCCAATTTTTCATGTCCAGACACATCTCATTAAGATTTAAAAACACTCATTACATCAATATAAATCTTGAATCTCAAATCAAACCCATCAAAAATATAAAAAAGGTGAATTTTCTCTAAAAAATCTATAAAAAAGATGACCTTTATGAAATGAGAGCCAAAAGATGTCACCTGGGTAAATGTGGCATATTAGTTTATAGTTTGGGGTGAATTTTCTCCCATTTATAGAGAATTAATTTAATATGATTCTCTAGTATGTAGGCCTTAAAGAATATGGTTCCATATATCAGAGGCCTTAGAAATTATGACCCCATAGTATGGATTCCTAGGTTAATATGGAACCCTAGTATGGATGTCTAAGTAGATTATTTCCTAAGTATAGATTATTGGGTAAAGTGTCACCAAATTATAGATATTTGTAAAAAATATAATGTACTTGTGTTGAGGATTGGGTGAATATGGTACTATAACATCCCTCACATTTTATAAAAATAGATTACTTCATAATAGATGAATATTAATTATATAACATAACGATCCATGTTAAAATCATATAGATCTAGTACCTTTGAAAACTTGAATATATGAATAACTAGTTCATATATGAACTATATCATCTCCCAATAATTTCTTCATAAACATCACCACTCTTAGGAATATCATAATAAAACCTTAATTCATAACCTGGAGAAAATAATGATAAGAATGGGTAAGCTCAGAATCATTGTAAGGGTAAATAAGGGATAAATTAATATAATGTGAGAAAAATAGTATGATAATAAGATAATAAAATTTTAAAGTCATACCCTACGTATCATATATCATAAACATGAGACATGCCATAAATCATTCAATTTTATAAGACATAAATAATAATGGAATCAAAGAACATGAGCGATGAGATCTTAAAATTGGAAAAAGACATAAATTTGTGTCATAAAAATAATCATAAAAATTTATTTCTTTAGTAGTAAAGGATCATTTCCCAAACTTCCATAGTGGAATGTGTTCACTCCCCAAACCATTATAATAGTCAAGGATCTCCCTTAAGGATATCATAATAGAAAAATTCCCTTAATAAACTTGGTTCACATCTTATTACAGTCCTATTAATCTCATAATATTTCAATATTTACCCAATGAATTTAATAGATATATAGGTCCCACCCATCTGGGGCTGCAACATGACCATCATCCTTGGTTATAACATAACCACCATCCTTGGAAATAACATAACCACCATCACATAAAGAAAAACATACATAGGTGTGAAAAAAATATCATAAAACATTCATCATATCTAAACCCAAGAAAATAAATGGGTTTTATAATAATTTTAGTATATCATAACCCATTGAAAAGATACAGGTTTCATAAACATTTCATCATTTCATTATAGCATATCCCTGAGAAAAGGAATGGATTTTATAAACATCGTATAATCCTAATAATAAAAATAAATAATACATGTAAATAATAAGTATGGTATCATTGGATAATATCCATCATTAATCTTATGTGGTATCAAATGATGTTATATTATATGGAAAATTATTTCGAAAGATCACATGGAACATTTCTTGAGGAAAATAATATTTTCAATTTGAGAATCACCTTTTTAAAATGAAAAGTTCAAAAAAAAATTGTGAAAATAATTTTCTTTGAAAATAATATTTGATTAATTATGAATTAATATTTAAAACATTGAATTTTCATAATCATAGAAAATATTGTTCAGGTTATACATATTTAAACAATGATTCCTTTCACATTTTCTATAAACTATCAAAAAGTACAAAATTCAAAAAATAATAAAAAGTTTAATTTTAAACCATTTTTTAAAAACTAAAACATGGGTAAATAATTATTTAATAAATAATTAAATATTATTAAAACCTTTCCTTTTTTTTTGAAAACATGGGCATGAAAGAAAAATTATTTTCAACCAAAGGTAGAAATGAAGTCACTTTTCCTTAAAAATAATATTAATGACTCTTGACTACATAGAGATAAGAAAATGAATTTAAAACAGTTATTTTCATGAAATAAAGATAGGATTAAAAAATTTATGTGTTTCTTGAGATATATAACATAATGTTATCATCATAATCATAATCATAAATAATCCCAACAAACAATTAGATTGTAACATAAAACTTTTACCACATTGGTAATATTTGAATCATAATATCCATGAAATAAATAATATTATACGGATATGTAAATCCACATATTTTTCATAATTATCATCATAAAATAAATTTATTGAAATGATATAATTCACACAAAATAAATAAGTTGTGAATATAACATGTGTCTCATAGAAATAAACGTGATACAAAAATACTTTACCTTAAGTATCAACCTCACTCGTAAAAATTTAAACCTCCTGCATAATAAATATCATGTTATTATAAATATATTTAAAAATAAAAATTATATAAATATTTCCACATATTATTTACTAATAATATTTTATTTCCCATTTATTAACAATTCTTTGTAAAAACCATGTTTCTCTTAATAATTGCGTTGTTTTTTATGTATGTTTTGAGTTTTTATTTTAAATATATTTAATTTGATCATAGTTTTATAATATCAAAAATGTTAACCATGATATAAATGTCATATATATACATTAAATGTTCATTTTTATTAATCAATAAAGATTATATATAGAAAATTAATAACATCGCTCAGGGAGACGGTGAGTCATACGTACATATGAACGATGTTTCAATTTTCTCGATGGAAGGAAAAAAATAAGGGTAAATAACATATCACATTTAAATATTAAATATTATGTATTATATATATATGTCAAATTTTCATTAAATTTATACTCATTACGTTCCATGTAAAGTTTCGGTGAAAAATGAATCACATCGTTTCGGGAGGTGGCAGTATGTCGTACACACGAGCGACATTATCATAATCTCACGGAATAGAAAGTAAGAAGTTCAATATAATATTATATTTTAAAAATAATAATTATGTTATTAATAATGTATATATAATTTAAATCCATCATTATATCCACCTGTGATAGGCAGTGATGGAAAATGAATTACATCGGTACACGAGGTGGTAGTCCTTTGTATACGTGATCGATTGTTTTGTTTCCCATTTAATATAAGAAAAGTTAGAAAGGTTGTGACATTAAATAATAGCATATTATTATAAGGTAGATAATTATATTATTAAATCATCATAGTTTAATAGGATGTGAATAATTTGGAAGAAAATAAAAAATCACAATGTGTGGTCAAGAATAGAACACTTCTTTACAGAACCCCCATAGGTTAGAATCCAAATCCATATTAGGAGGATTTATAAACAAAATAAAGCATATAATATGTTGGTTGGAAATTAATAAAGATATCATAGTAGGTATTTTCTAAAATAAATTGTTTTTTAATAGTGAAAAAGAGAGAAGAGATGGTTCCATTTTATAAGCAGTTGAGAAGACGCACTAGGATTTTTTGTAATGAAAAAGGTGAAACCATATTTTTAAAATTAAAAAAGACTAAAAAATTGATCATTATAAAAACTTAGATGTGATAAGGTCTAAATGTGGTCAAAAAATAGTATTTGGATAAATTTCTAGGCCGCTTCACCAATTATCTTTCTAATTTAACTCCAGAGTAAAGTCATTTTAACTTTAACCATGGTAATTAATTTTTACTATTTTTATTATTAATTTTGAAAAAAAAAATTGTGATTATTATATATATATTAACTATGCTGATTAAAATTATAGAATCAATTTTTCCAAATTCCATTCACTTAATTGAAAATTTTTAATTCAAAATTAAACCTGCATACACGATAAAAAGCAGGTTTCCTAAAGAGAAAATTTGTATATGTATAAAAAGTTTTAATATCAAAATTCAATATAAATTTTATTCCAATGAAAAATTGGATTAAAAATAAAATAATTTTAATAATTTTAATTTTAAAATATTTTTAAACAATATATAACCTATTAATTATTTAACTTAAATGGTGGTTATTAATAAAAATCATTATTTTTCATTATCCATCAAAACAATATGTAAAAAAAACTCTAAAAAACTTCACCCTAAACTAATTTTTACATGTTTATTCCAAATATGAAGTTAATTTTGGCAAATAAATTTTTTAAAAGTTTAAATTTTTAATTTTATTATTTTTTTACAAAAAATTAATACAAAACATTTTTTGATAAAAATGTATTTTTGAAGCTTATATAGTCATTAATAAAAATTACGTACTTATTTATAAATATATTTTCTTTATCTAAAACATGTATAATTAATTTTATAAATTTATTTATTCTGATAAGTCCTTCTTAATTTAATGTATATATTATAATGGTCAAGTTTAAATAATAATATTCATAGTATATCATGCTTTATTAAAACCAGATGTTACATGTAACACAATCTATCATATAAATTAAATTTATTTAAATATATATATATATACAAATTATGAAATATTAGGGTTATACATTCTACCCCACCTTAAAATTAATTTCACCCTCAAAATTATTTCTCTTTGGTATATAAAAAATAAGATACTTCTATCTCATTGAATCCTTAGTTTCCCACATAGCTTCCTCAAGCTAGAGGTCTCGCTACAAAACTTTGAATAAGTGAATGGTCTTGTTTCATAGAAATTTCTTGATATGATCCAAAATATCCACCAGATTTATTTCATAAGAAGGATATTTCTTCATAAGTATGACCTCGGAGTTTATTACAAGTGATGGATCATGTATGTACTTCCTAAGGAGTGATACATAGAATACATCATGAACCAATGAGAGATTCGGTGTAAGAGCCATTTGAAAAGCTATTGTCCTGATACAATCAATAATTTTGAAGGGAGAAATATTACTAGGGATTAGTTTCACCTTATTTCCAAATATCATAACCTTATTCTATGAATAAATTAATAGAAACACCTTCTCACCAACTTTAAATTCTAGATCACATCGACGATTAACAGTATAACATTTCTATCGAATTTTTTTCTCCCTTTGGTGTTGTTGGATGGATCTAACCTTATATGTATTTTCTCCCACTATCTCTATTTCCAAAATCTTTCTTTCTCTAACATAGTCTCATTATATTGGATTTCTACACTTATTTATATAGAGGGATTCATAAATATTCATCTGAATTCTCGAGTGAAATCTATTTTCGTAAGAAAACAAAAATAAAGGATGTTTTTACCCAAAACACATTTTAAATCTGTAGAAAAAGATAATAAAATATCTATAAGGGTTTGGATGGTTCTCTTATATTGACCATATGTTTTAGGATGATACTAAGTTTTGAAGCTAAACATCATACCAAGCACTTTCTGAATAATTCACTAAAAAATCAAGGTAAACCTCATATCTTGATCAGATAAAAATGAATGTGGTACTCTATGAAAAGTTACCACTTACTTAATGTATATTCTATAAATTTAACCTAGAGATAAATCTTCTCTAATAGTGAAAAAGTATTATTACTTTATAAGGTTATCATCAACAAATCTTATTGCATTATTCCCTTTATTAGTTTTGTGGAGTCCAATGACAAAATTCGCAGTCCTGTTTTCCCATTTTTGTTTCGGTATAGGTAACAGTGGTAACATCCCCTTATAATTTTTTTCTCTCATAATTAACATGATGAAATACTAATAACTAAGATAAAGTCTCTACAGTATCTCTCTTCATTCCATCCCACAAGAAATTCTCTTTCAGATCTCTATGTGTCTTTTTACTTCCAGTATGAAAAGACAATGAATAACTATAAGCTTTCTCTAAATGAAATTTATTCAAATATGGTATGAATGGAACACATGAATGGTTATTAAAACTTATCATTACATCATGATCAATGTTAACATTTCTCACCTTATTTTTTAGCTCCATATAATCCCACTACACCTCTTTAATATTCTCATGGATAGATGGTTAAACACTTATTTGAGAAAGATAAAAAATTTACCCTTCCATCAGGATTTTAAGATCCATCCTTCGAAAATACATAAATATTGGATATTTTTTGATCCACATCATAGATAATATAGAAAAATCCTTTAAACTCAGATCATCATCCACCTTGTTCTCTTTCTTTAGGTGGTAATGTATTAACCTGTCACAATCATTAATCATCTCTAACCATCTTCTCTAGAACATATTCAACACCTTCTATGTGAATATATACTCTATAATTTTATGATAAGTATATATATAATATTATTCTTGATAAATATAATTCCTCCATATATTTGATGAAAAAATTATCACAGCTAACTCTAAATACATAGTTGGAAAATTTTACTCATGAATCTTCATTTTTTGTGATTTATAAGATATAACAATGTCATTGTGCATCAAAAAAAACCCAATCCCTTATTGGATGAATCCCTATATATTATAAACTATTCTCAATTGTAAGATAATATAACCATAGGTGTGTTGTCTAATATTCTATTCATTTCATCAAAATTCTACTCATATTCATCTGTCAAAATGAAAATTTCTCCCTTCCAATTTAACTTTGTGATTGGAATAGACAGTAGAAAGAAATCCTCAAAAAAACTATTGAAAACATAAATCTAAACAAGGAAAAATAAAAATATTGGTCATAGTGGTTATTCTAGGATAATTTCTAGTAGCCTCCATATTTAATAGATCCACTAATGCACCCTATCTTGAGATTATATGACTAAAAATGAAATTTATTATTCCAAAAATTTACACTTTAAAAAATTTCATACAGTTTCTCATTTCTTTGAGACTTTAGTACAATTTTCAAGTGATCTCATTACTATTAATTTATATTTTAATAAATGATAATATCATATATAAATAATACCACAAAATAATCAAATAAATGTATAAATAGTCTATTTATTAAATCTATAAAGTTAGTAGGATCATTCTATAGGGACTCTTTGAAATATGTGTAGACCTATGTAGGGTTTCAATTAAAAACTTAGATTCATGATTGAGTGGAATACAAGGAAAATATTATAGAAAAACATCAAAAAAATCTCATACAATAGGTATGTTGTAGACGTTAAGTTTCTTGGTAAACATATCAGATAAATTCCTATTTTGAATGGTAATCAAGACACATATAATTTATGTGTTCCCAATCATATATTCATATCTATCATTCTACTAATAGATGATCATAGGTTAGTTAGGAGTATTAAACATCACTTCCATTGATCATAAATGGATGGGGTATTTATGTAAATAAATTCAATACATGGTTAACATAACATCAAATTCAACTACATGAGAAGTAATGAGGTTTTAAAGAATCACATTCCCACAAAATTCAATCGGAGATGAATGATATACATGATATGTGATCATTCTGTCATTGGGGGTTTCACTTAAAATTCAACATATAATCATTGAGGTGGTATTCTAAGACCACTTGAAAATTCTTCAGATATAAAATAGTGAGTACATCTAGAATCATATATGACATTATAAATTCAAGAGTGGATGGTAAGTGTACCTTTCACCACATCGTTATCGCATCCCTCATCACAAATAGTGATCACATGAGATTTCCCTTTGTCTCTTATCTTGAGAGGTGGATAGCATTAATCATCATCATTTACCATTAAATTTTTTCATTGGTTATCATAATTATCATAAGACTTTTATTTAAAATGTTGTATAATCAATGGGGAATTCTATATATCTTTCTCTCTGTGAGAATCCTAATCAAAAAAAATTCCCATCACTTCAGTAATCAATTTCCCGATGACTTGATTTACATACTTAAAACATTTTCCAACCCCATTAAGATAACTTCCTTCCTGTTTTCATCTATTAATTATTCATAAAGGAAACATCGTCATCTTTTCTCAATGGTTTTTAGATTTTCCTATGAATTTTATCTTTATTTTATTATCAAAACCATGCAATTGATAGGAAAAACTAATCTCTATTTTTATATTTATAAAAAATGAATTATTTCTTCATAGATATTGGATTCCCTTGGGGCCAACACCCTTTATATACTTGGTTTTAATCCACTAAATATTCTATCAACCATAATTTCATGTTAGATTATAATACCACAAGGGTATCTCACAAGTCTTTTAAAATTATCCTCATAGGTAACAATTGATTTATCATCCTTATTATTTAATACAAGTAAGTTAATATCTATTTTCATATGAATAATACGAGGAAATTATTTATTGAAAAATAAGTTCTTAAACACATCCCATTACATGAATTAAGTTTCATTTTTTTTACTTATATTTGATAATATTCCATCATTGATCTTCTTCACCTTCCAAATAATAAATATACAAATTTACTTTTTCATTCTCCAAACACTGGAGAACAAAAAATATCTTTTCCATGGTATTGATTCACTTATCAAAAATAAGTGTATCATTGGAACCACTAAAAGAAGGTGGATGATTTCTTATAAAGGACCCAATAGAACATTATTCCCTCCTTTTATCATTTAAAATTTCAACATGGTTCATGGACAGAGAAATTTATATGATCATAGCAACATGATTTTACATCCCAACTCTCATAACATTTGGTTTCTTATGAGGAAAATCATTTCATTAATTTTTTCATTTATTATTAACATGGTTCCATTGTGTTCTACCTATTGATTAAAATGAAAAATCAAATTGTAAACATTAATAATCATAAAAGGAATCATATAATCATGAAAAATCACTTATATGATCTCAAAATCATGAAAAAATCTATTCAATCTAGGAAACAATAGGATTAACCTAGGTCATTCATGTTCATTATTCAAATACATTATGATGGTTCTTAAAGATTTTTTGAATTCCCAAAAATTATCCCTCATGATTGTTAAACCATGTGTACAATAAGGTATATTTCCATACACTAATTGATGGTAAAGGCCAAATCAATACACACTTTTGGAGTTATTAAATCTAGGTAAAACTATGTCAGAGCTATATCCACTTGTATTATCTATATTGGGATGTAATTGTTTATATACCACTCACTCAATCCTTCATCCAAATTCTAGGATATTTTTTTATACATATAATTATCCTTATGGTTCTCAATAAATTTTTACCCTCCTAGTTTCTAAATGTTTATCTAAACCCTGATATGACACCAACTAAAATGACCTACAATTTTTGTACATATATATTACATCTTCATAGAAGAATATTCATTACAACAAAAAAATTATATGTTCCAGAATTGTATAGGTCCAATTCCTTTGGAAACTTAGATACATAAATAACTTATTCACATTTGAACTACATCATCACCCACTAAGTTATTAATAATAAAACCTTACTTATACATATTATATGTAATACCTTTATTCATAACCTAGGGAAAAGAAACATAAGAAAGGGTGGGCTTAGAAGCTCTATGAGGTTAAACTAGGGAGATATCAATATAATGTGAGAATTAGGGTATGAGAACAAGATTCTAACATTGCAAAAACATAACCAACATACCATATATCATAAATGTGAGTCATAGTATAAATCATGGTAGTTCATAAGATATTAATAATAATGGAATCAATGAACATGAGCTACAATATCATAAAATTGGTATAATACATAGATTTCTGGCATACACATATGCATAGAAAATCATTTCCTTAATATTAAAGGCTTATGTCCAAAATTATCCTAGTGGAATGGGTTTACTCCCAAAACCCTCATAGTAATTGAGGTTCACTCACAATACTATAATGGTGGAAAAAGTTCCAAACTGATCTAGTTTTACTCCCAATTCAATTCCTATTTATCTCATGTGATATTATTCATTACCTAAATTATTATAAGTAGATATAGGTTCCACCTATCCTTGGTTTTTACATTACCACTATCCTTGTTTATATCATAACCATAATCCTTAGTTATAAAGTAACCACTATAACATAATGAAAACCAAACATAGTTATTCCATAATATCATAAAATTTTTATATTATCAAAGATAATGAAAATAAATGGGTTACATAGTCATTTCACCTTAGTATAACTCGTTGAAAATAAATGGGATTCAGAAACATTTCCTAAATTCATCATAACATAACGTTCAAAAAAAGGAATAAGTTTCATAAACATATTATCATAAAAAACATAAACAGAAACCATAAAATAAAATAATAAGGGTGGTATCATGGGATTATATCCCTTTTTAATTTTATTTAACATCAAATGATGTAATCATAGATAGAAAATTAATTTTAAATATCACGTGGAATATTTGAAAAAAAAATAACCCTTTCGCTTTTAAAATCACATTTTTAAAACTAAAATTTCTCAAAACACTATGAAAATAATTTTATTTGAAAATAATATTTTTAAAAAAATTAAAGTAATCTTTAAAACACTAAGTGGTCATGATGTAATAAAATACCATTCATGTCATTCATATTAAAAAATATTCCTTGCACATTTTTAGTAAAAAGTAAAAATGAACCTTATTTGTAAAATAGAAAGAATATTCCTTTTAAAAAAATAAAAATCCAAATGGGAGTAAAAATTTTATCATTCATTAATTCTATATAATTAAAATATTTCTTTAAAACATTTTTCATAAACATTGACATGGAATAAAAGGTATTTTCAACTGAGGAGATAAATAAATTTGGTTTTCCTTAAATGCATTCTTTCAAACTATTGAGTACATAGAGAGAGTAAAATGAATAGAAAACATATATTTCCATGAATTAAAAAAATTAGAGTAAAATTCATGATTTTCTTTATATATAGGTCAAAATATTTCAACATTGGAAGAATAATCATAAGCTATCTTGATAAAAAATGGTACTGTAACATAAAATCTTTACCACATTGGTAATGTTTGGACCATAAGCCACATGAAATAAAGAAAATTATTTGGATATGTAAATACAAATAATTTTCATAAGAACCATCATAAAATTAACTCATGGGAATAATATACATCACAAAAAATAAGCAAGTGTTGAATATGGCATGTGCCCCATGGAAATAAAAGTAAGACGAAAATCCCTTACCTTAGGTCTCAACATCCTTCATACACATTTTAACCTAATATATAATAAATATATAATTATTATACATATAATCTAGAACAATAATTTTATATATCGTATAATGTATTATTTACTTATGACCATTTATTACCTATTTATTAAGAATTCCTTATTAAAGTTATGTTTCGGGTAATAACTTTTTTGTTTTTCCTATACGTTTTGATTTTGTATTTTCAATAAATTTATTTTGATTGTGGTTATATAATCTACATAAATTTAAACATGATATATTTATCATATATATTCAATTAATATTTATTTATTGTAATCCATAAAATATAGAGAAAAAAATGAATTATAGCATTCACGGAGAGGGTAGGTTGTACGTGTGGTGTTTCCATTTTCACGATGCAAGGAATGAAAAAAAGGTAAATAATATATAACCTTCATAGAGTCGTTATTATTTTATATATATATAAAAATTTATTTAAATTTATCTTTATTACCTTCCATGTAAAGTGTAAGGGAAAAAAATTACATCGCTTCGCGAGGCGATAGTTCGCCATACACAGGAGCGACGTTATCGTATTCCCAGGGGATGGAATTTAATAAGTTAAATATGATATTATAATTAAATAATTATAATTATTTTATTAATATCATACTTATAATTTAAAATTAATCATTATATCCACCTGTGATAAGAGGTGATGGAAAAAAATTGCATTGGTTTGTGAGGCGGTAGTCGGCAATAGACATGATTGACGATTTTGTTTTCCATTTGGAGGAAAATGATAAAGATGAAGGTTATTATTTAAACACGATAACCTATAATTATATGATAGATAATAATGTTACTATATAATAATATTTGAAGAGAATTTGTAGGCGGAATAATAAATAATATAAAAACACTCAGTTAATAACATTACCGCTTCTTCGGACAACCTCTATAAGTTAGCACCAAAAGACTTTCAATGAGTGTTTTATAATAAAAATAAGGTCTATAGGATATGTTTATGGAATTATTAAAGATATTTTTTCAGTTATATTTGGAACCAAAGTGTTTTTGGAAGTTTGAATAGGATAGTAGATGGGGTTCCATTTTATAAGTGGGGGAGAGGACACACTTTGAATTTTTAAAAATAAAAAAGTGTAACCATATTTTAAACATACCAAAAGGATGAAAAATGGATCATTATAAAAACATAGTGGTTATAAGTTATAAATATTTCCATAAAATTGAATTTATATAGGTTTTCAGGTCATTTTACACCCTATCATTTTTGTTTAACCCCCCCCCCAATAAACTCATTTTAACCTTAAGCACAATGTTTAATTTTTAATCTTTTTACTATTAATTTTGAACAAAAATTGACTTTTCAATACTATATAATACTAATTATTCTGATTAAAAATATTTAATATATTTTTATAAATTCCATTCTAATAAGTTTAAAATTTTAAATTAAAATTAAACTTGCATAAATGATGTAAAAGTAGTTTTTCAAATAGAAAATTTTCATAAGTATAGAAATTTTTAATATCAAACATCAAAAATAATTTTATTCAAATGACCTAAATTGTATTAATAATAACATAATTAAACTAATTTTACTTTTAAAACATTTTCAACCAACATGAATCTTTTTAAATTCTTTATACTTAAATTCAATTTTTAATTAAAAATCAAAATATTTTACTATTCACCTTGAAATTAATATTTTCAGAAAATTTTAAAAAACCACCCTAAGATTATTTTGACTATTTGATTCCAAAAATAAAGTTAATTTATTAAAATAAATTTTCTAAAATTTTCAAAAAAAATATTTTTATTATTTGTCACAAAAATCAATACAAATAATTTTTTAAGAAAAAATTATTTTCAAAACATATACTAAATTTAATAAAAATTATATACTTATTATAAATATGTTTTCTCTCTATAAAATCTTTATAATTAATTTTTATAAATTTTTAATTCCTATTCATACCACCAAATTTAATGTTTAGTTTATAATTATCAATTTTCAATAATAGTGTTAATAGTATATCGTGACTTGTTAAAACTTTTTCTTGTGTGTAACACAATATATTATGGAAATATTATTTATTTGGAAAAATATATTAAATAAAATATAAATGTGTTACAGGAACCCTATTATGGAGGTATAAATGAGAATGTAACCCTCTTGGTATGATCTTGGTGTGGCTCCAATGGGTTGGTCTTAGCTTTCCCAACTTAATTATTAAAAGGGTTACTAAATTGAATGTAATGATCACTCAGGAACACCTCTTAAGGAAGTAACATTTCCTTGGTCTTATGATAAACTTAGATAAATTGGTATTTTAATGATTATAATCATTTAAATATATAAACAATATTCTCTTATATCCTCATTCCCATTAGATTATAGCTTAAACTCAACTAAGAGGTAACTTGGAGGAATTTAGCATAGATTTACAACACTCAATTGCTATTGGGGATTATCCTTTCCCCTCAACTCACACTCTTTCACACTTTGTGATAAAATTGGGGTTCTTAGAGTCCTTAATCTTTGGGAACCTCTCTAATAACCCAACACCTTGGAGAAGGGTGTGTTGTATGGGTGTGATAAAATATGGTCATAAAAGTCCTTTTGGTTCTAAGGAAGAGAGGTTGCATATAACAAATCATGAATAGGGTATTTAGTGACTTAAAAATATAGGTGTGAGGTGAGGTCAGTTCTTAGGGTTCCTTCCCGCTTTTAAAATTATCTATTATTCTCAAATAATTTGTGGAATCCTTATTTTTTCCAAAATTTAGGAGCACACAATAGACCTTAAACCCACCCCCCATTCTAAATTACATCCGTTTATCATCAATAGGATCAAATTGTAAGGTAAACTTGAGTTGGATATAAATTGGGCTAATTATTCATGCTCAATTGAAAGGTGTGGTCACCATAAAAGAAGCCACATAATCTATCAGTCATTCACTTTGTTTAACATGTGTGTTTTCTATCATGTGTGGTGTGTCTAGTGTGGGATTTCAACATCACCTATAAGTATAATGATTACACCTTCATCTATTCACACTTATAAATTGAGTAAATTTAGTATATAAATCTCTTTCTTTCCATTAAACTCATGCATCATGCTCTTGGTATGTCCTGAGCACTACTTCCCTCTTAGTTATATGTGAAAATGATAGAACATGGGAGTAAGACACAAATGATGAGGCAAGTTTTTTTGGTGCATGTCTCTTATCTAATTCAGCAAGATGTGGATGTTTGGGTGAAATTTCTTAGATTTTCACATCATGGTTCAAGTATCTATGCAATACAATGTGACCATGAGGGATAATGTAAAAATTCTTATTTATTTAAATATACTACTTCTTACTCATTCATTCCATTATTCTCATTCTCCTATCCTCATGTATATTTCTATAATATATCCTTAATTAAAACTATGTTAATCTTACTAAATTATCTTCTAGTAAATGGTAGTATCATCAAACATTATTCTTTCTGAGGTAGTGACTGATTGCATTAAATAAACGGTGTATGAAATTGATATCAATTCAAAAAGTCTCATAACACTACTTCAACAAGCATGTCTAAGTCTCATTGGATAATCTCTTCTAACCAATCCATAATCAAATATACTTCCTCCATATTGGTTTGGAATCCTAACTGAAATACCAATTCTATAATAAAATATTGACTTTCCATTTATAATAATCCCATAATTGTGTGGTATCACTTAGGAAAAATTCTCCCTCATTGGGAAAATCATATATGAGGTAGTGATAAGGAGTAATACATCCTAGAACAATAACTATAAATAATGATCAATGTGACTCATGTATACTCAATCATGAAGAGATTCTCATAACAAAGTCAGTGGAGGGGATCTATCCTATATCGGGACCTCTAAACTAGGGTAAATTTCTCTAAAGAAATATTTTAGACCTTATGGGTGAATCAAAGTTCCACCAAGTCCAAGTACCATTTAATAGGTTTCAATCTTTGTGAGGCTATCTAGACTTCACAATTCTCCATATACCACCATCATAATCTCATCAAAATGATATTTAGTCAGTAGTTCCCCAAAACCAACACCTATCACCTACTGCATCGTTAAGTGGGATAATACTCTGGGATATTTATGAGATCATTAGAATCTCTATTCATAATGACATGTATGATGACTTCCTCCCTTCTCACTGTGATAAGGATAATTATTAGTAGACTCCTACCATTGAAGGGGATCTATTGTGTTGTAAGAATATAAGGTGAAGAAAGAAGTTCATTCATCCCCCAATATCCCCTAATATATCCAGTTCAATATATTCTCATTTCCCCACTGACTAAAACCTAAGGTAGATAGACTGAGTTATTGATCAACCCAACATTCAAATGGGAATTAGGACACTTACTGTTCCATCCCAGCTGATGTTCAACACAAAATGTGTGGTAATTATATTAGGCTATAGTTAAGCCTATGTATCATACTATAGGGCCTTCTAGAAATGTTTCTCAGTGGATTTCTATTGTCATCCTGAGATTATTTCCCCAGTGTGAGGAATTCCATATTCATGATGGATTCACATCAAGTGGTAGAGTTTTATATCAACCATTTCATAGTAACCTTAAGAAAAATATACCATGTTTTGGGCCTAGTTTAATAGAGTGAGACTTCCCATTAGACCTATAGTTTAATTCAGTTCTTTCATGGATGGATTGTAACACATCTTGATGGGAAAATTCTGATGAATATGGTTTTGGATCCTTATTTCACCTATAGTCCCACACTAATATATATTGAGAGTGTACAACCAATAAAAATATATTCCCAAATATAGGACTATCTCATAGGGATCCACCTATAATTCGTGTTCACTTCTTATGGGGCTCTTTTTGAGATACTATGGTCCAACATCATTGATTTATCAGATAAAAATTAATACAAAATAACATTGTAGGATGGATTGATCATAGTGAGAGTTGATGAGGACTCTATTTGTGAGCCTTATTTTTTATATAGAGTCATATATCAGTTTCAATGAATACTAATGTTGATACTTCCTCCTTATCAAAAATTAGGTGATGAGAATCCCACTATTGTTCAATGAAAATTATTGTTAATGTGAATGTTCATGTACATTTATACTATAACCAACCCACCACTAGAAAAAAAATGACCCTAGATTTTCTTACAAAAATAAAACAACATTTTAAATGAATATACAATACATTTCATAAACATACACCTGAGGACCATAATAGATTAGTGACTTTGAATACTAGAAACAAGATCTTCTTATTTTGATAAATATCATCAATATCTCCTAAAAATATATTCTCGCATAGTACTCCTCTTAGGTATACCCTATATAAACCATTCTTCATAACCTGGGGAAGTAAACATAAGAAAGGTAAATCTAAAATTCTTAGTAAATATAAACATAGAATATATCAATCTATGATTATATAAAAGTATAATATATGTATAAAGGTATTAGATTATGAACATAACTTACATAGTTGATACCCAAACTATAATATATCATAACCATGAGTTATGGTATTAACTTTAACATTTTAGAAGACATGGGCCATAATAGTGAGAAATCATTATAAATCAATCATGAAGCATAAGATTATATCATAAAGGTTTGTAACCATCATAAATATAGAAAAACATTTCATATATCAAGGTTAAAAATAAAAATCCCATAAATATAGTGGATCAAGACTCATCAATTTTTCTCAATGTGGGTCAGGATGCACCAATTTTCCATTGTGGATCATGACTCACTATTTCCCATAGTAGATCAATCCATTCAACTTGTTTCTCATTTTTGTCTCATGACATATAAAGCTTTACCCAAGTAATTGGAGTAAGATATTGGTCTCACCCATATCATGATGAAAACTATACTTATTCATTCCATAATATTATAAAATATTCATTATATCATCACATCATAACCCCTATAGAGAAAATGGGTTTCATAAACATTTCATTAATTAACCATCGTATAACCCATGAAAAAATAAATGGGTTTCATAAACATTTCATAAAAAAACATTAAACATACATAGAGAGAATAAGGATGGTATCTTTTAATCTTATCCCCATTAAATTATAAGTAACATATAAGGTTGTAATCATGGATTGAAATTATTTAGAAATATTCTTTGACCATTTCTTGAAGAAAATCGTATTTCCACTTTTAGAAAACCTTTTTAATACATAACATTTTTAAAAAATCATTTCCTATGAAAATAACCTTGGAAAATTAAAAAGGAATATTCAAAGAAAAAAATGTCCATGATGATAGAAAAAAATTTCATCTCATACAGTAAAAAATATATTCCCTTCATATTTTTGGTAAAATCCTAAAAGACCTTGTTTTTTAAAATAAAATGAATATTAATTTTAAATTATTTTTTAAATAAATAAAAAAGTGTAAAATTTACTTCAAAATAATATAGTAACATTAAAACATTTTATAAAATATTTCAAGAAAACATAGATATGGAAAAAAGGGTTTATTACTGAATAAAAAATAAAGAGGATTTTTTCTAAAAACAATATCTTGAAATAATGTGTACATAAAGAGAGGAAAATGAAGTAAAAAAGGTATGGTTATAAAATAACTAGAGGATAATAAAATTCATTAGTTTCTTAAGAGATGGATCATATGATTTCATCAATAGAAGCATAAACATAAAAAATCCAGAACAATGATGATATTGTATCATAAATCCCTTACCACTTTTAGTAACTTTGAATCATAATCCCTATGAAAGAATAACATTGAATGAAGAATAAAATTTAATAAGAATAAATAAATTTATGATATTACATGTAAAATGGTCTGTATATACACATCATAAAAGAATATAGAACCATAAAACAACATATACCTCAGAGAAGGAAAATTGAGACAAAAATTCATTAACGCTTTGGTAACTTGTGAACTATAAACCCCATGAAAGAGAGATATTAAAATTCATATATGAATCAAAATATTTTATAGAAGAAGAATAATAAAATAAATTTATGTGAATTATATATTTAATATCCTATCTTTTTTTAGGTACGTATCTCTTTAATTTTTTTGTTAACCTTCTTTAGGTTGAGTTTTGCCTCATTTTTGAAACCTTGGTGGTCATGTTTCATTGTATATGTATTTTTTAAATAAGCATATACTTGAGTTATTAGGAAACTTTATAAAACCATAGATCACCCATATAATTAGAGGTTTAGGGTTTTTTGGATTAATTTATAAATGGTTCAAGTGTTAACAAGGGTTATTGGTAAATTGATAAGCCTTTATGGGGGTCTGAATTTTTGTAAGTAAAATGGGTATAAAACTATATATATAACATATTTATGCTATATAAAAGAGTTACATATTTTTAAAAATACACCATACTCATGTTATGAACTAATACATGAGGTGAAATGAATACACATTCAAAAGACATTACATATAGTGGAAAGTTTAATAAAATTAAATATTTATCCAAGGCGATGGGTTTTTCATCATATTCATCTAAAAATAAATGCATGATGTGTAGCTGAATTAAATGCTATTTAATTTCTTGAGAAGTGGTTTTAAGTGTGTTGTGCATTTGATATTTACGAATTCTTGCATGTGGCTTCCTCTTCTCGGTCCTAGGGAAACTTCCATGTGATTTTGGAGCATTACTCTTGATTCCGGACATCCAGATCATACATTTGATCACTGGTATGGTTTTTTAGTTAGGTTTTCCCTTCTCTACCTTTGATATCTATCCATTTTGGTGAAATACCATTATTTTGGTATTTATTGGTTTTGATCTTGATCGGTTCTAATATAGGATTCTTCTTGAAATTATCTACACATTCTTCCACATTTTCATTTATTCTTGGAAGTGTTGTAGGATCTTTATTTAAATGTAGTGGGTCTAAAACTTAACCCTATGGTTTGATAATTTTCAAGTATGTAAAATATGTAAATTAATCCTATATAGTATGCACCTGAATTTACTAAATGATGAATTGGATTATTCCTTATATCCCCTTTCGATCCATTTGGTTATTGACTTGGCTTGTGGCTACATTTCAGGTTAGGGAACCATTGATTATAAATAAAGATTTTAATGTTTAAACTATGATTTGAATGATATGGTATTTGGTTATTTTCTTGATATAGATTCTCCTTTTCTTGGCCATATTATTAAATCAAATTTTATGTTATTAGTTTAGGTAAAAATGATAAATGAAATGAAAAATTGAAAAATGAATGGTAATTTTAATAATTAACCAATGAGCCTTATGATGTGATATTGTGATATACTTGTTTCTATGACATGTGTTGTGATTTTCTATTTTATAATGGTTATATATGAAATTGGTCAAATTTACAAGTTATAATTCTTATATAGGGTGTTATCTCATTTTACATACTAAAATGATTATATATCAGGTTATACCTTGATACCGGATGAAATGCTTATATAGCAGGCTATGCCCAGTGACAAATGCTGGAATTCTTAAATACTAGACTTGGTACTGAGACATGGTAAATTGATTATATACTAGTATTAGACCTTATAAATGATATAATGATTATATATCAGTCTAGACCAAGAATAAATGTTGAAATTATTATATAGAGGGTATTGATGTAGAATTGTGTGATTTATGACTTGGTTATAAGCTAGTGGTGGTGGGGTTATGAGATATGATCAGAGACATTATTTCATAATGACAGTGTAGGTTATGTTTTACCATGGTTATATGGTTGTGGTTTTCATTGTTGTGGGACATTCTTAGAGACATTCCGGCATGGTTTCGATGCAGGTTGATGTTTTATTAGTTTAATTAGTTAATTAATTAATAAACTTGATTATTTAATTATTGTGTGAACTTGATATCAGACTTGTTATATCTAGACAAGGTGGAGTTGACCTACTAGGTTATACTCACACCCTATTTGATCCACCATTTGGTACTTGATCAAATTATATGGATTTAGTCTTGGACAAGGTAAAAGGACCTTTCTCTTGATTGTTTTCTTGCTAGATGGGATAGAGTTTGGAGATGAGACTGATTAGGGGTACAAAACTAGGGTATTTTATTTTTATATTATTTTATTTTATATTACTTCTAGTGTGACCTAAAATTTACATTCAAGCATGAAATTACATTACACCTTTATTATTTTATTAGATTATTCGGTTGGATTTATTGTTGGTTTTCCACTGTTTTGTATTATTTCCATTAGTTTTGAACAATGATATTTATTAATTTATTGATAGTACTTATTTATGTTGTGTTATAACACTTTAACTAGGCGGTATAGTATCCCTACTATACTCATCACATAATCACTAATAGTTGGAAACCTATGGAGTATGGGGAGGTGCACTTGAGGTCTTGTAACCAAACTGTTTCATCCACGTGAGAGAGTGTCAGATCATGGGGAATTACAAAGTGGTATAAAATCACAAAAAAATTCTTGAATATTTATTTACTATTTGGTAAAGGTAGAAAGGGGACTCATTTGTGTTAAGATTTTTTAATGATCTTGTGCATGGGAGTAACTTTCCCATGTACTAGGAAAAATGTGAGCACCCATAGATGGATTTTTGTTTATGTTTTTCACTTGTTGATGTTGATTTTTTATCACCTTGGTTAAACCACAAGTTGTGTGATGTTATCATGTTATGATATTATTCATTCTTTAGCTTATAATTGTGGCCCGATATGTCACTATATGTGTATTAATGCATCATGATATGCACATAGAGATATATATTGACATGTATTGTTCAGAACAGGGACATATTTATTGCAAATGATATATACTTTCCTGTTAGAACATTGGTATATAATTCTTGTTATATATGTTAAATGAAATGAAATAAATAAATTGTTATTTCATGCTAAAACAATTTTAATCCATGTTTTGATAGACTAGGAGAAGTGTCTCTCTATTGTTGTTTCCTATTAAGGTTAACATTATTGATATCCAATGTTCTAAGGAGTGTGTTTTTATTCTAAATAAAATTCCTCCTCCTCAATTTCAAGTTGAACATCAGTATAGTGGAAATTAGCATGCTAATAATATAGCTGAATTGGATATTCCTATACTTCATGAATATCATAGGTATGTTTATATTTACAATGTTTCTTGAGGGTCATGAGATCCATGAAAAGTGATACTATTCATATCATGCCTTCGATGTCTGAGATGATGAGAGAGTTCCAAATACAACATATTCCTACGTTCATGGGTGAGGGATTACCCTATGTATCCAAGTTATGGATCGATTTAGTCCAGAATATATTTATGCATCTTGACAAATTCATTGATAAGAAGGTCAATCTTGTGGCATAAATGCTTTGTGGACTAGCCAAGCATTGGTGGGAAATTCTAAAGTAGGTAGGGAAGAAAGTGAATTTATCTTGGAAGGACTTTGAGATAAATTTCCTAATCCATTTATATCCGGAGACATTGAGAGGTGAGAAGGATCTTGAGTTCATGCACCTGACATAGGAGGACATGTAAGTGTTGGACTACACTGTACATTTCGCCAACCTGAAGTGATATGCTCCATCTTTAGCAGATGATGAGATCTCTAAGTTGATATGATTTTCGAATGGTCTTTGCTATGAGATCAAGTCGAAGGTGAACATGTTCTATATGAGAAATTTTTTAGATTTGATAAATCAGGCACTCATCATGATAGAAAATCTGAGAGAGGCCTTGTGCATCAGCCAGGCTATTTTAGTAGGGAAAATTTTGAACGATTTTTCTAGTAAAAATAAGTTTTAGTATGATATTTTTTACTAAGAAAACAATGATCAAAGCAATAGAGGAAGTGGGAATCCATTGCATGACTGTGTTCATTTGTAGTGCTATTAGTGAGGAAAAATGGGATACAAAGAGCATCAATGTCGGTAACCCACTTTGGAGTGTCATTCTTATGGAATATTGGGACACCTAGAGAAGTTTTTTAGTGGAATTAAGTATTAAAGAGGTGGTATATGAACAATATAGGTACTAGATTCTAGGAAGGACTCAGCTACTCATCAGTAGATAAGTAGCAAGAAGTCTAAAGGATGTTCTAGTTGAGAAAGGGGACATGGAACCCCCATGTAGGAATGTAATTACTAGGAAGATGTTATATCTCAGGGGAGTTATGATAGAGCCCAAGGAAGATGTTCTAGTCTGCTACAAGTTATGTAGACTGCTCTGGATATAGTTGATGTAGAGCCTTCTATGGTCATAGGTACGATTCTTGTATCATCATTCTCTGCTTTTTGTTTTTATACATAATAAACTCATTACATTCTATTTTTCACTTTTTTTAAATGGTTTGGGTTTGGATATGGAAATCATTGATGGTGTTTTTACCATAAAAACACTATTTAGAGTTCGTTCAAAGAATATAAAATGATGAAATCATGTTATCTATATATTGGTGGTTACAATTTATTTTGGGAATTGTTCATGCTGTAAGTGAAAAGTTTCGATTTGATTCTTGGTATGGATTGTTTAGTTACGTACCATGATCATATCAACTATTATCAGAGGATAATTACCTTTCAACATTTAGAAGGAGGTATAAATTCCCACTAGGGTGAGGAGGGTCTTCAGGATATTTGTGCAGGACCAATTCATTGTAGATTAAATTGTCTCATAGCTAAGATAGCCAATATTTCTCTATATAATTGTGAAATGAAATTGTATTATTTTATTATAGTGGAAAACCATTTTCAGGATGTATTTATGGATGAGTACCATGGATTACTTCCCTTTCAATAGGTCGATTTTATGATCTAGTTGGTGTCGGGAGAACATCCAGTTTCTGGCCCACCTTATAAAATAGAACCAACATAGATTTTTAGGAGTTCAAAGTTTTTATAAAAGATCCAGAAAAAAATGTTTTGTAGGTCCTAGTAAATCACCTTGGGGTTCTACAATTCTCTTCTCCAAGAAGGCTGATGGGATTTTGAACTTATGTTTGGATTATCATATATTGAACCAGATGACATACAAGAACTGGTATCCCATCATATGCATCGATGATCTCTTTGATCACCTGATAGGTGTTAAGATCTTCTCAAATATAAATTTGAGATTTAGATACCATCATTTGAGTTTGATACCATCGAACATACCTCAGACTACTTTTAGAAGCAGGTATAGCTTGTACGAGTTTGTAGTGATGTTGTTTGGGTTGACAAATGCATAGGTGGTATTCATGGTCTTGATACATAGGTTATTTCATCCTTTTATTGATCAGTTTTTTGTGGTTTTCATTGATGATATTTTAGTATTCTCCAAAATATAATATGACCATTCCCAACACCTTGAAATTTCCTTGAGTACAATAAGATAGAATCATCTTTATGCCAATCTATCCAAATTTATTTTCTAATTTGATAAATTTCCACTTATTGGGCCATGTAATCTTATAGGAATGGGTGTTAGTGAACCCATAAAAGGTTTAATTTGGGGTATCCTAGGAGATTCCCAAGTATTTCTTCAAAATTTAGATAATTCTGGGATTTGTGGGTTATTATTGGTGCTTTATCGAAGACTCCTCCTATTTG
This sequence comes from Viscum album, assembly GCA_963277665.1. Taxonomy (NCBI): domain Eukaryota; kingdom Viridiplantae; phylum Streptophyta; class Magnoliopsida; order Santalales; family Viscaceae; genus Viscum; species Viscum album. The sequence continues at coordinate 1,111,293,816 of OY728123.1, forward strand.
GATACACCGGCGTTGAAGCTAACCAAGTAAGGGGTGAAGTTTGTTTAGTATAATTCTTGTTAGATAGATTTTAATGTGATGAAAGGTAATATGAACCCATCACAAATCCTTACTTTACCTATGCTAGGTAAAGCATATATCATTCATTGTGACACATATAGATTTATACTCAGAGTTGTTTCAATGTAGGAGTATCAGATGGTTGAATATGGATCTAGACAATTAAGACTGCATGAGAGGAATTATTCAAATCATGATTTGGAGTTAGAAGAAGTGGTACATTCCATGATATGCTGGAGGAATTATCTCATTGGTGAGAGTTTTGTGGAATACATGGACTACAAGAACCTCAGAGACATATTTTCTCAGAAATACCTAAACCTTCATAAGAGTAGGTGGGTCAAGTATCTATTTTATTTCGAATTTGAGTTATCTTATACAGTAGGTAATAGAAAAATCATTATTGATGATTTAATCTATAAGATACAGACATAGTAAATATGAGAGTCTTGTAGTGAGTGGTGAATGATGAAACTCTTTACTGACATGCATGTAGATGTTTAGGAGTCCTAGGGATGAGTATATCTAACTTCAAAATATGTTATACCTATACTTTTGGAATATATCAAGACATAGAAGTTATATAATCTTGAGGGATTAGTTTTTGAGAGAACACTTATATGGTGGGGAGACACCATTATATGATCTATTGGAAGCAGTAATTCTCTTCTTTTTGTGGCCAAGTATGGGTTCTTATGGGATTATGTGAGGATATGATAATATATTTTCATTATTCTACATGTTTGGTACATCTTAGTTTGAAAAATATGTATCTTAATCTCTATCGACAATATTTTTGGTTTGTAATGAAGAAGGAGGTGGCAGGATTTGTGGTGGGATGTTTCACTTGTCAGTAGGTGAAATTCAGGCATCAGAGGCCAGCTGGTATTTTTAAGCCTTTCCCCATTCCTGAGTATAAATGGGATGATATCACTAAGGATTATGTAATATGATTAACCAGGAAATCCCATAAGAATGATGCAGCATTGGTGATTTTGGATTGACTGATGAAGGTAGCAGACTATTTCCATATCTGGTTGACCGTCAAAGTTGATAATATGGGTAGTATTTACATGCATGAGATAGTTCAATTGCACATTGTTACAAGGTGTATTATTTCTAAAAAATATCATTTTTTCACATTGTGATTTTGGAAGGGTCTTAAAAAGTCCTTGGTATCATAGGTTCTTTTGAGAAATTCCTTGTATTCTCACACTAATGGTTAATCTAAGTGGACTATTTAGGTTATATAGGATATGTTACGAGCCTCTGTTTTGGAGTTTGGTAGTTTTTATGAGTAGCATATGGAACTCATGGATTTTTTATATAATAATAGCTTCTAAGAATAAATCTAGATAGAACCTTTGGAGTCTTTTTATGGAATGTTGGTCAGATCACATCTTTATTGGTTAGAGGTGGCTGAGTCAATGCTTGTTAGACCTAGTCTCATATATAAGGAATCTGAGTAGGTTCATTTGATTAGGCATTATTTAGCTACCACACAGAGCTAATGTATGTCCTATTATGACCATTGGAGAGGACCTCTGGAATCTGATCTTAGTATTCATGTTTTCCTTTAGGTGTCTCTTAGAATGGGGAAACTCCATATTTGGAAATAGGTAAATCTATATCCAAGGTTTTTTAGACCATTTGATATAGTGGATATGGTCATTCTATTGGAATATTTTTTAGACCTTATATTGTGTTATAGTTCCATGCAATACGTGTCTTACATATCATAACATCATATACATTATCAAAACTGTTCTCACATGATAGAAGCAATAGAAATAGTGCTTAGTGGTGATGCATCCATTGAGGGGAATATGATACGGGTTATAAACTATAGTGAAAAGTATCTTCAGGGTAGGTCGATTACTTTTGTTCGAGTACAGTGGTAGCATGGGTCTATTTAGGATAATTCCTAGGATATTGAGTCTAATATACAAGAACAGTTCCCAAAATTATTCCCCAATACCCCACGGTGATGCTTGGACCAGCTCAGGGATGATATATGGTGGGAAGGTTTTAAGACCCCACCTTTTCTAGGTATGTCTCTCTCTTGGTTTTTTATTAAGTATATTTTGGTTTATTATTTCCTTGTTCTTAAACCTTGGTGGTAATTTTTTAATTTGTATTCTTGTTTGTTTGAATAAACATAGACTTGGGTTGTGAGGAAACTTGAGAAAACTAGATAGGATCCATACAGGTAGCAGTTTAGGGAGTTTGTTTCAATTAATGGAGATCAGGTATAAATGGGATGAGTATTTCCAAGGGTTCTTGGTAAGTTTAGAATCCCAAAATGGGGTTTGAGTTTTTATAAGTAAAATGAGATGAAAACTATCTATATGACATTTACATGTCATGTAAATGGGTTACATGATGTGTAAAATCCACTAGACTCATTTCGTGAACTAATTTTTGTTGTGAAATAAATACACATTATGACGACATTATATGTCATGTAAAATTTGGGATAATTAAATATTCAACTGAGATGATGGGTTTTTTGGTATATCCCTCAAAAATTAAATACAAAATTTGTAACTGAATTTCACACCATGTAATTTCCAAACCATTGGTTTTAAGTTTTGTGAATTTGATATTATCTTATTCTCATATGATGTTTCCTATTCTTAAGCCTAGGTAATTTTCCAATAGATTTTTGATCACCTTTATTAATTACAAACATCCCAATCATGCATCTAATCCCTGGTAAGTGGTTTTGGTTAGGTTTTACCTTCTCTTCATTTGATCTTTGACCGTTGTGGTGTAATCTCTTGACAGTGGTCATTATTGATTTTGATCTTGATTAATTTTGAACTAGGATCCTTCTTGTAATCATATACACCTTCTTCCCTATTCTCTCTTTTTGTTGTAAGATTTTTCCATCGTCAGTTAAAGGTAGGTGGTCTAAACCTTATCCCTAGATTTGATAATTATAAAGTATGTGCAATATGGAAATTGAACCATCATAGAATGATCTTAAATTCACTAATTGATGAATTTGATTATTCCTTGGAGTCACATTGGATACATATAGTTATTGTCCTGGTTAATAGATTCCATTCAGGTGAGTGAACCCTTGATTATAAATAAATTGTTTAATAGATTAATGTTTGATTAGAATGACATGGGATTTGGGTGTTTGCTTGGTATAGATTCACCTTGGTTGGGCCTAATAATTAAAGTGACTGACATGTTATTATTTTAGGACCAAATGATAAATGAAATGATAAATTGAAATATGAATGGTAATTTTCATAATTATCCATTGACCCTTATGATGTGATATTATGATATCATTATTTATGTGACATGTGTTGGGATTTTCTATGATATATTTCTTATATAGGGTGTTGTCCTAGTTTAAATGTTGTGATTATTATATAGATTTTTTCCCAATTTATATATTGAACCATTCACTGAGATAGGATGAAATGATTATATAGAAGGCTTTTCCTAGTAACACATGTTGAAATGATTATAGACCAGACTATGCCCTAAGACATGCTGAAATTATTATATACCTAGCTTAGCCCTAAAGAATGATGAAATGCTTATATACTGGGTTCGGACCTGATTAAATGATGAAATTCATATATAGTAGGTCTTGAACTAGACTTGTGTGATCTATTCCTTGGTTATAAGGTGATAGTTCACAGGGTTATGAGACATGCTCAGAGATATTATAAAATTACACCAAGGTAGGTTATGTTTTACCATGGTTATATGACAATCATTGGTATGGTAGTTATATATGATCAAATACATTCTATCATAGTGCCAAATTAAGTTTATGTGGTATTAGTTTAATTATTTAATTGATTAAGACATATTTTTATTTCATTATGTCATAAACTTGTTATCAAACTATTTTTTTTAGTCATGGTGGTGTCGACCTACTAAGTTATACTCAAACCCAATTATGTCCACCATTTAAAACCCAAGAAGACTATATAGATGTAGGTTTCAACAAAGGAAAAGGACCATGTTGTTGATTTCTTTTCATGACAGATGGGCTGGATTATAAATATGGAGATAAGAAGGGGTTTGGAACCATAGTCGTTTTAGTTTTCTAGTATTTTATTTTGTATTACTTTTAGTATGACATTTAGTTACATTCTAGCATGACATTACATTACTCTATTATTGTTTAATTGGATTATTTAGTTGTATTTATTATTGTTTTTCCATTGTATCATATTGTTTCCAATATTTTAGCACTCTGATATTTATTCATTTATTTAAAATTTTTATTTCCATTGTGTTTTTACTCTATCTAAAAGGGTTATAGTCTCCCCACTATACTCATCACACCCCTAATGATACTTAGTAGCCTTTGGAATATATGGAGACATGCTGGAGGTATCATAACTAGATCGTTTTAGGAAATTTAGAGAGTTCTAAATCAGGGTATGTTACAATATACACCACATAAAATAAATAAGTGGTGAATATGGCATGTGTCTCACATAAGTAAAAAGTGAGAAGGAAATTCCAAACCAAAATTCTTGACTTCCTTAATAATTTTTCTATCCTATGGTATAATAGATATAATTTTATTATAAATATATTATATAACCATACTTATATATATCACACCATATATGAATTACTTATGACCTTTTTCTTTCCATAAATTAATAATTCCATCTTAAAATAATGTTTCGAGTAATAACTGGTTTATTTTTCATGTATGTTTTGATTTGGTATTTTTGGTCCTCTAACTTTGATAATGATTCCATACATGCCATTTTGAGAGTTCTTAGTCACAAGTATCTATTTGGGACGTTTTCAGACTGTGAGTTATGCCCTCATGAAGTTTTTGTATTTGGGAATGTCATGTCCCATATTGGATTATTAATGGATCATTCAAAGATAGAGGTGGAATCTTTTTCGGTGTCCCCTAAGACAATCGGGAACTTGTGAAGTTTCATTGGTCTTACAAGCTATTATAGGTGGTTTGTAGCTATTTTAACTTGGGTTGTGACTCCTCTAATAGCCTTGAAGATGAATTATATGAAATTATTATGAATTGAATAGTGTTAGTAAGATTTCAATTACCTAAAGAATAATTTTTCTATTTCTCCAATCCTTTTTTCTAAGAGTGGAATATTCGTTTGAGATTTTTCTATGCATTGAATCCCGGGTTGGGTTATGTTATTATGAATCAGATATCAGTAGTTTCTTATAGCTATCAATGGTAACATCCCCAGAAGCATAACTATACCCCCCATGATATCTAGTTACTAGAAGTCATGTTTTTCTTGAATTTGTAATGAAATTACCTCATTGATGAGTGTTTTTTTGTTTTTACCAAGCATAAGATATTTAGTTATGTCTTATCTCAACGTGACTTTAAATTATAGCACTAACCATGGATGGAATTATTATAGTATTGTGGCTTTTTTATTTCATATACATAAATAAAGAAAAACAAATTGGCTGATTCACCAAGGAGTAAATCATTAAGTGATGACATGTGTGAATCTAGAGATTTCTGGAGAGTGATGTAAGATCTTTTGGAAATACCTCTCAATTTGGGAGAGGTTGGTGGAAGACTTCATCTTCTTCATATGATGGTGTAGTCTCACTTTTTTTAATAGGTGTAGGAGTCCCAGTTATGGGATTCTGAGGTTGACTTTTGGAGAGACTTTTTTTTTGGATTCCTCTCATGGTTGGTCTAAGCTTGAATAGTATCAGGTTTTGTTCCAGGGGAGGATTTTCATCCCTTAAGATATGCATGATATTTTTCTATATAAGTTAAATACATCTCAATTGGTGGTACATCATAGTATTAAAAATATGTACAGAGATCCGGGAGGGTAGTTTTTGTGGCCTTGGTTGAAGCATGAAGTTGAAAAGTTTCTCTCTATATGTTTGTTCTTCTAGAAGGTGAAGGTCGCGCATTGTGTTCCCAGTGGTTTGCTCCAACCATTACATGTTTATTTATGGAAGTGAGAGGAAATTAAAATAGACTTTATTACTATTTTACCTCAATAATAGGAAGGATATGATGTTATGTGGGTGATAGATGTGTGTTTGATGAAATCATCCCACTTTATAATGAACAAGGAATTGATCTTAGTGGAGGTTTTTCAAGGAAATATATGGAGGTTGTGGTGAGACCCAATGATGTATCGATTATGATCATATCTGATTTTAATCCAATTTTTACCTCCACAACATGTAGAGGTATTTATTATGCTTTTGTATCTTAGTTATTCATTATCACATCTTTTCATCCACATACAGACAGTCAGATAGAGTGATCCATCCAGACACTTGAAAAGATGTTGTGTTCTTATGTCCAAGATTTTAGAGGATTATAGATGAGACACATACCCTTGGTAAAGTATGTTTATAATAATATTTTTCACTCAAACATTGTAATGGTTTCATTTGAATATTTATACTACAGAGATTTACATTTATTGTGGTGTTGGACTACGGTCATAGAGTCAACAATCCTTAGGCCATAATTAGTGAAAATCACAACATTAATGGTTTAGGTAATTCATGGTAAGATGAAATAACTGTAGGATTATCATGATTCCTATTACAATCTTAGGATAATACCTCTAGGGTCCTATGTTGGAGATAATGTGTTCTTGAATGTGACTCCTCGTCAGGTGTAGTGAAATTTTGGTCATAGGAGTAATATTTCTCCTCGGTTTGTTAGGAATTTTGAGGTGTTGGCTCATGTTGGAGTCGTGGCGTATCAAAAAAAACTTCCCCATAAATTATACATATAAATGATGTATTCAATGAGTCACATATCTATAGTTACCTTTATTATGACTCTCTCATCATTGATTGCGATGAGATCGACATTGATTATGATCAGACCTTTTGGAATGTCTTGTAGAGATCCATGACTTCTAGGAGAAGGTGTTGTGAAAGTGTAATATTCTATTGGTTAATATAATTTGGTAAAATGTTGGTGTAGAGGATAATATTTGAGAATATGATTCATAGATATATGATCTATACATATATTTTCTTTTTTAGCTCTTATCTTATAGTGGTTCTCATTTTGTGGTTTTAAACCCTTTTCTGGTTTACGGGATAGTTTTTATTCTTTGGTTTTTGTTGTTTCCCAACTCTCGTTTAAGAGGTATCTCTCCTAGACTGTTTTTAGACCTAGTTTTTATGGTTGTGTGGTTTTTCACTTGGTTACTCTATGTGTGGTGGTTGAGCTCCTATTATGGGGAGATTCTTGAGAGGTATCACATGGTGTGGTCATTTCAATGAACATTTCCATTCTATTCTCTTTGGGATTAGTTTTGAATTCATGGGGATGAGAATAATTTTTGGGGTATATAATGTAATTTCACAAATATTTGTAACCCTTCCTTTATGATTTTTGGGTGTTGGAGGTTCCCAAAGAAGGTTCCAAGGAGTTTTGAGTGTAAATAAGGATTTAAAGGGGATTATACACCATAGAGACTTGGGATAAGCCATCAGGATGGTAGATATGGTGTAGAAGGATTGGCTATAGTATAGGATCTTGAGAGAACTATTTATAAGTAAACTACCAAAAATATAATGGTCTCACAATGTATGTAGGTTGCGTCTTAGCCCGGATGTGTTATTCCATGGAGTGGTTGACTATGATGCAAGGGCCTGGAGTAGAATTTGGCAGGTTCTACAAAAAATTTCACACCTAAAACATGGACTCTGGTTATGGTATTGTCTCCACTTGGGGTTGTTAGGTTTTTAAGCATTCTAGTTTAGGCTACACCATAGATTCTCCTAGGGTAAATTGGATATATTTTCAATCATTGTTTTGGATCTCAGATATGCCTTTGACTAGGGTTGTTGTGGTGTGGTCCCTCATGTTGAATCATAGTTTCCCCTTTGTCAGCCGATACTATATTGTGGTCCAAGCGGTTGTTTCATGGTATACTATGTTTAAGTTAGATTATAAATACCCTTGAGTCCCTCTGAACCACTTTTCTCCCACTCCTTACACTCGAACCCTAGGTGAATAACAGTGGTTTTGATGGAATTTAAAGCTCAGGATTTGTCTGCAACATCTTGAGATCAATATGTGGTGATCTGAGGTGAGTTCTACAACCTTTTCTTAAAGTTTCTCTCAGTTTCATCTAGATATACTCACCATTTCTCCATGATTTAGTAGTCATTATCCATCATTATAACATAATTTTATCTTATAGTGGTTGGTATGATTGTCTCATAGGGATGCAATTTCCTTACAGGAGAGGTGGTCGGAGATCCATTTGTTATTTTCATGTGAAGGACATTGAGAGCTTTGACATATTATATTCCTTTATTCCCTTTTTATTTACATTCAATAATAATGTTATCATGGTTTTCCCCATTGGATGGTAGTGAAATTAAACTAATTAAATATTAAACTACATTAAATAATGAAATTTTTATGGTTAACAATTTCATGTTGTTGACTTCCACCATGAAAATGGTTTGTCTCTTAATTTTCTAGATATTTTTTTATTTTTATTATTCTTGTTGTAATTTTTGTAATGCTTGTTTTAGCATGTTAATTGATAAAAATTTTAAGGAATGTAAATATGGTAATTTATATCGATTGAATAAATATTTAAAGAGACATGTTGGATGAAACTATTGTTTTTTGTAATTTTATGTAAATAAAATTGATACTTAGTGCATGTTTAATTATATATGTTATTTTTTGTTAAGGTAATTGGATAAATAAATTGAATCTATAATGCTTATTGATGAGAATAATGATTAAATGCATTATAATGAGAATCGTTCTTCCTTAAGTTTATTGAAACTGGAAACTTATACTATAAAGAATGTTTAAATAATTTAATAGATTATTTTAGATGATATCATTGATTTCCCATAGTTGGTACATATGATAATTGAATAGGTTAATTCAAGATTATATAACATAGGTTTTTTATAAATATAATTGTTTGGGGATAAGAGTTCCTATTTTCTCATGAATTTTAAATGCCTAGTGATTGGGGCTAAGTGATTCTATTTTCATATAAAGGTTAAATGCTTGATTTAGGTCTAAGTATCCCTATTGACCTTGATGGTTATTTTCTTCCTTTTTTGTTTCTCTAAATGTGAGCCTTACTATGAAATTAGATATGATCCTTTGATGGATAATGAGATATTGGCGAGAGACCTGAGCTTATGGTAGTAATTGACTCTTGTGAAGGTGAGATGCATGGTTATATGAATCAATTTATTGGAGATGGAACCAAAGTTTATATAATAGGATGAAGATAGGATTACCCAATGTAGTGATTCTAAAATCTAGGATTCTTGATTATTGAATCTGTCTAAAGGTCCGGATGGCTGAATTTCTTGTTTATCTTTATTCATTTCCCATTTACTTGAGGCATTTGGATGTGAATGGTTATACATATCTTATTGGTAGCTTAGGATGTTTCCTAGATTACTTAGTATTATGGAATGGTAAATTATTAATAAATTTTTTAACCCATGGGGTTAGTTATTTCCAAAATTTAAAATTTAATGCTAATCCTAAGAAACCATGGACTTTATTTTATTATACCTTAAGGGAATGGAATTTTCTTGAAGATAATAAAGTGTGGTTTAATAAATATTAATTTATGGTTAATGAAATTTATTTTGGAGTAATGTTAATTAATTGATAATTAATTAATTAATGAAATGATAATTTTAAAAAAAAATGTGTGATTTCATGTATCTCCATTAAATTCTTACGTGACTATAGGATATTAAGTCCTTAGTAGTGGCAGTCAGCTTCCCGAAAGATGATAACTAAAGTTAAGATTAATACTAGGTTATTCCTATAATTGTTTTGTGAGATATATTATATTATATATGTTTTTTTGATTTAATACACTACCCCACCCATGTTGGTAAGGAGATTGACACCCAGTTGACTATGGGAGGGTGTTTTCCCCAATATTCAGGTTGGTGAGGAATAGATGGTTGACTACCTCATCTACCCCCACTCCCTTATCTTGGTAGTATTATGTGTTGGTATACATGGTAGTTAGCAATCCCATATATGTTTATAGAGTTTTTTAATGGATTTTGATAAGTTCACACATATGTATCTTTAGTTATAGTATTCAAATGATTATTATATGTATAGAGTGTATAGGTTGTGATGGATTCATATAACTTACCCTATGTATATATAAATAGTATTTAATGTTGGTAAAAGTAGGTTGTATATAAATCTTGATATTACTAGCTCATGTTTTTATAAGATTTATTCAGGATTCTTGGTCACTTTTGAAATTATCTTTTATTACTTGTAGTTTTCCTTTCCATTTGTTTTATTTTATATAAAATTACATGTATGTATTGGATTTTAACATTATCATATTTGAATAGGATATGATTGGTGTACTTGTCTTATATATCTCTTCCACATTCCTCTTAGAGGGTAATTCCTCCTATTTGTAGGTTTTTTATACCATGGGTTCTTGTCATCAACTCATCGCCTATTAGAGGTGGGATTTGAGCGGTCACTATACACCTTCTAGCATTACTAGCCCAGAAGGGATACCCTTTCAGGGGAGGGTTCATGATAATCATCCTATGTTTAGAGAGGGTTAAATTATTAGTGTCATTACACCCATCACTTGTTCGAGTCTCTCAACCTTAGTTATGCTTTTGTGGTGCCCATATTCCTGATGCACCACGTTATATGTTTTTTATTATATAATTCTCATAGAGAATTTGAAGTGAACCCTTCCATATAAAATGAGGAAGGATGGCTAATGATAAGGTTCAGCATTCATATTCATATTTCAAGGCCTCCAACTCAGCAGTTCTCACCTAAATCCATGCATTTATAGCATGTTACACTTAGTTTTTCTATAGTATCCAACATGAAACTTGATTCCATGATTTCATGGCCTTTGAAAACCCCGTATACTTTAATTTTTATCAATGAATACAAGATGCAAGGGTCATAATCCATATTTACTTCCCCCCACCTCTATATATAACATGGAGGCACCCCAAAATCACCCACCCACACTAATTCTTGGGCCCACTCTTCCAAACTAACTGAAGAGTGGGGTACCTCTAATTTCATTCAAAAATTTGTCAATACTAATCCTTTTTTGACTCAGAAAGTATCAAGACCTCCATGTATCACCCCTTCAATAATTTTCATTGATTGGGGGTTATTAAACTTCAATATCTCATATATGTTGAACTTTTAAAGATAAATTTGGGCTATAGGACCTCCACCATATTATTGTCTATTTTGGATAACTATCTCATGGTTTTGGTTCCTTGGTAGGGCTCACTACCTGCCAGGGTGCTCACTTTCCTCTAACCTATGAAAATTCCTTGTGATAGGGAGGAGAACACTTTGGGGTTATATTCAATTCCCAAGACCCATCAATATACAATGTGAGTCACAGGTCAAAGGCATCATGCCATGACTCCCATATTTCATGTCATAACACCCTTCACCCAGTAACCCTTAACTTATAGGGCACACGCTGCTTTCAATTAGGACTCAAAAATATCCCCCTAAATGATTTTCATAAGAATTAGAGTCTACCCACCAAGATATAATAAAACTTTCTATGATTAATTGGGGATACAGACCCTCCACCAAAATATTGTTCGATGTGTATCACTGCCTCACATCTTTGTTCTTCAGTAGGGCTTACTTCCCATCAAGGACCTCACTGCCCTCCCACCTATGAAAAGACCTTGTGATGGGGAGGAAAAAACTTAGGGATTATATTCCATACCAAAGACCCATTTATGTCCTATGTGGGACTTAGTTTGAATTTTTCATGGTGTAACACCCGTATTTCACATCATGACACCCTACAACAAACAATCCTTGATTCCTATGGCACACTACTTTGAATTTAGACTCAATAAGACACTTGTAGGAATCAAAATTATGTCATCCCATCCATCCACCCCTAATTATACATTCCAAACCATGTTGCACTCTGGATTTGATCTATGACCACCTAGGTGTAGAGGTTATAGTCCCACCACTTAACCGGAGCATGAGTTATGGATAAAAATAATAATAATAATAATAACAAATATAATAATAACAATAAAAAAACTAAAATAATAAAAACATCTATATATGAAAGAAATATTATATATTTATACATTATATATATCTTCATATTTTTTATTTTTTATACAAATTATTGGTTCATTATATATTTATGTATATAGTACTAATATCAAAACATATATATGTTATTTTAAAATATATGTTTTAAAAGAATAAACATAAATATTTTCTCATATATAATACAGAAAATATAAATATATAATAATATTTATGTTAATTATTCATATATATTTAGTATTAATGTTAATATTAATATTAAAAATAAAAATATATACATGCACACGTACATTATTTAATTTATAAAAAAGTTACTATATTTTTCAAAAATATAACACCAATTTTAGTATTAATTGTAACATTAATAGGTCATTATTCATATATATTTCATAAAACATGAAACAATTAGTTAAATTAATTAATATTATAAAAAACCGTTATTTTAAATCTAAAAAAAATAAACAAGTTGGAAATAAAAGATAAAAATTCATATTAACTATATAAAATACTAATTCTCAACAACTATTATAACAAAAAATCAAAACAGAATAAATTTATACAATAATTAAAATATAACATTACACAAAAGTAAACAACAAAGAGTTGAAATTTAAAAATTTTAGAATAAAAATGATTAATAACTATTATGGAAGTGTAATCAAAAAAGTTATATTTCAATTATATGATTCTAACAACTAAGAAATCATAAAAATTTCAAAAAAATAAAAACATTAATAATTATAGCTTGGGTTAGGTAAAATGAAACTTACAATAACAGAATGGGATATCAGGAGATGGTTCATGGTAGAAATGGAAAATGGTGGTAAAATAGCTAGGGTGGAGTGATAAAATAGAGATTGTGATTATTAAATATGTTTTCAAATTAGACATTTTAGGTTTTGGGTTATAGAAATGTTAATGAGGCATCAATTGGATGTAAGTGATAAATAGTTTTATTAGTTGGTGATGAAATTTTTAATTTTTTAAGGGATTTTAACATTAGTTTTTATTATAACTGAGGTTAATGAAAAAAAATTGGGTCGATTATAATATAATCGATGTGAAAAACAAATTTCAATGATTTATAATTTCATTTATATTACAGATGATGTTATAAATATTTTTTATGTTATTTAAAGAATAATTGATATCGAATCCTGAATATTGAAAAAAAATGAAATGTTTTCCTTTAATAACCAAAATCCAATTCTCTAATCCCCATGTTCTTATGATAATTCTCCTATCAATCTATATTCTTTCAATTCTAGATTAATTATCAATCACCCACTCTCATATACATCCATAAAGAAATGGAAAATAGATAAAATAAGGAAATTTTTTGAATTATTACCTTAATCTATGTAAATTCTGGCCCTTAGAGGAAGGAATGTCAAAAGTGGTCAAATAAACACTATAGGGTGCCAATTAAACTCCCAATCTCTCCAAAAGACCTGATATATAAGAATAATCTAAGTATAAAGTAATAAACTTGATTTTATATTTAAGAAAATATTTAAAAATAAATAATTAATGGGTTGTATTATGGTGCAACGATGGTCAATCAACTAAAAATATAAATATCATGATGTAATTTCCATTTATCTCTCCCAAAAAATCACATCCACCAACTTTATAATATTATGATATCCAAGGATATTATGGGGTAATATAACATGTTTTCCCCAATGTCCAAATCCATTGATTTTCATAGAAAAAATCATCCCCACATTCAATTCTCACAATCATCTTACTTATTAATCATGTACACATCCAAAATACATCCCAACATAATGTATAATATTATAGAACGGTAAAAAAATCCTAAGAAAATCATGACCAAAAACTATTTCCTAAAAATCATCCCACAACTTCAATTTATGACACAAAATAAAAAACTATATATAATCATAGTGAAATTTAAAACATCACACCACACTCATAGAAATAATGATGAGGTGATCAAGACAAATAAAACAACAGTTCCACCTTCCTTTAGCTTTAACTCTAAAACAAATTCTTCTAACCTAGCTACAAAACATGATGTAATGAGATAATTTCAACATTACTTATCCATAACCTATATTTCCATCTCTTCTTTCACAATTCACTTCTTAACTCACTTCTTCCTCCTCAAAGACCTCAAAATCTATAAATTAGAAAAACAAGGATTTCTTAGCTACCATATTAAAAACCTAAAAATTAAATTCTCATCCTTGTTAATCAAAATATAACCCATATAAAACAAAATAAATCTTAAAAAACTTACTACCAAATGATATGCCTCTAAAAACAATCTCTCTCAATTATAAGGACTAAAACACAAAAAACAATCATGGGAAATGATAATAGACAACATCAATTACTTTAAATTCGAATGAGGCTTTATGTTACTAGAATAGTCATGGTTCAAAAAAATCAAGGTATAGAAACCATGTTTATTACTCTAACTCCCATGTAAATTCCTCCAAACCACCATCCAACTACAAAAAAAATGAGTTATTAGAAACATTTTTTTATGATTTTTGGTGGTTTAGACTACTACCAAATAATTTTATAGCAGCTTTATTAAACCACTTATAGATGTCATGTTGATAAATATTCTGATGTGTTTTTCAAATTCTATAATTGATTTATTCAAATTATGTGAAACATTATCTTTATTTTAGTATTTTAAAATTTTCAGTGGTTCTACATTTGAAATTTCACGTCTCATTTAATAGTGGTTTAAACTACCACTATATTTAAATAAAATTTAGTGTTAGTTTAAACCACTGCTAATTATTATAGTAATAATTAAAATTCAAAATACCTCCCCAACCTAAGTATATGTAAAAAACTAAAAACCTAAACTTTTCTTCTAATAGGGTACTTATGTATTGGTCATTCTTATTGTATTAATAAACTTTTCCATTTATCATATCATTGGCAGGGTCTATCATTACTTATTATACTTCATCCACCCTTTCAATATCAATATTCTCAATATAATTATGGAATAATTAGTTAATTTCTTACCATTAGTGGGATTTAATTTCACAATTTAATTCTTCCACATCATCAACCTTATCATATGAGTCTCTTTTTTCATGTTCACAACTAAACTCCATTCTCCATCCACTACATCTTTCATATAATATCAATTTTCATTTTTGATGTGAAGATATATAGATCATGTTCTTCACAGTCACCAATATACTTCAAGAGAGAGATGTTCATATAAGTAAACTATAATGAATCTCATTTAATACCCCTAGTAATATTGTATTAATTTCTTCTAAATAAAAAAACCTGAAAAAATTTATGGTGGTTTAATTCAATAATATTAGTCAACTTTCCATAGTATCTTGGTTCAATAACTGTACATATACCACTATTTTCTGTTTTTAAACATTTTTCCTAATTGAGTATATGAAATTTAAATCCATTCACATTGTAAGTGTCTAATTTTCTATCCATATTTAAAGGACCCCAATCCAAAACCTCAAATATTCTGAGAATTTTAGTATTTATGAACATACACAATTTGTAAACCATTTTACCATCTCTTTATTAACTACTTTTGTTATGTTTATATCATTTTATGTTTGAATTATCATGTGTATATTTGTTTGTTTCATCAACTATTCAATAAATAGATATTAAATTTTATTATTTAGTGTAACATGTCTACATGAATTTAATAATTCTAATTATATTAGTGTAATATTTTATGCCCTCCCAGTTATTCGTCCAATAGTATGAAAGATATTTTATTTCCTATCCAATTGATATTGATTTGAGATGTCATCAACCTGTCTGACCAAATTTAATATTATCTCAATATCATCCAAGTATCTAAAACAAAAGTTAATACACTCCTTTGTCTTGTAACCTTCAGAAATGGAGCCTTTTGGTTGGGATTTATTTTTTATATATGGTTTCAAATGATCCAAGTATCTATAAAAAAATAATAAAACATAATGGACTATGAATATAATAAATTGGGAAGAGTAGTTTACTTAAGAAGAAAAATGTATAAATAACGAACTCTCAATTGGATACATCCATTAATAATGTATTTGATCACCCAATGTTGTTTCCTTGACCAAATACCCAGTTAATGCATCATGATAGTAAATAAATGATGGGGGAGGTTATATTTATTGAAAATAGTTTTAGTATAATTTTTTAACAAATATTTTCAATATTAAATGGTTATATATTTTTCTCACATATTTTTTTAAATAATGTTCAAAACTCCAGTACAACTACATTTAAATGTTCTAGTAATAATGGATGTAACTCCCAAGGTAGTAACTTCTCTATCAAAATATGTGAATTGTGACCTTTCAATCCATGTAACCTACGATGAATTGAGTCAAAAAAATCTTGAAATATTACTTTAATACCAATAAAGTACTTTAACAAGTTTTAATATTCAAGGGAATATATCTTTATCCAAATTTTTCATTTCCTAAATTATTTTTGCATAATTTCCATTCTCGCCTGGCTATAAATCACACTTTATATTCATTTCTTTTAAGTCCTTCCAAGAATTAAAATTTTCCTTCAATTTTCTATGATCATTAAGTAATTTTATGACCCAATTTTCACAAACATTATTCTCAATAAGTATAACATCAATATTTTGATTACAAAAATTAAATTCCCTTTATAGAAGTTTGAAAACTTTACTATTTTTCTTTCATTATTGTGTTCTAATTTCTACTGATGATATAATTCAAACTCATTTCCCACCATCATTAAAATGTTGGAACATCCCAAATTATACCTCTGTATTTATTAGGATCCAAAAGTATGTTAAAACCCCTTACAAACTATAAAATTAAAATGGTGATTCTAATTCGGGATAATCATCCTCAAACCCCTATGAATCCTCGCTAATGTTTATGTATAGGGTCTAATTAATGCATCCTCCACACTCAATTCCTTAATTTCTATGAAATAGTCTAAATTTATTAGTTGATCTTCAATAACCCATATGATATCATATCCTCTCGATTCTTGAGGAAAACATAATATAAAATCCATGGATATATCCTCCCATTTTCATTGATGAAAATTTAGAGACTAAAATAGGATATTAGAGACTTGATACTAAGCTTTAACTTGTTGACAAAAAACGTGTTGAGATAATAACTCCACAACCAACTTCTTCATACTGGGCCTCTAAAATATTTCATCCATGGAATGATACATACTAGAAATTCTAGGATATACTAATAGATTCAAGATTTGCAACTCATGAGTAAAACCCTCTCACATCACCCATTGGATGAATAACTTTCCATAAAATAATATTTTATTATCATCATCCTCTATCCATACATCCTAAGCACCCCCATGAAGGATATAATATCTCCACACATCCACCTTAGGATATCCTATCTAATATACCTTTAACTATTAAATAAAATTATAGTGAACTATCATTTGGTATAGGCACCCCCACCACTAACCTCACCCATGTTTGAATAAAAGGTAGTAATCTCCTTTATCATATTCCAATTATTACCAGTCTCGTGATTTTGTATCTCATATTAGATCATCAGAAACTATATTACCTTACCTAGAGCATAGAAAATATGAAATTCATAATCTATTATAAATTACACTTATCTCTATTAACACAAATTAGAATTACATTAAGATAATAAACACCAAAGTCTCTTATATTCTATGAATACCTTAAAGTTCCCCCTGAAATGATAGTGCCACCACAGCTTCAAATCAAACACCATTGTATAAAACTCAAGACCATTGGTGGAATAAGTACACTCATGTGGAGGTAATTACTAATACCCATAATAGATAATTTCTTTCTCCTATATCAACTTATAGTTTATTTCATGATTGGAAGTATCAAAATAAACTTAAAACATGAATCCTTCCTTAAGAAAGTAAAAATGGGATCAACAGTCGTATTCTCTTTTAGGTACTCAAGCACTATATGATGTTCATCTATCCAAACAAGATCGTGATCCTTCTAGGTCAAAGTAGTCAAAAGTGATAGAATCCATGAGAAATAGGATACAAACTTCCATTAGTAAACCACCAAAATAATAAATCTATTAAAGTGTTCAATGTTCATAAATTTTACCAAAGAAAAAATTTCCTCAATATTTAAAGTATCAATAGACACTCCCTTCTAAGAAATTTTATTCTTAATATAGTGCACCTCATGCATTAAAAACTTTCACTTAAATGAATTTCAAAATAATTGATATTATCGAAGGATCTATAAGACTACCCTAAAATGCATATAATGCATCTACCTAATCCTTGAATAGACTAGGATATCATTTATAAATACCATCATAAATTGATCTATAAATTTATGGAAATCCAAATTCATCAACCCCATGGAGACATTTGGGGTATTTTTAACTACAAAAGGCATACCAAAAATTCAAAATTCCCATAGGGATATTTAAAGTCAAGATTTTTAATATCTTTTACCTTTACTTTAATTTAATGATATCATGACCTTGAGTCAATATTTAAGAACCATCTAACTCCCTTAAATTCATCAAATAAGTTTTCGATCCATAAGATCACATATATATTTTTAACCATCACCCAGTTTCATCACGAGGAATCCATCAAAATATACAAACTAATATACACCTTTTTCACAAACAACACTAGAGATATATAAGGGGGAATAATAGGTCAAATTAATCCCTTTTTTAATGTTTCATTGATCTAAATCTTTAAATCTAATAGCTCTAAAATAGTCATTTAAATGGGGCATGGAAATAGGAAAAACACCAATCTATAACTCTATCATGAACTAGATTTCAAGGTGAGTGGGTATTTTCACAACCAATATAGTAAAAACATATAATAAATCTTACATAACCCTTAGAAACTCCATTTCATACACCTCTAATGAACTTGGTATCAACCCTACTGATTGTGATGTAATAGTTTCTAGGAATCTATAATCTATATCATGATATCACATAAAAAATAATTTCACATGATTCCATTCTACATTGTATAAAATAACCCTTGTATAATATCAATCAATTATATTCTAAATATATTACAACCAATCCATGACAAGGATGATATCTTATGTTTACATCTAAAGTAAGAAAAAAATCACCCATCGATTGATACTTACCTATCTTAGATTCACATTCTCGACACCCTTATATCAATCTAGATGGCATCTTAACTCATATATATAACACTAAGGGTATATAAATCTATACTAACCTATTAATAAATTATTTAAATAAATTATGTTCAATAAAGTAGTTAGAGGATTTGTGAGGATCAATGCATAAGAAAATTTGGGATATAAATATATGGTACCTTGAATGAACTATATTCCACTGAGCTCTTTGACCTCTTATGAATTATCACACACTAGTTTTTATTTTATATTTTATATTTATTTTAAGTTCTCTTATCTTTTTTACTTGGTTTCCCTCTCTAGTATTGGGTCTTAAAGATTTAAATTTTGATTTGGGGGTTGTTTTCCTTCTATTGTATGGTTTAGGTGAACGATTTAGGGGAAATATTGCTACCTCTAAAGGTTGAGATATTTTTCAATTAATTTTTAAGTTTAATGGATTGATATTCATGGGATTCACATTGTTTGATCCAAATAATGAATATCTAAGGAGAAACCATGAAGGTCCTTGCGTGTCTTTTTTCAAGGATGCACATCCTAAGCAAGGTCAGGAAAACTGTGCGAAAGTCATATGCATGGCTTTTCAATTTTGGATGAAACCATGTCGCACAGTTGACTCATGGTTTACCAAAACATGTGGGTGCCCAATGTGTCTAGTAAGGAGAAATCGGTTGGCACACGGTTTGGGAAACTGTGGAGCCTAACCATGCACAGTGCCCAGGTGTCCTAAAATGTGAAATTACTCTTCTATCCTTTTTGGATTTTAACCCCCAAAACTCCCATTTTCCCATCTCTTGGCTTCTGAAACCTAGGTGGAGATCCTCCCTACCTTCCCACACCTCCTATAATTCTATAAAGGTGTTTCCAATGGATTTATTCATGTTATGGGGATGAATACTCAAGGTAGTCTCATCCAATCTTCTTCCTCCTCCCTCTTCTTCCATTTCCCTTGTGATTTCTCTTCTTCCTTGGTCTTGTGGATCTAGGGTTCATGTTTCTTTGATTTTAAATTCAATGTTTTTTGTTTTTAATGTTTCTATTGGATTCTATTTCTTCCTGGAACCCTCTTACAGTTTTATCAGGTTGATATTGTCATAACACTTGTGGTTTGAGGTACGTTTCCCTTTTCACTTGTCCTTTAAATTTAATAATTGTTCATTTCTTGATTTTCAAACGTTAATTATATTTTAATTAGTGATTTTTGATTTTTATAATGTATTTTTTATATGAAATTAGGTGGTTTCCTTTTTTTAAAAGTATATAAACAAATTTGTTAAGTGTTTCACACCATGTGTTTGATAAAATACCAGGTTGGATTTTATAAGTGATTTATGATTTCTAAGGCATTTTGTTGGCTTAGTAATGTATTTGTATTATAAAAGAATAGTTTAGGTTTATTAAATGGATTTATAAGTGGTTTTGGATTTGAAAATGATGTGTTGGATTTCCGTATAAATGGGTGGTTTCTCAAAGAGTGCTTGAAACCCATTTGTCACTTTTGTAAAATTTTTCCTTTTGAAAAAATCTATTTGGATAATGTCTTTGCCTAGGTTATGTTGAATATTATGGGTTATCCTTGGTGTGGGAATCATTTATGATCAAATGGTTTAAAGGAAAGGTATTTTTTCTTGGGTTGATTCAAGGTGATGCTTGCATGTGATGCTTGTGTGTGTGATGAATGTATATGAGGTTGGTTTCTTGTTTGGTTTTGATTAGCTCGCACCACTTTAGTATTAACATGGGAACCTATAATATCTAGGGTTTTTTTTATAATTTTTTCTACACTATATAAGGATTGTGCTTTGGCTAGTGGTCCTTAGTATAAACCTTTCTCATTTTTAGGATAGTGCCCCTCAGTTAGGCTAGGTAGGGAAAGAACCGAGCATCTAGAGGATAATAATTTCATCGGGTAAGGAATGACTATGGGATTATTTATATTTTTAGTATTTTATATTTTATCCCCTGAGAACCTAGGTTCTCCCATGTACTTCAGCACTCAGTTTTCTATGGTAGAAGATTGAGATTCCTTGTTTGGTTGGTTACACATACATACTTTATTATATTTCCCTTGTTATGTGATCAGTGATTATTATCTCTTATGTGGTACAATTATTTGTTAAAATTGATGTTTTGGTTTTCAAATGTTTATGAAAAAATTTGAAAATGTTTTACACTTTATTTCTCCCTTTTTAAGTAAATACATCACCATTTATCTCTAAAATTTCAATGTCTACTTCATGGTAAAGAATATGGTATTAAATGAAAATGGAAATGGAACGTGTTTCTTTTTAATAGGAGAATGTGTGAACACCTATGTTTTATATATTTTATTTCAAACTGGTAATTTATTCATATTTTTTTAAAGGAAATGCATTGAGAATAGATTTTTTTGGGCATGCCTACTGAGTTTTAATACTCAAACACATATTTTCTTCTTGTTTTATATTTTGGTTCGGTTTTAATTTTTTTTATCACCATGATTGATTTTAGGTTTTAGGATTGGAGAGGGACGCTTAGGGTCACAAGGAAACTTAGTTATTTTTTTAGTTCAATTTTTTTTGTTTGGTTTATCTTGTATTCTTAGTTGATGTAAAACAAATTGTTCAATTATTCTATTTATTTATTTATTGGGAAACTATATTTATTTTCATTTCTTTGTTTATTTATATTTGCATAAATAATTCCCTTGGTTTCTCATTGATTCCCTTAGAACTTGTCCCTGGCTCAGGAGAATCGAGAATGAATCTCAGGTCTTGTTACAGGCCATCTTGGGTGACCAGTTTAGGGTTGACCCAAGTTGTTTCAAGACAAAATGGTATCAAAGCTAGATTATTTAGAAGAATTAGATTTAAGATCACCCTTTTTTTATTTGGGATGTCTAGGTAGATAGAGTAGGACTATCAGAGGTTAGGGTGTAGGTCGGGGGTGTTTGACTGACAATTTCTTGACCAAACCTTGATTTTCCATGGTAATTAGGGATTTTTTTGGTTATTTTGGTTAATGTGGATTCTTTGGTGTTTGGGAACATGAAATGAGTGTCATCCTAGTTATCTCAGTGAGCTTGCAGATCTTGGAAAGTAATTTAGAGCTTGGGTTATAGTTCTAAAAGACTATCCTTGATGATGGTGTGATTGGAATATGGTGGGTAACCATATGGCCAAGTAACCCATCGACACAAGTGTTTTCCACTTTTATAATCTTATTTGAGTCTTCTTGATTATTTTTCTTGAAAATATTTTTTTGGATTGTGAAAAACATGTTTCAAGGAGTAATTTATTGGTTATTAAGAGATGTAAAATGAATTTTCAAAGTTACTTCAAGAGAAATTTCAAAAAATAGAATTTTAAAAAGTTTCCTTTTAGGTAAAATGGGAATTTGGTTTATCGAGTTCAGATTATTATAATAAAAATCTGTAGTTCATCAAAATTGGTTTTTTGGTAATGGAAATTAATTTTAAAATGAAACGAATTTTAGGAAAATATTTTGGTGAAATTTTGGAAATTTGGTGAAATTTTAAATGGGAAATATATTGAGAATTTAAAAAAAATGAACATTCATTTGGAAAATATAAATTTATTTTTTAACCTTTGGTATTATTATGAGTGCTCATATGCAGGGATATTGTGAGGAAATGGATTGGTGATGTTATGGGAAGATGAGTATCCGGATTAGAATAGGAATATATGTGTGTGAGGCTCCATGGAATACCATGGGTGAGTGGGCAACCCACCAAGTTTATTTTATTTTCAAAAGTGTTTCTAAAGGGAAAATAGTAATGTTTTAAGAAATGATGGTTTTGTAGAGTGTTTTTTTATTTGGAAATATTTTTTAAGTAGTTTTTTGAGTTGAGTTCTTATTGGATATTTGGTTTTTATTGGGTTATTATTTTTACATGTTGCTTAGTGTACACCCCCACCATGGTTTTAATGGATGTTCAAGGTGCTTCTATGGGTGTTTTACCATTAGTAAACCTTCTATTTAATTAACCTAAAGTCATTATTATAGAGTTTTGGAAGTTGAGAACTCCTCTCTTTTATGGTCAATAGGACCCTTTATAAAAATAATAGTGGACATAGAAAATAGAAAGGATCTTTTGTTTCATAGAGTTTCATGAGTCTCTAAAGTTTAATTTTACTACCTTTTTTCTTTAAGGTTAGAGTTGAAAGTGGTGGAAGTCTGTTATCCAAACCAAGCCTCTAAATGGACTCTCCCGAGAATTATTCAAGGCTTCGTTCATCCGTGAGTTTTTCTCTAAGGCTGTGAATATGATGAATGTGATGGAGATGTGTTGTCTTCATCAAGGTGATGGTTCATTGTTGGAGTTCATTCATCATTTTGAGGATCAATTTCTGTATCTTCTAATGTGGGAGGAGGATGATTTTTTGGAGTCTCATCATTTTGAGAATGGGCTTTATCCTGGTCTATAATCAAAGGTATCATAATTTAGTCTGACCTCCTTTTTTGATGTGGTGATCCACATTGTTCAAGATAAAGTTGTACTAGTGTGGGTTCTTTAGGTATCCAGTCATTATCTCATCTCTATAAGTAGTGAATGGAATCTGGGAAAGGAGATCAAAAAGAGGCCAGAAGTTGTTGGTGCTGGTTATGGAATTAATAGGCCTTTAGATCTTCCATTGGCTTCTTCTGGGTGTGGGATCTTGATGTCTTGCCAATATGGAATTCATGGTCATAAGAATTCATTGTGTTCAAATTTATCTGAATACCTTCCATACATTTGGATGACTAGATCACTTGTAATAGTTTTTCTAATTTTCTTTCAGGATGTGACATGGATTTAGATCCACCCTTTCATAAGACACCCCATCCCATTTGGAGGATTGAGGTGTTGTCTTGGGTTTAGTTTTAAGGCCCCTTACATGTGAGTTTCCCTTCCTTTCTAGTGGTTGTGTTTTGTAGTGTTTTCATTACCTTGTTGTAATAAAGATCATTTTAATTTTTTTAAGAACCACTGTTTTAATGGAATCGTGTATTATAGAAATTATAAAAAAATTCCATCTACAATGAAAGTGTGTCTTATAATGTGTCTTATTTATAATGTATTTCATTTGGGATGAAAAATATGATGTTTGTGTGTATTTTCTAAATACATATTTTGGTGGAATTGTCTTGTTGGAGTGAAGCGAGTACCATGGTGTGACAGGTTCATTGGGATATTTTTGGAGTTTTTATGTGGTTGTTCCAGTTTAGATTGTTGATATTTGGAAGGTGATGTTGATTGGGAACCCAAATAAAATTTAAAAATGCAAGGGAGCCCATTCTGGCTTCCCATGTTTAATCTAGTGAGTCGTAGTCTCCGTTCATGTAATTATTTATTTTTCCTCTTCTTTGTGAAGATTGGGTCCTTGGAGTAGGTCTGGTGGGTTTTTTAGGTCATGGTTTAAGTGGTTGTAGTTCAAATATTCTTTTATTTTTTGAAATGTGGTTTGGGATTGGTAGTCTGTATTAGGTGGATGTATGTGGTTTTCATTTTGGTGGTCATTAAGGTGTTCATGTCTTGAGTAATTGGATCATGTGAGTGTGGGAACTTTTATCTTTGATCAATCAACTAGAAATATTGTGTCTTTATGGGGGTAGAAAGCAGATGGTGGGGAGAATTGTCACACCCTTGTTTTTATTTTTATTTCTTATTTTTATTTTTATTTTAAGTTGATTTATATTTTTTACTTGGTTTACCTCTCGAGTTTGGAGTGTTCCATATTTAAATTTTGAGGTTTAGTCTATTTTCCTTCTATTTCATGGTTTATGTGCACAATTAAGAAGAAACTATATGACCTCTTGTGGCTGGGTTCTTTTTAGTTCATTTTGAACTTGCACATTTTGAGTCGCATGGGATGTGCATTGTTCGATCCAAACTATGCGGCTCAAAGCAAAAACTATATGATTCCTTGGTTGTCTCTGGTTTAGGGAACATAGCCTAAGAAGGATTAAGGAAACTATGTGGAGGTGTGGACATGGTTCTGTAATTTTGGATAGAACCATGGATCATAATTAGCGTATGGTTTACCAAACTAGGTAGATAAACCATGTGACCTAGTGGGATCTCCTCCCATTCTTCCCATACCTCTTCTCCTCCTCCAAGGGTGGATCCAAGTGGTTTCTTCAAGTTTTGGGGGTGAACCTTCAATTCAATATCCTCCTCTCTTCTTCCTCTTCATTCTTATTCCATTTCCCTTTTGGTTTCTATTCTTCCTTAGCCTTGTGGATCTAGGTTTCATGTTTCATTGGGTTTAAATTATGGGTTTTTTGTTGTTAAGTTAATTTTGGATTTTCTTACATCTTTTAGCCCTCATGAAGTTGTTTTGGGTTGGAGTTGTTGAAGTGGTTGTGGTTTGAGGTAGTTTTTGTTTTTCACTTGTCCTTTAAATTTAAGAATTGTTGATTTCTTGATTTTCACAACATCCTTATATGTTAATTAGTGATTTATTATTTTTAAAATAATTTTTTGATTTTAAATTAGATGGTTTATTTCTTTTTTAAAAATATATTAAATTGTTTTGTTAAGTGTTGCACACCAAGTGTTTGATAAAATTCTCGGTTGGATTTTGTAAGTTATTTGTAATTTCAAAGGCATGGTTTTTCATTCGTTAATGTATTTATATTTAAAAATTATGGTTTGGGTTTCTTAAATATATTTCTAAGTGGTTTTGATTTAAAAATTATGTGTTGGATTTTATTAGAAATGGGTGGTTTCTCAAAGAGTGATTGAGGCCTATTAAGAACTTTTATAAAATTGGTTCTCATAAAAAACTATCTTCTGATAATATCTTTTACATGGTTATATTAAATGGTATAGTAGATCCTTGGTGTGGGAATCCTTTTTTATCAAATGGTTGAAAGGAAAGGGATCGTTCCTTGGGGTTAATCAGGATGATTCTCGTGTGTGATGCTTATGGGTGTGATGCATGGATATGTGGTTGGTTGCTAGTTTGGTTTTTATTGGATCACCCCACTTTAGTCTTGACATGGGAAACTAAAATATCTAGTAGATTTTCACTTAATATTTGCTTCACTATCTTAGGATTTTGCTCTGGCTAGTGGCCCTTAGTATATACCTTGGTCTTCTTTGGGATAGTGACCATAATATAGGCCAGGTATGGAATGAACTCAGTGTGTGGGTGATAATGATGTCATTGAATAAGGCATGCCTATGGGATGATTCATATGTATAGTGTGTTATAGATTATCCACAGATCTCCTAGGTTCTCCCATGTACTTAGGCACTTAGTTTTCTACGTCGAATAATTGATAATCCATGTTTCTTTGGTTATGCATATGTGACTTGTTCAATTTATTTTATTATATGGTTAGTCCTTTTTCTCTCTTATGTGATGTAATTATTTTTCAATAATGATGCTTTTGTTTTTAAATATTTATTGAAATTTTTTTGAAACTTTTTTACACTTTATTTCTATATTTTTAAGTAAATATATCACCCTTATTCTCTAAAATTCTAATGTCTCCTTCTTGGGAAAGAATTTGGTATTAAATGAAAAGGGTAAATGGATCGTGTTTTTTTTAAGATAAGAATGTGTGAAAACCTCTATTTTACATATTGTATTTAAAACCTAGAATTTATTATTCTTTTTTCAAAGGAAATTAATTTGGAATAGATTTTTTTGGGAACACCTACTGAGTTTTAATACTCATGCCTATATTTTCTTCATGTTTTTAGATTTTGGTGCAGGTTCCAGTTTGGTTTTGATAATCATGTCAGATGTTGAGTTTTGGGATCAGAGAGTGACCCTCAGGGTCACATGGTGTCTTAGTTTTTTCATGGTTTAGTTGGGTTTTGTTGTTCAATTTTTATTTTATTCTCTGTTGATGTAAATAAATTTCTTCAGTTGTTCTATTTATTTATTTGTTGGGATGCTCTATTTATTTCTGATACTTTTTTATTTATATTGGGTGAAATTTTTCTCTTAGTTTCTTATTAATTATCTTGGAGGTTGTCACTATCTCGTGAGGATGGGGAATGCCTCTCGGGACGTGTCATAGTCCATCCCAGGTGACTGATTCGAGGTTGACTTGGGGTGCTTCGTGACATGCATGAAGTTGACCATTCCCAAATCATGTACCTTATAATCCTAATTTTCTACCTATAATTTCCTAGAATTGTTCTATTATCCTAGAGGATAAGAAATATTTTTGGGTTAACTATTATCACCACAACCTAGCATCAGGGTTTTATCTAATCATTTGGGATATTTATATATAAACCATAAAGATAAATACTATAGCTGATGAGGTGGTTCATCCACTACATTATTCTATTAACTATGATTGTGTCCCTGATTATACGGAAAAATAACTATCAATGTCATCTCCCTCCATACAAAAAATAGATCATGTTACCACCCAC
Organism: Viscum album; assembly: GCA_963277665.1. NCBI lineage: Eukaryota > Viridiplantae > Streptophyta > Magnoliopsida > Santalales > Viscaceae > Viscum > Viscum album. The sequence continues at coordinate 1,111,321,485 of OY728123.1, forward strand.
ACCTAATAGGTACATGAACTACCAACTCTTAAGAATTGTGATTAAGTGGATCTATACCAGTTACTCAACTACCCCATGGATAAGAGGTTCCTCCATCCAACTCCACCTTGTAATATTCCATCATGCACCGATCCACTAGTATATTCCAAAGTCATCACAACGACCTCTGATTTACCGAGTACCTTAATATATGTAATTTGAGTAAAATTATCAACCTTCTGTTGAATATCAACTCACAATCACATCTCAAAGTGGTAATCTCTTTAATATTTATAATCCAAAAATTCAGAGGTACAGCATAATAATTTCACAATTTCACTTTACACTCATGGACACTAGATCTCTATTTCTATATGAATAATAACTCCCACTACTACTCTAATTAAAGATTAATAGTTTGGAACTCTTCCAAAAATGAGTCTTGAAATTTCTCCCACTTCACCATGTATATGTTGTGATCACTTGAGTATAGGGATCACCATTTTCATGCCACTCTATGAAAAAATAACCTCTAATGGGATATAATAATCCTTATCTCCTAAATGAGCTATAATATATCTTAAATACATTCATCCACCTCTTTTTATTCTTATTATAAATTGAAAACTCATGCTTTGTTATGTCATTCCTCAAGAGATCAAGTAACATAACTCTCTAAACCACCACCACTACTAGATCCACACTCTGATGGTCAACCATGGGGGCCCCTTGTACCTTGTCTATATACCACATGATTCTAACTCACAATCATAATAATAAAAATAAAGAAAACACCTCATCACAAGCACAATGTTTATTTTTATACTCATACTACTTCATGGAAAATTTAAAACAGAAATTCAGTACACAATACACCAAAGTCACTTTGACCTTATTCTATATGATTCATGAACCCAAACCCACATACAACCTAGTTAACAATACACCGTCCCTCTAGTGATGATTTATAGAAAATATGGAATCGCATGTGGCCTCTACATCTCTAGATAGTTTCCTTAGTCTATTTTATATACTAGGTTAAGGTAACACTATAAGTAAAAAATGTAATTTATCAATGGTTTTTAAAATCACTTCTAAATACTTTTTTTTAATTATTTTAGTCATAGTTTTGTGAAACTACTCTCAATTAGTGTAAGTTTTTGGAAAACCAATGTTAAATACTACATTTTGAATTTTTATTTATTTTATGGAGTGGTTTTATAAAAAAAACTTCAAATTGGGTTAAATTAAATTATTATCTATTATTTAACCTTTTTTATTAGTAAAAAATTAATTAATTATGAAATATAATTTATAAATTATTAATTATTAATTAAAAAATAAGTAAATATTAAAGTTAATTAAAATTTTCTAATTAGTATTGAGTAATAAATAGTTAATAAAATTAGGTAATAGAAAATTTAATTAATTAATATCCTAAGAGAAGTTAAAAATAAGAACTAAATTTCAAACCACCATAAATTTTGATCCAAGCATCCATTTAGGCTGCATGAGGTATCAAATAGAAACTTGTGATCTATGATGATTTGAATTAGGGGTACTTTTTTCCTTATTTTTTCCCAGTAAAAAGAGGCCAGAAAGGCCTCTAAAACAAAGTGTTAAATTAACACACTCTAATTTAAGATCTTTTATTGGAATTTTAGTTTAGTTTAACAAGGTAGTCCTATCTTTTTTTATGAAGTTTTAATTTATTATTTGAGCTTAGATCCATATAATTATGATGATATTGAAATTTTATTACTCTGAATTTATTAGTATTATTTATAAATATATTACACATTAATATATAAATATATAAATGACATTAAATTAAAAAACTATTTTCCATTTTATTTAAAATCATAAATTATGTAATTTATTTAACTAATAAAAACGTATAAATATAAACCCACATAAACACCTATATGTAATTAAATATGCCTAAATAAAAATATGAATATTTTTTTATTTTTTATTTTTTATTTTTTTTATTAATTATTAATTATTAATTATTAAAAAGATAAAAAATAATTAATTAGAAATATATTTATTAAAAATTATCAATTATTATATATTAATTATCTTTTTTAATTATTCATTATTTATTACCAATTATCAATTATTAAATATTTATTATTATTTATTTTTTGTTATTTAAAATTTTAACTTAATGGGTGTGGTGGTGCCCCTTTGGGGGATTCACAGGAAGCTCCTTAGTGAAAGACATGCAGCCACGCAATGCACCATGGTATATATTGATCATGATGATGCTAGGAGGGACACCATAACATGGATCATAAATTCAAGGTAATGAACATCAGTGTAGTCAGGTTGGTAATGGTGTATGTCGGTCATCCATCATCAAGTTATGATATATTGCGATGAAAACGTCAACATTATGGTGTCGGAACATGAAGGAAATGACAATGTCTATGGTGATGATGGTGGTGTGGCTGGTGTAAGATGTCATTGGGAATAATGGTGGCTTTCGATCTTGGGCGACGATGATGGCATTGATTCACTCAATCTTGGCGGCATGGGAGGTATTCAGGGTAGGCGATGATGGAACACACGTCTTATGTGGATTCTAATTTTTTGGTTATTATTCCTATGGCCCTAGGCAATGATGGTGGATCTCTTTCAGATTGTAAATATGTGTGGTGAAGATTAGAAACAACAAGCAGTGACAGCAGTGAAGGTCATCGGCGACAGTGGTGAATGTCGATGATGACTAGAGGGGGTGACTGGTAATGACCAGTAGAGTTGTTCTAGAAAAGGAGGTTGATTGGGATGGAAGTGGATCTGAATGATGGTATTTTTCATTTTGGGGTTTCTTCATTAGTCTTCAATCACTGAACCATTGGGTATTCACTTCTCTAAGAAGAATATGATGTAGAGTGACCATTTGATCAGTGCAATGCATTAGGTTGGCGGTGGAACTTGAAGTAGCATTGCTAGGTGGTATGATCGAAAGTGATATAGGTGTATTATATCTAATCATTTATCCCTTTTCTTGATTTAGACATAGGAGTGATCTGACATAGGGTTTCAATGGATAGAACAATGTGTGAATGGTGACGACCTAATAGCTAAAGCTATGCATCTTAGGGGCAGTGTAGCATAGAAACATGCAAGAATTTTTTGTGGGAAGCTCAAAAGATCAATGCATGTGATGAAACCTAACATTTGGATATCTTACCATGCATGGGTTAAATAGGGTTTCTATATTTTAATGTCTTGTTGCTATCATGTAATTAAACAATTTTTGGTAAGGGGGCACCACAGTGAGGTAACTGGGATCATAATGTGATGTTTAGCTACTCATCTTGGGCCTTCGGGTCATTTTCATCAGATTTTAGGCCACAAGGTTTATGGTCCATCAAAATGATTTGGGTCTTTGTGCCATAAAGTCTTCGGGTCATTTTAAGGGTTTCCTTTTAATGCTGTTTAAAAGAGGGATTTTTTTCTTAACAAAAAAGGGGTTCTTCCCCCTACTTGCTAATATATATATTTATTTATTTATTTATTTATTTATTTATTTATTTATTTATTTATTTATTTATTTATATTTATTTATTTATTTATTTTTCTATTATTTACTATTTATTACTAATTATTAACTATTATTTATTTATAATTATTTATAATTACTTTTAATTATTTATATTTATTTATATTTATTTATATTTATTTATATTTATTTTTATTTATTTATATTTATTTATATTTATTTATATTTATTTATATTTATTTATATTTATTTATATTTATTTATATTTATTTATATTTATTTATATTTATTTATATTTATTTATATTTATTTATATTTATTTATAATTATTTATAATCATCTAAAGTTATTTATAATCATTCGAAATTATTTTCAATCATTCATAATTATTTATGGTCATTCATAATTATTTATAATTTTTTATGAATTATTTTTTATTACTTATTATTTATTTTTTATTATTGATGTATTTTTAATAATTAATTATTTAAAACAAAATAAATTAATTAATAATTATTGTTATTTAGTAATGAATCATTTTTAATTCTAATTAATTATTACTTATTTATATTTAGTAGTTTTTTATTAATTCTTAATTATTAATTTGTAATTTGTAATTATTAATTCATAATTCTTATTTTTAAAATTTTTAATTTTTAATAGTTTATTGTTGATTATTAATTATTGGAAGTTAATTTCTAAGTGTTAAGTGTTAATGATTAATTATTAATGATTACTTATTAACAATTAATAATTAATTTCTAATTAGTAATTATTAATTATTAATTAGTGTATGTTAATATATATTATGTGGGTGTGTGCGTGTGTGTATTTATTTGCATGTATTTATATATATATGTATATTTATATGTGTTTATATATACATATATATGTATATATATATAATTATATGTGTGTGTAAATTTATTTATATTTATTTGTATTTATTTGTATTTATGTATATTTATGTATATTTATGTATATTTATGTATATTTATGTATATTTATGTATATTTATGTATATTTATGTATATTTATTTATATTTATGTATCTATATATATGTATATAATATTATGTATTTATATGCATATTTATATTTGTGTGTGTGCGTGTATATATATGTGATTTTATTACTATATATTTACATGAATTTATATGCATATTTACAAACAATTCCATTTTTATTTTCATTATATAGATAAACCCACTTTTTAACAGGATTGAGAAGGAACTCTTACATGACTCGAAAGCCCAAAATACATGCTCTGAAGGCCCAAAGGCTCAAAGACCTAGAAATGTTCCTCAAAAGCCCTAAATTTTAATAGCCCCTCCAGTCTAACCACCCACCAACCCTAGCTATCCTAAAGAACTAGATCGCCGGCCACCATCAGAAAATTTTCGGCCACAAGAGACTCCACGTTGACCATCGAATAGTCTCCACAACATCAAACACCCACCATAAACCATCTAATTCCATGGAAAGCTTCCACCAATAATGTGATACCAACACCAAGGAAAAGAACCTTAGGGAGAACCCTTCTAAACAGCTACCCTCAAAGCAGATCAGGGTACAAGGACCGAGGAAATACACGAATATATCAGAGATGATCGAACCTCTAACTATCTTTAACACCAGATATTTTTCACTACTCTAATATAAATCCTACATCCAACCATCGCAGGTCTCCACCCCCCCTATTTTTTTCACTCCACAGATTAGAAGCAACTCCAGTATAAGTCCAGAGGACAAATATTTGATGGCCTAGATTCTCATTATCCTAAAGGCCCACATAATGGCTTGGAATCCAATTGTGATGAATGGTACGGCTTCTATAGTACCCCATTACAGTACCTTCTATTGTACCCACACTATTATAGTGTTATAGTACTGATATAATACCATTTAAATTTCATACAGATATTGTGGGTACAAATCACAGTAAACTCAATGGGCCATAGGTTGGGTTGGGAAAGGTTGTGGGCTTGGCCTAGTGGTGTCATGGGTTTATCTATGCTAGGTGGTTGTCCTTAGTGACTAGGTCACCCCACCCATAAAAAATAATAAATATTATTTATTTATTATTTATTTATTTATTTATTAAAAAATATTAAAAGAGAATTTCAAAATAATTATTATTTTATTTAAAAAAGTAGAAACCCGTAACATCTCTCCCCACACCCATTGGCTTGGGAAGAGGTAGTGATATTATCATGCCTTAGGTGATATCCCCAAGACACCAAAGTCTTGAAATAAACGTCAAGAGCCTCATAAAAATTGGAGGAAAATTTTACCTTTGAAAATAAAAAACCACAACCAACATAACCATAACCAAGAATCACTACATAGTGCATGAGAATAATGTAGTACAACCCAAAGTAAACCAACTGAAAAAAAAACCAAAATACAACAATGAAAAATATCAGAGTACAAATTGGAAACTGAAAACCAACAACTCAAAGAAAAAAAAGGACATAAACTCCACCACTCCTAACATGTTCCAAGATCCAACATCACAATCCATACCCAAGGTATTATGAAGAATCACTAAAAAAATGAGATACCTTGCTTTTACATGTGTCTCGATATATCACATCTTCAAATGCACCAAAGTTCACAAGAAGGTGTTGAGTATAAAACTCGGTAGGATTTCCCCAATTAATTCCCTACTCATGACACTAGGATAGAACACGTTATCACATTATATAAAATAGTTTAAAATAAAATTTAAAGCATTTTATTTCAAAGAATATATTAATTTTTCCAAACCAAAACCATTTCCACAGAAGCAAACCAAACAAGTTTTTAAAACCATTTGTCCATTTAATTTGGCATAACTCATTCCATGTTTACACACACAACCACACACCCATATTCACTCAAGCTTGGTGTTACCATTTACATTGGAACTTCATGTCCATACTCTGTCCCTTATATGGTGGTACTTCATGACCATTATCCATCCCATTAAACTCATACCCAACCATTATACCAAAAACCATTCCAAAAAATTGTGCCAAACCATTTCAACAAAATAATACTTATATTTAAAACACTATCAAACCAATTTTCCATGCATCAAAACCAAAAAACAATTTTAATATCATCATTTTAAAATCACTAAACAGCTTTACTTTAAATACAAAGAATTATTAAAATTCCACAAACCATAACTAAATAGGGTATCCAACAATAATTTCACATCAATACCATAATTAAAACTAATAAAATAAATCAATTTCAAATAAATCCTTCAAGTTCTGATAAAAGGAGTCAAGACTAAAGCCACATACCTCAAAAACTTAGGCTAAAATAAATAATAATCTAAAAACTCCAAAAACATGGCTTAGATCTTCCAAAACCTGCCTTAGATATTGTTCTCTATCATAAACACAGCCATATATGATCATCATAGGAATCATTAACTATGTATATATCCCCAAAATATTAGATACAAGAATCTAAGAGTGAAAAATAAGAATAAAACTAAAGGAAACCACTATGAACAAGCACTTACCAATGAATTCAAACCTCTAATGAACCAAGAATCACCAATGGATTGCTCTCGTATTAAGGGTAATGGTATATCCATCCATTGAGAGAAGTATAAATCATGTTGGGGTTGGATTATGGGAAAACAAAGAACTTAAGTGTCTAATTTGTATTAGATGCAAAATTTAAGGAGGTCCACTAGTACGTTGTGTGGTTAAGACACACAGTTTTGAAAACTATGCTCTAACTATGTCGGTGATATTATCTTAATCCATCCCTAATAAAGTTGGATCATATGGTTATATAAACCATCCACCAACCATAATTTTCTATATGTCCAAGAAATTAACAATTTCCCCTGGGTGGCTATATGGTTAAAATAAACTGTGTGCCAAATTCATTCCTACCTGGTGACCTCTATTTTTTATTTAATAGTTTCTTAGAGGTGTTTCATAGTTTCTACTCACATTTATCAAACTGTTCACCTTAAAAAATCAACAAAAACTTTTCAAAACTCCTCCAAACCTTCTCACTCTTAACTAGATAAATTTATATACATAAAATACATAAATAAAGGGTTAATTATCTAAAACCGGGGGTGATACATTCTATCCATCATCAGTCGTTATGCCCCTAGAAAGTAGAATCCCACCATTGGAATAAAATATTTTAGGCCATTTCTCAACCATTTCCTTCCCACATTCCCACATTTTTTATTGAATCTGATCATATTTCCACACAACTAATATTTGACTGATGCTTTTCTAACATAATGCTTTATCTTGACTATCCACAATTTGTACTGAAACATGAACCAACATAGCATCTAAATAAAATTCAACATGATCACATCAAATCAATTAGTTAGGATTAGTTTGATACTTCCTCAATAGAGATACATAAAACACATTATGCACTAAACTAAACCTTGGTGGAAAATCCAACCAATATTCCACCTCACTAACCTTTTTAAGTATCTCAAAAGGGACTATATATCTAGGATATAACTTGACCTACATCACAAAACAATGGTGACCAATAGTTATAGAGATTATTAATAACAAATGACCACTCACCATGAATGATAATGGTCATTGGTGATGATTCGTATATTAATTTAGATGACTCTGAGCCATCTCCATCCAATTCCTAATCAACTGAATCTTCTCTATTATCTCTTAGACAAGGCTTGTTCCAACCAGTGAATTCTGACCTGTTTCCACCCAAAACTGTGGATAATGATAAGGAAGCCCATATAATTCTTCAAAAGGATCCATATGTATTGAGGCTGGATAACTATTTTTATATGATAACTCTATTAATAGTGTTTTCTCCTCCCATCAACCACTAAAATCCATTACACAATCTATAATAATGTCTTCCAACATGTGTATTTTACTTTTGGATTGTCTATCCATCTAAGGAAAATACTTCATGCCCAAAGTAAACTGAGTCCCAATATATTTCTATAGGTATTTCCATAAATGATTCATAAACATTGTATCTTGGTCAGATACTATTTAAAATGGTATGTCATAACTCTTTATCACTTCTTAGATAAAGATTTTAGACAAGTCATGTACTATGTGATATTAATTAATAGAGATGAAATGGGCAGAATTTGTGAGATGATCCACTATCACCCATAAGGAATCATGTTTATGAACTATCCTTGGGATACCTGTCAAAAAATCCATAGTTATTTTCTCCCATTTTCAATCAAAAATAGGTAAAGACTATAGCATACCCTCTGTTCATTGGTGCCCTACATTAACCTGCTGATAGGTGAGGCGTATAGTAACAAACTTGGCCACTTTTCTTTTCATTTAAACCCTCTAAAATTTTTATTTCAATTCCTTGTACATATTTTTTACTCCATGATGAATATACCATGTCGAATAGTGATAAGAATAAATAATTTGTTCCTAAAAATCCATATGTACGACCATCAGATCTCAAAACCACAATACTGACCTTCCATCTAGATTCTGTCTCTCAATGGTCTCCCAAACATTGAGTTTTTAACTCATAGAAATACATTCAAATGTTTTTTCCTCTTTAACCTTCTAAACTAAATTAGGACCAAAGGAAACTAGAAATAAAACCACACCACTACCTCGATCTTTACAATCTATAGGAATGTCGACTATCACCTATATCAGTTGCCACTGTTCTGAGGCCTATTTTTTCAACTAACTATATGACTCTCTTCTTAATTCATCTACCACCAAATTTCCTTTACCAAGTGTATAAATAAATTCAAAGTCAAACATTTGTAGATACTCCATCCATATTCTTCATCTTGGGTTCAAATATATTTGTGATAAAATGTGTTTCAAACTCTTATGATCCGTAAACACCATAAATTCATCACCAGAGAGGTAATGATGAAAATTATTCAAATAATAGAATACAATATATAATTCCAAATCATGTGTTGTCTAGTTCTTATCATAAAACCATAAATGATATGAGTCATAAAAAACAACATGATATCTTTACAAGAGAAGACACAACCCAGATCCCGAAGCATCACAATACACCATATAACCATATCTTGATTCTGAAAATATCAAGATCAGTTTTGATGTAAGGAGAACTTCAAGATCATTAAAATAATTTTTACATTTAGTATTATTTTTTAATAAAACTTTTTTCTTATCAAATATATCTTTAGTGAATCTAGACATTAAAAATCATGAACAAAAAGTCTGTAATAACCAACTAAGCTAAGGAAACTACGTATATAAAAGACATTATTGGGTGGTTTCAAAGAGATCGCAACCTATATATTTTATAGATCCACATAAACACCTATTTTATAAATAACAACCCTAAGTAAATGTACCTCTTATATCCCAATATCATAATTTGAAAGTTTGGAAAACAACTAATGATCTTCTAAGATTCCCAACACTATCACAAAGTGTTTCTCGTGATCATCCCTCCTCCTTGAATACACCAACATGGAATCCAAAAGAACTACCACATATGAATCCAAATATATTTGAAATATTAGATTCATTAGTTCTATAAAGATGTATGGTTCATTCTTAATACCCAAATTCATAACCACATACTCATAATGGCTATATCTACTTCTGAAAATTGTTTTTGCAATATCCTCTTTTTAAATGCACAATTGATGATATTTCGATCACAATTCAATTTTAGAGAACCATTGGGCTCCCATAAATTTACCTAATATATATTCAATGTGTGGAAGTGGATAAATTCTTTCTTGTAACTTGGTTAATATTATGATAATACACACATAGAATAAGAGTTTCATCTTCCTTTTTCAAAAACAAAATCATCACTGCCCACAGATACGTACAAGGCTGAATAAACCCTTTTCTTTCCAACTCTTATAACTGGACTTTAAATTACCTTAATTTTTTTATTTCCATATGGTATGATGAAAGGTAAATAGGACTGGTCCCTCGTAAGAGATCAATCATAAACTTCACTTCCCTTAAGGGTGGAAACCCTAAGAAATTATCAAGAAAAACATCTTAAAATGAATCCACAATTTCTAAAAACTGTTATTCTCAATCTCATACACTGATAAGAAGTTCATCACTACCAACTGGTATGTGATAGGTCCAACCTCCAATTCCAACATGACCATTACACCTTCCTTTATGTTTCAATCTCCTCCAAAGATATGTCTCATGCTATCCATAGTCATAAAACTAACCCTTATGGTATAATAGTCGATGTGAGACTTGAACATTGTCAAATAATCCATACCTAGTATTATGTCATAGACATATATATCAAGAATATATAAATATCTATTAATTCATCTCCATTAATAGTTATAAAAAATTATTTTCACAAAAAGGCTCAACATTCTCTTCGGCCAAGAGGAGTTTGAAGTTTCAAAATAGAAGGCATTATATCATCATCCAAAACCATAAATAAAAACATAATGATAATTAATAAATGAATGATATTCACCTATATCGAAAAAAACTTGCATAAGTTTATAATTCAAAAGAATCATACCTCTCCCTATTGATGGTCCAGATTGGTCATCCAAATTTACTTGTTTAGCTCCATACAACTACTTACTTGATGCACTTTTCTCTTTATTACCCTGTTAAGATTTCCCTTTTTAAAGAGTTGGTATATTCCTATAATCACCATGGATAGCTCATTTTTGTTGAAAAAATATATATTCTACTCCCCTCATCCCGTCAAATCATACGATGCCTAAAAAAACATGAGATGTGTCTCTAACACCTGACCATGAGGCACTATGACAATAGCACTGAAGATTCCTCATCTAGTTAAAATTGTGGCATGCTCTAAGTGGAATCGTACAATATCAATTGATTTGATCCAAAGAAAAACATTGAAGAATCCAAGATTTCTTGTATTTTGAAGGAGTATTCGCCGATCTATCCAGCTGATTCTGAGCCATTCCACTACATTGGAAGTGGGTGTCCCTATTCCTATTATTCATAGAATTATATTTCCCACCAATTCCCAAAGGTATCAACATTATTCATATAACCATGGTTCCTGATATGTCTCCTTCTACCATTGTCACTCTATTGAACATCTCTGTATAATCAGTTATACAAAGCACGGAAATATTTGAGTGAATCTCTTACCTCAACCTCAATTCAAAAATGTGTGTCTTCAAAGATGTACTTACATCAACATCGAGTGGAAAGTTAACTAATTTTATGAATTTAGCCACATACTTAGTCACTAAGATACTCTCCTTCTTGAAAATTAAAAGTATAGTTATTCTATTAATTCTGAACCTATGAGGATAGAATTGTTTATTCATCAATTCATTAAAATCCTCACATTCAATGCCTTAGTCTAGTTTAGCATAAATTTCAAATTCCCACAAATGGAATTCTAGATCCTACATCATATACATTTATAAATTGACCTTTATCTCATATAGTGTTCCTAGGAAATCAAATATTTAATTCATCCTATTTATCCACGCCTCTTCTTTTTAAAGTTCCAAATCACCCTAGAAGGTTGGGGGATTATGCTTCTATAACAGAATGGAATGATCAACTTGACTTGGTTAATCTATTTAGTTACCTTTATCCATGGATTAAAAATATTATAAAATACTATAAACCAAATATTAATTCACCTATGGTTCAAGAGAAACCACATTCTCAGTAGCCTCTTCCAATTGGTTTCTACAACACCTACCATGTTCCATTTTCTAAAACCACAAAAAAATGACACTTAGTCTAAATCTCTAGACACTAAAGGCTTAACAATTTCAAAATTTACCACATCACACATAGAATAATAAGGATTTCAAAAATTTCATATTTTTTCACTTTAAACCATTTTTGAAAAGTACACCATACTTTTGAAAATCAAACCATTTTAAACTATTTTCAAAATTCAACACTTTTTCAAAAAATGATAAATCATTACTCAAAATGAATTATACAAGCCTAGTGGGTAGTAATTTCAATCAATGCTTGTTATACTATTATCATTGGCTAAATCCATGATAATGAGGTAACAAATCCAATAAGTGCCGCAAAACACTCTTCTACCCAAACTCTCAGGTAACTATATGTTCAACATAAATAGGTTTCCTATGTCTCTTTATGCTCTACATTTCAAGTCCTAAATATCTTAATCCTTACTATCATTTCAAATCCAAGACCGAAAAACCAATACCATTTTTTCGAAAATGAAAGATAGGATAGCCAAGACTGATACCATTTGTAACATCCTTCCCCTCACCCATTATCTTGGGAATAGGTAAATAAATTGCTATGACTTAGGTGAAATCCCCAAGACACCAAAGGCTGGTAATAGATGCCAAGGGATTCATAACAATTAGGGGATGATTTGACCTCTGAAAATAAAAAAACAACAACCAACATAATGATAACAAAGAATAAATATATGATGCATGATAAAAATATAATAAAACCCAAAGTAAACCAAAAAACAACAAAACAAAAATACAACAATGAAAAATATTATAGTACATGGATGAATCCAAAAACCAACAACTCAAAGACAACCAAGGACAAATAATCCACAGCTCTCGACATGATTTAAGCTCCAAATCCACAATCTATTCCCTAGGTATCATGAATCATCACTAAATAAATGAGAAACCTTTCCTTTACCTATGTCTAAATATATCACATCTAAAAACGCACCAAAGCACCCAAGGGTGAGTTCAAAACTAAGTAAGATTTTCCCAATGAAAGCCCTACTCATGCCACTAGGATATAATATGTTACAAAATTATAAAAAATACCTTAAAACCAAATATGAAGAATTTTATATCAAAGAATCAAAACATATTTCCAACCCAAACCATTTCCATGGAAAGAAACCAAATAAGTTTTAAAACCATTTATCCATTTAATTTGGAATAACCCATACAGTGTTTACACACAAAACTACACACACACAAACACTCAATATTGGTGTTACCATTTATGGTGGAACTTTACATCCATAATTTATCCTTTTTATGGTAGTACTTCATGGCAATTATACATCCCATTCAACTCACTCCCAACCATTATGCCAAAACCAAGCTAAAACAACTATTAAAAACTATTTCAATAAAATAATCCTTTTATTAAACACACTTTCCAACCAATTTTCCATCCATATAAACCAAACAACCTTTTTAAAATCAATAACCAACTTCACTTTCAAAACAACCAATTCTTAAAATTCCACAAAACATCACTAAAGAGGGTTTCTAAAAATAATTTCACATAAATTTCACAATTAAAACAAATAAAATCAATCAATTTGAAATGAATTCTTTATGTTATAATAAGAGGATTCAATATTGAATCCACCTACATAACAAACTTGGGTTAAAATGATGAACGGTCCAAAAACTCCAAAAACATCGCTTAGATCTTCCAAAACCCACCTTAGATCTTATTCCTTGTCATCAACACAGTCATATATCATCATGATTGGCATAAAACACCATGTATATATCCTCAAAGTATTATACACATAAATACAAGAGAGGTAAGAAGAAGAAAACTAAGGGAAACCACCAGGAATAAGCACTGACCAAGGAATTTGGGCCTCCAATGCACCAAGAATCGCCAATGGATCGCTCCTAGATCAAGGGGAGGATATATCCAACCTTCGAGAGAAGTGTAAATCATGTTAGAGTCGAATTAGGGGGAAAACGATCCCTTAAGGGTTTAATTCGTATTAGACCCACAATTGAAGAAGAGACACCTGTGCGTTGCATGGTTAGCCTGCATTTTTTGGAAAACTATGTACCAACTATGTGGGAGATACTCAGTTAATCCAAATATTGTACAGTTGGATCCCATGGTTATACAAACCATGCACCAAAATTATTTTCCTTCTATCTATAAAATTCATGGTTTCCCCTGGGTGGTTGTACAATTTTCCCAAACTATGTGCCTACCCAATGACCTCTATTTTCCCTTGAACAATTTCCTCGAGCTGTTACACAGTTTTTTCAAACCATGCTCAAACTTTTAAACTCCATAAAGTCCACAAAAACTTATCAAAAATACTATAAACCTTCCCAAGATTAACCCAATAGCTTTATATATATAAAATACATAAATAATGGGTAAATTAACTAATATTGGGGATGATACAAAACCCATCATGAAATAATTCACAATATTTTTTAAAAACACTAAAAAATAATTATTGAAATCACTAATCCTAGAAGTTTAAACCAATTCTAAATATTGTTTTTGTTATAGTAGAATATGAAAACATTACAAACAAATAAACTCCACACTGGTGTTTTCTCTAAAATCCTTACTAAAATTATCTCTTGGATACCACTCTAACTTGACCTAACCCCACAATAACTCATCGTGATTTGGAAATGTGATTAAAATTAACCCCTGAATCTTGACTCTCATGGAATAAGTTGCGGAAATAAGAAAAAAGGGTATAAAATAAAAATTATGGGAAGCATTTCTCATTTTGTATATAAATCATCAATCAAAATTAAAATCATAACCATAAGTATGAAAATTAATCCCCATATAAATTTGAAAGAATACAAAATAGTATGTCAACAAACATTCTAAAACTAAACCACTATTTTTCAACTATAAATTAGCAACACTAGCATATTGTTCATATACATTAATTTATATCAACTCATTCATGAACAAAAACCCCTCATCCCCACCCTTAATGCATTATTGCATATCTAAAAAACAAAAATGAATAATCAGGTGAGTATATAAGAATGATAAATAGGTTACGCCTCCAACCTATTCTATGTTAAATGAAAAGGAATAAAAAATACTCAGTAAATTAAGTATACATGTTTTAATCATTTAAGAATAACAAACAAGGAAATAAGAACACAAGAAACCTCCACCACATATCATCTATTACCTTAACCAAATCACTACATTTATAATTCTATATCAAATGTTAACATCACAATGTTATGTTATACACACCTTTAATGATAGTATCTCTAACCACAACAACTACATGTCACCATAGTGAGTACCATATAGTTATAACAACACAAAATGTAGAGTGATACAACATCAAAAAAATAATTGTATCTATGGTGGGAATACCACATATCACCAACCATCACCTCATAAACATTTCAACCAGGGTCAATATAATCCCATGAAACAATATAAATATCATGCATCAGAAATCATGTTAAATCACTATAAAAAAGGATAAACCACAATGAAAAAAATCTTAATAAGGAAACTACAACAACTTATTTGACCCTTAACATAAACCGCCCAACCTCGATAATAACATATACACATCCTCAAGATACCCACCTCAATAGAACTCCATCGAAACTCTTATCCTAAATTGGCCATCATTATCTGATGACACCATAACCCTCATTATTACTCAAATTATTGCATGTAAATAATAAATTCTCAGGGTCCATAATAATTATTAAATAATTTTATAAATCATACATCCATAAACATCAACCAAGGGAACTAGAAAAATCAAAAAATACTTTAATTTTTCTCATTTAATCAACCCCCATTCCACTTCACATATCTCTTTGTATTAATTAAATCTAATTATCACACTCTAATTACCACAATTACAATCTTCCCATTAATTTTATATGTTATTTCAGTGAAATACACAATCCCATACATATTTCATTTATTAAATTTATCTAATATATTATTTAATATGATTCTAAATAATTACACATAACCACATCAAAAAAACTATAAAAATTCACTTAAAACATAGAAAAAAGAGAGAATTTAGAATTCATTTTCATACTTTATCATTTAAAAATCAAGATTTGATGCTCCAATCCTCATATTATTATGAAAATACTTCCAAAAATATATAATCCATAATTCCTATAATAACTATTTCCTGATTGTTTTCATAAAATACCAAATAGAAACAAAAAAAATAGATATTGGAAGGGATAATTGTGGAAGTATTGTTAATATATAGTCAAATTGGGAGGAGGAAAATCAATATTATTAAAAAGATAACTCTATGGTATCAAGTAAACTCTCAAGGACATCAAAAGTCATTAGATATAAGAATAAACCAAGTGGAATGTGAGAAATCACTTGATTTAAAATTTAAAAATGAATCTTTAAAAATATTAGTGTGATGGGTTGAATTAAGGTGCCACAATTTTATATGATCTGTAACTCCAAAAATCATTGGGTAATCTCCCTTCATATTTACTAAAAATTCATAGCCACTTAATTTCAAATGGGATGATACCCAAGTATATTATGTAATAATAAAAATTATTATGTATCAATGTCCATATACTTTTTATTTAACTATATAATTAATTCCTTTATTGAATTACAATAAACTAATTCCTTATTAATCTTGAACTAACTTGAAATTTTTTGTAGTGTAATTTATATCATCACAACATAATGAATAAATCCCCTAAAAATCATAGCATAAAACTATATACTAACAATATATTCATAATGATCATCCATGAAACAAAATTATTCCCTTTTATAGAATAATAATTTAATTTAATTCACCATAAAAAATCATAAAAATCATCACATGATGGTCAATCTATAAGAACTAGTAAAAACATTAACCTGATAACACGTAATAGTGAAATAATTTCATTGTGGAATGATTTTACTAAAAACTATATTTTCTATATATTTATCATAATTCACCTCCAAACTTGCTCCTTCCTCCCACAGCACCTCAAAATCCATAAATAAGAGGACCATTGACTTCAAATACACTACAATATTAAGGAATTGTGGTTAAACAGCATATAAAAAGTCTAATGAATCCCATTATCTTATCATATTTATTTCATTAGAAATACCATTGTACCAAAGGGATTTATAATTACAAATTCCACCTTTTAGTAACCTCAAACAATAAATTACATCAAATGATATAAATGAATAAGAATTATTTATATGGTGCTTAGAAATTGATTACTTATTAATACATGTCTTAATAATCAAATATTAATTACTTAAATTGTTTAAATCTTATAGAATAAATAAATATATAGATGGGTAATTAATTTCTATAATAAATAGAATCATATGGTTAAATTGATGAATAACCTTCAATAAGTATATTGGAATAAGTAATTTATAGTGTATTGTTCTTTATAAGGAAAATCCCATGAATTATTTAATTTTTTAATTGTATTAAAAATTTCATAGGGAAATTTATTAGAAGAAAATTTATTCTTATAGATGGATGATTGTTTACAATGGATTACAACAAAAAATCAATGAAAATATGGATAAATACTGTATAAATTTATAATTATATAAACCATATTTCATATTCACATTAATAGGGATACAAAAAAATTTAATAATGATGTCACAATACAAGAATCATTGATATTGAATGTTCACTAGTTATAATTAAAGGAGTAGTCTTGTTAGGTCCAAATAAAGTCTAAAATAGATTTATCTTATCCCTAATATAATATAACTCCCTAAATAAATTAGTATATAGAATACAATAGATTCTTGATAAAAATGAGGATTTATATAAAAAGGTTTTTCTAGAATAAATGGATAATTATTCTAGTAACTTCATGAACTCATAAATAATTTTAATGAGATGGTTTAGAAAATAATTATAAATATTAACAAAAAAGAGGTGTTGATAAAATTTATAAAGAAAAGTAACTAATTATTAAAATATAATAATGTAACATTCAAAAATGTAAAAAAATAATAAAATAAAGAGGTTAAAAGTGAACATTTATCTCACTTGGTGTCTTCCAAAAACATGAGAGAGAACTCATTGAAGGTTTAAGAAATTTTTAAAGAGATAATTGAGATATAATATGATAATAGAAATGTGTTAAAATTATTTAGAGTGTAGATAAATTGTTGTATTCAGTTCTATATATATTGAAACATGAAGAATAAATAATAATTATTGGTTTAGACCTTAAGATATTATTAATAAAAGAGTCTCATTTAATGATCTATAAATGTTTTTTCACCCATCATTTTTTATTACAACCCCATGGTATTTGATTAAAAAAATATGTTTTATTACATTTTAAATTCTTTAAAAACAATATTTACTCTTAATAATAAACAATACATGGTAAGGAACACTAAATATTTTTTTAATGGAATAAAATATGTTTTATACACTTAAAAATTATATTATGGTTGGGATATTGAGTATAATACATGAAACTAAATTTGTTATCCATTGAAACATATTTTAGGTCATGGAAATGATATTAATAATTATTTTATCATCATTATATGAAAATAAAATTATAATGAATACCATATATGTATATTATATTTTAATATATGTCCAAAAAATAGATTATTTCTAAAAATTAAAAAGAATTAACTATTTCCTAATTTAGACATATTGATTAAAAAACCATTTAATATATATATGTGTGTGTGAAATATAATTATTAAATAAATACAATAAATAAATTTTTTCGAGTCTAATGTATGTTATTCCTAAAAACTACATTACTATTACAATGACCATATTATTATTCTAACAGAAAGCACATTCACGTACAATGGTTATGTAATTACAACATATCTATTATAAATTCTTATAGAATCTATTATTTATAACACTAAAATTATATTCCTCCTACAACATGTTTATTCTATTACTTATATTAGTTTTCTTATGTACCATGTTTCACCTATTTATGTTGTCTATTGAGGATTATGAACTAAGTGTATTCGAAATCATACTTATGGTGTCAATTGGTTGTTATTTTCAATAGTCACTTATATAAGTTATTGTTAATTTATATCTATAATTATGTATTGTATCATTATGTATCACTAATTTTTTTATTCCTACTATAAAAAAAGTTATTCATACATTTTTTTTCAATTTATTTTTCAATTGGAAAATCCCAGTTCACATAATCAAATATTATTAATGTTTAATAAAATAAAAAATTAATGTGATTACTTTTAATTTTTATAATATTTATGAATCAATAATTAATAATTAAAATATTCAATGATAAAATCTAAGTAATTTATGATTCTCTTACACATCATCCCATGATATGTAATATAAACTAAGGATAATTACTTGAAGAATTAAAGTTACCCAACAAAAGTATGAGATGCTTATATTTAATTATTTAATTATATTTTAGGTTTAAACTATAATCATATTGTATGATATGTATAAAAAATCTTAATTTAGATGATAACTCATTTAATAAAAAATCAGATGAATATTTTGAGGATATCAACTCCAAATATAAAATAGAATATGTGGATAAAAAATAATTATATTCCAATTATTTTATTTTACTATCATGGATTATAAGTATATTATATCACATGGTTGTGAGATAAAAACTATTATAAAAAAATAACAAACCTATGATGAATCATTATAGGTTTCAATAATTATATCTAAACTATTTTATAAAAGGAAATATTAATATAATGAATTAAAATAGAGGAATAGAGAATTAATTATGGTAGATTAATAAAATTCTTCCAAGTTGATGAAAATTAAAGTAAATTAAAGAAATTTTAATTTGATAAAAAATAAAAATAATTTTTATAAATTGGAAATATTATGTGAAAATTGAAAAGGGAATGAGTAGACAAAAGGTAAAAATAAGTGGCCAAATACTATTAAAATATTTTCAGTGGTGTGGGAAAACTAGAAACTTTAAAAATTAGTTCCATGATTATCTCAAAGATAAATAGGTAATGAAGGTAGATAATATGTTTAAAGGTAATATATATGTTTCTATTGGTATATTTGATACTAACATGGTATGAGACTATTAGTAGCAGTGAATAGGATCTAGTGCCACTGAACACATAATAAGGAACAATACCTTATTTTAGTATGATGAACCTATCATAGATAATCATATATCTACATGAAAAATTCATAAATTGGGAAGCTAAAATGAAAAGTAAATTTGGTGATCACACTCACCTCTAGAATGAGTCTTAATCTGAATAGAGATGTTCATGTTTTGGAAATTAGTGGAATCATTTTCTATTAGTCTTTGAAATAAACCTATATGTAACATTTTTGTGAGTCTACAGTTTTATTCTATCTAAGGATATGATATATGTATAAAAGGGATATATATATATAATTTATTTTTTAATATAAAAATCATACTTGAAAGAATTTATTTTTCCTATTTTATGACTCTTTTGGTTTATAAAATTATAATTTTGGATATATAAATTATAAGTGATTGAATAGAATGAGAAAATTTAATGAGATATTTGAGATCTATTATTTTAATTCTAATGAATGTAAAATATTAATTTAATTTAAAATTATGAGTAAAATCATTAATTATAGTGATCCATACTTTTCATACATAGATATTATATCTTTATATATGAATATTCATTATATAACATTTTGATCAATTCTATAATCTTTTAGGTCTAATATCTTTGGACAATTGGAAATATAAACTACTGGTTCATAAAGTATCTACTTTGTCTCCCTATTATTTCTTCCAAACTAGAACTCTTCTTAGAAATCTCATACTTAATACCCTTATTTATAACCTAGGGAAATGGAACATAAAAAAGGAGAGTTATGATGCTTAGTATGGGTAAATAAGGGAGATATTAATGATCATATAAGCAAAAAATAATAAAATGGGTATCAGAACATGATCTTAATATTTTAAAATCCTACCCTGGATATCATAGATCATAATATTGAGTCATGGAATAAATATTGGTACTTCATAATACACGAATCATAATGGAATTAAAAAACATGGTCTCTAAGATTATAATATAGGAATAAGATATGGAATTCTGTCATAAACATAAGTATTGAAAATCATTTCCTTAGTATTCAAGGATCATTTACAAGGCTATCATCATAGAATGGGTTTACTCCCCAAACTACCATATTAGTCAAGTTTCACTCCCATGGCTATCATATTAGATATATTCCCTTACTGATCTGGGTTTACTCCCCATTCTATTCTTGTCTATCTCATGAGATATCAATCTTTACCTAATGCATTGGAGGTAGAAATAGGTACCACCTATCATATAATAAAAAACATACATATGTATTCCATAAGATCATAAATCATTCATAATATCATAACCCATGAAAATAAATTTGTTTCATAAAAAATTCATTATAACATAACCCATGGAAAATAAATTGGTTTTATAAATATTTCATCAAAACATAACCCATGGAAAGAAATCGGTTTCTTAAACATTTTCTCTTTTTAACATAAAAAAACCCATTTAGAGAAGGAATAAAGATGTTATCATTGGATTATATCCCCAGTAAAGCTTAAGTAACATCAAATAATTCCATATTATATGGAAAAATATTTTTAAAGATCACTTGGAATAATTATTGAGGAAAATAACCTTTCCATATTGAAATCATTTCTTTTTAAAATATTTAAAATTATAAAGGAAAAACTTTTCTTTGAATATAACCCTATAAAATTATAAAGGGATATTCAAAAAAACATTTATTCATGATGGTGGGAAAATACATTCATGACATATAAGTTAAAAACATTGTTTTAATATTTTTTTCAAAAAAGTCACAAAGTACATTATTTGGAAAATGAAAAAAAGATACCTTTCAAACTATTTTTTTAAAAGTAAAACATGGGTAAAAATGAATTTAAATAATAATATGATAATGGTAAAAAAATTTAAAACATTTTTTAAATAAACATCTATATAGAAGAAAAAATATTCCTCAGCGGAAACTTAAACATAACCAATACCAAATGTTGATGAGATTGTGAAATAAAACCTTACCTCAAGTTATCTTAGCTTCAAAAACACTCTAAAATCCTATATAATAAATTTAAATTTAATATAATTATATAATATAGTAGTTTTATACTTATAATATCACATATGACCCCTTTAAACAATTAAACACCCCCTTTGGTCAATAATTAATTATTCAAATTCTTATATCTAAGTGTTAATTGTTTCGTTTTTCCTGATTATATCAGTTTAGTAGTTCTGATTCTTGTAAATTTATATTATTTATATCATATCCATAATTTTTACTATAATATAACTATCATATATATTTATTATATACATATTCATAGTCATCCATAAAATTTAGAGATAGAAAAATGTTTTCCCTGTTCATGGAGACGGTAGGTCTAACATACACATGAACACAGTTTTCATTTTTAACGGATGAAAAAAAAAAAGAAATTTAAATAATAATTAAATTTTAGAATATCATTATTATATAATATAAATCATATATATTCATTAAATTCATCCTAATTACCCTCCAAGTAAAATACAAATGAAAAATGAATCACATTACTTCGTGGAGGTGGTAGTCCACCCGTACGCACTAGTGACATCATCCTTCCTCAAAGGATTATATGGTAAGAAGGTAGACATTATATAATCATTATAGATGTATAATTATTTCATTAATATCATATATACACATTAAACCCATCATAATACTCATCCATAAAATACTGTGATGAAAAATCATTTTTATTACTATATGAAGACGGTAAGTCATATATACGCATAAACGAGTCTTTAAATTCTCATTTGAGGGGAAGGAGGGTATATAATGGTGTTTTAATAATCATGGTAAAATTAAAGAATATTCAGAATACTTATGGTTTTATGTTATTATACATACCATAGATTTCGATGAGGTAAAAAGAGTTGAAAAGAAAGTGATCGAGTAAGGCAAATACCTCTTCTTTGAAATGACTCATTTAGATCTCTAATAAAGGGTTCTAGGGTTAGTATTTTGGGAATTAAAAAACCTCTATAATGTGGATAGTAAATTTTATAATGTAAATTTTTGGATTTTCATCAATCTATAAGGCTCAATATTGTGTGAATAAATGAGGGATGATGTTCTCTTAGATAATTTAGGGAGGGGGGACTTTTGGAATTTCTCAAAATATTAAACTATAACAGATTAATTATCAATAAAAATGTCACCAAATATAAATGTATTATAATATAAGTTAAGATAGGATTTTAATCCCACAAACCAATAGAATTTAAAAAACTTTCAATGTAATTTTAAACTTAATCAATTCGATTAACCCTTATTTAACCAATTTTAATTTTGACTACGGTAACACATTTTTCAATATTAAAGGGTTGTATTTTTTACTTATAAGTTGAAAATTAGATGATGAGTGGTAAATTTATGAAATTTTACACCATATAATAACCAAATTTTCTTATTTAAATATTTTTATTATTTTTAAATAATTTAATAAAATATTATTTTGATAAAATGTCATTATTGTAAATTTTGATACTATTCATTTGAATTAACTTTAAATACATCAAGGAAAACAGAGAATTTGAATATAATGTTTTAAAAACTCCCTAATATGTTCTATATAACTATGAAACTCATATTTCACATTAAATGATTCAAATTATATCACTTTTAATAGTTTTTAGAATTAGTTATTATATTTTCTATTAAATGGAGACATATTGCATCATTGTTGCATAAGAAATTAAGTCATTATTTAATTATTAAAAATTAAAAATAAATTTATAACAAAAAATATTTTTATTAATATCAAAATAAACACTTATATTTTTTAAAATCTTACTTTTTCCTATGTTTACACATAATGGATATTGCAAGAAGGGTTGTGGGAAAGCCCCTTTCTTAAAAAGAGAAAAAGAAAACAGGGATCCCTTTTTAATTTGGTAAGGGAAACCCCATTACAAGCCTATAGTCCCAGAGGTATCAAACCCATTAAAACCTAGTAAAAATCCCATTATATTGCCTCAAAAACCTAGAGGTACAAATCCCATTACAAATTCATAAGTCAACCTAATTAACTCCATCCACCACTGTTACTCTCAGCCACATATGACTATCGGGAAGCCTTGTCGATGCCACTGTTCGATGAATCAGTGCATGACACATTTGGGATGAAATTGGAATCATGACCACTGATGCATCATTTCCTCTAGCAGTTGAACTTCATATGGAATCCTGCCTTTTTATTACATAACATTTCATTACATTTTACAAACAGATGATATTTAAAGTCTAGTGTATTAGAAATCAGGAACATAAAACATGAAAACATAAAGCATTATTTTATCCAATTGAAAATATTCTTTAAGAGTTAATTCTAAGTACAATTACTACATATCATAACCCGGAGACATACATCAAAGGAAAAGGTGAGCATAGGCCCAGTAAGGAAAGAAAATAAAACAGTTTACATGTGAACTTGAGCGATATCAATAAGAACATAGAGATAAATAAGAATTTAATAAAAATAATAACTTGAAAAATAACTTAAAAATGTGGCTACAACATTTAATTTATAAATTCATGAACATAACACCAAGTTCCAACCCCAAGGTGTCATAAAAAATTACCAAGGTTATTTACCAAGGTATTGTAAAACATTTCCTCTCTATAGATTAATTTTTTTACCCAATGAATTAGATAGATATCAGGGCACACCCTTAATATGTTTTTATTTTTATTTTATACACCCATATCATAATCATACATTCCATAAATAACCCAAATAGAATAAAAAAATGGGTTTCATATCAAAATCAGGACGTTTTAAAAAGTGCTTAAAAACAAGGTCATTATCTCATTTATAACCACCTATGGAAAGGGAATGAGGAGTTTATGTATGTCAATTCCAGAATCAAATATATAATTTTTATGTCTTGGTGAATACCCCCAGAAAAAAAATTGGGTGTTCACATAGATAAAATAAGTGAATTTCTTGAGAAAAAGAGAGAGATTTTGATATGAAAATTCTACAGCATGATGGCTATAAAAATGGTTTAATAAAAAGTTAAAAAAAAGAGGGTACAAGGGTCACCCACTCATAAATAACTCATAATACAGTATATGTATAGAATAAAAAATAAATAAGATCATGGTATTGACATTTTAATGACATACCACATGAAAAGGAAACTTGAAAGAAAAGAGAAGATGAGATTTCTTTTACAAAAATTCGGCAGCCTAACGGCGTCACTTAAAAATTCATAAAATCAGTTGATGAGAAAGGAAAGGGTCTATTAAAATTTGTACATAAAATGGAAATTAATAAATATATATAAGAACATACCCCCACATAATAAATGGAAACTTTAATATATAACATAAATAAAGTCCTAACTAAATTAGAAGGGTCGAAGGTTCCCTTACCTTGAAGAGTAACTTCAAAAACTCAAAGGTTGGGACCTTGGGGGCTTGAGGGAACATTGGGAGGACTCCTTGGGAGGTAAAAAGACCATATATTTATTTATGCGGAATTTGGAATAAAATTGATGAAGGAATGGGTTGGTATTTACAGCAAAAGTGAGGGAATATTTTATTAATTTCCAAGAGACGCCTCATTAGTAGTATTTGAACAACCATGGGCTTGCCCGTGGTATTTTCCCACGGTATTGGCCAATTGGGAAACCAAATAACATATCTTACAATAAAAAAGTCAACCAGAATTATTTCATCATGATTACATCATTAATGATGCCATTAAATACAATGAAACTCAAAACTATATTTTTACTATTCACCAAAAAACAAAACATTTTATAAAAATCTCATAAATTCACCCTAACCTAATATTGATGATCTGAATTCAAAAATGAACTAAATTTTATGAAAATAATTTTATAATTATGAGATATTAAATTTTTAATTAAAAACATCGTTTACCCGAAAAAAATACTAATACTTAACTAATAATTTCTGAAACGGTTATTTACTTATGCTATTATATCACTTCACCATTCAAAATTCCTAAATTATATTTATTCTTTATTAAGTGAGGTAACTATTCATTGGTCAAATTACTATTCATAAGGGTAATATTACTATTCATAATTTCTTATTCACCAAAAATTAAGTTGATCTTATTAGACACTAAATTTTGTACTGATCACAACTGTAGAAGGCCTTTTTTTTATAATCATTTCATGTTATTAATTATTTAAAGTATACAAAAATATTTTAAAATACCCTTTTTTTCTAAAATTCACTAATAATATAGAAATTAAATAAATTTATTATATATTTATCTCGATATATTAAATTCACAAATTTTACCACAATAAAAAATAACAATTTTATTTATACAAAAGGATTACACAAAGTAACTAAGGCTTCGTTACATAGCCCCTTATAACACCTACATTGGACCTAAGAGTAAGGTGTGAAATGGTGATAGAATATTGGGGTGAATCAGACAATATTGCATGAGTGGTGATTTCTACCAACTTGAACTTCACCCTTAAGCGATTTTGTTCAAGATTAACGTATGGGAGTTCAACTTGGGCTTGGTCTAGAGCAAAGCCCAGGGACACTACCTCCTTCCCAAGCTCTGAAAAATGGGTCTCATATAGCCTGAGTCTACTGGATGAGGCCATAGACTCTACTTTATGTATTAATTAACCATTATCATTTGTATTTATAAACAATAATAATAACATTAAGAGTATAGTTACCAACGGTCATATTGACCCACCGTCATATTGAATAACAGTCATACTGACCAATGTCATATAACAGTCAACACCCAATGGTCGAATTTTTATTATAATCACTTTATTAATTAAAGGATATAGTTTTGTTGAGTATAAAATAAAATAACACACAAATTTAGGAAACAAATATCATTCAAAATTTCGGGTCATTACACTCCATCTTCAACAGAAAGAACTACAATGTGATTCCTATCTGCAGAAGCGATCCAACACCAAGGAGTTTTCTGCTACCAGGCTACCTGATCCCCCTTTTCCACTCACACAGTCACTAAGAATCTGATCCAGCCTGAGCCTGAGTGAAACCCCTCTCGACCGCCTGTAGCCGCTGACCCGAGCGCTTTGCCATCCCTATTTCTACAAAGATCATACCCCCACCACAAACTCTATAATTCGACCCAACCACCCCCATCCCCACTGACATAAATGCCTACCTAAAAACCCTCCTCCTAAATCATCTAGTCCTCCTTAAGTGGATACACTCTTACCGATGTTGCCGACAACATCTCCATGTCCATGAGATGCACCGGTGACCCAAAGGAGCCAGATCTGAGTCAGATGCAACCATATTTGCAATATCTAGACTTGGAAGATGAAGATCGACATATCGCAATGAGGATAATACAAACCATAGATAAGGGGAAGCTACCACCACACTTCGAGAAGAGAGACCCACAGCTGAATCCATGATCACCCTCGATAGAATCTGTACTTCCACATAAGGGATATTGAAAATAAAGAGAGTAATATTTTCTAAAAATCCTATATTTTAATAATATATAATTTATTTTCATGGAAAAGTGTCCATTAAAAACTCAATCTCAAGAAAAATATGTTAAGGGTATAATAAATTTCATCCAATAATAATTTGGATGAATAATTATGGCCTTATCACTTATTTTTAATCTAGATTAACCTGATTTACCATTTATGGAGTTGATAAATTCTACCAAGGTTATTTTTCATATTTAACCAAAATAAAAGGGGCCTATTTACAAAATTTGAACATCTTGATTGTAAAAATGTAATTAATTTTATATAATTGAATTCTTATAAATTGAAGAAATTAATTTTAAATTAATTATGCAAAATGTGACGAAAATAGAATGTCAAAAAATACATTTTTATCCATAAATATGGATTTGTTCCTGTCCTATGCCAGGAAAAATATTTTTTTATTGTTTAAAAAAATTATAAAGTAAATAATATATAAATTTCATTAACATTATTCAAAAATAGGGATTAATTTAATTTATTATGATAAGAATACATTACGTTCATAAAGTCTTTTTCATAAAAATATTTCTTTTTATTCAAATAATTTTTATTTTTATTTATAATCAATTGATAAACAATAAATTTGTTTTATACATATATAACCATACATTTTTTTTAATTTATTTAGTCTTATTCATACACGCCAATCCAATGGTTGGATAATAATTGTTATTTTTAAATAATAATATTTTGACAGTTAATTACAATTTTTTTAAACTCAGTGTTGTGTGTAACATAAGATATAAAGTAAATAAAATTATTTAAAGAGAAATATTTCATAAAAATTTTGGGGTATTAAATTATTGGTATTTAATGAATTAAATTAATATTATATTTATTAGATTCACACAAATGTGAATTAGAAATTATCACACTATAGAGGGTGATTTATATATAAGAACTTTCAATGATGACAAATCAAAATATATGAAAGGGAATTTTCTAAAGACAGAGGATAAATCCTTTTAAAACACTAAAAATTCAAGGTATGTGTTGAAAATAATTTTTAATACAATATTAAATTATTACAATTCATTAGGGTAATAAATATTTTATATTTTACGAATTTTCTAAAATTCATTATATATTTTATCAAATAATCACCCAATATATTCCTTAGAAAGATTGTGTGGATAAAATTAAACATCTTTCCTTAATAAAGATGGTAAATTATTCATTTTTTACTTTTGTATTACCAAATAATTTTTAGAGGAAAGTATTTAATACACCTTGGAAAATTCTAAACATAATTCTTCATAAAAAATAATGTTTCTCAATATGAACTCTTAGGAAAGAACATATCTTATTTTTTTATTTTAAATTATGTTTTTTCAAAACATTAGTAATATTATCCAATATCAAAATCCCTAATATTGGATATAATACTATAACATTCATATTTTAGGTCATAATGGGTAATGGAAGATGGTCTAGAGGGGGGTCAATAGACCAGATTAAAAAAATCAAAAAAATAAATTAATTAATTAAAATAATTATCAAAGTTAATTATTAAGGTTAATTAGCAATGGAAAACGTAAATAATGCAAGGAGTTTTTTTATAGTAGTTCTGTCTAGAGTGGACCTACTCTACTTTATACCTCCCTACTCAGTGAGAGATACGTGTGAACTTAAAATTATTTTTAGGGGGAGAATCATAACCTAATTACTGAATCCTTTTCTAGTGGAGGGATAACAACAAAACTGACTTTTTTATGGGGAGTCACAAACCTTACAACCTGAATTTAGTTAATAGGAGTCACAACCCGAACAGCCCTAACTTTAGATATAGGGATTCACAACCCTAAGATCCTAACTTTAGAATCTTGGAGTCACAACCCAAATAAAAAAAATAAAAAATACTGATTTTGTGTGTAAAATCATAAATAAATAAAATAGAGTGCATGTGAGAGATGGGAAAAAGTGTAACAGACTCAGAACCAGATGAAAGAAGCTAAAAAATGAGAGAACAGGTAATGGTTATTGAGGTTTATATCATCTCATCTCTTCAAGGCAATTGTGGTTGAAGAAGAAGTAAATAGGCCCTTGAGAGACCGTGAAGGTAATGAAACAGAGTGTCGTAGGATGTTGCAAATGCACAGCATGTTCAAAGTTCACGGAAATTTCTTTTTGAATAATAGAGTATCAAATATGTTGTCTTTTTTCTTTTTTGTATTGTTAATTTTTTAACCTGTAAGTGATAGTGGTATATAAATAGAGAATAAATATTCAGTATCGGCAGTAGCTCCTCTTCCTATAGATATTAAAAATAAATTGATTCAAGATCATTCATAAATATCACCATAATAATCACTGCATTGTGTCCTATTTTATTCCTATAGAATAAATTTCTAATAAAATCATTCTAAAAAATTTGAATAAGTCTTCCAATAATATCTCTAGAATAATAATAGCGTTGAATGATTTAAAAGTCCAATTTAAATTCATTTGAACTTAATCAATATGGTTCCTAAAAACTAGAATCACAAGCCAAATGTAAATTCAAATATTTAAAAATAAATGAACTTGAAACCACATACTTTATTAGAAAAAGATGTTGAAATAATTTATTAATTTTTTCTCTTTAAATATTCCACCAAAAACATTAAAAACTCTTAGATCATAATCCTTAAATTTAATATGAATTTATCTAGCAAGAAAAATATTTAAAATAATCAATATATATGTAGCAAATCAATTTTCAACATAAAATCAAATAATGAATAGTAACATAGGGTATTAATAGAAATGTAATATAGGTTATAAACCAAAAATTGTGAAAATGGACAGTAACGTAGGGTTAGTGAACAATACTTTGTAGAAATGAACAGTAATGTAACATAGGGTATGAATATTAATTAGGTTTTCAGAACCATACTTTGTGGAAATAAATAGTAACGTAACATTGGTAATAAACCATACTTTACGAAAAATAATATTAATGTAACGTAAGTTATGAACCATACTTTGTGAAAATGAGCAGTAATTTAACGTAGAGAGTGAACAGTAATGTAGGGTTTCCAAACCAAAATTTGTGAAAGTAAGTTTCCCAAACCATAATTTTCTAAAGTAGGGTAAAAACCATACTTTATTAAATTAGGGTTGAAACCATACTTTGCTAAATTAGTGTTGAAATTATACTTTGTGAAAAACTCAACAGCAAACTTTAACAAATTACAATGAATTTTTAAATACTCTTAAAAGAAGATTCAGACTTTGTTCAAGAAGACTTATTTGTATAAAACTTATTATATTTCAAATGAATCAAGAAGCAAATAAATCTGAAATATACTGCTCAAAATATCATCAAAAAACAAAAGAAACGATATTTTGGAAAAATTGTAGTTCTTGAAAAATCAAAGAAGAACTTCAGACAATTTATTCATTATCCAAACAACCTTTTATACTATGATATAAACTAATGAAATAAATATAAACATGTTTTATTTCTATAAAATCAAGTTTTATGTGAATCCAATATCTTTATAAGTTTTAGTAAAGTAAATATAGTAGCTTTTTAAAATTGTTATCTATAGAGTTTCTTAAACTATAGCATCAACTTCATTGAATATTTAGAGTACTAGAAATGCATTTTCAAACTTCCTAATAAACTAATGAAATTTAGATAAATCTCTTATCTATCAAACTTAATAATAATCATACAAATCTAAATAATTTAATTTAATATACTATCAAAATATAGAAATGTTTTTTAAAACAAAATTACATGTATTAATGAAAATCATAAAGGGTTAAAAAAATGTAAAATCATAATTAATAAAACAAAAGAAAAACATGCACATATTAAAACATCATATTTATTAGATACAAAAAATAAATATGTATTTAGGTCCTTTTAAATATAATAATTGGATTATATTTATCATAATATAATTATAGAAATAAGGGATAATGAATTCTTTAAAACAAAACATTTTATGATAAGTGAAATTGAAATCATAAAAGATAAAATTAATTATGATCATCTTGTATTTATAGATTATTCTCACTAAGAAATTATAATGTATGGGTAATTTTAGAAAAAAATAAGTAAAATAAAATGAAAAAATAAATTTGTATAATTATTTTAAAATATATTTAGTAAAAGGTAATAACATAAATGATTCAATAAGTAAGATCATCATTGTTGATCATGAAAATATATATAAGGATACATTAACATTAAATTTATTTATGTCCTTAAGATATTATTAATTTTGATAATAATATATTTATAATGAAATTAGTCCAATAATAAAAATATATAAATTATTTTTAGCTAACTTAGCATAGGGTTATGAACTAATTGGTTGTATATGTATATTTAATTTGGAAAGAAGAGTTAAGGAATTAATAAATATTTTTAATTAACTATCTTTAATTAATGGGTTTAGAAAAAATGGGTATGAATTAATTTAATATTTATGCACTGGTTTCTTAAATTAATAGTATTAGATTTATGATTTAATTAACATTAAATAATAATATTTAGGTTAAAAATAATATTAAAATTAGTTTTAAAGGAATTTTTTTAAATGATGAAATTTCTTTGGAATTATTAAAAGGGTTAGACATGACAGTAAAAGAAAATAAGGTCTAAAATATTATAAGATCATTTTTTGGGACTAAACCAACACCAAAATAATTACACAATCATTTTATCAAGCAATTATTTAGAATTGTTTTAATATAAATTAATTTTAAAAATGTTTTTATTTTAAAATTTATTATAAATGTGTTAGATTTATTATTTATCAATAGTTTTATGATATATTGTTTTTTGTACTAATAATAAAGTTTTTAAAAATAAAATATATCATTATCTTGATAATTTGATATGAAAGATATAGAAAAAAATTGGTATAATTTTAGAAATTAAAATAAAATGCGTGTGTGGTTTTATATGTTTAACATTATGAAATTGTATTTAAATTAAAAAAAATCATAGTAAATACATGACAAGAACTACTCTAAAAGATTTGTCTATAAATTTGAGAAATAATAAATTTCATTATATAAATCAACTATAATATCATAGTCTGATTACGTGTCTCATATTTTTTTATTATGTTTATATAACTAGATAGAGAATTCGGTGGTTTTATTGATTAAATCCCCTCATAATCCATGTTAATCTCAATGGAATTAATGAAATATCTAAAGTATTTCTTTTTAAAGGTTGAGGGTCAAGCCCTCTTTATTGAACACAAAAGAAACAACCTCTTTAAAGAACTAGGAGAAGAGGCAAACCATTACATGAAAAGGGCATAGAATCCTGAATAAACAAGACCTGAAGGCCTACACAAGGATCATCAAGTCAAAAGGGATAAAAACATCAAAACAAACATCATAAAGAACCTCATCACCTCCCCCCCCCCCCACCATACCATGAAAAGTGAGTTTTGTCGAAGGAGATTCCTCTCCCCCTGCCTAGAAGTTGTGTCTTTCTGGCAACACAATGTTGCATAGCACTCTTCCAACCCACACTGAGGTGCGGATGGAAGACCAGATGATAGGTACCAGCATACCTATCTCTCTTTCAAGCCACCTGCCCGACAGCACATGCGAAAAAAAACATAGCACTATCAAACACGGTATATTCCTTGACTAACTATGATTTTTCAACTTTCATTTTCACTTAACTTATTAATGATTTTACTCAAAAATAACATATTTTATATTAGTATAAATTTTCCTTAGTCTCACAAACCCTTGGTAAAACTTTTAGGTGCCCACTCATCCTAAAATTGTAAGGATAGTTAAGTTTTACCAGAAAATTATAATCAGGAAGTATCCAAAAAATAATGATATTCCTATTTAACAAGGGTAGTATAACCTATCATGATAATACAATTTTTTAATGGTATTATACCCATATAAATTTAAATAAAAACATACACTCTATTAAACACATACCTTAAACTAAGATAATGTCACTGCACTTATGGTTTGGTATCATATATTATATCATTTTTATAACCTAAACTCTTCAAGTTGTTAACCTATCCATCTATAATTTATGGTCTATCATAACACATTAACCAACTTCATGAACAGTTATATATATTTTCAAGGTAACTTATCAAACTTATAATTATCTTCATAGGACAAAACATGTTTGTAGTTTCTCTTTACTTACTCATATAGAACCTAATATGACTGCTCAAAAGGTCTCTAATCCTAAATTTACTTTAATTATATCATTTTTTTACTATGGGTTTTTTATCATAAATTTTTAGTACATGCTTAGGGATTACATCCTACGAGGTTTGGGGATTAGGTTATTCCAAAGTAAAACCTTTATCAATGTTTTCCCCTTTTAAATGATATTCTCCTTATGATAATTTTTGATACTCTCCCTTCTACTCTGATACAATGAAACATGATAAAATAGAAGACATGTAAACTTACTTATTTCACTCAATGTGGGTTATACTCAATTTTCATGCACATAGTGATTTACTAGTGAATTAAATGTATTAAATTTTATTTTTTACATTTTTTATTGGCTTCACTATCCCTATAGGTTTATAACTCTCATAATAAAATATTAATACTTTATTATAAAAGTTTTTAACACTTCCAATTATAATCAATGAATTTAAAATATTAAATTCAAAATAATACACCATCATGATAGGTGTAGAAGAATATTGAATCTTTTTAAATTGTAGTAAGTGAAATATTTCACCAATATAGAGTTCTCCTTATTCATCCTTTGTAAAGATATTTAAATGGATTCCAAAATCACTCCTTTTATTCTTTCTTATTTTTAAGGTTCAAGAACACATCGAAA
Source organism: Viscum album (assembly GCA_963277665.1). Taxonomy (NCBI): domain Eukaryota; kingdom Viridiplantae; phylum Streptophyta; class Magnoliopsida; order Santalales; family Viscaceae; genus Viscum; species Viscum album. The sequence goes on from OY728123.1 coordinate 1,111,356,054, forward strand.
ATAATTATCCCCTCATAAATTATCTCTCTTATTTTTTCCATTCATCATCCCCTTTTACTTGGGTTGATTATTTCTATTGAAAAATGATCAAAATATATATTTAATAGTTTCATATTAATTCCATGTTTTAATACATACATATCACATTTAAAATTCATTATAAAATCCTACATGGAATGATCCAATTATATATCAAAATATTCTATATTTTATTGAGATATCAATCTTCATGAATTTTTATTATAAAAAAAATATGGCGGTTTCATGTCACCATGGGTGTGGTGTGTTTGGTTAATGTTTAAATTCCACAAACCATGGTGGGACTATTTATATTTATGGAAAAATTTCATGTTTCTATATTTTATAAATTACCTAATAAAAACATCATGAAATGGTCTCCTACATCCATGGAATTTTTTTGAAACACCTTATATGAAGTTGCATGGATCTAGGTAAGTATATTACTCTATGGATAACATCACATTTTCTCACTATGAAATGAAAAAAAATCCTTTGAAATATCTTTTTCCACAGTGTAATGTGTTCAATACCTCTACCAGGTAGTCGTTTATTAAATTTATTTTTCATTATATCTTAATCATGGATTTATCTTTGAAATGGATTCTATCTTAAGCATAGTTTTTCTCTCTATTTTTTTTGGATAGTGGTTCAAACCATGGTCTCCATTCACTATATATCCCCCATGGAATAGTTTTCTTTACATTTCATGGTATCTTGAGATGTTCCAAGTGTCACACCTAAAATGGCATAGACCATAGGTATTGTCTATTGAGTATGGAACACTGTGAGTTCACTAATTATTTTCAAAAATCGAAGGAAATTTATCACATGCATTATGACTATTTCACCAATACCAAATGTAATTTTTCATATCATGGTTTAATCCACCACAACTAAGGTTTAAATATCGCCAAAATATTACTTGATTCCTACAAACTTCATAAAACTCCCCTAATGATTCTCAAATGATAATTTTAGTAGTTTCGTCATTTTATTGTCAATATTTTTCAAAATAATAACCTAAAAATTATACACGGATTATGGGTTACTTTTCTCTCCTAAAAAGAATGCTACCTATTTTACATGGGTGCTAAAACTATAAAATAAACATAATTATTTGATATTTATTAATTTATATAGCTTTATGGTCTAACCTAATTGAAAAAAATTAATTTTTTTATACTAAAGTGAAATTATAAATAGATTATATTATGTATTTAATAGTAATTAAACATATATAAGTTCATAATATGATAATGTGAGATAATTACTCAACCATGAGGTTATCACAATAAGTAATTTAAAAAAAATCATGGATTCATTCTTGAAAATATTATAAACTGATACTATATGAAAGACTTTAGGATATATAACATTAAACATTATTTAAAAAATATATAATCTATAAGTACACCTATACTAGTCACTTTTTTATATTAAAGATAAATGGTATATAATTTTATGGATTAAAATATAATACATGATATTTTTTATTTTATGATAAATTAAAATCATAAAACTGAATTTATACAGGTTTACTTATATTAATAAAGGAAATATGTATGGTTTTGTTTGGAAAAAGAATTATCTAATTAACTTGATAAAATCCCAATAGGTCACACAAGTATAAAAATGTGTTGAGTTTATTGAATTCTAAGATATTTTTTTTATAATTATTTTACATGATATCAACTATAATATGAAAATTTTATTTCTATAGAAACTTAAAATTTAGATATATTAGAGTATATTAACTATATCATTGTTTACAATCCCAAAAGACACATTTTCTTATATAACAATATATATCAAATAGATAATGGGATTATTAAATAATGTTTTTTATAATACATTTATTTTTTATAAAATTAAATATCAGTGGGGATATGTTTTATATTTGAATTATATTATATTTATTTTAATATTTTCCATATAAATCCATAATACTCATAGTCCCTCATAAAAAAGTAAATTTTTTATTTAATACGGGGTATTCATATGTTCTTATATGAAGAAAACTTGAAATATAAATTTATTGTATTCACCATGACATACACAACCACGCACATACAAAAGTGCATTGAAATTGTGGGTGTAATTTAGAATTTTCATATTCACACTAAGTGATGAGCATTGATTGTCATACTTATGCCTTATTAATTCACCATAAATCACCAAATAAAATATATTTCCAAATAGATATAGTTATTGATTGATTTTTATCAAAGTTTATAAATAAGGGATGTTATATAGATGTCATGATACCTAAAAATCTAAATAATTAATTTATATTAAACATATATTTTTATAATTTGATAACATAATATATTATAGAAACTATATAATTAAAAAAATGTTTTTTATGACTAAATTACCATTAGAGTGAGATTATGGTGTTACCTCTTACTATATTATATGATAAAATGAAAATATTAAGGATTAAATATATATTTCATTAAATAAAAATATTATTTCGTTAATTACATACAGGATTTTCTCACTTGGTGAAATAAACCAACCCAAAATGTTGGTTCAACCCTATCACTCCTGGTTACGCTCATTATTATCAAAATAAAATTGAACTGGTCATTTTCATCAAGAAGCTAGTGTACCGATATAAAACCTATAAAAATTAGTGATTTATAAAACTATAATGACCTAAAAAGTATGGGTAAGAATTTATATGTGGTTTGAACATTTACAAGTTTTATTATATAGGGTTATATCATGGATATGAATTAGTGAAGGTGGGAAGAGAAAAATACATATTTAGACAATGACCAGAGTTAATGGAACTTGGAACAATCCACCAAAACTCCATTGGAGACCCTCTAGACGTTCAATGGGTGTGATATGGACCATGTTCAAGTATTTCTTCCATTAAAACCCAATTGAAATCCAATGGATTCCTAGTGGATCACTAAAAGGCCAATGGGGCCCACCGTAAATCTAGTTTAAACTCAAAAAAATAATTTTAATGGGGGTATTATGGCTATTTTGGGATCAAAAAAATTATAAATATCATTTTCTCCTCCTATTAGTCTACGTAAAAATAGTACATGGGAGATCCTTAGCCTTCAATCTCTCTCTTACTTCCTAGATCTTTTGAATCACCATTTGGTGATATACCAAAGACTCACTAGTGTTTACGATCATCTATATCCAATGGGAAGGTAAGTCACCTACAAATCAAATTTTTTATCGTTATTTGGTTGCGATTACTTTAAAATACATAAATATATCATTTGGATAATTTTTTTAATATTTCTTTATTGAGTATGGATTAAGAGTCAATCACTAATGATTTTATAACAACTGTCTAAGGTTAGGTGGTCTCTAATAGATTCCATGATTTATTGTGTATTTTTTGTATGTATAAATATATGAGCATGGGTAATTGGGTTTAAGGGACCCAAATAAGAACTGATAGGGTTTATGGTTTTATAAGATAATGGGTAGAGTTTATTAAGAATATGGTAGACATTTTACATATGATAGTGGTACATTAGGGTTACCTAGTGATAATGTTACTTTGTGATCCATGGTCTAGAGTTGTATAAGGGACCCAAAATGGTTTTTAGTGTGTTAGATAAATTATATGATGCCTCATGATCCCTTGAGGTACTAGATTAATTTTTCCACTAAGGGAATACTAGATTATTATTCATCATAATATTTTTTTCTCCTTCAAAGTTTGTTTATGGGAAAGATTGATATGAGTTATAAGGCTTATGCAATCACTTGGGAGGTAATTTATGATCATTATAGGTTGTTTTTAGGATGGAAAAGTTCTATTAGGGTATTTTAGGATATGTGACACATGATATTTGATGGTTTTTATCCAATGTGTTATTTTTTAGTCTATATAATACCATGTGATTTTTATTTCTTTTCTAAATTTGTGATATGATATGACATGGGTTGTTACTCAGAATAAGGGGATAGTATAAGCTAGTGTACCCTCATGGTATAGATTATTAATATGATAAATGGGTAGTTTTATATTGATATACCATATAGTGTATATTCTTTTAAACTATGAGGATTGATGCAATTATTCTTATACTCATGGTATGGATTATTACTATAAAATGGGTAGTTGTACATCAATAAAGTCGATAGTGTGGATTCTACTCAGCCTTTGAAGATGTTTGAGGTGGTGTACCCCTAAAATTTTTTTTTCTACTATAACTAGGCTATTTTTCATGTCAATATACCCTATGGTGTGGATATTACATAGACTAGGGGTTGACATGTGTACAGTGATATCCTACAGAGTGAGTTTTTTGTGATTAACATGTGTGGTTCACCAACATTGGCTAAATCTAGTGATATTGAGATGGTTAGTTATATCTTAAATGTTACTAATTTTCTTACCATTAAATAAAATATATATATTATCATATGTTATAAGCCTGTTAGTGGGGTCCAACTGAGTTTTATACTCATACCCATGTCGAACACCCAAGTGTATGTTTAGACATCTTGGTCCATAATGAAAAAAAAGGTGAGGTCTTGATAACAAGTGGTTGGATGAAGTTTCTTAATGAGGAGGTGGAGAAGGTATTGATGCATGGTCATGGACCTTTTAATAATTTTTTCTCTATATATTTTTTTATTTACTTTTTTATTTTATCATGTATATGATTGACTGAAAGAGGATGGTTCTTTTGATGCATGACTTGTATAACATGAAATGAGATACATATGATATTACATGGTTATATATTATTTTCATGATTAGATTTCCATTTTTATTCCATATATGTAATTGAATGTTGTTATTTTATGGATTTTTATATATTTATTCTTATTTATTGGCTCTAATATCAAGGAATAATCTCCAAAAGATATGGACCAAGCCCTCTTTACTAATTGGAAAACACTAATATATAGGGATGTGCACCTGAGGTCTTTCGGTGTATCTCATCTTGGCTATGTGGTTTAGTAAAGGGTCAGATAACATTATAAGATAGTATTATATACCTTGTTTTTGGTTGATTTATTTATTTAGGAATTGTTAAATGGAGATATATTACTCAAAACATAGAAAGGAAGTTGTAATTGTTTCTAAACAATACCTTTATGGAAGAATTCTATGTTACCAGAGAGAGCGATTGTAATTTTTGGTTTATTTTATTATTTTTTATGATTTTATGGAGTATGATGTTATGTTATATGGTTTATTAATTTTCTTTTTTCCTAGGGTTGAAATATGATGTGTGTTCACGCATCATATAGGGCACAAAGGTCCACATGATATGTAGGTGACTGTGTGTTATTAAAAAGTATTTTAGAAAGGTAGGTTTAGTTCATTAAAACATCAATAATATTTTATTATATGATTTCTAAGATAAATTTTTAATTTATCATTAATTAAATGAACTAACAGTGAAATTTTTTTAGTGTTTAATTCTTCAATTATAAGGTTTTTAACATGGGAATATATATGTGGTGTGTGTGAGAACCTTAGATTGGGTAGTGAATTAATGTGGATGCATTGGGTGCGTATGATAAAGAATGAATGGATGGTTTATTCTTAAAATATATGAGACATATATGAGATGTATGAGCATATGGGTTAGGTGTGTGGGATTAAAATGATTCAATGTGGCACACGATGGAATGAACTAAGTTTTGTAATAGGTAAGTACATCAGTGTCTACTTACATATGTTTAAATTTTATTGATATTGAGAATTATTATTTAGAACATTCTAGAAAGTGACTTTATAATTTTATGGAAGTTTTACTATATCAATGTCTATTAGATCAATAAAACGGGAAGGATAATCAAGATTTGGTTGCAACCTAAGGGGGTCTTGGTGGGTGAGAATCTCATAGTGGGCTTGCTCCGGGTTGGGGAGGTAGTGGAAAGAGGAATTTTTTAGTAATGATTCCACGATAGTGGATCAAAACAATGGAATTAAAATCCATCATTGAAGCATATTTCATAGATATAGTAAACCATATGGCATAGAGTATTAGTTTAAGATAATTTAGAGTATATTCAGGATGACTGAGTCTACTGAGGATTAAAAGGAAAATCTAGCGACCTTCATGTTACGTGGTTTAGAAATGTATAGTTATAATATCATGGTAAAATCAAAAAATCATGAGTGAATCTATTAAAATGTATTTTAGACCCTCTTTTTCAAGGATTTCATTATATAGGCCCTAAATATAGGTAAATATAAGAATTTTATTAAGATTAAATAGGGAGAAGTACAATATATATTCTTTCTCAAAGTTTCTTTACATTCTATTGACATTGTAAAGAGAAGAAGACATGAAATACCTTTATTTTGAGATTGGATTACCACCATCCATTCATATTTATGTGAGGTTTATTATCCCAAATAATTATACTTATGGGATGAACAATATCTCATTACTTATAGATACCTTGTGTAGTGTTGGAGACTTATTATATTTTCACTATTTAGAGTATATGGGAGTACATCTATTAATGGAAAGAAGTGATAGTTTGGTAATGTTTTCTATGATGATGACAGGTAAGGTACTAAGGGAAATTAGTTTTCCCTTTCTCCTATAAGGAGAAATCTTGGAGAATGATTTTACAATATTCTGATGGGACACTTCAAATTCAAGTGTCCCAATACATTGAATTATTGTCATTCGTGAGGTTAGATGGTATATCTATGATGGTACTAAAAAGGGTTAATTTATCCAGGTTATGGGAAAGACCTAGAGTAGACTTAAGAGACCTTTTCATGATTAGAAGGATCACTAGAATGAAGAGTATCATTTATCTGATCAAGATATGGTTGAAAATGAGGTATATAGGGACCATCAAAACAATAGGGTAAGACTCCATAAATTATTCAAACTTCTAGAGGTAAGGATCATGGTATAGGTTTTATATATCTTTTTTTAATAGAGTAGAAACCAATGAATAATTAAGAGGGACCATTTACTATATGAGGTACCATTATTGTGATGTTTACTTTAGATATAGTTGTATTTCATATGATTATGATGCACTCAATAATTTAGGGATATATGATGGATGATTTTTAGTTGGTTTAGAGTTTTTAATGGGTATATTTACTAATAAAACTACATTAGGGAAAATATTTTAGGGAATTTTGAAGAGTCTAGGATGTTTCATAGTCGTGAGAGACTACAGAAATATATAGGATTTTTTTTATGCTAGATATAAATATTTTCTATGTGATCTTTAACTCATACCAATTAATATGCTTCTCAAATCACATAGATTATTACCCTTTGAATGTAGTATTCATATATTAAGCAAGATATAGTTAAACATTTATGAGACAATAGGTTTTATTAGAAGTTAATGTGGGATATTATCTTTGATATTTTTTTAGTATTACCTCACAAATATGAACTGTTATTCCTATAGATGAGGGGGAAATAAAGATTTTTTTTCATTATTGGTTAACTGATTTTATAAATTATTTCGCAATGATTTCTTATAATTTTCACTTAAGTGAGAGGAGAAATTTTATTATCAACCTTGTATCATGTGTGGATCCCATATCAACACCATCATATCATATATAACTAGCTAATCTAAAGATTTTTAAGGTCTATATTGATTAACTTGATTTGAAGTGCTTCATTAAAGAAATAATTTTCACTTGGGTTCTCTAATTTGGTTCACCAAGAAGGTTGAAAAAACTTTGAGATTATGTGTGGATTACTGGTGATTAGATCAAGTAATAATTAAGAACTAATACCAACTTACATGTATAAATGATTTATTTGATTATTTGAAGGGACACCAATAGTTTTACAAGATTGATCTATGATTAGGCTGTCATCATATCAGTGTGAGATATGAGGACCTTCCATAAATAACAATCAAAAATTATTATAGACTATATGATGTCATTTAGATTTAATAACACAATGATAGTAATCATGGCCTTAATAAAATTGATTTTCTATATATACCTTCACTTGTACATGGTGTTGTTTTTTTATGATATATTTGTGTACTCCTAGACTAAATAAAAGCATTAGAGGAAACTATAGATTGTATTTCCTACATTGTAAGTGCATCAGTTGTATAGAAATCTCTCAAAGTGAAATTCCTATACGAGGGAAGTAAAAGTATTGGGGTATGCAATTTATGGGTATAAAATAACATTAGACATTGAGATGTTATATGAGGTGATGTCTTAGGGAAGAATCAATAACATGTTCAACATCAATAGTTTCCTTAGACTATATAGATATTATCACTAATTAATCCATGATTTCTATTATTTGGATGTGAAAATGATGGACCTACCCAAGAAAGGGGAACAATTAGAATATGATGATCAATTTGGGATAACTTTCAATAGATAAAGGGGTGAATACTATTTACATAGATATTTATCTTAACAAAATCAAGTAATATTTATATCATATATTTTGATGCATCAAGGATTTTATTGGGAAGAGTTTGGATATATAATAATCAAGTCATAGCATATGTTTCTCAAAATATTATGGAAAATAATAAAAAATTATCAGAACTCAGATTTATAGTTTGTGGTTGTGGTGTATGTTGTAATGTTTTTATAATTATTACCACTTTAGTGAAAGGTTTTTTGTCTATCCTGATCAAAAGATCCTAAAATACATATTTTACTGGTGAGACATAAATAATTGGGAGAGGAAATGGGTCAAGTACCAACATTCATTTAACTTCAAGATGTCATGAATCATTGTAAAGGATAAGATAGTAGTCCAAAAAATCAGTAGTAATATATAGGTGCATATATTTTATTATATAGAGGAAGAGTTATAATTGATGTGCCTCTTCTTGAAGTTTCATTTTTATGTAATAGAAGACTATGGTATAGTTTCATTATTTCTCCCTCTACATTACATCTGCACTATTGGACCAGTTAAAGGATAGCTTAGAGTTTGAATTTGGTTGATGTTGTAATGCCATTAGATTTTAATATATTATTTCCTTTAAATGATTTAATGTGTTTAATAGATTCTTCCCCACACAAAATAGAACTGAAATGAAGACGTGGTATATTTATATAAAATATAAAAATTGAAGTGTAACTGTTAAATCCTAGTTATTAAATTATTGGTAATGAATAGGATAAACATATTTATTAAATATTTATAGGAATAAAATGAGGCTAAATTTAACATTAATTAAATCTAATTGGTATAGCTAAAATGACTAATAAGGTCATTTTAAGCATAGAACTGTATTTCTCAAAAAAATCATTTTATGTGCTATGATTTTTTATTAAAAGAAAATTATAATTAATTAATGGTAATATAAATTGATATGAATAATTGGTTAACACTAACTAGTAAATGATACAAAATAAAAATAATAATGCATTATTTTCTAAATATCTGTTTTCCTAGTAAAAAAGTTTTTCATTATATTTTTTAATTTAATTTAAAAGTTGAATTTTAAAATTTTATAATTTGAATTTTAAAAAAATTATTTTTTTTATTCAACATAGTAATTTTTCTTAATATTAATTTTTTATATTTTTCCAAAAATATTAATTTTGAGGTGAATAGTGAAATATATCGATTTTACAAATACAATGATTTAATGACATTATTAGTATGTAAGGAGGTCATACAAATTTATACAACCTTTTTATACAAAAAAATATTTATTTTATAATTGAAATTATAAATCAAAAAAAAATATTCTATTATATAAACCATTATCCAATATTTTAGAACTTAAGAAATATTTTTCTCAAAAAATTGATTTTAATCCATTATACTTTTATTAATTTGAAATTAAATTTTATATTTTTTAAAATCTAATATTATTAAATTTATTTCAAATTTAGAATCATTAGATCTTAATTATGTAAAATTGGTACATTTTATTTTTAGGCATAAAGGATAGATTACTAATGAAAAAACTATTTATCACAGTAAAAGTTAAATATGTAAAAGTGGAAAATATAATTATAAAGAGTTAATAACATGTTTGAAAAATGTATAAAACTGAATATTAGAGGATTTCATGACCTTATATATTCCCTAATCTATTATTTCTCAATTTATAAGCTACATTCCTTGAGAGTACCTGTAAGAACCCAGTTCTTATTTTTGAGGTGCGGGTTTCTTCTTTTCTATTTTCCTTAAGTGTTTTTTAGAAAATAAGGAAAATGGGGGAAAATCATAAATTTAGGGACTACATGTCGTGTACTATTCCACACATCGTGTACTTTGGCTGTGTGGGATGAGTACACAGGGTGTGTAAGCCATGTCAGCGACGAAGGGTGTAAACACCGACTACACGTTGTGTAGTGGATATTTACACGCCATGTAGTCAGTCGGGAGGAAAATTCTAAGGCAGTGGAAGTAGCCGCCATCTGGATGACAGTATACGCCATGTGATTAGGAATACACGTCGTGTACTCATGTCGATGGACGAACAGTGGTGCAGTGGAAAGAAGTCGTCGAAGGAACAGTTAAAAAATGAAAAGTACACGTCGTGTACTTGAGAAGTACATGCTGTGTAGTTTTTTTCGCTTAAAATGGGAAGTAGCCTCCCCTTTCCATAGGTAAGGCTTTGAACCGGAGGAAGGAGTTAGGAGAGAGGTTTGGACCTTCGAGGATCTCCAGATCGAGCATCGGGAATCCGTTTTCTGCACCGTCGATCTCCATGGAACCGCACGGGTGAGTTCTTCCTCCTCCTTGCATAGTTCTTTCCAATTCTTCCTCTAAGGGAAGTTCTTTGAGTTTGAATGGGGATTTATTTCACCTAAAATATACATAGCTCTAGGACGATTCGAGGATAATCGTTCACGTATACCGTTCAGGGGCATTTAAGGTAGGTGGCTTAGTATTTAAATTCCAACTGCTGTGTGTTTTTGTGTATCGTTGAGCTACAAACCCATGTTGGGGTGTCGTGTGGCTGAGGCCTTAGCTGTTTTAAATACCAATAATTGTATAGGTAATTAAATGTGATAATAAACTACTGTTTGGGATCACTTCTTGGATCCAGGACCACCCCAGGGGTGCGATCCTCCGTTTAGCCATTTGTCCAGAATGCCCAAGGTTATGCCATGTTTATTTTGCGCATTACTTTTTCCTTAAGAGGAATTGTATGTGAATTTCTTGTTTATATGTTGGTCATGGCCCGGTTACTTGTTTATCCTGAGGGCATTGTTTCCTTTAGCCTAAGTGAAATGGTTATTTCAGCCTGAGGGCAACTTCTTTCGTGCCTATGGGCAATAGACTCTGTGCCTGAGGGTGACACTATGTACGCCTGAGGGCAATATCTGTTATGCCTGTGGGAAAGTAACTGTGGGTTACATTCTGATTACCTGAGGGTAAGGGTTTGCATGTCTGAGGACACTGACTGTTTACATAAAAATTCACTGTGGTGGTTTCCTTATAATGAACGATTAAATAAATATTAAAATGGAAATATAACTGGTAAAGCTAGTTACTTTTGAGTACTAATTAGTTTATTGCATTTAATTTTGCACATTATTGCTGCATGTTTACACACAGGTGAGCACGAACCTTTGGTGGGTGCCTACTGGGATTTATTTCCCACACCCAATTTAGTTTATGTCTTTATCCCAAACAGATTATATTTCTATAGGTGAAGATAGGGGAAAGGGTCCCTATATAGGTATTTGATTTCTGTTGAGGAGTAGGGGAGCATGGGACCGGGCTTAGGCTCGCGATGCTACCGGCTGTTTTGTTTTGTTTTTCTATACTCTATATTTTATTGTACTGTATTGTTGTGCAACATGTTCTGGATGTTTTATTAGAACTTGATACATGTTGCATAATTATCTATATAACTGTTGGTTATCTTTTATTGCAGTTGTGTATTTTATATGTGTATGGTTTATTGCTTCCGCTGTTGTTGTATGTTTTTTATTTTATTCTGTTGCACTACAATTTGGAAAATGAGGGCATAGTTTCCCCACTATCAGACATGGGCCCTCACTGCTAGTCGGCAGCCTCTAGCATTTGGGTAAATGCACTTGAGGTCATGTGACCAACCGGGTTTAGGGCACCCGTTGAGTGGCACCCGGAACCGGGACGTTACAAAGTGGTATCAAAGGAGTTCTTTTCTTTGACTTAATATTTGGAGCCTTAGTCAGGGATAGGACAGGAAAGGTAATTGGTAATAATATGTGCCCAGGTGTAGCTAACCCGTGTACAGGGAAAAGCCAGTCTACCTCTTATTTTTGCAATTTTTCTGATTTTTCAAATTTTACAATTGATTTGATTTTCACCATTCGTTGACGCACTTATGATTGTTTTGTTTATATTTTATCCATGGGTTCAATTTAGTTGCAACCTAGTGAAATGAGGGTATGACATCTCATGCATCATTTAGGCACATTCTAGAAATCACATTCCATGCATAGGTCCATGCCACGTAGGTGCATTAGAAATTGCATGTTGTTGTGATAGTTGTTGTGCTAGAAAAAGAATGTTGTTGTGATAGCTGCTTTGATAAAATACCTGCTATGTGATAGGGTATTATTGTATAATCTTGTTGATAGAATGGATGCCAAACTTTGGATTTTGGGGAGTATGGGCCCTCATTGACCAGAATTTGGTGGACCATTGACTGTTTTTGTAATAACACATATAAGATGTTGAGATTTCATTCGCGGGGAGTATGGTCCCTCACAGATCAGAATTTGGCACTTAGGTGTTGTTTTTTCAGTATTTTATGGGATATCGGAAAAGTTCCAGAGGCTTACTATCCGGAAAACCCAGGATACACGCTGTGTAGTTCCTCGGACACACGCCGTGTGTTCTTCTGTTTGGGAAGAAAATAGAACTTTTTAAGTACACGATGTTTACCCTCAGTACACGCCATTTAGTCGCTTTCCGTGTCATGTACCATGTGGATGGGGACACGGAGAATGGAAATGCTTGGGGAAAACACGTTGTGTACCTGATGTACACATCATGTAGTTTTGACCCAGAGTCTTCCCATGTAACTAACAACACAGACGGAGGAGAACTTAATACATACACGCCGTGTCCACTGAGGAACACACCATGTAGTCTGACATGGGATCCGGCCATGTAACTAATAACACGGGTCGATGTAATCCTTTCTTGTACACACCATGTTCATCTGGAACACACAGTTTAGTGTGATTCATGTATCCGGTCGTGTAACTAACAACATGGGTCGGCGAATCTTGTCTAGTACACGTCGTGTACCTGTGGGACACACCGTGTAGTCTTGTCCGAGGATAGACCGTGTGGACTGGGCCATGTGGCAGAGAAAATGGGGTAGTGTACACGCCATGTGCGGGTGTAACACGCTGTGTAGTATCAAGCCGAGTAGTCGGCCGTGTCAGAAACGACACGGTCAGTTGGAAAATTACACCATACACGCCGTGTAGTCAGTCTACACGTTGTGTAGTTTTGTTTAATGGGAGCCATGTGGATTGGTCGTGTAGAAGGACCCAAGAAGGGGAAGAAAAGTCAGGTACACGTCGTGTAGTCATTATACACGCCGTGTAGTCTTGTTTTTCAAATCTTGAATGCCTTCTTTCTCTTGTTCCCTTTTGAGTCCCTTCATTTCAGTCTTTAATAATCTTGATCTAAGGTGAGCGTTTGACCTTATAGAGTCATGCTGCCAAGATGACCACGTGTTGTTCTCCAAGAGAGCGGCAATGATTATACTTCAGAAATGGCAGACCATGGGCTACCAGTGGATCCTCCATCAGAGCCAAATGCGGCGCCAGCCGTTATACCAGACACAGGCGCGGAGGTGAAGCTCCTTGAAGGATTTATGCGGTTCATGAAGACATTTTAGGGAGCACCGTCGGCTGCCACATCTATGGCCGAGCTGAATCGTATATTCCAGGAGCAGCATCCACCTGCGTTTTCAGGAAATGGAAAACCACAGGCTGTGAAGTCTTGGTTGGGGTCTATGTAGACTATTTTCGAGTATCTTGAGATGCCTATAGGGTGGAGGGTCAAGCTCGCAACTTATATGTTGTGTGATTCCGCCAAGAGGTGGTGGGATGTTACCACTCAGACAGATAATCACAGATACATGGCGTGGAAATATTTTCAGACAGCCTTCTATGACTTCTTCTTCCCATATATGCTGAGGGAAGATAGAGCTTGAGAGTTCATGAACCTGCAGTAGGGCGCTATGTCGGTGATGGATTATTCTGCTCGTTTCACCGAGTTTCAGCATTTTTCACCCGTTCTGGTGGGTGATGAGACGTTGAGGGCTCAACGCTTTGATGATGGTCTTCGATATGACATCCGCGCACTGGTGAATATTTTTAGGTTTCCTATTGTACATGCTATTGTGAACCAGGCACTGATCACAAAGAAAAACCTATGGGAAGCTAGTGGTGTGGGATATGGCAGTTCAACACCAGTTTCTGGTACTATTTCTACTGGAAAGAGGAAGAGACAGATGGATTTCTCTCACGGTGGTAGTACCAGCCAGAATAATGTTTCAGGTGTCCAGGTTATGTGCTACCAGTGTGGTAAAGAGGGCCACAAGAGACCTCAGTGTCCACGAGACCCAATGGAGTGATGAGCTTACGGCAATATGGGTCATCTGTAGCACTTTTGCAGGATGTTTCTACCAGTGGCTAGTGAGAGGGGTTCTGTACAGACTCCACGTGCGGGAGTAGGACCAACAGCTTCTTACTATTTGGGAAATTGGAATACATCAGGACAAGCAGGCAGGGATGGTGGTCGTGGCCACGATAGCCAGACACCAGGATCTCAGAGGCAGTAGGGTGGGACAGCTCAGGGTCGCCAGGTTGTGTCGTAGGGTCGCGGCACTGGATAGGCATATGCAGTGCAACAGACCCAGCAAGATTAGGATCCCAGACCTTCTACTATCATAGGTACTATTCTAGTATCTTCTGTCTTATCATCAGTACTTTTTTATACGGGTTCTACACATAGTTCCATATTTGTGCCCGTTGTGGAGAGCCTTGGGCTCTGTGTTTCTTCTTCTTCTTATGTTATAACTCTAGACACTCTATTGGGAGCTAGAACGGCTGGTGTGCGTCAGTGCAAGGAGTTCCCCCTTGAGGTTGGTGGGTGTCACATTCTTTGGGACCTCTATGTCTTAGAGATGAAGAGCTATGATGTCATTCTCAGTATGGACTGGTTGGTTCCCTTTCAAGCCTTTGTGTACAGCTATTATCACAGAGTGAGTTTCATGTCACCAGAGGGTGGAGAGTTTCTATGCAAAGGTGAATGGGATGTTCAGGCGAGTCGAGTTGGACCAGAGCATCATGGGCGAGGTGGAGTCACAGCCCAGATTGCGAGTCTATATCTGGATGATCAGGGGACTTGTCAAACGGATTTCCCTCTAGTGGTTGATCATTTCAGGGATGTCTTCCCGGATCACTTTTCAGGTCTACCTCCAGAGTGTGAGGTGGATTTCTCTATTGATCTTGTGCTAGGAGTAGTTCTGGTGTCTGTTCCTCCTTATAGGATGGATAAACCAGAGTTTCAGGAGCTCAAGAGATAGTTACAGGAGTTACATGAAAAGGTTTTCATCTAACCCAGTGCTTCTCCTTGGGGTTCGCCGGTCCTCATTGTGAAGAAGGCAGACAGTACCCTCAGACTCTGTGTGGATTATCAGAAACTGAACTAGCTGACGGTTAAGAACCGATATCCCTTTCCAATGATTGATGATCTTTTTGATCAACTTCATGGAGCACGAGTGTTCTCGAAGATTGACTTGAGATCATGGTATCATCAGTTTCGCGTGAGACCATCGAACATACCGCTTACAGCTTTTCAGAGCAGGTATGGTTTATACGAGTACTTAGTTATAGCATTCGGACTCATGAAGGTGCCAGAAGTTTTCATGGCTTTGATGAATCGTGTGTTCTATCCATATCTGGATTTTTTTGTGGTAGTATTCATGGATGATATCTTGGTGTACTCTCACACTCGACACGACCATGCCACCCATCTTGAGATCGTATTGAGTACACTGAGAGATCATCAGCTATATGCTAAGCTCTCTAAGTGCCACTTTTGGGTGGACCAGATCCACTTCTTGGGTCATATCATCTCAGAGAAAGGAGTTGTCATGGACCCAGAGAAGGTGAGAGCAGTAGTTTCTTGGGAGCATCCTAAGAATGTGTCTGAGATACAGAGTTTCTTAGTGCTGGCTGGTTACTAAAGACGCTTCATCCAGGACTTCTCCCACTTAGCAGCACCATTGACAGGTTTGACTAAGAAGGGTGTGAAGTTCGTTTGGACAGAAGCTTGTGAGACAGCCTTTCAGGACCTGAAAGGAATGTTGACATCATCACCAGTCCTGATACTTCTAGAGTAAGGGAAGAGCTATATAGTTTACTACGATGCATCAGGTATTGGTCTGGGAGCTATGTTGATGCAGGGTGATCAAGTTGTTGCATACAGGTCTCGGCAGTTGAGTCCACATGAGATGAATTACCCGAATCATGATCTAGAGTTGGTTGCAGTTGTTCATGTGTTGCGCTGTTGGAGGCATTATCTCTTGGGAGAGCATTTTGTGGTTTTCACCAACCACAAAAGTCTCAAGTATATCTTTACTCAGTGTGACTTGAACCTGAGACGGCGAAGGTGGGTTGAATACCTTCAGTCCTTTGATTTTGATCTTTCTTATACACCTGGTAAGGGTAATGCAGTTGTTGATGCACTGAGCCGAAAGACTTAGACGTAGGCAGTTCATGAGGCTAGTGGTGAATGGAAGATGATGGCTTTGTTCTCTGAGATGCATTTGGAGGTGCACGACAGTCAAGAGAAAACCTATCTTTCGTCTTTAGCCATGACTTCTACCCTCCTAGATAGAGTGAGTATGATACACCTATCTGATTCAGAAGGCCTAGTTCTATGGGAGTCGATGACCAGTGAGGACCCTTCTCATGGTTGGAGGATAGGCGATGATAAAGTATTACATTTCCATTGACGATTATGGGTTCCAGGGGATATACATGAGGAGATGATGCGTGAGTTTTATGCTTCAGCTTGGGAAGTTCATCCCGAAGTTACCAAGAAGTACTGTGATTTGAGACGTCAGTACTGGTGGCCGGGTATGAAGAGAGAGATAGCTGGTTTTGTTACGAGATGCTCCACCTGTCAACAAGTGAAGGCGGAGCATCAGAGGCCAGCCAGACTATTACAACAATTACCCATCCTAGAGTGGAAATGGGATGATGTTGCGATGGACTTCGTGACTGGGTTGTCGCGGTCACCTTGAGGAAATGATGTCGTTTGGGTTGTTGTGGACAGACTCACAAAGGTAGATCACTTTTTTCCGATCAAGGAGACCATCAGTGTTGATGAGCTCGGGAAGTTTTATATCCGAGAGGTCATACATCTTCATGGGGTTCCTCTCTCTATCATTTCGGATAGGGACGCCCACTTTACGTCTCGTTTCTGGCAGAGTTTTCAGAGGTCACTGGGTACACAGGTGCTTCTGAGCATATCTTACCACCCTCAGACCGATGTCCAGTCAGATTGTATGATACAGGTGCTTGAGGACATGTTGTGTGCATGCATCCTAGACTTTGGGGGCTCTTGGGAGAAGTATATACCCCTAGTCGAGTTTTCCTACAATAACAGTTTTCATCAAACTATTGAGATGGCACCATACGAGGCTTTATATGGTAGGTCATTCCAATCACCTTTGTGCTGGTTATAGGTGGGTGAGGTAGCTTTACTAGGACCACATCTCATGCAGGAGACTTCTGAGCAAGTCCAGTTGATTCAGAAGCAGATGGCTATTGCGTAGTCTCGTCATAAATCTTATGCTAATCGCCGCAGATGACCCTTGGAGTTCGTGGTTGGGGATCAGGTTTTCTTGCATATTTCACCAAGGTTGGTACACAGGCAGATCAGGAGACAGGGTAAATTTTCACCAAGGTATGTGGGGCCATTTGATTTTTTGGAGAGAGTCGGGCTAGTTACCTAGCGGTTTCAGTTACCACAGAGGTATCGGTCCATGCAAGACGTCTTCCATGTATCTCAGTTATGCCGCTATCATTCAGACTCATATCATGTCTTTCAGCCCAAGGAGGTTGAGCTCGAGGTAGATGCATCCTTTGAGGAGTATTTGATTCGTATCGTTGATAGGATCACGAAGGTTCTCTGAGGCTGGTCAGTTCCTCTCGTACGAGTGTTATGGCAGCATGTCCGAGTGTAGGATGAAACCTAGGAGCAGGAGACCGACGTACATGCTCAGTGGCCAGAGTTGTTCTGAGCTTTATCTTCGCCACCCTTGGAAGGGTAATTCAAGGACGAATTGCATTAAGGGGAAGTTTTTAAGTACCCATTTCTTATTTTTGAGGTACGAGTTTATTCTTTTCTCTTTTCCTTAAGAGTTTTTGAGAAAATAAGGAAAATGGGGGAAAATCCTAAATTTCGGGACTACACGCCGTGTACTATTCCACACGTTGTGTACTTTGGCTGTGTGGGATGAGTACACAGGGTGTGTAAGCTATGTCAGTGACGAAGGGTGTAAAAACCAACTACACATCATGTAGTGGATATTTACATGTCATGTAGTCAGTCGGCAGTCAAATAGTAAGGCGATGGAAGCAGCCGCCAGCCGGACAATAGTACACGCCGTGTGATCAGGAATACACGTCGTGTACTCTTGTCGATGGATGAACAATGTTGTGGTGGAAAGAAGCCGCCGAAGGAACAGTTAAAAAAATGAAAAGCACACGCCTTGTACTTGAGAAGTACATTCCATATAGTTTGTTTTTTTGCTTAAAATGGGCAGTAGCCTCCCCTATTCACAGGGAAGGCTTAGAACTGGAGGAAGGAGTCGGAAGAGAGGGTCGGACCTTCGAGGAGCTCCAGATCGAGCGTCGGGAATCCGTTTTCTGCACCGTCAATCTCCTTGGAACCGCACAGGTGAGTTCTTCCTCCTCCTTGCGTAGTTCTTGCCAATTATTCCTCTAAGGGAAGTTCTTTGAGTTTGAATGGGGATTTCTTTCACCTCATATCTACGTCGTTCTAGGACGATTCGAGGATCATCGTTCACATATACTGTTCATGGGCGTTTAAGGTAGGTGACTTAGTGTTTAAATTCCAAATGTTGTGCTTTTTTGTGTATCGTTGAGCTACGAACCCATATTGGGGTGTTTTGTGGTTGAGGACTTAGCTGTTTTAAATACCTAGAATTTTATAGGTAATTAAATGTGATAATAAATTATTGTTTGGGATCACTGCTTGGATCCAAGACCACCCCAGGGGTACGTTCCTCTGTTTATCCATTTGGCTAGGATACCCGAGGGTATGCCATGTCTATTTTGCGCATTACTTTTTCCTCAAGAAAAATCCTATGTGAATTGCTTTTTTATATGTTGGGCATGGCCCGGTTACTTGTTTATCCTGTGGGTAGTGTTTCCTTTAGCCTAAGGGCAGTGGTTATTTCGTCTTGAGGGAAACTTCTTTCATGCCTGTGGGAAATAGACTTTGTGCCCGAGGGCGACACTTTGTACGCCTGTGGGAAATATCTGTTATGCCTGTGGGAAAGTACCTGTGGGTTACGTTTTTGATTACCTGAGGGTAAGGGTTTGCGTGTTTGAGTACACTGACTGTTTATATAGAAATTCACTATGGTGGTTTCCTTATAATGAATGATTAAATGAATATTAAAATGGTAATATAACTAGTAAATATAGCTACTTTTGAGTATTTCTTAGTTTATTTCATTTACTTTTGCACATTGTTGCTACATGTTTACACACATTTGAGCACAGGCTTTTTGTGGATGCCTACTGGGATTTATTTCTCACACCCTGTTTGGGTCATGTATTTGGACCAAACAGATTACATTTCTAAAAGTGTAGATAAGGTCAAGGGTCCCTATACAGTTACTTGATTACTGTTGAGGAGTAGGGTAGCATGGGACCGGGCTTAGGCTCTCGATGCTACCGGTTATTTTGTTTTGTTTTTTTGTACTCTGTATTGTATTGTACTGTATTGTTGTGTAACATGTTCTAGTTGTTTTCTTAGAACTTGAGACATGTTGCATCATTATCTATATAACTTTTGGTTATCTTTTATAGCAGTTTATTTTAAATGTGTATGGTTTATTGCTTCTACTGTTGTTGTATGCTTTTTATTTTATTCTGCTGTGCTATACTTTGAAAAATGAGGGCATAGTTTCCCCACTATCAGACATGGGCCCTCACTGCTATTTGGAAGCCTATGGTGTTTGGAGAAATGCACTTGAGTTCATGTGACCAACCGGTTTCACGGCACCTGTTGAGTGGCACCCGGAACCGGGACGTTACAGTGACTTCCCATTATTAAAAATTTCTGGGTATTTACAAAAATGACATCTCTTTTCACTTATAAAAGGGGTCTCACAATACCCTGTCAATACCACTCATAAAATTAATATTACTCATAAAACCCAACCATTTTCCTTTACCCTTTAATCATTTATTTCTTCCATTAGCTTCAGGTCATAATAGTTTATCCTAATCCCTCCTTTTTTAAGGAATTCTCTAGAGAAAACCCAAGGTTCTTGATGTGAGTAATTGTTTTTCCTTAATTTCTTTCTTTTATATCATGAATTTGTAATTATAATTTTTAAATACATGTATAATGAAAGAAATATTATTTTTATTCTGAATTTTATTATACTAAGGTAATAACTATTAACCACTTTTCCCTTATTCCCTTAAGAAAAATGAAAACGTGGTTTATGAGTATGTGTGGACTACTATCTCCACGAAGCAAATGTTCATTTTCCTTCACCAACTATCATGGATGGTAAAAAAGTAATTTAATATATATTTACGATATTTAAATTTATTTATGATTTTTAAATGATAAACCATATCACTCCTTTCACCCATTCTATGAAAACTAAATCACCATTCATTCATACACACGAACTACCGCCTCCATGGAACATTGCATTCTTCTATTCATTACTTCCTTTAATGACTAGTATTAAGTAGGGTTTTAATGGATAAATATATTTTTTTTATTTAATTAAGTTTATGGTGTTATAAATTGTATAACTTATTAATGATATGATCAACAAATGATCTTCCTTAATTCAATCATTTAAAACAAGCGTACTAAGAGGAAAATGTTTTCATTCATGTTATGTAATATTTTTATATCCATTAATTATTCTTTTAATTACTTAAAATTATGATATATCATAATAATAAACATTAAATAAAAACATTATTCTTTAGGTATATTGATATTATAACTAAACCACCACATAATCATCCATTAATCATGGTATGTTCATGTTTGGGTCGGTTTAACCACCTACAAGAACAATGATACGAATTTAAATCATGGATGAGTATGAGAGATTAATAGATAGTATAATATTATATAAATATGTAAATAATAATTTTTTGGTTCTGAAATGGTAAAATTATTTTTAAACTCATTAATTAATAAAACACATTTCATTCATTAAGAATCACTAAAACATGATCATTATCGATTTCACCTTCATACATTGTATCCAAAAATACCATAAAACGAAATTGTACAATTATAAATATAATGGAACAGATATTATAGAACCTTTAATGATCTAATAATTATGAACATTTTAGAAATAATTAATAACAACTCTTTTTTATGAAACGAGTTCAAAACAATCAAGATCACTTACACCCGATATTGAAAATAGGTAATAACAAACTAGAAATTATATATAGAATGATTTTAAATGAGAATTATAAATGAAAAATATATGAATAAGGATATAAAATAAGTTTTTGGTAAGAATATTCTTGTTATACAGTATTTTAGAGTGTTTTTTTTTGGAATCCATGATAAAATGAAATGGTTTTCTTGGTCTGAATTCTGATTCTTTTAGCCATAATGCATTTTGTGCACCATGTTTTACTTATATGGGTATTTACTGACCACAGATGTCTTTTTTTCATAATTATTTCTTATTTCATGGTATATAATAAGAAAAATTATATTTCCTTCTTTAAATGGATATTGATTCAATTATTACC
Source organism: Viscum album (assembly GCA_963277665.1). Lineage (NCBI taxonomy): Eukaryota > Viridiplantae > Streptophyta > Magnoliopsida > Santalales > Viscaceae > Viscum > Viscum album. The sequence continues at coordinate 1,111,378,045 of OY728123.1, forward strand.
CCAGTAGTAAGGATTTTTGGAAACTCAACTTTCATTCATTGAGTTATGATAGTTATCTTGAAATTATTTCATATCATTTTGGTACATTTTACCATTGATTATACTATATGGTATTTTTTTCATTATTTTATATGGATTTAAATTCCTACCATATAAATAATTATCCAATATTTATTACCTTATGAAGTATGTTTCATATGTGGGATATTGATAGTGGAAATATCCTTTCTTTGAGTTATAAAGTTTTATCTTTAACTTTGTTCTTATATACTTGGGTTCTCCAACCCTAATATTTTATTATATGGTATTTCTTAATCCCCTTTAATGAAATTAAGTTTCAATTCAAAGAAGGTTTTATTACTCTTCTTACATTGTAGGTTTTTAATAAAGATAATTTTAAAATATTAAAAGGGTTCCTTTCATAATTAAATGTATAAACATTTGGATCCAAATTTATTATAGAAAATTTTATGTCGTTTTCAAGGCTCTATTATTGGATATTATTTTTAAAAGTAAAATTTTTCAAAATATTTCACTTCACCTTTCCAAAATTTAATTTTGAATGTTACATGTAATTTTGTATTTTAAGTCAATGTTAAAAAAATCGAAAATATCTTTTAATTTTTTCCCTCCATTTTCCTTTTCATATTAAAAACCACTTACACTCATGAGATTTATGTCACATAATTTATCCTCTAATAAATATATATATATATATGCATATAATTTGAGGGATAAAACTCTATGTATAAAACAATTCAATTATTGATCCCTACTTGTATGATATTGTTCAAAGCATTCTTTTTCAAGGATGTTTTTCATCTATGTAAACAACATTGTGAGTTTCATTTGTTAAACTGGGTATATTTTCTTCTGAAAAAATCCACGTTATTTATCCATATTTCTCATAAAATTTTCTTTTCTATCAAATATATAATCCATCATTGACTTTTTCTTTCTAAATAATCTTCTATTATAGGCATGATTTTTCTTCCAATATATTTCCTTTGTGAACACTCAATATATCCTTCATTTTATTGAAGGGCGTTTACCTAGATACCAAACATTGATTTATTGGGGATATTATTTAATTTACCATATATCCCTTTCTCTATAAGCTTTTGTTTTGAGGAATTTTTACAAAGAAATCTATTTCATTTGTTGATTGGGAACTTTTAAAAATTATTATATTTGTTATTCTTCTATGGATTTTTTATTGATTCCTCAAGAAAGTAGAATATGTATTGTTTTACTATCCAAATTATTTCTCTAGATGGTTTATTATCATATTACACTTTTTTAATCTGGGGAAAAATATTGGAATTTTGAATATTTTTATTTCAACCTAGATGATTATTAGAAAAGTTGATTATGTATTTTTTACTCATTATCTCAAAAGATGAATTCACTGGACATAAACAAGAGATGGGTGGGACCCAAAATTATATACCCCTTGATGCATCGTAGGTCTCATGAGGTAAACATTTTTTGGGTATTTTTTGTATGCTTGAAAATTTTCAAAATATGTATTCAATGAATTCTTGATAATAAGAATGATGTCTTAGATGAGGCCTTGATAGTAAGATCAATATTTTCGGAATTATGAATTCCATCAGCATGAATTTAGTTATTATTATCCTTGTGATCTATTTATTTTAATTGATATCTATAGATATATTATTCTCTCAGATTCAGTTGATCATGGATTTATAACGATTACTCATTCCTGACATAATATTTATGTCATGTTTATGTTTTTTTAATAGGTTAGGGGTCAATCCCCCATTACTGAAAATAAAAAAGATACCTCTTTTGACAAATGGGAAAAGAGGGAACCCATTGAAAATGCTAAGGAAAATTATTTAAGAAAAATAATACCCAAATGACTTAAAGGTATCGAGTTTACAATATGTGAAAAATATAAAAATAAGAAAAAGTATAGGTTTCATTGCACCTCCTGGCCGAAAATGCAATTGTTAATTCTCCCACAGATGATGTGTTTCTTCCTTCCCACAAGTTACACCATGTTGGATAAACATAAAAAGATAACCCATCCCATACACATGAATATGTGGAGGGAAGACTAGATGATAATTGTCGTCACACCTATCTCTCTTTCTAGACGCTCACCCAACAATTCTCGTCAGAAAATCACTACACTATCAACCTGATGCAATGCAAAAACTAGAAAGAAAACACAATGCAAAATCAAGGGTCAGGAACCCTTCCATCCAACCAAAAGAGTACATATGGATTGATGATGGGTGTCAATTCACCCAGTCCTCAATCAAGGATTCCAACCCAACAATAACAACAAGTAGCATCACCACACCAAATGCAATGAGACAAAATCCACAACTTGCAAAGATATATGCTACCTGATCAAACAAATAGATCCAAAAAATACACATATCCCAATAACACCATACCCAGAAATAGTGAAATATAACCTCCCATAGAGAAAACTCTGATGAATCCAAACTGGGACCCACCACTGACCAAAATCCACCAGCATCCCTATTCCCCAACCTATATCTACCAGAACCACTACAAAAATCATGAAGCTCACCATGACAAGCCTCGCACCCAGGTGTCAACTAAAATCCATCCATCGTCATACTGTTAACATCACCACTTAAAGACAGACTATCCACGACCTAAAATAACACTGATAGGAAAGTCCACTGGTCAAAAAAATCACACTACAGACATCGATCAAAGTAGGGAAATCCTGGATCTTCACCCGATCTAGGGATGAAGTTAACCATAGAAGACGAAAAGAAAGAGCAAACTCTAGGAATCCCATGAATTATATAGATTATAAGAAGTAAGTGTCCAATACTTTATATTTATAAAACCAATACAGATCTCAAAAAACTACCCAAAATTTGTTGATTGACCAAATTAGCGCCATTGGAAAAGATACAAGCTGAGTGAATCATCAACCAAAGAAAAGAAGGAGGGAAAGAACCTGAATGAGAGAATCCAATGAAGAGGGGGACACTAGTGAGAAAAACCTATGTTGGAACAAGGTGTTGTTGAGTGGTTGAGGGTGTTAATGAAAGTGTCCAACCCTAAGTCCACAAATCTTCAAGGGAGTGTGGTGGAATCCCAGCATCAATTCTATTTATGTCATGTTTATTTCATAATTGCACCAATTTTATATTTTCCCTTAATGGATATTTGACCTTAACCCTTCATATATATCTATTTCCCTAGGTTATGTAGAAAAATATTACAAATTATATGACTATAATAATATCATGTTATTTGGATTTGTGGGAGATGTTAAAGACTTTTTATGGTTTACCCAATTCTTAGTATCATAGGGGGGAAGTGCCCATTTGATTGGATTTATTATTTAATGATGTTTACTAAATCTATAAAGTTTAAAACCAAAAAATATTTTTGGGAAGTAAGAGATGAAATAATCATTTTTGATTTTGTAATTAATGATAGTTATATCTAGTATATTACAGTTGGTATTAAATAGAGTATGTAATGTTTGTATTTATGGAATCAGGATTGGGATTATGGGTCTGGGGTGATACAGTTGGTATCAAAGTAAGGTTTAGATAAACTTAAATATTAGGTTATTATTGGGTGAGAATAATTTTGGATCAAGAAATTCCATCAAAGTTTTATAAGTTAAGTTTTATTATAATTTCAATGGTATATATTACCCTTTAGGTTATTTGAGGTAATGTTGAATATTTTAGGGATTATGATTAGATAACTTTAGTGAAAACTATATGGTAAGTGTAATTATAAGATAACTTTATAAGGTTTTGGTAAATTAGATATTGTGTGGTTATCCTAGCAATAACAACCCTCTCTAGATACTATAAGTGTATCTAGGATTTGGTATTGATGTACCTAGGGTTAATAACCCAAGAAAGGGCATGTTATGTATTAACTCAATTATCACTTAGGGAATGATAAAGAGGATTAACTGCACACCTAGTTTAACCCTCCTACTAGATATGATTTGGTTGATCATATTCCATTTATAAACCCTTATGAAGGATTTATTTCCTAGTTTTTTCAATGGATTTGGATAAAGAGTATGATAAAATTGAGACAAATAATAACTTAGGTTGAACCTAAAATGATATAGTTTGGGATATGGATGACATATATTTAACTAAGAGTAGTATAGGTTGAACTGAAATTGTTGATCCCACTTTGTGTGTGTTTTATTATTTGTCAATGGTTTCCAATAAATTATAGGGATTTCATTGATGTCATTATATTGAAGAGAATATAAATAAATTCCCTATAAATTTTTTGTTGAAGTGTTCAAGCCTACAAATAAATAAGATGTATCTTGGATTCTCAATTATTATGGTGATGATAAATTCCTAGTTATGAATGGTGAATAATCCAAGTTCATTGACAGCATGTGATTTAAGGAAGAAGATGTTCCTTGAATATTTGTAATTACTTATGATTATTGGTGATATGATATTCATGTCAAAAACATGTTCATTCATGTTTGGATAAGTTCATTTTTTTAAAATATATTTCTAATAATCCACCAGATAATGTATCATTGTGAGGTTACAAGATAGAGAAAATTTTGTGATTCTATCGGATGAAGGAAATTTTTTAGTTCATTAGATAGAGAAATATAAATAAAATTTTATAAATATTTTGGATATAGTGTTATATCCATAAAAAATCTCATATACCAGATATAGAATAATGACTTTATTGTATTGAGATGATCATATTGAAAACAGAACAATTTTTTGAATAAGTGTTTATAGTGACATCATACTGGGACATTTAGACAAATAAAATTAGGTGATGCTTTTTTATTATTCAAATTAATAAAAAAACATATTTATTATAAAATATTAATGATTCTAGATGAGTTTTTTTAAAAGGAAGGATTTATATGAACATAATTTTTTTGACTCTATATTATTCCAAGGTTTTGAAGGTGATTGAATAAAGGGAGAATCAAGAATAAAATTCAAATTTGGGGTGTGACATTAAAATTTTTAATTGATTAACCTATCTTATTTTTTGAAGAAACAACAAGTATATAAATGGGAGCAAGTTTGTTATGAAGTTAGGTTGAATAAGTGAGGTGTCGATCAGGCAGCTTCAGCAAAAAAATTAGGTCAAAGAACCAGATATTGGGTTCCAAATGGAGAAGAACCAGACATATGGTTTTGGATGAATGTGAACCATAGATAGAGGTTTAGATAAAGGATAACCATACATATGTTTTTGGATAGAGAAGAACTAAGCATAGGATTATGGATATAGGAGAACCAGAAAAAGGGTACCATACAGAGGGGAACCGAATAGAGGTTTATAGAAGGAGAATAATTGTACACAAGGTTCCAAAAGGGAGATTTTAGAGGATGTAGTTCTTGATAAAAAAGTACTAGATAAATAATTTAGGGTCTATACAAATCATTCTTGTACAAACAATGTTTAAGAAGAAGTTGTAAGAGTGGTTCAACACTATTTATAAAATAGAATATTTTGGTGTTAAGAAAAAGGAGACTTGACTAATTAATTTTCAATCACATAAACATGTTCTGAGTCAAATGAAAGAATAATAAAATCATTATGAAACATATTAACTAAATAATAATAAAATAAGTATAAAAAATTATAGTATAAGAGAGGAGTGATGTGGGGTTATGTTGCATGGTAAGAACAAGGGAAAAAAAGAAGGTTTTGTGAATTCCATGTTGCACAAATTGTAGTGAGGTCTAGTATCTAGGGAAAGAGAAGAATGATAGGATAAGAATAATTCTTTAACTTGTCAAAGAAAATAATCATTTAATTTTTCTATTTTGAAGAGGAATAATCTTGTTTGAACTAATGTTTATACAAGATAATAAAAATAATATTTTTTTCACCCAATTTTGAAAGTAAGAGAAGAGAAAGAAGTCAAGGAAGCACTACAACATTCAACAAAGGTGTCAACTAGTTGAGAACCTTATTGGTGTTTAAAAAAATTAACTAATATGAGGATAGTCTGTAGAGGTAGTACAAATATCTAGTAGGATTTTGATGTATATTATGCTATCACCAGTCCAGGTAATTAAGATATTTTTTTATCCCCCCACATAAAGTGTATGGAACCATGCTTGGGTTCAGGTTTTTTTTTCAATCCAAAACACTATAAATGGTACCTCATTAGAGTGTAGAATATTTTTATTGGTCACCACCATACATATTAATAAATTGATACTATTATTTTTTAGTGAAAATTATAAAACATCATGTGATATTCTTTACTTACTTTCATCTAATTACATATGAAAATGAAGAGTGAACCTAAGAATCAATCTTCTAAAAGCTATAAGAAGAAAAGAAATAAAAAGTATCAATTGATATAAAAATTAACCAACACTCACTCACCCCCATCCCCCTAGTGTTGAGAAAATTCTAAAATGTTCTTAAAAATTTGTATCAAAGGGTTGGTTCACCTCTATTGGATTATCTATATTATAAATTTTTCTTTATTGATGATTTGAGTTTATTTATTGTATTTACAATAAATTTAATTTTTTTAGGATTCATTTATCATAGAGGAGAATTATATTTCTACCAAGACCTTGATGAATAGAAAATGGAAAGAGAAAATAAAGGTAAATAAGATGTACCTCTTAAGATAAGAGTAATAAATATTGGTATTTTCAATCCATGATAATATAAAAGGAAGGTATTTATTAGAATAAAAATAATAGGTGGTTCATACTACCAACAAGGAGAAGGAAAAAACTTCTAACTCAAGTAAATAAAATAATTAAAGTGATCAAGTTGTGTGTGATGTATAAGGACCCATCCTTGAAACATTATATAGTCTTGAATTAAATTAATGATTCTCATTGAGGATATTTTCAGGTTTAGAGTTTTAGAGAATTAGGACATATATATTACATCTCAAAAGATTACAAAGTAGACACTTCTACTCAGTTTCCATTTCTTCATAAAATAAAAACTCTTAAAAACAAAGATGTCTAGTTCTATGTTTTATACATCATGTCTTTCCTTGATCCCATCCTTGACCCTATTCATCTTTAAGTATTGTGGGAAACTTTTCAAAAACTTGGGATGAGCATAAAAAGCTCAATAAGGGTTATAAAACAAATAAAGAGAACATTATTTCATCAATACATACACAACATAAGCTTTTTAACATACCTCATGAAATCATAAGATTTGTGAAATACACATAGAAATCATAAATCATAAAGGTAACTTAAGGCATACATAACATAATTACATTGTAGCTATCACAGATACATAGGGAGTCACATTTGGAATACCCATCACAGTATATTCCCTAAATCTCTTAGTAGAAACATTAATGTTTACCTCCGTCATGTTACCCAATGCATTGGAGAGCTATCTCGGGCTCACCCGCCCTAGGTTTATCATGGAACCACCCATATACGTAACAATTCCCAATAACCATAACATATTCATAACACATAAAACAATCGTAAAGGAAAGATAAAATTTCCACATTGTAATCACAATATATCATTTCAATATATTGACATAATCAATGCTTTATCAAACCATTTAAAAAATCATTTAAAACATTTAATAAAGAGATTTTTGAATCAAAGTGTCCCAAACCACTTTGAAGATTTTGAAGGAATTAATATTTTGAAACCGTAATGTCCATATAAATAAATCCTTAAAACCATTTTGAAACATGGACATTAATAATAATTATTTAGAAGATTAAATCATTAATATGATATTTTAGTTAAGGAGTTCTTAACAAATAGGAGATGCTTCAATACAAATAATTGAGGAATAGCATTTAATCAAAAATTTATAATATCATGAGAATAAAGGTATTCATGATATAATATGCCAAAGGAAAGTATATACACCATATCAAAGTGAATTGGTGCATATCAACAATAAAGTCTCAATGGAATGTAAATTGAGACAAAATCCCTTATAAAGACGGTATCCTTTGATTAAGGATAAATCTATTACATAATTATGTGTGACAAATAATAATACATCCAATATAATTGGATATTAAGTGTGAAAAAATCATAGGTAATTCACACATATTCATAGGATGACATATTCAAGAAGTACAAGTTTAACCCAAATAATTAAAATTGGGTTAAGAAGTTCCCTCAAAAAATCGACACCCTAACGGCATCACTTTAAAATTCAAAAATTGATTTGATGAGAGTGAAAATGGTATATCATCACTTGGACATAAAATATACATAAATAAGGATATATAAGAACATATCCCAACAAAAGAATATGTGAATTAAAAGACATGTCAAAAATAATCCTTTTAAAAAGAGGAGGGTGAATGGTTCCCTTACCGATTTGGTAACTTACGAAACATACACCCCATGAAAGAAGGACCATAAAATGTTGATTTAAATACCAACAAATGAAATTATATTACACAAATATTATAAAAATTTTCAGTACATACACCACTCAAAAGATATAGTGGTAAATATAGCATGAATCTCACGGGAATAAAAAGTGAGATAAAAACCCTTTACCTCGTTGTAATAAATCTAGTCGTATGACCAAAAGATAATAAGAACCAAATAAGTCATAGAATAACATTAATATAAATATAATCATGATAATATATATCAAATTTTAGTACACAATACACCACATTAAATAAATAAGTGGTGAACAATGGAAATCTCACGGAATTAAAAGTGAGATTAGAAATCCCTTACCTAAAGTCCGAATTGTCTTGTTTGTTTCTTTATATTATTTAATAACAAACCTTGGTCAATTTATAATTTTTTAAGGACCTAATTTAAATTTTATTATTCAATTAATATCACATATTATCATTTTATAATAATTAGTTAATTATGTGATTTCATATCATACGTTTTGTCGATGTTCGGTACATGAGTCAAAAATGAACTTGTTTGAAGAGAATTGTCCATGTAGTTATAATTACATCATCTCCAGAATGGTGTTCATGATTTAAATATCATATATATCAAGTATATATATATTTAATAATATTCCATAATGTTTGGAGATAAGAAATGAAATGTACCATTCATGGAGACGGTAGGTCGTACGTACGCATGAACGCCACTTTCATTTTTTTGTCATATTAATGGAATTTAAAACTAAATGAGACATAGATATATTATAATTACAGTATAATATATATGTTATATAGGTAATATAAGTTAATTAATTACATTATGTATAAATTCCATGTTTGGAATGAACGAGTCACATCACTTGAGGGGGCGGTTGTCCACACTTCCTCATATGAAATTATCACATTTGCACAACCTAAAAAGCATAAAGGTATGTTTTAAATATAAAATACAGAAGCATATAGAGGACATAAATATAATATATATAATATATAAATATAGTTTCATCATAATGGCCACCATGAGAGGTGTTAAAAGAAGATTGAACAATCATCGTTTCGTGAGGCAGCAATTCACCACCCACAGAAACAGTATGTTCTTTAACCATTAGAAGGAGGTGTGTGTAAGTTTATGTATAATAATTATCATAAAAAATCATATTATATTTAGGATACTGGTGTTATTATGGGATCAAATAATAAGAAGATAGTGCTGAGTGAAGAAGGAAAATAAAAGAAAGAAACTCGAGGGAAGACATTACCTCTAAATCGGGTAACTCTTTTTGATTTGAGCCAAAGGATTCCTTGGAAAGACTTCTTCCCAAAGTGAGGCATCTAGGAGTAATATAGGGATTTTTAGAGATAATATTAGAAGATTTTGGACAATCCAAGGGCTTGAGAGGTGTGGGTAAGGTGGTAGAGGTGGGGGCCTTTTATAAGAGGGAGGGTGGTCACTTTTGGAAAAAGTCTTGAAATGTTACTTTATTATAAAATGATTTTCGGATTTTAAAGGTCCCAAAATAATATATTTTGAGGATAAGGTGACAAGGGTTATAAATCCATCCATACAATAGGTTTTAGACAAGTTTAAGTCTTATATTTTACCCTATCTTTTCATTTTATTAAAATCGTTCATTAGTGTGGTAATCACTGCATCATCATGGTGTCATAAATAAATTTATTCATTTAATGTCTAAGAATTTTAAAAAAAATATCATGATGTAGGAAATATTTTTAGATTTCCAATGACTATTTATAGTCTAAGATATCATTTATTTAAACAAAATTAAAAAATTTTACTTAGGATATACAAACCTTTGTTATATTTCTCTTCTTTTAAAAACAATAATGTCATAAATGTCACTATTACACCCATGTGACTCCATGGGCCCTCAAGTTTGGTAAAAATCTTCCAATGGTCAGGAATGACTCAAAAAAAGGATTTGGACACATTTTTGGGTCATTTTATATTATTATTGTATTATTTTATTACCCTAAACTACCCGATTACTAATTAATCACGATAATTAAAGATAATTACCGTCATTACTATTCAAAATGTCCAAAAACAAGAGTCTTAATTACATAATTTGGACCTTATGATTCCAAATATGGAATCCATTTTACCAAATTCCAAACATATAAATTGAAATAATTAATTTAAAAATAATTCTCGTTGTCAAAACCAAAGACGGGTTTTTAAGATGTAAAATCTATCAAAAGATTGATTTGTTTTTACATCCAAATTAAAAGTGAAATTACATACAATTACCAAAATTGTATTAAATGATAAAAATATAATTCAATTACAATTTAAAACCAATTAAAAGGACCATCTAAATATATAATTAAATTAGATGAAAAAGTGGTTTTGAAGTAAAATGCAGTATTTTTCACTATTCATTAAAAATGAACATTTGTCAGAAAAATACCAAAATTTTATCCAAAGTAAATTTTATATTCTAAATTAAAAAATGATTTCCATTTTACCAAATTTAAAACATATAATTTTCATTAATTAATTTTATAATTAATTCCCACTGTCAAAACAAATAGCGTGTTTTTATGAAACAATATCTATCAAAAGATTGACACTTGTTTATTTCCAATTTCAAAGTGAAATTAATTACAATGACCAACATTGGATTAAATGGTAAAATATATTTTAACTACACTTTAAAACCAATTAAAAATATAATCTAACCATAAAAATAAATTATATTAAAAGGAGGTTTTGAATTAAAATACAACATTTTTCACTATTCATTAAAAAATGAACTTTATCAGAAAAATACCAAAAATTTACACAAAGTAAATTTTGATGTCTTGATTCTAAAGAAGGATTTTATTTTGTCAAATATAACATAAAAATGTGACAAAAAGTAGATTTAAAAAGGGTTTTCCATCAAAAGGTGGTTAATCAACCTTTTAAAGAATATTAGAATATTTATTCTTAAAATTAGATTCATTAGAATTTTAAGCCTCTAAAATTTATTGGATAAATGTAAAAATATTTAACAAACATAAATAATAACTTTTTAGTTAGTTATGTTCATTCCATTCATTACAATGGCTAGGCGTTTACTACCATAATATTATTATATTATTAGTGTGCATCGTAAGATTTCAAAGAAACTCGTTGTTGTGTATTGGGTATGACATCGAACATAGAATCCCCTTTAATGTAATATTAATATTTTATTCAAAAATATTAATAAATATTAAAATTTCATATTCTTTATTTACCTGGGATGTTAGATGATGATTCTTGTAAAAATTTTACATTAAAATAAGAACCAAGTGAAAGTGATCACACATTTTCTATCTCATAAGATATATTAAAACATTAAAATATATATTTCACTCTTTACTACAAGAAATAGTTATTTTTATTTTTTGGGTTTTCTAAAGACTCAAAGAAGTGATCACCTAACTTGAAATTGTATTAGATAAAATAGAGAAGTTTTTATAATAAACGGCTATAGAATGTTTAAATATCTCTAAAGAGGTTGGAGTTTCAAGAACACGGAACATATAACTTAAAATATGTTCTCAAAATTTTGAAAATAAATGGATAAAATAAGTTTATGATAAGGAATAGATTAAAAATACACTTGAATATAGGATCCATGCACTTAAATAAGAAAATAAAAAATATTATAGATGTTAATGATGCTTAGATGGAGTTAAAATGAAATAAAATAAAGGAACCTGATTCCTTACTTCAAGACATAAATAAGTTGATATAATTAAATGTTATTATGAAAATAAGGTGATTTTTATTAAATATCATAAGAAAACCCTCAATTTGTGGTGTCTATAATTGGAAATTAAATTAGTCAATCTTTAAAAGAACATATTGATTCTTCAAAAAAGAATGAGAGAGTTATTGATGCTACATAATTCTCAATATAGGATTATAATGATGACATGCCTATAATGATAAGAAGATCATGAAATAATTTTATTATCTATATCATTAATATTTTAATAAAGGGATACTATCAATACCTTCCCATAATAATTTATCTAAATCTATATTTGTTCTTATAATGTAGGGAATTAAATGAAAATCATGATATCAGGGGGAGAACCTAAGGTATTGGATTGTATGTTAACAACATAAAACATTATTTTAAGGTATTTCCATCCTAGAATGAATCCTAAATTGGTATACTGAAAAATATAATGAGAATATAAAGCTTGGTGAAGATAGAAAAATTTTATATACAGACACATAAAGAACATCAATTTTTGGTTTATTATCTATATAAACAATCATGAGATGCATCTTTTTAGGATATCCACTATTATGAATATTATGAGTAATATATCCTTAAGAGGAAGACAAGTATAAAATATTGAAGAAGTTATCATCATTATCTCATATAAATCTGATTATTCTAGAAAGTTCTTGAAGATCATATCATTTAAGATGTTTTATTTTCTTATCTATCATACTTCATAACTAAAATAAAAATCCTAACTCAAAGGGATGGAAATTGAATTAATCAATGACATAAGAAAAGTTAAAGGATAAAGATTTATAAAGTATTTTAATCTTGATATTTCTACTTTTATGCTTTTAACATATTTTTTTAATGATTAAAGGAGTTTCAGGTTGAATTATAACCATTTTATATAACAACAGGTATCTTTATCTTAGAATATAGGTGGATAGGACATGAAGGAAATATTTTATGTTGTCATTTCATTTGGTATCATTTAATTTTTTAAGGTATGGCTTTTTTTCTAAATCAGATCCTCTTGTTTTATATACCAATCATGGATGACATGGAATTGGAGTGAAGTGATTGATGGAACACTTCTTAAGAATTAATTGATACCATTTTCCAAGGTACTTTGTATTTATTATCCATAGTGGGGAGAAATTGGAATAAAAGTTTGAAAGGATAGGGGAGAGAGATTAAATATTGACATATTGATATATTCAATTTGAAGGTATTTTCAAAAAATAAAAATGGGGATATTTTTGGAACCACATTATTTCTATTTTATTTTTTTCAATGGTTTTTAAAGAATTAGATGGATTTCACTGATTTTGATATACTGAATAGGTTGGATATAATAAATTTCTTATAAGTTTAGTTGAAGTATGTAAGTTTGTCAATGAATAGGGTGTATCTTGGATATTGAATGTAGATGGTGGTAATAAAGTATTTATTACAAATAATGAAGAATAAAAGTCCATTGAAAAAATGTGATTCGATGAAGAAGATGTGATTTGAAGATTTTGAATTACTTATGATGATTAGTAAAATCATCTTAATGTCTCAAATAGTTTAGATAAGAAAATTTATTAACAATATAATTTTTTAATCGACTGAATGAAGTGAATTTGTGAAATTATAAGATAGAGAAAATTTTATGAGTCTACCGGACAAAGTAAATTTTTGAGTCCATCAAACAAATAAATTAGGATGAACATTATGAAATTTTAGGATAAAGGGTTCCAACCAAAAGAAACTTTCACATGTACCAAATGGAGAACAATGACTATATCATATTGAGATTATCATAAATAATATTGAACAAATTATTTATTCAAAAGTGTTCACAATGACATCAGACTAAGACCTTAAAACAAATAAAATTGGGTAATTATTTATTGTTATTCAAAGTACCAAATGTTATTCTTATTATAATATATCCCTGATTCTAGTTGAGTTTGTTAAAAGGATTTATTTGTAGGAACATGATTTTTCCAAAGAGAGTCTTATGGAAAATGTTTTCCAAATAGGGTTTCCCAAATATATTCATCGAAAAAAGTCACCTTAATAGTTTTGTATAGAGTAACTTGAAAATATTCAGACATAAGAATCATGTAAATCTTATGGGATGGGAAAATGTAAAGAGTACTGGATAAAGGGGATCTAGATAAAGAATCATTGAATGAATAAGATCTTCATAAAGTAATATCATATGGAGAATTACTAGAAGAAGGTGTTTTAATAATGAATAATTAGCCAGAGGTTTGAGGATCTTTACAAAATATTTATAAATTCATATATTGTGGTGATGTTGATCTAGACATTGAACACCTCAATAATCATGAATTAAATATCATGATTATATATGAGTTTTCAGGAATCCTTAAAAATAATTGACACTGAGATTTTTATAAATTTATTATGAAGTTTTTTATGTTCAATTTGTTTAGAGGTGTTGAAGGTGGTCAACTGAAGAAATACCCAAGCAGGAAATTCAAATTTGGAGTGGGGAATTAAAATTTTGAGATCCACCCTTATTTTATGGAGAAAAAACAACTATATAAAGGATATTAAGTGAATTTTTAAGTGTGTTTGAAGAAGTGTGGTGAAAATCATAAAGCTTAAAAGAATTTTTTTAGGTCAAAGAACCAAACAAAGGGTTCTAAAATAAGGAGAAACAAACATATGATTCTGGATAGAAAAGAATCAGATATAGGGTTCCAGACATAAGAGAACTAGAAATAGGGTTACAGACAGAGGAGAGATAGATGTAGGGTTATAAATGGAGAATAATCGTATATGAGGTTTTAAAAAGGATGTTTCAAATGAAGCAGTTCCATAAGAACAAGTTACAGATAAAGAAGTGAGAATCTAGATGAATCAGTTTTAGACAAACAAGGTTAAATAAAAATTTGTAAGAGATGTTTAATACTATTACTCAAAATAGAATATTTTTTTGTCATGAAGATGGAGACAAGACATGATAATTATCATTCATATACACATTGTGTGATTTATAGATAGGGAGAATTGATCCAATGAAAAAAACATATGCAATCAAGAAGAATAATAAGAAGAATAAAATAATTAGAAGAAGATGAAGAAGATGAAGAAGAATAAGAAGAATAATAATAGAGGAGAATATGAGAGTGTTTTTTTAGTTTTGTTTCACATGAAGAGTGTAACACCCCAAGATTTCATAGTACGTTATTTCTTTAATATAATTCAATAACTTGCACTACACACAACATTGAGTTCAAGCGCACCCCGACTTACCAACTAGCCATTCAAAAGCGGTTATGAATAGTATTAACTGAATTTTGAATTTTATATAATCCTTATAATTTTAGAATCCATATTATGAGTTTCTTAGACATAATATAAGAACAAATTCATTTTTTCAAATAAAAGAAGTGTTTTTTTAATGAAATTTTACCGCCTTTTAATGAAAACCCCTTCTTAAATCCAATATTTGAAACTTTTATATATTAAATTTGACATAATAAACTTCTTCTTTAGAATTGGGACATAAAAATTTAGTTTTGATAATTTTTTGGTGTTTTCTGATAAATTTAATATTTGGGTGAATAGTGAAAATACTAAATTTTAACTGAAAACAACTTTTTTAATCAAAATAATTTATAGTGTTAAACTATACATATAAATGGTTTGGATATATAATTAGATTATATTTTTACCATTTAATCTAATTTTGGTCATTTGAAGTAATTTCACTTTGAAATTGGACATAAACAAGTGTCAATCTTTTGGTAGTTTTATTTCTTAAAAATATGCTTTTTGGTTTTGAAAATGGGAATTAATTTTAAATTAAAAAATTCAATTTATATGTTTTTGAATTTGGTAAAATAGACTTAATTTTTGAATTCTGGATATCAAAATTATCTTAGGGTAAATTTTTGGTATATTTCTGAAAACTTTCAATTTTTGATCAATAGTGAAAAACACTCCGTTATTGATTAAAACCGAATTTTCATTTAAATAATTATTTATTTTATTTAAATTTATTTAATCTCAAAATAGATATATAATTCCAATATAAGTTCAATTTAATTCATTGGAGTCATTTTATAATAAGTTTAGATATATAAAATTTTATCGAACTATTTACCGTCTTTTACCCACCTTCTAGGAGCATCTGGAAATTTGAATAAAACTTAATTTTACCGATTTTGTGAATTGAATTTCAGAACTATGGGAGACACAGTTAATATTAGTAAGTAAAATTTGGTTTAATAAGATAAAAATAATTTTTTATGAATAGTAACTTTTGACTTTTATTTACCGCGATTAAAAGTAAATAGAGTAATTAAAGGTAAAAATGATATTTTTATTACCATAACACATGTCCTAATTCTATTGGATAAGTGTAATTCTACCAAAAACAAACTTATGAATAAAATATGATCCTTTTGGTCCACTTGTATTAGATTAGGACATTTATTATTATTTAATTCAAAGAAGAGTTAAAAGTGTTAAAATCAAAGTTTAATAACTAAACCATTTTTAATATAGCTTTACACATAAGATAAATTAGACTATAAATATTAATTATAAAGATAAAAATATTTCCTAAATAATGGTATTTTATTTATAATTTTTAGACATTAATTAATTTAGTTTATTTATGACACAATGATGATGCAGTAATTACCATATTAATAAAATATTAAAATAACTGATATTATAAATACCCAAGTAAATGTAATTTGAGAATTTTTATAAATTCCAATAATTTTCTAGGTTAATATGACAATTTAGGTTTGATTAAATGAATTTTTTATTAAGTAATAATGCTGTTAAAAATTTAGAAAAAACAAAATACCAAATAGTGTCAAAATTGACATAAAAGAGATTTTAAAACAAATATTATATTATTAATTGTTATTCTATTCCTAAAAATATAATGTTTGGCCAAAGGTCTTAGATAATATTATATATGTAATTAATAAACCACTTGGGGTTCTCTTGAAGTTTATATTAAGTTTATTAACCATATAATATAAAAATACAAAGAGTCATGGTAAAATTCAAACTATTTAACTAAGAGTTAAATCAAAAAGATAAGGTTAATATAGTAACCCAAACCTATCTAAAACATATTTTTTGGGTGATTTTTGATCCATCCCCACCTTATACTTTAAATAATTCATTTTGGAGACATTATAAACCGAAAATTATTTTATTATAAAATAATATTTCAATCTTTTCCGTAGGTGCCCCTCACCCCTCTTATAAAAGGGTACTTCCCCTTCTCTCAAATTCACACCTTCCAAGTCATTTGGATCGGCCAAACCCTACCCAAATATCCTCCCAACTATCCTCCCTTCATCTTAGAGGCCTTACTTTAGTCATAAATCCAACCTAAGGATCCCCTTAGATCAAATCAAAATGAAGAACCCAAAGAAGAGGTAAATACTAGTACTCGCCCGTGCTATTGCACGGCATCATCGATTAGTTGTTCTTATTTTAATAGGAGATTTATATTTATAAAAGTTGATAAGAAATAGTAATGTTGAATAAATTTTAATTATAAATTAATTGTGTATGATATTGGAATAGGAGTGCATAGAATATGAAGACACCATTCAAATAGTCGACACACAAAAAGGATAGAGTAAAAGCATATTAATTTTTAAATTTTGATTCCAGAAGATTTGAATTCATTTAAAATTTCATTCAAAATATTTATAATGCAGGCACTAAAATTTAAAGTAAAATAAAAATCAAGGATAATAAAGTGGTTGAAATAATAAAATTGAGTAATGTGAAAATAAATGAAATAATAATAAATTGAATGAGTGGGATGTTCAGAAAAATTTAAAACGGAGTGAAACTTGTATTCATGTATATGGAACAATATGGAAAATGGAACGTAAATGTCACATACATATATGATAGAAAATATGCAACAGACTAAACTAAATAGATGAAGAAACATAGTCTACAGCCACTTCATATTACATGACAACATTAAATTGAATCAAAAATATATATATAGAACAATTGATGTATTGTATGAAACTTGAATACATAATATTAAGAAAGAAATTTAAATATTTCTATATGTGTTGTAGGCAATGTGATTCTAATTTCAAAGAATATATACACATTCATGACTATAGAATACATAATGTATATATACATGCCATCACAACTTAATGATACAAAGTCATTGTATACATACATTTTTTATCAAATATTATGAATAAACATGCCTTTTTGTACAATCACTTAGCATTATATTTGTTCGTAAGTAATATTTTTGTATACTATAAAAATATTTAAATTAAATACTATTGAACCAGCTTCATATTGCATATTATAATGTTAATTCTTATGCATAAAGTAATTAATAAGAAAAATTCGGTAACTGATAGAAACAAATGCATTACGTATAATGTAATCATGCAACTCAAAAAATATCTATACAACTATATATACGGCCATTGAAGTGCATTTCATTGTGTAAAAGAAGTATTTTATAAATTTCATGCCTATAATATACAGGTTATTGGAGGAAAACAATTGGATAGTAAGATGTAAATATTAAAATATTTATTTACATATAGTTTCAATGTCAATTATGACAAGAACTCTCTATTGAGTCTTTGAGAAGCAGTAAAAGTAATCACTTTTAGAGGGAGCGATAGGCCATAGACGATTATTTTCTGGAGGACCTTACAGTAAATTCATCATCTCCACTACATTGCAAAGATGTATCGCATTTTTCTACCTCCTTTCATCTCAGAAACAGGTTCTCAAGAAGGTATGTTGTTCCTGCAAAAAAAAATCAGCTCCTCAGATTTCTGTCACTACTGCGAAGTATATTTCCACCCCATGGATGGTTTACAGAACTATTGGATCCGTCATCTGAGATAAAAATAATGAAAAATTAAAGATTTTTGAATCTCTAGAGGTTTAGACAGAGGTAGATGAAATCATTATATACAACTTCAGCAATGCACAAATGAATATAAATTAATTATATTCAATGATACTTGTGTAAATGATTTTAAAGGATGCCACATTCATATAGTAATGGACTAAAAATAGAGGAAAAGAAAGATCGTGACTAGTTATGACCTGTAGAATGTGATGTTTTGTTTCAACCGAACATCTACTTTACAACAAATCTGCAAACCATCAAAATTGGTCATCCATACATATTCCCTAATAGCACCTGCTAGAATAGAAACATGCACATAAAATATTCCCAATTCATTGGACCAGCACAACTGGTTTGTTAGAGCAACCATACTATAAATTAATTAGATTCAATCATACATGAGTAAATGATTTGAAATGACTTCCACATACATATAGTAATGGACTAAAATACAGAGGAAAATAATGCTTGTGACTTGTTCTAAACTATAAAATGTGATGATTTGAGTCAACCGAACATCTACTTTACCACAAATCTTCAAACTAGCATAATTTTTCACCAGTCCAGATTCCCCAATAGCACCTACAAGAACAGGAACATCGACATATAAAATTCTCAATTTGTTGGACCCAGACAATTGGATTGTTAAAGAAACCATAAATAAATTAATGATTTTTTTATTGAACCAATATTCTTTATCATGTACAGTTTCATGATAGAAATAATAGATTATTCTATTTTGATAATTTCCTTTGCTTAAAGGATTTGAGGATATACATCACCTGTAAGTAGTACTGTTCAACATGACATTCTTGGTTCAAAATAGGTCGGTGGCATTTTCCCAATTCAATGTAGTAGCATCACCAGTTTTCCTGCTAAACAGAAGATATATATTCATTAATGTTTGAATCATTAACTAAAACTTGTATGTTTGTATATATGTGTGAAAGGGGCATCATTTAGAAGCATTGTTGTTGTAGTAGTATAATGTTAATGTCCTAAAAAATAAGAAAACTCTTACCTCATAATGAAATATCTTACCATATATGTTGTTTTCCTATGATGTGAGATTGACTTCTCTCAATAGCATTATTTCACATACCAAAAGATCTAAAAATATCACAAAGAGTGATCATTTTCTGTAGAGAAAGCATAAACAGATTGTCAGTCTATAGTTCCTGAATCAGTAGTGTTTTCTCAGCAGTAAGTACCTACACATTTTCATGAATGGATTTGCTACATCCACTTTTCTTACTTCTTGAAGTTCCTCTAGTTGTTCCAGGAGGTTAATTATTTTTTCATCTAGCACAGATAGACGTACCTTTTTTCAGCTGAGAGTGGAGGAGGGGTGTGAATTCAACTTCCTGAGCAAGGCATTCTCGCCCACACCTAAATCTTCTATCAAGAATCCAATCAGCAGAATATTTATGATCCTATTACATAGAGTGTATAAAAATCACAGTTTCAGTGTACTACTGATTCATACAAATAAAAAATGTAGGAAGTTATGGTATGAAACAGGACACTGTAATTACTGATATTGTTTACTAAAATGTTGTAGGTTTTTTGGGAATTGTATTTCAATGTAATTGAACTAAAAAGTATAATATAAAGGTGATGTAATAATCCAAAAAAATAGTGAAATCATTGTAACTATTTAATGTGACTTTTCATTAAATATATTCAAATATGTCTGAATGTTTATATGAAAACATTAATATATTTTTCCACAGTAGTGACATCTATGAAAAATTAGCGAACCTAACATACTCATGAAAAACACATCAACTATGGGTTTACTGGATCATGGAAACTGAAGGTAGATAGACTTACCAGCACTGAAATCATTCAATGATTCCATAGAGAAGGGATGAGAAAAATAGTACAGACTACCTAAAAACTTTTATTGAAGACAACAGAAGAAGACCTTAGACGCAACTTATGAACAAACATGTCCCTCGAAGACTTGATATAGCCAGTAATTAATGTAAAAATGTCTAGGTTTGAAGAAGATATATATCCTACCTTGGATAGAGAATCCTTAAAACAAATTTCAATGGAGGCACCCCGAAGTTTTACATTCATCCATAGGAAGTCTGGACAGAGGTCCTTTTTCAGTTTCACCTTCTATAAACCTAAAACCGTAATCCAAAAGTTAGTCCAAATGTTGTTTAATTGCAATTAACAGAAGAAAAATGAAAAAAATTACATGAGCATCAATTAATTGACACTAAATTAATGAAACAGAGAAGTGAGTGTCTTGAATTTGCATAGTGAATTCAGAAAAATTCATGCACAAATTACCTGCATTCATATGATGGTCAAAACAGATGTTACCTTCTTGATTTTATGACAGAATACATGTATTAATTACCAATTCCTATTGTTGTATTCACAACTATTGGTAAAAAAATTAGATAACAGTGAAACAACATAGTAAAAATTTAATCATGAGTAGAAGGGAAAAAATGTCATTAATTGCATAATGTCCACCAAAAAAACTGTCCATAAACATGACAAACCTATTATACAAAATAATGGACATTTTTTAATGACGTCTAGCATGAGTAACACAAACTAAACAGTCATCATTAAAATTTATAGCATCAAAAACCTCCACAATTTTCTTATTCTATAATTAGTGACTTTTAGCTTAATGATAAACCATCTGAGCATCCCATTTAAGCGTGGGAAGGATGGCCAATTTCATACCTCATTGGTCCGTTTTCATTCTCTATCTATGACATTTTATGGAAGGACACTATTCAGATTTTGGTTTATAAAAACCCAAGATGAAATTTAAAATAAACATAAACATTAAAGAATGCAATCATCTAGAATGTAATAACCTGAGATAATATTATAGGTCCACCTTGGTATTGGAACGATACTTCTACTTTCATCATGTTTATAGTTTTATCTATAAATTTATGCACTCTAACCACCATTGAAGCAAATTAATCAAAATTTTAAGGATTCTAAACCCAAAAAAACATCATAGAAAAATTTTATAAATGAACCATTATAGGTTCCAAAAATAATCCTCAAAGCACCATTATTGTTTTCAAAATTGTGCCCTGGAACATATTTCATCCAAACAGGGAAACCCCTATACATTGTAAAGAATTAAAAATGACCCTAATAGTTAATTAATTCAATCACATAATATCATTTAAATACTAAAAACCTTCTAAATTAGATGAAATTCCACTCAGAACGAACATAAGGCCTGATTTTGAGATGAACGTATATGCTTACTTTCATTAAACACAGAAATATCTTGTACATACTAAAAACCTTCAGATTTTGTTTTATAAAAAATGAAGATGATTTTTTTTAAACATCAAAATAAAACACAATTATCTAGAATGCAGTAACCTGAGATAATATTATAGGTCCACCTTGGTATTCGAACAATCCTTCATCATATTAACAATTTTTACTGTAACTTTATGCATTCTCACTTTCATCGCAGCTAATTGATCAGAGTTTTTAGTATTTAAAACCAAATAAACATCATAGAATATTTTCTTGAATGGACCATTAAAGTTTATGAAACTAAGCTTTAAAGGACCATTATCAGCACTAAAACTGATCCTTGGAACATATTTCAAACAAACAGGGAAACCTATGTATTTTTAAAGAAATAAAAAAACAATCAAATTTCTTGAATTGAAACATAGTAATATCTTGAACATAATTAAAACCTTCAAAATTACCCAAAATTCCACTCACCACAGTCATGAAGACCGATTCTGAGATGAACGTATAGGCATGCTTGCTTAACCAGCTTGACGAATCTGAGTAAATCATTTCTCCCTTAGAAATAGTACTTCATACAAAGAAAAAAAATCGTTGAAACAAATATATATATCAAAAAGTACATGAAACTCTAATTTCCTCGAAGATACGGAAAAATAATGTATCATTTCAATATTGATGTCGAACAAAAAAACATAAATAAAACATTATGAAAATGGAAATATAAATAATAAGGAGAAATAATTACCTTGAATATTTGATACCATGACATTGAAAATAAGTAGATTTTGATAAATATACCTGAATCAAATAAGACATGTAATGTCATTGGATATTACATATTTTATCCAATTGTGGATCATTCATAATATGAATATGAAAAATGGACATTTAAAATAATACCTTTCCCGAAAATCATCTAACTTGTCCATAAAGAGAATAAAACCTATTGGAATAAATAACTTAACAAGTCATGATATTTTTATTAAAGAATATTAAAAATTTAATTGTTCACGTGGAATTAAAACATTTTTATTAATGAGTTAGTGTATGAAAACCTCATAGTTATGAGTGAAGGGAACATATACTATAATAAATACTTATACTCGATGAACCTAAACACTATGCTAATTAATTCAGTAATCTTGGAAGACATGGTGCGATTATTTATTCACTTAGTAACCCTGACTCGGATATGAGAAGAATTACTGCATGGGTTCTTGGGAAATGTAGTAAAAATATCCCAGTTGCATTGAAGCAGATCCTAGAATTGGTGTCCCTTAAAAGTATAATAAAAATTGTGAATTACAGTTATGTTGAAGAAGAATGAAAACCATTATATGCTATTTCAGATTAAATTATAAACACTTTAGATGGTTAGGAGTTATTATATACAGAATATGCGCACTTACTCCTTCAGGGATTGATGTTCAATGCAAGTTTTGAAGAAAAATAGAAAATGAAGTGTTACCCTAAAAAAGTTTGGAATTCAAAAATTGAAATGAAAAGTATAATTAAACTTATAAAATGTAAGAATTTATTGGTTTATGAAATTAAAATATGTCTAAAATTTCATAAAATGTATAAATATACATACCTTTTCCCTCCACCAAATTCAATACCCTTTGGGAAATCCTTATATGCTAAAAGATCATATCGAGTGAAAATCATTGATGTTTCACATTGTCTGTCGAATTCATGGACATTGCGGATAAACACCAATAAGAATTTAGTAATTTATATAAGTAGAACATGGATATAGAAGAATTTAAAATTTAAAGGGAACAAATTCTTATAAGTTATAGTTGTTTAAAAATTTAACTATCAATTTTAAAGTAAAGGAAAACCATCAAAACATCTTTCCAAAACATCACAATACTGTCCACATTGGAATCATGATAATCATAGGGATAAAACATTAAAAACACATATCCTTTAAATAACTACCCACAAGATCAAATGAATTCAAGAATAGAAAAGACAACTCCCTCTAGTTACGAAA
Source organism: Viscum album (assembly GCA_963277665.1). Lineage (NCBI taxonomy): Eukaryota > Viridiplantae > Streptophyta > Magnoliopsida > Santalales > Viscaceae > Viscum > Viscum album. The sequence continues at coordinate 1,111,402,326 of OY728123.1, forward strand.
CATCTAAAATCTAAAATATGAAAAACTCCATCTAGATCCACCCTTTGAAATCACCATTTAGAAACACCAAAGAGATATCATAATATGGAACCAACATATAGATTGGAATCATACAAACAATGAACCTACTAAATCAAATTAGCAAAAACATCACCATCTATATCACGAATCATCACACAACACCATTTCATCAATAAATTGATAATCAACAAACCCATAATTCTAGCAGCCATTCCTGGTGGAGTTAGAGAGCATCAAAACATTTTTCAATGAGAGGGAATTTGAATAAATATAATTTGAAGTGTACCTAGAAGCCTGTAATAATCATGAAGGAATTTTAATGAAACCCTGAAGCAATAGATCAAACTTCTTTAGATTTGGCTAATATCCTGATATCCTTGCTGGTGACAAGTATAAATTTCACTTTTAACCAAAACCATAGATTATTAAAAGGTTATATTAAAACAATAATAAAAATTTGGAATAGTTAAAATAGAGGTATAGAAACATAGGAACCTATAGTTGATCTTCAATTGTTTAAGGCACACATATCATTACTGGACTGTCATCCTCAGTTTCATATAAAAAATTTGAATGTATTAGATCCAGTGATGCAAGGGAATGTAAAAATGATAAGTACAATAAAAAACTAATTACAGAGAATATGTCACATCCATTAATTTAGAGAAAATAAAAATAAATAAATATTGAATCATGATTTCTATATGTCCATGATATAAAATATAAAACAATGCTTCAGAAGAATCAATGAACTATTGTGTATAAATCAATGAGTATTTTTCACATGAAATAACAATAACTGAGAAGAATCTATTAATAATGATGATATAATAATGGAAGGTGGTAAATATTTAATTATAAAAAATTTATGGTAGAGAACAACTATTGAGAACTGTGAGGTTAATAGATGAAAAATGAAATATTACATAAAAACTACTACAAAAAAAACTGGTTTTCGTAAATCATTTAATCTTTTTAAATAATTAAATGAACTATTTTACCCACTAAATTAACATCATCAAAACATTATTTCAAAAATATACAAATGATTAAAGTTAACCTGATATCAAAATAATAGATAATCAATGAAATAAGATGATTGTATAATGGAAGGATGTGATCATTTGATTGAAAAATCTAATGTAAGTCAAAAAAATGTTAAGCAAATAGAAAAATTAAAAATTTACTATAAAAGATAAATTAACTATATCTCTAATACAAATGTTATTATCATTATATATAATGAACAATGATTATAATAATACAAAGAGGTGGGTATACCTACACTAAAAAATGAGGATAAACAAAGAATTGTGAACCTTGAAAAAATGAATAGGAGAATGAATATTATAATAGAAAAAACATGCACCTTATAGATATCAAATGAGTATGTCTGCTTCACTTGATAGAGAACTCAAACAATGGACAATATTGAGCTATGGAAAAACATATCTCGTAACCTCGAAAACCTGGCTGCTAAATATATATTTGGTCTTCACCCAATAGACTATCTGTACAAAAAAAATATCTTCCTGCTTAACCCCATAAGTCTCCTTCAGGCATCTATAGGAAGCCTCAATATCTGCATAAGTGTTTTGTTCACTCAGCAAGGAAAAAAAATTCCAATCATTAAATTCAGAAAACCCCTTACTAAGAGGACTACCTAAACATTTTACAATCTTGTTAATTTAATCCTCTAAATCTGAAACCACTTATCACGTGTGTTTGAACTATTCAATGATTATTATTATTTTAGAAGAGGGAATTGAAATTTGATGCATAACTCTTTCTCCCAATGTATCTAAATCCCCTAAAATGAATTATGAAATTTTCTAAAGTTAGATATTCTTAATCCTATTTATCCATTTGAGAAATATTATGTACCTTGTTTGAAGACCGTCCATACCTAGAATAATTATATCTACAAACAGCCAGAGGCCACAAGTTAAGTCAGTCCGGATTGATAAAAGTAGAAACAAAGAAAGGCTGGATCCGGAAAACTGACCCCATAAAATTGACTTGAATATGAAGGTTGAGTTCGCATAACAGCTCATACATTTGTCCCAGATCTGATGCATTTTTGTGAGAGAACAGAATTTTCAGGGAAGCTGATGTGTTTTTCACGTACGACACCATAATTTCATTCTTCCTCTTAGTGCACATTTTCAAAACATCATCATTTTCCTTCTGGGAGTCATCCAAGATTTTTAATATTCCAGTGGATTTGTTGGTGAACACCTTATGCGATAGGGGCTTGGAAAGAGGAACACAAACATAGTCACCATCGAAGATTTTACAAGCCTCGTATCCAATCCCACCACCGCCCAAAAATATGCAACAACAGAACAAAAATCAAAGGTTAAACAAACAAATCAGAGGGTTTCAATTTCGTTTTCATAGCCATGTCACAAAAATAACGTCATTGAAGATGGTGGAGGATTATTAGTGCATGGATCTGGAGAGTAGGGTTTTGCGAATGGTTCACCAGAAATCCATGGACATCTAAATGAGGTAATATAGGTGGGAGAGGAAGATATGAGTAGGGGAGGTAGAGGAATCTGATGGCGGAGGGAGAGATAGAGTATGGAGGAATCAATTTCCACAAGTAACCATCATTTTGAGATAGGAAAATCATGAGCAGGAGAGGTATTTTTTGGATGGAGGTACGAGCATGACAGATTATAGGGAACGAGGAGGAGGATGACGTCGGCATCCAGAGTTTGTGGGAACCCTAGGTCGCAAAGAGATGAATCCCGACAGTGACCTGAAGAGGGAAAAATTTCAAGAGTATGGTGGAAACTAGGAGAATAAGGAGATTGAATATAGAGGGATATAGAAGTAGGGTAGACCAGTAGATGGAGGACGACAGAGGTAAGCATTTGAGAGTAATCTTGGTCATGACCTGTGATCAACTCACGGGAGCGGGAGAGGGAGGCAGAGAAAATTTGAGATACGGTGGGGTAGCGCGACGTGGAGAGTTTTGAGATACCATGGGGTGGAGCGATGTGGATAATTTTTGGAGTGACACGTCTAAGAAAAATTATGTGGAAGAATGTAAATTTAACATGTGGCAGAGAGGAAGCCAGGATTAGTATATATAGTAGATTACATCGCCTCTTTTATGTTCTTTTCTTCTTCCACTTCCTCTTTCTTTATTGTTTCCATTCTAAAATAATAACTACATTATCTTCTATATACTGTCATTTTATTATAAAAATGGTACAACCATATTAATTATTCTATCTATCCTATAAATTATAATGTCACCATGCGTGCATGCGTACGGCTTACCGTCTCCACATCGTGGTGTAATTTGTTATTCAAAACTATGTTATTTGGATGGATATAATGATGAGTAATATGTATATAAATAATTAAAATAACATGATAATGTCTCTGTAAAATTAATATACCATCCAATTCCAAACCTTTAAAGAAATTATATTTTCACTCGAGCATACGTACGGATTACCGTCTCCACGACACGATGAGATTCATTTCCACGTTCACCATTCATCGACGATTATAAAAATATATATTACTAATAAGTATGTATAATATGACATAATAATTATACTAAAGATATATATATTTATATAAATGTATTTATGTACTTACATATATCTTATTCACTTACTTCCGTTCAATATGATATGAAAATAGAAACAGTGTTTATGCGTACGTACGGCCTACCGTCTCCATAAAAGGTGTTTTCCATTTTATATATCTATATATTATAAATAATTATATTATAAATATATATGATATATAAATAAAGTTTTATATTTTGGAATTATTTATATTATGATCTAAATGATACGATCAAGAATAACAAGTTAAAATACGTACGATAAAGAAAGCAATTATTACCTGAAATGTTAATTTAACATGAAAATCATTATTAAATGGGTAGTATAAAGTCATAAATGAATCATGTATGATATAATAAATATGAATATGGATCTGGTATAATCTAATAATATACAATGGTCATTATACAGGAGGTTAAATGTACCCTCGACCAAAGGGAAGTGCAAGGTAAGGGTTAATTTCACAATCTCTTTATTATCCGAGGTTGTTTTTACATAAGTATCTACTAGGACATACTTATAATCCATGTCCATGTTTCATAAAAGAGTTTTCAAATGGATTATTTTTAATGGACTTTTTTACTAAACCATCATTTTAAATGTTTTAAAAATTTATTCTTCTAAATCATTCTCATTAATGTCCGTGTTTTCAAAATGGTTTTTAAGGATTTATTTATATAGACATGAATGTTTTTAAAATTTTAATTCCTTTCAAAAGTATCAAAGTGTAATGGGACACTTTTATTCAAAAATTTATTTAAATTAATTCCTTTCTAAATCATGTGACTTTTAAATGTTTTCATGAGAAATAGATATTTCTCTCAAAGAGTTTAACAAATCATTTTCATCTATGTCAAATTCTTTTGATGGATTTTAAACTTGTTTAAAGTTGATTTATTATGATATAAATCTTTCATATTGTATTGATGGTTTTTTGATATGTTTGAATGTTAATGTGTTATTTTTATACCATTCATGGTTTATGGATAAAGTATTGACATTTCCTATGCTAGTTTTAATATGAATGTTTATGTTATGTTTAAACCTTTTCATATGAGGAATGTATTGGACTTAGTATGTGATAGGTGGAGCCTCCTATAGATCCTCGATGCATTGGTAGGTCTCATGAGATAATTAGATATGGAATTGGCTGAGGCCTTTCCCAATTTTGATATATGGTTTTTGTCGATGACTAAATCATTTTTAGACTTCTTGGTCGAGGCCTTGACAAGAAGTTTCATAATGTCCATCATTATGCATTCCCTCATTATGAAATTAGTTATTACATGTGATTATTCGACTAGTATAATATCCATGTGCATGTTTATATGGTAATGTTTGATTTATTTTTTCCATATTATGTTCATGTTTATGTTTGAAAGGTCATTGTTTTTATTACACATCCTACCTTAAAAGTTTATAGCTTCTGTAAAATTATTTACCCTTACTGAGCATCTGAGCTCACCCCTTTCTTATGTTTTATTTTCCCAGGATATGAAGAAGTTAGTTATGAGTGACTTGTAGGCATAATCTAGGAGGCTTGGACATTTATAATGGAATAAAGTACTATTGTTTTTATTTTCAAGTTGTAATATTGAACTTCGTGTATGTAATCTATTTTCCAAGACTGCTAAACTAATCAGTCCTTTGGAACTTGATTCCCTGTAATCATGCCAATTTATTAAAATAATTCACCGACTTTGGGTAATTGGGTTCGGGGCGTTACAAATAGTAATAATAAATAAGGTGTTTTTTATTCTAGGTTTCACATATTGTAGAGAGGTCATACAAATAGTGCAAGAGAAGAATAAGGAGAAAATAGGTATTTACATATGAAAGAAAATCTGTATTTTAGTTTTCTATTGTGATGGCCAAGAAGGTTGTGTGAACTACTTTGTATACAAGATAAGAATAAGAATAAGATTTGTTTCCATGCTATTATGAAAGTATGATAAGAGGAAGATGTCAAGGAAACACTACTACATTAAATAAAGGTCTCAACTAGAGGAGGACTTTCTTGGTTCTTCAAATAAATTAAAGAATTTGAGGAATACCAGCACAGGTATTATAATTATCTCGAAAGAGATACATGTAGAATAGGATATCACAAGTCTAGGGAATCATGATTCCCCCCACCCCATCTTAAATTTTAAGGAACCAAACTTCAGTTTTTGATTTTTTTTCTAAGACAAACCACTATAATTGGTACCCCATTATAATAGATGATTTTTGTAATGGTTACCACCATACATGACAAGGACTAGAAACTCTTATTGAGTAGTAAACATTATAAAAACATAATTGTATATCCTTTACCCTCTTTCATATATATGTATTTTAAAACAAATATTGAACAATAGAATCAATATCAAATAACGACTAAGTGGTAAATAGATAAAAAGTATCAATTGGTATAAAAAATCATCAACACTGATTTACTGCACCCCCCCCTAGTGTTGATCATATACCAAAGTGGTATTAAAAAATAAATGTAGGATAGCATGATAGCGTTAAAACTTATGACATCTAGAGGTTATATTTTCATCATTCTCTTGTGATTTTAATTATTTTCTCGAATGTTAACCCATTTTGGATTTATAAATGGTTAGATCTAAAATGAATCAAGTTAATAGTGGGTGTGAGAGAAATACAGTGACTATCTTAATGATCAACCCAGAAAAATGGGATCTGGATTGATATATTTAGTGATTATTTCAAACCAAATATTACATAATATTATTAATCACATGAACATAGTTAAATCTTGAAAGTACCAAAGAAGATAAGGAAGGAGTCTCAAGGATGTTCGGGGTTGAAGATGATGAGGGAAATAGGATTTAATTTTATTAATGTCAAAGATAAAGAAAAAATTATGATGTAAATTTCATTAAAAGGGTATATAAATTATTTAAGTGTGTAGATAAAGTTCATCAAACACTCAAATTTAATAGAAATATAGAAGCTATAAAAATTTATTACTTCAATTTCAAGGTAGTTGAGAATTATGAAACTCAATGTCCTAATACAAGGGCTAATGAGGGAAATATTAACCAAAACCATGAAAACATGGAAAATCTTGGGAAACTACCGGTAATTCAGAAGATTGTGATTTTTCACTCTATATTTTTTTTATGTATCTTTTCATGGAAGTGTTAACCAACTATTGGATGTTGAAATATAAATAGAAACATATGGTGGTATGGTTATTATTAAATCACTTTCAAGGTTTTTGGGAATTTATTACTCATAGACCTATATATTATTCCCATAGTATAATTCTATGTGAAATTAGGAATGATTTAGCGCCCGTTATAAGGTTTTTATAATAATTTTCATATATATAAGTCTCACTCCACATCGTAAATAAACTCATGATCATCTAGTATGGTATGATTAATTATGAGTTCCCTATAAAAATTATTTTGATCTTATGAGTAAAACTATGAGAAAAAATTTATTTATGTGGGGAATGTAACACCATAAGATTTTAATGTATTATTACCATTAAATAAGTCGATGTGTTTGATAGTTTCCTCCACACATAATACTAAACTTAAAAAAAATGTGATATATTTACATAAAAAATAAATAGTTAAGTATAACCATTAAAAACTATCCATTTAATTAGAGGAAACGAGAAGGAGTAACTATTTTATGAAATATTTATATAAATAAAATAATGGATACTTTTAATATGAATTAAATTTAATTGGTATAGCTAAAATGACTAATATCATTTTAATATTGGAATTTTATTTTTCTATGAAATTACCTTTTATGCACAATGATTTTTTATCACATGAAACATATGATTAATTAATGGTAATATATGTTGATATGAATAATTTTTTAACACTAATTAATAAATTATATTAAATAATAAAAAGAATATATTATGGTATAAAAAGTCATTTTCTATATAAAAATAGTTTTTCATTATATTTTATAATTTTATTTAAAATTGAAATTTCTTAATTTTATAATTTGAATTTGAAAAAATTGAAATTTATTTTTTGATTAATCATGGAAATATATTTTTATATTAATTTTATGGATTTTTCCATAAATATTGATTTAAATGTGAATATTGAAATATACTATTTTTATAAATACTATGATTTAATAACATTATTAGTATGTAAGTATGTCATAGAAATTTGTGAAATATTTTTCTAAAAAAATATGTATTTCATAAGTGATATTATAAATATAAATAAATTTACTTACCTATATCATATATTTTATAACTTAAGTAAAATTTTTCTCAAGAAATTATTTTTATACATTATATATTTATTATTTTAACATTAATTTTTAGAAATTTTAAATTTTTGATCTTATTAAATGGATTTAAGTTTTTAAATCATTAGTTATAAATTATTTAAAAAGTAACATTTTATTTTTAGGCATAAAAGATAAATTACTACAGAAAAAATTAGTTACTGCAGTAAAAGTTAAAATAGTGACAGTGGAAAATATAATGGTAAAGAGTTTAAAAAATATTTAAAAATGTTTTTAATTGGATATTAGAGTCTTTTTTGACATTATATATTCTATAATCCATTATTTATCAATTTTATATCCACTATCCTTTAGAGTTACTTCTCATTAATAAAATAATTACGGGTATTTACAAAAATTTCATCCCTTTTCACATATAAAAGGGGTCTCTCAACACGCCTTAAAAACACTCTTAAATTTTATTTTATTCCTTAAAACATAACCATTTTTATTCCCATTTAATCCTATATTTCTTCCACTATATTTTTTCACAATATTTTATCCTAATCCCTTCTTTTCTAAGGAATTCTCTAAGAAAAATTGAAAGTTCTCAATGTGAGTAATCATTTTTCCTTAAATTCCATCATTTATATCTTACCTTTATAATTTTAATTTTTAAATAAATATGTAATGAAATAATTATTGTTTATATAATTAATCTTATTATGCTAATTTAAAAACCATTAACCATATTTTCCCTCTTTACTTAAGAAAAAAAATTGATTTATGTATATGTGTTGATTACCGCCTCTACAAAGCAATGTGGTTGTTTTCCTTCACCACCTATCATGTATTTTAAGAAATATGAATTAAATATATAATTATTATATTTTAAACTTATTTAAGATTCTTAAATGATAAACTATATTACTCATTTCTCTTGTTCTATGAAAATGAAATCATTATCCATGCATACGTTTGGACTACCGCCTCCATGGAATAATGTATTCTCACTTTCATTACCTCCTTTCATGGTTATTCCTAATAATAGTTTTAATGTATAAATATGATTTGTATTATATCATAAGGTTTTTTTATGAAACTATTAATGATATGATCAAGAAATGATCAATGTTAATCTAATCGTTTAAAACGAATATACTAAGAGGAAAATATTTTTATTCATATTATATAATATTTTAATATCCATTAATTATTTGATTAATTTCTAAAGATTCTGATATATCACACTAATAATCACTAAATAATATAATTATTCTTTTTTTAAATTATATTAGAATTAAAACACCTCATAATTACTCATTAATAATGGTATGTTCATGTTTGGGTCGGTTTAACCACCCACTTAAACAATGCTATAAATTTATATCATGGATGAATATAAAAACATTATTACTCGTATAATATTATATAAATATTTAAATATCTATTTTTTAGTTTTATATGGTAACATTATTATTAAACTCATTAATTACTAAAACACTATTCGTTCATTAAGAATCACTAAAACATGATCATCATCGATTTCATCTTCATTGACTATAACCAAAACTATAATATAATGAATTTATACCTTTATAAATATCTTATAAAATATATTATAGTACCTTTAATGATCTTTTTATGCTGAAATTTTTAAAAATAATGAATACCAACACTATTTTTATGAAACTAGTTTAAAATGATCAAGATTACTTACACCTTATATTGAAAATAGATAATAACTGAGTATAATTAATATAGGGAATTATTAAAAATATAAAATAGGAATAGAAAAGAAATTATTAAGGTTTTTAAATAATTTATTAAGATGTATATGTTTTTTATATAGGAGGTTAGAGTGTGTTCTTGGAATTCAGGATAAAATTTCAGGGCTTTCTTGGCCTCAATTTCGATTCTTTGAGACCTAATGCATTTTCTGCACCATGTTTTCCTTTTATGGTGTATTTACTACCCATGGATGTATTTTTGTTATAATTGCTTTTATATTTTATGGTATATACTCATATACCCTTATTTAAGTGGATATTGATTCAATTATTACACCAGTAGTAAGGATTTTTGGTCACTCAAATTTTTTTCATTGAGTTATAATCATTCTCTTGAAATTATTTCATATAAGTTGGGTAGATTATACCCTTGATTTTATTATGTGGTATTCTATAATTATTTTATGTGGATTTAAATTTCTACCATATAATTACTTGTTTAATATTTCTTACCTTATGGAGTATTTTTATCATAAGGGATATTGATAACTCAAATATCCTTTCTTCGAGTTATAATTTTTTATCTTAATCTTTTCTCTTCCATGATGGGGTTATCATGCCCTAGTATTTTATTGTTTGGTATTTTATAATCCACTTTGTAAAAATGAATTTTTTATACAAATAAGGTTTTATTACTCTTTTTACAATGTCGGTTTTTTAAAAAGATAATGTTAGAGAATTAAAAATGTTTCTTTCCCAATCAAATGTTTTACCTTTTGGACCCACATTTTATATAGAAAAAATTATGTCATTTTCAAGGCTTCGTTATTAGAGATTATTTTTAAATGTAAAATTTTTCAAAATATTTTTCTTCACCTTTAAAATTTTACTTATAAAAATGACATGTAAGTTTATATTTTACATCAATGTTAAAAATGTTTTCTGAAATCTCTCTTAAGTTTTCACATTCATTTCGTTTTTCATATTAAAAATTATTTCCACTCATGGGATTTATGTTACATGATTTATACTTTAATAAATATATATATTTATAATTTTTTTATTAATCTCATGGTATAAAAAATTCTATTCTTGATCCCCACTTGTGTGATACCATTCAAAGAATTATTTTTCAATGATTCTTTTCATCTATACCAAAATCCTTCTGAGTTTCCTTTCTTATAGTGTGGATATGTTCTTTTGAAACCATCCACATTCTTTCTCAAATTGACTTGTGCAATATTATTTTCTATCAAATATTTGATCCATCGCTACCTTTGTCTTTTCAAATCATTCTCTATTATAGGCATGATTTTCTTTCCAATTTCGTTCCTCTATGAACACTCCATATATACCTCCTTCGATTTAAGGGTCCTCACCTAGATTCCATAGGATGATTAATTAGGGAAATTATTTTCTTAATCATATACCCCTTATTATATAAGATGTTATTTTAAGGTATTATCACTTAAAGTGATTCCATTTATTGATTGAGGAACTATTTAAAACTCATATATTTTTTATTTCAATATAGATTTTTATTACTCAAGTAAGTTGATTATGTACTATTTAACCATCCATCTTCTTCATTTGAATATTTTATGATCATGTTATCCCATTTATTTACATGGTGAAAAGTTTTATAATTATTTATTTCATTATTCCAACATATATAGTTATTAGAAAAGTTGATTATGTATTATTTACTCAATATCTAATAAGAATAATGCATTTGAATTAAACAAGTGAAAGGTGGGGCACAAAATTATATAGCCTCTAAATGCATTGGTATGTATCATGAGATAAACATGTTTGGATATTGGTGTATTCCTACCTAATTATATAATAATTCTTGGATATAGTCTTGAAGAAATAATGATCTCTTAGCAGAGGCATTAACGATTAGATCAATATGTTCTTTATTATGCATTCCATCACCATGAATTAAGTAATTATTATCCATGTGATATATTTATTTTCATTATTATCCATGGATATATTATTCTATAAATTTCAATTGATTATGGAATTATATTTATTACTCATTCTTTTGATAATATTTATGTCATTTTTATTCCATGATTTCCCTAGTTGTATATTTTCCCTTTCTGTACATTTGAGTTCACCCTTATTATGTTTCCATTTCCCAAAGTTATAAAGAAACATATTGAAAATGATGTGACTAGAAGAATATCATGTGAGGTATGTTTTTATAGATGTCAAATAATTATTATAGATTACCCAATTCTTAGTATCACAGAGGAAAATTCTTATTTGATTGGATTTATTAGTTAATGATGTGTCTTAACTCTTTAAATATCTAAACCTAAAAATATATTTGGGATATAAGAGATGAAATAATAATTTTGGATTTTGTAATTAAGGATGGTTATATCCATACTATTATAGTTTTTATCAAATATAGTATGTAATGTTTTTATTTATGGAACTGGATATAAGAGTATGGTTCTGGGGTGTTATAGCTACATTATGTGAGAAAGGTTTATATGGTGAGGAGTGCATTATTGGTTAGACTCTGGGTGTAGACTCAATCATATATATTCATATAAGGTCGGTAGTCTTAATGATAATTATAAATTGGGTTATATGATATTTTCATGCCCCATTATGGATCACTCAACCTATATTAACAAAGATATATCGTGATATATGACACCAGTTTTAAGGGATAATCATGCAAAGGATATAGTGGGTTATGTTTCATTATTTCTTGACTATAAATGGATGAAGGTTGAGCACCAAAGGCTCATTAGTTTTCTATATTCACTTACCATTCAAATGTATAATTGAGATAAGTTTTTTATTAACTTAGTAATATAGGTTTTAAGATCATCTCAAGCAAGAGACATGATTAGAGTTATCATAAATAGAATGATCATGATAGTGAAATTTTAACCTATACTAGAGATTCGTTTATTTAATGATATGGAAAAGGTATATATGTGATAGATAGTTAAATTTTATAGATTTTGGATGAGTATAGTGTATGTGACATCACCAACCTGGTTAACTCATAGGTAACTGAACACGAGGTCCAGGTGGCCTTAAGAACACCTCCTCATACATCAAAGGTTTCTAACTAGAAATGAGCGTCTAATGGTGGTACGGTGGGGAGACTATACCCTCTGGATCTATACTAAATATAGTTGAGAAATAAATGAAATGAACTATAGGTAGATAATAATAAGTTTATAACTCATAAATTACCAAATAATACCAACCATGAAATAATTTATGATGCTACATGTACAAAAGGTGAATACATACAACATGATATACACATATAGAAATGCTAGGTGAGAATAAATAAATAAACAAGATGAATAAACTCTTGTAGGTGGTCTGAATACATGCTCAATCCACAACTATCATGCCAAGTCTTAGACCAAGACAAGTGAAGATACCACTTTTTGTGTGATTTTTATTTCTTTCCAATGATTTTCATTGGTTTTTAATAGTTATCAATTAAATAAAATGATTCAACTGATGTTAATATGTTGAAGAATTTATAAATAAGAATATGCTAAAAAGATTGGTTGACTTATCCAGTATTGGTAACAAAGTTGATGTAGCTTGGATAAATGGGAAAATAATAAATGAAGTGATTAAGTCTTATTATCATAATGAACATATAAGGGTTTTATTTCCTTAGAATAGATTGATATTATTAATTATTTAAAAGGATAAAGTAATTTTGAAAACTTTGAGTTTACTTATGTTGATTTATGATCTATTCTTAAAGTCTCAAACATGGTCTTGATATTTGGATAGGTAAGCTTGTTATCAACATTATGAAGTTTCCTTAAAAATTTTATGAAGCTGATAGATAGAGAAAATACAATCAAATGGATGCCAGCGTATGGACTCGATCGGATGCAGCAATCAGATAAAGATTTTTGAGTAAAACCTTCGGACATAGGTTTCTTAATTGTACCATCATAAGGAGTTTCCAATGGAAGAACTTTTATGGAGTACTCATAATAGAGGAAAGTTCAATCAGATATAAAAAGATGTAAATTCCATTGGTTAGAGGAAATTTTGTGAGACAACTAATAGCATGTTCACAAGGATAGTAGATGGATGTGAATGGACTGAGGTAATCAGATGACGAGTGGTAATAAATTTGTGACTGATTACATTCATAATTACATTATAAAGATAATTTTTATAATAAGGGGTTTATCAAAAAATCAATAAAAATTAAGGCCTTCGGGCTACTCGGACTTGTGCTATGATTCAAGATAAAATTTAGAAGAAGTAAAAAAGTCTCTAAAAGATATTCAAACTATATTAAGTCTATATGGGGGATTAAGAAGTTCTTGTGAAATTTTAAAGTCATGAAGATATTAAATTTTTGGTAGAACTTAGTGAAACTATGGTTCCAAAACATTGTGAAGTGATAATTAAAGTTTAAAAAATATGTACAAATTCTATCAGATATACTTTTAAAAAGATCAAAATGTGAAGTTAATATTTTATGATGATTTAATAAAGTAAGTATTGATGAGTATATAGCTTATGAAAGGAAGTATATAGTCTACTGTATGAACTTGGTGAGTCGTCACACAGACTCTATCGAATATAAGTTATCAAATAACTAATCCTAGGTTTACTAATGAGGTCGATGATTAGAGGAAAAATTTTAATATCATTGAACAAATAAGTCTCCATGTGAATTCATCATATATAGATTTTTGAGTGATATTCATCGAACTAAAGTTTCCATGCAAGATAATCTGATAGAGGTTTATAATGTTCTCAAAAATTTATAGTAGATAGAAGTCTTTGAGAAATGTCATTAGAATAAATTATTACAAATATATCAGATTGGGTATTATAAATTCATTTGATAGAGTTCCATGAAGTCATCATACATAAAGGGAAGATAATATCTCCAAGTGTTTATTAGAAGGTGGAAAACTAGAAAAACATAAGAACCTATCATATGTAGGAAGATCCCTATGAAAGTATGTTAGAACCAAGTTATGTTTTGGTTGTATTTTTTGTCAATAATTAATTATGTTGAAAATATGATTGATGGAAATCTAGATTGAATAAAGTTTTTAATTAGATCCACGTGAGAATCGAATCCATAAAATCTGGATGAGTCAATATGATCCATCATATTGGGATGTTTATAAAAATTTAAAAGTTTCTGGAAATCAGATTCACCATTGTAATCACGAAGAAGTATATTAGTGATCATTTTTTCTACTAAAGAATAAATTAATCACCTCACTTTGTATTTGGTGAAAATCGGACAGACCATCATTTTCAAGAAAACCAAACTCACTGTGGTTAAGAAATCCCATTGTAATGGGGATATGTTTTCTCAATAAAAAGGTTCATTGGACTTACCGTGGATTTGGAATGAAAGAGAAGATCATAATGAGGTGTTTTATCGGAGTATTCCTTAATCCAATATAAATATGATGATGATTTTTTTATCTTGGAGTTATAATAAATCATAAGTATTCTTTAAAACTTGTAATGAAAGATTGATAAAATAAATGTGAAGAAAATGGTGCTAGAAATTATACTTAGTATGATAATAATCATGTGAATCGTATTCAGGATGAGTAGGAAATAAATAATCTTTTGGGAAGTCATAATAATTTCCATTGAAAGTCAAATGATGTTTAAGCTAAACTTCAATGTATTCAAATTCTTGAATGAAGTCATGATACTTGCTAAGATTTTGAAGAAGATGAAAGTTGGTGAAGCTGAAGCTTTCAGATCTCAAGATCATCATAATGATATTTCTAAATGCATATATATTTAAATTATAATAAGGATGGTCATAATAAAGAAAAGAAATAATTATTTTAAGTCTAAGCTACTAACACTGGTCCATTATATTCAGTATGTCATCATATTCAACAGAGCTAGAATTATTTATGTAGAAAAATTCATCAGTGTCATGTCCAGGATAGAAAGAAGCTCCTAAAGTTGAAGATATTGATATCAGTTCATCAGAATTGATATTCTATAGTAATCATCAGAGTAAGAATAGTTTAATATCAATGAATCAAAATAAAAATAAAATGATGTGGTGAAAAATATGAAGAATAAATTCATATCTTTATCAACAATGTATTCAACCATTTACAAAAGGTTGAATTACTTTTTTTATCATTCAAAAGGGTTAAGAGAAGAGATTAAGAAGAATCTATTGTTTTGCATTTGTCTTCATCATAATGAGAAAAATCATAATAAGAATTAGAATCGGACAAAATATATCCTAAAGGACATACAAAATTTCCAAAAATGGGGGGAATGAATTTTGAATAGTATGTTTTTTTTCATCAAGTTAGTACAAAGCATCATAATAAATAAAACATATCAGGTAATCAGAATAGTGTCTATTTCTTTATATATACAATGGGTATAGAACATCATAATGAAGAAATTGTACTGAGAAAATTGGAATGGGAAATCATAATTAGACTTTTGTTTCGAAAAGAAGTCAGAAGATAGCTAGAGTTTTTAGAATATTTAAGAATGATTTATAGGAAACTAAAAGAGTTGAGAAATTATAATGAAGTAAAGATGCACCCAAAATTCAAATAAACACACAAATTTAGGTAATTTGGTTGATCGGGAAATTTTTTAGGAATCCCTCCCAAACCATATTTAGGGTGAGTATAAAAGGGAGTAAAGTATATTTTACTTTACTAACTTAAGTACTATTCATGAAAAGTAGAGAGAAGGAGAAGCTCTAGAGAGAAGAAGGGTTTCTGGATTTGGTTTTTCATGAAGAATTCATTTCAGACAGAAGAAAAATGATAAGTGATAAGAATACAACAAATTTAGCTGATTATCATATTCATATGATTATCGTATTCATCCATTTAATGTATTATGATGATCATCATAATAGGTTGGATTATCATATTTGGATTTTTGGATTGAATAAGGAGTTGTTAAAAAATTTCTCAACTGTATTCTGATAGAGTTATATTTTTCCGTATTAAGCAATCAGACTGGGTAATCAGGATGAGTTTTATATCAAAGTCCACAAAATTCTTACTATATTCTACATAATAAAGTGAAGAATTGTTTTGAAAATAATATATTTTTAAATGTTGATAAGGAAGAAAAGTAACCATTTTCATTATAAAAACTTTTTATTAGATCATTTATGCTAAAAGAAGAACACGCACTGTTGGAATGTTTACATAGTGCTACATTATTGAAAGGGAATATCCTACTCATTGTATTCCACGCAAAATGAATGTTTTCTAGTGGATTTTGTGGTATTGGATCATTTCCAAACAATACCCAGGACGTAGATATACTTATTGAATAGTAAACCTTGTAAATTCATTTGTTTATATAGATGTGTGTTTGAATTGTTTTCAATGGGGAAATAAATATTTAATAAGAGGTAAAGGTTGTTTCATAAGAAAGTAAAAATGAAATAAAAATGTATCACTAATTCACCCCCTCCCCCTCTTATAAATACAAAAATCCTGACTAGGCACTTACAAATGGTATCAAAGATGGAGGTTCCCTTCACTTATTATTTGCTCAAGTTTTTGAGGAAGAATTTATGATGGAATATCTGAATTGTGTAAATAGTAATGGGATTCCAATCATAAATTATAGAAATTATCATATCTAGAAATTAATAATGATTCCATATCTTATGTCCCTTGGGTATGATATTTCAAAAGTTATTACAGATGTTTTTCCTCATGTTTAGAATGCTCCTCTTACAAATACTGATAAGGAAAAACTTGAGAATGATAGAAGATATAATAATTATTTACTCTCATTACTATCATAAAGTGATTTTCTAAGCGTAAAAGGATTTTCCACTATCAAAGGTATCTGGGATAATCTGAACAACATTTATAAAGGCAAAAATAAGTGAAAAAGGGAAAGTTAAAAATCTGGATATTAAAGTATAAATATCTGAATGTGTGTGAATATGAATTTTTTGGTGACTTATTTACCAGGTTGAATGACATTATTAGCACTATTAGAGGTATCGGTGAAAAGTTATAATATTCTACTATTGTTGAAAAGATCTTTATAATTATTCCCAATAAGTTTGATGTTAAAGTTTCTTTATTGGAAGATATAGATACTAATATATTATCTTGGGATGATTTGTATAGAACTCTCATCACATATGAGATGATAAGAGAAAATTTTATTAAGGTCAAAAAAACTGATAGATAAATTTCTTTCAAATCTGCCAAGAAAGTAAAGGTTAAGAAGGTTCTTGAGGAAGATTATATTACTGACTCTGACTCTGAAAATGAGGTATGTAAAAACCTTGATGAAATGTTATCCTTATTTTCTAAAAATATGAAAATATGAATAGGAAGGTATAAAGTGAAAAATGCCTTTAATTTTTTTGGATTTGGAGCCATTGGACATTTTGTTTCCTATTTTCCTTAAAGAGGTGATGAAGAAGAAAGTGATGAAGAAGAAAGTGAATAAGAAGAAAGAAGTCCAAGAAGATCTTAGAAAAAAAAGAACGATAAAGAAAAATCATATTCCAAGATGTAAGATAATAATTTATCTAAATCCAAAAGGAGAATATTTTTTCTAAGGATGATGACAGTGATGAGGTTATAAATGGTTTTGAAGAGAATAAGTTTATTTCAATAGTTAATGAGGAAATTTTTTCTAGAAGTGAAAGTAGTTTTTTGAATAATAATAATTAAGTGAAGATAAATAATAAAAACTTATTGATTATTTTGGGTAGAATAATTTCATTAAAATAGTTAACAATTATGAATTTTAAAGTAGTAATTCTGAAGAAGAATAAACTCAATTAGAATATCATATTAAATAATAATTGAAATAATGTTTGAGGAAGATTGGGAAAATTGAAAAAGAGTTTAGGGAGTTGAAATGTAAAACTCTTCAAAAAAACTATCAAGAATGTGTTATTAATGAAAAATTCAAGCTAATGGTAGAGATTTATGATTTGAATAAATCTCTTGATGAAGAAAATAATTGTAACGAACATCTGTAAGAAAAACTGAAGGAAAAAAGAAAAGGAGTTGGAAATTGTCCAAAAAAAACTTACTAAAGATGAACATAAAGGTAAAAGTTTCAAAAACTCTATCTCTAAAGACGGTGAAAGTTCTTGTAAGAAGAAACCTAATAAGGATCAATAAAATTTACCTTCAAAGTTTGTGAAGAAATGTGGAATTATTTATGAAAATAAGAAATATGGGAAAGTTATGTATGTGGAAAAGATTGAAAAAGTGTAGAATTTAGAAGCTTCTAAAAACCCTAAGTCCAAAAATATTTATATACATTATGAATACAAAAAGGTTTCTATTACTTCTAGTCTCAATAAGGATGAAAATAAAACCAACTTGAAGAAGAATGTTTCGATTGAAAATAGAAAAGTTGGTGATCAAGAAAGTATTATTAAGAAGGTTGTTGAGAAATGTATTCACAACTCCTATTAGTATGGAACTTATAGAAGAAAATACTCTTTTTATAGATAATACTATCATTATGGTGGACTTGGTCATACAGCTAATAGGTTTTGATTCAACCAACAATATTAAAACTATTCCACAATATTTATAAGGCAAAGTTTGAGGGGGAGTCAATCCCCTTAAAGGAATAATTCTGAGAAGGATGTTAGGAAGAAACCTAAGAAGGTTGGTGTGAAATTGAAAATTGGTTCCAACCTCTAGAAATAGTTTGTGAATGATGTGATAAACCTGAACATCTTGCTAAAGGATGTCTTGTTTTGTTACCATCACAACAAAAATTTCTGAACAATTCTCAAAATAAGGGTGTTTTGGAAGTTAAGAAAAATATATCTACTAAGTTCGAAAATAAAGAGTTCTTAGTTATCTAGCTAAAACACTTTGACTTGGATATGAAGTTAGATGAAGCACAAAAATAAATTAAAGTAGAGGGGAAGATAAATAATTCTAAAGATAAAAGAAAATTTGAAAAAAAAATATCAACAAATTGTGGATATGAACAAAAAGGGAATTCTATCAAAAGTTGTTCAACTATATTTCTAGAACAAAAGACAGACATGGAAAAAATGTTACAAACTGGTTGCAAAAAAGATGTTACTAATGATGAAGAAAAGATGGCATCCTCATTAGAAGATTATACAGATAATAATAAATTTGTTACAAAACCTGATAAGGATGAACAAAAGGAAGAAAGAACATCGAATGAAATATCCAAGAAAAAGAAAAAAAGGTCAATACTGAGAGAGAAATCTCAATCCGATTATTTTTTCTAAGAAATAATCCAAATTCCCCCTTATTCTCAAAATTATTGTATATTTGTACTAACATGCAGGGAATTGAAGGAGTCGAAATAAGGAATCTAGAATTGATGAGTAACTTACTTTTCTTGAAAAATAAAGTAATGAGGTTATGAAAAATATGATTTTTTAAATATTTGTGATTTTATACACCTGAACTTTCTGATATGTTTGTTGAGGTGGGTGAAGGTTAATTTTATCTTAAACAACTTATTTCATGGATTACCCCAATCATGATAATGCTGAAAGAAACATGAAAAGGTTATTATATGAAATTTATGCAATGGAAAACATTGATAACCTCGATAATTAAATCTTGTTTTCTACACCAGGTTTTTTCATATAGACTTATAGTTGTTTAGTTAAAGGTTCTTTGTTAAGAAACTCATGTGATACCTATGCTGAAAAAAGTTTCAAGATTTAGAGAATAAAATTTTCAACCCCAAGAAATAGAGATCATTTTTTAATAAGGGAGAGACTTTTTGTGAGGGCCCTTTGAATTTGATTGTTAATAAGGGGGAGAGATAAGAAATAGGGTGAGCAAGAAAAGAATATAGAAAATGAAAATTGATAAAATAAAATAATACCACTTATTATTTTTAAGTGGATGAAGTGTATATTGACAACAAACATAAAGTGGGGGTTGTTAAGACCATGTTTTGGTTTGGTTTTATTTGTTGTCAATAGATTAGTATGTTGGGAAGATGATGAATGGAAATATGGATTAAAGAAAGTTGTCAGTTGGATCCATAAGATAATTAGATCCAAAACAACAGGATGATTCAATACAATCCATGTGAAATCTTGACACAGGAGCCATTGAATGGTGCCCCAAGCCGGTTGGTTACATGCCATAAATCACTCCTCCTCATATTCTAGAGGGTTCTAACTATCAGTGAGGGTCTAGTAAGTCATCCTTGGGGAGACTATACCCTCTATTTATCATAATAAAACACTAATGGAAACAAATAACAATAACCAAGTGAGTAAGAATATAAATAACCAGAACAAATCCATGTCATATGATAACAAAAACTTGAAGATGCAATACTCAACTAAAAGCTAAAACATGCTATGACAATGAAAATGTCACATGTCTACAACAGAACTTAAATTAAAGACACAATAACTCCACAGAGAGTCCTGAACCATATTTGGTTCCCTCTCCCATGATCCAATCCCAAATAGCAACATATCCCATGGCCTAGACCTTATCTTATCCTACAATAGAAAAGTATACTCAGGTGACGATCAGGCGGAATAAATAGAGTGTGAGTACAACTCATTAGGACACCACCACTGGTGTTTAAACGAGTCCTATCAAAAGATTGTGCATGACGTTTTATGAAGCAATAAAATACAATGCATAATTTAAACAATTATCACATTTTTATCTAATCTTTAATCATCACATAAGGCCCTATTTTAATTTAGGTTTCCTATTTGAATCATCATTCAGTATCATTAATCAATTGGTTTAGGTCATCATGCCTAGCACCCCAAATCTCAGTTGAATCATCATTCATTATTATCATTCATTTGGTGTAGGTAGTCATGACTAGAAACACAATCTCATTGGGTGTAGGTATTCATGCCTAGCACTCTTTTTCCCATTTGGTGTAGGTATTCATGCCTAGAACCCCATAAACTCAAGCTTGGATAACTATTGGGGAGGAATTTCATGTGAAGTCCCAACTTCTAATCGGTCTAGAACGCCATGTCTAGTACCAAAAAAATCTCATCCATTTAATCATTATTTAATTCACAAAAAATTTACACATTATTCCATTATTAATAAAATGAATAGTTAAATATTTAAAAGTCCATTAGTTAATTCAGCAATTAACTAAGCACATAACCCATTAATTAATTCATCAAGTAATTAATCAATCAACACAATTCCCATTCCATCATTAATTATTCACAATTAATTATCCATATCAAATCCTAGAATGTCATAAATAATTTTCATAATTAATTATCTTTGATCACGTCATGGCACATAATTAATTCTCTCAACTAATTATCTTTGGTCAACATCATGGCACATAATTAATTCTAACAATTAATTATCTTATATAGCCAATATCATTATTTCATAATTAATTTCCCCAATCAATTATCTTAACACAATAATTCAATATCTCGATTACAAAATCTCAACCAATAAAAAATCTCCAAAATATCTATTTGGGAAACCCCCTCCATTTTTTCCATAATTTAATTATCATTTAACCACCGAGGAAACTCAATTTAATTCCACTTTCCTAATTACACAAATTTAGTAAATCATTTATCAATGGAATCTAGAAAAACATAAACTCACATTCACATATCATAAATCATGTTTATGGGAGTTTGATGTAGACCACCTAACTTGGTTTAATGATGGATGTTAGCCCATCGGAAATCCCTAAAATCCGAGCGGCACAACGTAAACGATCAAGATTTGGATCTAAATCCCTAAAAAATTAAGATCAAAGGCAATAAAGATCTTTAAAATATAGATATATATCCACAATCCTAGATCTAGATCTCAACTCAGGGGTTTAGATCCAATAAATAGGGGATATCTTCCATGAAAATATCTATAAAATATAAGATAAAGAATGGTAGAAGCATCGGGATGAAATCCACTTACCAGGAGGATAGCGGATCTTCAATCCAGACTTTTGATCTCAACAAATGGTGTTTGAATCAACTTGGAATCCCTATGAAAGGCTTTGGGAACATTTAGAAATTATCAAGCCTGATCCTAGGTTAGATTAGAGAGGTTTTAGGGGTTCGGGCGGTCTTAAAACCAATTTTCAGATTAAACTACTTTGCATGCATGGTTTCACCCGGGAGGCCACACCGTTAGGCCAAACCGTTCACCAACTGTGCAGTCTTTCACTACCCACACGGATTGATGGTGCACAGTTCGGAAAATTGTGCCCCAACCGTACTGACATCCACTGTCCACATGGTTAGCTTACGCATGGTTTGTCCAAATCGTGCGTAAACTAAGCATAGCCCTCTGTCTTCCCAAGTTCCTTATATAGTTAACCCAAACATTCCCCAGGTCATACCCCAACCAAAAGGTGCTTAATAATAACAAAAAAATCTGAAAAAATTCCCAAGATTGCTTCATAAAAGTTTGGGATCTTATAATCTCGCAACCTTATAACATCTCCTCCTCGAGCTGCACTCCCAAACTTCTCTAAGATTTTGAGCCAAAAATATTGGGTCATTGAGTTCTAATGTCTGCTTCCCGTTCACATTTTTCCTCTTGAACACTTCCATGTTTTCATAACACATCAACTAATGACATGATCTTCTCCCGTAACAATTTCTCACTTCGACCCAGCACACATATCAGATGCTCCTCAAAGGACGCATCTATCTTGAGGTCAACCTCTTCTACATCAATTACATGATAAGGGTTGGGGTGATACTGTTGTAGTTTTTACATATGGAAAACATCATACACAGCACCGAATTTATGTGGAAGTGTTAATCAGTATACCACTGGCCCGATTCTATCTAGCACCTCAAACAGTCCCACAAACCTGGGTGCTAACTTTCCCTACCTATGTATCCTATGGTGACCCAATCTAGGAGACACCTGAAGGAATACACGATCACCCTCTATAAACTCTAGAGGTTGTCTCCATTTATCTATATATAACTTCTACCTACTCTGAGTCGTAGCCATACATTTTTTAATCAGCTTCACCTCCTCTGATGTCTCCTGAATGAGACTCGGTCCCAACATCTATGACTCACCCACCTCTAACCAACAAATAAGTGATCTACAAGGTCTACCATAAAGTGACTAATTTGGTTCTATATGTATAATTTCCTAATAACTGTCTTTATAGGTGAAATCCACTAAAGTCAAGTGATTCTACCAAGAACCACCAAAGTCAAGCACACATGCTCGCAACATATTCTCTAACACCTGTATGGTACACTCCAACTACCCATATGTCTGTGGGCGGAAGGTTGTAATTGATATAATTTGTGTACCAAGTGCCTTATGTAAGACCTTCTAGTGGCATAGAGTAAAGTATGAATCACAATCTAAAATTATAGTCTGTGGCACCCCATGAAAATGAACTATCTCTCTCACATACAGTTCTCCCAATTGTTCTAGTGTAAAGGTTTCTCTAATAGGCAAGAAATTTGCTAGCATCGTTAGTCATTCCACAAATAACCAAATAGAATCATTCATCATAAGAGTATTTGAAATTCCTACCACGAAAACCATAATCACTTCATTCCATTTCCATTTCAAAATAGGTAATGACTAAAATAGGTCTTCAGGTCATTGATGCTCTGCCTTCACCTGCTGACAAGTCAAACGTCTTGTTACGAACACTGTTATATCCTTTTTCATGTTTGGCCACCAAAATTGTCATTTTAGGTCGTGGTACATTTTTTTCACCCTAACATGTACCACCCATTTTGAGGCATGAAATTATCACATGAGTTCCTCTCGCATACTCATAGGCACAACAACCCAATTTTTCACATAGATGATCTCATCCTCATCTATTATCCAATATGAAGGTGTATCCTCACCTTCAAGGCTTTCCCTCAAGGATAAACACTCTAGATCATCATATTGTTTGTCCCTGATCCATCTCAAGAGTTTATACTCCACTACTATAGAAGCCAGAGTCATCCTCTCCTGACTCTCTTGAACTACCACTTGAATTTTCACCAACAAGGTCATCATTTTCCGGTCTACACTCGACTCATGTACCAACTGAGTCTGAGTTTTCTGCTCACGAAATCAGCCACACTATTTCCCTTTTTGGGTGTATATGCCAGTTCAATATCAAAGGATTTCATATACTCTTCCCATCTTCACTGCCAAAGATTCAAGTTGCACTATGAAAAGATATACTTCAAGCTTTTGTGATCCGTAAAAACTGTAAACTTTTCACCCAAAATATAGTGTCACCAACACTTAATAACATAAACCACTACTTCCAACATGAGGTCATGCATAGGGTAATTCCATTCATGTGTCCTCATCTTCCAAGACCCATAAGAAATGACTCTATCGACTTGCATCAACACATCTTTGATTCTAATCCTAGAAGTGTCACAATACACAGTGTACTCCTCACCCGACTCAAGTAAGATCAAAATTGGTGTGGATGTAAACGGCTTCCTAAACTCCTAGAAATAATTATAACATGCTTCCATGCAATAAAACTTTATCCCTTTCTTCCTCAAACCTGAAAGTGGCACTACCAAATAGGAAAATTCCTAGATGAACCTCTTGTAATAATTAGTTATTCCCAAAAATATTCAGATATCAAAAACATTCTTAGTCTACTCCCAAGAAACCATTACCTTCACATTTTCTGGGTCCACCACCACTCCTTCTTTATAAATGATATTTATAAGAAATTGTACCCTATTAATCCAAAATTGACATTTAGATAGCTTGGCGTATCGCCGATTCTCACTCATTGTACCCAGGATGATGTCAAGATGTTGGGCATAATCATCATGAGTCTTAGAGTACACCAAGATGTCGTCCACAAACACCACCAAAAACTAATCTAAGTATGGATGAAATATCTTTTTCATTAATTCCATAAACACAGCTAAATAATTTGTCAACCCAAATGGCATTACGAAAAACTCATAAAGACCATACCTGCTTCTGAAAGCAGCTCTCGGTATATCAGAGGTCTGAACCCTCACCTGATGATACCCTAATCTCATATCGATCTTTGAGAACACACAAGCCCCCTTCAGTTGGTCAAAAAGAAAATTGATATGTGGAAGAGGATTTTAATTATTTAAAGTTATTTTATTCAACTTCTGGTAATCGACACGCAAGCGTAAACTCCCATCGGCCTTCTTTGCAAACAAAATAGGTGATCCCCAAGGAGACATACTTGGATGGATAAACCCTTTATCCTCTAATTTCTCCAACTGCATTTTGAGCTCTTGAAGCTCAATCAGTGCCATTCTGTAAGGTGGAATAGATACCGGCTTAGCCCCCAGCATGAGGTCAATAGTGAATTCTACATCTCTCTCATGTGGAAACCCTAAAAATTATTTAGGAAATACATCATGAAATATTTCTACTACTAGTGGAAGTATGTATTTCCTACCACTCCCATCATCTAGAAAAAGACTAGCAACATGGGTTGTGAGCTCCCCTAGTTGCTGAGTAATTATCCCAACTCGGCCTGCATGGATATCCCATTCTCCATACTAAACATACTGTTCACCCTTAAGAGATACAAAGTTCACTCTCCTATGGTAACAATATATGTGGGCTCAGTATGCGACTAGCCAATCCATACCCATAATCAAGTCAAATCCTATTATATCAAGGACAAAGATTCCCCAAAGAAAACGATACTCTCTGATCGCTAGAGAACATCCCTTGTATAAACAGTTATCCCTAGTCTGTGTTCCCAATGGTGTATTGATATTCATCGTCCCGCTTAAAAACTCCACCCCCAAGCTTAATCCATTAACAAGATTTAAAGATATAAAGGAATGGGAGGCCCCATTATCAAACAAGGCAGTAGCTAAAGTAGAAGCAACTATAATAGTATGTCTCACTGTCAATGGACTAGCCTCGCTCTCCATAAGTGTAGGTTTCACTGCATGTAATTGTCCTACACCTCTTCCCTGTAGTGTCATCTGACTCTCCTGAGCAGCACCACTCTGCTGATACGGGAACTCATTCCCTGAAGCACCACGTCCACTGCCTCTATCACCTCTTCCATTAAAACTCTAGCTTCCAAAACTATATGGTGCAGAATACCCCCTTCCCAAACTATGACTCTGAGAAGATGCTTCCTCAGCACCAGCCTGCTGGTGATTCCTGTATAACTTCTATAGGTGCCCCATATTTCCACAAAACCAGAAATCCATTGGTGGTTGAGGACAATGCGTACGATAGTGTCCTTGACTACCACACTGGTGGAAAATCACATGAGTAAGATCCGATGCAATTGTTCCTACTAACTATCCACCTTGTTTTCCACTGTCCTGACTAAGATTCTCATGACAGAACTTTATGATCTTAGAAGGCACACTCTTGATCATCCAGTGATAGCTAACTTTTCAGTATTGGAAGCCTCCTTCAGGTTCCCCTCTGAAATGAGAGCCTGGTTAACCACTTATGAGAATTTATTCAGCCTAAAGATATTCACTTGGGACTTAATTTCACACTTAAGTACATCCTGAAATTGTTTTGCTGAAGAAGCCACATCTTCCACCAAATTAGGAGAAAAATTATTTAAATATGTGAAAGGTTCAGCATAATACATTATGGGAATGCTTCCTTGGGTTGGATGAATAAACTCGGAATCCTTCTCGTGTCATAGCATCTCTGGATAGAAGTAATCCAAGGACTTCTCCAGAATTCCTTCCAAAAAGTTTCATCAGTCTATCCAGATTGTACCTCAATGTCACACCAGCGCTTCGCTAATCCCTGTAGCATATAAGTATCCAACTTGACCCTCCTCCTAGCCAGAGTCTCCAAATGTTCAAGTATCATCTCTATGGTTTCAATCCATAATTAATCTCCCTTAGGTCCACCCTCTCCAGTAAAAGTAGGAGGGTGTTGTAGCTGAACCTCCCTTGTCAACTCATACATGCTTTTCAGAACCCGCCATGGGTCTCTCTCTATAAACTGCATGAAACAAGAAAATTTCACTTGGAATTGTTCCCCTTCCTCCTCAAATTTCACCAATGGTGCCTCAATTTTCCAATTTGGAAGTTTGTTACGAGCCATACCCCTTAGTCTCTCCCTCAACATGCGTCATGGAGGTATATCTCTACAAATACAAACACAGGTCTTAGGTCTCATAACGTAACTTTATAACATTTACGTAAAAGGAGAAACTAACACAAGAAGTTTCAACATGTCTTTTCCTCTTTTTTCTCACCACATGGTCAACACCGAGGCCTTATCACTACTATTAACCATCCTATTCCTAGGTATTAGTTAACAAGGTTATATTCATTATCATTAATTAATTCAACCATTAATTAATCACATTATCTAAAATTAATTAATTCAACAATTTATTAATTTATCATACTCATTTCATTAATCAAGGTTCTCATTAGACGCCCATTTATTATCATTTTGAATCATTATTTCAATCTCACTACAAGGAAAAACAGTTCAAGTTCAAAAACTTACCCACAACCTATTTTCCCATGAGTTCCTAGAATGATGCATTTCACAACAAACCTAAGTGCCTAGAATGAGGCATGAAGACTCAATTATCATGCCTATTTAGTCCATGAATCAAAATTCAACAATTTTCAAAACAAATATCACATCACACCACAAGTGCATCACCCAAGGTAAAATAATATCCAACTGTAACAACAAATAGCAATCATAATAATCCCACCCTGAGTACTTAGATTTTCCCCCATACATGGGTTTGTAACTCCCATGCATGATCTCATTACCAAGCCTCGACTCTTCCTAGTCTCCTCTCTAAATTTTCTAAAATAGTAATATAAAAGAAGAAGAAGAAAGAAAATAAAACCCCTATGATACCACTTTGTGACATCCCAAACCAAGATCCATTGAACGGTGCCCTGAGTTAGTTGGCCACATGCCCTCAAGCATGCCGCCTTGTATGCCAGAGGGTGTCGACTAGTAGCGAGGGTCTGGTAAGTCATTCTTTGGTAGATTATACCCTCTATTTATCAGAATAAAACCCCAATGGAAACAAATAACAATAACCAAGTAAGTAATCCTATAAATAACTAGAACAAATTCATGTCATATGATAACCAAAACATGAAGATAAAATTCTCAACTGAAAGGTAAAACATGCTATGACAATGCAAATGTCAAGTGTAAACAATGAAACTAGAAGTAAAGACACAATGACTCCATAGAAGGTCCTAAACCATGTATGGTTCCCTCTCCCATTCTCCAATCCCAAATAGAAACCTATCCTAGGGCCTTACCCTTATCCAGTACTGCAACAAAAAAGTTTACTCGGGTACCGATCAGGTGGCCTAAATAGGGTGTGAGTATAACTAAGTAGGCCACCACCAACAGCATCTAAAATGAGTCCCATCAAAATATAGTTCATTCTTTTTTAGGAAGCAATAAAATACAATGCATAATTTAAACATTTATCACATTTTCATCTAATCTTTAATCATCACATAAGGCCTAGTTTCAATTCATGTATTCCATTTGAATCATCATTCAATATCATTAATCATTTGGTGTAGGTCATCATGCCTAGCACCCCAAATCTCAATTGAATCATCATTCATTATTATCATTCATTTGTTGTAGGTATTCATACCTATCACCACAATCTCGTTGAGTTTAGGTAGTCATGACTAGCACTCATTTTCTCATTTGGTGTAGGTCTTCATGCCTAGCACCCCATAATCTAAATCTTGGATAAATATTTGAGAGGAACGCCATGTCTAAGTCCCAACTTCTAATCAGTCTAGAATTCCATGTATTTCACCAAAAAAACATTATCCATTTAATAATTATTTAATTAATAATAATTTTCCCGTTATTCCTTTACTAATCCAATGATTAGCTAAATATTTCAAAGTCTGTTAGTTATTTCAACAGTTAACTTAGCACATAAGCCATTAATTAATTCATCAAGTAATTAATCAATCAATACAATTCTCATTCCATAATTAATTCTTCATAATTAATTATCCATATCAAATCTCAACATGTCATAATTAATTATCAAAATTAATTATCTTTTATCTCATCATGTCAAATAATTAATTCTCTCAACTAATTATCTTTGTTTAACATCATGGCACATAATTAATTCTCACAATTAATTATCTTATATAGCCAAAATCATTTTTTTCATAATTAATTTCCCCAAATTAATTATCTTAACACAAAAATTCAATATCTCAATTAAAAAATTTCAACTTATAAAAAATCTTCAAAATATCTATTTGGGAAACCCCCTCTATTTTTTCCATGATTTAATCATCATTTAACCACCGAGTCGGCTCAATTCAATTCCACTTTCCTAATTACTCCAATTTAGGAAATCATTTATCAAGTGGATCTAGAAAAACATAAAATCACATTCAAATATCATAAATCATGACTATGGGAGGTCAATTTAGACCACCTACCTTGGTTTAATGATGGATCTTAGCCCAATAGAAATCCCCAAAATCTGAGCGGCATAACATCATTAATCAAGATTTGGATCTAAATCCCTAAACCAAAATTAAGATCAAAGACAATCAACATCTTGAAAATCTAGATATAAATCCACAATCCTAGATCTATATCCCAACTCATGGGTTTTGATCCAAGAAATAGTGGATATCTTCTATGAAAATATCTAGAAAAGATAAGATAAAGAACAAGAGAAGCATCAGGATGAAATCCACTTACTGGGAGGAGAGAGGGTTTTCAATTTGAGATTTCGATCTCAAATAATGGTGATCATATCACCTAGAAATCCCATCAAAAGGATTTGGGAACACCAAGAAATTTTCAAGCCTAAGACTAGGTCAAATTAGAGAGGTTTCGGGGGTTTGGATGGTTTTAAAACCAATTTTTGGATTTAACAGCTTCGCGTGCACGGTTTCACATGGGAGGCCACATGGTTTGGCCAAACCGCGCACCAATCATGTGGTGTTCCACTTCCCCCATGGCTTGATGGTGAAATATTAGGAAAACTATGTACCAACAGTGCCAAATTCCACTGTCTGCATGGTTAGCTTATGCACTGTTTTTCCAAACTATGTGAATACTATGAACAGCCCTATGTCTTCCCAACTTCCTTAAAAACTTCACCCAAACACACCACAGGTCATACCCCAACCCAAAGGAACTTAATAAAAACAAAAAGTTTCTAAAAACATTGCTGATTTTTTTCTATAAAAGGTCAATATCTTACAATCCATCATATTGGGATGTTGATAAAAAGTCAGAAGTTGCTGGAAATCAAATTCACCATCATAATCAGGAAGAAGTTTTTTTGTGATTGATTTTTCTTCCAAATAATAATGGAATCACCCCACTTTTTATTTGGTAAAAATCAGATTGAACATAATATTAAAGAAAATATAACTCACGATTATAAAGAAAATCTAGCGTGATAGGAAAATGTTTTTTGGATGAAAAGGTTCATTGGACTTACCTCAGGTTTGTAAAGGAAGATTATATCATAATGAGGTGTTGCATCAGAGTTTTTTTGAATCCAATATAAATATGATGATGGTTTTCTGATCTTGGAGTTCTCATAAATCATAATTACTCTGGAATACTTTTGATGCAATCTTGATAAAAGAAAAGTGGATAAAATGGTGCTGGAAATCATATTAAGTATATTTATAATCATGTGAATCATATTCAGGCTGAGTAGGAAAGAAAGAAGCTATTGGGAAGTCACAATACATTCCATTTCAAGTTTTATTATACTAAATCTGGTCTTCAACATATTTAAAGTCATGAAGGAATTCATGATACTTGCTGAAAGTTTGGAGAATATGAAAGTGGTGAACTGAATCTTTCTAGTCTCAAGATCATCGTAATGATATTTCTAAATGCATATTTATTTAAAGGTTGAGAAGGACAATCATAGTGAAGAAAAGAAAGAATTTATTGAATTAAAAGTTGTTAACACCGGTCCATCATATTTGGTATGTCAACTTATTCATCATAGGAAAAATTATTTGTGTATAAAAAGTCATCGGTATTGTATTCAGAAGAGAAATAAGTTGATGAAGTTGAAGCTACTGATATCAGTCCATCTGACTCGATATACCATTGTAGTAATTATAGGGAATAATAGTTTCAGACTGATGAATGAAAAGAAAAATAAAATAATTTTTTGACCAATAAGAAGAATAAATTTAGATATTTATCAATATAGTCAACCATTTACAAAAGGTTGAATTGGTATTTTTTTCATTCAAATGGGTTAAGAGAAGAGATGAAGAAGAATCTATTGTTTTAAAAAAATCATTGTAATGGTACAAATCATAATAAAAATTGGAATCAAACTTAAGAGAACATGAAGGATATAAAAAAGTATTAGAAAGGGGGATCTTGATTTTGAATAATATGTTTTGTTTCCATCAAGTTGGTACAGAGCATCATAATGAAGAAAAATTATCAAGCAATAATAATAGTGTCTACTTCTTCATATATGAAACCGGTATAGAGAATCATAATGAAGAAATCATACTTAGAAAATCAGAATGGGAAATTAGAATCAAATTAGTGTTTCTGAAAGAAGTAAAAAGTGATCTGAAGTTTTTAGAAGATTCATGAAGGATCAAGAAGAAACGAGAAGAGTTGAGAAATGTTGATGAAGTCAAGATGCACCCAAAATTCAAAGAAACATGAAAATTCAGGTATTTTGGTTGAGTGGGAAATTTTTCAGAAATCCCACCCAAACCATATTTCTGGTTAGTATAAAAATGGAAAATTACATTGTACTTTCCTGACTGAAGTATTGTTCATGAGAAGTAGAGAGAAGGCAAATCTCTAAAGAGAAGAAGGTTTTTCAGATTGGGTTTTTCTTGAATAATTCATGTCGAATATAAGAGAAAGGATAAGAGACAATATTTCGACATATTCAAATAATTATCATATTTATTTGATTATCATATTCATCCATTTATCATATTCAAAGATCATGGTATTGGGCGGAATTATCAGATTTGGATTTCTAGATTGAATAAAAAGTTCTTCAGAATTGTCTCAACCATATTCTGAAGGGATATATTTTTCCATATTGAGCAATTGGACTAGGAGAATTGGACTAGGTAATCGGACTGAGTTTCATATCAAAGTCTATCAAGTTATTACCAGCTTCTGGGTAAGAAAGTGAATAATTGTTTTGAAAATAATTCATTTGTGAAAGTTTATAAATAAGAATGGTAACATGTTTTGTTACAAAAATGTTGTATTACATAATTTGTGCTAAAAGAAGCACATTCACTATTGTATTGTTTACATAGTGATATGTGAGTGAAATGGAATATCCTACTCATTATATCCCATACAAAATGATTGTTTTCTAGTGGAATGTGTGGTATTGGATCATTTCCAAACCACACCAAGGACGTAGCTATTCTTATTGAATATAGAACCTTGTAAATTATTGTGTTCATGTTTATGTGTGTTTGATTCTATTTTATATTTTAGGAAATTTGAAGAAGAATTTTGACACTGAGATCTATGGATGTTTCTAATGAAGATTATTTTAATCCTATATTTTAGGAAGTTTGAATGTAGTAAAACATTGAATAATTTTTGATTGGGATTATAAAGACATTAGCGGGAATTTATAATTTGAAGTACGCACCTCGCCTCAATACCTTGAAAGAACCTTTTCTATATAAAGGGGTTGGTGCAATGAGAGTTTATATGGAATTATCTATAGTTGGAAGAAGCCCTGTAGTATTAAAGAGAAGATAGAATGAACAAAGTGTGAATTCTATACATGCGTTGTGCTAAATAATTGAAGAGTTATAATAAAGTGTCAACCATAAATCTTGAGATATATTTTTTTCTGGCTCAAAGTTTTTGTTAAAGAAGTATCAGATGGATCTAGGGGTACTAGAAAACATGAAATCACCGGATGGAGAAACAGTTCACTAAACAAAGAAAAAGGTAAAGGGGTTAGATGAATAATTTAAAGTAGCCACTGAATAGAGGAAATAGTGTAGCATATAGAGATGAGGCATCATACTAATGGAATACTAAATAGAGATAAGGCACTAGAGGAACAAGTACTAAAAGAAGGTATATCAGATAAATTTTTTTCTATCATTGGAATTGGACGAACAGGGTGTATAAGAAGTTTTGGATGAACTATCGTTAGATTAACATTCATTGGATAGACAGGATCAAATGAAAATGTAGGACATATAAGTTCTGGATAAATGAAAAATTGAATAACGGGAATATTTTATTTTGTCTACTTAAATTATAAGGAGAGTTTCTTGCTCGTTGGTGTGTAGGTAACATTTATAGAGGAAGAAGAACAAAGAAGCACTATGACATCCAACATAAGTCTCAATAGGTGAAATAATTTATAAGTGTTACAAAGTAACTAAAAAAATTATAGATCGTCTATATATGTAGTATAAAGAACCATAAATAATATTTAATTTGGAAAAGGTTATTACCGGTCCATGGATTTAAGATTATTTCCATCCCCCTCCTAAATTGTATGAAACCACACATATACTGAGGATTGTTTATATTCAAACCAATATAAACAAGTATCTCATTATGGTTGAGAATCTATGTATTGGTTATCACTATACACAGTAAGGACTCACTATGCTTGTTGAGTAGTGAACCTTGTAAAAAAATAATGGGTCATATTTTACTTACTTTTATATACTGGCATATGATGAGTAAAATAGAATAGGAGAATCAAGTTCCTAATAGGTCTAAGAGGTAAAGAGATAAAAAATTAAAAATGGTTAAAAAAGTTTTAAACTAGATCACCTCCTATTAATGATGAGTATATCTCTAATTGGTCCTCTCAATTAGTATTATAGGGTTAGTTCACCTCTATTAGATTCTCTATGTTGAAGTTATTCTCTTTTGATGATTTGAGTTTCTTTCTTGTATTAAAAATGAAGTTTATTTTTGGTAAAGATTAAGTTATCTCTGAGTAGAATTATATTTCTACCAATACTATGATTAAGAGTAAATATAAAGATAAAATAAGGTTGAAGAATATATCCCTCCTATCTAAAGAATAGTAAGCATCAGATTCTTCATGCCTTGCAGATAAGGAAGATATATCTGGCTTGGAAAGTAAAAAACATGTGTTTTAACTTTCCACTAAGGAGAAAAAAAATATTCCTACCCCAAGATTATTAGGTAAATTGGCTCTTTATTACAAAAAAAATTAATTTTCATGAATAGGGGGTTGAAAGAATGAAGAATATTTATAAATAGAATGTGATTATGATTAAAGATCAGAAAAAATGCTCTCAATATGAGATGTTTATAATTGGAATTCAATATTGTTAACATTAAGAAGTAATATATAGAGTCTTTAGAAATTAAAAATAAATTTATTAATTCTATTCAATTCTCATTGGATGATACTATTTTTAAATATCTCTAAAATTTAACAAGAAGATCATGGATTCATTCAATGATCTATCTCAAGAATTTGTGAAGAAAGAGGTACCATCTATACCATCTTATAGTGATGATTATAAATCTATTTTCATAAGTATTATAGGTTATAAAACAAAATCTATACAATTATATAATTATAAATGTGATAATAATCCTACCACCATGACTAGGGTGGATAGTAAAAGTATTGTGGAAGTTGGTTCCCCATGAAGAGACCAACAAGTTATAAAGAAGACCCAAAAAACATCATACAGTTGATCAAAAAAGACAAATGTTTGTGGGCCAATGTTGGTGGTGTAACATATTCAAGAATTGTGCATTGGATTTTAGGTATACTCCTCTATATGTAAAGGCACAAAGGAATCCCATTTCAAGGGGAAGCATGTCAAATATGAAGAAGAAACATCCACAGGTAAAGAAAAATATACACATTTTAAATAGTTTTGTAAAGCTTAAAAATATCTGTGATTTATGAAATAACAATGGTCATAAAGTTGATACATTCTAATCTCAAAATGTATCAAAAGATGATAAGAAGATAAGACCATAGAATTTAGTTAAGAAAAAATAAAAAATATTAGTAAGTAAGAAGAAAAAAATTGTAAATAAAAATTCTCCCAAGAATATTTCAAGTAGGAAAAGTGAGAAGACATTGGATTCAAAATCCAATAATTTGTAGAAAAAAACATAATCCAAAATAACTTATCAAAAAGGATGGATCTTGTAATAATCCATGTGAACAAACCAAATTTACTACCAATTTTCTTAATGATATTTTTGTTATATGGCCATAATATTTGGAGAAAATAAGGAAAATGGAAGAAGAATAAAAAAAGGCCTGTGATAAGGGAAAATAAAAGATTCCACATGATAAAGATGAAGTATATTAGTGGTCATCAAAAAAAGAAAACACTTTTTAAATAAGTTCTACTTCAGATATGTTAGAAATTTGGTCATAGTGTAAAAGGTTGTTTAACCATTCTAACAAAACAAGAATTATTCTTTAAAATGATTAAGAATGAATTCTCTATGAAGGCTATTAAGAATAAGTTTCTTCCCAAAAATTAGTAGAGAATGTAAAAATAGCCATTATACCACAATATAAAACAAACCTAAATTTCAGATGTAAAAATATGAAGATTGGAGGAGATGGAGAAACTTGATTGAAAAAACTATCTCAGCCTTATTGTTCATAGTAGTAAGAGAGGGATATCAACATTATTACCTTAATCTTTGTATTTTATGTTTCTCTTTAAAATAAGTGATCTTAATTTGAATTATAATATCATGTGGTGAACCTAAGAAATTGAAATGGATGGTAACTATGGATAACCAAGATAAGGATGTTATCATCCTGTAATGTTTTCTAAGTTGGTTTGAAAACTTAAGAGGAGAATCATTGATGAAGTAATGGTGGTTTCTGTCAACACATGATAGCAAAGTGAAAGAGGATACCATCTTGATTTGATCTTCAATTTTAAATTCCATTGGAATGTGTTGAAAAATATTATTCTTGGTGAAGATTTTAAAATTTTAAATAGTTCAGATATCCACATAATAAATATCTATTTTGGTGCATTATCAACATAAATTTCCTAAAGAATATATATCGAAGAAGATTCATCATTATAAAGATCTTAAGGAAGGTCTCCTTGATGGGAAGAAAAGTGAAGTATGATGAAGTTTCTACCAGAATTATTACTTCATATAAATCTAATTATTTTGGAATGTGATTAAATAAATTTAATTGTAAAAGGTGCACTCTCTTATCCTTGGTTACTTAAAATAAAAAACCTCAAATAAAGGGGGAGAAATCGAATCGATCATTGAATTATGAAAAGTGGAAGTAATTAAAGAGTAACAAGGTCACTTATCCTATTGTTTTTACTTGCATGTTTTTTGTTTTTTGTTTTTTTAAAGTTATTGCAGGTGTGTTAAGTTTATCTATCTTATAAGTGATTAATATATCAATTAGTATTTTCATCCTATAATATAAGTGTAAAACCATTAAATACAAGTTTTTGAGTTCTCATTTCATGAGGTATCAAAATCAGTTAGTAATGGATAGTTTTTTATCTAAATAAAATCCTCTTATTTTATATGTCAAGTATTGATCACATATAATTAGAGTAAAATAATGTGTGGAAAATTTCTTAATAAAGAACCAATACTATTTTCCCATGAACTTTGTATTTCTTTTCAATAAGGGGAGAGTGAAATAATAGAAAGTTTAAAAATAAATGTAGAGAAATATTCACATATTGACATATTCATTTGTAAATTAAATTGAAGGTATTTCCAATAAATACAAAGGGGGGATTGAAGATCCCACTTTATGTAGGATTTGAATTTTTTTCAATGGTTTTAATTTTTTATCAATGGTTTCAAATGAAATATAAATATTACATTGATTTCAATATGTGAAAGA
Organism: Viscum album; assembly: GCA_963277665.1. NCBI lineage: Eukaryota > Viridiplantae > Streptophyta > Magnoliopsida > Santalales > Viscaceae > Viscum > Viscum album. Next base: position 1,111,439,728 of record OY728123.1, read on the forward strand.
AGTTATAAATAAGAAGCTACTAAAATATTTAGTTGAAGTATCCAAGATTAGTAACAAAGTTGATGTAGCTTGGATGAACAGACAGAGAAAAAAAGGAATTGATCAAATATTATTATATTAAGAAATATATAAATGGTTTTATAACCTTATTATATATTGATAATATTCATTACTTGATATTATAAAGTTATTTTGAAAACTTTTAGTTGGATTATGTCAATTGATGAGATGTTCTTAAAGCCTCAAACATGAGATTGATATTTATTGAGACGTGTTTTTTATCAACATTATGAAGTTTTTGTACAAGTTTCCTTAGGAAGTTTTCAAAGAAAAATAGATGGAGATAGATAATATTATTGGATAGAGAACCACATACTAAGGTGATTGGATGGAGTTGATTGGATTCAATTATCATATGAAGGTTTCTAAGTAGGACCTTTATATGAATGTTTTTTAATTATTCCATTGGATGGAGTGTCCAATGGATTGTCTTTTATGAGTTATTTATTAAAATGGAAAGTAAAATCAGTCATACCAAGATGTAAAGTCCATTGGTCAGAGTAAAATTTTGGAGACCACTGAGGGAACATTCACAAAGATAGAAAACTGATGTGAATGGAATGATTCTTTCATATGATAGGTGGTAATAAATATTTGAACAATTATATTCACAATTGCATCAGATTAATAATGACCAGAAAAATAATATCATATTCTCCTAAGTGATTTTTTCTTCATTTATCAAATATAATAATTCCTTGTGCCTATGATTCAAGCTAAAATTTAGAAGAAGATAAAAGTATCTGAAAGAGAGTTAAATTTTCTTAAGTACAAAACAGAGATTGAGGAGCATTTGTGAATAGTTTAAATCATGAAGATATTAAAGTTTTTTAGGAGATTAGGGGATATATAGTTCCTAAAAATTTTGAATTTATTATTAAAGTTCAGTGAATATATATGAATTCCATAGGATAAACTTGTAAAAAGATCAAAAATTAGAGTTAAAAAGTTATGATGAATGGATGAAGTAACTATTGATGATGCTCTAGCTAAAAAAAGGAAGTATGAAGTCAATCGTATGAACTTGGTGAGTCATCAGACAAACTCTATCAAGTAGAAGTTCTCACATGATTGATCTAGGTTTTCTAAATAATTTAATAGTCATAGAAACATGTGAAGATCATCATATGAAAAAATTATCTGCATAAAGTCACTAGATAGAGGAATCCGAGTGAAATTCATTGAAAAGAAGTTTCTATAAAAGATCATAAGATATAGTTTTTTAATGTTTCCAAGTAGTTGCATTGGGAATAAGTCTATGATAAATTTAATCAAAATAAAGTGTTATAAAGACATTGGGCTAAGGATTACAAATTCATCTGACAGATATATATGAAGTCATCAGACATAAGGAGAGGAGAAGATCTTTGAGGGTTCACCAGATGGAGGATAACTAAAAAACATTTGTGGACCCATAAGATAGGGTAAGATACCTATGAAATTATAATGGATAGACTTTCAAAGGAAGCTCAAACATATTCATCAAATAAAAAAGTTATTAAATGAAAGATAAAGTCTTGAAAAAGACTTTTGAGCTGTTCTTAAAAAGTTATAAAGGTACATCCGAAGAAGTTTCCCAGATATAATAGATTTCATGAAGATTATCGACCATAAAGTTCAAAGGACTTTACAAAGTTCTCATAAATCATTAATTATGGAGATGTTGAGATTGATGATCAATGTTTAAATAATCACAAAGGAATATTGTGATTATATCTAAGATTTTAAGATAGTTCAAGAAGAACATTGACACTAATATCTAAGTAAGTTTCCAATGAAGATTTATTAACTCCAAACATTTAGTAATTTTGAATGTGGTTAAGCATTGAATATCTTATGAGTAGGACTCTCAAACTTTTAGTGGGAAGTTTGAATTTGAAGTATGCACCTCACTATAATATCTTGGTGGAACCTTGCCTATATAAAGGAGCTTGGTGCATCGATAGTTTTTTTAGAATTATTGATACTTAGGAAAATCCCTATAGAATTGAAGATATGATTAGATTAACAGAGAGTTTATTATATTTATTCATTATGTTGAAGAATTGAAGAGATATATGTAAATACCGACCATAAATCTAGAGATATAATCTCATATGGGTCGACGTTTTGGTCAAAGAAGTACTGGATATAGAAGGGGGTATCAAATAGAGTTAAATCATAGAATGGATAAATAGTACACTAGACAATGAATAAGAAAAAGGGATCAGCTGAACAGTGTGAAGAGGCCACCAGATGTAGAAAATTGTGTACTAGATGGAACCGAGTCATTGAAAGAACATTATACGAGACGAAGTTGAGGCACCAAATGAGTAAGTACCAAACTAAGGGATAGTGGATAGAGTATTCCTATCATTTAGTATCATTTTAATAGGGTGTAGAATAAGGTTCAGATAAACTATTATCAGATGAAATTGAATCATACAGGAAGGATCAAACTGAAATATTGGTTAGACAAGTTCCAAATGAATGGAGAAATAGAGAAAGGTAATTTTTTAGTTTTATATTTTGAAGTAGAAGGAAATTTTCTTTCTCACTACTATGTAGGTAACATTCATATTGGATGAATAATAAAGTATCACTATGAAATCCAACATAAGTCTCAATGTGTGGAAGAAATTATAAGTTTTAAAAAGTAACTCAATAAGTTGTATGTTGTCTATATAGGCGGTATAATAAACCAATGAGGGTTTTCATGTTGAATAAGGTTATTGTCAGCCCAGGGATTCAGTATTTTTTCTATCCCCCCTCCTAAAGTGTAGGTAAACGCACTTAGGATAAGGATTTTTTCTACCCAAAACACTACAAACAAGTGTCTCATTATAGTGGAGAAAATGTTTACTAATGTATAAAGAACTAAAAACACTGATTGTGTAGTGAACCTTGTAAAAATATCATGTTCCATCTTTTAATTACTTTTATATACTTGTATACGATAAGTAAAATAAATTAGGATAATCAATATCTTAATAGTTGTAAGAGGTAAATGGATAAAAATATATAATTGGTTAAAAAAGTTCCCAAAAATGATTCACCCCACCCCCCAAGTATTGAGTATGTCTCGAAGTGGTCCTCTTAATAAGTAATAGAAAATAATAACCAAAAAAAGTCTTATCTCTCATCCATGAGTTCTAATTAGGTACTAAGAGTAGGCCCGAGCAGGATGTGAATAAAACTTATTAGGCCACCACCAATGATGTCAAATTCATTTTCAGTCTGTGATTGTAAAACATAATGGTGTGCAGTATATGAATAGGAAAGAACTTAAGTGGATATGGATCAAGAAATATCACCTTTTTTATCCTAAGTTGGATATCTATGATCATTTAACCCAATAAGTGGTCATTTGAAGCATTATATATAGCCCAAGAATCCAAGATAAATGAATAAAGGAGAATTTATAGATTAGGTTTAACCATTCCCATGAAAAAAAATTATGTGAATCTAAGGAAAAGTCTAAGGACTTTCATGTGTGGGACTAGTGGTCTATCCCATAGTGATTAATCCATGGTGTTTAGCTGTGGAGTAGAATCTGAGGGATGAACCCTCAACATTACACTTTTTAAAGGGTCTCTAATCAAACCCAAGGAGCGAGTCCCTGATAGTTTTGCGAAAGGGGATTGCTGGGATCCAAGGAGAAAATCTAAGTCATTATATTTCTAATGAAATCAAGCCGAATCTGGGAGATCATCATAGGATTTATAATGTTTCTAGATTTTTTAGGTGAATCTATGATGCTAGACCAAGGAGTTCATGAATATAAGATATTGATGGATCCAAGGTGGGATTACACCTCACATTCACATCAATGAATTGTGTGTAATCCATTGGGTTCATAATTCAAATATGGAATCCAAATCTTACCCATGTAATTCCTCAATTTTAATCCATAACTAGATTTATTATATTACCAAGGCTTATATGGCAAAAATTTCAATGAATTTTATGTAATCCATTGGGTTGGTTCTTGGAATTTGAATCTATAATGCAAGGATTACACACGGAATGTCTCACTTATATTCCATAACCAATATCATTATATTAAAAAGGCTTACAAGTCATAAAGTCCCTTTAGAGGGGAAAGAAAATTAATTAAGTTAATCATTCATCATGACTTAAGGCCATTCATTTGAATTATACCCCAATAATTAATTATTAACCCATTAGACTCTATATTATTATTTCACTAACAATCTTATTTAATTAAGAGTGTCACAAATCACCAGCATCATTACATTTACCTATTTACTTTAAATAATATTTATTCATCAACATCAATTTTTTATTTTTTAATAACTAGGGATTCATTGGAAGTTATTATTTTATTAACTAGCATTGGTCACACCCTAGTTTGTAAGGGGCATAAGATTATTGGGTCCATATTTCAGGTTAAGGCACCCCAATTCAATATAGGTTCAATTTGATAGATCATGTACCTAAAGTTCATTTATTTAAATTAATTTTATTCAAATTATATGTTAAAATAGTTAAATAAGGGTGCCTTATGGGTGACATGCTTAATAGGTCAAAGCTCTCCAATAACCTTACTTTTTCCATGGAACTAGTGGAGTTAATTACCTAACTCCACCTAGAAAGTGAACATTAATGAGGGTCATAAATTATCCCAAATTATTTCTAGATTCAAGGTTAATATATAGCTCTCCCATGGACCATTCATAGTCCATTAGCAGTTCATTAGGTTGTGGTGCAATGAGGGGTTATAAATCAACCTAAGGGTCATGAATTGAGGCAATGTAACTTTATAATTTAAATACAAGGCTAACATAAGATACGAGTATGGTGCACTACTGATATATTTTATGAAAAGGAAATACTTTAAAGTAAATAACTTATATAACCTACTTTAAGATTAGGACTCTTTTCTCATCTGGTAACGGCCTTCAGTTTGATCTAAAATGAGAGAAATCAAAGAAGTGGGAAAACGCCCTAAAAATAGGGTATAACCCACATAAAAATCATGGGGAAACATGATAGCAAGTAAAAATAAGAACTAAGGCTAGAGGACTGTTAGACTCATTGAGAGATTTCAAATCCAACCTATGGAATCCAAAATGTACAATATCTAGGGGATTTTCTCCAGGGACATGGAGAGGATAATGAGAGCCCTATGCAATTTGAAAATGGCCATTACACTGGCCATTTCTGATTAAAAAATTAAAAGGGGTGATGGGGTTAAAAAACCTCTTAACCTTATTTGAAAACACAAACATGAGCCTATTGACTGGTTAGTGGATCTCACTGGTTAGTCGATGAACCAAGGAAGAACCTCCTTCTTATAGGAAGTTCATCAGCTAGCTGGTGGCACTGCAACCTCTTGGGTTTATCCAAAACCACCTCCCACTCATCCTAAACTCTCTTGAGACCTCCTGAATACCTAAAATATCTCAACATTAGTCTAAAATGGCTCATTTAAGGGGTATCAAACCTCAAAACCCAACTCTAAACCATAGTGTAAAACCAACCCCTCCACTAAATAGAAAAATAAATCTTTCCTAAAAACTAAAAAAAACATATGGAACATGAGGACTTATAGTTTAAGACCAAGATGTTAGGTTTTCATCAAGATTATAGTAGGGGATTTAACAAGTGTTTTCAATTAGTTGAAGTTTAGTAAAACATGACATCTATAAACATATGGGTAAATTGAGAGGAATATTATTATTTTTGAATATGTTTAATTGAGATGTATCCCAGACTACGGTGATGTGTGGAAAGATCATATGGAATTGGTGGAGTTCACCTATAACAAAATATATTAGGATTAATATTGATGATACATTTTGAGGAATTATATGGTAGGCCTTCACCCGAATGGCCCGAAGGCCTTCTTTTGTTATTTATTTTTGATAATCCACATTTTAAGGGTTTAAGGGGAACCATTACATGGCCTGTAAGATTTGTGACATTACATGACCTAAATGTATTAGAGGAATTCATCCAAACTATAACTACTTCAAACTAACCCTCCCTAGCATCTACATTATGATGTCATCTCTCTACCTTCGCATAGTTGTTCATCTAGGTTTCATATGCATGTACAGGCTATTCCCAATGGAAATTTCCATACCCTCTCATTCTTTCAAATCCATTATCTCTGCTCTAGTGAATGTGTCTGCTCTAAATCCTCATATGGTTCCTATTCCTTATAGAGTATTTCTGGTCCATTAATCACAACTTTAATTTTTCCTAAAGTCCTTGAGGTGGCCTAAATGCCTTAAGGTGGCCCGTAATTCTTACTGGTTCAAAGGACTGAAGGACCTGAGGACTAAACCAGTGGCCCAAAAGCCCAAATGAATGAATAGTTATGGTTGCTACAGTACGAAACAGTACCTTCTATAGTGACTATAATAGTACTTTCTATGGTACTACTACAGTAACCTGGAGATATGTCTCCATCCATATTTGGTCTTGGGTCTATTGGATGCACTTGTCGAGTCCTCACCAACTATTTTGAGGCTCTTATGATAAAATTTGGGCTACTAACACTGACTCCTAGTGGGGGCCCCGACCAAGCCTAGGTGTATGCCATGTTCCCCATCTATGCAATGGCTTTGAATTGCCCTGTACATAATACGCACAATGTCCTAGTCTGGTGGGACTTGCTGATGCGCCAGTTCCCATGGAAAGTGAGGGGTACAACCAGTGATACCACTCAACTAACACCCCAAGGGTACTAAAATGTGGTTTTCTAACACAAACTCCTGGTGGGGGCCCTGACCAAGCGTAGTTGTTCTCTACATTACCTAGCTAAGAAATGGATTTGAATCACCCTATGTATAAAATGCACAGTGTTTGAGTCTTGCGGTACTCGAGCCTATGCCAGTTCCCATGGAGCGAAATGGATATAATCAATGGGAACCACTTGGCTAAAACCCCATGGGAAAAACATGGGTTGATAACACCGACTCGCAGTGGGGGATCTGACCAAGCCCAAGTGCATGCCATGTTCTCTAGCTAAGCAATGGATTTGAATCACCCTATGTATAATATGAATAGTGTCTAAGTCTGGCAGGAATTTAGCATGTGCCAGTTCCCATGGAGAGTGAGGGGTACAACTAGTGGTTACCACTCTTCTAACACCCCATGGGAAATTATATGGTAGGCCTTTTCATTCTCCTTTATACTGGTTAGAGGTAAGGGATAAAATAAAACCTATATCAAGTATTGTGCATAAGACTACAGATCGAGTATAGTTGATTATGAGATATTTGGGTACAACACAAATCATAGAATAGTCTTATATAGTCAAAAGATTTCAATCATTGTATTTATATGTGAGTAATTGAATTTTCTTATGGGTGTCACCTATATTTAAAAAATCATCATTTAAGGATGTATGGAAATATAGTACCATCGTTTATAGGACTATTTAAGATTCTATAGAGAGTCGATATAGTGGTGTAATGAATGGTGACTCCCCCATGATATATTATTATGCACAATTTATTTAATATAAATTAGATGTGGATATGAAAGTTGGTCCCTTCCCACATTATTAGTCATGATGATATGGATTTTGAGTTAGATTCCTCACTTTTTAGGAAATACTTTTCCACTAACTCTGGTGTGGTGGTAGCATAACCTTATCTAGCAGGAGATGTGGGAGAGGGTATAAAACATAATATCTAATTGTTTAGATTTGTACATTAATGATTTTTGACAATGACTATTGACGATAAGAAACCCACTTTTGGGGTGTTTTTAATGGCCTGTATATTATGGATAAGAATTTGGATATGGTTTTAACATCTCTATGTTTAATTATATGTACTTATACTAAGGTAATGAATTAGTGGAGGTCAAAATAATAAGAATATAAATTTATAGAACCACCAAAGTTGGTGGAAATTTGAATAGTTACACTAAAACATTGGTGGAGGCTCACAAGATTTTTTAGGGTAGAGGTATGGGCCCTATATAGGTCCTTCTTCCACTGAAACTCTACTGAAATCCACTACATGCCTAGTGGACCACTAAATGTATGATGGGGTCCACTAAAACTCTAATGGGATTCCCAAACACAATTTTAAAAGGATTTTTTGGGTATTTATGTGTTGAAAAATTAATAAATATCTTCTCCTCCACTTCTAGTCCAACCAAAAAGCAGTGCATAAGATCTCCTTAGCCTTCAAGTTCCCTATTCCTTTAAATATATATTGACTTATCATTTGGTGATGGACTAAAGATTCATCACTATCTATAGTAATCTATCATCTAGGCTAAGGTAAGTCACCTTCCAATCATTTATTTCCATCACTATTTGGGTTTTATTTCTTTTAAACCCAAAAATATAGTGTTTTGATAGGTTTTTTGATATATTTCAATTAATTATGGATTTAGTGATGAACTTTGATGATTATATTTGTAATACCTTAAGATTTTAAAAGAGGAACATCATATTTGATAGCATATATGAAATGAAATACCAAGATTATAAGAGAATATAACACCCATAGAATTTAAAATATATCTATTTTTTAATAAATATAATCTCTTTGATAACTTTCAATTCACACAACAACAGGTTTCAATGAAATGCTATACTCTATAAAAATATTATTATTTAAACCTGAACAGTATAACATAGTCATTAAAATAGAGGATATGAATAGTAATAACTAAATTATGAAAATTATATGGTTTAAACATGTATAAAATAAATTCAATGGACATATATTGATTAGAAATAAAATAAAAACTATTTAAAAGAGAAAGAAATGTTTTTTCAAAGACTATATTTTTCTAAAAGGAAGCTTATTCATGCTTTTCACTCACAATTTTAAATTAATTTTTACCAAATTTAGAAATTTTATTTGAAAAGATAAACATAATTTTTGAAATATAAATTTCAAAATTATCTTTTGGTGATGTTTTTATAATCTTTTGAAAAGATTAATTTTTTATGAATAATGAAAAATACTAATTTTTATTGAAAATTTTCTTTTAGTTTAAATTATTTATGAAGGAAAATTATATTTTAAATTGGTTTTATAAGAAAAACTAGTTAAAATATATTAAAATTTAACTAATTTAGTTCATTGTAATCAATTTTTCATTTAATTTTTATATTAAAACATTCTATACTTATGAGAATTTTCTCTTTGGAAAAATGCTCTTTCGTTGCTTCTACAGTTTAATTTTAAATTGAATTATGAAACTTCTATGAATTGAATTTAGAAAATGGATTCCATATTTTAAATTAGTATTATTTATGTTATATAATAAGTTAAAATTAATTTTTGACCATAATGAATGATGAAAATAGTGAAAAATTAATTACTCTAGTTAAGGTAAAAATGGGTTTAACAGGGAAATAAACTAAGAAGATGAGATTTAAAATGACCTAAAACTTGTATAGAGCCCATTTAATGATAATATTTCAAAATTATCACCTATAAGGTTCAATAATAATCTATTTTTTGGGATTTTTTCATGAGAAAAACATGGGTATAACTTTATCTTTTCAAAAATTCCATGTGTGTCCTCTCCCCCATTTATAAAAGGCCACCCCCTCTTTTCCCCACTTCACACTTAAAAAACCCTTTTTTTTGTCTAAGAATTTAACAAATACCTTTTTTAATTCCATACCTATATACTAGAGTCATTATTTTTATTATTAATCCCTCTTAAAAAGGCGTTAAGTATATACCTATTGAGGTTATCCGAAGTAGAAGTAAAATTTTTAAAACGTTCGTCTTTGTTTTATTTCTTCTTCCACCTCCTTAAAACCCTATTAAAATATTATAATATAATAAAAAATATATATAATATATAATTATATTTTATTATTCTAATATAATTACTCATATCCATCTTTACTTCCATCAAATGGGAAATGAAACCATTGATCGTGTGTATGGCGGACTACCGCCTCGTGAACCGATGTAATTTGTTTTCCATCACCACCTTTCAAGAATGGATATAATGATGGATTTTACATATTTATATGATATTTATGACATTATTATACTTATTTAACTATTATATCAGATATAACTAAAGTTTCCTAGTTACGATTCAAGTATCACTGAGAGAGGGAGGGGGTGAATCAGTTATATCTTTTTCCTTTTACATTTCCTTACTTGGGAAAAAAACTTTGCCTCATGTTAAAGATGTCATTCAATACTGAACAAAATACAAACACACATCCATAATAATATAAGAATTTACAAGGTTCACTACTCAACAAGAGTATCTACATTTTTTGTATGGTTTGGAAACAATCCAATACCACACAATCCACTAGAAAAAAAATCATTTTAAGTGGACTAAAATGAGTAGGATATGCCCTTACACTCATGTAGAACTCTGAAAAAAATCCAATACTGTGTCTGATTCTCCTAGAAAAAAATTATGAAATTCAATTTTACGGTACTTCTTGATCAGCTTTCAAAAAAATTATCTTTCAAAACAATTCTTCTCTTTCCTTCCTAGAAGCTGGTAGAAACTTCCTTTAATATTTCAAAAACTGTTCTACTTCCTCCGTGAATAATATGTTTCCTCTACAAACTAAGTTACACCACGTAGTGTGAGTTCTTCAAGGACAGCCACTTCTTCTACAAATTTTCTTTTCTCCTTGGACTGTCACTGCTCCACATACCACCTATGTGTACCACCTCCGCATACCACATCAATGTAACACCTCCATGTACCACTTCCGTGTACCGATTCTACATAACTCATACACATACCACTTCTGTGTACTACCTCTACTTCTTTGGATTTCCTTCTTCTACAAACTTCTTCTTCCTATTTCACATATTGTGTCTTCTTCTATGGAGAACTTCTTCCTTCACTGAATCTTTCCACCATGAACACTTTTGGACTTAGCCAAAATATTTCTCAGAGTGAAGATGTTCTCTTATGAAAATATCTATATCTTAATAAATGGATTAGGGTCCTTTATATATACAAATAAATCCTCAAATATCACTAATCCAATTTATCAAGTTTTTCAATGTGGTACATTCTTCACCGTGTGTCGTGTGTGTCTCGCGAACCATTTTCCCTACGCAGTCTGCGTACCACCTTTCTTCCTTCACAGCAGCCAAAAACACCACCTTCATTCTATGAATGATAGCCTTATCCATGAACTATTGATATACAATGAAATTCAATCCTCTTATGAACCATTATCCACTCATGAACCATTTCTCCTATGCGACCCACGTACCGCTCTTCGCGGTCAGCAAATCACTACTATGTGGAATCCTTCCTTTACTGAATTTCCTTCACCACTCTACATACTTCCTATAAGGTCTGAAAACTATCATTCATGATTTTTGAACCATGATTTTTGGACTCATTTGTAGAAAACTCTTACTTTTACAAAATGAGAAATTATCAATTTTGAGTCCCAAAATTTTTGGAAAACACTAGGAAATTGCGCAACTTTAAAATTTTTCTTTAGTAAGAACACACATGTTGCTTCACTGTCATCTGGATTATTAAAAAGACTTTTACTTTAATCATGAACCTTCTCTTTTGTGATATATATACATTGATTTATTACCTTTATCATGGTCAGAGTTTTTATTGAAAGTACGGCAACTCCCCTATTTTCTAGAAATATCTTTCTTTCCAATCAAAATTGAATACGATTGGAAACACCTTTACTCTACATTTCCTTCATAAATAATTAATCACAAGTTCTCCAAAAAATTTATAATATTTTTTAAATAAAAATCATTAAATTACAGTCATATTTTCAAAGGCATTTTACAAATTTAATTGATTTATTCTATTTGACAACAAAAGACAACACTCTTGAAAAGAACCTTTTTTTACTTCCAAAAACTTCTCCATACAAATTTTTTCCAACAATATCTCCCTTTTGAATTTTGTTATCAACCAAGTTTCATAAATTACTGAACTTTTTAAACTCAAGAAATGGATTACTTATCAATAATTCTAATCCTATGTGAGCTAACTCATTATAGAAACAAGAATTATTGACAAAAAAACCATGTTGTCCAAAAGTAGTGACTATAAAACCTATTCAGCTTTCCTCCTCAATATTCTCCAAAACATCCTCAAATTTATTTCAAGACTTATTCCTTGTCATTATCTAATTCTTCAACAATCCTGGAATACAAAAATTTTGCTTCCTACAACCACTCCAATAAACTATTAGAATAGTTCACACACTTACATGTTGGATTCATAGCTTACCCACAACTCCCCCTTTATGGATGAATCTATAAGGATAGATTTATGAAATAATTCTCCCCATTGACAACACTGCAAAAAGGTAATATGAGATAGGGGATATAAACACATACCTTAACCTTGATGAGAAATAGGTTAGATGACCATGTTCATCCTCAATTTATAAAATGGTTCCTTTGGTAAAGGTTTTGTGAATATGTCAGTAAATTGTTCCGATATAGGAACATAATCCAGATTCAATTCATTATTCTACACATTATCTTTGATGAAGTGGTACTTTATGTCAATATATTTTGAATGAGAATGTTATACCATATTCTTTGTAATATTGATTGCACTTTGATTGTCACATCCCATGATCAAGTGTAACTTTACTTCAACAAGTAAGTCTTCCAACTAAGTTTTCATCCACATAAGTTGGGTAAAAGCTTTAGTGGAATAAATATACTCAACTTCATACGTATTAAGAGTTACTAAATTATATTTCTTTACATTCCAACTAACACAACTTTTCCCCAAAAAGAAAACTCCCCCAGATGTGGGTCTTCTATCATCAATATTTCCTGCCCAATCAGCATCTAAATACCCAAAAAAGTTAATATTTTATAATCCATCATACCTGATTACAAAATTTGTTGTGCGTTGATATATCTGAGAATTATTTTTCCAGAAATTAAATGTGATTCTTTAGTAGCACTCTGAAATCTTGCACATAAGTTAACAGCATAAACAATGTCAGGTCTTGAGGTAGTCAAATATAAAAATCTTCTAATCAGATTTCAAAACTCTTTTTGATCAACTTATTTCCCCTCACCATCTTTAGTCAACTTAGTTCCCACTAAAATTAGTGTGGAAACTGGTTTTTAATTTTCCATTCCAAACTTCTTAAAAATTTCTTTAGCATACTTTTCTTGAGAAATAAAAATGTGTTTCTTCTTTTGTACAATTTTTAACCCAAGAAAGTATTTCATTTATCCCACCATGGATATTTCAAATGACTTTTTCATCTCTTTATTAACTCTTTCCCATTATCTTTCATCACTTTTAGAAGAAATAATGGAATCAATATAAATAATTATAATGAGAGAAAATTCCTAACCTTCTTTGATGTAAAGATTATTATCAACTCATCCTTTATTAAAATGCATATTCATTGAGAAAGTATCTAATTTATAATTCCATGCTCCCATAGATTATTTTATCCCATACAAGGATTTATTTATCTTACACACATAATTTTCATCGTTCCCAAAAAAATTCACAAGGTTGTTTGATGTAAACTTCTTCATTAGGATTCCCATTCAAAAATGCAGACTTTACATCCATTTGAAAAATTTTGTAATCTCATTGTGAAATAATGGAAATAAATATTATGATTGTTTCTAACCTTGACATCATAGAACAAGTCTCATAAAAATTGAAACCTTCGATTTGTTAGTAACCTGTGACACTAATCTTTCCTTGTTCCTTATCCTTTATTCTTCATTCATATTTTTCTATAAAACCCATTTCGTACCAATAAGATTTTTATTATCCGGATTGGGTATGAGTTCCTAAGTATCATTATTTTCTATCTGATCAAGCTCTTAATTCATATTCTAAACTCATTATAGATGTTCAAAAGTTCATTCAACTCATTCGGCTCAACTTTTGAATACAATGAAGTGTGAGTAACTACTTTTTAAGTTATTCTGGTCTGAATCTTCTGATGTTGATCACCAATAATGTTCTGAGTCTCCACTTTCTTCCTAAGCCTAGGATGAACTATTTTATTTTCATCTTCATCACTTGAAATAGCTGAGTCTGATTCTTATTCTTGAGTAGGATTACCACCATCAGCATCATTATTAGAATTTTTAGTAAAACTTTCCTTATCCTGCTCAACTTCCATATCAATATAAGTGTGATTTTCTTTCTCAACATTTTCAACAAATTTCACATCAACAGAATCAAAAATTCTTCATGTTTCCTTATTAAAAAATCAATATCCTCTTCTTTCTGAAGCATATCCCAAAAAAATCCATCTTCACCTCTTTTCCCAAACTTTCCAAGGTTTCCACCTTTCTTCTTTAGGATGCATGGACTCCCAAAAACTCTTAATGATTTCAAAATTGGAGTTTTTTCATAAAAAAATCATATAGAGACATGTCTAAACTTGTCCTATAGAAACATTGGTTTTGAATATACACAGAAGTACTCATGGATTGTCTCCAATAATAATGAGATAGATCATGTTCAAGAAACATAGATCACCCCATTTCCACCAGACTTTTGTTCATTCTTTCAGAAACCCCATTTTGTTGAGGTGTGTATAGTGAACTAAAATCATGTCGAATTCCATGATTATTAAGATAACTTTTAGATTCTTCATTCTTATATTTACCACCATTGTATGTTCTCAACTTCTTCACTGAATACTCACATTCCTTCTCAGTTTCCCTCTTGAAACTCTTAAAAAAATTTAGAGTATCTGACTTATGTCTCATGTACATAACACAAGTAATGCGAGTAAAGTCATTAATGATTGAGATGAAGTACTTATCTCCATTTGTTGATTTTTTTCTCATTGGCCCATAGATATCAGAATGAATAAGTTCTAGGGGTTGTTTTGAACAAATTTCAACTTTCTTATACATTGAGTTTGTAATTTTTCCTTTCTAAAAAATAGTTCAATGCAAATCTCTTCTTATTAACAAATTAAAAATATCTCAGATACTATCTTTATTTGATAACTTTATCATGTTTCTCTGATACATGTGTCCTAGAATTTTATTCCATAATTTATTTTCTTCCACCTTACCCATGTAATAATAGTTTTGTATTTCACCAACTTGGAACAAGTTCCCTTTTGTACGTTGGCCTCTTGTAAATGTGTTTACATCTTTCTTACTTTTCACAAAAAACTCATCTTTTATAAATATAACTTTTTCCTTCATTAGAAGGTTTTGAAACACTTAAGAGTTTGTGTTTCATCCCATCAACATATAAATTTTTCTTGTATTTAATCTTTTCATCCCCAAAGATGGTTTATCCAAATCCTTTGATCCTCATAGATTCATAATTTCCAAATGTCACCATTACTTATTTGAATTATTTCACATTCTTAAAAAAATTAAGTCTCATATCATATGAGAAAAACACCCACTATCAAGAATCCAAGGTCTTTCTCCTTTTATATAATTCATAGCAGTTTCAACAACAAGATCATTTTCTTCTTCCTTTTATTTTTTCACCTCCAACATTGAAGAATTTCTAAGAAGATTTTGTTTTTTCGGTAACAAAACAAGACAAACCCTAGCTAGATGTCCAAGTTTTTCACATCTTTCACAAATAGTTTCCAGTGGTTTGAATCTATTTTCAACTTTCATACCAACCTTCTTAGGTTGATTCCAAACTTCCTTCTCAGACTTATTCTTTTGGGAGGATTGAATCCCCCTAAAACCTTTCCTTCCATAACATGTGAAATAGTATTAATGTTTTTGGTTGAACCAACACATGTTTTTAGTATGTCTGAATCCACTAAAATACCAGTAGTATCCATAAAAAGAATATCTCCCACTGAAACTTCTATACTGACTGGATTTGTAAACATGCTTCTTATAAACCTTCTTAACAGAACTTTATTGACCATCAACATTTATATTTTCAAATTTAACTTTCTTATTAAGATCATATTTATTTCCTTAATTACTAGAACCAGAAGTAATAGAATTTTTTCCAGAATTAGGTTTTTTAGAAACTTTTAATTTTTCAACATTGTTAACTTTGGCCACATACATAAATTTCTAAGCTTTATTATTCTTAGAACCAATTCCAAATTTCTTATCAACCTTTGAAGGTAACTTTTGTTTATCCTTCTTAGATTCATTCTTACCAGAACTTTCTCCAAATTTTGAGATATAGTTTTTAAAACTTATATTCTTTTCTTTAGCATTATAAATTTTTTGTTAGAAAAGTTCCAACTCTTATTCTTTTACCTTTATCTTTACTTCTATATGTTCATTATGATTCTTTTCATTCTCAAGTGAACTATTCATAAAATCAATCTATTTTACCAACTTTACTTTCTATTCAAGAAAACTTTCTTGACTTTTTAATGAGTAATTATCATTTATCAACTTCTTATTTTCATTCTCAATCCTTCTAATCTTTCTCACACATTATTTCAACTCTTCTTTCAGATGAGATTCATGTTGAGTCTCTTCTTCTTCAGAACTGCTACTCCTGAAATCTTCATTATTTACTACAGTAATAAAGGTATTCTCTATAGATTTATCAGAAAAGTATTTTTTGAATTCAACTTCACTATCTTCTTCTTTTTTTCTTTAGATATAAATATTCTTCTTTTGTATTTGAATAACTATTTACCTTTCCCTCTAGAAGAATATTTTTATTTATCATCTTGTTTCTTCTGTGGCCTTCTTTTCCTTCTTTCTTCTTCATCACTATCTTTGTATTTCTTTATTTAAGGTAAATTAGCCAAAAATTTCCCAATGGCTCCACATTCAAAACACTTCAATGGAAGTTTCCCTTTATATTTACTTGTACCTCTTCTCACTTTTTTAGAAAAATAGGATAAAATATCATCAATATTTTTACATACCTTGTTTTTAGAGTCAGATTCATCAACATCATCTTCCTCCAGAACCTTCTTATAATTTTCATTCTTAGAAGCTTTGAAAGACATCTCTCTGTAAGATTTTGTTTTTATCTTAATATTCTTCTCCCTTATCATTTAATAAGTGATGAGAGTGATATGAAAGTCATCTAGTCATAATGTTTTAGGGTCTCTGTCTCCCAAATAAGAAACTTTAGCATCTAACTTATCAGGTAGAATTATTAAGATCTTTTCAACAACTATATAATCCTCCAACTTTTCACCAAGATATACGATAGTACTAAAAAATTTATATACCCTAGTAAAAAGTCCTTTATAGATTCAAATTCACCCATTTTTAAGTCTTTATACTTCAGCCTCCATATTTTTATTTTTTTCATTCTTCACTTTAGTATTTACTTCATAGATTTTTTTTAGATTATCTTAGATACCCTTAGTGGTAGCAACACCTTTCACTCTTAAAAAATAAATTTTAGAAAGTGATGAGAGTAAAACATTTTTATCTCTTCCATTATTCTCAAGATTCTTCTTATCAAATAGTGTAAGAGGAACCTTGTCATCAATATGAGGAAATATGTATGTTGTAGCTTCAAGAACTTCATACCCAAGATGCATAAGATAAGGAATCATTCTATCTTTCCATATATGATAATTATTTCTATCAAATATCATAATCACATTATTGTTCACATAATTAAAATTCTCCATCATAACTTCTCTTCAAAATTTCAACAAAGAATAAATTAAGGGAATACTCAGCTCTGATACCAATTTAAATTTCCCAGACAGGATTCAAGTACTACTGAGAGGGGGAGGGGATGAATCAATGATATCTTTTTCCTTTTATTTTTCCTTACTTATGAAACAAACTTTGTATCCTATTAAAGTTTATCATCCCTACTAAACACAATCCAGACACACATCCATAGGAATACAAGAATTTATAGGGTTCACTACTCAACAAGAGTATCTACGTCCTTGCTATGGTTTGGAAACAATCCAATACCACACAGTCCACTAGAAAACAATAATTTTGAGTAGAATACAATGAGTAGGATATTCCCTTACACTCTTGTAGCACTTTGAAAACAATACAACAGTGCGTATGATTCTCCTAGCACAAAATGATGAAATTTAATTTTATGGTGCTTCTTGATCATCTTTCACAAATTTTATCTTTCAAAATAAGTTTTCCCTTTCCTACCCAGAGGCTGGTAAAAACTTCCTTTAGTATTTCACAAATTTTTCTTCTTCCTCCATGAAATGCTTGTGTCCTACATGAACTGACACTACTGTAAAATGGATCTATAGCCACGCATATATACCCACAGTTTGAAAAAACTTTGGGTATATATGGTATGTTTTAAACTATACCAATGGTTTTTTAAAATTGTGGGTATAATAACACCAATTTGAATTTTTTATCAGGATCCTCCTCCTAACTTCTCATTTCCTCCTCTACGTCTCCCCCATATCTCCCCCAAGCCCTGGCCTCTCTGCCCTCTCCTCCCCTCCTCAACCTTAACCTCCCACCTTCGCCTTCTTGCCTTCACGACCGCCTCTGCCTCTACCTCCCGGCCCCCAACTCTGCCTCCACCTTCACTCATTTATAGCTGCCTCTTCCTCTGCCTCCTAACCCTTACCTCCTTATTTCCAATGTTTTCCATGCATTAGGCTATCAATCTATAACCAGTGAATATGGGGTAAATTCTAGTGATTTTGATCCAAAATTTATCAAGGGGGTTTCAGTGGAAAGTGTAAATCTATTGGATGATAGTTATTTGGAGGGATATAAGGTAATAGTTATAGTGGATAAGTAACTGTTTGGATAATAGTGTAAAAAAGAAGAGTGATAAAAAGTCTCTCAATCCACCTCGACCCCCTAGAGTTCCTTCATTAGATGCTACTGACTAGATACTAATCAAAGAGATAAATGAGCATGTATTGTTGAATCATGCAAGGATTGGCCTATAGAATACCTTGAAGAAGATAAAATTAAGAACCCCCAAGTCATCATCATCATCATCCAATAGCGTTATTGAATGCATAAAATCATTTTCTGTTTCCCTGATATAACCACACTATTTATCATAGTTTAGGATTTGTTTGACAACCCTTGTTGAAAATTTATTTGGCTTTGTTTGATTGTACTCCCTAAAAAGATCCACTTAAATAATGGATAGGAAAACATTTTTTTCAACAATTACTCTGGAAACACTTATAGAGTGCTCTCAAACACTAGAATCATGCATGAGACGATCCAGTTCCCAATCAGGAAGTGCATGTTCTACTGGTTTTGATGAATTCCAGTGTTACCTGCAGGGATGTCAACTAGAAGTTCACCTGTAAGATTTCATGGATCATCGAAGACAGCTGTAGAAATAGACGGTAACTTTATAACTGCCAAGTACCCCAAGAATACAGCTCTGAAGGACATAGATGAAACTTATTCTAGTTCTCCAATACATTCCATTCTTTAGCTAAATTTACAATTTCTCATTTTTTCCTATTAAATTCAATTTATGGAAATAACTTATCATTCTACTGCAAAAAACTAACAACCTATCTAACTCTCTTCCACTTTTTTAACCTTTTGAATTTCCTTGTAGTTTAGAAGAGTAGGTTTTGGGTTTGGAGCCTTGGGAAAAGGTTAGTGAGGTAGTGATATCGTACTATGGTAGTATCAGATATTGAGGAGCTTCCATAGTCATAAGGGACATGTTGGTGGTAGGTCTCCTATTTTACGATTGCACATTTAGGGACCAAATTTTACTGCAACTTAGATCTAGAGTGGAGATCTTATTCAATACCCAAATTCTAATTTTTTGTTGAATTTTTTGAGGTTTAGGTAAGGAGATTCATGCCACCATTTTAATGGAATCCTGGTAGATTTTATTTTCATGGAGCTACTCACAAGTGAGTTTTAATGTGTAGTATAATTTTCTGCAAATGTTGTATCATTTTGGTTGGGTTGGAGTGATTCTTGCCATCAATTGGTGGTGTACATGGGGTCTGTGAGAATGCCTCTTGAGTATTTCTTTCTTCTTCTATTCTTCTTCTTCCTCCTCAGTTTCCTCCAATAATTTTGGTTCTTCATAGCTTCAATATACAAAAAGTTGTCTACTCAAGGTGAACTATTGGTCCTAGGGACCTAACATATCTCAACCCTCAGAAAGAGCTACACTATAAAGTGCCTCAACTCATTATCATCCCTCATCCAAACAATGGTAAGGGCCTAACATATCCCTTTCTCCTGAAAATAACTAGTATACATCTTAACTCTATCACATGGGTCCTAAGACTCATTGCCACCATTTTAATGCTATAATCACCTCATTAACAAACTAAATTGAACCAAGTCAGGATGAAATAGAACAATGCATGTTATACTAGCCTAAGTCTTATCTCTCAATTAGCAACCAGTCCATGCCTAACTCTGTTAGGAGACACACCTAAGTGCATCAAATCTTGACTCATCATACCCAACCCAACTGTCACCAATATATCCCATAGTTAAAACCGTAACCCAATAAAACCCTGAAGCCTATATACCATGATCAGTCTACTAACCCCAATTCATCTATTGCACTCATATGAACTTATCAATATACTCATATTACAGAATAAGAATCTAATATGGTCTCAAAAATCCTACTTCAACTTCTCTTTATATTCCAAACTCTAATGTAAATCATCTTAAGATGGGTAGGATACCCATAATCCTCCTTTTGACTCCTAACTATGCTCAAAGAATATGGAAGTACCTAAAACATACCCAATATAGGACTTTCCACAAAATTCCCATGACTTAGTATACTATAAGTTTTGTATGAAATTGAGTTCAAGGAAAAGATATATATCACCCCTTCACTAACATTACCATCAACAATCCCCCTCCTAGGGAGTCTCAAGGTAGACTATTCCTAAACACTTTCCCAAACAATTCTCATAGCATACCACTTGCTGGACTAACTACCCAAGGACTTACCCACATGGGCTAGGTCTCTTTTGAGGCTTGTCCAATATAAAATTGCATTGATTATTGTTAGTGAAATAGTTTCCAAAAATCCGTAAAAACCTCAAAACATGTGTAAAATACCCACCCACTCAACTCTCAATTCAGAACTCATATGGTTCTTAACCATATTTTTTGGACTTGATCACAACATACACATGCATACAACAAACTACATGTGACATATTACTTAATATTAAATGGACCACCTACCTCGTTCTTATTGAATTTATCTTGTTCGGTATCATAGTATGAATTGGCTTTGCTTTTTAAAAATCAAGATCATCCTCTTGTTTATCTCATCTCTTTTAAGTTAGACATTTCGTAAATTTTTATATATATGGTTGTTACTTGTTTATTATGTTTCATATTTCGAAACTATTTATTTGGTTTGAATGAACGTTCGAATTACAGAAGGCTTATGCCAGATTCTCATCATATTTCTATTCTTTATTTTATTAAAATAATTAGGTGAAACCATTCCTACAAGCTTATATTTAATACCTCAGTGATTTTCTATAGCCTAGGGTGATCGATAACATGATTCAGATTATATCACAGGTAGGTTTAGGTTCCATTTTAAAGGTTTTCCTAGGTTGGTTCATGATGGACATCATTTGTGTCCATCATTGTGATATATCTTTCCAATATAGCATATATTTAAGATAACTATTGTAGTTTCTAAACATTCTCATTATTTAATTTATAATTGACCCAGTCTACTATTTTCCCATAGGATATGTTTACATATTTGACATAGAACATTTCTATTGTTATAATATGAATCGTTTTTATTGTTTTATATAGATCATATTTTGTGGGTTTTTATTTAGGTTGATTCTTGATATTTAGGTCTCTTTGGCCCGATTGGACTTTATAAGCTAATTTTTCCATGTAGAATAAAAAAACCAAACCAAACTTGTACCTCTCTAAATAGAACTAACATGCATAAACCCATGATAACCCAACATGAACCAAGTAGAACCAAAAATTATTGAATTAAATCAATTAGAATCAATGTAACCTGGTCTATAATGGATAGAATAAAACCAAATAAAAAATATAATGAAATGTTTTTAAAAAAAATAACAAACTAAGCTAAAACTCAAGAAAAACTGATTATATACCATTAATAGTAAGAGTAATTCTTAATTAATACGAATTTACTATTTTAAAATATCATTTTGAAACTTGGATCTGTTTCCCATTTCTTGCAGGAACATGATTAGACCCATGGGGCGTTGTGGTTCTTATATGTTGTGTGGTGACTTGTTTAATCATAGAAGACAAGTATGTTGTAGTTTAGTTTTTATTTTATTTTCTTTATCACATCGACCACTTAGGCCTTTTACCAATTTATACAGATGGAGGGTACTTATATTCTCTGAAGGGGACCAGAATGGAACTGGATATGGCTACGCGAATTTCTTTATAGGAGAGAGATATTGGGTAGTTGAGGGATTAATAGTGTGTTTCATTTTTGTCTTCTTTTATTATATTTCTTCTATTTTTTTATTTTCTTCGGCATAGCGTCTGATATAAGGATAGGTCATGTTGAAATTTTATTTATTTTCCATGGTTGTTTTTATTAATTGTTTGTGGGAGATATCATTTCTAAGTAGTGATTCTCAAACTGGATCTCATGAGAGATTCCAAAAGAAAACTGACCCTGAATGATCAAACCGTCAACCAAATTCATGGTTCTAAACCATTGCACCTAACAAACTTTCAATAATTTTTAATTGAATGATCAAACCATATTAAGGTCATGGATGACCACATGGTCCCCATATTGTGAGATTACCCTCTTAAAATTTATTCACTACAGTGTGATCAAAAGTAGACTCATGCATTACATTTGCCACATTTTTTTAGTGACACTAGGAGAATAAAGCATAGAGAATAAATTTATCCCCCTTAATAGCAGAGGGAATTTCCCACAAGATTTGGGGATTCCCAAAGAATGAACATAGTCCTCTAATTTGGATCCATATTTGAGTAATGAAGTTCTTCATATTCATATGATTAAAAAAGAGGATCTCAAACTTGAATTTTAAGAATTTCAATCTTTAGACTGACAAATTCAATAGTTTCTCCTCACCCATGTCTATGTAATCATCTACCATCTATATTTAATCACACTGAATTAGGTAAAAATTACAAAAACATAAGTCACTCACTATCCATATCCCTACTATCAACTTCATCTTGTTGAGATAATTCCACCCAAATGTTCCAAAAAATTAGGATTCAACTCAATGATTATTTTAATTATCAAACTAGTAATTAGTATATCATCAATGTATAATATAATTATAATGAAACAATCTTAATGAAATTCATTATGTTTGAATAAATGTTAATAATTTCTAGGGAAAAACTTTTTCTCTTTCATTAAATAATTGAAATTTTTCTTCCACTCTCTTAGAACATTCATTGAACTATAATGGATCTAGTTGATCCTACACACAACATCCTAGTTATAATGATCTATAAAAGAATATTTTATATACTTATAATATATAAAATCCCATCATATTTTTGGTTCCATGAACTCATTTTCTTTTTCTCAACTATTTTTGTCTGTGGGTTTCACCCAAAATATCATTATTCTTTTTTATGATAAACAATTGTCTCTTGTCAAATGATCGGAGTTCCCATATCATTTTTTATCTCGTGTTTATTTTTTAAAAATCATCTAGATACTTAAAACATGCCTCAATATTCTTATATTCATTCTTAAAATATTTTCAATAAAATATGCAAAAAATCATTCTTCTAAAACTATATGAAAATAATATAGTTTCAAACTTCCAAATTAGATTCTCATAAAACCTGTAAAAATTTATCTTTAATATATAAATATGATATATCATCTCATTTTACTCTTCTTTATCTATATTCAGATTGAATCACATCACATTTTTGATATCTTGATCAATTTTAGACTATCATCATCCCTATCTCATTTGAAATTCTAAATTTAATTAATCTATAATTTTAGAATCATAATAAATAATATCTTATACATTCATCATAAACTTGATATCTTTTCTAATAAACTCAAAAATCTTCTTCTCTCTCAAACAATCTTGGTTCACACTTTATTTTTTGATTTATTTTTCAATAAGATTCAACACTTGCATCATAATATTTAATTTTCTATAGAATAAAATAATTCTAGAAACTCAATTTTTAGACTCGAAAAGTCTCTAAAACATCTCTTACTTTGACCTTATATTTTCTGAATTTAAAGATAAGATTTTTATAATTCAATTATTTTATCACATTTAATATATGAGGTTTTGATCCATGAAAATTAGTACAAGAATTATCCCAATCAATTTCTCCCTGAACCTTATATGTTGTTTGTCCCAACATTATAACCAATATTTCTCAACCTTATGATCATGGTTTTCTTAGCCTTATGACTTCTAGACTTATCCATATTTCTCACTTAGTAAATAATCACTTCCAAAATTCCTCAAACTATCTTAGAACCTATTTACACTTTAAATAAACTTCAAAACTTTATTAATATGTCAAACCTTCTTAGAATTTCTCATTATAGTTTCTAAGGTCTTACAGTATATTAAATATCCAAGATATCCTAACTAGACTTATTTTCTTACTTTAACTCAAGTATCACCATCCTATATCCAAATTTTATTTACCACTAAATACTACATCCAACATTCCTAGTAACACTAGGATGGGTAACTTCACATATCATCACTTCAATCTCCTCATTTTAGCTATATTTTAACTTTTTAAAGTACAACATTGTGATTTTTCTATTATTCAGTGTCAAGAAACTCCTCTAATAGCCATCTTATCTAGCTTTACTCATCTTTCATTAACATGTTGTATATAGTGTTATTATAAGCATCAACACTTGACCTTAACATGAAGACCATATCTTTAATCATCTGAAGTTAGGTATAATTTCCAAAGCATCAATTTTTTTCATGTATATCACTCAATGTGATACCAACTCTGAATTAACTTTATTGGGGTTGTACATAAATATTTTAAAAAGGTTTTATAAAATTTTAATCAACTTCAAAAAACACATCAAAAACTTTTGGGTGAAACTAAATTTGTACAAAAAAAATTAGAAAATTACTCCCCCATGATAAAATGATTAATAATAATCAAAATAAAGATTTAGATAGTGAAATAATACCTCATATTATGATATTTTAGAGGTTGTTCAGATTCTAAATTTAACTAAAAAGGATAACCTATGGTATCCTGTACTATTTTGGTAGCTTCCCATCAAGTAATTATCTCCATACCCCTTCACCATAGAAGTTTTCTTTCAAAAAATATTCTCTAAGAATTTTTTATACCCATTGTTTCTCAATAATAGTTGAAATATATCAAGTGATGTGATATAAGAATAAATCAATATACCAACTGAAATTATCTCCATGCTGGTTTCTTTCTTTATCTATATAGACATCAAGTCCTTCTACAGCTTATCAATTTCTTGGTTCACCTTCAATACCTTTTTTCTAGATGTAAAACTGATAACATATGAGAATAAGGTGGGTATTTCATTAGATCTTTAGTTGTAGCAGTAGTTATGAGACTTTTTTATCTACCTAAGAATTATTTTCTTTGTAACTTTGAAGTGACTGGTCTTCTTCAGGCTTTATTCCTTCTCAATTTTATATATCTATTCAAGTTTTTTCCAGTATGTTTTACTTCTTATTTTTATCTTCTTTTTTTAGCTAGTGTTGGTCATTTTCTTTAATAATAAAGTTAATTTCATTACTTTATACTTGTTCCTTCTATTTATATTCTTCCAACCAGTTGGGACATATAATCAAGCATTCCTTTTTTCTCCTGTTAATTATTATTCTTAGGTGTAGACTCTTTCTTTGTAGAATCATTTTTGACATTTAGATTCAATGTTCCATTACTTTTGTCACTTTTCATACCACTAATTCAAGTCTTCTTAACATTGTGAATTTTTTGGGCTTTCCATAATCTATTATAAGCAAATAGTGAAAATCAATTTTATACCACTATACTCATTTCCTCCACCTAGTAGTTCTAAATAATTTCCTCTATTGTTGTGATCCTTCCTATAGTAAAATTTTTAGGTCTTATCCAACAAATACTTTTATCATGATTTTATATTCCTTGATAATTATGGTATTTTAGGCCTCAAAACACTTTAAATTTTTTCCAACTTCTAGTAATTACTCCAGATTTATCAGCGCTTAAAGTATAATGTGGTCTCTAGATATTCTAGAACATCATTGATATCAAGATGTATATCTTGTTAAATCATATCTTTCGATGCTACTTTTCTATCAACCAAATTTTTCTCTTGGATCAAGTCCATTCATAAGATCTCCTCATTAAATATTAAATTCTAAATTCTGATTACCTTATGAGAGTTGTTTTTCTAGAGTCAAAATACAAATTCTTTGTCACTATATTCAAAAATTTAATATGATAAAAATATATACCCCATCATGTCTCACTCCTTTGAATCATTATATACATAGGTAAATGCACTAAAAATATTTATGTGGATGAAGTAAATCTTCCTTCTAGAAAAATATTTCAGATAATGTCACTGGCCAATTTGTGATGAGAGACTCTTATGGATTAAGTAAGTCCCATTGTTCACTACTTCAACCCAAAATAACTTGTAAACCCCCTCTTGAATCCTCATTCTTCTTTCCTTCTCTACTAGTATCTAGTTAACTATTTCTACAATTCTATCATATTTTAATGTCCATGGAAAGGCTATTTCAAAACTAATCCAATTTCTCCAACATAGCCTCCATTACCATTTTCTTGATACTCCCAAAAAATTTCTAACCATAATAATCTTCCATTACATTTGACCTCTTTTTCTATGATGTCCCTTTACTATATGATTATTTCACTAATCTCATATTTTTTCCTAATGAATGTTATCCAAAATTTGCATGTGGTGTCATTAATAAAGGCCGCATATAAGAGTGATCCTCTATAATAATGCACCAGATCTATCCCAAATAAAATTTTGAGAACCAAATCTAACTTATCATTCTTTTGTGAACTATGGTTATCTAAATTTGTTGGATTGGTGTAGCCTAATCTAATTTCATTGATGTTTGGGCTGAATGCTTGTGGCATATACTGTGCACCAAACTGCAAAGTTTGAATCGTGAGTATATTATGTTTGGTGTGATAGTCTATACTCACAGTTTTGTAAACCGTGGGTATAGATGTATGCCCACGGTTTAAATAAAACTATGGGAATTAGGGAAATCTCCAAGGTTATACCCACAGTTTCTATAAAACTGTGGGTATATCTCTATACCGACACCTTGGCAGCCCATGGTTTATGGAATCGTGGGAATAGCCTATACCCACAGTTTTAGTGGTTATACCCACAATTCCAAACTGTGGGTATAGGTGATTTTTTCAACAGTGTGATCTTCACCACATAGCATGAGTACTTTATAGACAGCCTCTTCTTCCTCAAACTATCTCTACTCTGCAAACTATCACCATTCCATGTACCATCTCCATGTACTGCCTCTGCATACCACCTCAATATACCACCTCCACGTACCACTTCCACACACTGCATCCACATACCACTTTCGCATACTGCCTCTACTTATATTGAATTTCTTCTTTCATGGGCTACTTCTTCCTATTCTGTGTACTGTGTCTTCTTCCATGGACAACTTCATTCTTTGCAGAATCTTTCCTCCACAAACACTTCTAGACTTAGCCAAAAAAATTCTCGAAGTGAAGATATTCTCTTATGAAAATTTCTCTATATTAATAAAGGGATTAAGGTCCTTTATATATCCAAATAAATCCAAAAATATTGCAAATATGATTTACCCAATTTTTCAATGCAGTATGGTCTTAATCGCATACTGTGTACATCCTGTGAATTGTTTTCCCTATGTCGTCCATGTACCACCTTTATTTCTTCATGGTGGAAAAAATCATCACCTCAATTCTGTAAATGACAGCCTTCTCCGCAAATTGTTGACCTCTCATGAACTTCAATCCTCCTGCGAACCGTGATCCACCCATGAACCATTTCTTCTACGCGGATCGCGTACCGTTCTTCGCGGTTTGTATAGCATTGCTATGTGGAATCCTTCCTTTTACAAAATTCCTTCTCCATTTCACATACCTCCTATGAAGTCTATGAACTATCCTTTTCCATCCACAAACCACACTTTTTGGACTCCTTTTTATAAAACTCTTCCTTTTCCAAAATGAGAAACTCTCAATTTTAAGGCCCAAAAAAATTGGAGAACACTAGAAAACGGCTCGATCTTAAAAATATACTTCAATAAGAACACTCATAATACTTCATTTTCATATGTCTTATTTTAAAAACATCTAATTTCATCACAAACCTTATCTTTCATGATGTGTATACTTTTATCGAACACCTTTAGCATCGTGATATTTTCTAAGGAAATTATTGTAACTCCCTTATTTTCTAGCACCTTTAGCATCGTGATATTTTCTAAGGAAAGTATTGTAACTCCCCTATTTTCTAGCAATATATTTCTTTCTAAACAAACCTGAATATGATTGGAAACACCTTTACAACATTTTTCCTTCATAAATATTACATCACAATTTCTCCAAAGAACTTATGATATTTTTGAAATATAAATCATCAAAGCATCGTCATATTTTCAAAGGCCTTTTACAAAGTGAATTGATTTATTATATTTGAAAAAAAAAAGACAACACTCTTGAAAATTACCTTTCATTACTTCCAAAAACTTATCCATCCAACTTGGTCCCAATAATAACTTCTTACTTTCCATTTTTTTGGGGATATGATAACATCGCTCATGTGTATGGTGGACTACTGCCTCGCGAAGCGATGTGATTTTTTTTTCTCTTATGCCTTATGTGAAAGGTGGTAAGGTTAAAGTTAATGAATATATGTGACATTTATGATCTAAAAATAATTCTTGAAATATAATATCACATATATCTTCTTACCTTTCAATCCATAGGAAAACAATAACATCAATCATGCGTACGTGTGGACTAAAGCCTCCACACAGCGATGTGAAATGTTTTTCATTTTATTTTTGTATGGATTATAATAAGGATGTATTTGATTAATATATATTATATATATGATATAATAATTATTTTTTAAATATTAATTAATATTTATTTCCCTTTCTTTCCATCTATCGAGAAAAATGGAAACAACGTTCATGCGTGCATATAGCCAATCGTCTCCATGAACAATGTAATCCATTTTTTCCTATAAATTCAAAAGATTTATATAAATAAATATATAATAAATATATATGATATCTATATCATGGTTAAAATTCTGAATATGATGTAACCATGCTCAAATTAAAATTAGAAAAATTATTGAAATAAAACATTAATGGAAAATGAAGCAATTATCACATGAAACATTGATGTTAATAAACAGGTGATAAAATACTACAATTAAATAATAAATGGTAAGATATATATGATTATGTTTCTATAATATATTTATAATAAACATATAATTATTATATAAGAGTTTCAGACACATACATAGGAAGTCGAACCTGAGGTAAGGGTTTCTCATCTCGCTTTTACTTCCATGAAACATACGCTATATTCAACACTTATTCATTTCTGTGGTATATATACTATATATTTTGATATTTTATATAATTAATATATTTATATTAATGGTATTTAATTTTTCATTTGAATATATTTATTTCATGGGGCTTATGATTCAAAAGTTTCCAAAGTGGTAAGGGTTTATTTCACAATCTCATCATTATTTGGGATTATTTTGTTTAGGTCTCCCTTTGGGGACTTATTCTGTATTTCTATCATAAAACCAATATATTTAATTATCCTCTAGTTATTCATGAAATTTTCAAGTAATAGTACCATTTATCTACTCTTTGGTACATAAAATTATTAAGAAAATTTTTTTAATAAAATCTATCTTCATTTCTCTCTTCATTTGAAAATCCTTTTTCATAAAAATACATGTTTTCTAAAAAAAATCAAAAAAATTAAACATTTCAAAATTATTTATTAAATAAATTTTTAACCATTTTTTATTTTTCATGAAATTTTTTGAAAGAAATATTTATGTCATTTTCAAAACCAGGCCTATTTTTCTTTTAGCGAAAATATAAAAGGAATATTTATTTTAATATGTACGACATGCATATAATTTCTACCATCATGACCACTCATTGTTGTAAAGATTACTTTATAATTTTAAAAGGTTATTTTCAAAGAAAATTATTTTCAAAATATTTTTTTTAACTTTTAGTTTTAAAAAATATTTTCAATGTAAAAAGCTTTTTTTCCTCAGGAATGTTTTTAATAACATTTTTATAGTATTTATATTCAGAAATGACATCAATACTTTATTGTACATATGATCCATTGAGGATATATTGTATTTATATCATCCTTATTCTTTCTTTAGATATTTTATTATTAGTTTGACTACATATTTATAATTTTTTTACCATTCACCATATTACTCTAGATAGTTTATGATTATGTTTATTGATTGGGTTAAGTATTAACATTTCGTATGTTAGTTTTTCAATAAGAATGTTTATGTTGATTATGTTTCACCCCTTTCATGTGAGTAAT
Organism: Viscum album; assembly: GCA_963277665.1. Lineage (NCBI taxonomy): Eukaryota > Viridiplantae > Streptophyta > Magnoliopsida > Santalales > Viscaceae > Viscum > Viscum album. Next base: position 1,111,470,249 of record OY728123.1, read on the forward strand.
TCATTTACTTATTAAGTGAAAGGTGTAGCCCAATTATAAATAACCCATCCATGCATCGATAGGTATCATGAGACAAATCAGTTGCCCAAATTATATAGGTTTATACCCATAGATTTAAAATATCTTCTGAAAGGACTTGAAAATTTTAGATGTCTAGAATTTTGCATTCCTTCATTATGATGTTAGTTATTTCCATGTTATTATTTGATTAGTTAGAATATCCATGGAAAAGTTTCAAGCTTATGTGATTATTATATGGATTTATTTGATAATCATTTATTTCAACCATATTATCCTCAGTTTATTGATTAAATGGAATGTGTTTCAGTTATTCACCTTTAAATATTGATTATTATTATTTATTCATGATAGTTTATACTATATTTATACCCTTATTGAGCATCTGATCTCACCCATTTCTTATGATTTATTTTCCTAAGGATACCAAGATGTGGTTTTTTGATTGATATACAATGATATACTCAGGGAAATAATAGCGTTCACAAATAAAGCACTCTCAGGGATTCCCTTTTCAAAAATTATTTTATGTTTAAAATGTAATGTGAATTTCAAGTATGTATCTAGTTTACCAAGACAACTAAATTATTTTTTCCTTTAGGATGTGATGCCTTGTATCTAGTGTTGATTTAAGAAAGTAGACATCAGCTTTAGGTTACTGGATATGGGGTCGTTATAGTTGGTACCAAATAAAGTTTAGTAGAAACCTTGGGAACTAGATTTAGGAAAACATAGGTTAGAGAAAATAAACCTATGATAGACATTAAGTATAAGTATATAAGAACATCCTAAAGTTTTTGTAAGATAGATATTATGTGGTTTTTCTTAGTAATACATCACTATCTAGATACCTCATATGAATGTGGTTCTAGAACAGATGTAACTAGGGGTAATAACTCCAAAAAAGGCGCATCGATCTTGACTCAAGCATTACCTGGTACATGATAATGATCCTTACTGCGCATTTGTTTTGACACTCCTCGGATATATGCTTAATATAATTCAAATTTTCTTTATAAAACATTATGAATTATTTGAAAATATTTTTATGATTTGAGAAATTTTCCTAAAGAAACAATGCTTATGATTATGATATTATCCACTGTTTAGAAATGAAACCTAGCCAGAGAAATGGAAACTGTATCAATAAACATAATCTAAAGAGTAAGAATTATCATTTCTTTGATGGGATTAAGCCAATATTTTGAAGGTAACTAGTCTCACAAACATCTGCATCATATGAGAACATAATATCATGTTCTATCAAAAAAGAGAAATAATTCTCTAAGTATTATGAATTCTAAAGGAAGTTATAGAAGAAGAGTATGATAGAGAAAAAATGGATAAGGGGAATAAGGTAAAGAAGGGTTTTCCCACATGTGTTAATTTTGGAAAGAAACACCCAGGAACTTGATTGAAGGGAATGGGAGTTTGTTAAAAGTGTGTGATTAATTTTTTCATGCTCTTAATTGAAAGGGTAAGAAAAAAAATTCATTAATCAATGATTCAACTGTAAGGATATGGGGAACTGCATAAATTAATACCCCAAGCATTAAGGGAATATACCTCAAAATAAGATAAGGGATTATGGTCAAGTTTATGATATTACCACAGATGAATTGGAATGATTAATTTTCTTGTGTTTTCGTTCAAGAATTGTGTTATAGGGTAATTTTATCAATGATATTATGGTTATAAGAATCATGAAATGTATAAGGATTGTACTTCAATACAATTTCTTAAAGTATTTGAGAGAATATGTTGAATGGTACCAATGACTAAGAAAAGTTATTCGGTGATAAGTTGAACCTCCTGGAAAACACACGATTAAGGGAGTATAACCCATAATATTTTCCTAATGTTTATATAAAAATGATATGTTTATAGGATAGTGTAGGAGACTATGAAATTGGTTATAGGTTTGATGGTTTATGTTATATTTGCTGAATTTTACTGCAAATATTGATTTATGGAATATATTTGACAACCTGTGATTTTATTTTTGGAAGCATACATGTTTTCATTAAGGTTTTACGGTGATCAGGGTATTTAAGTATTTGGAATGTGATGTTAAGATCCACTTTATATTTTATGGGGAATATAATGTTGATTTACTAACCTTACTTTAAAAAAATTGGACTTTGAATTTGCATAGACATATTTTGGATGAGTCTTATGGTTAACTATATATGAAATGGATTAAGTTCATATTTGGGTGTTATTGGATAACTTATGTTAACCATTTAAAATTTATAAAATATATAGAGATAGTATTAATGACTTTTCATTATAATGATATGATAAATGTGCTTTGAGCATAAAACTTCATTTTGGATATTCATTTCTTGGAGTAAGAAATGAAGTGGTAATTGATTAAAGCACAAAAAAAAGATGAAATTATGCCAATGAAATAGAAAAATATCAAATATATTTACATATGTTCTCAATATAGATGGTAAAGTAATTCTTCAACTCTAAAAAACGATCTTGAAACAAAAATGTTATCCTACTACCTTCATTTTTTATAAATCAAATAGTCCCTTAACTCACTATAGATATATGGTTTTGTGGTTATTTAATTTCTATTTATTATTCAATTTATTATGACCAATGACCACTATCTATGTCCATCATTATTTTTTAATTACAATTTTCTTCCATGTCCATATCATCACCTCCCACCTATGTTATCCTACGTGGAAACATAGTTATTTGATTATTCCAGATGACCTTTGTACTTAACTTTATCTCTAATAAAGAGGATGTTTTATTAACCCCTCTCATGATGTGGGATTTCGATAAGGGTATTTTCAAATTTCAAACCCTTTATTATTGAGATCAAGATTAAATTGTGAGGACATAATTTATTTAAGGGGGTAGAATATAAACCCTCATATTTTAAAAGAGGAACATCATATTTGATAGAATATATGACATAAAAAACCAAATTTATAATAAAATTTAACACCACTAGAATTTATAATATATTTCTTTTTAAATAAATTCAATCTCTTCGATAAATTTCAATTTACGCAACATAGGATTTAAACAAAACATGATACTATATTAAAATGTTATTATTTGAACATAAGTATTATAACCTAGTAATTAAGATGGAGGATAATGATAATAATAATTAAATTATGAAAATTATATATTTTAAACATGTATAAAATAAATTCAATGTTTATTTATTAATTCAAAATAAAATAAAAATCATTTGAAAGAGAAAGAAATGTTTTCTAAAAAATGTATTTTTCAAAAAGGATATTTATTCACACCTTGAACACATAATTTAAAATTAATTTTTACCACTTTTATAAAATTTATTTGAAAAAATAAACATCATTTTTTTAATATATATTTCAAAATTATCTTTAGGTTAATTTTTTAGAATTTTTTGAAAAGATTAATTTTTTGATGAATAGTGAAAAATACTGATTTTTATTGAAAATTATTTTTAATTTAAATTATTTACAAAGTTAAATTATAGTTTAAATTAGTTTTAAAGTAAAATTAGTTTAATTATATAATAATTTAACTAATTTAGTTTATTTTAGTCAATTTCATTTTTAATTTTGATATTAAAAAATTTTATACCTTTGAGAATTTTCTCTTAGGAAAACTGCTCTTTCATCGTGTATATGATTTAATTTTAATTTGAATTCTACCACTTCTGTGAATTTAATTTTAAAAATTTATTCCATATTTGGAATAATAATAATTTATCTTATATAATAAGGTCAAATAAATGTTTTACCATAATGAATAGTGAAAATAATAAAAAATTAATTACCATAATTAAGGTAAAAATGGGTTCACTGAAGGGGGTTAAACTAAAATGATAATTGTTAAAATGACATAAAACTTATCCAAAACACATTTCATGAACATATATAGACTTTATCACCTCTAATGTTCATTAATGACCCATTTTGGAAGCTTTGGAATGATAAAAACTTGGGTATCACTTTATCTTTTCAAAAATCCCATGTGTGTTATCTCCCACACATATAAATATCCACCTCATCTCCTACCCTGTTCATACATCCAAAAAAAATTGGTTATAAAAATACCTTAATTAATTACCTAACCACATATTAGGGTCCTTATTTTGATTATTAATTCCTTATAAGAAGTATTTAGGTATAAACCTATTAAGGCTCTCCGAAGAAGACGTAAAATTCTTAAACATGCGTATTTGTTTTATTTATTCCTCTAACTCCTTAAAACCATATTAAAATATGATAATATAATAAAAATATTATATCCTATATACCGGTATGTTATTATATTAATGGCATAACCCATATCCATCTCCACTTCCATCAAATGGGAAATGAAACTGTTGATCGTGTGTATGGAAGACTACCACCTCGCAAAATGATATAATTCATTTTCCATAACCAGCTTTAAAGGATAGGTATAATGATATATTTAACATATTTATATGATATTTACAAAATTATTATACTTATTTAATTATTATATCACATATACCTTCTTAATTTTCATTTCATGGGTGATACGATAACGTCACTCGTATGTACAGCGGACTACCACCTCACGAAGTGATGTGATTCATTTTTCACTTACATTTTACATGAAAGGTAGTAAGTTTAAAGTTAATTTATATATGTTATATTTATTATATAAAAAATAATTCTATAAATATAATATCACATATATCTTCTTACCTTCCAATCCATTGGAAAACAATAGTGTTTCTCATTCGTACGAGTGGACTACTGCCTCCGCGTAGCGATGTGAAATTTTTTTCATTTCATTTATATATATATTGTAATAAGTATGTATTTTATTAATATATATTCTATATATAAAATAATTATGATTATTTAAATGTTAATTAATATTTATTTCTCTTTCATTCCATCCGTTAAGAAAAATGGAAACAATATTCATGCGTACATACGATCTATCGTCTCCATGAACGGTGTAATTAATTTTATATCTATAAATTTAATAGATTGATATAAATAAATATATAATGAATATATATATTATATTTATATCATTATTAAAATTATTTATATTATTTAACCATGATCAAATTAAAAATACCAAAATTATCGAAATAAAACATATATGAAAAACGAAGCAATTATCACCTAAAATAGTGATTTTGACAAAGAGTTATTAATAAATGGATGATAAAATACTATCATTAAATCATATATGGTATGAGATATATGATTATGGTTATATAATAAATTTATAATAAACATATATTTATTATATAGGATGTTCAGACACATACGAACTAAGTCAAACCGAAGGTAAGGGTTTCTCGTATCACTTTTACATATGTGATTCATATGCCATATTCACCACATATTCCTTTGTGTGGTGTATATATTTTCTATTTTTATATGTTATATCATGAATCTATTTATATTCGTGGTATTTAAAGTTTCATTTTAAGTTATTTGTTTAATGGGTCTTATGATTCCAAAGTTTCCAAAGTGTTAAGGGTTTGTTTCACAATCGCATCATAATTTGATATTGTTTTGTTTAAGTCTTCCTTGGGGGGATTACTTTTTATTTATATCAAAAAACCAATATATTTCCTTATAATATACTTATTAATTAATTTTTCAAGTAATATTACCATGTTTTCACTCTTTTTTACTTAAAATGATAGAGAAATTATTTTTAAGAAAATCGAACTTTATTAATATCTTCATTTGAAAATCCTTTTTCATCAAAATCCTTGTTTTCTAAAAATGTTTTCAAAAATATTTTTCAACATTTTAAAATGATTTATTAAATAAATTTTTACCCATTTTTTAATTTTTAAAAAAATGGTTTGAAAGGAATCTTCATGTTCTTTTCAAAACAAGGCCCATTTGGCTTTTATCAAAAATGTGAAACAAATCTTTGTTTTAACATGTACGACGTGTATGGAATTTTTTCATCATGACCAATAAATGTTTTAAAGATTAATTTATAAGTTTAAAATGTTATTTTCAAATAAAATTAGTTTTAAAATATATTTATAAACTTATATTTTTAAAAATATTTTCAAATCAAAAAATTTTATTTTCTTAAAGAATGTTTTAATGACATTTTTATGGTATTTATATTCATCAATGACATAAATAATTTATTTCACTTATGATCAACTGGGTATATATTGTATTAATATCATCCTTATTCATTATTTGGATGTTTTATGATCATTTTGACTGATTATGTATGAATTTATTATCATTCACCATATTAATCTCGATGGGTTATGATTACGTTTATTGATTGGGGTAAGTAATAACATTTTGTATGTTAGTTTTTTAATATTAATTTTTATTTTGATTATGTTTTACCCCTTTCATATGAGTAATTCATTGTACTTAGTAAGTGGTGGGTGGGTCCTGGTTATAGGTATCCCCTCGATGCATTGACAAGTCTTATGAGACAAAAAATTTGTCCAAGTTAGATAGGTCTCTACCCACATATTTAAACTATATTTTGAAAGGTCTTGACAGTTTCAGATATCCAGCATTATGTATTACCTCATTATGATATCAGTTATTTTCATGTGATTATTCAATTATTTAGAATATTCATGGATAAGTTTCAAGCTTATGTAATTATCTATATGGATTTATTTGATCATAATTTATTTCCCCCTTATTATGCTGATTTTATTGATTAAATGGAATTTATTTGAGTTATTTACCTTAACATATTAATTATTATTATTTATTCATTATAGTTTCCAATATATTCATAGCCTTATTGAGATTCTAAGCTCACCCATTTCTTATGTTTTATTTTACCTAGGTTACTATGAAGTGTTTTTTGATAGATATATAGGGATATGCTAAGGGGAATAGTGGTGTTCATAACTAAAACACTTTGTGTATTTTATGTTTAAAATATAATGTGAATTTCAATAATGTATCTATTTTACCAATACTAATAAACTATTCAATCCTTGGGGAAGTGATACCTTGTATCTAGTGCCAATGTAATAAATTAGTCATTGTCTTCAGGTTACTGGAGTTGGGGTAATTATAATAAGTATCAAAATAAGTTTGGTAGAAACATTGGAACTAGATTTAGTAAAACATGGATTATGGAACATAACCATATGATATAAATTGGTCATATGTGTATAATAACATTCTAATTTTTTTGGTAAGATGGAGATTATTTGGTTTTTCTTAGAAATACATCCTTGTAACGATACTATAAGTGGATGTGGCTCTCACACAGATTTACCTAGGTGTAATAACTCTAAAAAAGTAGCATTAGGCTTGACTCAAGCATTACCTAGTATACGAAAATGAGACTTACAACATACCTGGATTGGCACTCTTGGGGGATATGATTAGAATAATTCAAATTTTATTTACAAAGCACTATGAAGGATTTGAAAATATTTTTATGATTTGGAAACCTTCCCAAAGAAACCATGTTTATGATTATGAGATTTTCCATGCATAAATTCTTTAAATTATCTTAGGTGTTTCACAAGTTTTTGGATTATAAACACTACTGGAAATGTGACTTTTCAAACACTTCTATACCCCCTTTCCCAACGGTTTGGCCAAACCGTTGGGAAAGCCCACTTTGTGGCCACTTTTCCCAATGTTTTGCCAAAACCATTGGGAAAGGGTAGGCTTTCCCAACGGTTTGGCCAAACCATTGGGAAAGGTCCAATTTGTGGACACTTTTCCCAACGGTTTGCCAAAATCATTGGGAAAGGGTAGGCTTTCCCAACGGTTTGGCCAAACTGTTGGGAAATGTCCAATTTGTGGCCACTTTTCCCAACGGTTTGGCCAAACCGTTTGGAAAGTTCCCCAATATTTCAACATTACTTCCCAAATTACATGGACCTATACCAACGGTTGTCAAAACCGTTGGTATAGGTCCTTTGATTTTTTATCGTATCCTCTTAACCAGAACATTCTATAAATAAAAATTTAAAATAATTATGATAATACATATATATATTTATGAAATTATGTTCACAAAATTCATGTTAGGTTAGTGGTTAGGTCGTTCAATGATAAACTGGAGGTCCTGGGATTAAATCCCAGTGAATATTTTTTTTGGAAATACATATACCAACGATTTTATGGAACCGTTGGTATAGATTTTCATATTACTTATACCAACGGTTTTCAAAACCGTTCGTATAGGTCTATACCAATGGTTTTCCAAAAACCGTTGGTATAGACCTATCCCAACGGCTTACTTGCCTACGGTTCTCCAAACCGTTGGTATAGGATATACCAATGGTTTGGAGGCCTATACCAACGGTTCCAAACCGTTGGTATGGGTTAGTTTTCCAGCAGTGAAATTATGATACATAATGTTATGATCTAGTATAATGTATTTCATTGTTTAGAAATGGAACCTAACAGAAAGAATGGGATCTATATCAATTCATGTGATCCAAAGAGTAAGAATGATCATTTCTTTTATGGGATTAAGCCAATCTTTATAATAGAACTAGTCTTAAAAACATCATCATCATATAAAAACATAACATCATGTTATATCAAAATAGAGAAACAATTATCTAAGAATTATAGATTCTAAGTTAATAAAGAGAATAATAGGATGATAAATCAAAATTTAGATTAGTGGAAGAAGGGAAATAAGGATTTTTTTCACATCTGATAATTGTGGAAAGAAACACCCTATTACTTTATTAAAGGAAATGGTAGTTGGATTCAAGAGTGTAGAAAAAGGCCACCATGCTCATAATTTCAAGGGTAAGAAATAAATTTCAATTTTTCAATACTTAAAATGTAAGGATATGAGGCACTACACAAATTAATTCCCCAAGCGTCAAGGTAATATGCCTCAAAAGAAGCTATGGGATCATGATGAAGTTTATGTTATTACTAAAAATAAAGTCTAATTATTAATGTTCTTATGTTTGGATTTAATAATTATGTTATAGGAGTATTTTATCAATGATATTCTGGTTATAAGAATCATTAAATATATAAGGATTTTACTACAGTACTATTTCTTAAAATATTTGAGAATATATGTTGAATGGTACCGATGATCAGTAAAAGTGATTAGGTGACAAGTTAAACTTCTTAGAAAACACATTATTAAGGTAGGATAACTCTTAATATGATCCTAATGTTGATATAATAATGATATTTTTATGGGATAGTTTCAGTGACCATGAAATTGGTTAAAGGTTTGATGGTTTGTGTCATCTTTACTAGAGTGTACTACAAGTATTGATTTATGGAATATATTCAGACAACTGAGATTTTATTTTAGTAAGCATGCATGTTGACATTAATTTTTTTCGGTGATCGAGTTATTCATATATTTGGAATGTGACATTAATTTTCACTTTATATTTTCTAGGGAATATAATTTTGATTTAGTGACCATTCTTCTGAAAATTTGGACTTTAAATTTATACAAACATGTTTTAGATGAGTATTAAGGTTAACTATATATGGAACAGATTAAGTTGAACTTTGGGTGTTATTGGATAAATTTTTCTAACCATTTTGGTTTTGAAATATATCTAGAGACATGAGGAATGACTTTTCATTCTAATGATCTATTAAATATGCTTCGATCATAAAAATTCATTATGGATATCCATTTCTTGGAGTAATAAATAAAGTGGGAATTGATCAAAGCATAACCAAAGAATGAAATTGTTCCTATTAAGTATAAAAATATCAAGTAAGTATATTTTAATATTTTATCAGTATAGATGGTAAAGGTATTCCTCAATTCTAGGAAGAGAATCTTGAAACAAAAATGTTATACCAGTACCTTCATTTCTGATTAATCAAATAGTCCCTTAACTCATCACGAATATATGGTTTTTTGGTTGTTTACTTTCTCTTTATCATTTAGATTATTGTGATCAATGACCTATATCAACCTTCATCATTATATGGGAATTACAATTTTTTTCCACGTCCATATCTTCACTTCTAACCTATATTCTCCCACATGGAAACCTAGTTATGTGATTATTTCATAGGACCTTTGTACTTCTCGTTCTCTTTTATCAAGAGGTTTTTTTATAAACCCTTATCATGATGTTTTATTTTAAGAAGGGTATTTTCAATTTTCAAACCATTTATTATTTATATCATGATTAAATTATGAGGACACAAATTATTTAAGGGGGTAGAATGTAACAACGCAAGATTTTAAAAGAGGAACATCATATTCGATAGTGTATATGAAATAAAACATCAATCCTATAAGATAATGCATCACCCCTAGAATTTAAAATATATTTATTTTTAAATAAATTCAATCACTTAGATATATTTCAATGCATGCAACACTGAGTTGAACAAATTGTGATAATATATTAAAATATTATTATTTAAACATGATCATTATAAACTAGCTGTTAAGATGGAGGGTATGAATAGTAATAAATAAATTATTAAAATTATATATTTTACACATGTATAAAATAAATTCAATGTTTATATATTTATTATAAATAAAATAAGAACTAGTTGAAAGAGAAAGAAATGTTTTCTAAAAAACTGTATTTTACTAAACGGTGGTTTATTCATGATTTGAGCACATAATTTGAAATTAATTTTTACCACTATTAGAAAATTTATTTGGAAAAATAAACTTAATTTTTTAAATCTACGTTTCAAAATTATATTTGTGTGACTTTTTATAATTTTCTAAAAATATTAATTTGTTGATGAATAGTGAAAAATACTGATTTTTATTGAAAACTGATTTCTTGTTTAAATTATTTAAAAAGTTAAATTATATTTTAATTTGGTTTTAAAGTAAAATTAGTTCAATTATATTAAAATTTAAGTAATTTATTTCATTTTAATTTATTTCATATTGAATTTTGATATTAAAACATTCTATACTAATTAGAATTTTCTCATTGGAAAACCGCTCTTTCGGCGCATCTACGATTTAATTTTATAATAAATTCTTTAACTTATAAGAATTTAATTCATAAAAATTGATTCTATATTTTGAATAATCATAATTTATATCATTTAATAAGGTAAAAATAATTTTTTACCCTAATTAATCAGGAAAACAGTAAAAATTCCAGTTAAGGTAAAAATGGGTTCACTGGGGGGTTAAACTAAGAAATAAGGGTTAAAAATGACCTCAAACTTTTAAAACACATTTAAATGGACATATTTAGACCTTATACCCTCTATTATTTTATAATTACCCTTTTTTAGGCTTGTATAATGAGAAAAACCTAGGTATTACTTTACCTTTTCAAAAATTCCATGTGTGTCCTCTCCCACGCTTATAAAAGGCCACTCTATATCTTCACACTTCCTAAACCATTTGTTTTATCCAATACCCCAAAAAATACCTTAATTAATTACCTACCTGCATCCTATAGTCCTTATTTTTTTTATTAATCATTTTTAATAAGGGTTTAGGTATAAACCTATTGAGGTTATTCGAAGAAGAGGTAAAAAAATTAAACGTGCGTATTTATTTTATTTCTTATTCCACCTCATTCAAAACTTATAAAAATATGATAATATAATAACATTAGTATATTATATATACTGAGATTTTATTATTTTAATTTCATAATTCGTATCCATCTCCACTTCCATCAAATGTAAAATGAAATAGTCCTTCGTGTGTACAGCGGACAACCGACTTGCGAATCGGTGTAATTCATTTTCCATAAACAATATTAAAGGATGGATGTAATTATAGATTTATCTTATGTATATTATATTTATGAAATTATTATACTTCTGAAATTATGATATCACATATACCTTCTTACTTTCTATTCTGTGAGGATATGATAACGTTGCTCGTGTGTATGGAGAACTACCGCCTCACGAAGCGATGTGATCCATTTTTTTCTTACACTTTACATGAAAATAGTAAGGTTAAATTTAATTAATATTTGTTATATTTATGATAAAATATTATTTCTAGAAATATAATATCACATCTATCTTATTACCTTTGAATATGTTGGGAAACAATAACGACACTCCTGCAGACACATGGACTACCGCCTCTACATAGCAATGTGAAATGTTTTTCATTTTATTTTTACATGGATTGTAATAAGGATGTATTTAATTAATATATATTATATATATTAAATAATAATTATTCCATTAATATTTATTAATATTTATTTCCTTTTCATTCCATCTGTTGAGAAAAATGAAAATAGCTTCTATGCCTGTGTACGGCATATTGTCTCCAGGAAAGGTGTAATCAATTTTTTATCTCTAAATTTAATAGATTTATATAAATGAATAAATAATTAATATATATTATATTTATATTATGGTTAATATTATTTATTTTATTTAACTATGATAAAATTAAATGGAACAAAATAACTAAAATAAAACATATATGAAAAAAGAAGCAATTATCACCCGAAATAGGGATTTTAAAAAATAATTTTAAATAAAAGGGTTATAAAATAATATAAGTAAATAATATATGGTATTATATATATTGTTATGGTTCTTTAATTTATTTATAGCAAACCTGTATTTATTATACTTGAGTTTCAGACACATGTGAAGGAATTCAAACCTGAGGTGAGAGTTTATCATTTCACTTTTACTTCCATAAGACAAACATCATATTCACCACTTATTTTTTTCTGCGGTATATATACTGCCCTTTTTTATATTTTATATCATTAATATATTTATATTCATGGTATTTAATGTTTTATTTGATGTTATTTTTATCATGGGGCTTTTGATTTAAAATTTTCCAAAGTGGTAAGGGTTTACTTTGAAATCTGATCATTATTTGGGATTGCTTTTGTTTAAGTCTCTCTTGGGGGAGTTATTTTGTTTTTTTATCTTAAAACAAATATATTTTATTATCCTATGGTTATTTATGAACTTTTCAAATATTATTACCATTTTTTCACTCTTTGGTACTTAAAATAATTTATAGAATGTTTTTAAGAAAATCTAACTTTATTTCTCTCTTCGGTTGAAAATTATTTTTCATCAAAATCCATGTTTTCTAAAAAAAATTAAACTTTTTTTAAACTTTTAAAAATGATTTATTAAATAAATTTATACCCATTTTTTATTTAAAAAAATTGAAAGTAATCTTTATGTCTTTTTCAAAACAAATCTCATTTATCTTTTACCAAAATGTGAAAGGAATCATTATTTTAACGTGTATGGAATATATGGAATTTACACCATCATGAATTCTCAATATTTTAAAGTTTCCTTTATAAGTTTCAAAGTTTATTTTTAAATAAAATGATTTTAAAAATACTTTTTGTGAAATTTTAGTTTTTGAAATTATTTTCAAAGTAAAAAAGGTTATTTTCCTCAAGAATGTTCTTAATGATGTTTTTATGGTATTTATATTCATAAACGAAATCAATAATTTATTATAATTATGATCCACTGGGGATATATTGTATTGATATCATACTTATTATTTATTTGGATGGTTTGTTATTAGTTTGACTAAGGATGTATAATTTTATTACCATTCACCATATTACTCTAGATGGTTTATGATTATGTTTATTAATTAGGATAAGTATTAACATTTCGTATGTTAGTTTTTCAATACGAATGTTTATATTGATTATGTTTCACCCATTTTATATAAAGAATGTGTTGGACTTAGTAAGATATGGGTGGGTCCTGGTTATAGATATCCCCTCAATACATCAACCGGTCTCATGCGAAAAATCAGTTGGCTAAATTAGACAACTTTCTACCCACAAATTTAAACAATATTGTGAAATGTATTCAGGGTTTCAGATGTCCATCATTATGAGTTCCCTCATTATGAGATTGATTATTTCCATGTGATTATTTTATTAGTTAGAATATTCATGGATAAGTTTCAATATTATGTGATTATTTATATAGATTTATTTTATCATCATTTATTTATTCCATATTATGGTCAGTTTATTGACTAAATAGAATGTGTTTTAGTTATTTAACATTCTGTATTCATTGTGATAATTTGTTCATGATAGATTCTATTGTATACAAACCCTTACTGAGCATTTGAGCTCACCCCTTTCTTAAGTTTTATTTTCCCCCGGACACCAAGAAGTGTTTTATGATTGATAATTAGGGATATTATAAGGGGGATAATGGCATTCATAAAGAAAACACTTTGTGTATTTATGTTGAAAATGTAATGTGAATTTCAAGTATGTATCTAGTTTACCAAAACTACTATATTATTTGGTCCATTAGGATGTTATAACTTGTATTTAGTGTTAATTTAATAAATTATATACCAGCTTTAGGTTATGGGAGTCGGGTTCATTGCAATCTTCCTATAAATATAGGGTAAGTGGTCCGTAACAAAAAAAAATTATAGAGTGTTTTTTGTGTAGTGAAGTTCACATGAATGGGTAATCAGGTTCAAGGGATCTAAATAAGAATCGATAGGGTTCAAATTTGTGTGATAGAATGGGTAGATACTATTAAGACCATGATATAAGTTCCACATGAGATGGTGTGACTTGGGGGTTTCTTGATGGCTATGTAACTTTGTGATCTATGGGGTAGAGTTGTGTAAGGGAACATAGAAAAGGTGTCCAGGTGTATTATAAACTACAGGAGGCTCTTAAGGCCTAATGTGACCATGCAAATTGATGTACCAAGTGTATACTAGTTGATTGATCATATAGTGATCAGTTCACCTTATGAGTTGGTTTATATGTAAGATTAATATGAGTCTTAAAGGACATGTAATCAACTAAGAGGTGATTTTTTATCACAGTGATTTGTTTCTAGGATATACAAACTTTAACAAGGTATTTTGGGATACATGACACATGATATGTGATGGTTTATAGTCATAGAATATGGTGTGAGGTTGTATGATGTCTGTGATTATTATTGTTTATCTTAACTTATGATATGATGTGTTATAGAGTGTTACTCGGGTGAGGGGATTATATGAGTTAGTGTAACCTCTTGGTGTGGATTGTTACTATGATTAGAGTGATAGTTTTATGTCAATGAACCCCATGGTATGTATGTCTTAATTCTTTTAAGATTATTACAATTTATATTACTTTAGTAATGTAAAATATTACTTCAACTAGGGTGGTTATATATTGATGTACTTCACAGTGTTGATGTTACTTAGGTAGGGAAGTTTCTATGAGCCATTGTACCCCCATGGAATAAGATCTATGTGGTCGGAGTTGTACATTGAAGATTCTTGATAATATTCTTAAGGACAAGAAACCCACTTATGGGAGATTTTAATAGCATGTACATTATGGTTAATAATTTGGATATGGTTTTAACATATCTATGTTTAATTATACATAGTTATAAAAAGGTGATTAATTAGAAGAGGTAGAAATGAAAATAAGATAAATTTAGAGAACCCCAAAAGTTGGTGGAACTAGACACAGTTCCAAAGAAACACTACTAGAGACTTGACATATTTTTTAGGGCTAAGGCATGGGCCCTATATGGGTCCTCATTCCACTAAAACTATGGTGGAAACCATTTTATTCCTAATAAACCACTGAATTTCCAATGGGGGTCCACTGAAACACTGATGGAAGCCCCAAACATTAGGGTATTTTTGGGTATTTCCTTGTTGAAAAAATCATAAATATGTTCTCCTCCACTTCTTGTCCAACTAGAAAGTTTTACATAAGATATACTTGGCCTTAAATTTCTCTATTAATTTAAAGAGATATTGACTTATCATTTGGTTATGGACTAAATATTCATCATTGTATATGGTAATTTATCACTGAGGATAAGGTAATTCACCTTCAAATCATTGATTTCCATCACTGTTTGGTGGTGATTTCTTTTAAATCTCAAAATATGGTGTTTTGATAGTTTTTTTGATATATTTCAATTGAGTATGGATTTGGTGATGAAAATTGATGAGTATCTTCCTATCACCTTAGGGTAGGTGGTCTATAATAATTTTTTTGATTTATTGAGTGTTTTTTTTTGTGTGGTGTACTGCACATGAATGGGTGATCAGGTTCAAGGGATCTAAATAAGAATTTAGAGGGTTCAAATTTGTGTGATATAATGGGTAGAGGCTATTAGTACCATGAAAAAAGTTCCATGTGAGATAGTGTGACTTAGTGTTTTCTTGATGAATGTAACATCCTGGATCTAGGTGCCACACAAAGGTTCCCCAAGCCCGGTTGGACACATGTCCTCAAGTGCATCTCACCAAATGATAGATATTTATGACTAGTAATGAGGGGATAGGATGTGTCCATACGGAGACTATAACCTCATTACCAAAGTTCAATACAGCAAATAAATATAATAATAGGTAAATAGCGGAAGCAGTATATGAGTAGATGGAACATCATAAGAAAACATGAATAATAAATAACTGAAGCAACTGATAGTAATCAACTATAACTAAAATTTTAATCATATACAAAAGGAAAATGATACATGTCATGTTTCTAAAAAAATGGAAAACAAGGATATAAGGCATCAAGAAATACATGCTATACAAAATAATCCAAAAAGAATCCAAAAACTATCCAAGCATCTCAACCTCTAGCTCGATCATCTGCCACCAATCTCTATCCTAATATAGGCAAGAAATATTAGGTGTCCAAAGTAAGACACTTCCCTTTATCAACACATGCATACATTTAATCTTCCTAGGTACCAATGGTGGCCCAGATAGGGTGTGAGATAAATCTTAGTAGGCCACCACCAATGGCATCTATAACATCCAGTTTGTGTAATATAAACTAATTAGTGTATAGACATGCATATATAATAGTAAAGTAGTACAGTAATGTAAACACCCAAGTACCTAATTCAGCCTCAGCTGGTGTCTGAACATTTAATCATTTTATTAATTAATTATGTCCCGGTTTATATAGTAAGTCATGTGAGGCATTACCATCACTGACATCCTGACATGATAATAATAATTATAAATGATCTAAGATATAACAATGCATTATGTCATGATGATTATAATGAAAAGGATCCAAGGTAATAACCAAGTAATCCTTGACCACATGGGTTAAGCCAAATGAGTAATAATTTGTAGTCTAGATAAAGGGGTAAGAGTGTGATCAATGGGGAATTTCCCAAGGCATTCCACAATAAAAATATTATAACTGAGTCCAAGGAATATATCCAAGGTAAAATGGGATAAGAAATGACTAGGCCCAAGGGCGTAACCATGTTTCCTTGTTTCCATAGATGACATGCTTGATCCAAGGAGTATATCCAAGGAGTCATATAATGATAATAGAGGGATCCTACAGTGTCATACTAGGCGTCCACAAGTAGATAAAGATCAGGTTCCAAGGTGGGTCACAACCTTGGAAACCGGTGTCTCTAAATCGGAATGGCATCCACGGGTGCTTAAGAAATTACCTCGAAAATCCAAGGATAAATCATGTCTAACCACTCTTATAATATTTTCAAGGTCCATATGCAATAGTCACCTTATAATTGATTCGTTAAATTAATTAGTCCATGTAATACGCATGCCATTTATTAATTCAAAGTTTAATTTTATACCTTTCATTAGAGAGATAAGTAATTTCAAGGACATGCAACCATTTAATACATTAATTCATATATTTCATATTCAACTCATTAGGTTCTATGGACGTGTAACCAAGTCATTTTATTACATTTAATTAGTCTCAAGTCATATATACAATATACTTTCCAATTCCATATAATATTGATTTATCAAGTTTAAACACTTACCGTATGAGGGTCAAGTGATAATCATACATGTGCCAGGAATCAAAAATTCATTGATTTAATTAAACACTTACCTTTATCAAGGTCGATTCAAGGCACACCTGAACAATGGAGAAAATAAGATTAATAAGCTATTAAAATCATAATTTTGGAAACACACCCTACTTGGGGTAGTTGGTATTAAGAATGTAACCTCCAATGATAGATAACATATTTAACAAGAGTCTTATAATATGGTTCTAATGACTATAAGTAAGAAACATAATAGGCCACACCTGATGAAATCGAAACGTGCACACAGAAATTTATAAAATGGTGAAACTTAAGGGAGGAGTTATATACCACCTACCTTAGGCTTGTATGACTCTCCTCATCCAGTATCAACCTTAGTTTGTCCTGGATTGGAACGGATCTGAATAATTGATTAACGCCCTAAAAATATGGCATATGATCCTACAACTCAATAACTTTATTGATGAGAAGAGAAACGAAGAATAGATAAAAAGGAATTGAGATCTTATCGGTGGCTATCCAATGAGACTAATAGTGGATAAATCTGACACAAGATCAGATATCGGGATAAAAAGATGTTAAAGAGGGGCTTGAGAACTCAGAAAATGGAAGAGGAGACTTTTTTCTCCACTGGAGAGAAAAGATAGAAAGGAGGTGTGTTAAAAAAATTCATTAAGGGTTAAATGTTCATCTCACCTAAAAAATCTTAGTTGTATAGTTTGGCTGCATGGTTAGCCAAACTATGTTTCAATTGTATGCCTCCCACTGATTAAGTAGGGAACCCACATGGTTAGGTTGCATGGTTAGAGAAACCATGAACCAACCATGCAAAAAAACTTTACTAAAAACTATAGACATTTCACACATGCATGTGGCCCCTGGCACACAGTTAGGGAAAACTGTGAACCCTGCTTCACCCCACTGTTCAGCCCCGCTTGGTTAGGAGAGGATGTGCATGCTACGTCAAACAGTTTCTATTAAACATGCATCTCAATGATTTTATCCACCGGTCAGGGTTCTGAGCTTCTAAAAATCCCCAGACACCCATGAAACCTTTATAAGCTCATAAGGAATCCATATTAGGTCTAAAATAAGGAATTATATCAAATTTAAAAGGATATATACCTGAGATAAAAACCAAGTTCTTATATTCTTAACCCCTTAAAGAAACTCATCCCCAAGTTCACCTTCTAAGGGAGGTGAACCACTTTCTGAGAATAACTCTGGCCACTAGGCATGTACATTAGCCTCCCACTCCCAATTCTCATCTTGTACACATCCATGCTGCTATAGAACCCAAACTAGAGGGAAAGACTGGCCTCAGAGAGACTTTGTGCTCTAGTCAATGATGCATATAGGATACTCCTCAAACAAAACATCAACATCTAACTCAAATTCCTTAGGATCAAAATTTTGAGATGGATCAACATGATAAAGGTGAAGTTGTGAAACGTGGAAGACATCATGCATGGAATGGAACCTATTAGGTAATAAAAACTGATATGGTACTGGAATGACTCTCTCCAGGATCTCAAACAACCCTAAATAATGTGGATAAATCTTCCCTTGACTCCATATCCATTTATGCCCAAGCCTAGGTGATATCCATAGTAAAACATGATCCCAAAACATGAACTCTAGAGGTCATCAATAGTGATCAGCATAAGATTTCTATATAAATTGAGCAGTAGACATACACTTCATGATCAGCTAAACCTGCTCTGAAGTCTCCTGCATGAGAAGAGGACCTAGTAGCACCTCCACACCTTCCTCTAACTAGGACAAAGGTGAATGGCATGGCCTATCATACAAGGCCTCAAAATGATCCATATTAATTTTCACCTAAAATCTATTTTTTTAGGTGAAATCTACAAGAGTGATATGCTTCTCCCAAGAACCACCAAAATCAAGGACGCATGATCGGAGAATATCTTATAACACTTGTATCATCTTTTCCAAATTACCATCATTATGAGGGTGAAAGGTTATTCTTAGAAGCACCTGTGTACCCATAGCCTTATGTAACCCCTACTAGAACTGTGACATAAAATGAGCATCCCTATCTGAAATGGTAGTATGATAGACCCCGTGTAGTTAGATGATCTCACAAACATACAGTCTTACCAACTCATCAACTGAGAAAGTCTCTCAAATATGAAAGAAGTGGGATAATTTTTTCATTCAATCAATGAAAACCTAAACTATGTCGCTACCTTGAGGTGACCTTGGTACGCTAACTGAAAAGTCCATGGAAACATACTCCCATTTTCATTCTAGGACTGGAAGTTG
The DNA here is from genome assembly GCA_963277665.1 of Viscum album. Taxonomy (NCBI): domain Eukaryota; kingdom Viridiplantae; phylum Streptophyta; class Magnoliopsida; order Santalales; family Viscaceae; genus Viscum; species Viscum album. Next base: position 1,111,490,273 of record OY728123.1, read on the forward strand.
CTATAATAAGCTTGTAGGTCACTAGTTTTCCACCTTCACCTACTGAAAAGTGGAACACCTAGTGATAAAGCCTATTATCTAACATTTCATCCTAGTCCACCAATACTAGCATCGCATATCTCTATACATTTTGAAGGTTCCTGGATAAACTACCCATTTAGAATCATGGGACTCTCATATCAGTTCCTCTCTTATATTTATATGAACCCAGACATGTTCATGTATATGTAGGATGTTGTCTCTATCCATAGACCAATATAGAGGTGGTTCGTCACCTGAAATACTCTCATGGAGAACCAATCCTTCAGGATCTGAAAATTGAATCCTCTCTACCCTCTCAAGAAGTGAAGAGGTAATTTTCAAGGATTAGATATAAGAATTCTTGTGACTATAATGAAACTCCATATATAGCTTGTAAAAGGGGCTATCAATTTCCATTCATCACCGCATTCCCATACATCCTATGATTAAGTTTTCTGACTCAATGCATCTGCTACAGTATTTCCTTTTTCATGCATATAAGCAAGCTCAAAATCAAAGGAATGAAAATATTCAACCCATCTCCACTGTCTGATTTTCAAGTCATGTTGTGTAAAGATATATTTTAGGCTCTTTTGGTCCTCATATACCACAAAGTGCTCACCCATCAGAAAGTGTCTCCAACAATGTAAGTCATGTAAAATTGTTTCTAGCTTGAGTTCATGCATCATGTAATTTCTCTCATGAGGCCTCAACTACCAATATCCTTACACAATGAATATATACTTCTACATAAGCACTACACCTAGACTGGTGTTGGATGTATCACAAAACATTATATAACCTCTACCAATCTTAGGAAGAATCAAAAGCGGTGTTGATACAAGCCTTCCTTTTATCTCCTAGAAGGATTTCTCACACTCTCCAAACCACTAGAACTTAATACCATTCTTTGTAATGCCAATAATATATGTATAAAGGCATGAAATTTCATGTATGAAACTATTGTAATATCTATCCAACCCCAAGAAACTTCATATATCAAAGATGTTATTAGGATGATCCAAGGAAACCACAGCACTCACCTTCTCTAGGTTAACGGATCCTCCTAATTAAAAGATAATATGACCTAAGAAGTGAACTTTATCAATCCAAAAGTGGAACTTATCAACCTTGGAATAAAGCTGATTATCTCTCAGTGTAATCAGAATAATCTCAAGGCGCTTAGCATGGTCATTACAAGTGTGAGAATACACTAATATTTATTCCACAAAGACTATGAAAAAAGAATCTAGATAGGGGTTGAATACCATATTCATAAAATCCATGAAAATTGTAGGCACTTTTATAAGACCGAATGGCATAAAAAGAAACTCTTACAGACCATAACTGTGATGGAAAGTTGTGCAAGGTAGGTCTAATGGCCTGACTCGCACCTGATGATTTCCTGGTCTTAGGTCGATCATAGAAAACACTCTAGCTCCTAAGCGCTGGTCAAAGAGATCATTTATATGAGGTAGTGGATACAAGTTCTTGATTGTAAGCTGGTTCAATAATCTATAATCCATGCATAAATGAAGGGTCTCATCCACCTTCTTGGCAAAAAGCATGAGTGAACCCCAAGAGGAAGTGTTAGGCTGTATAAAACCTTTGGCCTCTAAATCCTCCAACTACTGATTGATCTCTTAGATCTCAGTAGGTGACATCCTGTATGAAGGAATGGACATTAGAGCTACTCCTAGAATGAGATCAAATGTAAATGATACCTATATCTTGGGAGGCAATCTAGAAAAAGCATCAGGAAATACGTCCCTAGAACAATCTACTATGGGAGGAAAAAATTTCAGGTGTACACCTTGCTCCTCTGTGAATAAACTAGCAATTTGGGTAGTCACTCCATCTATACCATGATGCTCTAGTCTATATGTACTAGCTTGGACATCTCACTCACCCTTCTATAGATAGTTGCTTCCCTCCAATGATGTAAACGATACCCTAAGGTGATAACAGTCTACAAAGGCATGATATGGAACAAACCAATACATCCTTAGAATGAAATATAATATAGTCATATCAAGAGAAAATAGGTCCCACAAGAAAGGGTAAGTGCCTACCTTAAGGGGACAGTCCCCGCATTGGCATATGCCCTCTTACCACACTCCCAATAGTGTATCTAGGGTTATTACACCATAATAATACTAAATTTTCAACCTGAGACTTTCCATGATAGATAAAGAGATGAAGGAGAGTGAATCACCTATATAAAATAAGGTTGATAATATAGTGGAGGATACAATAATATTACCTCATATTGTAGATGGTCCTACACTCTGATCCTTGGGTATCGAGTGTAAATCATGCAACTGGACTGATCCATGACCCTATGTTGTAGATAGAATACCCTGAGTATGACCACTCTATTGAAACTGATGATCTGAAATCTGGATATCATGGAAATGACCTCCTCCTCGGCTAGTCCTTTCGGTGCTACTCTAACTCCCCACCAGACATGGCATAAAAGAACCTTCCCATGAAGGTGAAGTTGGTGTAGAGCCTCTTCCACTATAATCAGATGGAAAGGTATGACAGAATCTATGAAGATATATCATATGGTCGTAATAACGGCACTCCATCAAGTCTCTATCTCACTGAGGCTTCATATTCCCCTTTGTTCCACACTGATGGAATACAACAGAGCTACCAGTGTGGTTACTCTGTCCACCACTACTCTGATGTGAAACATCAAGGGAACATTTCCTGCTACTGGAATAACTATTGGCCTATCGCGGCACTAAAACTATATTCCCAATACTTCCACCTTACCTCGGGTTTTTATTAGTTAAAAGATCCTGATTGAAGATATCATAGAAAGTAGGTAGGTGAAATACATTCACCTGAGTACGGATTTCATACTGAATCTCATCCTAAAATAATCTAGAACGCAAAATATCCTCACTATTTAGAAGAAATGCAAAGTGTTGTAACTTCATAAAATGCATTGAATACTCCATGACTAATATAGCACCCTGATCTAGATGTATGAACTCTCTTCCCTAGTCATATATCATCATATGAGGAAAGAATTGATTATAGAAGGTATTCTAGAATTCATCTCATACTATGCCCTAATGGAAACTAGTATGGGTAATCACATACCACCAGTGATTGATCGAAACACATAGCATGTAAGTAGTAAGCTAGACCCCCACTCTGGAGGAATATCTAGATTCTCAAATATAGATAAGGTGTCCTCCAGATATGACTCTAAAGCTTGTAGACCTCCATCCCCTAAGAAGGTTGGAGAATGTTGCTACTGGAAATCGCATGTCAGATCATCCATCGCAGGTGCAAGTCATAGATCACCTTTCATGGATTGCATTAGACATAGGAAACCCTCACGAAGCTGAGTGTTAATTACCAAATCAGATATAATAGATTGTTCCTTAAGTTTCACTCTTGGTATTAAGATTGATGTATCAAGACCCACCACATCCGGAGTATGATCATCTCCACCCTCCTAGAGGAAAACACAAGGGCATCATGGTGGCATTAGTCTATAAATTCTAAGCACATCCCTCATAACAAGCTTGAAGTAGATAGATACACTAGAAGAAGTAAAACGTAAAAATACGAGCTCACTACCCAAGGTATAATACCCCAACTACTTGATTATAAGGCCAGGTATTGGTAAGTTCTCAAGTTTAAATTACAGGGGTTCTAGTAGATGAAGGTTCAATATCACCTTACCTCATCATTTATCAAAAACAATTTATTTTTAAGTCTTGTTTCACATTTTTTTAGTTGTATTTTATTATAAATTTATATCAAAGTCTGTTTATAATGGATTTTCATTCTCAGTGAATCAGGGACTATACACCTTATCACTTAAATTGAAACCCATTTAATTTATAATTAACCCAGTCTATATCTGGTCTCAGAATGTAATAAGTTATATACTATGGATTGACTTGGTAAATTATTCATGCCAACCCATGAGGGCCCATAAACCTCATGAATTGAAACTGGCAGTCACTCAACCACAACCAAAGAGCAGTACATGAATATATATAAATAAGGATCACTCAACAATCATAAGAAATATAGGAAAATTAAAGTAGTTAAATTCACCTATATGGAATGGATTATGCATGGAATATAAATTCTAGGTGCCTATGATAATGCATGTAACAATGATCCTTTCCCTCATGTCATCGAGCCAAGACTGAAATAAAATACTCAATCAAGATAATGATAGTAACCATCAAATAACGTGTGTGTCACCCACTAGTGAAATGATATCAACAATAATGAGAAAAATTATAACAGTAATAACTATTTCAGGCAAATCATCATTTACCCTGAAGATGGGTTAACTATGCTCAAGCACTTCTTATAACCAATTTCCAAAGAATTACTAATCTCTTATCTATTATCTCCAAATAGTAAAACAAGAAAAGAAACCTCTAATGCCACTTTGGGATGTCCCAGACCCAGGTTCCACTCAAAGGTGCCCGAACCCAGTTGGCCACATGGCCTCAAGTGCATCTCCCCGAATGCCAGAGGCTGCTGACTGGAAGCAAGGTCCTAGGGTGTGTCCATGGGGAGACTATTACCTCATTACCAGAGTGGAATACAATAGACAAATATAATAACAGGTAAATAGTAGAAGCAATATATAAACATATGGCACAGTGATAAGTAGATAAGAATAATAAATAACTGAAGAAACTGATAATAATCAACTATAAATATAAGTTGAATCATTTAAAAAACATGATGATACATGTCATGTATCTATAAAATTAGGAAACAAGGATACAAGGTAGTGGTAAATACATGCTATACAAAAGAAGCAAAAAATAATCCAAAAAACTATCCAAACATCCCGAGCTCTAACTTGGTCATCTGCTACCAAGCTCTATCCTAATGCAGGAATGTAATATCAGGTGTACAAAGCAGGATGCTTCAATTTTTCAACACCTACATACATGTAATATTATTGGGTACTAATGGAGGCCAGGATAGGGTGTGAGATAAATCTCATTAGTCCACCACCAAGGGCGTCTATAACATTAAGTCTATGTAATATAAACTGAACAGTGTATAGACATGCATATATAAGAGTAAAACAATACAATAATGTAAATATCCAAGTACCTGATTAAACCTCATATGGTTTTGGAACATGTAATGATTTCATTAATTAATTATGCCCTAGTTTATATATAAATTCATGTGTGGTATAACCTGCAATGACATCCTATCATGATAATAATAATGATAAAGTATCCAAGATATAACAAGGAATCCTATGATGATGATGATGATGAAAGGGATAAAAGTTAATAACCAAGGCATCCTTGACCTCAGGGGTTGATCTAACTCAGTAATAATCTATATCCTAGATAAAGGGGTAAGATTTTAATCAAAGGGTCATTTCCCAAGGCATTCCACAATAACAATATTCTAACTCAGTCTAGGGAATACATCCAAGGTAAAATGGATAAGAAATGACTAGGCCCAAGGGTGTAATTGAGGTGCCTCATGCTCTTAGAATTAATGATGGGTCCAAGGATTTTATCCAAGGTATCCTATAATGATAATTTATGGATCCTATGGTGTTATATTGGGAATCTGAAAGTAGAAAAAGATTGGGTTCCAAGGTGGGTCTTAACCTCGGCAACCAATATCTCTAAATTGGAATGGTGTCCATGAGTGCTCAAGGAATTCTCTTAGGAATCCAAGGCTAACTCGATTATAACCACCCCTATAATAGTTTCAAGTTACATATTCAATAGGAACCTTATAATTGATTCTTTAAATTAATTAGGCCATATAATACTCATTCCATTTAATAAGTCAAAGGTTCATTACATACCTTTCATTAGAGTGACTAGGAATTTCAAGGACATGAAACCATTTAATACATTAATTCATATATTTCATATTCAATTCATTAGGTTCACTTATCTTCCTTCCATTAATCATGGAAAAGTGTACTACAAAATTCATTTTATTACATTTAATTAGGCCAATTCATATATATAATATAATTTCCAATTCTGTATAATATTAATTTATCAAGTTGAAGCACTTACCTTAGGAGGGTCAAGTGATAAGCATACATGTTCTAGCAATCAATAATTCATTTATTTAATTAAACACTTACCTTTATCAAGTTCAAGCCAAAGTAAACCCGAACGGTGGTGAAGATAAGCTTAACAATCTACTAAAATAATAATTTTGGAAACATGCCCAACTTAAGGTGGTCATGATTGAGGACATAACCTCTAGTGATGGATAAAATATTTAAAAAGAGTCTTAGAATATGGTTCTAACAACTATAATAAAGGAACATGAATTTAATAAGCCACACCCAATGAAATCGGTGCACACACACGATAACTTATTAAATGGAAAAACTTAAGGGATGAGTTATAGAACACCTACCTTAGGTTCATATGACTCTCCTCATCTAGTATCAGCCTTTATTTTGGCATGTGTTAGAAGAGATCTAAAGAATGGATCAACACTCTGAAAATAGGGCATATGATCCTACACATCAATAACTTTATCAAGGAGAATAGAAACAAAGAATGGATAAAAATGAATTGAGATCTTACTGGTGTCTACCAATGAGAATGATAATGGCTAAATCAAACATTGGATCAGAGATCAAGATCAAAATCTATGAAATATGGGTTTTAAGAGCTCCAAAAATGGAAGAGGAGCCTTTGCTATCTACTGGAGAGAAAAGAGAGGGTGGAGGTGGGTTAAAACATTTCATTAAGGGTGAAATGGTCATTTCACCCAAAAATTTGGGTCTTGTGGTTTGGTTTCATGGTTGTACAAACGATGTGCCAATTTTGTGTCTCCCACTACTTAAGGAGGGAACCCGCACAATTAGGTCACATAGTTAGAGAAATTGTGTTCCAATGATGAAAAACACCTCTGCTAAAAACTAGAGACATTTTTTATAGGAGTAAATCCCCTAGTGCACGGTTAGGGAAAACTATGTGCCCTAATTCACCCCACTATTGTGCCTCGTATGATTAATAGAGATCATGTGGGATGGGTTTCACGGTTTCTACTAACAGCACGACCCAATTATTTTTTACACCGGCTGGGGTTCTGAGCTTCGAACAAGATTTGAAAACCCATAAAGCCTCCATGAACTCATAGGGAATCCATATTAGGTCCAAAATAAGTAATTGGACCAAATTTAAAAGGATCCATACCTGAGATAAAAACCAGGTTTTTACAATGACTATGTTACTTTATGATCAATGGTGTGGAGTTGTGTAATACTACTGCAAAACATTCTTTTAATAGTGTTAAAAATGGACTTTATTAGTGCTAGAGAAGCACTGACTACTAAAGTGAGATTAAAATCCCTAGTTTTTTATCAGTGCTTTTTTGATCGCTTATAAAGAGTCACACTATAGTGTGCTGTAACAGCACACTGTAGCACCAAAAACACCACAAAATCAGCAATATCAAGTAAGAATACATAATTTAAATGAAATAAAATTTACAACACAAATACAATAAAAACCCATTATATTATAGACATTTAAAACATTGGTTTTTACAATTATATAAGTACAAATTATTACATACATTCAAAAACAGCAGTCTTCCTTTGACTTTTGATCCTAACCCCTGCTCGAGCAAAAAAATCACCTATATAAGAAAAAAATTCTTATGTTAGTAATAACATAAAGAAATAAATTAACATAAATTGTTAATTTTAAACTAAACTTTGAGTCATATAAGGAACTATGTGTATTGAATTGATTTGTGGTTGATTCTTACACATCACACCATTTCTTGTTTGTCTTCAAGCATTATCTTTGTGAAAATTGACTAAATATGTATAAGATAAAAATGATAAGGAAATTAATTAAGTAATAGTAGATAAAAATATGAGAACACAATCTAGTCTTGTTTTCTCAGTTTTGGAAATTTGATGCACGTTTAAACTAAAATGATGCTTATATTTTGAAAAGACACACTTGGATTCATACCGGTCACACCGTGCATTGGATTGAGTTTTGACTGATTCTTACATGTCTCAAATTACTTATAGATAATTTTCCTAAAGTATAAAAATAATATGAATGTGTTTTCTCGATTTTGAGTACATCACTTGTCTTTTTTACTAAAATATCATTTTAAATTGGAAACATACAATTTGAATCATACCAGTCATATTTTGTGTCATTTTGACATGAAACCAATTCCTACACGTCACAAATGAATTATGAATAATTTTCCTAAATTATAAAGACAATCTGAGTGTGTTTTCTTAGTACTCAGTGGGTGAAACTTTTTGAACTAAAATGTCAATTTTAAACTGATAACGGACACATTGAGTTATATCAGACATATTGTGTATTAGATTAAGGTGCGGCTAATTTATACACATCAAAAATCACTTATAGATCATTTTCATAATGTATCAAAATAATATGAAAGTATTTTCTTAGTTATGAGCGGGTTAGTTTTATTTTTTACTAAAATGTCATTTTAAACTGGAAACACACACTTTCACTCATACCGATCACATAATGTATCTATTTGATGTGAGAATGATTCCTACACATAAAAAATGACTTATGAATTGATATCCTAAGTTATCAATAAAATTTAATCATGTTTTCTCTATTTTTAGTGAATGGAATTTTTTGAACTAAACTGTCAATTTTAAACTGAAAACTGACACATTGAGTCATAACGGTCACACCGAGCGTTGAATTAAGGGGAGGCTAATTCCTACACATCTAAAATGAATTGTGGGCCATTTACCTAAAGTATAAAAATAATAAAAATATGTTTTCTCAGTTTTGAGTATGTCAGTTGTCTTTCTAGAAAAAAGGAATCTTCAGGAGTGGCCTTTTTAAACCCTCCACACCCAGAAACCCCCTCCCCATGAAGAGGTCATCCGAAGAATCCCAAACTAGGAAGGAGCAGTTTCCAGCTGAGATGGTAGAGTATCTCATGGGGTAATATTCTGATCAATGATGGTTCGACACAAAAATCCATTGGTTAGGTGGGTTGTACCCTTCTTTCCACCTGGTGAGACACTGGGTGACCCGGCAAGGTGAGTGGAGCATGGGCGGTAGAAATTCCCCCAAGAGTGGGCTCCCAGGAATCAAACCCCATACCTTAGTGAGAATTTCAGTTTTCCTTTTTATTAAAATTAATGTCAATTTTAAATAAAAATAAGCACTTTGAGTCATACCAGTCACACCGTGTGTCGGATTGAGGTATGGATGATTCCTACACATCCCAAAGATTCAAAAAAATATTAAATGCCAATGTTACCATGTTTCTATTATCTTTTTATGTCTAACTTACAACATTTCATATTGAATCGATGTTTTTAGCTAAAAAAAACTTTCTCATTGTTGAAATTTTGAAGAGTAGAGGAAGCTCATGTGTCCATTATATCATGAGAAGTCACCATAATGAGCACATTAGCTTTCTATACTCTTCTAGATTTCAATAACAAGAAAGGTTTTTCAGCTAATAATATCAAATCAATATGTAGTATTGATATTTTGATAAATAAAGGTAATGAAAATTGAAAATGTGGCAAAATTTGCAGAAAGAATCATTTTATCTATTGTGTGGCTTGTTGTAGATAGTTGAAAGCAAAATATGACTTCCCAAAAGATCTTTGAAAAAACGAAATAAGTATTATATTAAAATGATAAGGAATTTAACTTACAAATAGTAGATAAAATTATGACAAATTAATTAAATAAGTAGTAGGAATTCACCTTGTCTTGATGGTTGTATGCATTCTTGATGCATTTTCTTATTGTCATTATCTTAGTTTCAGGCTCTAATTCCAATCCCTCGTGAGCATGAACATCTTCGAAAAAACCACCCCAACTCAAAAATAATAATACACTTATACAATAAAACAATTATTATATGATTAATACTAAAAATAAATAAATTAAACATAAATATGAAACAATACATTAATTATATAGATGATGGTTTTACTATGAAAAAAAAAATTTAAAGAGGAAATTGATTTGTGGTAGTGAAAAATTGAACATATTAGATGATGAGACAATTAAATATTGACTTAAAATGGGTTATTTGAGATTTTTTTATGATGGAAAGATAAAATTGATAGAAATTTTTTACTAATTAGAATAGAGATATTGTTAATAATTAAAATAATGATGAAATGTCATAGGAAATTAATGTTGAATTGAGTAGCATATAGGGGACCACACAGGGATGAGGTAGACTCCAAATAAGACATTTATGGCAATAAAAATAAAGAGTTATTATCAAATACAAGAAATACAAGCAAGGCTGAAATCAATGAATAAAATTTCATTGGTTATTGGACAGTTTCGATGAAAAATTGAAGGAGTAAGACTCTACAAAAAACCTCATTTTTTCCTAGTAGAGCCTAAATAATTTGGATAGGCATGATAAGGATGATAATTGGATAAAATGTGTGTGTGAGGATCTTAATCTAAATAAGAACAATGTGACATGGGAAATTGTTCCACGGCCGGATGATAGAAATGTTATCAGAACCAAATGGGTGTTCAGTAATAAACTCATTGATTATGGAAAAGAGGCTCAAAATAAAGAATGGATTGTGTGAAAGGGGAACTCTGAGATCAAATGAATTTATATTTATGATAAATTTACTCTCCCATAGCCTGGTTGGAAACTATTTGATTTTTTTTTGATATTTTAGTAAAAATGTAGTTAAAAGTATACCAATTGGGGGTCAAATATATGTTCCTCAATGGAGTTCTTAAGGGGGTATACATTTAGAAACTGTGTGGGTTTATTAAGGATGAAAATAAGAGAAAGGTGTTCTAGTTAAATAATTCTTTGTATAAGATAAAGAAATCACTGAGGACCCAGTATTTAAGGTTGTATCAATACCTAAGAAAGCGTGATTTTTAGAGGTAGAGTTGATCACACCCTCTACATCAAGAAGGGGAATGATCAAAGGATTTTGGTACTCATATATGTTTAAGAAATAATATTTTAGGATTGGAAAAAGCACAATGAAATTTTTTTGTGGATCATTTGAGGTACAATATCGAGATTTCTATGTTTGGTGAAACATTTTTCTTGGTTTATAGGTTAATCAAGGAAATCATAGCACATTAATTTCTTAATAAAAATATTAAAAAGAGATTCCCAAGTGATTTTCAATGGAATATTTCAAACCAATGACACCACCGACTGCTATATGGATGAATTTTTCAAAATTTGATGATTGTAAAGAGGTAGATGTCATGGAATATAGTTATTGGGAGCCTATTATACCTCACAAAAACATGAATAATAAAACTAGTGCATGAATAATAAGATGATGGTATAAAGGGATTATTCATTCAAAACACATAAATGTATATGAATAATAAAACCAGTGCATGCATGTTATGTCATGAGTTAAGATTATGACCATATCTTATATTACAAATGACATTCATGATTTTATATGCACTTTTCACACATGACATGATATTTTTAATTATTTAAAACTTATTATCAATAATAAACATCAAATGATAATAACTTCTATTTATTTTAGAAGCATAAAATAATAACTTTTTTTGTTTAAAATATAAACATATATTTCGATAAAATCAAATCCACTTGACAATAATAATCAAGACTTTTTTATTTTTTTATATTATATTTTAAAAATAGAAATACTTGAATGAATATAAAACATGATTTAAAATTTTTAATAACTTGAAAATAATTTCATATACATATATCTACATAATATACATATATCTACATGATATTTTAATTGTTGTTGAAAAATATAATTGCTTACATAATGAAAAAATAATCACTTGTAATAATATAATATGAATAAATAACTAATCAAAGATAATTATTGTAATTTGAATGAAATATAAATTTTATAAGAAAATTTCTTAGAATAAAAATTTGATATATGAAAATAAATTCCCTTATGAAAAATAAATCATGTTAAAATAAATAAACAATTAATCTCTTTCAAATATTATAATTATAAAAAAAAAATCATCTTTAAAATAAATCCTTAGAATAAAAATAAATTTCCTTACTATTAAAATTTGAACATAAAAATAAAATGGATAATCTTCCTTACTTGATCACAGAATATTTCTTCTTCTTCTTCTAGGTAGAAAAACTTACTCGTTTTCACTGATATTTGTGTACAGTATACCAGTAAGATAAAAGTAGGATATGCATCACTTAAAAGAATGTGGAAGGCCAAGAAAAACCATTGATCAAGACTCCAATTTAGAGCCTACTGATAAAAAATAGATTATATTTTATACATTCATTCAGCATGCACCTTGCCAAGAAAGTTGTTATTGGGTCCACTTATATGCATTTTTATTTTTCATTGATGTTTATATAATAGAAACATAGAATAAAATGACATATAGATCGAACCAGATACAGATATCGATTGCAAGTATAAATATTTTCTACTTTGTTTTGATCTAAACAACATAGGCCTCTTTAATAATCTCGAACATCATTCAAAAGAAAAAACAATTAATTTTGGGTTGTTTTATTATAGGACATTGCAACTAGACTTTTTGGGATATAGGGATGTGTGATGAGAAGGTTTAGTGGATAATTGGGAGGAATTAGAGATATCGAAAAACTGAGATTTCGTTTGAGCCTTGGTTTTGTTCAACCCTTGAATCACTCGAGCCTTGGATTCAATCCTTGGAATAGTTGGATCCTTGATTCTAACTTAGATTCGAGCTTGGATTTGACAATTAGAAGTGCCAGTAGCATGGCGCTTTTATAGAGAGCTACGGATATCACAAACTGGTTCATGATAGTTAGGGTTCTTAAAATAGATCGCGGCGCTTTTATTAGTGCTTCCAAAAAAGCACTAATAAAGATACATTTTATCAATGCTAAGTAAATATGCACTGATAAAATGAATCTTTATCAACATTTTTTTAGCGTTGATAAAGATTGATTTTATCAGCGCTTTTTTAGCGTCGATAAATCTATATTTTTATCATTGCTAAAAAAGAGATGACAAATACTTATAATACTTTTTTTAAAATAATATTTTTTTTAAAAAGTATAATTATTATATATAATTATAATACTTATAATAATAATTTTTATAAAATAATAATTTTATAATTATTTGAATATATAATTATTTATTTATAATTATATATATAGTAAATATATTCATTATTTAAATAGATTTATTATAATTTTATAAGTATTTAATTATAATTATATAAATACTTTTTAAACAAATATAATTTATTTATTTATAATTATAAATGTATAAAAATAGTAAATATACATTTATAAATATTTTTATTTTAAATATTTTTTTACATTGTATTTTTAACATTGTTAATGAATATTTAATCTTAAGTGCATGCATGCAAAAAATGAGTAAAATTGATTAATTAAAAATAAGTAAAATATAAAAAATTTGGATAAGTTTGATTAATATAAATCATTAAAAAAGAATATATATTGAAATAAAGATGAATACATATTGAAAATATTAAAATAGAGTATATATATATATATATAATAAATAATATAAATTAATTAAATTCCCAAAAAAATATTTGTGTGTGTTTGTATATATATAAATGTGTTAATTATGTATATGTGAAATAAATATAATAGGTTTTATCTATGTTAAATTGAAAAATAAAATGACATTCAATTATTTCCACTACTCCATACAATTAGTCAGTATTTTTAATTCATATTAATTTTTAATTATAAACCATTATTCACTAAATATATTACTATTTATGGTAAATCATAAATAATATTTTTTATTATATAAATCATATTTATATACATTCATATATATCTATATATTTAATATATATTATTTATTAACATTATCATTAATTATTTAATTAATAAAATGTTTAATATTTTTCTCAATTTAATTATTTTTAATTTTTCTTGGTTTAATTTTTATTTTATGTATATCTATATATTTAATATATATTATTTATAATTTATATATAGTATAATCAATTTATTCATTTTTATCAATAATTATTTAATTAATAAAAGTTTTAATAATATTTTAATAAAATCATTTTTATTTTTTATTTATTTCATTATTTCATTTTATTTGTACTTTTATTAGCCCTAAAAAAGTGCTGATAAAGGATTCCTTTATGGGCACTAAAAATAAAGTGCTGATAAAGGACACTCTTTGTCAGCGCTAAAAAATGCGCTGGTAAATGTTGTTTTTTATCTGTGTTAAAAAATATTCACTAATAAAGGGTGTCTTTTATTTGTGTTGGGAAAAAAGCACTGATAAAATGTACCCTTTATCAGTGCTTGTTTTAGCACTAATAAATGTTACCTTTATCACTACTTTTCTATCACTAATAAAGGTCATCGCTGTTAAAGGTCTATTTTGCAGTCGTGTAAGGGAACATAAAATGGGTGTTCAGGTGCATGATAAACTGAAGGATGCTGGTAAGGCCTAATGTGACTATGAGAATTGGTGTGCCAAGTGTAGACTAGTTGATTGATCGTCTAGGGATTGGTTCTCCTTGGGATTTTGTTTATATGTAAGATTAAGATGAGGCTTAAGGGACATGTAATAAAGTAAGCGGTGATTTGTGATCACGGTGAGTTGTGTCTGGGATATCTAATCATTGACAAGGTATTTTGGGATACATGACACATGAGATGTGATGGTTTATATTCAAAGAATAAGGTTTGAGGTTGTATGATGTCATGTGATTATTATTTTTATCTCGGCATGCGATATGATGTGATATAGAGTGTTACACGGGCGAGGGGGTGATATGAGTCAGTGTACCCTCATGATGTGAATTGATACTATGATTAGAGGGACTATTTTATTTCTATGTACCCCATGGTATGGATGTTGTCAGACTTTAGATATTTTTACAATTCATCTTACTTTAGTGGTGTAAACTATTACTCTTACTAGGGTGATTATATGTCGATGCACCTCACGGTGTTGATGTTACTCGGGTAAGGTGGTCATTGTGATCCAATGTAACCCCATGGAATGAATTTTTATTATGAGTAGGGTGGTTGTTTTTTGATGCACCCCACTATGTGGATGGTACTCAAGCTAGGGGTAGCACATGTGTTGTGGTGTCATGTGATGTGGATTATTAATGATTGTTCTATAACATGTGTTGTTTACCAGTATTAACCAATGAAGTTGGCATTGAGATGGTTGTTTATATTTTTATTGTTACAATTTTACATGTTGAATTGTGCATGCACTCACATATATACATGGTGTCATATCTTAAGGGCTCATTAGTAGTGTCCTACTAAGTTTTGTACTCACAACCCGTACGCATACCCAGGTGTACATGAAAAGTTCTCAGTTTGTGATGCATGAAAGGGAGAAGGTTTAATAACATGTGGTTGGGTTGAAATAACTTTACGAATAGGTAGATATAGCACTGAGGTATGGAGAAAATTTTGGAAACAAGTCTCCACATATTCTTTTGTTTACATAACATGAGTTGCATATGATATTGTATGGTTACATATTACTTTTATGGTTGGTTTTCCATTTTTATTCCATATGTGTACATTGATGTAGTTATTTTATGGATGTTTATCTATTTATTCTTATTTTTAGGTTATGATATCAATGACATAGACACTACCACAGATCGGTGCAAGGGCATCACTGACTTTTATCAGCGCTAAGAAAAAAACATTGATAAAAGTTGCACCTTTATATAACTAAAAGTGATGATAAAGGATAGATTTATCAGCATTATTCTTAGCACTGATAAAAAAATTTAATAAAAAATATTATTAATTTATATAAAATTATTATATTTATATTCAAAGATAATGTTTATTTATATAAATTAAATAAAAATGCATATTTATAATTAATATATATATTTTAATAATTCAAATATATATAATGTTTTAAAAAAGTATTTATAAGATTATAATTAAATAAATATATATTTAAATAATTATAAAATTATAATAAATTTTATTAAATAATAAATATATTTATTATATCTATAATTATATATTTATAATTATATATTTATAATTATATATAAATTCTTTTTAAAGATTTATATTTATAATTATAAATGTAAATAAATAAATATATGTCTTCAATGAATTTCGTCAATATATATATATATATATTAGGTGCTTGGAGTACAATTACATTAAACACACATACACCACACACACAGGTCGGAAAGGCAGGTCATAACCCCCCAAGGGATAGTCCACCCATCAAGCCTTATTTATTCAGTATATGGCCTGAAATCCCAGTGTGCATGAAGCCCATTACATAACCCAAAGGCCCACTAACTTGCCTAAAGGCCCAGTGCAACATGCCTGCATCATACTGCCTGCATCACTAGGCCTGAGTCATGCTTGTGTCACCGCCTATCTGTGTCGCGTGTCATGCCTACGTCATCGCCTACTATAGTACTGCAATAGTACCTGTGGAAATTCGCTCTCACCTGGATTTGAACCCAAGTCTGATGTAGGATTATAGGGAATCTTTACCACTCAAGTAAGACCCCAACTACTTTAATCAATAAATATATTGATCAATGAGACGTTCATATGTTATGTATTCATCATGAATGCTCATTTATACATTACACCCTTATTATTATTTATGTTGTCCATATATGTGATGACTATGATCTATACTTTACTAGGTATATGATTTATTCATGTTATACCCATGAATCTATTATGTTTTCGTAAATACTTATAAAACTAAAATAAATATATTTAAATAATAAATATATTTATTATATTTATAATTATAAATTTTTAAATATATATAAATAATTTTTAAATATATTTATTTATAATTATAATTATAACTATATATATATAAATAATTATAAAATTAGATACATCTATTATAATTTTATAAATATATATAATTATATATAAATATTTATAAATATATTTATTTGTAATTATAATTATAAATAACTATATATTTATTTATTTATTTATTTAAATAATTATAAAATTACAATAAATATATTTAGTATACTTATAATTTTATAAATATCTTTAATTAAATAAATATATTTATAAATATATAAAAAAATTTATTATTATAATTATAAATAAATATAGATATATTTAGGAGGAAGATGGATGTTAGAGAGATTCTCTCTCTAGAACCCGTTGGTGGCTAGCTCCTCACGTTTTCATTTGATCTTCCAATGGCATAAAGTTTTCTTTAGGCTGGGAATTTTGACTCATATAACTTCCACTAGATCGGAGCATGCGGGGGTGTTTCGGAATAGATCTACCCTCACGGCATCAAACCCTGGTGGTGTCGGTGAACTTTCCTTCTTGCTCTACATGGATTCAGTTGTAGGTACGATTTGTCGTAAGGGCAGTGTTGCTCATGTCAAAGTTGAAAAAGATGTAATTTTTTAGAAGATGAAAATGGGTAAGCACTCCATTATAGCTAGAATTATTTTACTGAAGGTTTCTAAACCATGGAAATTGGAAGACTTAACTGCTCGGCTTTCTGAAATTTGGGGTTTTGAACAGTGGAAATTCATTTTGATGGGTAGTGGATTTTATCACCTCCTATTCCCCTCTGATGAGCTTAAGACAAGATCTTGGGGTATGGATCAGTCTCCCTCAAGCCAGGGGTCATGCACATTAGGGAATGGGATAGAAATTTAAACCCATAGGAGATCGGCAAATCATCTATGCAGTTATGGGTTAAGGTATTTGGGTTAAATTGGATTTTTTGGAACTCAAAGATACTCTATGATATTTTTCTTTCAATTGGATTACCCATCAATTTAGATAAATAAATTGAATTATCTTGATTTGGGAATTTTGCTTGTTTCTTGGTTGAGGTGGATCTTGGATCTACTCTCATCGACACGGTATTTCTTTCTTCTGATTCTGATGAATTTTTGCTAAAAATTGAATATGAGAGAAAGCCTCAATTCTATATGGATTGAAAACTTATTGGACATTATTTATCTAATTGAAAAAGAGAAGTGTTTGTGGATTTTTCTAACCTCACGGGCATGAAGAAACATCCTATTACAAGAAGGATCGGCTCAATAAGATAAGACGTTCCAAACATTCTGGAAATTTGTAGATGCAAGGGGGTTCATTGAATTGGAATGATTTGAATAAATTCTCATAAGATAATGGAATTGGAATTAGTTATCATATGGAATTTTTCAGCCTTAAGATGGTAATTAACAAGGACTAAATGGAGGATACTCATGTGAAACTGGTCATGGGAACAATTGGTGAACTCACCAAGAGCGGATGCTCAATCTGTCAAAGGCATAAAATCTATCTCTAACAGACTACCAGGTGAACCAAATGGATTGAGAAAAGTTATCCCTTTTTCTTTCAATGAATTTGATGCTACTAAATGTAGTTTGGATTTCCCTAATGATGATGTTGCTTGTGTGAAGATGTCTAGTGACATTGCAAGCCATGATGAGAACTCTTCCCTACCCAAAAATTCTTGGGCTGATATAGCTGTAGAGGAACAAGTTGATAGTTATATTATTGATGATGAAATAATGAACTCCTAGGATAAAATACAAAGGGAGGTGGATAATGAAATTTCTCGGTAAAGAGATCTCTGCACATCCAAAAGGAAAGGAGAGTACAAGATGGTGGTGGCCTCCACACAGATGAAATAGGTTGGCTATGACATGATGAATAAAAAAACCATATTATAAGATCATATTAGATGAGGAAGGTTCCAAATGGTCCTATCTAGGAGATTGAATAAGGCATGTGAGATTGGAAAATCAAATAGGTCTTCAAATATGGGCCTGGGTAATAAGGTTTTGTCCCCTCAACTTGACCATTATCCTACCCGAATGGCCTGAAGGCCTTCTTTTTTTATTTATTTTGGATAATTACCCTATTTAATTGGGATGAGGGGGAACCCTTACATGACCCATAGGCCTAGTGGCACAATTCTCAGTGCATGACCCAAATGCCCAGAGGCATAATGCCCAATACATGACTTGAAGGCCCAACCCACCAGAACCACCCCTCCCTGGCATCTGCATCATTGAAGGTGTCTAGCTCCCAACCTAGTATTGTTGATCAGCTAGCATTTCCCCATGCAAGACTACACAGTGCCTGGTCCCAATGAAATTTTCCATACCCTCTCATTCTTCCAAATTGTTTAGCTTTGGTCTCATGACTGCTACTTTTCTCTAAATCCTCTTATAGGGCATGCTTTGTGTGGTATTTGGGATGCTCCATGGTCTTTGTGGCCTGAAGGCCTTATGGCACAAAGTCCTTGAGTGTCCCAAAGGCCCTATGGCCCATAGTCTCAAAGCGGTGGCCCGAAGGCCCAAACGGATGAATAGTTCTGGCTGCTACAGTGCCACTACAGTACTGCTACAATACCCATAAGTGTGCATCCACCAAGACAAAACTCCAACAAATGATGCTACTTCTTCAGCTACTGGGTGCTCCACATCTTTGATATGTGAACCCAAAGGAGATAAGAGAGTGACACAAGGAGACTTAGTAAAAAGCAGAGGATAGAGTGCTAGTAAATCGGGCACAAAGGCCCCTGTTTCTCCCATCTCATGTGCCAATCCTTAGATTTCTACTTCAAAACCTTTTGAAGTTATAGATATTCCAACCCATGTCATTGATAATACTTCTAAGGATGATCATATGCAAACTATTATAGTGAAAGGAAACAAGAATGTTGAGGATTCAAGTCCATTAGATCTTGACACATGTGGTGGTGTTATTACAGCTTTGGTGGATAAGCACTGCTCATAACCTATTGTCTCAAAAATGATTCCAATAGTAAGCCTACCTGGGGATGACCAGGCATCAAAAAACATGTTGCCACTAGTGAAGTCTGACACTCTAAATGTGATTTATGTGGTGGTGATCAACCAAATTTCAATGAGAAATGACAAGTTGGAGGTTGGGGAAGATGAACCGAGAGGGACTTAAAAGAAAACCAAGACTTGAAGAAGGGGACGTCATCCAAAAAATCATGGAAGAGCGCATGGTCGTGCTAGTTGGGATGCTAAGAATAAGGATTTTCTCCCATGGTATATGATTCTAGATTCTTCTGAGTATTACACTAGGGGTCGTGGACGTGGTTGTGGTCGAGGGAGAGTCTAGCAGCTCACTCCAAAGCAGGAAAAACTCAAGGATAAATACGATGTAATCTTCAACCAGAGGAACTCACTGTCGGAGTGGGAAACTGCTGATGATGATGAGGACCTAAACCAAGATTAGAAGATTGATCCTATTCTTGATTTGATGTTTTCCCTTATGGATGAGGATTTTCCTCTGTTTGACCCCATCCATCTTTCTTCCATCTTCTTGTCAACTTTTCTTTTCTAATAAATTTGTTAGGAGCAGGTTCGTCTATCTCTTGAACTTTTTGAGTCTAGATATATTTAAATAATTATAAAATTATAATAAATATGTTAATTATATATATTTATAAAATTATAAATATAATAAATATATTTATTATAATTTTATAATTATTTAAATATATATATATATATATTTATAATTATAACTATAAATATATTTATTTATTATATTTTTTAAATTATAAATAAATATTTATTTATTTATAGTTATAATTATAAATAAATATATATTTATTTGAATAATTATAAAATTATAAATATAATAAATACAGTTATTATAATTTTATAATTATTTAAATATATATATGTAAATTTATAGTTATAAATTTAAATAAATATATATTTATTTAAATAATTATAAAATTATAATAAATATCTATATTATATATTTATAATTATATATAATAAATATATTTATTATATATAATTATAATTATAATAAATATATTTATTATAATTTTATAATTATAAATAAATATTTATTTATTTATAAAATTAATAATTTTATAAATATATATAATTAATATGTTAATTATATATATTTATAAAATTATATATATAATAAATACAGTTATTATAATTTAATAATTATTTAAATAAATATATATAAATTTATAATTATAAATTTAAATAAATATTTATTTATTTAAATAATTATAAAATTATAATAAATATATTTATTATAATTTTATAATTATAAACAAATATATATTTATTTATAATATTTATAATTTTATAAATATATATAAACATATATTTATTTTATTATATATATAAATATTTATTTATTTATTTATTATATATATAAATATAAATAAATATTTATTTATCTATAATTATATTATAAATAAATATATTTTTATTTATTATATATATAATTTTATAAATATATATAATAATATAAATAAATTATTAACATTATATCTTTATCAACACTTTTTTAGCGTTGATAAAGATACGTCTTTATCAGCTCTAAAAGAGTGCTGATAAACTCTATCTTTATCAGTGCTATAACTTTAGCACTTATAAAGACACTTTTATCAGCACTCTTTTAGCATTGATAAAGGCGTTTCTTTATTAGTGCTAAAAAAGCACGGATAAAGGTATCTTTTATCAGTGCTTTCTATTTTAGTGTTGATAAAGCATACCTTTATCAATGCTTTTTTAAAAGCACTGATAAAAGTCTTCCCCCGATGTTATAGAATTAACTCTAACAGTCTTCTTCCATCACACCTTCAAAGCTTTCGTGGATCAATATTCCTGCTGCCACCATCGTCGCTCTCTACCCCGCCATCGTCGCTCCTTGCCCCGCTACTCCTTCATCGTCTCTCCCACTATTTCTGCTCCCTGCCCTATCGTCGTCTCTCCTGACGTTGTCGCTCCATGCATTGTCACTGTCTCTCCCTACCAGTGTCTCTCCCTACCACCATCTCTCCCTACCGGCATCGCTCCTTGAAATGTAATCCCTTTATTTCCATTACAGATCATGTTGTGGGTCTTATTTTACCCATTTAAAATGGTTTCATTCCAACCTCACATGGTTTGATATGGGTGGTTCCATTCCTTTAAAAAAATTTTACAAAATATATATGAATAAGATTCCAAAATGTTTATCCTCTAAAATAATGAATTTCATAATGGTTTAGAGTTGGTTACCAAAACAATTACGAAGCAGAGTAATTTTATTCTTTACTTTTAAAGAGAATTGGTGTATGTCATATAAGATGATAGATATAGATCATTGAGTGAAGGAAGGGGTTAGGGTTTCTTCCTTGGCAATGATTCGAAGGGGGGGTCTACACAGTCAGTGTTACATCCCCCTTTCCTCCCTCTTCCCTCTGTGCTCCTCCCTTCCGACGTCCCTCCCTCGGTGGTTCCCTTTCCTTTCCCCGCATCTCTAGAGTCTTTTTTTTTCATTCATTGGTTCTTTGCTTGGATTTATCATGCGGTTGCGAATCTTTGTTGATGTCTTTGATGGATCTTCCTCCAGTCTTATTTCCTAATTACCACGTTTTTTACCCCATATTGGTCTGGTGTGCTGGTTTCATCGGGGTGGTTTGGGTTGTGATGGTTGAGCAGTGTTTGTTTCTCAAGAGTGAAACCTATGGATATCTCCATCCCCCTTTGTTTTTTGGTCCTCTTTGGTGGTGATACTTATTCCTGATAAAGGTTTAGTTCAATACTGAGGCTCTTTCCCACCCCGAACGCTGCTTTGGATTCTTTTTCCATCACTCTTCTCAGTCGATTTGGTGTGGTGGCCTTACGGAGGTTTTGGGATGTGTTGTTCGGGCGGTACCCCCCAGGTGTCATGACCTTCATTTGTTTCATTTTGGATTTCAGATGGCGCTTCCTCCATGGTTATCATGTTGGATCGACATTTAAGGTTAGAGGTGGTTCATCCTCGCCAATGATGGAAGTCCCAGTTTGTAGGTTTGGTATTCTCTTTTGGTGTTTTTTATCCGTGTTTTGTTGGTCTTGGACGTTTTCAATGGCTATTGGTGGTGGTTCCAATGGTTGGGATTCTGATGGTATGATTCGACGGTGGAGATGACATCTATTCTAGTTTTTGGTTTCCAGTGATCTGGTTCAATGGTGGTGGTTTAGTGATGGTTTGTTCGTCTCGGGGCGTGACTCAAGGCTGACAATGGTTTTTATGGCCTGAGGTTTGCATAGTGCAGTTTTCATTGCACTATTTTGTTTTCTTTTGAATCTTGAATGACTATCTATTTCGGTTGAAGGTGATGTGGTGGGTGAAAAATTGTTTACAGGTATTTTGAAATTCAAATTTTTGTTCTAAGTTGGTGGGCAATGATGTTTTTGGTTTGGGTGGCTTTTCCAAGTTGAAATTTTATTTTGGGTTTGTATATTGGTTTGTCTACTTGGTTTGTATTTTGTTAGGGTTCACACTTAACCTTTAAAAGTGTCTTCATAAAAATGAAAAAAAATGGATTTGGTGTATGTCATATGTTTGATAAAATGATATAAAGTTTTTTTCATGCGGATTTTGATTTTCCAATTAATATTTTAAATTTATAATACTTCCATGTGATTATGTTACAGTCTTGAAGTGTTTCTTGGGTTGTTTTCCTATTTCATATGGTTTTTAGTGGATATTTTGTATTGAGTCCCTTTTTTTAATAAACGAATTGAATTTAATTTCCTTATTAGTCTCCTTGGTGCTTCCTATGAACACATGCACACACAGGTGGATCGGGGACTCCCCTCAGGTGTATCATGGGTCATGCATGAATTTCTAGAGAATATTTATTGTAGTTAAATCTTATTTATTAGAAATAATCACCATAGATAATTGAATTTACAGTACATAATTTTGAGCTTCGTTCATCCTATATTTGAATTTACAAACCATTTGCCATTGATTTTTGATAGATTATGTATAACTCTAGTGGTGTTTCTTTGTGGTCACTTAATATTATATGGATTTAAATGATTGATATTTTGAAAGTGTTTACTTATTATACTTATGCCTATATGAGTGCCCGTGAGGGATAAATGGTGTTTCCAAGTGGTTTTATCCTTTTTTATGAAATGATATTCGATGACAAGTGTTTGGGAAAATGCCTAAAAGGTTTTTTTAAAGAGTTATTTTGGTTTTAAAATTAGTGATAATCACTGACTTGATGTTTTAAAAATTATTCTTATGTTAACTGGATTTCAAACCAAGTGTTTGGGTGATTTGAAAGTGTTAAAAATGTTGGAAATTTTTGTTTTATTTTTAAATTGGTGAGTTAACCCTTGTGATCTATATTTAAAATAACTTTTTTATCCTTGGTTAATTTTTATATCAATGTTTGGGGTGTTTAAATATTTTAATGTTTCCAAATGAGATGGATTATTTCAAAAGGGTGTGTTTTTCCATGAGGATTGGATTTTGAAACTTATTATGTCTTTGAATTTTTTTTCAATGGTCGTTTAAAGGGTAGTGTGAATTTCCATTTGAGTTTCAAAGGTGTTTTGATAAAATTGGTCTGGAGAGTAGATTGGTATGGATTTTATAAATGATAAAATGGATTGAAATTCCAAGTCTATTTTGAAAATATAAGGCCCATTTTAAATTTTCTAAAAAATGAGTTTTCATAAAAGGTTTGATGCCCTCTTAATCCCCTTTGATTCTTGTATGACCATTATAGCTTATGATCCCATGTGGGGATGTTCATTATTGATGACTGATGAAGCTACCATTTTCACATTTTTAATACTATAATTTAATGTTTATAATCCCAAAATAGTGTTATTTAGTGGTAAATTGTCACGTTTTTATGTTTTTGAAGTATTTTGAGCTTAAATGAAAAAATGACCTAATTCTGGAATTTTAACTATTTTCAATAGCTTCTGTATTTCAGGGTGCAGGTAAAAGATACTTAGCACCATAAGTGAATCGAAGTGGCATGACACCAAATTTTGGATAAAGAATCGGAGTTGGAAAAATGGAGTGACACAGTTACACATCCTGTAATTCCATTACACGTCGTGACTTTTTCAAAAAGAATTTGTCATGCAGGACAATTTGTTACTTCATTACATGTTGTGAAAGACAATTACACGTCATGAAACCAGACTACATGATGTGAGAATTTTCAAGATAATTTTTCAAATAAGATTACACCGAGATTTTCGATGTCTAAAAATCAAGAAATTACACGTCGTGTAAACCATTTACACATCATGATGATGGAAATGAGCAGAAAAATAAATGCAGACGCGATTGAGGTTTGATAGGATTTCCCTATAAATACACCCATGGGCCGCTAATTTTAGGAGGATGGGACTGATGGGTGTTGTTCTGGTGTAGAAATTCTATAGAAGAGGAAAATTACATGAGGTGATCAAAACATGAAGTGATAAGATCCGAGTAGTGGCGGGCAGCAAATATCCAAAGGCATATCCCTTTTGAGTTTGTGTTCTTCATTGTAAACTCTTTTTTTTAATAATCCTGGAACTTATTTTCATAAATGAAGGAGGTCACTTTCTCTCTTGTTTTTAATTTATTCTATTTTGTTCTAGATTTTTTATCATCTTATGACTATAAAATGATTTCCTCATTGTTTAAACTTCTTTGGGAAAGGTCTCCCCATTGAACAGAATAAGGTCAATTAGGCTCGGTTGCTCAGAGGTATTTGGGTAATCGAATCACATTAATAAGCGGATAAACACCCATATTTTATGTCTCAATAGGGTTTCTAGAAAGAATAGTTGTATATAATGAGTTCTTGAGGTATATATTTGATAATTTAAATAGAATACATTTTTCAAAAATGATAAAGGGGGTGTCTGAAGATCCTAGTTTGTCCATCGTTGCTTTCTTTAGCTTGTTCTTTTCGGTACGGTTTGCTTATAATTTTCAATAAATAACATAGATTTATTATTTCATTCTTATTTTTTTAATTTAAATTAGTTTAATTCATTTCAACCCCCCCCCCATCTATATTATTTTAATATATTTAAACTGGTTAGTTTAAAATAGTGATAATAGAAAATGTAGTGCGTGTGAGTGGCCTCCTCGAGAGATCAACCCTATTGTATAAGCTATATTTCATACTTAGTTAAATAAAATATTGACTCGGTTAAAATTAATAAAACCCCTATCATCAATTTGTTACCATTTTGGGGGAGGCTAAGATCTTGAACACATTGTTTTTCAAAAAAAATCAAAAAAAATCAAAAATTTGAAAAACTAAAAAAAAGCTTCATTTAATTTCTTAGGCCAATATGGATTTTTATGGTGAATACTATAATTATTGGCGTGATTATAACTTTTATGGTGATATTATAAGGGAAGATACATTGAATATGTAAATGGAACAAAATACAGTGATGCTTCAAGATAATTTCAAAGTTCTCAAAAAAACAAGCAAGATGGTTGCATTGTTGGCCGCCGAAGTTGAAAAAGTTAAAGTATTATGGATGGAATGTCAAAAAAATATAATATTAAGAGAATGAAATTATTTTTCATCCTACATTTCAAGAATACATTGGTAATTATGAAGAAAAACTTGAATATCCACTTCCCTCTCCAACAAATGAGTTCTCAACTGCCTTTCTTGAGGAAAATAGTTTAAATATGAAATTTTTGAGGGAGATTTAATTTATTAACATTATTTTAATTAAAATATTATTAATTATGAATTTCAAAATAATATCCCTTATCCTTATTTTTTATATTCAACACCATTATTGCATGCTCTGGATGAAGAAGATGAAGAAGTTGTTTGTGTTGAGGAGAGGATGGAGGAGTCGGTTAAGCTGTACACTGGTGAAAATGAGGATAATGGCACAAAACAAGAGATCCATGAGAAATAATTTTCTGATCCCAAACCATAATATAATCCACTTTCTATTATACTACCTTCACCACTAGTATACACCACTCCTCTAGCATAACAAAATAGGGATCACCCCTATATTCTTTTTCCTCCCCCTATGAACCTTAAATTTTCTTTTTCATATCTTTTGGAGATTGGGGGTATTTTTCTTTTCTTTGGGGGTTCTTACTCCTATCATTCACTGATGTATATTGGGAGAAATAATATGTGGTGGTTTCTAATAAAAAACATCATCCACCTTCGAATTGGGGTTAAACCATTGTAACTGCCTAACTAGGGGTAGTAAAATCCTAACACCCACATGGGGGGTCCAAATCATATTCTATCCTCTTTTCCCTTCCTATTTATTTTCACTTATTTTTATTATATTTTCTTTATCTCATGATTTCTAGGTCAAGTGGTAGTTTCTAGGATCTTATATCAAAGTTTTCATTCAAAAATAAAGTCAGGTTGTATCTTTCCTTCTATTTAGTTTTTCTACCCTTATTTATATTTTGTTGAGTTGAAATAAAGGGAAGTGAAATTTATGTGTGGGTGGAGTGTCAACCTGTTAGTTTTCTTTTTTGTGTAAATTTTCTTTTTATTTTTACTCTTTTTAAGATTATTGAGCTTCAATTAATATTCTAATCATTTTTCATGCATCAATTGATTTTGAGAAAATTGAAATGATTTTTGAAAAAAAATGGATTTTAAATGATTGTTGATGTGAAAAAAAATTCCTTGATTTGGATTTTCAAACATTTTTATGAGTTTGACCAATTTTTGAAATCTATTCCCATGAAACACTGACTCAAAATATTTTCCCAGTCTTATGAGGTATTCTGACCCACTTTGAAATATTCTTTTTAATACCCTCACTGTCTTGAGAGAGGATTAGGTTTTGTGTGAGAACTAGAATTTGATATATTTTTTCTTTCGAAGCTTTATATTTCATGTAATTTTTTTAAATGATTTAGGAACTACATTGGCTAGCCACATATTAACCTAAGTCCCAACTTTATATTTATCTTTCATTATCCCTTATATTCCATGAATTTCCTTAAAGGTTTAAACCATATTACAAGCTGATTTTTCCTTACCTACCCGCACTGCTGGTATTTTTGCATTGATATTTCATTTTGGAGAGTGGGGGAAGGGCCTTTTGTGTGAGCTCTTTGGGATGTGTATAATTTTTGGGTGGTGTGAGATTTGTTTCATAATTTTGGGTTGTATACTATTAGAAATTGGGCTTGATTCGCCATTTCATTGTTCTTTATTTTTTTCATTCAGTTCTATTTTAAAAAAAAAAGAAAAATATAAGAAAAAAATGGAGATGATCTTGAATTTATCATTGTAATTTTTTTATGACTCGTGTACCTCTCTAAAATCAAGGGAATTATTGTCATTCATTTATTTTATTCAATTTTCACCTCATCCTCTAAGTAAAAAAAATAAAAATATAAAAAATAGAAAATAAAGTTGTGCCTTTCTCATATTTACAAAAAAAATAAAAAAAAATGAGAACTTGGATGATATCATTCTTTGTAATTGCTGATTGGATCATGTTCTGTGTCAAAAAATGGGGTGGTGTTGTGTTTCACATTCTCAAAGGGATTTGAGTGGGGTTCATCTTGTTTTTTTACTTGCTTATTCATTCATTGTACTTAAGAGTAAAACCTTCTATTTCCAGCCTTCAATTTTTTAATCATTTACCCACTAACCATAAGCCATAGAAATCACCTATAAAAATACCTCATGATTGAAAATATTTTCATGTTTCGCGTTATGTATAGATGAGAATTATCACAATCCAATGGTGATACATACACTTTCCAAGTATGAGCATAACTCCATATTCAATTTCTCTTGAGTTAAGAGTGACATAAAATTAAATGTGAGGTAGGTTGTGATTGGGACATGGATGGATTTATGAGGTTTAAAAAAAATTAGGAATGAAAATGATAGGGAATTTTTTTCATATAAGAGACATGATGGAATTCCATTTTGATAAGATCATGGATATTTTCCTATTTTCAATTATTGTATGAATTTTGATTTGGATATATGTGATTGTCTAGGAGTGCAATGGTTAAGTATGTGGGAGTGATGAAGAAACCATTTTCACATTTTTAATACTGTAATTCAATGTTTCTAATCCCATAATAGTTTTATTTAATGGGCAATTGACACATTTTTATATTTTTGAAGTATTTTGAGCTAAAATGCAAAAATGGCCTAATTTTAGAATTTTAATTATTCTCAATAGCTTTTATATTTTGGGGTGAAGGTAGAAGACACTTCATTCCATGATCAAAGTGAAGCGAAGTGACATGACATAATATTTTCGAGAAAGAATCAAAGATGGAAAAATAAAGTGACACAGTTACACATTGTGTAATGCCATTACACATCGTGAATTTTTCAAAAATAATTTTTTGCGTAGGATATGTTGTGACTTCATTACATGTTGTGAAAGACAATTACACATCATGAAACCAGATTACACAACATGAGAATTTTCAAGATAAGTTTTCTTAGAAGATTACAATGAGATTCGTGATGTCTGAAAATTGAGAAATTATGCATCGTGTAAAGCATTTACACATCATGACGGCAGTGGTGACCAGAAAAATAAATGCAGACGCGGCTGATGTTTGATGGGATTTCCCAATAAATACACCCCTTGGCCGCTAATTTGAGGAGGAGGGGACCAGAGGGTGTTGTGCTAGTGTAGACATGCTATAGAAGATAAAAATTCCATGATGTGATCAAGACATGAAGGGATAATCTCCAAGTAGTGGTGGGAAGTGAATATTTGAAGGTGTATCCCTTTTGAGTTTGTGTTCTTTATTATAAAATCTTTTTTTAATAATCCTATAACTTGTTTGCATTAATGAAGGAGGTATCTTTATCTCTTGTTTTCAATTTAATCTATTTTTTTCTAGATTTTTTATCATCTTATGACTATAAAATGATTTCCTTGTTATTTAAACTTCTTCGGGTGAGGTCTCCCCATTGAGCAAAACAAGGTTAATTAGGCTCGGTTTCTCAGAGGTCTTTAGGTAATAAAATCACATCCATAAGTAGATAAACACCCATATTTGAGGTATCGATAGGGTTTCTGGACAAAATAGGTTTATACCTTGAGGTCTTGAGGTATACATTGGATAATTTAAATGGAAGACATTTTTTGACAATGATAAAGAGAGTGTTCAAAGATCGTAGTTTGTCCACTACTGCCATCTTTAGCTTATTCTTTTTAGTGTGGTTTGCTTCTAGTTTCCTATAACTAATGGAGATTTCTTATTAAATTATGATTTTTTTGTAATTTAACTTATTTTAATTCATTTCAACCCCCCCCCCCATCTATATTGTTTTAATAGATTTAAATTATTTAGTTTTAAAAAGTGACAATAGAAAATACAGTGTGTGTGAGTGGCCTCCTCGAGAGATCGACCCTGTTGTACACGCTATATTGCATACTTAAGTAAATAAAATATTGACTAGGGTAAAATGATTAAAACCTCCATCGTCAATGACCTAGTTTGATGGGACTTATGGGGATGTGGATAGGTTTAGTAGTGATGCCCTAGTTTTCTTATCTATAGTTCAAGTCCTTTTATTAATACAGCCTAGTGACGATGCCCATGACACTAGAATACTTTTTAGGATCATTTAGGGGTTTTATCTCTCTATTTCTATTATATCCCCTGCTATTTATATTATTGTTTGGCACATATTTTCTTGTCATTTTCCCCATGTTGTGTGACTTGACATAGTGGTGTTTGACAGTGTTCTTTCTTCCTTCTTTGGATGGTTTTCTTTTTAGCTTTTTTGAAAAGGGACTGTGAAAGGTTTTTAAAGGATAAAAGGAAAGTGTGATTTTGAAGTGTTTTCAAACTATTTTAATAATGAGTTTGAAAAGTTTTATCAAATGAGAAAAGTTATAATGGTTTTTATTTGAAACTCCAAGAATGTGTGAGTTTTGAAAATGGGGTTTTAGGCCACCATGCCTAGTTTTATGAAAATGGTTGGTTTTCAAACATGTTTTAGAAACTGTATGATAGTTGGAAACCTCTTTGAGTTTTGAAATGTGTATTTCAAAAATGGGTGTTTATGAAATAGTTTAAAGTTAGATTTTAAATGGGTGATTTGACCAAGAGGTATTGGCCGAAGAAAAATGTTTTCCAAGTGATTGTTTTCATTTAATGAAAATATTAGATTAAGAGTTTTAACACACTTTTATGTGTTACTACTTATTTGGTAAATCTTAATAGAAAATGTTTATTTTTATAATGTATTTCAAACTAGATTTTTTAGGATGTAATACAAAAGTGGTCTCTTATATTCGGTGGGTTGTGGTGACCTACTGGACTTTCAGATCACACCTATATTTTATAAGTTTAGGTTTTTCTGACTTGTTTTTCTTCCCTTGGATCTTCTTAGAGGAATATATGGTTGGATGGTGACCCTATTTGAAAATATTTTGTGTATTTATTTTGTTAAATACTAATATTACCGAATAAAATAGGATTGATATGAATAAAGAATGGATGGATGTCAATTGTATGACAAAAGAGTGTGAAGATAAAGTGAAAGAGTTCACTAAGTTTGCAAAAGATCATGAATACGACCCTTCTCAAATCCTTTGTCCATGTTTATGCAGTTTTTATTCAAGACTAATTAGTCCATAGGA
Organism: Viscum album; assembly: GCA_963277665.1. Taxonomy (NCBI): domain Eukaryota; kingdom Viridiplantae; phylum Streptophyta; class Magnoliopsida; order Santalales; family Viscaceae; genus Viscum; species Viscum album. Next base: position 1,111,521,709 of record OY728123.1, read on the forward strand.
TTTGGAAGAACACTTGATCTATCATGGAATAGATCGAAGTTATAAATGTTGGAACAAACATGGGGAGAAAGAGAATGTATCTAGTGGTTAGGATAGCACTGTGTTTTATGGATTATCTAATATGATTACAAGTGTGTACAGTGAATAAGACCATATCGAGGATGTGATTATAGATGTGAATGATGATTAAGATCATATTGAGGAAATAATAAGGACAGTTGAAAATGAAATTCGTGATTATCCAAAATTATTTGAGATGTTAAAGAGTTTTGCAAAGACACCATTGTATGCTGGCAGCACTAAATATATAGCATTGTCATCCGTACTGAAGCTGTATAATTTGAAAGCAGGCAACAGATGGAGTGACACCAGTTTTACAGAACTACTTGCCCTCTTGAATGACATGCTCCGAGAAGATAATGAGCTCCCTAGCCGAACATACGATGCCAAGTGAATGTTACACTCAATGGGTATGATCTCTACAAGAATACACGTCTACCCAAATGGTTGTATACTATTTCGTAAAGACCAAAAATCACTTACAGAATTCCCAAAGTGTGGTTATTCTCGATATAATAAAGATGAATCTGTTCCTATGAAAGTTTTATGGTACTTTCCAATCATTCTAAGGTTTAGGCACCTATGTGGAAGTGAGGAGACTGTAGGGAAATTGACGTGGCACGCGGATAAAAGAAATAAAGATGGGAAACTACGTCACCCGGCATACTCTCCTCAGTGGAAGAGAATTGATCATGAGTATCCTAAATTTGTAAACGAGCTGAGAAACCTTTGTCTTGCATTATCTACAAATGGAGTGAATCCTTTTGGTTTTCAAAGCAGTATTCCCAGTACATGGTCGGTTATGTTGGTAAATTATAACTTTCCATTGTGGTTATGCATGAGACAAAAATACATCATGTTATCTATTCTTATATCAGGATCAAAACAACTAGGTAATGATATTGATGTTTATTTGGCTCCATTGATCGAGGATTTAAAATTATTTTGGGATTCAAGTGGTATGTTGTATGATGCTTATAGAAACGAAGATTTCACGTTGAGAGTCATGTTGTACGGGATGATAAATGACTTTCCTGCTTATGGAAATTTATCAAAATATAGCATTAAAGGAACTCAATAGTATACTATTTGCAAACAAGGTATACAGTCAATTAGGTTGAAACATTCATTGAATACTATGTTTCTAGGACATCGCATATTTCTACCCCAATGACATAAGTACTGATCTTGGACGACATCATTCGATGGAAGTTCAAAAGAATATACAACACCGTCTCCACTAACAGGTGATCAACTGTTTGAGAAAGTAAAAGATGTGGACACTACTTTTGGTAAACCATTTTTTAAAAACCTTACAAAAACCGATTGGAAAAAGTGATCAGTTTTTTTTAATGACAATACTAGAATAGTTTGTACATCAGAGATTTTATTGATGTTATGCATGTTGAAAAAAATGTATGTGACAGTGTCATCGGCACATTGCTAAATGCACCCAAAAAAACAAAGGATGGAATTAATGCGTGGTTAGGTATGGTTGGCATGGGAATACGAGAAGAGTTTGTGCCAGTGAAGGGTGAAAAATGAATTTTTCTTCCTCCAGCTGCTTGCACTCTTTACAGGTAAGAGAAATATTAGTTTTGCAACTTCTTGAATGATATAAAGGTTCTGAAGGGGCATTCATCAAATATAAAGAATATTGTATCAATGACCAATTTAAAGTTAAAGGGTCTGAAATCACATGAATGTCATGTTTTGATGCAATATCTAATTCATGTAGCATTATGTTGCATTTTTTCTCAAGAATATCCATCACACATTAACCAAGCTTTGTTTCTTCTTCAAAACTATATACAACAAAGTTATTGAGCCAGCAAAATTGCTGACTGTGGAAAGAGAAATTGTCATCATATTATGTGAATTAGAAATGTCCTTCCCTCTAGCATTCTTTGATATAATGGATCACTTGGTGAGAGAGATTCGACTATGTAGTCATGTACACTATAGATGGATGTACCTCATTGAACGGTATATGAGGATTTTGAAAGGATATGTCAAAAATCAAAGTCGGTCATAGGTTGTATTGCAAAGAGATATATTGTTGAGGAAGTCATTGAATTATGTACCGAATACATGTCAGGTGTGAAAATCATTGGTCTACTGAAATCGCATCATACTGGGTGGCTTGCGGGTAAAGGAATTTCTAAAAGAGATGTTGTTACAATCAATATTACAGATCGGGAGCAGACTCACCTTTACATTTTTCATAACAGTTTAGAGGTCACCCCATATGTTGAAACCCACAAAGAAGTTATTAGGCATTTGAATCCATCAAGGGATGAAAGATGGATATCAAATACACATAATCAATAGTTTATAGGATGGTTTCGAGAGCATATTTTTAAGGAGTCAGATGAAAATCTATATTCAATTTCAGAACAACTTTGATGACTAGCCAGAGGACCAAGTGTGTATGTATTATCTTACAATGGTTATGTAATGAATGGTTATATGTTTTATACAAATGAACATGATGAAGACAGTATCATGAAAAATAGTGGAGTTGCACTTGTGACTGAAGTGATGCATGTTTCTAGTACTAAGGATAGAAATTCAATTTACGCGAATATGTCATACTTTGGCATCATCAACCAAATATGGGAGTTGGATTATACAACACTACAAGTGCCGATTTTTCAATGCAAGTGGGTTGATAACAGGAGAGGTGTTAAAATAGATAAATTAAGATTCATTAAAGTGGAATTCAGTAAGGAAGGGTACAAAGACGAATCGTTTATGGCATCACAGGCAGTACAAGTATTTTATATTCCAAATCCTGCAAACCGAAAGTGAACAATTGTTATGTTATCGACCAAAACCACTGAATGGTCAAATGAAAATTCAACTGAGGATGACCCTTTTATTGAGACATCACAATCATTTCACAGCGGTCTCAATGTAGACGGAGTCTTATATGTCAAAGGAGGCCACGATGAAGGGATTTAGATACTCGATAGAGGGGTCAAATCCCTTCAACATTTTAAAAAAGAGTTCAATAATCAAGTTATATTTTTTTAATATACATTGTGTCGCCTCATGTTATTATTTGTTTGTTGCTGCATTTATGTAATCTAAATTAAATGTTAAACCACTTCTGTAGATAATGACTTCTACACCTGTCGGTGCTCTCAATCCTGAGGAACAACAGGTATCTCAAGCTGTTGTTGCTCTCAGGGTAGAGGAACAACGACCTTCTGCACATGTTGATGCTACCGCTCCAGAGAAATAATAGGTTTCTCAACCTGTTGTTGCTCCCAATGCAGAGGTACAATGACCTTCTGCACATGTTGATGCTACCGCCGCAGCGGAACAACATATTAATGATGTTGAATATGAGAAAATGGTAGGCGACGAGGGACTGGTGATGTAGAAAAAAACTGAAGCATCGTAATTTGACGATGTTAGCAAAAATCATTAAAGTGAAAAGCAAAGTCATCAAATTTGATGTCAGGTGGAATGCACGGGGACAACATGTTAACCCCAACAAGGACATGTTCAATAGTTACATTGGACTCATCACTCGGTAACGTGTGTCGATTAATGTAGATTCATGGCATCATGTTGTGTCCACGCTTAAGACACTAGTTTGGGAAGAGATTACGGTAATATTATGATAACATTTCTTTATTTTACTAAAAAAATAAAATAATGAAACATTGATTTACTCTTCATTATCCCTTGCAGAGTGCATTTATAGTAGATGACTCGCATAAAAAATATGTATTAATGCTTGCTGGAAGGATTCATGGAGACTTTCGTTCAATTCTAACAAGACATCATCTTAAAGATGCCAAAGTGAAAATAAATATGCACCTACCACTTATGTATGCACACCTGATAACCCCAAGAAGTGTGAGATGCGTTTATTGGCCGTTGTGGGGAGTTGTCTTTTCAGGTACATTGTGTCTGGTAATATATTGTTTGACAGTATGTGTATTCATCACTTTGATTGAGAATTTTTTATTTATGAAACAACAACTTGAGTGTTGAAAATAAGGAACGAGCATCAAAACCAACGTACTTCTACCGTAAAGCAAGGATGAGGTACGCTTCACTTAAAAAAAAGTGATACATATTTTAAATCTACCGTAATACTTTTATGTGACATGAAACAACAACATAATTATGTTCCTCTGTTTATATGCAGATTGATGAATCCAAATCCAAATCAACTTTCATCTCACATCATGTTCTATGGAAGGAGTCATGTGTAAACAAAGATGAGATACTAATAGATAAAAACACACAAAAAGTGTGTGAGACATGTGTAAGTTTGACATAATAAAAAATTGTTTTGCTTTAAATTGATATTACATAACAATGATTACTTATTTTCTTATATTTTCTATTTGACATAGTCACAGGAATCATCAACACTTGTGTTGGATGAACACCGGTGCCTTGAAGTGCCCAGAACAGTGTGTTGTTATACAAACAGAACATTGCAGTAGATAGAGTCTTTATTAGCGCTACTTTCTAGCGGTGATAAAGAACCCTCTTTATTAGCACTTTTTTAGTGTTGATAAAGGGGGGTCCCTCTTTAAGAGCGTTGAGATTAATAGCATTTTTTAATGATGTTAAAAGTCTTTTTGCGCATTGTTAAAGGACATATCTGTAGTAGTGAGACTCCTCGTGATATAGATCAAGCTCTCACCACTAGTTGGTAGCTATTGACATATGAGGAGGCACACCCAAACTCTTGTGGTGTGCCCTAAATCAGTCATCATGAGTTGAGAGATGTTTCACGAACCATTTGAAAACAAACAAAAACAGAAGAAAATTGACAAAATTGGTAGAAAACTTATTTGTAGTTTTCACGATTACTTGTTTTTTTAAATAACACCTTTTCATACTTTTTCATTTAAATTTGAAAATTATTTTAAAAAAATATTCCAAACTCCCCCCACTTATTTGTGTTTTTCTTTCATCCATGTGATATTAGTTTCAATTCTAAAAAACACAATGTAAATAATGTTACAGCTTAAAAAACCTTGTTAAATAATTATATATCATCTATATAGTTATGAAATTAATTTGATATGTGTGTGTCAATTCCTCGAAGATCAATTGTTAAGCAAGGGGGGTATCATCCCAAATGTTTGGGATTTGACTCCCGATGACTAAAAGATTCCAAGTTAATATAATGGTAGTATGGTAGGTGCAACAACGTGAACATTAGCTTTATTGTACTCGGAATTGCAATAGGTTTTGTAGCAAGAAATGTAATAACAAACTTTTTCTTTAGATTTTTTTCAACCAAACCCACCAAGAAAATCTTTGTGCCATAATCAAGTTGAGCACGATACCATGAAGAACCTTTGAGCCATCTACAATCAAAACCCGATCTTAAACAATCAACTTTGGGTCTTTGAATCAACCCTCGAATGGAAGGTAGCAAAGTCATGGTTCCATGTAAGTTTTTCGGGCTACAGTAAGATAGAAGACCACATAGGTTCACACGAATTTAAAGGTCTTTGAGCTTGATAAAAACTTGCAATGGGAGTCATTTATATATGTGATAAGTGATCAAAGATACTTAATAATGATTTCTTATATTGTAGTGAGGAAGAGAGAGAGTTTAAAAATATAGTTTTGTTGATAATAACTGACTCAACCATGTTCCCCTCAGTAGTTGAACTAGTAATTTGTCTGATTTGATTTTGAAAAACATTGGCAATTTATTTAAATTTAAGACAAAAGAAAAGAAATAAACAAACAAACCAACACCCACCCACCCACCGTCGCTGGGGGCCACGAATTATCAAACCAGCTGCCAAAAGGGGTTGGAGATTTGACTGAACTTCCATCGCTCGATTCGAAATTCTATATATATTTTTGTTTTTTTCCCTAAGTAACAAAAGTAAGGGAAATGAAATGATAGAGGGAGGCATGTGCATACCTGGGGGATGGCACGCGCACCCAGAAGTTCTATGCCGGTGTTCCCCGCTGACCATAGCAGGCTTGGTGCCAATTTAGTAATCGAATAATTAATAAAATTATTATAAGTAATTTAATTTATTAGTTCTATTTAAATTCATTTTTTAAGGTGAAACTAAATTGCGTTTTTTATAATATTTAAAATTATTATTATTATTTATATAAACAAAAAGAGTATTGAATGTGTCTTTTCCTTCCCATTTACATGATTAGTTGAATTTTCTTTTCTCTCACGTTTTCCCAGTAGTTTTCCCGATTGCTTTGGGTGGAGGTTTCCGAGTGGGGATTCTGGTTGACGCCACGCCACATGAGGGCCACACGGGAATCTCTCTCCAAGGACTTGTTTAATTTACAAAATTGTTTGAAAATGAAATTAAATACCATGAAATTAAATAAGATGTTGGAAAGGAAAACAATGTTAATAAAAAAATTGTCTACTTGCATATTTGATTGGACCGCTCCATACATACATTAATATAAAATCCCCAATATTCAATGTTATCATTTATCACGATTAAGATAAAAAAAAAATATGTTTATCAATAGTAGCTAAAAACCATGATAAAAGGACAATTTTTGTCAATGGTAATAAATATACCCTTTTATAATTTTTTTTTCTCAGCGCCGATAAATACGTATCTTTTATCAATGTTAAACACTTGTTTTTAGCAGTGATAAAATCCGACATACATAATATATATATATATATATATATATATATATATATATATATTAATTGAAAATTGTGTAATTAGGATGAAGTAATAGGTATTTAATAACATTTTGGCGATAGAAAAAATTAATAAATTAATTGATTTCTTAACATAAATTGAAAACAATACTTCCAATTTCAAATGACCATAACTTTGTTCCGAGTGTTCGTTTGACCTCCAATAAATGTCAAATCGAAGACTGTGAAGATATTTATGCTACGTTAATTGGGAGGACCCCATCCACGGTTTTTTCGAGGCCAAACAAGCTCCAAAACGGAGTTTTTAGTTGTGATGCCATAATTTTTGAATATTCGATGAAATTTCAGGTTTGTTCAAGAGAGTTCTTATCTTTTTTCAATTGAGACTGAATTTATTATCAGAGCTTACATTCATATAGATATTGTGATTTTGAAATTTTATCGTTTATCACGTTGCAGTGTCATTTCTAATTAAACACACACATACATATTTTTTATATATTTACAGACAAAAAAATAATTGTATAAATAAATATTTAAACATATTTACATGTAGAATATATTTTTAAACATATAAACCATATGGAAATAATTATTGTCAATTTTATTTAAAAAAATATCTAACCATTTTAATTTCCTTATAAAAATGTATGAATATATATATATATACACACACACCTAGACAAATGTATATATAATGTTTATATGTAAATATATATGTGTGTGTGGATTAATAAATAGATATATATTTATGTATATATTATCATAATATATGTAAATAAATATATATATATATATATTAAAACAATTATATATTGCAAAAAATATATGTACATATATATTGAATATGTCAATATATGATAAGTAAAATCCTCTAGGCCAGTGGTATTGTGTGATGGTTGTGTGTCCATGTACATGCATGTATCTTTATACATTGCAATAAATATATATGAAAATATATATACATTCATATATACAAACACACACACACCTATACAAATATATATAGAGAGAGAGATTCACACACACACACACAAATGCATTTACTATAAATATGCATTTTATAAATACATTATAAACCATTCATACGTAAATATACAATTATACATAACTATATAAATATATACTTAAATATATAATATGTAAATATATAAACATATTTTATAAATGTATTTAAAAAAAATATATAATTATATACAATTATATGAATAAATAAACAAATAAATAATGTAAGTATATGTAAAGAAATAGATATATCATAAAATGTTGTGAAAACAAGATGCAACAATGGTAAGAGTATTAATTGTGGGGATTTATTGATTTATAACGAGGAAATAGAAAATTATTAATGGAGAGATTTTCTCAACATTAATGGAGAATTTTCTCTTAACATTAATGAAGAGTTATTCCCAATATTAATTGGTGAAATAATGAATGTTGACCGCATTAAATGGAGATATGGACATTATGTGTATATAAGAGGATGTGGTAGCGTGTTTTGGAATGTGAGCTGACAAAGATGTAGCCGGCAAGAGAGAAACGAGGAAGGGGTTGCTGCGTTTGCGGTAACCGGTGCGAAGCAAAGATGGTGAGAATGAAGCAGAGGTGATGACACCGACAATGATGGCGTGTCAACGACGGCGAATGAAAGCATGTGCGCGAAGATGATGACGTGAGACGATGGCGAGAGAATCGTCGAAGATGATGTGCAAAGAGATTCATGATGGTGCCATGTATCGAAAGTCCTCTTGGTTGCAGAGATCAAGCGGCGTATCCCGATTACGATGATCGGTGGTACACCAAAAATGGTACGTTCATGGGTGTCGGTGTTGAGTTGATAAAAGATATTCGGGTGAAATCTTCTCTTCTCTTATGTGTTTTTTGCAACGACTACTTTCGCTGCGGCGCCAGGCTTAGCGCCCCAACATTCATTATACATAAAGGGGGTCATAAGTTTGACTATTCATGGGTGTGAGGGTGTGCAAGGTTGGAGAATTAAGTGGGGCGGTGATTGTGGGGGGGGGGATTATAAAGGACTGGGGGGTGACAGGGTGTGTAATGGTCCGACCCAAACCATCGAGTTTGAGTCAGAGAGTCACATGACCTCATGCGCGCCTCTCCATATGCAAGAGATTGCCGACTAGTAGCGAAGGTCCAAACGCCCTAAGTGGGGAGACACTACTACACATATAACCTTTAACAACGCGCAAAATGACTTAACGGTGCTAAAAAATCGCCGTTAATTGCAGCACTGATAAAGACCTAGCTGGGTGCAATGTGCTATTAACATAACAATACACCTAGCAAAAACCTGTAATTTCAAACGATGCTATATAAATTCAATTGACATCATAAATACAAAAATATCCACCCATTGTATATACAAAAAAAACATTGCTATATACATTTCAAATAATGTTTTATATAATTACATTTAAAATTATCCAACAAACATTAAAAAACATTAATGTTTTATTTTAAGAACCCAGATCTTCTTCTCAGGTATGTTTTTCTCTTCTAGTGACAGGGTGTGTAATGGTCCGACCCAAACCATCGAGTTTGAGTCAGAGAGTCACATGACCTCATGCGCGCCTCTCCATATGCAAGAGATTGCCGACTAGTAGCGAAGGTCCAAACGCCCTAAGTGGGGAGACACTACTACACATATAACCTTTAACAACGCGCAAAATGACTTTTAACGGTGCTAAAAAATCGCCGTTAATTGCAGCGCTGATAAAGACCTAGCTGGGTGCAATGTGCTATTAACATAACAATACACCTAGCAAAAACCTGTAATTTCAAACGATGCTATATAAATTCAATTGACATCATAAATACAAAAATATCCACCCATTGTATATACAAAAAAACATTGCTATATACATTTCAAATAATGTTTTATATAATTACATTTAAAATTATCCAACAAACATTAAAAAACATTAATGTTTCATTTTAAGAACCCAGATCTTCTTCTCAGGTATGTTTTTCTCTTCTAGTGTTTTTGAGAAAAAGAGGAATTTTTTGAAATTTTTTAAGTACACGCTGTGAACTTTATGAGTACACGTCGTGTACTTGGTTACTGCGGGTGCTGGGTGCTGGCCGTGTGACGACCATACACACGGCCGTGTGTGGTGACTTGGAGACCGCCTAATGCGGGGGCTGGGAAGGCAAGTACACGCCGTGTACTTTTTTTTTCATTAAACGGACCGGGGTCACGTCTAATTGGCAGAAACACCTCCTTCTTCATCCGACTCGTCTGAGAGCGTCCGTACGACACTGATTCTTCTTCGAGCCCCCGACCGAGCATCTGTTCTTCGAATCGACCGCCGTTGATTGCGTTGGGATCGCCTCGGTAAGCTCTTCCTTCTGTTAGAGCTTCATTTTCCTGATTCCTCCTCTTTCAAGAGTTATCTTCGGTTGAGCGTTTTTAGCGTTTTTGTAGATCTGCGGTGTACTGGGGCGGTTCAAGGCTTAAGGTTCACGTATAACGATCCTGCAACGCCGAGGTAGGTGGTTTGTGCCTTTCCGTTGAAAGTTTTTGAGTTATATGTGCAAAAGTGCCCAATATCCTTGAACGGGGTATTGCATGTCTACTGTTTTAGCCCTATTGATTCCCTGTTATGCTTGTACGCTTGAATAGAGGTTAATTGAATGAGAATAGGGTTAATTGCTATGCTTTGGAGGTGTTTGCTCATGCATGTTTGTTTATGACCGTTTGGTCTTGCTTAGCCTGTTAGGCTTTCTTGTTTGTTTCTCATGCCTAGTATTGTAGGATGGAGTTTTGTTTATCTGCCATGCTGTTATCCCGTAGACTGTTAGCTAAGTAGTTCTTGAGGTTTACTTTGGCCGATACGCATTGCCATACTTATTTGACTTACACGGGGAATAAACGTAAGAGCTTCTCCAGAGTGTCTGTATTTACTGTTACGATGCGAGACCACAGGGGGAATTGACGTAAGTGATTCATCAGAGTGTCTGTAGTTCCTCGACGCGGGCCATATGAGGAATGTGACGTAAGTGCTTCTCCAGAGCGCCTTTAGTTACCGATAAGAGACTATATGGGGAATTGACGGCGAGTGCTTCCCCAGAGAGTCTATGCTTAAGCTGAACCAGAGGGGTTAGACTGTGTGTACTACCCACAGGGTTGCTTGTGTTGTTTTGGTTGAACCAAAGAGGTTAGGCTGAGAGTACTTCCCAGAGGGTTACCTGTTTTGATTAGCTTCTTACTTGATATGTGGAATTGAATGCTTTGAAACTGTGAGAATGTTTACTGCTGAGTACTTCCTTGTTTACTGCTTCCTTTTACTTATTGCCTGCCATATATATTCACTGACTGTTAGGCATAGATCTCTTGGTGGTTGCCTACTGGGATTTAGTCTCACACCCCATTTGGATCATGCTTTTGGGCCCAAACAGATTATATTGTTGCAGGTATAGATAAGGGCAAACGCCCTTCTACTTCAGGTTCTTGACTGCTTTGGGAGTTGGAGAGCATGAGACCAAGCTGAGGCTTGCGATGCTGAGGAGTTGTTTACTGTTTTCTTTCGTACTTGGTTTAGTACTGTATTTCAGCATTGTGACGTGTTTGGCTATTTTCCTAGACATGTGTATCATGCATCATTTATATATGTGTGCTCCAGTTGTTTCTTCATCAGTCTTCCACTGTTTCTTGTTGTTTGACATTATTACTGCTTCCACTATTGTACATCTGTTTCTCTTCCGCTGTGTTACTCTGCCAATGAGGGCATAGTTTCCCCACTATCACACCCAATGCCCTCGCTGCTAGTTGGCAGCCTCTGGCGTTAGGGGGAATGCGTTTGAGGCCATGTGACCAACCGAGTACGGGGCGCCTCTGGGCGACTTCCAGAACCAGGACATTACAAAGTGGTATCAAATGATTTTTTTTCTCTTGACTTACTATTTGGATCCTATAGTCAGGGATATGAAGAAATATGTACTTGGTAATAAGCTGTGCCTGGGAGTAGCTAACCTGTGTACAGGGAAAATCCAATCTACCTCGTTTATTGAAAATTTTCTGGTTTTGCAATTATTACAGTTGCTTTGGTTTCACCTTGAATGATTCACATGTTTTGTGCTGTTATTGTTTATGTTATTGAGGTTCTATTTCTATTGCAACCCGAGGAGATGAGGGTATGCCATCTCATGCATCATATAAGAATTTTCTAGGAATCACATGTCATGCATTCTTGCCATGCCATTTAGGGTGCATTAACGATTGCATGTTGTTGTGATAAGTGCTGTGCTAGATATGCATGCTGTTGTGATAGATGCCTTAATAAAAATATCTGATGTTTGATAGGGTATTGTTTGTGTAAGGTTTTGTTTGAATGAACGCCAAACTTTGGTTCTTGAGGTGTTATGGACCCTCATGGATCGGAATTTGGTGGATCATTGATCTGTTATGCTTGTTTATGACCTGTATAAATTGTCAAGCTTTGACTCGCGCGGAGTATGGGCCCTCACGGATCGGAATTTGGCATCTTAAGGTTCGTTTCAGTGTTTTTCTGGGTTCTGGAGTAGTTTCTAAGGCTTACGGTTCAGAAAAACCCAGAATACACGGGGTGTAATGTTGAATACACGCCATGTGTTCTTCTGTTTGGGAAGAAACAATTCTTTTAAGTATACGCCGTGTAACATATGTACACGCCATGTAGTCTCTTACCGTGTCTCAGACTGTGTGGGTAGAGACACGAGGTTTGAAATCTTTGGTAGGACACGCCGTGTACCGGATGTACACACCGTGTTGTAGAACCATGTAACCGGACGTGTCACTAACAACACGGGTCGATTGAGACCCTTCTAATACATGTCGTGTCCATCTGGAACATGCCGTGTAGTATAACCTGAGAATCCAGTCATGTCACTAACAACACAGGTCAACAAAATCTTCCTAGTACACGCCATGTCCATTTGAAACACGCCGTGTAGTGTGAGCCGTGTATTCGGCCGTGTCACTAACAACACAAGTCGGTAAAGCTCATCAAGTACACGCCATGTCTGGCACTAACACGCCGTTTAGTCTTGTTCTAGGAGAACCGTGTGGCCTAGCCATGTAAGGGAACTCGGGCAGGGGAAGAGGATTCAAGTACACGCCGTGTGTAAGGACAACATGCCATGTATGGGGCGTTACACGACCAGTTTTAGCAGAAGTACATGCCCATGTGAATGGCTTAAAGGAACACACTGTGTAGTTAAATATACACACCGTGTATCCATGTTTTGAAGAACTTGAATGCTTTCTTTCTCATGTTCCCTCTCTACTCTTCTAGTTTTCAGTCCTTGATAATTTTGATCTAAGGTGTGAATTTGACCTTGGAGAGTCATGCCACCGAGACTTCCTCCAGTTGTACGCCAGTTATATGGCAACGATCAGACACCAGACATGAATGATCAAGGACTACCAGCAGATCCTCTAGTTGTTCTAGTCTTGGCATCAACCATCATTCCGTACACAGGTGCTGACGCATAGTTTTGAGAGGGCTTCATGAGGTTCATGCAGACCTTCCGCGGAGTACCGCATCCTGCCCCATCTATGGCAGAGCTGACACGGGTTTTCCAATAGCAACATCCTCCCACTTTCATCGGGGAAGGAGGACCTCATGCTGCAGAGCCATGGTTAGAATCCATGCTTTCCATCTTCGAGCATCTAGAGACGCCTCCAGAGAGGAGGGTCAAGCTTCCTATGTACATGATTCAGGATTCCTCCAAGAGATGGTGGGATGTGATCTCACAGGTGGGACGCCAACAGGTTATGGCTTGGGATGAGTTCGAACATACCTTCTACGACTACTTCTATCTGGAGACCTTGAGGGCCGATCGAGCCTGAGAGTTCATGAGTCTGGAGTAGGGTACTCTTTCCATTATGGAGTATTCTTCTCGTTTCACTGAGCTGCAGTGCTTCACACCTATTCCAGGAGGTGATGAGTTATTCCTGGCAAGGAAGTTTGAGGATGGTCTCAGGCACAACATCCAATCTCAGGCGAACATCTTTCGGTTGACTTCCATCACTTCTATCATCAACCAGACACTGATCATGAAGCGAAATTTGAGGGATTTTGGAGTTGTGAGCCAGGGCGGTTCGACATCTGGAGTTAGTATCCCTCCCACCGACAGTAGAAAGCGCCACAGGGGGTCTTCACGCGGTGATCCAAGGAGGAGAGACACTTCTTCTGGTAGCCAGGTGGTGTGCTACCAGTGTGGGAAGAGCAGACATACGAGGCCACATTACCCGAGAGACCTAGTGGAGTGCTGATCTTGCGGCAAGATGGCTCATCTTTATCTTTTCTGTCAGATCTTCTCACCAACAGCTGGTGACAGGGGTTCTTCAATGACTTCATGTTCAGGAGCAAGGCCACCAGTTTCTCATCAGTCTGGGAACTGGAGTTCTTCCAGCCGTTCAGGCCGAGGTGGAGGTCACGACCGTGGTAGTCAGTCACCAGGCTTTCAACGACAACAGGGTGGATCAGCTCAGGGTGGTCAGGCAGGATCACAGGGCCACGGTGCTGGTCAGACTTTTGCAGTGGAGTAGACCCAGCGGGAGCAGGATCCCGGACCCTCTACAGTTCGAGGTACGATCTTAGTTGCCTCAGTTTTAGCTTCTTCTCTTTTCGATACAGGGGCTTCCCATAGCTTTATATCTATTGTTGTTGTGTAGAGCCTCGGGCTCTATATCATTACTTTTACTGATGTCTTGACGTTGGACACACCGCTGGGGACAAGAATGACTAGTGTACGTTAGTGTAAGGAGTGCTCTCTTGAGGTTGGTGGGTGTCACTTTTTTTGGGACCTCTATGTTTTAGAGATGACGGACTATGATGTCATTCTCAGAATGGACTGGTTAGTTTCCTTCCAGACAGTTGTCGATTGCTATCACCGTAGGGTGAGTTTTACATCACTAGTGGGCAGATCATTTCTTCACAAGGGTGAATGGGATGTCTAGGTGAGTAGAGCAGGACCCGACCATCATGGTTTGGGAGGAGTTACAGCCCAGATTTCTAGTCTTTATCTGGATGACTAGGGGACTTCACAAATGGACTTTCCACTAGTGGTGAATTGTTTCAGGGACGTCTTTCCAGAGGACTTTTCAGGTTTTCCTCCAGAGCGAGAGGTAGACTTTTCTATTGATCTCATGCCAGGAGTGGCACCGATGTCCATTCCTCCTTATAGGATGGCTACACTAGAGTTACAGGATCTCAAGAAGCAGCTGGAGGAGTTGCAGGCTAAGGGTTTCATCCGACCTAGTACTTCTCCTTAGGGTTCGCCTGCCCTGTTTGTGAAGAAGGTGAATGGTACCCTCATACTTTGCGTAGATTATCATAAGTTGAACTAGTTGATGATCAAGAACTGATATACCTTACCGAGTATTGATGACCTCTTTGATCAACTTCGAGGAGCCTGGGTGTTCTTGAAGATTGACTTGAGGTCCGATTATCATCAGTTGCGTGTTAGACCATCTGATATACCTCTTATAGCTTTCTGAAGCAGGTATGGTCTATACGAGTATGTGGTTATGCCATTCGGTCTCACGAATGTGCCTGCAATCTTCATGGCACTGATGAACCGAGTGTTCCGTCCATACTTGGATTCTTTCATGGTGGTTTTCATGGATGATATCTTGGTATACTCTTACACTCGACACGACCATACTACCCATCTTGAGATTGTTCTGAGTACATTGAGAGAGCATCGGTTATATGCTAAGCTCTCAAAATGCCACTTTTGGAGGGATCAAATTAACTTCTTGGATCATGTTATCTCGGAGACAGGAGTATCAGTAGACCTAGAGAAAATGAGAGCAGTAGTTTCCTAGAAGCATCTGAAGAACATCTTTGAGGTAGAGAGTTTTATAGGGCTGGATGGATACTACAGACATTTTATACATGACTTTTTATGCTTATCAGCACCACTAATGGGCCTAACTAAGAAGGGTGTGAAGTTCTTGTGGTCAGATTCTAATGAGTCGGCCTTTCAGGATCTGAAAGGGAGGTTGGATTTAGCACCGATACTAGTTTTTCCAGATCTAGGAAAGAGCTACACTATTTACTATGATGCTTTAGGTATCAGACTTGGAGTAGTGCTTATGCAGGAAGAAAAAGTCGTTGCATACGGGTCTCGGCAGTTGAGGCCACATGAGAGGAATTACCCGATGCACGATCTTGAGTTTGTTGCAGTTGTTCATGCCTTACGCTGTTGAAGACATTATCTATTGGGAGAGCATTTTGTGGTTTTCACCGACCACAAAAGTCTCAAGTATATCTTCACTCAGCATGAATTGAATTCAAGACAATAAAGGTGGGTTGAGTACCTTAAATCTTTTGACTTTGAGCTTGCCTACATGCCTGGGAAATGCAACGTAGTGGCTGATGCACTGAGTAGGAGGACCCAGATAGAAGCAATTAAGGAGGCCAACGGTGAGTGGAAGCTTATGACTCTGTTCTTTGAGATGCATTTGGAGGTGTATGATAGGATGGGGTAGACATTTCTTTCTTCTGTAGCTGTTACCTCTACTCTTCTTGATCGAGTGTGAATGAGGAAACTATCAGATTCTGAAGGCCTAGTCCTACGGGAAAACATGTCAGGAGAGGACCCTATTCCTGGATGGACCATAGGCGAGGATGAGATCTTGCATTTTCATGGGTGTGTATGGGTGTCAACAGACATACATGAGGAACTGATGTGGGACTTTCATTCCTTAGTTTGGGCAGTTCATCCTGGTGTCACTAAGATGTATTGTGATCTACACCATTAGTATTGGTGTCCAGGTATAAATAGAGACGTCGCTAGTTTCATGATGAGGTGTTCCATCTGTCAGCAGGTGAAAGCGGAGCATCAGCGACCAGCAGAGATTTTTTAGTAGTTACCCATTTCTGAGTGGAAATGGAATATGTCACGATGAATTTCGTGACAGGTTTTCCAAGGTCACCTCGAGGAAATGATGCCGTTTGGGTTGTCGTTGACAGACTCACGAAATTTTCTCACTTATTTTCAATCAAGGAGAATTTTAGTGTTGATGAGCTGGGATAGTTGTAAATCCGTGATATTTTACATCTACATGGGTTTCCACACTCCATTGTTTCAGACAGGGATGCTCGTTTTACTTCTTGGGTCTGGCAGGGTTTGCAGAAGGCCTTGGGCACATAAGTGCTTTTGAGTACAACTTACCATCCCTAGATAGATGGCTAGTCCGAGTGTACGATTCAGGTGCTTGAGGACATGATTTGTGCATGCATCCTCGATTTTGGAGGTTCTTGGAAGAAGCACATACCTCTTGTGGAGTTTTTATACAACAATAGATTTCAAGCAACTATTCAGATAGCACCTTATGAGGCTTTGTACGGTAGGCCATGCTGATCACCCTTATGTTGGATGGAGGCAGGAGAGACAACTATACTAGGACCTCGTCATGTCCAGGAGACCACATAACAGATAGAGTTGATTCGGAAGAGGATGACTACTGCACAGTATCGACAGAAGTCTTAGGCTGATCAGTGGAGACAACCTCTGGAGTTCGAGGAGGGGGATCAAGTTTTATTGCGTGTCACACCGAGGTTAGGACACCAGAGGATTAAGGGACAGGGTAAGCTTTCGCCGAGGTATGTCAGGCCGTTTGAGGTTTTGGAGAGATTTGGACCGGTTACCTATCGTTTGTAGTTACCTTAGAGGTACTAAGCTATGCACAATGTCTTCCATGTTTCTCATCTCCGACGTTACTTCTCAGACCCGTCTCATGCTTTTCAACCTGAGGAGGTTGAGTTAGAGGTGGTCACCTCATTTGAGGAGCATCCTATCCAGATTGTTGATCGCAGTACAAAGGTTCTACGTGGCTGGTCTGTTCCTCTGGTATGAGTGGTATGGCAGCACGAGCGGGTACAGGACGAGACCTGGGAGAGGGAGGCTGATGTACGATCACAGTGGCCAGATCTGTTTGAGGATTCTTCTTCTACGCCGCCTTGCTAGGGAAATTTGGGGACAAATTTCTTTAAGGGGGGAAGTTTGTAAGAACTCAGATCTTCTTCTTAGGTATGTTTTTACTTTTCTGGTGTTTTTGAGAAAAAAGAGGAATTTCTGGAAATTTCTTAAGTACACGCCGTGTACTTTATGAGTACACTCTGTGTACTTGGTTACTACAGGTAGCCGGGTTCTGGCTGTGTAACGACCATGCACACAACCGTGTGTGGTGACCTGGAGACCACCTAATGTGGGGGCTGGGAAGGCAAGTACACACTGTGTACTTATAAAGTACACACCGCGTACTTTCCTTTTTTTTCATTAAATAGACTGGGGTCGCGTCTAATTTGCAGAAACACCTCCTTCTTCGTCTGAATCACCCGAGAGAATCTGTATGGTGTCGATTCTTCTCCGAGCCCCCGACTGAGCATCTGTTCTCCAAATAGATCGTCGTCGATTGTGTTGGGATCGCCTCGGTAAGCTATTCCTTCTGCTAGAGCTTCATTTCCTAATTCCTTCTCTTTCAAAAGTTATCTTCAGTTGAGAGATTTTAGCATTTTTATAGATCTACAGTGTTCTTGGGAGATTCAAGGCTTGAGGTTCATGTATAACGATCCTGAAATGCCGAGGTAGGTGGTTTGTGCCTTTCCGTTGAAAGTCTTTGAGTTATATGTGCAAAAGTGCCCAATACCCTTGAACGAGGTTTTGCACATTTACTGTTTTAGCCCTGTTGATTGCCTGCTATGATTTTATGCTTGAATAGAGGTTAATTGAATGAGAATAGGGTTAATTTCTATTATTTGGAGGTGTTTTCTCATGCATGTTTGTTTATGAACGTTTGGTCTTGCTTATCCTGTTAGGCTGCCTTGTTTGTTTCCCATGCCTAGTATTGTAGGATGGAGTTTTGTTTATCTCCCATGCTGTTATGTTGTAGACTGTTATCCAAGTAGTTCTTGAGGTTTACTTTGGCCGATACGAATTTCCATGCTTGCTTGACTTACATAGGGTCGTGAGAACCTGGTGTAGTAGACCGTAGGGATAATGGATGTAAGGGCTTCTCTAGAGTGTCTATTTTTACTATTACGATGCGAGACCACAAGGGGGAATTGACGTAAGTGCTTCCTTAGAGTGTCTGTAGTTCCTCAATGTGGGCCATAGGGGGAATGTGACGTAAGTGCTTCCCCAGAGCGCCTTTAGTTATCGATAAGAGACTATAGGAGGAATTGACGGCGAGTGCTTCCCTAGAGAGTCTATGCTTAAGCTAAACCAGAGGGGTTAGACTGTGTGTACTTCCCAGAGGGTTTCTTGTGTTGTTTTGGTTGAACCAGAGGGGTTAGGATGAGAGTACTTCCCATAGGGTTACCTGTTTTGATTAGCTACTTGCTTGATATGTGGAATTGAATGCTTTGAAACTTTGGGAATGTTTACTGCTGAGTAATTCCTTGTTTACTGCTTCCTTTTACTTATTTCCTACCATATATATTCACTGACTGTTAGGCACAAATCTCTTGGTGGTTTCATACTGGGATTTAGTCTCACACCCTGTTTGGGTCATGATTTTGGGTCCAAAAAAATTCTATTATTATAGGTATAGATAAGGTCAAGTGCCCTTCTACTTCAGGTTCTTGACTGCTATGGGAGCTGGAGAGTATGAGACCAAGCTGAGGCTTGCGATGCTGAGGAGTTGTTTACTGTTTTCTTTCATACTTGGTTTAGTACTATATTTCAGCATTGTGATGTGTTTGGCTATTTTCCTAGACATATGTATCGTGCATCATTTATATATGTGTGCTCCAGTTGTTTCTTTATCAATCTTCTGCTGTTTCTTGTTGTTTGACATTATTATTGCTTCCTCTATTATATATATGTTTCTCTTCTGCTGTGTTACTTTGCCAATGAGGGCATAGTTTCCCCACCATCACACCCAAGACCCTCGCTATTAGTCAGAATCCTCTAACGTTAGGGGAAATATGCTTGAGGCCATGTGACCAACCGGGTACGGGGCGCCTCTGGGTGGCTTCCGGAACCGAGACGTTACATTCATCTTTTGACTCGCATTATTCCCTTAATGTTCATCCATGGTATCTATTGCCGAACAAATCATCTTAACATGAGTAAAATATTCCACCTATATAATAAGACATATATTATGTTAGTAATACTATAAAGAAATTAATTAAACATTAATTTAAAAAAAATATATTAATAAAATGTGAATTTTTAATAAAAAAGACACATTTGGAGTTATATCGACCACACCGTGCGTCGTATTGAGGTGGAATTATTCCTACACGTCACAAATGAGTTATGGATCATTATCCTAAAATATCAAAACAATCTGAATGTGTTTTTTCAGTTTCGAGTATGTCACTTGTTCTTTTACTAAAATTAATGTCAATTTTAAATAATGACACATTTGGAGTTATACTGGTCTCACCGCGCATCGGATTGAGGTGTGGCTGATTGATTTATGTCACAAATTACTGATGGATCGTTTTCTTAAAGTATTAAAACAATTTGAATGCGTTTTCTCGATTTTCAGTATGTCAGTTTTGTTTTTTTACTAAAATTTCATTTCAAACTAAAAACATGCATTTTGATTCATATCGGTCTCACAGTGCGTCAGTTTGACATGATACTACTTCATACACATCAAAAATAACTTATGAATCGCTATACTAAATTATCAAGATGATCAAAGTGTGTTTTATTGATTTTCAGTGAGTGACACACTTTGAACTAAAGTGTCAATTTTAAACTGATAACAAACACTTTTAGTCATATTACTACTACAAAACACACCTTTAACATCACTAAAATATGCCTTTATTAGCTTTAGAAAAGTGTTGACTACTTTAGCATGGTTAAAAGGTCAAGTCTTTTATCAGTGCTAAAAAAGTGACAATAAAGGGTATATTTATCAGCACAAATAAAAGCACTAATAAATCATACTTTTATCAACCCTTTTAAAAGCATTGATAAAAGACACCATTTATCAGTGCTATTATATAGCACTGATAAAGAGATCTTTTATTAGAATTGATAAAGTTTATCTTTATCAGTTCATTTAATAGCACTGATAAAGGTCACCACTATAGTGTGACGCTAAAACACATTGCAGCACCATAAACAGGTGTAGTGTGTTGTAACAACACACTACATCACTATAAACAAAAAACAAAAAACAAAACAAAACACTGGATATAAATGAAATAAATTTTCTAATAGAAATAGAAGAAAAAAAAACTATTATAGAGCATGAAAATTGTTTTTTTACTATAATTAATGTAAATTTTGATTAAAAATGTGCACTTTGAGTCATACTAGTCACACCGTGATTCGAATTGAGGTGTGATCGATTAATACACATCACAAATGACTTATAGATTGTTTTCCTAAAGTACCAAAACAATCCGAATGTGTTTGATCAGTTTTGAGTATGTCAATTTTGAATAAAAAGATGCACTTGGAGTTATATCGGTCACACCATGTGGCGGATTTAGATGCAGATGATTCTTACACTTCAAAAATGACTTATGGATCATTGAACTAAAGTACCAAAACAATCCAAATGTGAAACCCATGGTACTTTTTTATGAAAATTTATTTATGTTGTTTATGATAAGAGGATAAACCCACAAAAGATATCGAACCGAACAACAAACCCACACACAAGGCATAAAGAGTGATTTCCACAAAAATAAACATCTCCAAACAGGCACAATAGAAAGAGGGGAACTAATTCATGAAAGGCTAAGCATTTAAAGGTTCACATTCAGAAAAGAAAAAGCATTTGAACCATGAAAAATGATTTCATCAGACTTTTATAATGAAAGATGAACTTACCACAACCACAAAACAAAAAATGAGGAAAATCTGAACGTCTTCACCCCAACACGGGAGACAATAACTAAGACAATGTGTTGTAGGTTTCTTTCACAACAACTCAACTACAAATTATTCCCACACTAACTTCTCAAAATGTAGATCCTTGGAGAAGAGGACACACTCCTTGATCCCTAGATTAAGACTCCTAGTGAAAAGAGAAAATTTTAATAGATCTTGTGACACCACCTCTAGAGAAAAGGAAACCAGCTCTTTGAAGTGTTCAACATAAGCCTTCACTGTCCGCTGACCTTGCTGGACACTCATGAGCTCTTGCCTTGTCTTTTTCTTCACCTCCTTAGGTATAAACCATCAGACAAAGAAAGACTTAAAAACTTCCCATGTCATCCCAACTTGCATCATTGGCAGGGCAAACAACTCCCATTCTTCTAAAGCTAGACTTCCAAGAAGACCCAAAACAACATGAGATCTACCGGCTTTGGGAGTTCCCAACACTTTGAAGACATGATCAACTTCCTCAAGCCACTTCACTACCTCTAACGGACCTCAATTGACACAAAAGATGGGAAAAAACCAAGGAGAACTAGAAACAGGATGAGACCCACTAGAAACTTCAGGGATCTTTATAGGGGACATTCTAAATAACACAAAAATCATAAGATCAAGTTTAGAATCAATTCCTCACATACCCACACATATGAAAATGCTCATAAGGAATACCAAGGGTCACACTTACCACTTTATCACCAAACCCAATAATTTACCAAATTTTCAACACAAAAAATTTTCCTTTAAAACCCATTTTTTTTCAAATCCGAGACCATTTGAAAGAAATCATTTTAATTTTAAAAATTGTTTTCATTTTAAAAGATTAATCACATAAAATGAGACCAAAATAAGACATAATTTATGCTAAACCACCTGAATGAGGAACTAGCAGTCATGCTTAACCTGACAACATGGTAGTGGGTCATAGTTTACTTAGTATACGAGTTTACTATGATTAAAAAGATCAATAACCCCCAACAATAATCAAATATCAAAAGGACCATCATATACATAAAACTAGGTTATAGGGTTCTTGGTTGTGTTAACAGTGGCCCTACTTACACTAGCCTATCAAGAGGTACCTGGTTTCATTCTATGAGGTACTCAGTTCCTACCGCACAACGATACCTCTATTTCTTCACCACTCACTCCTATAAAATCCTATAACCCCTCTTTTAACTCCCCTTCAACACAAAATACACCCAAAATGAGACTAAGATACTAACATTAAAGGGTATTACATGGTTAGATTGGATGGGGAATTTAAAACATCCACAGTCTCAAGCATTTCATACTCAATAAGATTCAACCAGATTCTTGAGGGAATAGATTCAACCATCAGATTTTCATATGTGTAAGGCTAATTGTTAAGAAATTTCCTAGATTTTTCAAGAATTTTAAAAGGTTTGATGTTTTTGAGGTTAATTTCCTCTTCTTTCTTATCCATTAGTGAACCCATCTCAATGAAACATAAATAAACACATGATCATTAACATTATTTTACAATGGTCACCTTTAATGTTTACTATAGGACATTGGTTGACTTTGAGTAGTTTCAAAATGTTTTTGAATTAACATCACTTGGTCTATTATTTCTAAGACAATACCAGGTCTATTAATATGATATTCTTTCATATTTATCCAGCATAAAGGAGAGTGAAAATTCATTTAATATAATTCCTCATATGGGTCCATCTGGATAAGTGATTGATAACTATTTTTATAAGAGAATTCCACAAAGGAAAGTTAATCCTTCCAGGAGCCACTGAAGTCAAGAATTAAGGCTAAAAGAATATCCTCCAATATCAAGATAGTCTGATTAGAATGGCTGTTAGTTCGTGGAATAATGGAAGTATAAAATTTCACCCATAACCTCATTGAAAATTAATGTCTTACTATAACCAAGATAAAAACATCATATCCCTATCAGATACAACACTAGACGGGACACCTGAAAGCATTATTATCTCTTTGAAATATAATTAATTGAGTTCATCAACTGAGGAAGCCTCTTCAATATGTAATAAGTTGTTCATCTTAGTTAGGTGAACCACTATAACCCACACTACATATTTCTATTTATTTGATCTTGAAAAACATGCCAAGAAATCCATCATGATTTCATACTATTTCTTAATAGGAAAAGAAAGTATTGAGAGTACTTATTGGTTTTTTATATTTTTACTTCACCGGATTATAAGTAAATAATTTAGTGAGGAATACTATGATTCATTTCACCATTACAGGCTACAAAAACTTGTGACTAATATCATGGTACATCATTATGATCCTTACATGAACCTAGAGGAGTCACGCCGGTAGTGGTGAGGGGATGAGATGTAGGGTTCGTCATGGTTAAGAACAATGCAAAAATGCAAAATGCGGAACCCAAAATATCAAACAATGATAGAGGAAAAGTAGAAAATAACATACATTGGAATCTAGCCTTGATTCATCTTAGGAAACGTAGAGGAGTCACATCAACAATAAAGGTGTTCCATGAGAGCTTGAGAATCACGACTGACTGAGTTCCGGTTATATTTCTTTTAAATAGACCGAGAACACCTTTAACAGTACTTTCAGAAAAGCGTTGATAAATATTCTTTTTATCAGCGTTAAATTGATAAGCACTAATAAATATCCCTTTTATTAGTGCTAATGTTTTAGTGCTGATAAAGATTCTTTTTAACAACGATTTTTTAGCGCTGATAAAGATCGATCTTTATCAATGACAAAATTTTAGCACTAATAAAATATTTATTTAAATAAATTTATTATAATTTTATAATTATTAAATATATATAATTATTTATTTATAATTATATAAATACTTATTTAAAAAATAAAAAAATTATTTATAATAATTATAGATATATAAATTTATAAATATAGTAAATATAAATTTATAAATATATTTATTTATAAATATTTATTTACAAATATATTTTTAACATTATTAGTGGATATATAATCTTAAATACATGCATTTTAAAAATCAGTGAAATTAAATAATTCAAAATGAGTACACTTTAAAAATATTGAAAAAATGGATAAGTTTTATTAATTAAATATAAATTATTAAAAAATATGGATATAAATATATATATATATATATATATTGAAGTAAAGATGGATACATATTGAAAATACTAAAACATAGTAAATAAATAAATATAAATAAATAATTGAAAATGATCAAATTCAAAAATAAAATAAAAAATAAAAAAAATATTAAAAACGAATGCCCTAACTGTAATAGTATTAAAAATAAATAAATAAAATTGACCAATTAAAAACATGATATATTAAACGAATCATGTAATAATGAAAATTTAAAATATACTGAAATTTGAATAAATTACATAAATATTAGGTGTATGGTTTCTATATATTGCGTAAATATATTTGTGTGTGAATTTGTATATAAATCTGTATTAATTACATATATATATATATCTGTGTGTGTGTGTGTGTGTGTGTGAAATCAATGTAACACACGATGTTTTATATATGTTAAATTGAACAATCAAACAACATTAAAAATGAATAAGACATTAATATGTTTTTAATTAACATTTTATTCATTTTATATATATTTATATTTAATATATATTATTTATTACTATTTATAATATATATATATATATATTATACTTATTCATTTTTATTAATAATTGTTTCATTAATAAATTTTTAAATAAAATTTTAAATTATTCATTTTTAATTTTTTTGTTTAATTATATATTCATTTATATATCTACATTTAATATATACTATTTATCAATATTTATAATCTATATATGTGTATATTAAATTTATTTATTTTTATCAATAATTATTTAATTAATAAAATGTTTAATATTTTTATTAATTTACTCATTTTAATTTTTTATTTGTTTAATTATTTCATTTTATTCATTTTACATATTTATATATTTAATATATACTATTTATTAATTTTTAAAATTTATATATATGTATATTAAATTTATTCATTTTTAATAATAATTATTTAATTAATGAAATTGTTAAAAAAATTAATTTTATTTGTTTAATTATTTCATTTTATTGTGGACCTTTATCAATACTAATAAAGCACTGATAAAGGTTACCATTTATCAGTGCTTTATTTTAGAACTGATAAAAGATACTTTTTATCAGCGCTGATAATGGGTAATCTTTATTAGTGCTAAAATAAACCGCTGATAAAGGTGACCTTTTATGCCTTGAAAAAAAAGGGTGACCTTTTATCAGCACTAAACAAAAAGCACTAATAAAGGGTTCCCTTTATCAGCGCTTTTATTTAGCACTGATAAAGGCCTCGCTTTATCAGCGCTTATTTTAGCGTTGATAAAGATGAACTTTCTCAGCGTATTTTTCTAGCGCTGATAAATGTCGACGCTGTTAACTGAAAATTCTATTTTTATTGATTTTCAAATAAACCTCTTTATGGATAAGCGGTAACCAAAAGTTGATGCATGAGATACAGATTCAGAGCACAACCAAAATGAAATTAAAAATTCAAAAAAACACATCATTCAAGGAAACCTCGGGCCACGAGCACCCCAATCTGCCAAGGTCACGTCCAATCACCTGCCATCCCCACCGTCGTCATGCTATTCTGTCAACACCGTCGTCGCTATCACACACCCGTTTTCAGAGAACATCACCACTGTAAAACACCATAACATAACAAAACATCATCCATTATACATTCCTTCCAAATGCCACAACAGAACGCCGAAGGCAGTAGGAGACCTCCCAAGTC
Organism: Viscum album; assembly: GCA_963277665.1. Classification (NCBI taxonomy): domain Eukaryota; kingdom Viridiplantae; phylum Streptophyta; class Magnoliopsida; order Santalales; family Viscaceae; genus Viscum; species Viscum album. The sequence goes on from OY728123.1 coordinate 1,111,548,048, forward strand.
ATCTTCTTCCCCCATAAAACTAGAAAAAACACCCAAACACCAGTATAGTATGATCTCACCACATCAGAACGCTCAACACAGTTCCGTCAACCATCAAAACCAAACATAAACGAAATCACTCCATAAAAACAAAACGTGTTCATCACCGAACAAACATCAAGCAGATCAACCGCCATAGAAAAAGCACCAAAAATTCACAAATGACTTGAGGAATAAATCTGAAAGAAATGAAACATACCATTGATGATTCTGGAACCTGAACATCAAGGAAGAAGAAAAACAGAGTAGGTTGTGCGAGGGGCACCGTTGGCCATCAAAGCTCACATCCCAAAACCTATGAGAATCCACCTCTCTAGATCCAAACAGGAGAGGATTCAAGGGACTTGAAGTCAGGGCATAGATTAGAATAGTCGAGGGCTCCAAACAATGACATCCCAATGAGGCTGAAACCAGAGCTAAGGAAGAGAACGATCTGAATCAGGAGCGTGCCTGAAAACCGTCGACTACCGAGCCAAAAAACCCAAAACCTAGATGAACCATCACTATAGATTCGATCTAGAGAGGTATGGTGGAACATGAGATCAGAGTAGGCTAGAGTGGCCTAAGGCTTCCACAACTAACCACCTTCGACAAAAACACTATGATGAGAGAACATCATCAGAACGAGATCCTAGATTCAAGTAGATATGAGAAATTGGATCATAACAAAGGAAATATAGAAGAAAGAAATGGGCTGTAAGGAGCTACATCGTCACAAGGAAACCCTAGGTGGAAGAAGAGTGCGCTCAAGGGAGCGCTCCATGGGAGAACATGGCCATTCACCGAGAGGATTTCTCCAAATGCCAGTGTTGTTAAACACAAATTTTTTAGTAGTGTACCAATCACACCATGCATCAGATTGAGGTTTGGTTGATTCCTACACGTCACAAATGACTCATGGATCATTTTTCTAATGTATCGAAATAATCTGAATGTGTTTGTTTAGTTTTCAGTATGTCACTTGTTCTTTTTACTAAATCAATGCTAATTTTAAATAAAAAATCACACTTGGAGTCATACCGGTCACACCGTGCATCATATTGAGGTTCGATTGACTCCTATATGTCAAAAATGACTCATAGATCATTGTCCTAAATTATAAAAACAATCCAAATGTGTTTGCTCGGTTTTCAGTATGTCACTTGTTCTTTTTACTAAAATTAATGTCAATTTTAAATAGAAAAGATACACTTTGAGTTATACCGGTAACATTGTGCATCATATTGAGTTTTGGTTGATTATTACATATCAAAAATGACATATAGATCGTTTTCCTAAAGTATCAAAACAATTGGAATGTGTTTTCTCAGTTTTCAGTATGTCAGTTGTGTTTTTTTACTAAAATGTCATTTCAAATTGGAAACACGTATTTTGAGTCATATCGATCACATCTTGCATCGGTTTTACACAATAATACATCATACACATCAAAAATAACTTATGAATCATTGTCCTAAATTATTAATACAATCAGAGAATGTTTTCTTAGTTTTCAGTGAGTGACACGTTTTGAACTAAAATGTCAATTTTAAACTGATAACGGACATTTTTAGTCATATCGGTAAGACCGTGTATCATATTGAGATGTAGTTGAGTCCTATACATCCAAAATGAATCATGGATCATTTTACTAAAGTATAAAAACAATATGAATGTGTTTTCTCATTTTTTTATTATGTCACTTATTCTTTTTTACTTAAATTAATATCAATTTTAAATAGAAAGAGACACTCTGAGTCATACCGGCCACACTGTTCATCATATTGAGGTGATTTTGACTTATACACATTAAAAATGACCCATGGATCATTGTAATAAATTATCAAAATAATATGAATACATTTTATTAGTTTTTAGTATGCCACTTGTTCTTTTTACAAAAATTAATGTCAATTTTAAATAAAAAAGAGACACTTTGAGTTATACCAGCAACATCATGCATCATATTGAGGTACAGTTGATTACTACATGTAAAAATGACTTATAGATCATTTTCCTAAAGTATCAAAACAATTCGAATGTGTTTGCTTAGTTTTCAGTATGCAAGTTGTGTTTTTTACTAAAATGTCATTTCAAACTAGAAACACGCATTTTGAGTCATACCAGTTGCATCATATATCAGTTTGATGTGGGACTACTTCATACATGTCAAAAATGAATTATGAATCACTATCCTAAATTATCAAGATAACCAGAGTGTGTTTTCTTAGTTTTCAGTAAGTGACACATTTTGAACTAAAATGATGATTTTAAACTGATAACAGACAATTTTACTCATACCAGTCACACCATGCATTATATTGAGGTGTGGTTGATTCCTACACATAAAAAATGACTCATGTATCATTTTCATAAAGTATAAAAACAATCCAAACATGTTTTCTCAGTTTTTAGTATGTCCCTTATTCTTTTTTAATTAAATTAATGTCAATTTTAAATTAAAATACACATTTGGAGTCATACCAGTTACACTGTGCATCGTATTGAGGTGTAGTTGACTCCTACACATAAAACATGACTCATGTATCATTGTCCAAAATTATAAAAACAATCCAAATGTGTTTTCTTAGTTTTGAGTATGTCACTTATTCTTTTTACTAAAATTAATGCCAATTTTAAATAAAAAAGAGTCACTTTTTCAAACTAGAAACATTTTAGTATTGAGATTTATCACTTTCCTTTAAGTTCCCTCCACTACCGTTAAAGGAAAGTGATAAATTTGGACACTACAGGGGTGAAAAGGTTTTGAGGGAGAAGAAGTATGTTGAAGACATTGTTTTCATGAGCAGTCAAACATTTAATTTAGATCATGTTAATGCAATAGAGAAAAAATAATATTATGAGAAAAAACATAGTATATTAAAAAAAATTACCTTCTCATAGAATTATGAGTTTCAAACTCAAAGTCCTATCTCTCACAAGCATGAGCATCTTCACATAAACCACCCCAAATCAAACAAAGGAATCCACCTGTATAGGAAAAAAATTCTTACGTGAGTAATACTAAAAAGAAGTAAATTAAGCATAAATATGAAACAATCCACTGCTTCTATGGAAGTCACATATTCATGCTATTTGTGTACATTCTTCCATTAGGTATTTTGCTCATTCTTTTCTATGAAAATCTATATCATCTTGTGAATATGAGTCTTTTTGACAGTCATAATAGTACTAAAAAAATATAAATGCACAAAGGATTAATAAATATTTTAAATTAAATAGTAATTATCTTCAAAAATACATCTTTAGGGACGATAGTTTTTTCATGGAATATGATCTATCTCTTAAATTTACAAACATAATAACCACAATCTTATCCATTTTTTTGTTTCAGAAACTTTATAAACATTGAAAAAAATAATTAATTTGTTTTGATATGTGTTTGGATAGTGAAATATTATTATACATACCTTGATACTTTTCCAGTCGTAAAACTTTTCAGGGTCCTTGTGCTTAGCTCCTGGCCTTATTCCTTGTTTTTCATGATATTTATGCACAACCCTATCATAACATAATTTTAATTAAAAGATAATATAAATTATATAAATTGATATTTAGTTATAAAATTTTGGATGCCGTGTATTAAAAATTGACAAACACCATCATATGTGGTTGGTTTTTTGGGTATCCATTCATTAAATATAGGAAATAAATCTTTAGAGTATCCAAATTGACTACAATGAGTATCGAATGTTTCCTAAAAATAAAAAAAGGAATAATTAATGAAAGAAATGAAAATATATTTTATATGATTAAAATGTAGAGTTTTAACCCTATATCATTGGTATTAAGAAGAGTCTATCATCTATAAGTTTGCTTTCAAACAATTTGACCAAACCCACCACTATTTTATCCTTTTTTTGGATTCCATTTTTGGTTTTTCTCTAGAGGTAGTGTGAGGAATAACGAGTCCGATTTTTTTTCATGGGGAAATCCCTTCAATTGTTTTTGATATATATGTTTGTAAAAATATGAAATGTATTTATTCATAATTAACATAGTATATCAGTTTTTTGGAAAAATCAAATCATGAAAACATACCTCACGTATACATTTACAACTAAGGTGCCTAGCCAATCATAGTTGAGGATTTCATTTACAATCTCAACACCAATTCTAGTATTCACCTTACTCCCCATACATATTTTATTTAAAATAAACTATGTGATTACTACTATTTTTTTAACTTTGTATCCACATGAACCTTCAATGTTAATAAATGAGGATATATAACGTGAGGGGTAAATGTGATTTCGGTAGATCTTTTTGATCAGTTGGTTGATCCTTTATATGATTTTGAGTTAGTCTTTCATTTCACCCTCTTCCCTTTGTCCACCTATAATAACATTCATTGGTTTAGACCTTTTTTCATTAATTGTTAAAGTTTTATATTAAAAAATAAATTAGAAATGAATACCTAATTGTTAGCATGTTTTTTAAAAGATGTGATGGTCATGTGATGAATGTTCCAATAGCTTGTCTGACCTTATGAATATCTTCCTCATCAATTGGAATAGGAAGCTCAACACTTGGCTCATGGGATATTCTAATCAACACTCTAACATGACCTGTTGGAAGTGGTTTATTGTGTAGTATGTTGTTTTGGATATTTAACACCATAGAACTTGCTATAAGGAGATGGGTGGGTGTTGATAGATATAAATCAAAATCATTATCACCCAGTAGAATATTAGTACAAGAAAGGTATCAGTGTTTATCTAATTCAAATTTCATAGAAACAATTATTATAATACTGATTACCTCAGCTAAGACAGCTCTTTGAGGGGAATGGATTGCCTTAAAGCTAGTGGGGTGTGGGGGGGGGGGATCATCAATAAATGGTTGTTCTCAAGTTATTTATTATCTTTGATTCCCTCGTTAAAATTTTCTATAATCTCTCTCTTCCATTGGAATTATTCTTCAAGGATATCCAGTCTTTCTTTCATTTGTTTCATTTCTTCACCTTTATCCTTATTTTGTTTTTTTTCTCAAAATATGTTCGGGGTGTCACCCCAAAACACTCACATCTGATGCGACCATATTGTTTTGGCCGCTTCAAGGCCATTGATAGTATGTGTTAATCTAGTATAGGTGTTGTTTATTCCTGTGACTATGTTAGGTAGAAAATATAGGAAAATAAGTAATCATTTTTATGTAATAGCAATTTAAAGTAAAAAAATTATTATTTCGTACTTACACATGTTTCCCATAATTTTTGTGTGTTTTCATCTATTAGTATCCCATATTTATGTACATGTGCCTCCTTCCATAGTACACGACATTGGCTGGAAGTGGCTTTGAATTTAGACTCATCAATCTGTATATAAACAGAGTAACATAATTATGTTGTTGTTTCATGTCACATAAAAGTATTACGGTAGATTTAAAATATGTACCAATTTTTTTCAAGTGAAGCGCACCCCTTCCTTGATTTATGGTAGGGGTATGTTGGTTTTGCTTCCTATCCCTTATTTTCATCACTCAATTTTTGTTTTATAAATAAAAAATTATCAATCAAAGTAATGAATACATGTATCGTCAAACAACATATTACTAGCCAAAATGCACCTGAAAATCCACATCCACACAACGACCATTTAACGCATCCCTCACTTAGTGGGTTATCAGGTTTGCATAGATAAGTGGTGGGTGGAGGTTTATTTTCCCTTAAGCATATTTAAGATGATGTCTCATTAGAATTGTGAAAAATCCTCTATGAATCCTTCTAGAAAGCATTAATATATATTTCTTGTGAGATTCATCTACTATAAATACACTCTACAAGGGATGATGAAGAGTAATATAATATTTCATTATTTTATTTTTTAGTAAAATAAAAAAACGATATCATAATGTTACAGTAATCTTTTCCTATGTCAGTGTCTTAAGTGCAGGCACAACATGGTGCCACGAATCTACATCAATCAGCATGCGTTGCTGAGTGATGATCCCAATGTAACAACTAAACATGGCCTTGTTGGGGTTAACATGCTGGCCCCATTCATTCCATCTGAACTCATATTTGTTGCCTTTGATTTTTGCCTTAATTATTTTTTCTAACACCATAAAACTACGACGCTCTTGTTTTTTTCTGCGATGTCGGTCCTTCATCACCTACCATTTCCTCAGATTCAACATCATCAATATGTTCCTCTGTAGTGGTAGCATTGAAATACATAGATGGTCATTGTACCTCTACATTGGGAGCTACAACAGGTTAAGAAACCCATCGTTCCTCGATATTGGGAGCACCAACATTTGAATATGGTCATTGTTCCTCTACACTGCGAGCAACAACAGGTTGAGAGAATTGTTGTTCCTTAGGATTGGGAGCAACAACATGTTCAGAAGCCATTATCTGCAGAAGTGGTTTAATATTTAATTTACAGTACATAAATCCAGCAACGAATGGATAATAACATGGTGCAACATGATGTATATTAAAAAATATATATAACCTAATTATTAAACTCCCTTTTTTTAAATACTGAAGGGATTTAAACCCTCTATCGACTATCAAAATCCCTTCATTGTGGTATCCTCTAACATGAAAAATTCCATCTACATTAGGAAAGTTTTGAAATGATTGCGATGTCCCAATGAAAGGTTCATTATCATTTGAATTTTCATCTAACCCTTCAGTGGTTTTGGTCGATAATAAGATAATTGAGCACTTTTGGTTTGCGGGATCTAGAACATAAAATACTTGTATTGCCTATGATGCTATTATAAATGGTTCATCTTTGTACCCTTCCTTATTAAATCAACTTTCACAAATCCCAATTCATCTATTTTAACAGAAATCCTGTTATCAACCCACTTGCATTGAAAATCATCACTTGGAATGTTGTATAATCCAACTCTTATATTTTTTGATGATGCCAAAGTATGACATATTCGAATAAATTGGATTTCTATCCTTAGTACCGAAAACATGCATCGCTTCAACCACAAGTGTAACTCCACTATTTTTCATGGTAATGTCTTCATCATATTCATTTATATAGAATGTATAACCATTAATTACATAACCATTTTAAGATAATACACACACACTTGGTCCTCTAACTAGCCATCAAATTTGTTCTGAAATTGAATCTAGATTTTCATCTGACTCTTCAAGAATATTGTCCCAAAAACATTCTATAAACCGTTGATTATGTGTATTTGATATCCATATTTTATCCCTTGATAGATTCAACTACCTAAGAATTTATTTGTGGGTTTCAACATATGGGATAACCTCCAAACCGCATTCTCTTTTTCCCCATGTTTATTCTAACATTTATAAATTTTATCTATTCTATGATTGGTAAAGTTTTCTTCCAAATCCTATGGACTAATTAGTATTGAATAACAACAATGTAAACACATACAAAAAATTTGAGAAGGGTCATATGCATGATATTTTGTGAACTTGATGAACTCTTTCACTCCATATTTATACCCTTTTTTCAGATGATTGACATCCATGCATTATTTATTCATATCCATCCTTTTTGATTCAGTAATATTAATATTTTAAAAAATAAATACACAAAATATGTTCAACTAGGGTCATCATCCAACTATATATCCCTCTCAGAAGATCCAAAGGAAGTAAAACAAGTAAGAACAAAACTGAACCTATAAAATATAAGCACGATCTAAAAGTTCAGTAGGTCACCACAACCTACCAAATATAAGAGATGACTTTAACACTAAATCCTAAAAAATATAGTTTTAAATACATTAGAAAAATAAATATTTTCTATATAGTTTTACCAAATAAGCAGTAACACATAAAAGCGTGTTAAAACCCTTTTTCTAATATTTTTATTAAATGAAAACAATCACTTGGAAAACATTTTTCCTCAGTAAATACCTCTTGGTCAAATCACCTTTTAAATATCTAACTTTAAACTATTCCATAAACACCAATTTTTGAAATACACATTTCAAAACTCAAAGAGGTTTATAACTATCATACATTTTTATAAAACATGTTTGAAAACCAACCATTTCCATAAAACTAGGCATGGTGGCCTAAAAACCCATTTTCAAAACTCAAACATTCTTGGAGTTTCAAATACAAATCATCCTATTTTTTCTCATTTGAGAACACTTTTCAAACCCATTATTAAAATAGTTTAAAAACACTTCAAAATCACGCTTTTCTTTTTTCCTTCTTTAAAAACTTTTCACAATCCCTTTTAAAAAAATATAAAAGGAAAACCATATAAAGAAAGAAGAAAACACAAAATTTTGAAATAATCCATCACATTTGGAAATCTTAAAAGATTTAAACACCCCAAAAAGTTTATATAAAAATTAACCAAGTATAAAAAAAGTGGTTTTAAATATAGATCACAAGGGTTAAATCACCACTTTAAAAATAAAACAACATTTTCCAACGTTTTTAACACTTTAAAATCACCCAAATTATTGGTTTGAAATCCAATTAACATAAGAATAATTTTTAAAACATCAAGTCAGTGATTACCACTGATTTTAAAACCAAAATAATTCTTTTAAAAAATTCATTTAGGCATTTTCCCAAACACTTTCCATTGAATATCATTCCATAAAAAGGGATAAAACCACTTGGAAAACACCATTTATCCCTCACAGGTACTCATATAGGCATAAGTATAATAAGGAAACACTTTCAAAACAATAATAATTTAAAGATAAATAAAATATAAAGGAGAAAGAAAAATAAAGGGAACATGGTATATAAGAAAGCTAGTAAAAATAAGATAGTATAGAAAGGATTGAGAAAGACACATAAGATCTAACAAAAATTATATTTGTAAATGCAAAATAATCCCTTTATAAATAGGATGATCCATGGAATGGATTAAGAACAATATAAAAAATTAATGGAAATGTTCAAACAATAGTACATCAACATCCCATTTTCCATTGAAATCTCACAAATGTCATCATGTGCCAAGTTTCTTGAGGAACTCATTTATAATAAAAAAAATTAGATGATGTTGGGACCACTTAGTATGTGAAGATTTTATTTGTTGTCAATGAGTGTCAATGGATGTCAATGATGATAAAAATGAAGAAAAGAACTCTCCTAAGTAAAAGGGAGAATGGAAAGCAGACATTGGTTGAGCTTGATCCTAAGTTTCATATTTGTGTATCAGGAGTGATACATTGTCTACAAAAATTAAGGATGGTTGGAGTGTTCTTTGGAAGGAGTAAAGGAAAAGGAGAAGAAGAGGTTGTGGAGGAGGTTTGGAATGGTGGTTTGGAATTTTATACTTGCAAACACTTAGTTTTACACTAAGTAGTTATTTTATTTATATTACTTTACCAAAAAAAGGGGTCATCCATGGAGCCAAGCCGAGGTCCTCACCTCAAGCACATACAGGACCCGAGGGATAAACCATGCTCAAGGGAAGCCCTTCAGACCATCCCCGCATGAGGCAGGGTGTGTGCGGGCCGTGTATAAGACCACAAGTGCCGCACGATGGTGAACCCATGCAGCGTGGGCACTAGGAGTGCGCCTGAGAAGTAGAGTGGGTGATAAGAGCACACTCGTAGGGTGAACACGGTACAAGGAAGTACTGCGGAGGGAGGGGGAGAATTTTGAGCCACTGCTGCTACAACTTGATTGATAAACCATGAGAAAACATCGCAGTGTTTCAATGTGGGACAACATTGTAAAAATATGAACACAATCTACACTATCCATCTAATATCGTGACTGATCTCAGCTGTACACTCCATCCCGCATCCCGCGTTCTAATCAAGGCCGTCCATCTGATCACACGGTTCAGGATTCAACCAGCACCATATGATCTCTCCACTAAGGTTATCTTCAACCACTGGACACTCGCAAGCACCTGCGAACCAGTGCTCAAGCTGAACAATGATCTCACTACTCTGGTCATCAATTGAGATCAGTTCAAGCCCACAATGATCATCTGGATGCTACGATCACATGCATGCAATTACATTTGCAGGCATGCGAATGAAACGAAGAACGAGTGAATGGCCAAGGAAAATGAATTTTCCAATGCCACCTGGATTCGTGCATAGATTCAAAAAGTGATACATGCCATCTTAAATGTACGAAAAATCAGCGAGAAGGCCGCGAGTTTGAAAAAAGAAACATCCAAGATATGTGACATATCTCCACGCGGGTTTGAAGATATTAAAAACTGAAGATCTCGGTTATTCAAGGCATAATCTTGAAGAGAGTATTGTGTGGATTTTGGACATAAAAAATATATAATATTTACTTATAAAAAGATACCCACAAATTCAAGAAAGAGTTGCTACTCCCAAGGTTTCAAGGACTCATGTTTTGAGAAACGGAGACTCTCCGATCTTCCAGTTCACAAGGGGCAAGAAAGAGCTGCAAACTACTCTAGTTTCATGAAGATTAAACCATGATCCACTCTAGTTCTATGAATAGAAGGAGTTCCACATACCTCTCAGGTTCGTAAAGCAAGGAACTGTGTACTACTTCGGTATGTGAGGTAGAGGTCCCACGAACCATTTTGGGTACGTGAGGCAACGGTACCATGTACCGTTCTAGTTCACGAAGAAGAGAAGAGCCGCACTCTATTCCAATTTGTGAAGAAGAGAATTATCGCATACTGCCATGGTTGGATAAGAAGAGAACTGAGAACCATTTAGAGGAACCACATACCACTTGGTACATGAAGGAAGCCTTCACATCCCTTATACGAGGAGGGGCCATGAATCTTCCTATTTCATAGAGTAGATAAAGTGCATAAGAAAACTCTATACCCTTGGTGTGTAAAAGAAGAAAAATAAAACCATGATATACCGAAATTCCCACATTGATGTTTGAATAAAGTCACATACTTATAAATATAAACATATCAAAGAGGATAGTGTGTGTTGAGGAAGGTAAAAGGAACATTGTTCATGGTGATGGGAAGTGAGTGCATGAATTCATATATATGATTTGAAGAAGAACATAATTAAGGCCCAAGCATATTTGAATCAAGTACTAAGCAAAGGAGAGAAGAGGCTGCATGTGTGATTAAAGTAACCATACCCATTTAGGCCTTCACACAAGAAAGAAGAAGATAAAGTGCATGCATTCATGCATGCACATGTATACGTGAATACTTTGAAGAGAAGAATCCTAAACCAAGGGTGCACATGTGTAAATAAGTGAAGAGGAAGATCCTATCTAAATTGTCATATTCATGGTCACATGCACACATAAAAGAAGGAGGACTGATTTTGATGATTCCTAGTGAGATTTTTTTAGTGTTTGCATAATCACAAAATAATTTTTGATTCTGGCCAAGAAGAATAAGAAGTATTAGTACATATAGTTGTTTCAATGGAGAAGAATATTAAATGTTAAAGAGAATAAAATCTGGACCCCGATGTAAGAAAAGCCTCATGTTGAATAGAAGACAAAGACTTTCATGCCTATCCATTGAAGGGACCTTCATGTCCATAAACTGAGTGTGACCTCTCCAAGGCAGTGAGATAGGGGGAGTCAACGAAAGTGATCCTAGGGAAACATTAAGCTATCCCTGAAATTTTGTAAAGGTAGTGTGTCTAGGACAAAGTGACTGTACCTGAACCTTGTAATCCACAACTTGTAAAGATTATTGGAATTAGGTATGAACGACAACCAGTCGGCGTATGCTACTTAGACGTAGCCCTTAGTGGTTAACCAAGAAAAAAGTGTTGTTTTTTCCTTCTGCATGTAAATGTTTTAATTACTGCACATATCCATCATACATGTTTAATTAAGTTCCTACCAACGTGGGAACACGATCCAATAAATAGGAGAAAAAGTTGGCACCCTAATTAACCCCCCTATCAGGGTGACCTAGAGCCCTTCAATTGGTATCAGAGGGAAATGGTTTACATATCTTGGATACAACTTAGTAATTATATTCAGAATAGGATTTGATTTTTTTTCCCGAGTCAACAATTAAGACTAGTCTTGATGAAAGTTCAGTTATCTCCAAGTAGAAATCTATACCCAACTAGACCATGATGAACAGGAAAAAGAAAGAGAAGAAGCAGTTGAAGAAGTCTCTCATGTCCAAAGAAGATGCAGTGTATGGTTCTCTATTCCCTTCCCATAATAAAGAAATATCAGGCTCGGGAAGTAAAGAGCAGGCGACTCATGTTTTTATGAGAGAAAATAAAGACACTTCTTACTCATTTTTAGGTGATCATGAGAAATTAAGAACCTATCTGCATGATATTCCTGAAGAAATAATTGCTGTTATTTGTAGAATATTTCAATGTATGCAAGCTAAGTTAACCTAAATGGGAAGAGAAGATGATAATATGAAGGAATACATGGAAAATAAAGTATCAGAATGTTATAATCTCTCTAGTCAAATTGAAGCCTTTGAAGAGAAATAGGGATTCAATAAGACTCTAGAAGAAAATATCCATGCATTTAAAGATGAGCTAAAAAAGAGCACTTAAGTCAAGGTTCTAAATTTGGAAGAAACTTCCAAGAAATTCAAGGCACTTGAATCATTGTTACAAACCAAAGTCAATTTGCATGAAGATGGGATTGAAATATTAAAAAAGGCTTGTGATGAGAAGATGATCTTGATTGAAGATCAGAAGATGATACTTAATATGGAATGTCTGAAATTGGAAGGCTAGTTAACCAATCTTGATAAAACACATATTGAGACTTCACAAAATAATGAAACATTTGAGGCCAGTACTCAATGCTCATTGGAGGATACTAAAGACAAAAGACCTCCAATATATGATAATAAGATCATGAATTCACTCATTGATCTATCACAAGTAGTTGATAAAGTGAAGGTACCATCCATAAAAACTTTTAATATTGTTTCTAAATATGTTTCTACTAAAAGTGCAGGTTGGAAGAAAAATTCTACACAACTATGGATGATGAAATGTGAGGATAAGAAACATACTACCATGGATAGGATGGATAGGAAGAAGAAACTAGAAGATGGTTCCCTAGATAGTGCACAACACATTAAAAGGAAGGCCAAACAAACTTATATGGAAGATATCAAGAAGACAATATTTGTGGGACAATGTTGGTGCTGCAAAAAATTTGGGCATTGTGCACGGGATTTTTGGTACAATCCTTTAAATGAAAAATCATAGAGAAATCCTATGTCAAAAGGGAGAAAACCAGAGAAGAAAAAGAAACATCAACAGATCCAAAAGCATCTGTATACCACAAAAAGATTTATAATGCTAGACAACATCTGTGATGTATGCAATGGGAGTGGTCACAAGAATGGAGCGTGATTATCACAACATATGTCCAGAGCTGATAAGAACAGAAGATCATAGAAGCTAGCTAAGAAAGAAGAAGATACATTTGGAAGAAATCAAAAGAATGTTGAAAAAGAAAATTCTTCCAATAAGACTCCAAGAAGTAAAAGAGAGAATTCCTTCAATTCAAAATCCAAGAAGTTGAAGAGTGGTACATCCAAAAGAATTTCTAAAAATGATGACACTATCAAGAGTCTATGTGGAAAATCCAAACTTACTACCATTGTTCCCAGAGACATATTGGTTATCTGGACTGAAGATTTGGAAAGAATCAGAATGAATGAAGATGAACATGCTAAGGCTGGTGTAACAAGAAATAAGAAAATTCCACATTATGATAGAAAAGTCTCGTGTGTGAGGTGCAACAAGGCTGGTCACACTGTTAATAATTTCAGTGCATTTATTCCAGCCCAAGAAGAATTCCTCAAGAAGATGAAAGTTGCACCAGGAGATTCTATTGCTTTGAAATCTCTTGAAGAAAGAAGACTCAAACACAAAGAAATAGAAGAAATTTTTATATGCACACAACCAAATTCATAACTGAAGATCAAATGTGTAAGTGTGAGGAGTGGAGAAAACAGAGCATCTTGGATAATAAAATCATCTCATCCTTCCATCTCATATTAAATAAGCAAGGAGGATCCACCTTATTCCCTTAAAACTTTGTGTATTGTAATAATATTATAGGTAATTTAAGGTGAAGCAAGCACTCAGGGGGATAACATGAGAAGTGTTCCCTTAAGGGGGAGACACATGAAGAATATGTCAGAGTTATTATCTCAATAAGTATCGACTTCAGTTGGTATTAAATTCAACTACTCTGAAGATTGTCTGAGGATCATGTCATTGGAAATGGTATGTCATATCTCAACCTTGGTTACTCAAAATAAAATTATTTTACAAAGGGGGAGTAACAATGTTAATCAGTGACATAATAAGAATGGAAGTGCCCCGAGGCCACTTATCCTACCCATTTCACTTGAATGTTTTTGATCTGATTTGTTGAAGTGAGTGCAGGAGTTTCAAGTTGATAATATCATATCACATTTACTATCCTCATCCTAGAATGAAAGTGGAAAGGGCCTTGAATACAATTACATGAGTTCTCATCGCATGAGGTATCATGATCTGAGGATAATGGACAACTTTGTTGTCTAGATCAAATCCTCTTGTTTTCTACATCAAGCATTGCTCAAGTAGTCTTAGAGTGAAATGATTGATGAAGAAATTAAGTATGTAATGATACCCTCTCTAACATAAAATTTATATTTATTTTCAATAAGGGGGAGATAAAGTGAAATGAAAGTTGAAAAGTGAAAGGGAGAGAGCAGATAAAAGACTCTCATTTTGACATTAACATGCTCATTTAAGAGAACGTTAAAGTATTGAAAACAAACACAAATGGGGAGATTTTTGGGACCACTTAGTATATGAATATTGTATTTTTTTCAATGAGTGTCAATGGGTGTCAGTGATGATCAAAATAAAGTAATGAACTCCCCTAAGTAAAAGGGAGAATGAAAACCAGACATTGGTTGAGCTTGATCCTAAGTTTCATATATGTATATCAGGAGTGATACATTGTCTACAACAATTAAGGATGGTTGGAGTGTTCTTTGTAAGGAGTAAAAGAAAAGGAGAATAAGAGGTCATGGAGGAGTTTTGGAATGGTGGTTTGACATTTTATATTTGTAAACACTTAGTTTTACATGAAGTAGTTATTTTATTTATATGCCTTTACCAAAAAGAAAGGGTCCATCCATGGAGACCAACCAAGGTCCTCACCTCAAGAACATGCGGGACCCAAGGGGTCAACCGTGCTCAAGGGAAGCCCTCAAGGCTAGCCCCTCTTGAGGTAGGGTGTGCGTGGGCCGTGTATAAGCCCGTAGGTGCCACACGGTGGTGAACCTGTGTAGCGTGGGCATTAGGAGCATGCCTGATGAGAAGAGTGGGTGTTAAGAGTGTGCTCGAAGGGTGAAAATGGTATGAGGCAGTACCGTGGAGGGAGGATAAGAATTCTGACCCATTTTTTCCACATGTTGATTGAAAAACCGTGAGAAAACATCGCGACATTTTGATGTGGGATGGAATTTTAAAAACACGGACATGATCTATGCCGCCCTTCTGATCTCGTGACTGATATCAGCCGCATGATCTATTCCTCATCCTATGTTCTAATCAAGGAAATCCATCTGATCGTGTAGTTCAGGATTCAACCAGTTCCGTCTGATCTCTCCACTGAGGTTGTCTTTAACCTCCAAACACCCACATGCACCCGCAAACTAGTGCTTGTGCTAAACAATGATCTCACCATTCCAGTCAACAATTTAGCTCAGTTAAAGAGCACATTGATCGTTTGGATGCTATGATCACATGCATACAATTACATTTTCATGCATGTGAATGAAACGAAGAATGATTGAATGGCCGAGGAAAATGAAATTGCCAAGGCCACGTGGATTTGAGAAGGGATTCAAAAAGTGATACATGCCATCTTAAATGCATGAATGACCAGAAAGAAGGCCACAAGTTTGAAAAAGAAAATATCCAAGATATGCGACATATCTCCACACAGGTTTGAATATATTAAAGAACCGAATATCTCAGTTATTCAAGGAAGAATCTTGAAGAGAGTATCGTTTGTATTTTAGATGTGGAAAAGATATAATCTTTACTTATAAAAAGAGACCCATCGATTCAAGAAAGAGTTGCTGCTCCCAAGGTTTTGAGGCCTCCTGTTTTGAGAAACAGAGACTCTCTGATCTTCCAGTTTGCAAGGGGAAAGCAAGTGCCACAAACTGCTTTGGGTTCGTGAAGAGTAAACCATGAACCACTCTGGTTCTGTGAAGAGAAGGAGTTTTGCGTACCTCTCGGGTTTGCGAAGCAAGGAACCACGTACTAATTTGGTACGTGAGGCATAGGTCCCACGAACCATTTTGGGTACATGAGGTAACGGTACCATGTACCATTCTGGTTCATGAGGAAGAGAAGGCCTGCACACCATTATAGTTCACGAAGAAGAGAGGTCTTGCGTATCGCCATGGTTAGAGAAGAAGAGAACCAAGAACCGTTCGGAGGAACCATGTACCACTTGTATATGAAGGAATCATGTGTATCCCTTGTGCGAGTAGGGGCCATGAATCATCCTGGTCCGTGGATGAGAAAAAGTGCATAAGAAAACTCTATACCCTTGGTGTGTAAGAGGATAAAAATAACACAATGACATATCGAAATGCACACATTTATGTTTGAATAAAATCAAATACTTATAAATATAAACAAATCAAAGAAGATAGTGTGTGTTGAGGAAGGTAAAAGGAAGATTGTGCATGGTGATGGGAAGTGAGTGCATGCATTCATATGAATGATTTGAAGAAGAACATAATTAAGGCCCAAGAATATCTGAATAAAATACTAAGAAAAGGATATAATAGGCTACATGTGTGCTTAAAGGAGCCATACTCATTTGGGCCTTCACACAAGAAAGAAGAAGAGAAAGTGCATGCATTCATGCATGCACATGCATACATGAATAATTTGAAGATAAGCATCCTAAACCAAGGGTGAACATGTGTAAATAAGTTAAGAGGAAGATCCTATCTAAATTTTTATATGCATGGTCACATGCACACATAGAACAAGGAGGACTGATTCTGATGATGCATAGTGAGTTGTTTTTCAGTGTTTGAATAATCACAAAAGAATTTGTGATTCTTTCCAAGAAGAATAAGAAGTCTTAGTTCATCTGGTTGTTTCATTGGATAAGAAGATTGAATGTTACAGAGCATCAACTCTAGACCCTGATGAAAGAAAAGTCTCATGCTGAACCGGAGACAAAGACTTTCCTGCCTATCTATTGAAGGGACCTTCATGTCCATAAAATGAGTGTGACCTCTCCAAGGAAGTGAGCCAGGGGGAGTCAATGGAAGTGATCCGAGGGAAGCAGTGAGCTATCCCTGAACTTTTTAAAGGAAATGTGCCTAGGAGAGAGTGACTATACTCGAACCTTGTAATCCACAACTTTTGAAAATTAGTGGAATTATGTACGACCGACAACCTGTCGGCGTATGCTCCTTGGACGTAGCCATTAGTGGGGAACCAAGTAAAAGTTCTGTGTTTTCTTTATTCATGTGAATGTTTTAATTACTACACATATAAATCATATAGGTTTAATTAAGTTCCTACCAACATGGGAACAAGATCAAATAAATAGAAGAAAAAGTTGACATCCTGATTCACCCCCCCTCTCAGGGTGACCTAGGGTCCTTCAGAAGATATAAGAGTGATTTTTCTAAGAGATGATTTCTTAGTTATTATTCTATGAAATATTCCACTACAACTTCAAGATCCATGTATATTTTCTATTTCATGCAATATCAGTGTTTGAACTCTCTATAATGCCATTTTTGATTTATAGGGGGCTATTCGGCCTATGATGCTAAATATTTTCAAGAAAAGTAATCCAAATATAATAGATGTTATTATTTAACTATATGAACACTCCATCAAGTATGTAATTGGAATTTAGGATGATATCTTGGCCTTTGTAGGGAAATTAATCATTTCCTTTGATATTATCATTCTAGAAATTGTGGAAGAATGATAAGTACTAATAATCATTGGATGGAATTTCATATACATGGAGAAGTTATTCATTAATTTTAATCTAAGATAGTGGATTTTTTAAATTGTAAAGGACCAAGTCAAATTTTTCTTGATGAAAGAGGTGAATCAAGTAGATGAATAGGAATATTGTCATGTCTTCATCATCAATACTTTCAAGGGATTCCTTTACTAAATTACTTCTCTAAATTTTGGTTCCACCCAAGTTAGAGCTATGTAAATTCTTGACAAAACCGAGGTAATCATTCTTAGGAAAATAAGAGGAAATAGTTAGAGAGGTCATGGACTATAAATAACCCTAAAAAAATTTCATGGTAGGAGTTATAGATAAACCACAAGATGAATAACACGATGGAGACATTGTTGGAATTGAGAGAAGAGTTGATCTTGATATTGAAATAAAAGTATACTTTGAGGATATTAACATTATGAGGGATAAAATAAGGAAATAAAATAGAGTTTTTAAATAATCCAAGTTCTTTATCCAATAAAAAATATAGTAAAAAACAATACTAAAATGGATATAAAAAAACATAAATAAAAAACTATGAAAATTCTGGAAACATTGTTGAGGTATGGCTCATGAATGAAGAATGGTCCTGGATAATTAATGGCCCAAAAAATTTATTGAACTTGTCAAGAGAATAAAGTAACTCAAAATTGATGTTAGGAAGTTGTGATCAAATTTTGATGATTATGTAGACTTATAACTCTCAAAATGGAATAAGAAAGATCATGTGCAAGAGATATGAAAGATGAAAAGGAAGTACATTGGGAATCTACATAGAGAGTAGATACTGATAGACCAATAAAGTGGTTTCAATATAAATGAAATTTAGACCTAAGTAATGATCATAAGAATAAATCCGAAATGGTTGAAGAAAAACCTCAACGAACCAATTTGTGGAAAATATTTCATTTAGCAACTTACAATAAAATCAAAAACCAAAATACGGTGATGAAATGGCATAAGAAATACCCTAAATATTTAGTGTTATTGTTCTATAAATATGGGACATAAAAAATGTGTTCTATAGAAAATAGGAATTTTATGGCTAATGAGAAACAAAAATATCTGAGAATAATTTTCTATTCATGATATGTTTACAATGACTATTGCTATTTTTGTGTAGGATATGGCTACAAAGACATGTATTTCCAATCTAGGGTATGAATGGATGTACCCAAACAAAACCAAAGGGGAAGATCACTGTTATAAGTATCATCAAGCTTGATGAAAATAATGAAAATATAGTGGTAAAAACATCACCAAATAGAAAATGTTGTAGGATAGAAACCAGTGATAACAACCTTATCTGTGATGGTAGAAGGAGAGATAATGACAAGGCAGGGAGCAACGACGACAATGACGACAAAAGAGAATGAGGGCGGTGGGGGCAAGGAGAGAGGGTGGAGGGGCATGAAGAGATGGCAGCGGGGTGGCATTGTGGTGGAGTGGCAGCGCGGAGGCACTGTGGCTAGGGGAGAGCGACATGTGGTGATAGCGAGGTTTGGCAATATCAATGGCACGACGAGGATGCGACAATGCAGTTGGGAGAGAGAGGAGGCAGTAGGGTTCGGTAAGAGCGCTGGGGCAACGACAGTCGGCTTACGCAAGAGTTTGAAGTGTGCAAGAGAAGAAACTGACCGTTAGGGTTCATTTATAAAATCAGGTAACATTTTTATCAGTGCTAGTTAAAAAACAATGATAAAAGTATGTTTTATTAGTCCTAATATTATAGCACTAATAAAGACACATTTTATCAGTGCTTTTTAGCACTGATAAAGGTGTATCTTTATCAGCCTGAGTTCTGTAGCGACGGTGAATCTGTAGCAAGTACTGTAGCAGCCCAGATACTATAACATCACTATTCACCGAAGGGCTTTTGGGTTAATAATTTGGGCCTTCAGGGCCATGTAATGGACTTTCATGCCCAACGGGCCTACGGACCATGTAATGGGCTTCATGCCCATTGAGCCTACGATCCATGTACTAAATAAATAAGTCTTGATGGGTGGACTATCTCCTTGAGGGGCTATGACCTGCCTTTCTAGCTTGTGTGTGTTTAAATGTAATTGTACCCCTAAGCACCTAATATACATATTTATTATAATTTTATAATTATTTAAAAAATATATAAAAATATATTAATAATTATAACTATAAATATATAAATAAATAATTATTTAAATAATTATATATTTTAGGTGCTTGGGGGTACAACTACATTAAACACACACACACCACACACACGAGATAGAAAGACAGACCATAGCCCCCTAAGGGATAACCCACCCATCAATCCTTATTTATTCAATACATGACCGAAGGCCTAGTGGGCATGAAACCCATTACATGACCCAAAGGCCCACAAACTGGCCCGAAGGCCCAATGCAGTGTCATGCCTGCATCATGCCTACATCACTATCAGCCTGCATCATGCCTGCATCACTATCTGCCTACGTCATGCCTGCATCACCACATGCCAGCGGAAATTTGTTTCCCCCTGAATTTGAATCCAAATCTGATGCAGGATTACAGGGAGTCTTTACCACTCGAGCAAGCCCCAAACTACAATTAATTATAAAATTATAATAACTGTATTTATTATACTGATACTTTTATAAATATATATAATTAATATAATTAATATAATTTTATAATTATTTAAATATATCTATATTTATTTACAATTATAATTACAAATATTTGTATTTATTTATAAATATTTTTATGTATTTGTAAATATATTTATTTAATTATATATATTTATAAAATTATAAGTATAATAAATATATTTATTATAATTTTATAATTATTCAAATAAATATATATAATTATAATTATAATTATAAATAAATATATATTTACTTATAATTAAAAAATTATAATAAATATATATTTATTTACAGTCATAATAATAAATAAATAAATAAATAAATAAATAAATAAATAAATATATATATATATATATGATTATGAGTAGTTGGGGGCTTACCCGAGTGGTAAAAGCTTCCTGTAATACTGCATCAGACCCGAGTTCAAATCCAGGCAGGAATGAATTTCTGCAGGAACTATAGCGGGACTATAGTAGTGTTGTACTGTAGTAGGCACCATAGTGGGTACTGTAGCAACAGTACTATTCATCTAGGTTGGGTTTTCAGGCCACTGGTCCTTTGGGCCATCAAAGGGGCGGTGACGCAAGCATGACGTGCAGGGGGTGATGCAGACATGATGCAAGAAGGGCCTTCAGGCCATCCAATTTTGGGCCTAAGGGCCATGTAATGGACTTCATGCCCACTGGTCCTTCAGACAAAAAAAATAATGTAATAAAGCGGCTAATTGGGTGGGTTATCCCTTGAGGGGGGCTATGACCTGCCTTTCCGGATTGTGTGTGTGCGGTGTGTGTGCGAGAGAAGAAACTGACTTTTAGGGTTCATTTATAAAATCGGGTAGCATTTTTATCATTGCTGATAAAGGCATGTTTAATCAACTCTAAAATAGAAAGCGCTGATAAAACACACATTTACCAGCGCTAATATTATATCACAGATAAAGGCACATTTTATTAGTGTTGATAAAGGTGTATCTTTATCAACCTAGGTACTGCAGCAGTGAAAACACTATAGCAAGTACTATAGCAGCCCGGGTACAATAGAATCACTATTCAGCGAAGGGATTTCAGGTAAAAAATTGGGGCCTTCAGGGCCATGTAATGAGCTTTCATGCCCACCGGGCCTGCGGAACATGTAATAGGCTTCATGACCACTGAGTCTATGGGTCATGTACTAAATAAATAAAGTTTGATGGGTAGACTATCCCATTGGGGGGCTATAACCTGACTTTTTGGCCTATGTGTGTGGTGTGTGTGTTTAAATGTAATTGTACCTCCAAACACCTAATATATATATATATATTTATTATAATTTTATAATTATTTAAATAAATAAATAAATAAATAAATAATTATAACTATATATATTAGGTTCTTGGGGGTGCAATTACATTAAACACACACACCACACACAAGAGCCAGAAAGGCAGACCATAGACCCCCTAAGGGATATAACCCACCCATAAAGCCTTATTTATTCAATACATGACTCGAAAGCTTAGTGGGGATGAAACTTATTACATGGACCAAATGCCCACAAATTGGCCCGAAGGCCCAGTGCAACGTCATGCCTGCATCATGCCCGCGTCACCGTTAGCCTGCGTCACTGCCTGCCTGCATCATGCCTACATCACTGCATGCCAGCAGAAATTCGTTTCCACCTGGATTTGAATCCAGATCTGATGCAGGATTACAGGAAGTCTTTACCACTCGAGCAAGCCCCCAACTGTAATTTAAATAATTATAAAAGTATAAATAATTTTATTTATTATACTTGTGATTTTATAAATATATATAATTAATATTTTTATTATAATTTTATAATTATTTAAATATATCTATATTTATTTGCAATTATAATTACAAATATTTTTATTCATTTATAAATATTTATATATATTTATAAATATATTTATTTAATTATAAATATTTATAACATTATAAGTACAATAAATATATTTATAAATATATTTATTTAATTATAAATATTTATAACATTATAAGTACAATAAATATATTTATTATAATTTTATAATTATTTAAATGTATATATATATTTATAATTATAAATATAAATAAATATTTATTTATTTATAATTAAAAAATTATAATAAATATATATATTTATACTATATATATATATATATATAATCATAAGCAGTTGGGGGCTTACCTGAGTGGTAAAAGCTTCCAGTAATACTGCATAAGACCCAAGTTCAAATCCGGGTAGGAATAAATTTCCGCAGGCACTATAGTGACACTGTAGCACTATAACAATGCGAGTAATGTAATAGATATTTTAGTGGGGGTACTATAGCACTAGTACTATTCATCCAAGTTGGGCTTTCGGGCCACTTGGCCTTCAGGCCATCAAAGGGGCGGCGACGCAGGCATGTCGTGCATGGGGTGATGCAGACATGATGCAAGAAGGGTCTTTGGGCCTTCCGATTGTGGGCTTAATGGCCATGTAATGGGCTTCATGTCCACTGGGCCTTCAGACCATATATATATATAATGTAATAAAGCGGCTAGTTGGGTGGGTTATCCCTTGAGGGGGGCTATGGCCTGCCTTTCAGGCTTTTGTGTGTGTGGTGTGAGTGTTTGAATGTAACTGTACCCCCAAACACCTAATATATATATAAATAATTACAAAATTATAAGAAATATATTTAATATATTTATAATTTTATTAATGTATATAATTAATTAATTTATTATAATTTTATAATTATTTAAATATATCTATATTTATTTTATAATTATAATTATAATTATTTGTATTTATTTATAAATATTTGTATATATTTATAAATACATTTATTTAATTATATATATTTATAACATTATAAGTATAATAAATATTTTTTTATAATTTTATAATTATTTAAATAAATAAATAATTATTTATAATTATAACTACAAATAAATATATATCTATCTACAATTAAAAAATTATAATAAATATATAATGTAATAAAGTGGCTGGTTGGGTGAGTTATCTCTTGAGGGGGGATATGACCTGCCTTTCAGGCTTGTGTGCGTGTGGTGTGTGTATGTATTTGAATGCAATTGTACCCCCAAACACTTAATATTTATATATAAATAATTATAAAATTATAGGAAATATATTTATTATATTTATAACTTTATAAATATATATAATTAATATATTTGTTATAATTTTATAATTATTTAAATATATCTATATTTTAGGAGGAGGCTCGCCTGCCTCCTAAACCCTTTTGGTAAATATATCTATATTTATTTAGAATTATAATTATAAATATTTGTATATAGATTTATAAATATATTTACTTAATTATATATATTTATAAAATTATAAGTATAATAAATATATTTTTTTATAATTTTATAGTTGTTTAAATAAGTATATATTTATTTATAATTATAACTATAAATAAATATTTATTTTTAATTAAAAAATTATAATTAATAAATAAATATATTTATAATTATAATTAATAAATAAATATATTTATAATTATAATTATAAATAAATATATTTATAATTATAATTATAAATATATATATTTATAATTATATATATATATATATATTTAAATAATTATAAAATTATAAAAAATATATTTATTATATTTATAATTTTATAAATATATATAATTAATATATTTATTATAATTTTATAATTATTTGAATATATATTTATTTATTTAGAATTATAATTATAAATATTTGTATTTATTTATAAATTTTTTTATATATTTATAAATATATTTTATTCAAACAGGTCGGGGACCAACCCCTATATTAAAAAGATAAATACAAACATAGATCCCTTTTGAAGGGGGTTAGGGAGAACCCATTACATACCTGAAGGCTAGATCCCTTTTGGACGGGGTGAGGGAGAACCCAATACATGCCCGAAGGCTAGAGGCATACAACCTAAAATCTGTGGCAAAAAACCCTAAAGGCACTGCTACCATTCTGAGACGTGCATGAAAAAACCCATTACAAGACCGAACCCGCCTGACTGGCGGATCCACAGACCATCGACACACAAGATTGGACTGATATCACCGCCACCGTGCGGTTCAATCACTATGGAATCTCCTTGCCTGGTGAAAATAATCCGCCTCTGACCATCGCCCCTGCGACGGCCTGCCGACACCACTGACAACTCCACTAAGCCATAATCCGAGGCACTGATGACCCAAAAGACCATATATGAGCCAGAATGCAAAGATATGAGTCCATCGGCTAGAAAAAAGGAGACTCAACTCAAACCCTAGGTCCCCGCCGCACCATCTCCATTGGTGCATGACGCCGCTGCCCACATTGAGGCTGACCGCCATCCAAGGCCATAGATATGTCTTGGCTCATCCGTCGACCCACTTCCATGACAATGAAGCCGTTGACATCAAACCGTGAACCAGAACCGAGAGCTTCCGCAATACACAATCTCCCACCAAGGAATTTGTTGCCGGCCATGCAAGAACCTTCTGCTCGGTAGAACTGGAGGCCTACAACTGCCGACACCAGTGCGACATCGCCTGAAGCGCCCACGACCAAAAAACCCAGATTAGCACGACATCGCACCGCCACACCAGATCTGTGACCAAAACCTCTCAGACGCCTATCACACATCACACCAACAACCACAACAACGCCAGACGCGTTAAGAGTGGCGCGATCGGGAGAAGCCCATAAACATGGATGAATCCTTTCACCGCATTGCACATGAGGAAACCCTAGATGGGGTTCTCTCAAGAGAAAAGATCCCGAGGGCACCCCCATATATTTATAAATATATTTATTTAATTATATATATTTATAACTTTATAAGTATGGTAAATATATTTATTATAATTTTATAATTATTTACACACACATATATTTTTATGATTATAAGTATAAATAAATATATTTACAATATTTTTTGTAGTTGGGTTTGGCTCAGTGGTAAGCACCCCGTAATACTACATCAAGGATGGGGTTTAAAACCCATTGCACACAGATATTATAGGAGCACCATGGCGGTAATGTAATAGCACTGTAGCAGCAGAGGAACTGTATCACCGACGACACTATAGCGGATGTGGCCACTGCAATAGGAATTGTAGCGGCGGTGGTACTATAGCGAGTATTGTGTTAGCTCAGGTACTATAGCAGTACTATTCACTAAAGAGCCTTTTGGCAAAAAATACGGGCCTTTAGGGCCATGTAATGGATTTTAATGCCCAATGGGTCTACAGGACATGTAATGAGTTTTTTTGGGTCTTTGGGCAATGTAATGAGCTTCATATCCACTGGGCCTTTGGGCCATATACTGAATAAAATAAGTCTTGATGGGTGGGTTATCCCTTGGGGGGCTATGACATACTTTTCTGGCCTATGTGTGTGGTGTGTGTGTGTTTAATGTAATTGTACCCCTAAACACCTAATATATATATACATACAATATTTTGTATATAATTATATATGTATATATGTTTATAAAATTATAATAGATGTATCTATTGTAATTTTATAATTATTTAAATATATATATAGTTATAATTATAATTATAAATAATTATATTTATAAAGTATTTATATATAATTAAAAATTTATAATTATAAATATAATACATATATTTATTATTTAAATATATTTATTGTATCTTTATAAGTATTTATAAGAATATAATAGATTCATGGGTAACATGAATGAATCTTATACCTAGTAAAGTATAAATCATAAAAAATAAGTCATCACATATATGAAAAACATGAATAATAATAAGGGCGTAATGTATAAATGAACATTCATGATGAATACATAATATGTGCATGCCAATTATACTCACACATCAATATATTTATTGACCAAATTCATTGGAAACATATATTTACTTATAATAATAATTATAAATATATAATTATAAATATATAATTATAAATATACAATTTTAAATATATATTTACAAATACAATAAATATATTTATTATTTAATAAAGTTTATTATAATCTTATAATTATTTAAATATATATTTATTTAATTATGATCTTATAAATACTTTTTTTAAAATATTATATATATATTTGAATAATTAAAAAATATATATTAATCACAAACATGCATTTTTTATTTAATGTATATAAATAAACATTATTTTTTAATATCAATATAACAATTTTATATAAATTAATAATATTTTTTTATTAAAAACCATTATCAGCACTTTTAGCTAGTGCTGATAAAGACCTACTTTTAGCTAGTGTTGATAAAGACCTCCTGTGGTAGTGAGACTATAACTTCAATATCAAGTAATAACCATGTGCAAAAAATAAAAAAGATGACAATAATAATATAAATAAATAATCAGAGTTTCATGCATAAACTATAATGAAAGTCAGATCATTCATAACAATAGAGTAAGCAGGGATCCCAATGTGGAAAGCCAAACCAAAGTATAAAAGTCGACATAATAACCAATAAAACGTTGCATAATCCTCCAGAGTCCATCTCGGTCCACTACCAACTCCATGCTCCATTGCTCAACCATCATCCATAGACCCCTTTCCTTTACCTGGATCCTTATACATGAAGTTTTCATGCACACTGAAATTCTCACACATGACGTGAGTAATAAAACATAGTAGGACACCACCAATGCACCCTTAACAAGTGTGGTCAGGTAATAAAAGTGTAATAGAGTTGACCAATGATATTAACATGTCACTGTAGCAATTTGAATTTACTGTAGCAGGATCTGATAGGACATTGTAGCAGTTTGGACTTTGACATGACACTATATCGGCATGTGATTGGCAACACTAACAGGTCACTATAACTCCATGGAATTCCAGCCACCGGTTACTGTAGCACAGTGGACTTAATGTGTAGTTCATGACACAATTGCGTTCTCCTCTTTATGAGATCATTTCAAGGTAGGGGTTCATACTCTAAAAATATCTTTATAATTCCACTTTCAAATTAGTGAAGTGATTCTTCCTCACCATGAATGTAGGGATTTTTCTAGAACCATTTAAATCATTAGTCCCATGTTCATATTCTTATTGTACTTTTGTTCTTTATTTTCTTCATCTACAAACCATTCTATCACTACGACTCTTGGAATTTCTAAAACATACTCATGGCATCAAGAATCATAAATGGTCTCATGGGATACACACACCTACACCCACATGTGATCACAATCAAACACAGTTATCAAGGAATGTCAACATAAGAATCACCAAAGCAACATGTGTATACAAGATCCCAAAAAAGGTAAGCAACTTCCTACCTCAAGGCCGTTGATGAAGAACTCCAAGGTTATTCAAGGATAAAATATCGAACCACATCACACACCCATGGAGAATGAGCTCACAAATCAAGGATGCCTAACTTGGGTTCTGTTTTTTCAAGAAATAGGTTTAGAATAAAGACTCAATAAGGTTCCATGATAAGAAGGTGATTCTAGAATCCCTGTTAGGACCAATAGGGGCCTATATACCCTGAGAGGGGGGGGGGGGTGAATCAGGGTATGGATATTCTTTTTCAAAGTTCTTCCTACCCCACTGGATCTTGAACTCTTTATTACAAGGGTCACTTTGTTTGCTCTTGTTTGTAAACTATGATAACTTCTTTACTTCTTTATCTACTGATGATGCTTTGAATGCAATGCAGGGAAGCAAACATGCAGACACAAAGATTTTTACTGGGTTCACCCTCACTGGGCTACGTCCAAGGAGCATACGCCGACAAGTTTCCGGTCGTACCAAATTCCACTATTCTTCACTAGATGTGGATACAAAGTTCGGGCTAGATCACTTCTATTCCCAGGCTCACTTCCTTTACAAAGTTTAGGGTTAGCTCACTGCTTTCCCAAGGGTCACTCCCTGTTTCTCTCTCTATGGCTCACTGCCAGTGGAGATGATCACCTTCTTCCTCTTCCTTTGCTCACTGCTCTGGAAAGGATCCACTCACAGTTTATAGACCTGTAGGTCTCTTCATTTTCATGAATGAATGCATCTTTCTCTATATGTAGATGATCTGTTGAAGTACAAATTTCACCCTAAGATGAATATCTCTTTACAACGAAGGTATCAGGCAACCTTCCAGCTTCCACGCAACCCGAAAAGCACTACTGGAAATAAACCTTACTTGGCGCGCAAGTCAATCTTGGCACGCAAGTATTGGCGCGCAAGTCACAACTGGCACGCAAGTCTACCTCAGACATTTGCGTGACACAACCTTCTTCAACCCAAAACCCGCGTGACTCACTTCCTTTTACGACCAAACCAATATTGGTGCGCAACTAACACTTGGCGCGTAACATCAACCACTGGCGCACAACTTCACTTGCACGAACCACACACCACTCGCGCGACCACCACACCTGCACGACAGGAGCTCTGATTTCTCAAAGTGTTGAACTCTGGTGGTGAATGAAGAGGGGTGGTCCAGTATTTATAGGCAATCTGACCACCCTGCGCGACAGCGGACAAGTCAACCCTCGGCGCGCAAGTCTCGACGCACAGGTCTCTTCCCCTGAAAGTCACTTGCACGACCCACTTCCAAACTTGCACGAACCTCTTTCCTTTTCCATATTTTGATCTTCTGATCTTGAAAAACAATAGGCATGCAAGTTCTCAAGCTTCCAAGGCATCAGCGCATAAGTATCTTTCACGGCGCGCAAGTCACCTGCGCGACCTCACCAAAACTTGCGCGAACCTTCTCCCTTTTCCATATTTTGATGATCTAATCTTGAAAAACATATGGCATGCAAGTTTCCAAGCCTTTATGTACATGGCGCGCAAGTCCCTATTCTTTTGTACCACCTCTAGATCATCCATTCCTTTTGTCGACGTTCTTGAATCAAAAATGGATCGTTGACCTCATCTCTTGAACTCGACATTCCATCATGAAATCCTCTTTGTCAACAAATTTGTATGTCATTGTTTTTCTTTGTCAACAATCACCACTCAGATGTCCACTTTTTCAACAAACACAATCACCTCAAAAATGCTTCAATGATTCCTTGAGGGATATTTTCCCAATAATCCCCCCCTTTGGGTTTGTTGACAACTCTTCCATAAAAAGATAAATCATTGATTCTTCAGCCACTATTCACCTTTTGCGATTCTGATAGCGATCAAGGATTTAATCAACACATACTCTAAGCCCACATGAGTAATGCTCGGTGTGAGAAACAAGAGTAAATGAAAAGTTCATCAATGAATCACTTCATCTTTGACATCCACTGTTGACACCAAACTGATACCAATTTGTACTAAACTGATACCAATTGTTGAAGGACTTGTTGGAAGACCAATTTTTGTTTGGAAATATTTTTACCACATTCCAACACTACTCTTATGCACCACTCTTCTGATTTTATCACGATCCTCAGCTGTCGTGATATCTTGTCTTTGATCGATCACTTCTAGCATTGTCAGATTTTATACGCTCCCCCTTTCTCATTGCTCTCCCCCTATCTGGCTACTCCACCTATCAGATTCTCCCCATATCATTCATGATTTATCAAATCTCCAAACTGTATCCCCCTTGAACAATCACTATTTTCTCCCCCTTTGTCAACGAACCCAAAGGTCACTCCATTGTAGTATGTAAGAGAGTAGAGAACACATCATCACATTAGGGAAAATACATCATAACTCAGGGAGGGGGGGGGTGTGGATACATCCACACACTTTTAAGTGTGGGGAATCGACTGAACTCCCAAAGCCAGTCGATGCCTTTCGAATGCTGCCTTGGGTAAGGCCTTTGTCAGAATATCTTCAACATGTAACTCTGTAGGCACATACTCCAAATTCACAAGTCCTTGTTCCACCTTCTCCTTGATGAAATGATACTTGATCTCAATGTACTTTGTCCTTGAATGATGGATGGGATTTTTTCTAAGATTTATAGCACTTTAGTTGTCGCACTGGATTCCGATTGGAGACTTCACTTCAACTCCCATATCTTCAAGCTGTTGCTTCATCCACAATAACTGTGTATATGCTTGAGTGGACGCAATATATTTAGCTTCTACGGTGCTCAACGAAATACAATCCTGCTTCTTGATTAACCAAGCAATACATAGATCACCAAGATAGAATGCACCACTTGACGTTGATTTTATATCATCTGCTGAACCGGCCCAGTCTGCATCATTATATCCCAATAACTCTGTCTGAGATTTGTCAGTATATGTCAAGACGAAATCCACTGTGCCCTAGATATACCGAAGTATTCTTTTCACTGCAAGCATATGGATTTCCTTGGGATTGCTTTGATATCTCACTGCTTGGCATGTGGCAAAAACAATATCAGGCCTTGTTGCAGTCAAGTACAACAAACTTCCAATAATTTTCCTGTATTCTGTGATATTAACTGCCTTTCCATCATCATCTTTTGATTACTGTCGTTTCTGAAATAAAGATTGTAATCAACTCCCCCATGCTGGAAACCAAGCTTCTTCAAGTATTGATCAAGTCTTGAGTACCATGCTCTTGGTGCATGTTTCAGCCCATAAAATGTCTTCTTTAGCCTGCAAACTTTGTTCTCATACTCATGAATGAGAAAACCATATGGCTATTCAATATAAACCTCCTCTTCCAGAAATCCATTCACGAATGCAGATTTCACATCCATCTGGAATACTTGAACTTTCTTTGCACTACTATGGCAAAAAATAATCTGATTGTCTCCAGCCTTGCAACCGGTGCAAATGTCTCATCTACATATATTCCCTCTATCTGAGAGTATCACTTGGACACTATCCATGCTTTGTTTCGAATAACATTTCCATCTTCATTCATTTTGTTGTGATATACCCATTTAGTCCCGATGACATTCTTGTCTTCTGGCCTCAAAAAAATCTCTCATGTCTGATTCTTCTCAATCTGATTTAGCTCTTCATTCATGGTCTGAACCCAGTTTTCACCTTTAGCTGCATCAGCAAAGCATTTCGGCTCAACCTATGATAGTGATGATGTCTGATGTAGTTATTTCATTCTTCTTGTCTGAACTGGAGCTCACTGATCACTGATAACATTCTTCCTGTGAATTTCAGCTTGACTCTTTGGATTTTGTGCAGATAAGGATTTTACTTCCTCATACTCACCATCATTATCCTCTTATGAATCATATTCAGCCACTTCTACTCTCCCTGAGTCTCTTACCACTTCCTAACTTTTAATAGAAAACTTTTCACTGTGTCGTTGTTCAATGACATCATTTCTTCGAACATCTTCTCTCAAATTTTTTTTGAAACACTTTTGATTTTATCTCGTATCTTCTTGGTATCCTGAAAACTATCAGCTAATACCACTTATTAGAATAAAATAGATAAGCATAAGATGCATGATTATTACTGCTTCTACCCATCTTTCTTTATTCCCTCAATAGGCAACACCTGAGCTGATTCATCCAATTATTTCATTGATGGCTCTTGCAACTGATTTTGTTATTGAATGCTCCCCCTATGTTATGCAACACTTCCTGGAGTTATGCCCACTGTTTATACCCATAACCTTTCTTCTTATCATGTATCATTTATTCTAATCTGGCACTCAGCATCGATCCATTAACCAAATATCTAAGCCTACTGAGTTGGAACTCGATGTAGGAAATAAGAGGTAGAGTTAATAACACAATCACTTCCTAGTGTGCTATGTTGCTCCCTTTCATCATGAACTTTGATACCTGATTTGAGTCAATCAAAACACTGAAGCATATCACATCTCCACTTTGCATCTTTAGATTCCAATTCCCCTTGGATCGTATCTCCCTAAAACCTGAAACACATGAATCATCAGTTAATAGCATTTATATACATAGGGAGAGGGGCTTCTTCCAGACTCCTCAAGATGAGGATTGTGGTTAATACTGATGGGTCAACCATTTGATTATTTCTTTTAGAGCATCACACTCCTTCATAGATTCTTCTAGCTGCCTAGCCAACTTCAACTACTCTATCCATATGACTAAGCATTCTTCACCTGCATGCTGAGTCTTTTTCTGATATGAAGATTCTGCAGGCCTGGACTTTCTCACAATTTGGGGTTTAAGCACACTAGTACACATTTCTGTCTTTGATGTTCTACCAAAATTCCATTTTCCTTGATTATTTCTCTGAGCAGGAATCTCTTTTCCATCCATCTTCCCTTGCTTCTTCCACCATTGCAAGGACCGTCCTCTTTTCTTCACTTCTTTTTGTGGCACACGACTTGCAAAATTTTCAATGCATTCTTTGTTTATCTTTCTTTTATCAGATGTCTGAGTCACCACACTCTTTTTCATTGGTGGTGAGTCCTCCATTGAACATTTATTCTTCTTTATCACAGCTGGAGTAGATCTCCCCTTAATCTTCTAGGTTTGTTCACATTCTCTCCTTGAGAGCTGTTTTGAGTATGACAGATGAGGAGATTGATACACCTTTCATTCAGCTCCATGTGATTCCCCTGAGGCTCTAAGCCTATTCTTCTTATTGCCACTTTGTCTCTCAGTGTAGAATTTTTCATTATGCATCATTGGAGTCGAGAATCTCCTTTCGAGTTCCCTTTCCCTTCTTGTGTTCTTCTTGCTGCAATTTCTTGCCAAATGCCCATAATCTGAACATATAAAACATTTTCCATCAAAGTCATACCTCATTTCGTCACTTCTATGTCGAGATGCTGATACACCTTGAGTTCTTCTTCTGACACGGGGCTCTTGAGCTTCCTGAAACATAATCATGGTGTGTCCTATTCTTCCACAGTAATAACATCTAATGGATGCTTTCCACTGAGAGACTCTTCTCTCTGATTTCTCATGATGCTTCTTCTTATTCTCAGATTTAGTAATGTTTTTGTTTTCACAGCCTGAGATGTATTCCAGAGCCTCTAAATAGAAGATTGACATGTGGCCATGAATCCCACAGAAAAAGCACATGTCATCACTTCTTTTTGTAACTATCCTCTTAGGCCTATATTCAACACCTATATGTTTTTCTCCACTCCTGGAACTATTCATGGCTCTCATTCTATCATGCACGGGAGGGGATTCATAAAATCCAATGCCAGATTTTCCCAAGCTATATGGTCTTTGAGCTGAGAAAATATTTTGTTGTTTCTCCTTAGAAATCTCATACTTCCTTTTTACTTTATCATCACATTCCAAAGGAAAATCGAATAGTAAGTGCAGTGCATCCTTCAACTTAGGTTTTCTTTTGTCCCTTGATATATCCATTTCTTTCTTGGATTTCTCTATTACTTCCTCCAATTGTTGAATCTTCTTATTTCTTGATTCAAGTTGAGCATTGAGTTATTTTCTGAGATTCTTCCCTCTACTCAACTCATCTTCTAGTTCCCGTGTGAGCTTTTCTACCATGTCACCTTGCTTCATTACATTCAATTTTTCCTCAGAAATAGATTCGGTGACAGATTCATTCTCTTGTTGTAGCCTTTGATTCTTCTGAACTTCTTCAGACAACTCTGTTGTTAGATCATCATTTCTAGCTTTCAGATTCTGAACTTCATCTGAATTTTGATTTTCTTCATAATCACCAGCCTTTTGTTTTCCTTTCATTTTAGCCACCTTTTGTAATTCTTCACCATGAGAATCATTTTTCTCCTTTAGGTCAATATCCACATCAATAAGACTTTGATTTAAGCCTCTTAGCTTGTTGAAATCAATCTCCAATACTTTTATCCGGATATCTTTAGATTTGACTTCTTGATCCAATTTCCGGTCAAATTTCTTTTTCATATTGACAACATCTACTGGTGGCTTCCTTTTCAAATCTTCATCATCATTAGTTGTTTCAGTATCACTTTGATGTTCATGTACTTCACTCATTTCAACATCTTGATTGATTGAATCAATATTTTCCCAATCAGATTCATCCAGGCCTTTTTTCAGTAAGCTGTTTGATTCTTTTAATTGAATCACACTTTTTCCATACACACTTCCACACTGAGGAATACCACGGACTTCTGATTCTTCTTTGATGTTTTTCCCTTTTCCATGGCTCACCGAGATAAGAGCATACTGATTCTTTAACCACACAGATCGACTACACCAAGTCGGAGCAAAAAAATCTGATAAAATCAACCTTCGCTCTGATACCAATTGTTAGGACCAATAAGGGCCTATATTCCCTGAGAGGGGGGGGGGGGGTGAATCAGGGTATGGATATTATTTTTCAAAGTTCTTCCTACCCCACTGGATCTTAAACTCTTTATTACAAGGGTCACTTTGTTTTCTCTTGTGTGTAAACTATGATCACTTCTTTACTTCTTTATCTAATGATGATGCTTTGAATGCAATGCAGGGAAGGAAACAGGCAGACACAGAGATTTTTACTTGGTTCACCCTCACTAGGCTACGTCCAAGGAGCATACGCCAACAAGTTTCCGGTCGTACCAAATTCCACTACTCTTCACTATATGTGGATACAAAGTTTGGGCTAGATCACTTCTATACCCAGGGCCACTGCCTTTACAAAGTTTAGGGTTAGCTCACTACTTTCCCAAGGGTCACTCCCTATTTCTCTCTCTCTGGCTCACTGTTGGTAGAGAGGATCACCTTCTTCGTCTTCCTTTGCTCACTGCTCTGGAAAGGATCCACTCACAGTTTATAGACCTGTAGGTCTCTTCATTTGCATGAATGAATTCATCTTTCTCTATATGTAGATTCTCTATTGAAGTACAACTTTCACCCGAAGATGAATATCTCTTTGCACCGAAGGTATCAGGCAACCTTCCAGCTTCCATGCAGCCCAAAAACCACTACTGGAAATAAACCTTACTTGGAGCGCAAGTCAATATTGGCGCGCAAGTATTGGCACGCAATTCACAACTGGCACGCAAGTATACCTCAAACACTTGCGCGA
Organism: Viscum album; assembly: GCA_963277665.1. Classification (NCBI taxonomy): domain Eukaryota; kingdom Viridiplantae; phylum Streptophyta; class Magnoliopsida; order Santalales; family Viscaceae; genus Viscum; species Viscum album. Next base: position 1,111,583,453 of record OY728123.1, read on the forward strand.
CACAACCTTCTTCAACCCAAAACCTGCACGACTCACTTCCTTTTACGCCCAAACCAATATTGGCGCGCAACTAACACTTGGCGCGCAACATCAACCATCAGAGCGCAACTTCACTTGCATGACCCACACACCACTTGTGTGACCACCACACCTACGCGACGGGAGCTCTGATTTCTCAAAGTGTTGAACTCCGGTGGTGAATGAAGAGGGGTGGTCCATAGGCAATCTGACCACCCTGCGCGATGGCACGCAAGTCAACCCTTGGCGCGCAAGTCTCGACGCGCAGGTCTCTTCCCCTGCAAGTCACTTGCGCGACCCACTTACAAACTTGCGCGAACCTCTTGCCTTTTCCATATTTTGATCTTCTGATCTTGAAAAACAATAGGCGTGCAAGTTCTCAAGCTTCCAAGGCATCGACGTGCAAGTATCTTTCACGGCGCGCAAGTCACCTACGCGACCTCACCAAAACATGCGCGAACCTTCTCCCTTTGCCATATTTTGATGATCTGATCTTGAAAAACATATGGCGTGCAAGTTTCCAAGCCTTTATGTACACGGCGCGCAAGTCCCTGTTCTTTTGTACCGCCTCCAGATCATCTATTCCTTTTGTCGACGTTCTTGAATCAAACATGGATCATTGACCTCATCTATTGAACTCGAAATTCCATCATGAAATCTTCTTTGTCAACAAATTTGTATGTCATTGTTTTGCTTTGTCAACAATAACCACTCAGATGTCCACTTTGTCAACAAACACAATCACCTCAAAAATTCTTCAATGATGCCTTGAGGGATTTTTTCCCAACAATCCCATACCTTAAGGAGTCTGCCAATGGATAAAAATTTGAGGTATGTTAAATAAAAGGACACTGATTCATCAGATTCATTTTCAAAAAAAGAATGGACCATGAATTCATCATTAATTATAGAAGAGGGCCTCAGGACTAGTCACTGATCATCGATCCATAACCAATACATCATCAATAGAGATTCAAGATGAGAATCAATTAGAAGAGAGTATCAAGATGAATGATCTATGGAGCTTACCTAGAATTGTACACTATTCTTGAGAATTATATCACTAGTCAAGAGAGGTTTTCATTGACACATTGAATCCTCCACCAATATACTAAATAATCTATATTATATTAAGGTTCCATTAACAATCCTCCATCAATAAGTGGTCTAAGATGAAGTACTATAATCACATACCTGAAAAACTTCTGTTATTAATGGTAGATCTCAATTCAACCAAGAAACGATATAAACTTTCAATATATTCCATATATATATGAAGAAAGGGATAAATAATCATCATATCATCAAAGAAAACATAGATCCATCATAGATCCATGCTCATCTCACAATAATAAAGAAGGATTTGACATGGATCTAAGAAGATCTTAGCATTCTAGCATCATTAGATCATTCCAATGATGAAGAAGAAAGGTGGGATGGATGAGAGAGTTAAAGAGGCAAGAAGGGAGGTCTCATATTCGAATTAGTTTCTCAGGGTTTATAATTGGGGTATTAAACAAGGGTCAAATAGTGTGGAATTAAGATCTACGGTGTGCATTTAATGCACCATCGAACTGGGTGCACTGAATACCCAGTGGGCCTCACCGGCTGGCCGGTGTTCTTGGTAGAACCACCTTGGTTATTACAGTGCCACCAGCTAGTCGGTTGAGTCTTATGAAGTTATAAAACTCATTGAAACCCCACTAACTAGACAGTGGGTCCCATCATCTAGTTGGTGGCTATTTCCATCTACCCCAAGTCTGATCCCTTCCTCAAATCTCCCACCTTGAAAATTGGGAACCTTATCCACTTAAAACCAACCTTTAACATTCCCATATCGGAGAAAAAAATTAGGAATGTGAATTTTATAAACTTATCATCTTGTACATTAAAATAAAGTTATGATGTTATAATTATCCCCCTCTAACTACTTATCACCCTTAAGAATCACCTTCAATGGTTATGATCAAATAACTTGGGCCACTAAGCTTGAAAATCTGCTTCCCGCTCACAAGTATCCTCTTGGATTCACCCATAACACCATAAAATCATGACAACTAGTACCATCTTCCTTTAAATGAATTTTTTTCTTCAGTCTATAATCTGCATCAGGCGTTCCACATATAATTCTTCAGACTCTAACTCAATATCCTCACAGTCGATAACATGTGTGGAATTAGGTATGTACCTATGGAGTTGAGACAAATAAAACACATCGTGCATACCTTAGTAACACGAAGGAATATCCAGATGATACACCACTATCCTAACCCACTTATTAATCTCAAAAGGTCCAACATAACATGGGGATAAATTTCCTTGCTTCCTCAAACATCAGTGAACTAACTAAGGAGTCACTCTTAGAATTTTTTTTCACATAAAACAAACTCCATAGGTCTCCTCCTATTGTCAGTATACAATATCTTCCTACTTAGAGCTATGATAAACCTATTTTGGATTATATTTTCTCTCTATGAGGCCTACTAAATGAAACTAGGCCCCACAACTACTACCTCACCAGCCTGATTCCAACAAAGAGGTAAACGACATAACCTCTCATAAAGAGACTCATAAGGTTCCATCTGAATTGAATCCTGATAATTTTTGCTGTATGTGAACTCAAACAAGGATATATGATCATCTCATGCTCCACCAAAGTATAGGATGCAAGATTAAAGCATATAATTCAATATACAAATCATCTTATTTGACCGTCTATTTGTCTGAGGATGGTATGCTGTGATTAATATTAGCTGAGTCCCCAATGAATTATGCAAGCCCTACCAAAACCATGATATAAAACACATGTCTATGTCAGATATAATGCTTAAGGTAATTCCATGTAAGTGTACAATTTCATTGACCTATAACTTTCCCAGCCTATCCATTGTTCGATTCTCATAGATTGATAAGAAATGAGTAACTTTTGTTAGTTGATCAATAATCACCCAGACAACATCACGACTCATCAGGGTCCTAGGAAACCTTGTCACCAAGTCCATCATGACATCCTCCCACTTACACATGGTTATAAAAAGTTTCTGAAGTAAACCACCAAGATGTTAGTGCTCGGTCTTAATCCTCTAACAGGTAAGGTATAAGAAAATAAAACCAGCAATGATCCACTTCACCCCTATCCACTATAACCATCACTTGAAGTTGTGATACATATTTTTTGCTCCAGGATGTACCATATATCTAGAGGTATGAGATTCAATCATCAAGTCCTCCTTGATGAAAGTAGGTATTGTAACTATCCCATGCATGAGGATCACATCATCATTATCCAATGGCCACCCAGGTATCAAGTCACCACCTGCTAGTCATTCCCACATCACAGAACACTCAGGGTCAGATTCTTGACCCAGCTTCACATAGTATACAATAGAAAATGTGATCACTAAAGGGGAATAATTCATCAATCCTTATTTCTTAGAATCATCCATTCTCTAATTGTTCAACAAGGTCATCAGACACCACTACTCCTTTGAAGGCCACTCACCATGCTCCTGATCTATCTACATCATACAGTTGAGAGAATCTGGAATGATGTTGCCTTTACATGGTGCATAGTACATATCAAATTAAAACACCAGTAGGTACTCTACCCAGCACCTCTGCATCAGATTTTAGCCCCGCTGTATGAAGATACAACAAAGTCTCTTGTGGTTTATGTAGATAATAAAACTCTCACAGAATATATAATGTCACTGAAACTTCAAAATGTTGACCATAATTGTTAGTTCTAATTCATCATTATGAAAGTTCCATTCATGGGTTCGTAGACAACATGACACATAAGCTACCACCAGCTCACTCTACATCAAAACTACATCCAAGAAAACTCTTGATACATCACAATAGACAACATATAAAACTTATAGATTAGGAAGGATCAACATTGGAGATGTAGAAAACCTCATATTCAACTCAAGAAATGATTCTTCACATTGATCCGACCACTAAAGCTTCACTCCATTATTCATCAACGCAATCATGGGTGTTAATAATTGGGAAAATTACTAGATAAAATTCCAATAATATCAAGCTAAATCAAGAAATATCTTGATATTAAACACATTACAGGGATGTGTTTAGGATACGAACACATAAAATTTCTCTGGGTCTATAGATATACCTGTATTAGAAACTGCATGCCCTAATAATTTCACACCATATATCCAAAAGTTCCACTTTGACATCTTAACATAAATATGATATGATATATGTATAATTTGGAATATCTCAAGATGTCTGGCATGCTACTCCAGGGTTTTTGAGAAGATGAGGATGTCTTCAACAAACACAACATCAAGTGAGCCATGGTACTAGTGGAAGATCTTGTTAATAAGAGTCATGAACAATGCAAGTACATTCTTCTATCCAAACAGTATCACTAAGTACTCATATAAATCATAAATACTTTGAAATTAAATCTTCAGGATATCATCCTCTACGACCCGCAACTGATGATAAATCAACCAGATATCGATCTTAGAGAACCACTGGGATCCTCATAACTGATAAAAAAGATCCTCAATCATCAAAAAAGGATATTTTTTCTTCTCCATATTCTGGTTTAACTTCCAATAATATATGTAAAGTAAAAGAATACTGTCCTCCTTCTCAGTGAATAGAATAGGTGAAACCCATGGGGACATACTCAACCTAATAAACCCATTTTTCTCTAATTACTCATGTTTCAACTTGAGTTCCTTCAACTCGGATGACCACATATGATAAGGGGTTATAAAAATGGGACATGCAATTGGCATGGGATCTATCTCAAAGTCAACTTCTATATCAGGTGGAATTACTGTGAATTTTCCTAGAAATAATTCCTGAGAGATATCCAAAACTAGAGTAAAAGTTGATGGGGCCTCCACTAATCCTACTGAAAAAGCCAAACCTGCAATCTCTGTCATGACCCTTCCAAGATGACTCAATTATAGACCCACTCTACCTTCTCCTAGTTCCCATTCTCCAGTCACCACATACTTATCTCCCTTAGGTGAGGTAAATTATACCTATATCTGATAGTAGTCAATGTGAGCTCAGAAACTGGTCAACTGGTCCATGCTAAGAATCACATTGAATCTCTCCATCTGCAGAATTATGAAGTCCCACAAATTTACATAACCAAATATGATTATAGTTGACTCTGGGAATCCCTAAAGATGGTCAAATTTCATTCCCAATAGTGTATCAAGGGATGGTAACTCAAAAGAAAAATTTACTGGTAAGTCAATACCAACAATGACTTGTGCATATATAAAGGAATGGGAAGAAACTCCTTGAAGCATAAGGGTCGTAAGCTTCATCTATTAATCCTATGATGTCTCCACCAAGTCGAAGATACTATCAGTGACTAGTATTCAGTCCCTATATCTTTAAGGTATCAAGTTCCCTAGAAGGATTTAGGATTCTTGAGATCAAGGCATTGAGCATAGTTGAGCATTTCCCTGAAAACTCCTCCACCTTGAACATACACCATGTGGATTCCCCCCGGTTGAATTGGTCCTTTCTCCTAAACCATTGGAGTGGGTGAAGAATATTTCTCCTGTACAACTAGTGATGAAACCAATACATCCTCCCTTGTAGGAGAATTTTCCCTACTCCAATGAGTGGTCTAGTCAAGTATCTTCAAAGTGGAATTATTCTAAAATTCCAAGAGGACGTTTAAAAAAATACGAAGCTGATAGTTCAAGATAGATACTAACTAGTATATGGGATGACACAAAGGTTCTCCTAGGAGGATACCCATAAATACAAGGTATATCCCTCCCAGAACTAACCATGTTTATATATCCCTACATGTTAGTCATAGTCAAATATATATACAAAACATAACAACATTATAAAGTTCAACTAATTAATGTTGGTATAAATATATCACAACAATATGGAAACATAGATATATCACTCAATCAAGAAAAAAAGTCTATCCTGGATAGATAACATAGTCAAGGAATTACATTTAATAACTAGTATGCAATACACAACATGTATATATATGTAATGTGATCCTATATGCCTAATCATGATGCTTGAATGCACAAATATCTCATAAAATAGTAACAACATTCCCATAAATGGTAACATGGAGATCCGTTACACATGAGATGTACATACACATGCCAAATCCTTTACCTGAGTCCCACATAGACTATATACTTTCTAACACATCCCAAGTTTTTCAAAAGAAAAGAATAAACTTTCCTTTGATACCATTTTGTAACACCTTGACTCAAACCACCGAGTTTAAGCTAGAGAGTCACATGACCTCATGTGCACTTCCTCATACAAAAATGGTTGTTGACTAGCAGTGAGGTTCTGAATTCCATCAGTAGGGATACTATTACCTCAATATCAAGTTATATCTATACAAAATAAATAAAAAAGATAAAAATAACAATATAAATAAATATTCAAAGTATCATACATAAATATAATGAAAGGAACACCAGTTATAATAACATATTACATAGGTCTCCGAGTGTGGCAAGCCAAACCAAAGTATAAAAGTAGGAAAAATAATAAATAAAACATTACAGAATCCTTTAGAGACTGTCCTAGTCTACAATCTACTATATGATTCACTACTCAACTGTTAGTCATGGGCCCCTTTCACTTATCAATATCACTATACATTAAGTCTATATACACACTGAAATTACTATACATGGTGTGAGTAATAAAACATATCAGGACACAACAAATACATTCTTAACAAGTGTTCTTAGGTAATACAATTTTATTCCATGATAATAAATAAATTCACAAGAAAACATAACAAACACATACCAGGAACCCGTGTTCTAAACAAGACACCATGAGTCTCAGTCATACCTGCTTCGGATCTATGCAGGTAGGGTAATCATAACGGATGTAATAAGTGATCAAGGGCTAGCCACAAGGCTAGAGAATATATTACTCAGTATCCTCATGACATCGATTCAGCATGATACTTGGTATCTACAAGACATCGAGTTCTGGTGCCTCACTTAGTATCCTCAAGGAATTGAGTTCTAGTCTGGGCCATAGGGATGTCGTGTACCTACCCCGCTAAAGGGTCCACCACCATCATCACCGCACTTCATGTGTATTCCCCCTTTAAGGGTAATCATACCATGAAATTACACCTATTATAAGATCTATGATAATCCTTCAAAGGCATGGTATCACACAAGCTGGGTAAATCATACAAGGCAAGTATAACATATCCTCAAGAGAATATAGTAGAAACACATAACAACATGTGATCATCATCAAGCATGGAAATAAGATACTCTAGAAACACTCATGGAATTAAGAATCATAAATGATATCATGGTCCACACACACATATACCAACATGATATCACTATAAAACATAATTATTAAGGAATTACAACATAAGAATCATCGAGGAAACATGTGTATACAAGATCCCCAAAAAAATAAGGAACTTCCTACATCAAGGTTTTTTTCTGAAAAACTACAAGTTTTGTCAAGGATTAAAAACCTAACCATGTCACATACCCACATATAATGAGATCACATATAAAGGATTCCTAACCTAGGTTCCAATTTTTCAAGAAAGAGGTTTAAAATAGAGACTCAATAATATTCCATTCCAAGAAGGCGATTCTATAATCACATACCTTAAAGAGTCTTTAAATGGATCCAAATCCAAGGTATGTCGAATAAGAGGATTCCAATTCATTATATATGTTGTAAAAAAAGAATAGATCATGAATTCATTGTTGATTATAGAATAGGGCCTCAAGTATAGTAATTGATCATCGACCTATCACCCTCATCATTGAAAAATAGATTCAATATTAGAATCTATAAGAAGGGAGTCTCAAGATGATAAATCTATAGAACTTACCTAGAATCATCCACCATTATTGATAATTATATCTCCGGTCAATAGTGGTTGTCATTGAAATGTAAATTCCTCCACCAATATACCAAATAATTGATAAGAGATTAAGGTTCCATCAACAATATTCCATCATAAAGAGGTCTAAAATGAAGAAACACAATTACATCCCCAAAAAACATTTGTCATTGATGATAAATCTTTATTCGATCAATAAAAAATATCAACTTTATAGACCCACCACCAATCTATGAAGAAAGGTATAAATCAACATTAGATCATCAAAAAAATACAAATCCATCCTCATCGCATAAGAAGGAAGAAGTATTTGGCATGAATCTAAGAATATCTTTCCATTATAGCATCACTGGATCATTCCAATGATTAAGGAGTAAGGGGAGATGAATGATAGAGTTAAAGAGGTAATAAGGGAGGTATCATATCCAAATTAGGTTATTATGGGTCATAATTAGGGTATTAAATAGGGGACAAACCATGTGGAATTAAGATCCACAAGGTTCCTTTAATGCGCCCCTGAACTGGGTGCACCGACTATCCAGTGTGCCTTACGAGCTAGCTAGTGTGACCAAAAGAACCAGCTGGGTTATGATTGTGACACCAACTAGACAATGGTGTTTTCTAAATCCAAAAGACTCACTGGAACCCCACCGGCTAGTAGGTGGTTCTATTATCCAGCCGACGGTAATTTTCTAGCCACCCTAAGGCTGATCCCTTCCTCAACTCTTCCACATTCAAAACCTAGACGGAGTAAACTTTAAAGATCTACCATAGATAAATGAATAAAGGTAGAAATCACCATCATATAATCAAATAAAACATAGATCCATCATAGATCCATACTCATATCACAAGATTAAGAAGGATTTGACATATATATAAGAATATATTACCGTGGTAGCATCACCATATCTTTTAAATAACAAATAAGAAAGGGGGATGAATGAGAGAGTTAAAGTGGAAAGAAGGGAGAACTCATATTTGAATCAGGTGCTTAGGGTTCAGAATTGGGGTGTTAAATAGGGGTCAAACTGTGTGGAATTAAGACTCACGGGGTACATTTAATACACCCCAAAACTGGGTGCACTAGCTACCCGGTGGGATTCACCGGCCAGCTGGTTGAACCACTAACTGGACGGAGTGCTTGGTAGAACCACATTGGTTCTTATAGTTCCACCAGATAGCTAGTGGGGTCTGTTGAAGTTAGAAAACTCACTAGAACCCCACCAATTGGACAATGGGTCCCACTGGCTAAATGGTGGCTGTTTTTCAAACACCCAAAGGATGATCCCTTCCTCAATTATTCCACCTGCAAAACCAAGACCCTTATCCACTTAAAAATGACCTTTAACACTCCTATATCAGATAAAAAACAAAATATGAATGAGAATTTTATAAACTTAACATATCATACATTAAAAAAAGTGAAGATGTTACAATTATCCCCTTATAGCAGCTTCTCATCCCTAAGAAGTACTGTCAAAGGTTCTAGTCAAACAAATCGGGCCATTGAGCTTGAAAATCTGCCTCCTACTCCCAAGTCTCATCTTGGATTCATCCATTATGCCATAGAATCCTAAAAAGTGGTACCATCTTCCATTGAATTAATTTTTTTCTTTAGTCTATAATTTGCATCAAGTGATCCATGTATGATGCATCAGGATCCAACTCAATATCCTCACAGTTGATAAAATGCATGGAATCGGGTATGTGTCTCTAGATCTGAGACACATGAAACACATTGTTAATACCTCAGTAATGTGAAGGAATATCCAAAAAATACACCACTTTCCTAAACCAATCAATGTTCTCAAAATATCTAATATAATGCAAGGATAACTTGCCTTACTTCCTCAAACATCAATGTCCTAATTGAGGAGTCACTCTCAGAAAACATTTTTAACATAAAAAAACTTTAGAGGTCTTATCCTATGGTTGATATATGATCTCTTTCTTCTATGATATATGATTAACATCTTCTAGATTAACTTTAATCTCTCCAAGGTCTCTTAAACTAAACTAGTCCTCACAACTGTTGCCTCACCAGCCTCATTCTAGTAAAGAGGTGAACAAAATAACCTCTCATAATGATCCTTATAAGGTTCCATATGGATCAAAGCTAGGTAACTATTATTTTATGTGAACTCAAATAAGGATATAAAATCATCTCATGCTCCACCAAAGTCTAATATGAAAGCTCGAATCATATCCTCTAATATACAAATTATCTTCTCTCACTATCTATCTATCTGAGGATAGTATGCTATGCTCAATCATAGCTGAGTCCCTAAGGACTTATGCAATCCATTCCAAAATCATGACATAAAACATGAATCTATATCAAATATAATTCTCAAGGTAACTCCATGTAAGAATACAATTTCACATACATATATTTTTCTCATCCTATTTACTGAGCGAGTCTCACAAATTGATAAGAAATGAGAAAATTTCATTTGTTGATCAAAAATCACCCATATAGAATCATGAATCCTACGGGTCATGGGAAACCCTATAAAAAATTCCATCATGGAATCCTCCCACTTCCAAATGGGAATAATAAGTGGTTGAAGCAAACCACCATGATGTTAGTGCTCGGTCTTAGTCCCCTGGTAGGTAAGGTATCAGAAAAAATCCAGCAATGTTTTGTTTCATACCTAGACATCAGAATCGTCACTTGAAGTTGTGATACATATTTTTCACTCTAGGATTTATTTTCTATCTAGAGGTATGAGAGTCCATCATTAGGTCCTCCCTAATGGAAGTAGGTACTGTAACTCTCCCATTCACGAGGATTGCATCGTTACCGTCCAATGACCACCCAGGTATCGAGTCACCACCTGTTAGCTGTTCCTGTATCAAAGCACACTCAGGGTCAGATTCCTAACCTAAATTTACCCTATCCACAAGAGAATATGTGATCACTAAATGGATATAGGTCATAGATCCATGGTATTTAGAAGAATCCATCCTCTAATCAGTCAATAAGGTCATCAGGTGTCACTGCTCGTCCGAAGGCCCTCACAATGCTCCTGAGCTATCTATGTCTTATGGATAAGAGCATCTATAATGTTTGTACCTTTACCTGGTGAAAAATCCATCTCGAATTAGAACATTTATAGGTACTCTACTCATATCCTCTTCCTCATGTTCAAGTCCCGATGTATGAAGATGTAGTAGAGGCTCTTATGGTCTATGTAGACAACAAACCTATCATTGAAGAGATGGTGTCACTGAAACTTCAAAGCATGGACCAAAAATGTTAGATCCAAGTATTGATTAGGATTGTTCCATTCATGGGGTCATAGATGACATGACCCATAAGCTACCACCCACTCACTCTACATAAACACTACACCCAGGCCAACTCTTGATGCATCATAGTAGACAACATATCCATATCCTGGATTAGGAAGGATAAACATTTGATATGTATTCAACTTCCTCTTAAAATCAATAAATGCTTATCCAAATTGATCCTACCATTGAAACTTCACTCCCTTCTTCACCAACACAATCATGGGTGATGATAATTGGGATAAATATAGGATAAAATTCCAATAATATCTACCTAAATCAATAATTATCTTAATATTGAACATATTATAGGGACGTGTTTAGAACATGACCACACCCAATTTATTTGGCTCTATAGATATACCTATTTCATAAACCACATGCCCCAATAATTTCACCTCATATATCCAAAAATTACACTTCAAAAACTTGGCATAAAGCCGATATGCTCAAAGTTTACTTTGGACTATATCAAGATGTATAACATGCTGCTCTAGGGTTGACGAGTAGATGAGGATGTCATCAATGAACACCATGAAAAATGAGTCATGGTATGGGTGGAAGATCTTTTTCATATGTTACATGAACAATTATAGTGCATTCTTTAATCCAAATAGTATCACTAAGTACTCACACAACTCATACATGCTCTAAAACAACATCTCTGGGATATATTCCTCTCTGACCCACAACTGATGATAACTCAACCTGTGATCGATCATGAAGAACCATTGAGATCCCCACAATTGATCAAAAATATTTACAATCATGGGTAAATGATATTTATTCTTTACCATCTTATGGTTTACCTTTTGATAATCCATGTAAAGTCGACGAGTATCACTGTGAAAACCGGGTCCCACCCACTAGTTGCCCCTCAAACATGTGGGCCCCACCCTAGGTGCACCCATGTGCCCAAACAGGTCATCTGACTAATGATTGTCCCCACAGGACAACACATGTCCTTTCTAGTGTGCTTTTTCCTCACTCACACACACCCTGGGAAACTTCCCAGAAGGTCACCCATCCTGATCACTACTCCAGGCCAAGCACGCTTAACTGTGGAGTTATAATCAGGTATGATCCCGAAAAGGAAGGTGCACATTGTTGACATGAGTCATATCATTTAGTTATTTAACCCTTTATCATTTGGGGATGTTACAATCACCCCCCCTTTAGAGCACAACGCCCTCATTGTGGGCCCTACATCTCAACCCAGGGAGTGAACTGCACTTAAGGCTGGGTTCCTCCTCTGATACCAAATGTGACAACCGGGTCCCGCCCACCAGTTTCCCCGCAGACACGTGGGCCCCACCCTAGGTCCACCCACGTGCCCGAACGGGTCATCTGACTAATGATTGTCTCCACAGGCCAACACATGTCCTTTCTAGTGTGTTTTTTCCTCACTCACACACACCTTGGGAAACTTCCCAGAAGGTCACCCATCCTGATGACTACTCCAGGCCAAGCACGCTTAATTGTGGAGTTCTAATCAGGTAGGCTCCCGAAAAGAAAGGTGCACCTTGTTGACATAAGTCATATCATTTTTTCATTTAACCCTTTATCATTTGGGGATGTTACAATCTCCCACCTTCTTGGTGAACAAAATAAGTTCAACCCATAAGTACGTACTCGACCTGATAAATCCCTTCTACTCAAAGTCCTTAAGTTTCACCTTGAGTTACTTAAACTTAGCTGACAACATATGAAAAGGGGTTATCAAAATGGGCTACACACTTAGCAAGATCTCTATCTAAAATTTAACTTCTCTATCATGGGGGAGTCCCATGAATTTCTCTAAAAATACAATCTGATAGAGATCCAAAACTAGAGGAAAATACAATGGGGCCACTATTGGTCCTACTAAAAAGCCAAGATTGCAATCTGTGTCATGATCATTCCACACTAACTCAAGTCTGGACCCAATCTACCTTCTTCCAGTCCACATTATTTGGTTATCACATACTTCCCTCTATTGGGTGAGGTAAACGATACCCATCTATGATATTAGTCAAAATGAGATTGGAAACTGGTCAACTAGTCCCTTCTAAGAATCACAATGAATCTCTACATCTTCAGAATCATAAACTCCCATAGAAGTACATAATTAAAAATGATTATAGGACACTCGGGGAATCACTGAAGATGGTCCACTTTCATACCCAACAGTGCATCAAGGGATAAAAACTCTAAAGACAACTTGAATGGTAAGTAAAGTATCACAATGACTTGTGCATATATAAAGGAATGGGAAGAAATTCACTAAAGCATAAGGGTTTCAATATTTACATTTCGATCCTTCTGGGTATCTACTAAGTTTAATATCCTCTTAGTGACCTATATCCAGTCCCTATATCCTGAGGGCCTTAAGTTCCCTGAAAGGATTGAAGATGCTGGAGTTGAAATTCTTGAGCATATTCGTCTATTTCCCTAAAACTCTTCCACCTTGAACAAAAACTATGTGGACTCCCACTGGTTGAAGTGGTCCTTCCGCTTGAACCACTAGAGTGGGTTTATATAATGGCCCGACCCTAGTTACCCAGATTCGGTACATTATTACATAACATTGGCAGAGTCACAAGGGATCAAGTCCCGAAAGACCAGTTAGTTTAGTAGCCTTTGAAGTACTAGATACATACATAAGTTTTACATTACATTATGAAATAAGAAAAAAAAACATCGCGTCTCCTTTGAAAACACTCATATTCCATAGCCTATCCCTGCAGGTCAATCATAATATACTTCTTCACATACTGAAAAAAATAAAACATAAGAAAGGGGTGATCTTAGATGCTTAGTAAGGATAAAAATATAGGGGAAACATTCATAAATAAATATAAACATTGAAGGCAATTCATAAGAATAAAACACAAGAATTTTAAAATTAAACTTCAACATAATATGGAAAAGATAAATCAGATAATGCCATTTAATTATTCACATGGATATTTTACTAGTCGAATAATCACATGTATTATCAATAGCTAATTTCATAATGATGGAATCATAATTCCGAAAATCATAACCACATAGTCAAGGCCTCGTTCCAAGAATACAGATAATATTTTGTCAAGGCCTTATGCCAAGACACTAGTTTGTATCAGGAGACCTACCGATGCATCAAGGAGCTATAGCAAGCTCCACCCATCACTTACAAAGTCCAATGCATTCCTCATATGAAAATATTGAAACATAACATAAAAATTCTTATTAAAACTAGCATACGAAATGTTAATAATTTAACCATAAACCATGAATGGTATAAACATAACACATCCATAGTCAAACATATCACAAAAACTTCAATTCAAAATGGAAGATTTTATCATAATAAATCAACTTAAAACAAGTGTAAAATACATCAAAGGTTGTTGACATAGATGAAATCAAAACTATTTGAGTGAAATTTTGAAATCATTTAAAAGTCACATAATTATAAATAAAAACATTTATTTTGAAAATATTCTTATAATATTTTAAGGTAAGCTTTGAAGGTTTTATAATGGCAGAAAATATCCTCACCTATCATATAAGTTAAAAAAACATTCTTACCTTAATCTGTTGAAAAGGTCATAAAGTACCTTGTTTGGAAAACGACAGAAAGATTCCATTCAATTTTTTTTATAGAAAGTCAAAAAAGGGTATAAATGAATTTAACCAATATTCTAGAAAGTAGTAAAAATGTTTTGAAATAAATTTTTAAGAAACGCGGATGTGGAGGATAAAGAAGTCCCAATAGACACTTTTGTAAAAACAACCTCAGATAATAAGGAGATTGTAAAATTAACCCTTAACTTATAATTTTCCTTAGTCGAGGTTAAATTAACATCTTGTATAATAGTTAAATCATTTTTATTAAATTATAAAATAACCAAATACATAAATATTATATCATATATGATCTTTTAATATTTATTTGTTAATAATATTTCAGTAGTATCATTGTTTCGGGTGTTAACTGATTCATTTTACTTCATATGTTTTGTTATATAAGTCATGTTTGTTATGGATAGGATGTATTTTATTCATATCCATAATTATATTAAGTTCTTAAACATTATTTTTAATCATAAAATGAAAATTATTCTTGAATGGTTATGATGGGGAATGAATCTCATCGCGTTCGTAGACACGATAATCCATACGTACGTATGAGAAAAAAATATCATTCTATTAATGGTGAAATAGTATGTAATTGGATGGTATATCATATATAAATAATCATTAACATGTTATATTTATTATTTACATCAATTATACTCATTATTATACCCATCCTAACAATGAAGTGTTGAATAAGAAACTACACCACGACGTGGAGACGATAAGCCGTATGTACGCACGTATGATGACTTTGTCATTCATAGGATGGATAGAATAATAAATATGGTTGTACCATATTTATAATAATATCACAGTATGTATAAGGTACTGTAGTTATTATTTTGGTATGGAAATAATAAATAAAGAGGAAGTGAAAGAAGAAAATAACTTTGAAAGATGTGATGGAATTATTACCTCTTCTTCAGATGCTTCCTTTTGATTTGATAAAAAAGGCTCCTTAGGTTGGATTTATGATCAAAGTAAGGCCTCTAGGTTTAATTTAGGGTAGTTGGGATGATATTTGAGTAGGTAGTGTCTGAGAAAAATGGATTTTGTGGTGTGAAATTAAGAGAAGGGGAAGTACCCTTTTATAAGAGAGGCGAGGGGCACTTTAGGAAAAGTTTGAAATATTATTTTATTATAAAACCATTTTCGGTTTATAATTTATAAAAATAGATTTATTTAGAGGATAAGGTGGGTATAGGTATAAATCCTCCAAACCAATAGGTTTTATACAAGTTTAGGGCACCCTATTAACCTTATCTTTTAGATTTAACTTTAGTTAAATAGTTTAGCTTTTACCATGTCTTCTTGTATTTTTATATTACATGGTTAATGAACTTACTATAAAATGAAGAGAACCTAAAGTGGTTAATTAATGAAATATCTATCATTATATAAGTCCTTTTTCCAAACCTTATATTTTTATGAATATTATATCATTTAATAATATAGTATTTTTTTTAAAAAACTCATTTATCTCAATTTTGACACTATTTTGTATTTGGTCTTTGTTAAAGTCATAACAACTTTATAACTTCGAATTTTTTTTATTTAATCAACCCTAACATATCATATTAACCTAAAAAATTCGTGGAATTCATCAAAAGTCTCAATTTACATTTATTTTAATATTTATAATATCAATTATTTTAATCTTTCATTAATAAGGTAATTACTACATCATCATTGTGTCATAAATAAATTTAATTTTTTAATGTCTAAAATTCATAAATAAAATACCATGATGTAGGAAATATTTTTATATTTATTATTAATATTTATATTCTAATTTATATTATGTATAAACCTATATTAAAAATGGTTTAGTTGTTGAAATTTGAAATTAACACTTTTAACTCTTCTTCAAATAAAATAATAATAAATGTCCTAATCTAATCCAAGTGGATAAAAAGAATCATATTTTATTCCTAAGGTTGATTTAGGTCTAAATACACTTATCCAATAGAATTAGGACATGTTTTATGGTAATTATAATATCATTTTTACCTTTAATTACCCTATTTATTTTTAACCGTGGTAAATAGAATTCAAAAGTTACTATTCACCAAAAATTATTTTCATCCTATTGAACCAAATTTTACTTACTCATATAAACCATGGATCTAGAATTTTTGAAATTCCATTCACATAAGTTGTAAAATTTTGTTTTATGCAATTTTGCAAATGTTCCTAGAAGGTGGGTAAAAGACGTTAAAAAGTTCAACAAAATTTTTTATATCTAATATTATTATAAAATGACTCCAATGAATTACACTGGACTAATATAGGTATTATTTATATATTTTTACTTTAAAATAAATTTATGTAAAAATAATAATTATTTAAATAAAATTCAGTTTGAAACAATAACACAGTGTTTTTCACTATTCATCAAAATTGAAATTTTTCAGAAAAATACCAAAAATTCACCCAAAGATAATTTTGATATTACAAATAAAAAAATGATTTATATTTTACCAAATTAAAAACATAGAATTTTCATTAATTAATTTAAAATTAATTCCTGTTGTCAAAACCAGAAATCGGGTTTTTGAGAAGTAAAAACTATCAAAAGGTTGATATGTGTTTATGTCCAATTTAAATGTGAAATTACTTAAAATGACCAATATTGGATGAAATAATAAAAATATAATATAATTATACTTAAAAACCATTCAAATGTATAATTTAACACTATAAATTATTTTTATTAAAAAAGTTGTTTTCAATTAAAATTTAGTATCTTTCACTATTCATCAAAATATGAAAGTTATCAAAAAAACAATAAAAATTTATCCAAACTAAATTTTTATGTCCCTATTCTAAATAATAAGTTTATTTTGTCAAATTTAATATATAAAAGTTTCAAATATTGGATTTAAAAAGGGTTCTCTATTAAAAGGTGGTAAAATTGCATATTTTCAAAAATACTTATTTTATCTGAAAAATTAAATTTGTTCTTATATTATGTCTCAAAAACACATAATATATATTTTAAAATTATATGAAGTATATAAAATTTAAAATTTAGTTAATACTATTCATAACTTCTTTTTGAACGACTGGTTTTGTAAGTCGTGGTGCGCTTGAACTCAGTGTTGCGTGTAACACAAGCTATTTAATTAATTTAAAGAGATAATGTACTATTAAATACTTGGGTGTTACATTATACCCTCCTTCAATAAATTGCGTCCTTTCAATTTGAAATTGTTTTTCAAAAATAAAATTTTAAAAATAGAAAATACCTTTATGGAAAACCCACATTGGAAATAGGGTTAATAAAATTTATTCTTAATAAGAGGGAAAGGAAAATGAAAAAGTCACCAACAAATTAGGATTTAGAATAAGAGAACATTGTTGGAAATTTGAGACACATAATTGGAGAAAAAATGTAATTATTTATAGGGAGTGATTGAGGTCATCAATCACAAACAAGCGAACAATAAATAAAAAATTGAGGGCCTCAAAGACATAAATCTATGGTGACTTAAAATATTATTGGTTCATCCAAACATAAGGTATTAGGATAACACATTTTTGGTTTTAATATCCCTTCCCTAAAGTTTAAGAATTCATTTATTCTTAGAATAAGAAAAAAAAATACTTGACAAGTAGATTTCCATCCTTTAACTAATTTCTGTCACAAACTCATCTTTCCCTCCAAAAGATAAAAGAACTCAAAAATATTCTAATTATCCTAATCATATAAGTTTTAAGAAAATGAATTTATAATTCATCTATCATATCATTAAAAAAAAATACAAAATACAAACTAGGACATCACATAGGCCAGTGGTTGGCGATGCACTCTTGTCACCCTTCGATTGCGGGTTTATTTCTCGTGGCTTTACCAGACGTGAAGGGTTGTCGCCTGACCTTCAGGTTGTTCTTTTTATAAAAAAAATTCAAAAATAATATTAAGAAATGTTTTAACTTTAAACCATAGTATCCAATGTCCAACTTAATGCATTCTAATATTTAGACTTATCCAAAATACTTGTGTCCAAACTCATAGTCTAAAAAGTTATAAGGAAGGTCAACATAACAGAATGAAGATCTATTTTTTCCACATAATAACATGTGAGTACCTTCATCATGTATTCTATTAAAACATAGTAACACCCTGAATTACCATAAAACCTTATTTATTACATTCAAGCTCCCTTATTCTTTATAGAATACTAGATATATTCCTTATATCCAAAAATTTTGAATACTCCAACAATGGAATAAACTAACCATTAATTAGTTCCAAGGTAGTCAAGAATATCCAATATAATTTATCTAAATCATCCATCTCTTATTCCAAAATCACTACCTCAATATCAGGATCATATTAAGGTTTATCTTTCCTTTAACCATGTATTTTACAAAAAGTTTAACTTGCTATTGAGTCACTTTTCTTAGTACCATATAATCTCAAATCCTTAATGAAATAGTACTGCAGTACAATCCTTATTTATTTCCATAATTAATATAACCAGTACGTCGTTGATACAACACTCAAATGAAATAATTCGTTAATAAAAATATAAGAACACTAGTTATTCCTATTTATCCGTGGTAGTATCACAACTTTATTATTATCCAATAGCATCATTTGGGGTATACTCTGATAATTGGGACATTGATTTGTATAGTGTCCCAACTCCTTGCAGATGAAGCATTGTACATGTGAAACCTTTTTATTACCCTTGAAATCACGTACTTGGTGCCCTTTTTCTCCACACTTATAACAAACTCCCATTCCTTTCAAGCATTTACCAAGGTGATTCTTTCCACAATTATCACATATGGGAAAATCCTTCTTTCCCTTCTTCTCTTTATCTATCTTTCTCTCTACCATCCTTTTCTTCTCTGGATTCCATTCAAAGACATAGGACTCAAATAATTCTTTAATTATCTTATTAACACATAATAATATTTCTTCATATGATGAGAATATGTGGGAGACTATTTCCCTTCTAAATGTTGTCTTAAGACCATGAAAGATATGATCCTTCCTACTCTTTGGATCATGCGAATTTCTAGAGTTCTCATTCTTTCTACTGGGCACCATTTCTAAAAAATGGCATACACTAGGTTAGTTTATGAATCACAATGCATAATTCCAAACTTGTAAAATACCTAATATAAATTGAAAATTTTATTCATATAATCCATAATCATAAAAATGTTCTTTTGAGGAATTATTTACTCATAAATCCTTCATAATGGTTTGTAAAGAAAATGTGAATTATCCTAAGAATATCCCCTTGGAGTGTCAATACCAAGAGTGTAGAAAGGCCTATTGTTGTATACCGGGATACCCCGAGTCAAGCCCGAAACTCCTTGTCATAGTTTTCACTCCTAGGTACATTTGTGCCAGAGCCACCTCTACCTGTCTGTATCCAGAAAGGGATGTATTTTCTTGTAAAACCCACATAATATTTACACAACCAAATTTTTTGGATGTTCTTCTATAATAATCCTCAAAGTCTATCTTAGGGTAATTTTCTATAATCAGAGTTCATCTAAATATAGTTTTCAAGGTTTGTAATAAACTTACCCTGATACCAACTGTAACACCCTGACCCTAGTTACCCAGAGTCGGTGCATTATTGCATAACATTGGCATAATTACAAGGGATCATTTCCAGAAAGACCAATTAGTTTAGTAGTCTTGGAAGTACTAGATACATAAATAAGTTTTATGTTACATTAGGAAATAAAAGAAAAAAGTTGTGTCTCCTTTTAACAAAATCATATCCCATAATATCCTATCCCTGCAGGTCAATCATAATATACTTCTTCACATCCTGGGAAAAATAAAACACAATAAAGGGGTGAGCTCAGATGCTCAGTAAGGATAAAAATATAGGGGAAACTTTCATAAATAACCATAAACATTGAAGGCAATGTATAAGACTAATAAACAAGCCTTTTAAAATTAAACTTTAACATAATATGGAAATGATAAATCAAATAATTCTATTTAATTATTCACATGGATATTATACTAGTCAAATAATCACATGTAATATCAATAGATAATTTTATAATGATGGAATGCATAATGCCAGACATCATAACCACATAGTCAAGGCCTTATGCCAAGACTACAAATAAAATTTTATCAAGGCATTATGACAATACAATAGTTTGTCTCATGATACCTACTGATGCATCTAGGATCTATAGTGGGCTCCACCGATCACTTACTAAGTCCAATGAATTCCTCACATGAAAATATTGAAACATAAAATAAACATTTGTATTAAATCTAGCATAAAAAAGTTAATAATTTAACCATAAAACATTAATGGTATAAAAATAACACATCCATAGTAAAACATATCACAAAACCTTCAATACAATATGGAAGATTTTATTATAATAAATCAACTTCAAACAAGTGTAAAATCCATTAAAGGATGTTAACATAGATGAAATCAAAACTATTTGATAGAAATTTTGAAATCATTTAAAATTCACGTAATTATAAAAGAAAACATTTATTTTTAAAATATTCTTATAATCTTGTAAGAGAATCTTCGAAGGTTTTATAATGACGGAAAATAACCGCACCTACTGTATAACTTAAAAAAACATTTTTACCTTAATTTGTTGAAAAGGTCATAATATACCTTGTTTAGAAAATGACAGAAATATTCATTCCAAAATTTTTATAGAAAGTCAAACAATGGTATAAATGAATTTAACCCATACTCTAAGAAATTGTAAAAATGTTTTGAAATTCATTTTTAAGAAACACAAATGTGGATGATAAAGAAGTCCCAGTAGATACTTTCATAAAAACAACCTCAAATGATAAAGAGATTGTAAAATTAACCCTTACCTCATACTTTTTCTTATTAAAGGGTACATTAACCTCATGTATAGTAGTTAATTAATTTTTATTAAATTATACAAGAACCACATACATAAAAATGATATCACATATGATCTTCTAATATTGCTTTGTTAATAATATTTAAGTAGTATCATTGTTTTGGGTGTTAACTGATTCATTTTCCTTTATATATTTTGTTACAAAAGTCATGTTTGTTATGGATAGGATGTATTTTATTAATATATAGAATTATATTAAGTTATTAAACATTATTTTTAATAATAAAATGAAAATTATTCTTGAATGGTTATGATGGGGAATGAATCTCATCGTGTTCGTGGAGACGGTAATCCGTACGTACGCACGAGCGACAATATCATTGTATTGATGGAGAAATTGTATGTAATTGGATGGTATATCATATATATATAATAATTAACATATTATATTTATTATTTACATCAATTATACGCATATTGTACCCATAAAAATAATGAAGTGTTGAACAACAAACTACACCACAACGTGGAGACGGTAAGCCGTACGTACGCACGTATGGTGACTTTTTCATTGATAGGATGGATAGAATAATGGATATGGTTTTACCATATTTATAATAAAATAAAATTATTTATAAGGTACTGGAGTTATTATTTTGGTATGGAAACAACAATGAAAGAGGAAGTGGAAGAAGAAAAGAACTTTGAAAGATGTGATGGAATTATTACCTCTTCTTTGGATACTTCCTTTTGATTTGATCAAAAGGGCTCCTTAGGTTGGATTTATGATCAAATAAAGGCCTCTAGGTTGAATTTAGGGTATTTGGGAGGATATTTTAGCAGGTTTTTTCTGAGACAAATGGATTTGGAGGTGTGAAATTAAGAGAAGGAGAAGTACCCCTTTATAAGAGAGGTGAGGGGCACTTTAGAAAAAGTTTGAAATATTATTTTATTATAAAATAATTTTCGGTTTCTAATGGATCCAAATGGATTTATTTCGAGGATAAGGTGAGTATGGGTCTAAATAATCTCAACCAATTGGTTTTAGATAAGTTTATGATACCATATTAACCTTATCTTTTAGATTGAACTCTTAGTTAAATAGTTTAGCTTTTACCATGTCTTCTCGTATTTTTATATTACATGGTTAATAAAATCACTATAAAATGAAAATAGAACCTAAAGTGGTTAATTAATTACATATATATCATTATATAATTCCTTTGGAGGAACCTTAAATTTTTAGGAATAATATATCATTTAATAATATAGTATTTGTTTTAAAAACTCATTTATGTCAATTTTGACACTATTTAGTACTTGTTTTTTTGTGAAAGTCATAAAAACTTTATAACTTCGAAAAAATTTATTTAATAAACCCTAAAATGTCATATTAACCTATAAAATTTGTGTAATGCATCAAAATTTTCAATTTACCTTTTTTTAATATTTATAATACCAATTATTTTAATCTTTCATTAATAAGGTAATTACTACATCAAAATTGTGTCATAAATAAATTTAATTATTTAATATATATAATTTATAAATAAAATACCATGATGTATTAAATCGTTTTATATTTATAATGAATATTTATAGTCAGATTTATATTATGTATAACCCTATATTAAAAATGGTTTAGTTATTGAAATTTGAATTTAACACTTTTAACTATTCTTTAAATAAAATAATAATAAATGTACTAATCTAATCCAAGTGGATAAAAAGGAATAATATTTTATTTATAAGGTTTATTTAGGTCTAAATACACTTATAAAATTGAATTAGGACATGTTTTAGGGTAATTATAATATCATATTTAACTTTAATTACCTTATTTACTTTTAGCCGTGGTAAATAAAATTCAAAAGTTAGTATTCACCAAAAATTATTTTCATCCTATTGAACCACATTTTACTTACTGATTTAAACTGTGGCTCTCATATTTTTGAAATTCCATTCACAAAAGCGAAAAAATTACATTTTATGCAAATTTTCAAATGTGCCTAGAAGGTGGGTAAAAACGTTAAAAAGTTCAATAACATTTTATATATCTAATATTATTAAAAAAAAACTACAATTAATTACATTAGACTAATATAGGTATTATGTATCTATTTTGACTTTAAAATATTTTTTTTAAAAAAATAATATTTATTTAAATAAAAGTCTGTTTTAAACAATAACGCAGTGTTTTTCACTATTCATCAAAAATTGAATGTTTTTTGAAAAATACCAAAAATTCATCCAAATATAATTTTGATATTCCAAATTCAAAAATTATGTCTATTTTCCAAATTAAAAGCACAGGAGTTGCATTAATTAATTTAAAATTAATTCCTGTTGGCAAAACCAGAAAGCGGGTTTTTGAGAAGTAAAAACTATCAAAAGATTGATATGTATTTATGTCCAATTTAATTTTTTTTTTGAAAATTTTCACAACCTTATGTACAATTTAAATGTGAAATTACTTAAAATGGATAATATTGGATTAAATGATAAAAATATAATCTAATTATACTTTAAAACCATTCAAATTTATAATTTAACACTATAAATTATTCTGATTAAAAAAGTTGTTTTCAATTAAAATTTAGCATCTTTCACTATTCATGAAAATATTAAAGTTGTCATAAAAACACTAAAAATTTATCCAAACTAAATTTTTATGTCCTTCTTCTATATAATAATTTTATTTTGTCAAATTTAATATATAAAAGTGTCAAATATTGGATTTAAAAAGGGTCCTCCATTAAAAGGTGGTAAAATTGCATTTTTTTTGAAAAATACTTATTTTATCTAAAAAATTGAATTTGTTCTTATATTATGTCTAAGAAAAACATAATATGGATTTTAAAATTATATGGTGTATATAAAATTAAAAATGTAGTTAATATTATTCATAACTTCTTTTTGAACGGCTAGTTTGGTAAGTCATGGTGCGCTCGAACTCGGTGTTGTGTGTAGCGCAAGCTATTGAATTACTTTAAAGAGATAATGTACTATGAAATCCTGGGGTGTTATAGTTCAAGAGATTTATCCTGCATAATTAGTGATAGAACTGACACATCCTACCTTGTATGATAATTTAGGCCTACTCCACTAAGTGGTCTATTCAAGTATCTCTGAGGAAGAATTCTTCTAAAATTCTAAGAGAATGTTTTAAAACATCTATAACTAATAATTTAAGATAGATACTAACTAGTCTATGGGACCACATAAACGTTCTCCTAGGAGGCTAACCATAACACCAATGTATATCCATCCTAGAACAAACCATGTTTCTCCATCCCTATACAATATTCACAATCACATATATATAAAAAACATAAAATCATGTTAAAGTTAAACTAATTAATGTTGGAATAAATATATCACAACAATATGGAAAAAAGATATATTACTCAATCAGGAAAATAAGCCTATCCTGAATAGATAACATAGTCAAGGCATTGAATTTAAGAACTAATATGCATCACACAATTGGTATATATATGGAATGTTATACTATGTTCCTAATCATGATGCATGAACACACACAAATCCCATAAAATAGTAAAAACAGTCCCATAAATGGTAATATGGAGGTCTGTTACACATGTGCAGTACAAAAACATGGAAACCCACTTACCTAAGTCCCACACAACCCATATTCTTTGTACCATGTCCCAGGTTTATAAAAAGAAAAGAAGAAATTATCCTTTGATACCATTTTATATCACCTTGATTCATACCACCAGGTCCGATTTGGAGAGTCACATGACCTCATGTGTGCTTCCCCATACGTAATAGGCTGTTAACTAGCAGTGAGGGTCTGAATGCTATCAGTGGAGAGATATTAACTTTAATATTAAGTTATAGTCATACAAAATAAATAAAAACGATAATAATAATAATATAAAAAAAAATCAGAGTATCATACACAAAATATAATGAAAGGAACACCAGTTATAATAACAACGTAGGAAGGACTCCTAGTGTGGAAAGACAAAACAAAGTATAAAATTAAGAATAATAATAAATAAAACACTATGGAATTATTTAGAGTCTATCTCAGTCTGCCACTAGTTCCATGATCCACTACTCAACTATCTTCCATGACCCCCTTTCCCTTACCTATATCTCTATACACGAAGTCTGCATGAACGTTGAAATTCATGTAAATGGTGTGAGTAATAAAACCAAGAAAGGAAACCACCAATGCATCCTTAAAAATTATTCTTAGGTAATACAAGTTATGATAAAAAATAAATGCACAAGAAAACATAAAAACACATACCAAGAAACCGTGTGCTAACCGAGTTACCACGAGTCCCGGTCGTACCTGCTTCGACACAAGGCATCAAGTTCTGGTGCCTCACTCGATATCCTCAAGGAATTGAGTTTTGGCCTGAGCCACATGGATGTCTTATACTTACCGCATGAAAGAGTACACCATTTTTGTCATTTCACTTTCTTTGTGTTCCCCCTATAAGGGTATTTATACCATGATAGTCCATCTATCACAAGTCCTAAGACGATCCTCCAAAGGCATGAAAACACATAATCATTGTAAAACATATAAGGAAAGTATAGCGTATCATCATGAGAATATAGTAACAACATATAACAACATGTGATCATCATTAAGAATGATAGCAATCAACTCCAGAAATACTCATGGCATCAAGAATCATAAATAGTATCATATTCTACACACACATATACCCACATACGACAGTAATCAAGCATAGTTATCAAGGAATGCCAACACAAGAATCATCAAGGAAACATGTTTATAAAAGATCCCCAAAAAGGTAAGTAACTTCCTAACTCAAGGTTGTTGGTGAAAAACTACATGGTTCGTCAAGGATTGAAGACCGAACCACATCACATACCCATAGGGAATGTGCTCACATGTAAAGGATGCTTAACTTGGGTTCCATTTTGTTAAGAAATATGTTTATAATGGAGACTCAAGAACATTCAATGATAAAAATGTGATTCTATAATCACATACCTTACAAAGTCCGTCAATGAATCCAAATCCAAGGTATGTTGAAGAAGATGATTCAAATTCACCAGATCTTTTTTCAAACAAATAATAGATTATGAATTAATCATTGATTCTAGAAGAGGTCCTTGAGTCAAGTCGTATATTATTGACCCATCACCAATTCATCATCTTAAAAGAGATTCAAGATGAGAATCAATAAGAAGAGATTCTAAAAATAATCAATCTATGTAACTTACCTAGAATCATCCACCATTATTTAGAATTCTATCTCTAGTCAAGAGTGGATTTCATTGACACATTGATTCCTCCACCAATCTACCAAATAATTGATAACAGATTAATGTTCCATAAAAAATCCACCATCAAGAAGAGGTCTAAGATGAATAAACACAATCATATCCCAAAAAATGTCTATTGTTGATGATAGATCTCCATTTGATCAATAAATTAAATCAAATTGCTTGATCCACCACCAATATACGAAGAAATAGATAAATCATCACCGAGTCAACAAAGAAAACATAGATCCATCATAGGTCTATCCTCATATCACATGAAGGAAGAAGGATTTGGCATGGATCTAAGAAGATCTTTTCATTATGACATCATCAGATCATTCCAATGATAAAGGTGAAAGGGGAGATGAATGAGAGATTTAAAGAGAGAATAAGGGAGGTCTAATAATCAAATTAGGTTCTTATGGGTCTGAATTGGGGTATTAAATAGGGGTCCAACCATATGGAATCAAGACATGCGAGGTGCATTTAATGTACCCCCCTGACTAGGCGCACCAACTACCAGGTGGGCCTTACCAACTGGATAGTTTTCTCAATAAAACTAACTTGGTTTTAAATATTCCATAGACTAGACAGTGGTGTTTTATGAATCCATAAGACTCAATGGAACCCGACCGGCTAGCTGGTGGGCTCCATAGGCCATTCAACAACTGTTTTTTAGCCACCCTAAGGATGATCCCTTTCTCAACTATTCCACATTCAAAACCCAGACCCTTAGACACTTAAAACCAACCTATAAAACTTACATACCATATAGAAAATAAATAGGAATGTGAATTTTATAAATTTAACATCTTTTACATTAAAATAAAGAGAGGATGTTACAGGGAGGACATGGGAGGGTTTCTGCAGATGGATTCTAGAATAAAAAAATATATATTTTTTGAGTTTTATCAGTGTTGGAAAGATAAAAATAATAAAGTGGCGTGGGTTTTAAAAAATATTTTTAGTTTTATTATCACTAAAAAATAGTAGATAAAATCTTCCTTTATCAACACTAAAAAACACACTAATAAAAAGACTCCTTTATCAGTGCTTTTTTAGTGCTAATTAAAGCGACTAGCTTTTAAGAGCAATTAAAACATCATAAAATTTTTATCACTAATAAAAGGAACTTTTATAGTGGTGATATTTCTTATCATAATTATTTTTTGGTGGGGGGGGGGGGGTCATATGATTAGACCATGTCTATGGTTACACACATGTAAGTTAGCAAATGTAGTTTATATTCCTAAAGTGGTCTAAGAAATAAAGACTTGAGCATGAAATGGGAGTATATCATGCACAAGTGATAGAGTTAATATTTTCATTATTTTTCATGTGTTTTAAACTATTTAATCCATTAAAATTAATAAATTTTAACTGATTTTCATCATTTTAATATTTTTGGTGTGTTTTGGGATAAAATTGGAAAATTACTTAATACTTGAAATTTAACAAATTTTAACCACTTCGGCATGTTGAGCGTAACTTTTAAAATATAAATACAATTAGAGTGATTTATTAGGATTCCTTGATGTGTGGGTCAAAACTTTTTCTTTTGTACTAGGAGCTAATTCAGCCATCTCAATTCCCAAAAAAATCAATCATTTTTGAAAATTATTATGGTTGACCGTGTGTACCCTACCTCAGTAAATATTGAATAAATCAGTATAAACAATACAAATTATAGTGATTCAAGTTGTATTTGAAATATAATTAAAATGTTCATTTTTTTTATCATCATAGAGATTTTATTTCATGAAGGAAGGTATTTTATGCTCAACATTCAAGGAAGATTTATGAAGATCTCATCCAGAAAAAGTCATACTCAATAAAATTCCATAACATCCTATAGGAGTTTCCTATTAATTTTAAATTTGGGTTTAAGATATGAAATTAAATTTTGAGTATCCTATAAGAAGGGACCTTAGACTCATTCGAAAATATGGTGTGCCAAAGAGGAGTAAACTTTTGGACGAAAGATTCTGCTGGAGAACTTTTCTTCTGTTCTTTTATCTCTTTCATTTTTCTTAGTTTTTTAATTCCTTATTATTCACCATTAATATTGACTACCTTTACTATGGTGGGGTAAACATATGAGTGATTGGTTAAGGGATGGTTTTCTATTTTGTAATGCTTGAGTTCTTGGACTTAATTAAATGAAATCTATTTCTCTCTTTTGTGACGTTTTCAATTTCATATAGAGATTTTTATTATCAAGTACAATCATATTTGGTTTTTGATTATGTTATTGATTTTTTATTTGGTAAATGATCATTATCTCCCTCCACTAGGTTCTGGTTTATATACGATGGAATAGACTAGGTCATAGTTGTGAAGTACTCGATGATCGTTAGTACGTGTGAAAGGGGTAATAGGTGTTCTTTATTATTTGGGATAAACAAGACTCAATAGGGTACTGAATAAGTAATTTGAGAATATTAATTGCAACTATCTTACATAAGTAATGATATTATAGAAGAATAAGATCTTGGTAAGGTTTTCTCTTACAATCACCATTCAACCAAAGGAGTGAGAGGAAATGATCATGGAATCTCACTTTAATCAACTCAGTAGAAGAGGATTGAATTGAATAGAACAATCATAACATTGAAATTGGATAGCATAACCTGACCTAATCACCATTATCACATAATAGTTTTCAATCACTTTTTTTGTTAATTTTTCTCAATTTTTTCTTAAATTTCTTTCCTTTTTTAGTTTATTTTCTTTTCAGAATCAAAAAAAAAATCTCAAAACACACCATTTTCCCTCTAATTGAAGGTGGAAAATTGATTATTATGCAGTCATCTCTGGAGAAACCCTAGGTTAACCACTTTACTGCATTTTTAACTTATTAAATAATTGTTTTTTTCACACCCCATGAGATACATGTGTCAAAACTTGGTGCGGTTTCTAGGGATGTGGTGCCAACATTTTTTTTCTATTTTTATTCTCTTCAAAATTACATGACTAGAACCTCAAACACTAAATCTTTCTCACTAGATTTTGAAATTGAAAGATTTTTTTTGAATAAAATTATAAATATTAATTTTAAATATGAATTTGTGGAAATATCTCTTGGAAACTCGAGTGAAACTTCAAGTATTCACTCTGAGACTTTCATTAGGGATGAAAATCAGAACTAAACCCTTAAATACATATACACACCAAAATTACTTAATAAAAAAAATAAAATTTTCATGCCTGTGTTACAAAATTATTTTGAGATGAAACATAACATGATTCCATTGCTCCCAAAATTTTAAGTCTTGGAAGGAGAAGACCCAAAAAAACATATCAAATATTTCACACATGTTTTCTTTACTTTAATACCCCTAGGAGTAGCTAAGGAGTAGGTAAAGTGGAAGGAATTCCCATTTTCATTGGAAAGATATTCAAAATATTGGCTTATGACCTAAAAATAGGGGATGTGAATGATTTTAATGAATTAGTGAGATGCTTCATGCAAATATTCTTCCCCACCTATAAAATCATAACCATCAGGAAGGAAATATATTCTATTAGACAATCAGCTGGAGAAACCATTTACAAGTAATAGTAAAGGTTTAAAATATATGTGTTAGATACCCACACAAAGTAATTTTGTAGCATCACTTTTTTTATTCTTTTAGCAAGGATTACTAGAAAATGACATAAAACTTATGGATGCATCATCTAAAGGCGCATTGATTGACAAGTCACTAGAAGAAGCCAAAGGCCTGATTGAGAAGATTTCCCAAAACTCACAACAGTTTGGTACCAGAGATACTATCACAAGAGGTATTCATGAGGTAATGACTTATTATACATCACCTTTATGGGAAATTAATATTTATGAGCTAACTAATATGGTGAGACAGATGGCCCTGAAACAAGTGGGTGACTGTAACGACCCAAAATTTCATTAATGGAAATCTCTATTGATCTAATTAAATGTCTCTTTATGTAAAATGTTTATATAAAATGTCAAATTATTTGGTTTTATGTTAATAATTGTGACCATTTATAATATATCTGTTGAACAGTGATCACATGATTAGTATAAATAGGTCTTTAACGAATCCAATTTACTCAGAAAAAGGAAGCGATGGCCTCATCAAATATAATTGCTCCATACGAAGCCCATTTGTTGGATCTCAGAAAAGAGGTGGCGTCATTGGGATTTGCTCTTGACCAAGCCCAATCCGAGCTTTATCATGTTAAGCTCGAATAGAATCGTCTACGGGAGAAGTGGAAGTTGATAGAGATCACCACACATGCAATGTTATCCGAGCCACCCCAAGAGTCTGTCACCATCGTGCACCTTACCCTTAGGTCTTATGCGGCTGTTTTAAGGGTTTATGTAACAAATCCCTAGTACTATGGTTATGTACATTATTTTTTTATATAATAACGAATATACTTTCATTTTATTATTGTTACCTTGTAAATAGTTTTTAAAGCACAAATAGCATTTTTAGTTTGTGTTCACCTAAGAAAAATATTTTGATGAATTAATGGATTTTTGAATTAAATAATATTTTAATAAATTATTATTATTATTGTTAAATTAATTTTTATTAAATATTAATGATCGTATAATTTTATTAATGCAATTGTAATTTTTATTAAGGTTTGAAATCCATTTTTGTCAAAACCCATGAATTTTTGATAAATGTCGGTTTTTAGTTTAAAAGTGAAAATTAACTTATTTAGAAAATTATTTATATAAAATGAATATTATTTCTGGAATTAGGAAATGAAAATTATCCAACGGTGAATTTTTTATAATTTTCTGAGACAGTCAAATTTTTGGGTAAAAATTAAATACCGTTTAAATATATAATGTGTTTTATGACATCATAATGACCCAATAATGATGTAATAAAATACTATAATATTTATGTTCATCCAATATATGTTTTAAAATTAAAATAATGTGATTTTGGGTTTTTTACTTATTTTACAAAGCATTAATGGACCCTTCAAGACTTATTAAACATATTGACTTTTTAAATTGTTTTCCTTGGGAGTGTGAATTAACTCCACATAATAAACCCCATTATTTTAATAATTTAGGACTTTTGACTTATAAAATATTCTTTTCCACTTCCCTTTAAAAAAAATGGGAAAAAACCGTGGGCTGGTTTGTGGTTTGGATTAGTTTAATGTGAGGTGTCCCAAACCTAAATAATAAAGGATTCACTCACCTTTCCCATATAAACCCACCCAAGGTATCACTTTATCCTCACTCAAAGACTTTGGAGTTCGTAAAACCTCTGCCCTCCTCTATATATACTCCTCCCAAGGTTCCCCATGCTCCCAAGAAGCCTCTCTCAAGCCTCTCTCAAGCCTTTGGAAGCACACTTCCAAGTAAGGGTTTTTCTTCCTTTCTCATTTTTGTCTAATATTATTTAAGTTGTTATGCCCTTTTAATTTCAATTATAAATGTTGGGTTATGGTTTATCACCTCCCCCATACTTCAATCTTTATTTTTTAATGATGTGAGACCCATTTCTCTCTCATTAAATGCCTCCCATGTAAACCCGTTACTATGCCGAAATTCTGAAAGGAATTTCTCTCTCCTCATTTACATTCAAGCAATTCTTTTGTATCATGAATCTAAATTCCATTACATTTGTTGGGACATGTATATTTATGAACCCCTTAATTTCCATGTAATTTAAATATGATTAGACACCCCTTTTTCTGTCATCAACCATTTTTATGAGTTCTTATGTCACGCCGTTATACTGCCGAAATTGCACCGCTCTTTTCCAAGCCAAAGCCAGTGTTTAGTGAATACCATGCCCATTTCTCTATCAAGGGTTTTAACCTTTATGCAAATTTAATTATTTTTTAAAGAGTTTAATGTATGTATTCCACATTCATTTATCATGGAATAAAAGATTATGATGAATGATTCAATGTTTTATGATCCATGTGGCTCCCTTATGCATGAAATTAAATGTTTAAGAAGGGTGCGTCCTTATAGAACTTCAATGCATTGGGTAAAGTATAGTATCATGATACGCCATTTACAATGGGTCTTTACTCATTCTAATTCAAGTGCAATGAGGGTTTACTAGTGCTTAATGTTCAATGAGGGTTTACTCATGCTCTTTGTGTAATGAGCCTTGGCTCATGCTAATTCCATGTTAAGTGTTATTGGCACATTTCCATGTTATGATTATCATGCTTTATCATGCCTTTATGTTTATGCTTTTCTTGTGATCTATTGATATGCCTATTGTCTAACATGTATTGTATTCCTCATGTTATTCCATGATTATTCCCTTACTGGGCTTTATAGCTCACCCTTTTCTTATGCATGTCCTCAGGTTATCCCATGCAATGCTAAGTACGAGGGAATGTAGTGGTCATGTAAAGAAAGTTTTCAATAAAGATGTTTTTAATGTTTTAAGTTGTTATGTAATGATCCTAATCCCCAAATACACTAGACCTCTCGATATTCTATGTTGTATCAAATGAAGTTTTTTTAATAAATTATGTTTAATTGTGTAATAAAAGATCAGGGTTATCATAGTGACCAACAAGAACCAGATAAGGTGTGTGGTTTGTTCTCATCACGTGATCATTTCACCGACCAATGTGCTGAAATATAGGGAATGGGAACTTGTGTGATAGCCTTTCATCCAGGGAAATTCCAACTAAATCAAGGATGGAGAGAGCCTAACCTAGTTCAATATGGATTTGGAAATCATGAGAATCAATCTATATACCCATACCAAAACCAGTTCCAAAACTAACCCCCATTCCAATAACAATTCCAAAACTAACCCCCATTATAAAATCAATTCCAAAACACACTGCCATTTCAGAAAAATAAATCTTATAACTGGACTTCTTACCACTAACCACCCACTTTCCAAATACTCTATGATAAACCATCCACTAGTGCACAACCTTTAATTCAAAATCAATAGAAGATATATGAGATTGATGGGCTGAAAGAAACTGTAAAATACTTTTCCAACAAGTTTGAAAGCCTCATGGACTTCCTAACAAAAAATATAGGAAAAATCCCTTCCCAAATAACCAAAAACCCAAAAGATAATGTCATTATGATAACAAATAGAAGTGGAAAATTACTCTTTCCATGAGTATCCCATGAATCTAAAATAAGACCACCTGAGCTGAGGGAGAATGAAGTTAGGGATTCTAAAAATTCATTGAAAATTCATCAGGAAGGAGAGAATAAAGATGAAGAGGATAATATAGTATGAGTAATAATAGATAAGAAATAAAAATAAAAATTAAACTAAGTCATAAAAAAAGACTAACCAACACCATTTCCATCAAGGATTGTAGAATCAAAGAGATTATGGGAATAAGCGCTTCAAAAAGAAATTATGGACACCTTCCAGAAAGTGGAAATTAATATCCCATTTCTTGAAGCATTCAAAAAAATTACAAGGAATGATAAATTTTTGAAGGATATTTGCACCAAGAAGAGGATAATTTAATTTAATTAGAGGTTCAACTTGGGAAGAAGTATCTCAGTCCTTATCACCCAATAGTTTCTAACCAAATGTTAAGATCCAAGGAAATTTTCCATTCCATGAACCATTGGATATTTAAATTTATCTAATGATTTATATGATCTAGGTTCTTCAATTAATGTATTTCCTCAATCTGTATACACTTCTTTGTAGATGGGATACTTGAATCCCACCCGAGTGGTGCCTAGTTTGCAAACAGATCCACAGTCTTCCCAAGAGGAGTTCTAGAGGATGTCTTAGTAAAAGTCAAATATCTCTTATCCCCATATGAATTATTTGTTCTGAATATAAAATAAGATATGATCCCATCACACTCAGCCATCATTTTGGTGAGACCTTTCTTGAAGACAGTCAAAATCATCATTAATGTCCTTGAAGGGACACTAACAATGGAGTTTAGAGACAACACTTTCCACTTCAATATTTTTGAATCCATGAGGCACCCATCAGATGACCACTCACTCATTGCACTCTCCCATGAAGTTAGTATTGAGACAATTTAAGAATCAGGTATGTTCCATGAATTCTTATCCTTAGTATATAATTTTTCTATTTAAGATATCACTGAACATGTGGATACCCAAAATGATGAAGATTCTGATTTCATGTGGGAAGAAGAGGTAAAATATGATTTATTTTATGATTTTTTAAATGATGAGAAAGATTATATGGTTTCTTATGTGTAGGAGGTCCATCCTCTGGAAGTGGTAAATATCAGTTTAATTTAATCCCTTGAGCAACCCCCTAATATAGAATTAAAACCACTCCCCACTAATATGAAATATGTGTACCTTAGGGAGGAAGAGAAATTACCAGTGATATTTTCTAATAATATCTATGAAAACCAAGAAAAATATTTGATTTTTCTTTTGAGAGAGAATTTCCAAGAAATAGGGTTAATCTTAGGTGATATCTGAGGAATAAACCCAAAAATATGCTAACATAGAATTCTTCTTAAGGGAGATTCCAAACATGGCATACGACCCCAAGGGAGGCTGAATACCACCTTGATGGAGGTTTTGAAGGATATTGAGAAGCTCTTAGAAGTTTGGATCATATATCCCATTTCAAATTTATAATGGGTTATCCCCATTAACATAGTTCTAAAAAAACTGGCCTAACCACTGTGAGGAATGAAACAAATGAAATAATCTCTGTGAGAATTTTGAATAGTTGGAGAGTGTGCGTTGATTTTAAGAAGTTGAATCAATTCAGTTAGAAATATATTTTTACCATTGAACATATGTTAGAGATATTGGTAGGGATAACTCATTATTGATTTTTGGATGGATTTTTAGGGTATTTTCAAGTACCTATTGCTCATGAGGATAAAGAAAAGACAACCTTTACTTGTCTATTTATCACTTTTTTATATAAACGGATTCCATTTGTATTATGTAATAATATAGGTAAAATTCATAGGATCATGGTATATATTTTTTATAATCACATTGAATATTTATTTGAGGTTTTCTTGGATGATTTCATAGTTTTTGGAAATTCTTTGGACCATTGTTTGAAAAATCTAGAAAAAGTTTTGAAAACCTGCATAAAAAAGAATCTTGTTTTAAATTATGAAAAGTGCCATTTAATAGTTGAGCGAGGAATTTTAATTGGGAATGTCATTTTACAGAAAGTAATTTAAGTTGATAAATCAAAAATTGAAGTGATAAATTCATTACCTTACCCAACTTGTGTGAGACATGTTATATCATTTTTAGGATATACAAGATTCTACAGAAGATTTATCAAAAATTTCAGTAATATTGCTCTCTCTTTTTCTAGATTACTTTTGAAAGATGCTGATTTTTATTTTAGGGAAGCCTTTTATGATTTGAAAATGATATTTATTACACCACCAGTGACATAGCCACTAAATTGGGAAGAACCATTTGAGCTACTTTGTGTTGCTTTCAACCAAGTAGTTGGTGCAATCCTTTCTAAGCAAATTGAGGGAAGGCCACAAGTCATTTCTAGTAACTTGACAACCTTATATGTGAATAAATTTAATTACACAACCACATAAAAATATTTTTTAGAATTTTTATTTTCTTTAGAGATATTTTGATCATATCTTCTTGGAACTAAAGTCACCATGTTTTCTGATCATGCAGCTCTTATATTCTCGATGAAGAAGGATGAAGCTAAACCAAGGATAGTGAGATGGATGTTACTAATGCAGTAGTTCAACATAAAAATAAAGGATAAGTAGGTATATGGGAACCGTGTTTTTGATCCTTTAATTAGACTTCCCAACACTACTGAAGCTTAAATTCCAAAAAAAAGAACCATTTAATGATCACCTTCCAGGAGAGAAGTTATACTTGATTGAAGGAGAGGTGACTTGGTATGTAGAAAAGGTCAGTTATCTGGTAACATCTCAAGTCCCATCTCATTTAAATTCTCAAAAAATTCACAAATTGAAAGCTGAATCTAGATATTACATTTGGGATGATCCATTTATTTAGAATATTTATAATGACCAAGTAATAAGAAGTTGTTTTCCTGAGAGTAAAATTTGTTTTGTCTTTGATTTTTATCACACATTATCTTTTGGAGGTAACTTTAGACTATAAAGGACAATAATAAAGGTTTTATAATCTAGAATTTATTGGACCAACCTTTTTAAAGATGATCATGAATTTTGAAAAAGGTGTGAAAACTGTCAGTTTTCTGAAAATATTTCCAAGTGACAAGAAATTATCCAAAATCCAATTAATTTTTGTGAGATTTTTAAAGTATGGGGGATATATTTCATGGATCCTTTACCAATTTCATTTGGAAATTCATATATCTTTCTTATAGTTGATTATGTTTCCAAATGGGTGGAAGAAAAATCTAATAGGACTGATGATGCTAAAGTTGTTTGTGATTTTCTCAGGGATACCATATTTTATAGGGTTATAGTACCGAGAGACATCATCAGTGATTAGGGGAATCACTTTTTCAATTGAGTAATGTAGGGTTTGATGAATAAGTATGGGGTTTATCATAAAACATCAAATATTTATAATCCATAGACAAATGGTCAAGTTGAAGTGTCCAACAGGGAAATCAAAGGAATTTTGGAAAAGAATGTTAAGCCAAACATGGAGGATTGGAGCCAAAGGTTGGAAGACACATTATGGGATTATAAGATAGCCTACAAAACCCCAATTAGAATGAGTCTATATAGGCTTATTTATGGGAAAATTTATCATCTTCTAGTTTAATTGGAAAATAAGGCGTATTATGCTGTAAGGAAGATGAATTTGGATTTTGAAAGTGCTGGGAATTCTAGAATATTGTAGTTGTAGAAGATGGGGGAAATTACAAGGGAAGATTTTGAAAATTCTAGGATTTACAAATAGAGAACATGAGTGGATCATGACAATTTGATCCAATATAAATACATAGACCTTGTAGAAAAAATCTATTATTCAACTCAAGACTCTAGTTGATGCTGGGTAAACTTCATTACAGGTGGTAAGGTCCATTTATAGCTACTCATGTAGATAATATTGGTTCTATGAATATTATAAAGGATAGTGAGAAGGATCCATTCACTATTAATGGACACAGGCTGAAGAAATTCCATGGGTCTTTTCTATTAGAGTCGATGGTGGAGATCACACTGTTCCAACCTATTTTTCAGTAAAATCCATCAGGTCATACCCCTAATTAAAACTTTATTGATTGATGTGATTAATTTTCAAATATAATTACATATTAAAATCTACTTGAATTCATTGAGGAAACTGTAACATTTAAGTGTGTGGGAGGGAACCTTCTTAGTTTAGGATTTTTAATTTTTGTCTTCTTTAAAAAAGTTTTTTTTTTAAATTTTGTTTCTTTTTCAATTTTTTGTGTATTTTTGAAATTTTTGAGATGAAATTATTATCATTGAAATTTTTGAAACCCATTTACATAAGTGAAATAGTTTATCCCATGAAACTAAACTTAAATGAATGATAAAAATGACTTTGTTTCATGTTTAAATTTTTGGTAATTTCATAATAAGTACTTTG
The DNA here is from genome assembly GCA_963277665.1 of Viscum album. NCBI lineage: Eukaryota > Viridiplantae > Streptophyta > Magnoliopsida > Santalales > Viscaceae > Viscum > Viscum album. The sequence continues at coordinate 1,111,621,879 of OY728123.1, forward strand.
ATTTTTGAATCCCATGCCACATATCACTGTATTTATCTTTGAAATAACTTTTAAATGAGACTTATGAACCATTTTGTTTTTCATATTATTCATATTTAACTCACTTATTGAGAGAACCAAACAATTCTTGTATTAATCAGAATTTGATTTATTCCTTTCAAAACTTGAGGGTTTGAGAAAATTGTGTTTTAGATGATTGAGGCATTTCTTTGGTTTTAAATCCCCCCTTTCAAGAAAATAATTTTTTATTCTAGTAATAGTGATATATTTAATCATTTTATACGTTATAATCCATTAAAAACTTGTTAGTTTATCCACATTACAAGCCGATTTTCCTTATCCAACCTCCTCTTGATGTGAAATTGCATGATCTAGTTGAACTTAAGTGTGGGGGGAAGCTATCTTGTGTTGTTACACCATATTTGGTTGAAAATTTGGGGAAATAAAATATTTAAGAGATGTTTTTTCTACTGAAAAATTCATTCTGTTGAAATCTATGATTTTTTAGAGCTTCCATGATAAGAGAATCCATGCCTTTCTGGAGCTTCTAAAGGAGAAATAAAGTTGTGTCTATCTGGAGCTTTCAAGAAAAATTATATATGATAAGATTAACATTTTTTATTCTAAAATTATGATGGTGTGGGATATACATGAGATTTTAAAATATAATTAGATATTATTTTATACTAAGGGGAGTGATAAGGAGACCATACTTGTGTGAAAATTAGAATCTTTCAATTTTTCTTCAAAAAGAGCCAAGCCCTGCTCATTTGGCCTCATAATTTTTGGCCTCAAAATCCTACCAACCAAAATCCAGAAAACAACCCTAGAAATTCATCATGATAATATCAAGTTATTGAATCACATTTGGTGGATATGTAGGAATTTATCAAACCTATGGTGACCCTTTTATGGTTTTGGATGAGAAAAGCCTTGTTGAAAATTGACACTTGTAAGATGAGAGAAAATTCATGCGAGATAAGTGTTTTTTGTACATGGGAGGAGAAATAAAGTAAAAATATATATAATTATATAAATAGAGGAATTTAAATAATGGTTTTTGATGAGGAATTCTATCTTTTGTTTCATGGTGTGGAATTGATGGATCTCATGAGTATGTGTTTTGAATTTTCTTCGATTTGATTTTGATGCTGACTTTTCTAGGTGTCTAAGTGATAAGTGTGGTGGAATTGATAGAGTTAATATTTGAATTATTTTCCATGTGTGTTTCAACTATTTAATTACTTCTAATTAATCAATTTGAACTGAATTTCATTATTTTAATATTTTTGGTGTGTTTTTGGCTAAAATTGGAAAATTGATTAATTCCATAAATTTAACAGATTTTAATCACTTTGGTATGTTGGGAATAAATTTTAAAATATCAATAAAATTGATGTGATTTTTTTATGTATTGCTTGATGTGTGTGATACTACTTTTTCTTATATACTAGGAGATAATGCAGCCATCTATATGCCCAAAAAAAACAATCATGTTAGAAAATTATTCTGGCCGACCGCATGGACCATACCTCAATAAATATTGAATAAATAGGTATGCACAACACCAATTAGAGATATTCTAGATATATTTGAAATATAATTAAAATAATAGTTTGTATTTTGAATATCATGGACAATTTCCTTTATTAAGGTGGATATTAGATGTTCAATATTCAAGGAATATTTTTAGAAATGTTGGAAAAAAGTACTACTTAATAAAAATTCCATAAATTCCACTAGGAATGTCCAATTATTGTAAAATTTGGAGGTAAAATAAGAAATTAAATTTTGAGTATCCTATAAGAAGGTACCTTGGGGTGATTCAAAGGTATTATGTGCTAAATAGGAGAAAACATTCGATGGGAAGATTTTGCTAAAGAACTTTTCTATTTTTCTTTTCTCACTTTTCTTTTTCTTAGTTTTGTAAAGAATTATTATTACCCATTAATCTAAATTACCCTTACCATGATGGGGTAAACATTTGAGTGATTGGGGAAGGGTTAGTTTTCTATTTTATAATGCTTGAGCTCTTGGTCTTAATTGAATGAAATCTCTTTCTCTCTTCTATGATGTTGTTTTCAATTTGATATAGCAATTTTTATTATCACATATGATCATATTTGTTTTTTATTCTATTATTGATTTTTTATTTTCTCAATGATCATTATATCCCTCCAACAGGTTCTAGTTTATATATGATGGAATGGACCAGGGCATAATGGTTAAGTACTTGATGATCATCAGTACATGTGAAAGGGGTAGTGGATTTTCTTGATTGTTTGGGATAAACAAAACCTGATCGAGTATTGAATAAGTCATTTGAGAATATTAATTGCAAATATCTTGAATAATGAAGGAGAGTAGACCAGAATAAGATCTTGGTAAGTTTTTCTATCACCATCACCATTCTACTAATGGAGTGAGAGGAAATGATTGGGGAATCTCACTTTAATCAACTTAATAGAATTGGATTTAATTAAATGAAACAAGTATAACATTGCAATTTGAAAACCAATCATGAACTGATCACTAGTATTATATAATAATTTTCAATTAATTTTTTTTCAAAATTTTCTCAAAATTTTTCTTAAATTTCTTTCCTTTGTTAGTTTCTTTTCTTTTCAAAATAAAAAAATCCAAAACACCCCATTTTGACTCTAATTTAAGGTGAAAACTTGATTATTATGCACTCATATATAGATAAAACATAGGTTAACCAATTTACTGCGTTTTAACTAAGTAAATAATTGTTTTTTTCACACCCCATTATAGGCATGTGTCAACAATGACCACTTAATATGGGGAAAATGTGGTTGGGGGAATGGGAGAATGTAATTAGTGATAATGTTGGTATTGATGATTATTTATGACATTAACCCTACTTGTAATGTTTCTTTAAAAACCCAAACATCCATGACCAAAACCAAAACCAATCCAATACACCCTTGTGTAGATATTTTCACACACCTCACCTCATTTCATCACCATACCTCCACTCTCCATCACCTCCTGCCTCACCTTTCCTTGACCCCATCACCCCGCCTAGAGTTTGCTACCTTGCATCATTGTTATTGCACCCCACTATCCATCATCACCTCATTTTGATATCAGTCACCATCTTCTCCCATTATTACTATCACTCACAATCATCACTTATCATTGATGTCTCATTGTTTCCACTTCACCTCTTAGTTTATTCTGCTTGATAAAACCTCCCTTCGCTGTTGTATCCACTACTAGAAAGAGAGAAAATGTGGTGGGGAATGGTAAGTCCCATATGAGTAACAATTGTTAATACCTTTAGTGATCATCATTTAAAAAATATCCAAATTGATTCACCCCAAACTCTAATTTTTCACCCCTATGCATGTTCCACCCAACCCGCCACCCCCTCCTATGCAACCTGCTACACTAGCCACCCTATTATATTTAATCCATTGGCAACCACTTTCTCCATGACCCACCATACCCACTTCCCACCTCCAACGAACTCAGTTACACCCGCCTTATCCTCTATAACCCACTACGAAGCTATCCCTGTCAGCCTCCACTTCTATGACCCTCTGTAATCCACCACACCCACCACCATTGTGTCTTCCTTATCATTCCCACGAGACTGTGAAACCTCTAGCATCCTAGATCAACCCCTTCTTCCCTAATGTCCCCACCTGACCCACCATCACCAGCCTTCCACGTGTGATCATGCTCTCCCTTCCATTCTCATTGTCTTTGTCTAACCCATTGTATCATTAGCCCATGTGACCAGTCCGACTGCATCACTTGATGTCACCCCTCAACTGGATCTTTTTTATGAAATTATCCCCTTTACAAACCTATTTCTCAACATTAACCCCTTTCTAACCCCACTACTCAACATTGATCCCCTCCAACACCACTATTCCCCCCACTACCACCATCCATCATTTTTCTTATAGGTAAATTTTTTACTCCATTTTTTAAAAAAAATCATGGGAACTTATTTTAATAATTTATTCATATTGATCTATACCATTATTTAATGATTAAATTTATCTTATAAACTTATACAATTTAATTGATGTGATATAATCATATAAATTAAATATTTTTCAACTTCAAAAAATTCTGTCATTTTATTTTGAAGTGTACATGTTCCCATCATTCAATATTAAAAAAATTTAAATATTTATTTTAATATTATATTTATTTTCATTACATTTTCCTCGAGGATATTTTTATATAATTTTCATATCATTCTTTTGGATATGGTTTTGGTTGAAATTAATTTCATCATTATTATCATAATCCTACATGACGCATAGATTTTATTATGTTCTCATTTTTTTTTCAATAAAAAATATCTTTAGATTAATTTATATATATAAACTAAAGGTAATGGAAAAAAATTAAAACATCATCGATGTATTTTCAATATTAAACTTAATATTATTTTTCACTATAATAATATCAAATCCAAATCCATTTTTAATACACACTTTCTCTTTAAAAACCAATTTAAAAATTATTTTAAATATGTGTTTAAATTATATTTCTAAATAAATTCTTTTTAAGAGCAGTTTTAAAAATATGTTTAAAAAAAATTCTAACAAAACTGTGATATGTTTTTTAGTTTTATTTTTTTACTTTTAGATAACATGTTTTTACCCTTTTAATTTTATTCAATTTTTTTTAAATATATATTTGAAGTATATTTAAAAATAACTTCATCCAAATATAACAAAACCATAACACATTTTTTTTATTTCTATCCATTTTATCAATATTTTTTGTATTATCAATGTGAGGCATGGACATGAGTTTTATTGATCTTTCAAATAGGTTTTGTAAGGAATACATGGAAGGTGTTCAATAATTAATTGATTTCACGAAAGGGATATAAAAAAAATAAAATTTTTGTACTTTTAAAAAATGTGTAAATAGAGAATACATCAATTGAGAAATTATGATTGACTAATTTATTTTTAAAGGTTTTTTAATAATTATAATAAATGGGATCAACATTGAAAATTCTGTGATTTTTGTAGTTTATAAGGACCTTCCTCTAATGTAGAGGCACATATTACTGTGAAAAACCACAAGATCATAATGTTACATGACCTATGAAAAGAGTTCCCACACAATAATATTGAATTAGGGATTTATGGAGTGGATAGAAGTAAGCCCTGTTTAGGTGATAATGGGGAAGTGTTAATTTTTTTGATATGCTTGATGATTCCATGACTAAACAGTACCTAGGATATACAAATTTTAGTAAGTTATATTTTATAGTAGAATTGATACAATTGAAAATATTATACTTATCACTATATCTCATGGTGTTTTCATGATAAAAAACACTCATCCTTTATCTATAAATTTCATTTAAGTTCATGCAAATTACTTTGTTAAGGTTATAAGTGTTAATCTTATTGAATCATATGATGGAATACTGTTAAAATCAGATGACCATGTTGAGGGATTTGAATTTATTATTGAATTCTAAATGCAAGTGTTGATATCATAGGAGGAATCCTTTTAATCCTTTAAAGGTATTTTAAGTAAGTAGAGGAGGAAATTATGAATTTCAAGTGCAATAAGCAACACCATCCAACCAGTGCAGAGCCACTTGCTAACCAGTGGTGAAGAAAAAATCCCCTTAGCTAGTAGGATACCACTGTCTAGTTAGGGGTGGGGCACTGACTAACTGAAAGAGGAAGGAAAAAAATAGGTAGTCTCAGTATGCGCACTAGCTAGCTGGTGGCATCAGGTGAATAGCCGATGGGTGTATTCTAGAATCTTTTGTAGTGCTTTTAATGATGATAACTAATAATTAAATCATAGAATTAAAGATTCATCTCAAACTTATACCACCAACCTTTATAAATCCTATAAATAGATACCTTGGTAGGTTTGAATCTCATCTCACAATGAAATTATATTGAAAAATCAAATTATGTGATGATTTAACGACAAATCTCTATGTTTTTCTCTTTAATATCAAGATCCTCTTAAGATCCAATTTTCATTTGTCTTTTATAAAAGTCTCTCATCCCATTCTCTCTATACCATACCTCTAGATTATATCAATACTCCTAGATATATAAAAAAGTATAATTGTAATAGATTTGGGATAATAAAATCTTATCTTATCATTTTACCTTCTACATTTGGTTTATGTCTATCTCTATAAAAAAGAGTATTGTTTTCTTACTATCTCTATAAAAAAGCACAGGAGTCTTGGTTTCTTATTAATTCCATAAATAATCAAAGGGAGATGTGGTTCTTAATCTCTATTAAAATTAAGGGACTTAAAAGGAAAACCTATCAACCCAAGGGGAGGATACATTGGGGCCCACACCAAGCTATTGTTGAATTCATTTATCAAATTGTGTTAACTCTCTCTTTTATTTTATGCATCGAATTATTCAATCTTTGACACACATAATTATATAAATTAAATTCATCTATTTTCAATATGAATTCTCACTCAATCAATGTCAAAATTAAATTCCTAATACGTATCAAATATATCAATTTATCACTTTATCGAATTTATAAATTTGTTGCTATATCATATAAATTTATTTTTTATTTTTGAATTTACCCTTTTCTATTTGATTTAATTTTTAAAATGAAATTCAACCCTCTTTCCATTATTCCCCAACCAACAATTGGTATCAAAGAGGTCTTTGTGTTTAAAAAATTGTATTTATTTTAAAAAATTTGTTTTAAAATATTAATAAATTTTAATGTTTGATATTTTTATGATTTTATCTAATTCATATTATCCTGCTCTAGTTTTTGTTGGCACAAATTATTCCTATTAGAAAAATCATATATCAACCTTTCTTGGTAGCATTAGTTACCTTGTTTGGAAAATAGTTATGTATGAATATATTCTGACTAAATAACCTAAAGATAAGTGGACTCATGATGATATTATAAACTTTGAACTAAATAGAAAAAGTATGAATGATTCAAGTTTCAGTATTTATTGAAATTAATTTAATCATGTTTCTATATATAAAATATATCATAAAAAATGTAATTTGATATAGGTTACTCATGAATGAGGCAATAAAGTTAAGTACACTAGATTATACATATGTAGGATTTTTTTAAAGTTTTTCTATAAATCCTAATGAATCCATCACAAGTATATTTATGCCGTTTAATGAAATTTTCAATGGCTGAAAGTCTCTTAGTGATGATTTGTTTACAGAAACATTCATGAAGAAAATCCTATGGATTTTACCTAGTTTTTAGGCTCCCAAATTGTAAACAATCCAAGAATCCATGGAAATAAAGAATATACTGATAGAATAGCTTAAAGGATCACTCATGTTATAAAAAATCACCATGAAATTCCATGTGGTAAAAAAATTAATGAAAGATAAAGAAACCAAGAAGACCCCAACTTTTAAAGCAATTAATTATGATGATTCTTCTAGAAGTGACATAGATGACAAAGGTGAAACTGAACAACTTTTCAAAAAGGTAAAACAAATTATAAAGAATAATTAATCATCTTGAAATACCAAAAAGGAGAAATAATTTAAATCACCAAAAGTTAAATGATACACATGCAATGAGAAAGAACATATTATAATATAAAGTTCTATCTAAAAAAATAAGGTTAAAAAGAAGAAGAAATGTAAGAAATCTCTTAAAGTATCACATTTTAGTGTAAGTGATCACTTTATGTACTCAACTTCCTCAAGTGAATCAATTCCAAAATTCCTTTTGAAACATATTAAGGAAGGTGATAAGGTTATTTCTCCTATTTATCACTATCCTTATCATTTATTTTCTTCCTATCATTCATCCACTTCTTCTTCCACTTCTTATCAACAAAATAAACATGATAATTTTTGAAAAGAACTCATTTATAAATATAAATAACTCAATAAGAAATAAAAATGAGTTCTTAATTAAAAAAATAAACTTTCTAATGAAAATGATTTTTTATATGAAAAAGATGATTTGATTTTGAAATTACAATAACAACCAAACATTGGGAAATTAAAATCTCAAATCAAAGATCTAAAAATTACTCTCACCCAATTCACCCATGTTGATCAATATCTTGATATGATCTAGGTTATCAACACCATATAAAAAATCATCATGTTTTTGGTTTTCCAAATAATTACAGCTCTTTGAAAAATACAATGTTTGTAAGTGATTTTTCTCAAAAATATTTTTTTTAAAATATTATTGAAAATATGGGCATATTATATATGAGTTTTAAAGAAAAAAATGGGTTATAGATGACCTACAATTATCCATTTTTATTCCAAAATTCTTCAGAAATATAAATAATTTTGGATTCTCAAATATTCATTAGAAAATATTAGTGGAACCATGATTTTTTTAATTCAAATTGTTTATTAGCCAACATTTCTGGACTTAAAATATGGGTACCAAAAGGCTCTTTTAATTGATATCTTATAGGAATATTCCACCGAGCTTCATTGTCAGATCATATGGTGGATTCTAAATAAAAATGGACTATTAATATGTTGAAATCACTGAACTTTTATTACCTATTTAGCTATTTGTTAAATGCTCTAATTGAGGGGGAGCCTCATCCAGTGAAGTTTAGACGGACCTATATAGAAACATGTTTTTCAATCCCTTAAATTTTATTTCTACCTTGGACTTAATTTCAATATCTACTATCTCTCTCTCTACATATTCTAGATTCTTAAAAGAGGAGTGGTTGTATTTTTAAACATTTTTTCTATTTTGTATTTGATTTATTTCTTTCTCTTAACCTTTTTTTTCAAAATTAATCTTATTTATTTTTTCAAATTTATTTTTTAATATTTTTCAAAAATCTGTTTTCGTATTTTTTTCAAAATTTTATTTGTATTTTATTTTTTAAAATAATTTTTCATTTATTTTCAAAAGTATTTTCAAAATATTATATTTTTGAAATCTTAAGAATAACTATTATCCCTTTCTTTTTATTTTTTGAAATCCCATTTGAAAAGTTTCTATTAATATCCTTATATTATGAGATGATATGATCTATAGTGTTTTATCTTTAATCCATTTCACATGCTTTACTTATTTGTACCTTATGACTTGTCCATGATTTACACGCCTCCTTATCTAATCTTGATCTTTATATTTATGATTATCATTAAGGGGGAGATATTATTTCATGTCATAATCATTTTACCTTGTGTAATCATACTCTTTATATAGGCTTCTCTTTTCCCTTGCTTCCATTCTGATAACCAAAAAGGGGGAGAGACTTTTGGGTCAAAGGGGGAAGAAATTGTTTATATCACAAAGGGTTATTTGTTAATTGGTTTTTAGGGAAAATATTTTGGGTTAAAAGAGGAGATGTTTTTTAATATATTTTAGTTAATATATTAAGCATGTTGAATATCTCAATATCTATTATTTTGAATTACTTTAAATACACACTTCACTATTGTTTTACATTTAATTTATATTTTTTATGTTAAGTGTTTGTGATCATAAAAAGGGGGAGTTTTTTTGTCTCTTTCTCTCTATCTCATTTCATTTTCATGATCAAAATAACTTATCTTTGTATCTAATGGTTTCTTTTAAGTTCATGAAAATTACTTTTCTAGGGTTCCGAGTGTTGATCTAATTGATGAATATGATGATGTTTTTTTTGAAACTAAATGATCATGTTAAAGGAATTTGATGATGTTTTTTTGAAACTGAATGATCATGTTAAAGGATTTTAAGAGCCTTTGAAGTTATTATTGAAGTCTAAATGAACATGTTGATATAATAAGAGTAAGAATTTAAATAATTTTAATGCTTTTTAAGGATTATAGGAGGCACTTATGGAGTTGGGGTGCAATAGGTAGCACCGAACAGTCAGTATAGATCCACCAATGAACTAATGGTGTGAACAGAATCCCCTAATCTAGTAGGAGACCACTAGATAACTAGTGGAGAATCACTGAATAACTGGTAGGGTAAGGAAAAACCCAATCACTCTTAACATGTCCACCGACTAGCTAGTGGATTCAAACGACTAGCTGGTGGGTGCAATCTAGAATCTTTTGGGGAGTGTTTAATGCTGGTCAAAAAGAATTCAGTTAGGCCATTAAAGATCTAAATCAACCCTAGAGATCCCCAACTCCTACTAACCCTATAAATAGATACATTATGAGTCTTGGATCTTGTATCACAATTATGGTGGATTGAATGATCAAATCATGTGGCAATTAAATGACACATCTCTATCTTTTTCTATTATATCCCAAGATCCAGTTTTTATTTCTCTTTTATCAAAGTATAAAATCCCTTTATTTCTTTATATCTTCTCTAAATTGTATCAGTAAGTATATAGAGATAATAGAGTGGAATTGTAATGGATTTTTGTTAAGTAAATCTTATCTTCTCATCACACCTTCCACCTTTATTTTTTTCTATCTCTATCAAAAAATAGAGGATTGATTTCTTACTATCTCTATTAAAAATAAAGAGAGTCTTACTTTATTAATTCTTATTTAAAAAATCAAGAGAATAAATATTTATTGATCTCTATTAAAATCAGGGTACTAATAAGACAAACCTCTCTACCCAAGGTGAGGAGATACAGGGTATTACATCGAGATAATGTTGAACTCCTTTATCGAACCCTGTTTTCTCTCTCTTTTATTTTATGAATTGCATCATTCAATATTTGATACCAATAAGTGAATAAATTCAATTCATCCTTTTTCTTTTTTAATTATTGTTCAATCAATATCAAAATCTAATTTTTAATATAGATCAAATTTATTAATTCACCTCTTTTTGGAATTTATAATTTTATCATTATATAATATCAAAATCATTTAATTTTGAATTTTAATTTTTGGTTTTCTTGAATTTTTAAAAGGAAATCCACCTCCCCTGTTTTAATTATACCCTGAAAAAAACAATACCATTAATCAATGGATTGAGAGAATTTTTTATATGTTCATGAAAGTATTGCATAGGGAATTTCCCATTTGTTTAAAGCCTCATGAGACTTAATAATATGAATTAAATTTAACTAAAAATCTTTGTTTTACACATGAGACATTGGGTAAATTTCTAAATAATTTCTTATCTTTACAAAGGAGAATTCAATTATTAATAGTTTCATTGTTTTCACGCTTGCTATGTGGAAGGGTTATGGATGAAAAAACTCATCAACATTAATTTTGTATAGTCTTAAAATGTGGAAAAAATATTTCCATGAAACAATTGTGATATTTTCAACTAAAACCAAGATCGATGAAACTTTTTATGTCATGTAAAATTTTAATGATGATGTGATGGAATACAAAGAATAACAAGGATATTTACAATCTAACCCACCCAACAGACTCCCTTTCACGAAAGGATTTTGATAAGATCAACCTAATGTTTTATCTAAAAATTCACAATGTTTTTCTCATTTTGGTAGCTAATTGTTTTAATACATTTAGATCAATGGTTAGAGAAACTCATAACACTTGGATAGTGGTGTCTATTCCATACAATCTTACTCCATAGTTATGCATGTAGAAACCTTTTCTGATATTGTATACTCTTATAAATGGTCCAAGAGTCCCCGATTAAAAGATTTATTTTTTTACTTACAAACTTTTATTTATGAGTTTAATGAATTATGGGTTAAATGTGTGAGAAATTATGATTCTAAATCTCATGAAATATGAAATATTTAGGATACTTTGATTTGAATAGTTAATAACTTTCCAATATATGAAAATATTTTAGGTTGGAGTATAAAGGCTAAATTTCCATCCCCTTATTTTAATCAAATTAATAAATTGATATGGATAAAACATTGAAAAACATGGGAATACATTGGTCATAAAATTTTTATTCATGTCTTTTATAAGTTTAGAAAAGATCAAGTGTCATTTTATGGGATGAGAGAACATGGTTAAGTACTAAAAATAATTAATAGTTTTTCAGTTTTTAATACAACCATCTTAAGATAATATCAATACACTTTGTGGATTTCATGATCCATTCGCCCCTTCGATTCCTTACTTTCCTATCACATAAAGAACACATAGTCATAATTGGAGGAAGAAGATTATTTTATTTAAGTTACCATAATAGAAATAAAAATCATTAGGTTATATTCTTAATGTCATTCATATTGAAAAAAAATTATGTGATAATTTCTTATGATCCATTTTTAGTGTCAATGGGAAATCTAAAAATAATTTCAATTCATGAATTGATTTTTAGAAAATAGGCTTGAGAAAACATTTACATTTATAATTAGTTGGAAGTAAAAAGAGATACATTATTTCTATGAAATTCATGATGATAAAGGATAAGAAACATGCATTCCTCTACATTTTCACAAAAATTTAGGTGTCTGATGGTAACTATTCAAATATTTTAAATCGGATTTATAGTAATGGAAAAAACAACCAAAAACAAAGATTCAAAACAATCACATTATATTTTAGCTGTTATTTCCAATATCAATTCACAATTTTTTTAAAGATTCTTTTTTGGAACTGTTTACTGAGTTTAATAATTTTTAGGAAATTATGTTCTATAAATGTTCAAACTACTGATTTATAGGGTATATAATATAGGATTGTACCTACATTCTGACATCTGGAAAAAATATTCCCACCTTTATTTTGTGATGTGAAGGTATAATTGAATATACATTTTGATGATGAATTAATGACTAGTATACCTATATAATTTAGGTGTATGTACCTAATTGAGAGGTACATGAATACATTGGAGAGGTTATTGCATAATAAAGCACGTCCAAAAGCATCAAATACAAATGAATATCTGATAAAAAAAGTGTGTGATTTTTTTGCATTATATCATGATTATGTTGAAAATATTTTCAATAAAATAAAATGAATTCATAGTGGTCCCATTAAAAAATAAACATCATTTTATTTAGAGCATGTTGAATGGATTTAAGTGCAATGTTATGTGTTATTTAACACTCAATCAATTAGTGTGTTGAGCCAATATATTATTACTTAAAATTTTTATGTTTTATATTACACATTTTGAAAATTGTATTTATATAATATAATGTTCTATTTAATAATAATGATGCACATTTTTGAGTTTCAAAGAGAGATTTCTCATGTGACTATTCATCAGATTCAATAGTTTCACTATGAAAAATTCCATGAGTGATATAAACATTATGTAGGTATTTGTATAATAATTTTATTTATAGGAATTATAATATATTTTGTGATGAAATAGTACCACAATATTTAATGTATGATTTATGTATATTGACATCATACAATAATCAAGTGAGAATATTTTTTTAGATGAATTCAAAGAACTTACTGATGAAATTTTAATACAAAAGGATGCCTAACAATTGTAACTTCCATTAGCAGTTTCCATGTTAAAAAATCCAAATAGACTCACCCCAACCCTAATTATCATCCCACTTCTTGATCCACCCACCCACTACCCCTCCTGTGTGACCCATTACACAAATCAAGGTTATCAAAATCACGATTCAACTCATACACTCATATGAGTTTATAGATTAAATGCTCCCAATGTTTCAAATCACCTAGTGAATCAGTTTTGGGTATAATTTATGAAAAATTGGTAGACTCCAAACATAATAATCCATGAATAGAGTCTCAAAATCTTGAACAATTGAAAATAAAACCCCATTTTTTCACTGGATCCACTCAAAATTAGTTAACATCAATCTAGTGGGAGGATTGTGGCTCAAGAGGTTGAGTGGATCTTCAAAAGAGATTATGTTTTAGTTTATTTATGAAATGATTATTAAGGATTTAGTTGATGAATATGATGTCAAGTTCATATAATGAAACCTATATTGATGTACAAGGAACCTGTGACTAAATTTGGGATGGATTTTATAGCCTCCCAAGCCCGATTGAATAAGTATCAGGTGAAGACTCTTGTTCATTGGTTTTTCATTGATTGTAGGTGATAAGATGAATATATATATATATATATTTGATACATTTATTTAATGTTTATTCAATATATATTCAATAATAAATTAGGTTTTGGTTGGTTTTTTTAGGAATTAGGAATTCTAAACTCAAAAGAAAAAGTGATGAAAAATAGGAAAAATAGACTTTATATATCATGAAAGGAGTTCATGACTTGAATTACTCGATCACAACATCCCTGTGAACTAGAGTAGAAATTGTGAAACTATTACATGATGAAAAGCCATTACATGACATGAAAATGTTACATGTTGTAAGATATTCTAAATCTGAATCCCACTAAAAGTACAATTCATGAGTTCATTACTTATTTTTAGAAGTTCAAAATATTTTCATGCCAAAGATATAGGCTATTAATACCATGAGATACAAGATATTTAGATAATTTTTTTGGATCTAAAGTACAAGATGTGAAACCCACTTACACACCATGTAAATTTCGTAACAGAAGTCACTTAAAGCAATTACACGACGTGAAGAAGTTACACATCATGAAACTCTCAGCCTTATAAATATGTGACCAACCCTCAAATAATTGAGAGAATTTAACGGTAGCCAAATTTTTTCCTATTTATTCTCTGTTTCTATTCAGTTTCATACTGAAACTTCTTTTTTTCCTTTAATTTTCTGTTTTAATCATTCCCTTGCTGTAGTTTACCATTCTTCGACTATGGATTGCTTGATTTAATTCCATCTATTGTTTCAATGCTTTATTTCAATACCAACTTCCATTTAATGTCCATGATTGTTTATTCCTTCATTTTTAATTCAATCTAATAAGTTTTTGATCGATTTTGAATTATTTAATTTGTGGATTGCATTATTATAAACTATTTAATCATTATCCTAAGCATACTGCCTATTTTCTTGATTTTGATTAATACCATCATGAACGACTAATCCATTTAGGGTTAGGGATTGATATTAAGGTTGTTTATAAACATAATGAATCTATAGATGAAAAATTGGTAATCCTATGGCTAAAAATTAGGTTAATTTTTTTTATTTCATTCTTTTCCATTACCTAGACCATGGAAGGTGTAATTAAATGAACTTGACCTAATTGGAGTTGAGAATTTTGGAAAAAATAGCCTATGAAGCTCTCTTTCATAGAAGTCAAGAATATTGTATCTAGGTTGTTGACTATATATGGACCAAGAAGTATTTATAGCTTAAGTAGATCTAATTGGTTTGGCAATAATCAATTGGTGACCACTACTTCACAACCTAGAACACAGGATTGTACCAAACTAGATTTAGGATTTTATTTTACCTAAACCTCAAAATTGACCCAGAACCCTCATTTTCATCCAATTTAAATCCCAAGCTACATAGTTCTTAGAAAACCAAAACTGGAGAGATTTTGTGAGGAATCCTTCCTAAACGTTCTTACCGCTATGCTGTTGGACTACAAGCTATACCTATGAGTTTGAACTCACACTTTCAATTTATAATTAGTACAGTTTTGGAAAATATAAATTTATAAATTGATACCACAATAGGATTTAATGATATCCTTCATATGAATCAAATTTTGGAACTGTTTCTAGGGAAATCTATTCTAAGGAACAATGAACTTCGATACAAACCTAGGATTATCACACCCCTTCCTTTTCCCTTTTTCTTTTTACAATTTTTTGTGCATGAACTAGAAACTGCATCTAGTTTTCTCCAGCTTAGTGCATGCGCTAGGGTCCCCTCACTCGTTCTAGGATCCTAGATGCATTAGATTTAGTAGTTTTCGATCCTGAAATCCGAATATCTAGTTTTTAATGTCATTGTTTCCTAATGGATGAATGAAACCATCTTGCACTATATAGTCTCCAATAATTGCCACCTGAACATTAGGATGAGTGACCAATGCTGTAGGAGTGTAACATTGTGGACTATGGATTTCCGTTCATTAGTGGTGATGTGACCAATATTGCGTGCCCTCCTATCAAAGTGAAAAAAATTAAAAATAAAATGTGGAATCATCCATATGATCTAGAACATTGGGAAATTTAGTGGACTAAAAAGCGAAGATCTCCATGAGCACATTTCTAATTTTCTAGAGGTCTGTGAAAATCTTTGTAACCAAGGCGTATCATATGACACCATCAGACTTTGTGTCTTCCATTTAACCTTATGCAATTGAGACAAGGTTTGAATTAAATTTTATGCACCCGAATCTATCATGAATTGGGATGATTTAGAAAATAAGTTATTAGAAAAATATTTTCCAGCAGGATAAACATGGAAACTCTAAAATGAGATCCAAAACATCACTAAGGAGGATGAAGAATCAACTTGGGAGACCTGAGACTTTTTTAAGGAGAAAACCAGTCAGTTCCCACATCATGGAATCAATATGTGGCTCTAATTGGAAACTATCTATGAGGAAATATATGCAGATACCCAGTTTTTTCCTAGTAAGACTTTTTATTACTTCTACACATATTTCTAGAGTTAGGTGCTGAGAATACGTGAGATTCTAAGGCCTGGTATGCCCAGAATAAATTTTATAAAAATATCAAGTATATTTTATACTATGAACATGAAGAAAACATGACATATCTTAAATGGTAGATTATATTAGTAATATTAAGTCATGGGTGATTCTGAAGCATGGCGTTTACCCTAGGCGGGACATAACTTTTGTCGGCGTGGGCCTTCTGTAGAAAACACCATGGAGTATGTAACTGAAAATAAAATAATTAAATAAAATTATGTTATCTTAGACATTAATTCTAATAACATCTAAAAGGGGACTCATATTGGAAATATGAAGCCACCGTTGAGTTCATAGCATGGTGTTTACCCTAGGGGAGACCTTAGGTGAGAGGGCGCGGGAGGTTCGGATTCTGCGACCACTAGCAGTTTACTATAAATAGAAGTTTAAAGAAATGAGAAAGGGTTTGGCTCATTTCTCCCATAGCCGGTAGAGATTCATCCTCCCCTTCCAATCGAAGAATCGATGATGAATCCTTAATGAATCATAATGAAACTTCATATCTAAGTATATTAGAGCATAATGAAGACAACAATTAATTCAAAATCCAAACAAGATTCTTCTTTTGGATTTTGTATTCCTCGATTGAAGATTCCATTGTCAAATTTGATTATTTATCATTTTTTCTACTTCACCTATGATTATCAATGGCCAAACTAACATGTCCATCGAAATGTTTTATTTCTAGAAACCATGTTCTTCACTAATGAGCCCATACCTGAGTGGTAAGGGATCTTTCTTGGCATCCAAGAGACCTAGGTTCAAAACCAGGTGGAGGTGAGTTTCTGGGTTACTATAGTAGTTACTGTTCGGTACTATAGTAGACAAAACTATTCACCTGATTTGGGCCTTCGGGCCACTGGTTTGGGCCAACGGGTATCAAGGGCCTTTAGGCAATCAAAAGGCCTTCGGGCGACAGGGACTTCAGGCCATTGAGACCATAGAGTTGCCCAATTCAGATAGAGGAGGCCCTTGAAGAGGATCAGAGCAACAAGAATAGCAGTCACCAGAAACAAAGCTAACCGGATTGGAAGAATGAGAGGGTATGGAAACCGCCATCGGGACCAGGCACCGTGCAACTTTATAAGGGGAAATGCTATCCGATCAGCAATGAAAGGCGGGGAGCTATGTGATCAATGATGTATAATATGGGGAGGGGAAGTTCTAGTGTGTTGAGCCTACAGGTCATGTATTGGGAATGGTATGCCTCTGGGCCTTCAGGTCATGTATTGCAAGTTATGTCGGGCCTTGTGCCTTGGGCCTATGGGTCATGTACGAGTTCCCCTTCAACCCTTAAAAGGGTGATTATCCATAATAAAAATAAAAAAAGGCCTTCAACCCTTAATCTGTAACTTTTCACTTCATTGATATATTGATGAATCATTGGGAGAAACATAGGTATGTGAAGCTCTTGATCTAAGGAGTCCAGTTTTATGCTTGGTTTCGATTTTCAGGCACTGAAGGAGCCGCAACAATGAATACTTTTTTTCACATCAAAATGGTGATAGATCTTTGATTAGAGCTTATAGTTGTGTAGATCGGGATAAAAGGATCCTAGATCTGGTCTCAGTTTCATTTTCTGATCACCAGGGTGTTCCCAGTGGTTCACAAGAGGTTTTGATGGTTCGAGGAGGTTGGTAGCACATGATGGCCATGTAAGGTGGTGAATACATATGAAAGAATAGGTGTGGTAGGGGATGATAGCGGCATGATCGGTGCAGACTATGGCGAGGATGGAGCAGCCGAAACGGAGAGGCGGCCCTGGATTGGTGGGGTGCGTGGCATCTATGTGAAAGGGATGATGACTGGGAGGCGGAGCCTGGGGGTGGTGTGAGAGGCAGCCGACAGACGTGGATGGGACATGGTGCTAGTGGAAGCTGGAGGATGTGGATGGTCTATGGTGCGGCGGGCCGGCGAGACGAGTCAGGCTGGCGGAAGCGAGCCTGGCTAGCTGGGCCTTCAGGTCGGGGCAGTCTTCAAGTGCCCATATTTTTCAATACGGGCGTCCTTTTGACACGCCGTCAGAAAAAACATGACCCTATCTTTAAGGATTTTTGTGTGTGTTTTGTTTGGGAACTTTATGTTTTGGGATCAATGCTAAACGACAAGAAACTTCTAATTATAATAATAAAAATATAATTATTATTATTTGGGGAACCTTGTATCGGATGTATCTCCCGCATACGATGTTCGATTGACACACCGTCAGCAGTGTAGCGGCCTTGGAATTGAGACATATGTTTCTAAACTGAATTCAAGTGCTTAAAAAAAATTGATACGTGGGCCCTATGGGGCCTGATTTGGGCGTTTGTGGTGAAATGTGGCCTTTTCACTGGGTGTCCATTTTTGGACGGATTAATAGACGATACCATGAGGATCACAACTATACGATCCGTATGATATGTTCCTAGATCAAGGAATGGGTCCCACAAAGCACCGTTTGTGTACGATGCTGAGAGATGCTGCTTCTTAATGGGGAGTCCATTTTGAGCAAATGAATATTCAATCCCCTGTGCTTTTCTGTAAGGATCATAATGGAATAATCTATTTGGTTATCTGGGGCTGTATGTGGAGGCAAGTTAATAAAGTTAAGTTTTCTCCCTTTCAGACCAGCGACAAGCATCGTGTTCTCTTTATCCTTTTGTTATCATATTCTATGTACTCTGGGTGTGCAGTGGTGTGCCTAGGGGTACTAGTGCACAATTTAGTACCCAAGTATGGTTGTATACACTTCCAAGAAATGAGGCGGGGTCACCCATCATATGGAACCCACACACACAATGTACCACTTTATTAATCATATATTACCCCTATCTTCTTCTTTTGGACTCAAATTTTGGCCTACGAGTAGCCTATCAAGAGTGTTTTTCTATTTAGAACATAATTTTTCACTCCGTAGTGGATTTTGATATACGATGTGAGATGTTCCAAGTGTGACGCATTTCTGAGGTGACACTTGATGTTTCTCTCATGATTCATATCCGAGGCGACGCTCGAGGGCATTAGTGGAATGGTTATGATATTAGAGTATTTTGAGTGGAACCCTCCAGTCGGGCTAGGCATGTGTCCTCAATGACACTATGGTGGAGCCCTCCATTTAGATTGGGCATGGTTCCTCATCTTATTACAAGTGGAACCCTCTAGCCGGGCTGGGCATGAGTCCTCATCCTATTCTAAGTGGAACCCTCCAGCGGGGCTGGGTATGTGTCCACAATGACACTAAAGTGGAACCCTCTATCCAGAATGGGTATGGGTCCTCAACCTAGAGACATGACCTCTTGACTATGAAAATCAGTGACAATACATGCTTTGACATAACCCTGGGAATAATGAGTAAGAGGGGAACTCTTCTCAACAAGACGCATCCTTGAGATGTGAGCTAAAATCATGAGGGTGAGACAGTTCCTCCCAAAGTGGATAGTATCAAGGTGTAGTGATCGAGACCCTTTTAATTGAAGTTCAAGGTAGACATGAGGGATTCTAGGCATCATTGGTGGTTACTTATGGAACTATTGGAGACTCTTTTCCTAGGATGATCTATGAGATGGAGATCCCCTTACTCTATCATTTGATCTTCTTTAACTGAGCATATGTATATATCCTGTTTTAGTACCCACTCCTTGGGTTTTGGTTACTCTTCTTCTTGGAGAGGCGAAGACGCGTAGGGCATGTCATGTGATTTTTGTTCCCAACTTCTCATGGTTGGATGAGTATAGTATACTACTATAGGTAGCAAAGACTCGATGAGAGGTTAATATTCTCATCATTTATATCTCCTTGTGTCTAGATGAGCTTACTTCACTCTCTTTTTGGGTTGAGATGTACTCTATTTTACTGTACCTTGTTCTATCTACTACTTTACTCTTCATTGTATCTCTTACTTCCCCCCTTTACCTTTTTGGGGCATCCTATTAAGTATTTTTATACTCACCCCTGCATGGGATTTGCACACACGTGTCATTCCTTTTGCAGATGATAGACACGTTGATTGTGACTTCAGAAGAGCTTAAGTATATGGGTTCTTGGACCACATACAATGGTCGTAGCTTGGGATCGAGGAGAGGGGCTATCTTAGCTATTTTAATTTTCAGTTACTTTCAGGTTGTGGCACTTTTTTGGTTGGGCCTATATTCTTCATCCTTTTTCCTTTCAGTTCACTTTTCTACACTTGTACTGATTAGTGGTCGATGCATGCTTTCCTTCATTTTATAGTAGAGTTGTATCTTTTGTTATTTTTTCCTTTGCACTTATTTTATTGAGTTGGATTTTTGTGTGTGTATAGGTTCTTATACAAAGGCCTCCCCAAGTTTGTTGTTCCTTTGACAGTTGTCGCCACCCCTGGCCTATAGAGTTAGTCTTGGGGTAGTTGTGGCTCAAGCCTCAACATGGGTCGGGTTGTGACAATGTGGTATTTTAGCTGGTTCATTCCTTGGTACATTGTTCGGATGTTACTTAAAAAGGAATTGGTTGGGATTTTGTGAAACAATGTCAACATGTATCAAGAGTAAATCTCAGGGTAGGCAGTCTAGTGATGGTTTGGAATTCTATGTAGCTATTCACCAGGACCCTGATTACCCACTTGTCGACTTGGCATGCTGAGACATTTCTTACAGGGAACCTTGTTACATGCATCATACAAGATGGAGTCATTGACTATACTTATCAAGCCATCTCCCCATTTTGGATGATATATATATGATCATTTGATTGTGGTACTCCTTGATAACTTTCACAATGCCTTGTGATAACATCTATCCAGGATAATGACTTCAGTTTGTGATGAAAACTCTGAGAGAGACGAGGCCTCAGTTCATGGTCTATTATACGAACCCCTTCCTCTAGGTGGGAAAGTAGTAGTTCCTCCACTAGTTGAGCCATAGACAGTCCCTGCAGAGCAGGATGAGGACGTGTGCAGTTTGAGCACACTCCATGAGTTCCAGTTTTAGATATCGCTGAGGTTTCGTGGTGATCCATATCCTAATGTGGCAGATGATTGGCTATAGTTGGTGGTCCACCTATTCAGGCTTGTTCAGACACCAACGGATTAGATGGTGTCTATGACAACTTGTCTTTACCACAGAAAGACTGTGCATTAGTGGAGCCTGGTTACTCAGAAAATCGATGAGTCTACACTCTCATGGGATGATTCCCAATAAATATCTCATGAGGAGTACTACCCCTCATGCTTGCACTTCGTTCAGATTCAGGGAGCTTCTGGATATTTAGAAGGGAGGGATGACAGTGTCTGCGTACACGACTAGGTTTGCATACCTTACTCGGTACTCTTTGGATGTGGTCCATGATGGTAACTTCTGGGACTAAAAGTTTGAGTAGGGTCTCCATAGAGAGATCCATGCTAGCATAGTACCCTTGTGCTTTCCTACCCATACTGTGGTTCTGGAGTAGTCACTGGTGACAAAGTGTTTTCTGTCAGAGGGACGCCATACAACTGTTTGTGGCAGTGGGCACAACAGAGATGAGACATCTATTGCAGCTAGCAGACATCATATGATAGGATCTTGATGCAGGAGGCCTCCCCATAATCGGACTTAGGTATATAATCATATGGGGTTGAGGCAACACAGAGCATTGGGACAACCCGAAGAGGGATGGTGCTACACATGTGACGTGCGAGGTCACATGGCACGCGATTGCCTGACCAGATATGTTGATAACCCCGAGAAGACAGAATGTGGACCACCATGGCAGAGATGATGCCATGATCGGAGATATACTAGGCAAGGATAGGGTGGTACCCACTGATGTGGTGCTGGAATAGGATCCGGAGGAATAATGGTTGGTGGATGACGCTACGAAGTTCTTGCACCACCACTAGGTTTCCCACGTCAGGCTTGGGGAGCCGATGGCTGGGGCCACAGGAAACTATAATCATTGGATGTTTACAATCCAGCAGTGCATGATATTATAAGAGCTATTCTCAGTGTATCATCTACTTTTTTCAATAAAAATTGTTAGACATTATGTGAGGTACTCCTTACTCCCTACTTCTTGCTTGAGGTTTTACCAGGGTGATGCAGGGCATCAGTGTAACCTTGTATTAGTGTTGTTCGATGTATCCTTGAATTCCTGAGGAAGAGGGGTCCTTCCCCCACTGAGATGAATTTTTGTGATTCAAGTGAAACCATGAGGGAGAGTTAGTGCTTCCCAAAGAAGATAGTATCAAGGTATGGTGAATGAGTCCCTCTGACTTGTGTATTTAGGGCAGGGTTATGCAGTGGAGTAGTGGAGAAGTTCTTGGAACTGCTAGTGGGGTTTTATTCTTGAGCTCCTTTTTATTGGAATTCTACTATTGGGTGTGGTGGAGTGTCTGGTTTGGGGTTACTCTCCTTCAAAGAGAGAAAAAGATGTATAGGGTATGCCACATGCTTTTTGTGTCTAGCCTCTTTCTACTGGATGAGTTTTCTCACCTTCCCTATTTGTTGGTACATTTTCATGTTCAACGTCAAACTTTATACAATATTTATCAAGTATATGTTGAGGTGATGAACACCCCATGGAAAAAACTACACGAATCACTACCTAGTGCTGGTAGTGGTAGCCTTCTCTATAAGGATGTGGAGACACTACTTTCTATTATAATGCTTTGTGGTTTGCTTAGACCACTAGAGTCATAGGTATATCTTCACTCAGAGAGACCTGAACCAGAGGTGGTGATGCTGGTTGAACTTTATATAGGTATTCCTAGGCTCTCCCAATGTTGGAAGTTTTAGAGTAGTTATATTCCCTGCAGCTGAACCTAGTAGAGAATAAGGGTGCAATATTTCTTCAGATGATGGTGTCAACTCCTTCGCTTCTCGAGTCTGTGAGAGAGTCCCAAATATGATACATCGACTGGAAGATCTTGAATGAATCAGATATCCATAATAAATTCACCATATGGATATTCTAAAGGAGTTAATAACAATATCTTGTTCAAGGGGTAGGCAGTGGTTCCAGTTGCGGTGTGGGAAGAGGTGATGCGAGAGTTCCACACTTCTCCCTTAACTTTACATCCTAGTGTGGGAAAGATGTACAAAGATATTCAGTGGTAGTTTTGGTGGTATGACATGAGATGAAGTGTAGCTGAGTTCATCTCATGATGCCTCACCTATCAGTGGGTGAAGGATGGACCCTGAGTTCCGGTAGGTTGTTGTAGCCTCTTGGAATCCCAGAGTGGAAATGGGATGACATATCCATGAACTTCTTCACAGGTATTTCACACATAATGAAGGTCCGTGAAGCCATATAGGTGATAGTGTTCTTACTCACAAAGTCACCAGACTTCCTTTTTATTAGGGAGCAGAGTTCGATGGAGTGTTTGGGGGAGATGTACGTGTGATAGATCATCTGCCTTCATGAGGTTACCTTAACCTTTGCCTCTGATCGTGACACACAGTTTATGTCACGATTGTAGAGAGGCCTATAGAAGGAGTTTGGGACCTAGCTGCATATGATTACAACCTTAACCTCCTAGAATGATGGGTAGAACAAGCGCACTATCCAGGTGTTGGAGGATATGCTGATGGATTTTGTGTTGGTTTTCGACCGAAAAGGAAAGCTATCCCGAAGGTTCTTTGATTAGTTAGAGGTCTTGCAGAGGGTTAGAGAGGTTTCCCACCACAATGACCTACCCCCACAACTAGATAGGGTGCATGAAGTTTTCCATGTGTCTCAACTGAGGAGATATTTTCTTGATCCTACGCATGTCATTTGCAAGATCAGACCTTACGAGGATGGGTCATCCCCTTGGTTCATGTGCTGTGGTAGCATGGAAACGTGCAGGAGAGTTCTTGGGAATGGGATATCTAGGTGTGAGCTCAGTATCCCGAGTTGTTTCACTACTTTTCTTTTTTGGGGATTAAAATATTGAAGGAGGAAATGATATAGATACCCTTTTTTTTCCTCTTAGGACTTTGAAATATTTCTTCATATATTTTCAAAGTTAGGTGCCAAGATGATGTGTGATTCCAAGGCCTGGTGTGCTTGGAATAAATTTTATAAAAATATTAAGTATATTTTATAGTATGAATGTGGAGGAAATGATATATATCTTAAATGGTATCTCATATCATAAATACAAGGGCACAGTTGAGTCTAGAGAATGGTATTCACCCTTGGTGGGATATAACTTTTGTTGGCGCAAACCTTCTATAAAAAATGCCATGGAAGACGTAACTGTAAATAAAATATCTTAGATTTTAATTCGAATAAAATATGAACGGGGACTCATATTGGAAATCCAAAACTTCCTTTATGTTTGTATTGTAGTGTTTACCCTTAGGTGAGAGGTCACAGGAGGTTCAGATTCCGCGACCGTTGGTAGTTTCCTATAAATAGGAGTTTAAGGAAATGAGAAAGGGTTTGGATCATTTCCTCCCATAGATAGTAGAGCTCCACATTCTCCTTCAATTTTTAGAATTGATGCCTAATCCATGATGTATCATGAAAAAACTTCAGATCTGAGTATATCAGAGCAGAGTGAATGCAATGAAGGATTAAAAATCTAGGCAGGATTCTTCTTTCAGAATCTGCATTCCTCGATTGAAGATTCTAATGTAGAATTTGATTATTTATCATTTTCATTGCTTCACCTATGTTTTTTTATGGCCAAACTAACGCTTCCATCAAAAGATTAAATTTCTAGAACCCTCGTTCTTCATTTTTCTTCACATTATTCATTGGAAACTTTTCACTTCATCAAAACGTCAACGAATCATTGGGAAAATCATAGGTTTGTGAAGCTCTTGATTTGAGGAGTCGAGATCTATACTCAGTTTTGAGTTTCTAGAGCTGGAGGAGCTGTGAAAGTTAATGGAAGAAGAAACTACTTTTTTTTCATGTTGAGATAGTGATGGATCTTTGAGTGGAGGTTACAACTGTGTAAATCGGGATATGAGGATCCCAGATATGGTCTCAGTTTTGTTTTCCAGTCACCGGGGTGTTCCCGGTGGTCCATGGAAGGTTTTGGTGGTCTGCGGTGGCCGAAGATGGATGTGGAAGGTGGAGATAATGAGATTTAGTGGAGGTATGGTGTGGGACGATGGTGGCGCCTCTGGTGCAGGCTAAAGTGAGGCCGGTGCGGCTGGGACGACGACGACTGAAAGGAGGAGCGTGCGGGTGGCCTGAGCAGCAGCCGACGGACGTGAATGGTCAGTGGTGTCTAAGACATTGGTGTGGGTTGGACTTCATGTCTGGGCCACGGGCCGACAAGACAAGCCGGGCCAACCAGATTGGGCTTGGCTAGTTGGGCCTTCAGGCCTGGGTAGTCTTTAAATGCCCATATCTTTCAATCCGAGCGTCCTTTTGACGTGCCGTCTGTGGAAACATGAACCTATCTTCAAGGAGGACCTTTTTATTTTGTTTTGGGAACTTTATGTTTTGGGATTGAGTCTTATTTTCATGAAACATACAATAATAATAATAATAATAATAATAATAATAATAATAATAATAATAATATAATTATTATTTGGGGAACCTTGTGTCAGACGTATCTCCTGCATATGACATCTGATTGACTCACCTTTAGTGGTGTCATGACCCTTGAATTGAGGTGTATGCGTCTAAAACAATTTAGGGTTCTTAAAAATAATCGAGGTGTGGGCCCCATGAGGCCCGTTTTGGGAGTTTGTAGTGAAATGTGACCTTTTCCCCGGGTGTCCATTTTAGACGGATGAACAGCTCATGCCGTGTTTTTTTCTACGTGGATCGCAATGGTGTGGTACATATGATGTGTTCTAGGATTGAGGCATGGGCCTTGAGAAGCACCATCCGTGTACGATGTTGAGAGATGTATCTTCTTTATGGGGAGTCTGTTTTGGGAGAATGAATAGTCGATCCTATGCACCTTCCTACAAGGATTGCAATGGTGTGATCTGTTTGGTTATCCAAATCTATATGAGGAGGAAAGTCAGTAAAGTTTTGTTTTATCCCTTTCAGACCAGGGATGAGCATCGTGCACTCATCAAACTTTTGGAAGGACGCGCCATGTACTCTGGGATTGCAATGGAATACCCAGGGGTGCTAGGGAACAATTTTGTACTTGAGTATGGCTAGGTACACAGCTGGGAGATGAGGTGGGGTCACCCATCATTTGGGCCCCATACACACCATGTACCACTTTATAAATCTTCTATCTCCCTTATCTACTTCTTTTGGACTCATATTTTGGACATCAAATAGCCTATCCAGAGTGTTTTTTCACATAGAACGTGATGTTTCCCTCATTAGTAGATTTCGAGATATGATGTGAGATGTTCCGAATGCGATGACTATATGATCCGATGCTCGATGTTTTGGGTGTGACGCCTATCCAAGGTGATGCTCGATGACAGTAGTGGTCAGGTGATGAAATCAGAGTATTTCGAGTGGAAACCTCTAACCTGGATGGGCATGGGTATTTGATGACACTAGAGTGGAACCCTCTAGCTGGGATGGGAATGGGTCCTCTTACTATTCTGAGTGGAACCCTCCAGCCGGGCTGGGCATGGGTCTCTATTCTGAGTGGAACTCTCTAGCTGGGCTGGGTATTGGTCCTTGGTGACACTAGAGTGGGACCCTCCAGCCAAGATGTGCATGGGTCATAAACCTTGAGGCATGAACTCTTGAATTTTTATATCAGTGACAAGACATGATTTAACATAACCCTGGGATAGATGAGTAAGATGGTCAATCTTCCCACCGAGATGCATCCTTATAATGTGACCTAAAATCATGATGGTGATACAGTGCCACCCATGTCATGACCCATCCTCGGGGCCCGTACCGTGACTACCCCAAGCCCGCCTTCCATAGGACAGGGGCTGGCGACTAACACCAAGGCATAAATCCCGGAAAGAGGGAAGGCATTGCCTTTGAAAAGTAAACAAGCACCATAGAGTAAGCAAGCGGAAAAGTAAACACTAAGTAAAAAGGGGGCCGGAAATACAAGCCCAACTGTAAAGTACAACTGAAAAGGGGAAAACAGCAACTGAAAGGAAAATCCGCAGCGTCGAGCCGTCCTCTGGAAGTCCCACCTGAAGGGTGGGTACAGATAGCCTCCACTTCTCCTCGAGTCCACCTAACCGCTCTGAGTATGTCCCGCCCAGTGGTCCACCTCCAGGTACCTTCCTGCTCCGCACGCCTCCACCACGATCAGCACTGTCCATCGTCTGCAACCAACACAATGTAGTGCGGGCAAAGCCCGTGCAGGGGTGATTATAAGCTACTCAGTAGGGACCCCGAGACCCCCGAAGGTCTCCCGAAATCCACAAAGGAAAGATACAATCACGAAGTAACATCTGACACGACTTAGGTATATGCCCATACATATACCTAAGTCATCAATTCCCGTTCGGATCCAACGTCCGAGCCCAAGCACAACCCAGTCCACACAGGAAAGCAAACGTATACCCACACAGGATAGCACAACACAATCCACAAAGGAGAGTAAACAGTAATCCACATAGGATAGCTCAACACAATCCACAAAGGGGAGTAAACAGTAAATCCACACAAGATAGCACAACACAATCCACAAAGGAGAGTAAATAGTAATCCACATAGGATAGCTCAACACAATCCACAAAGGAGAGTAAACAGTAAATCCACACATGATAGCTCAACACAATCCACAAAGGAGAGTAACACAGGATTCAGCTCACACAGGTATACTTCTTCGGATGACGATAAAGATGATCACTGATCCATCTAAGTCGTTGGACCCATAAAGGATCGATAGGTACTAACCCCCGCAAATACCCACAGAGGATCGGGCCCACACAGGACCTGTAGGCGCTGGCTCACACAGAACCGCTGAGCGCTGACCCACACAGGATCGGACCCACACAGGATCGGGCCCACACAGGACCTGTAGCACTGATCCACGTAGGATCGCTGAGTGCAGTAGTCGTCGCAGTCCACTGAGGATCTCTGCACAGTCGTCGTCGCAGTCCACTGAGGATCTCTGCATGGTCGTCGCCGCAGTCCACTGAGGATCTCTGCACGGTCGTCGCTGTCGAAGTAGCAGTCGCAGCCAGCACTAGGGTTCCCGCACACAGCAAGCTCGTTCGGGAGGGTCCGCTCCACGAGCCGAGAGGCTGATACATCAACTGACACAAATTCCGAAGTTGATGTATCCAAAAGTTCCGTATCGTCAACAGGAACTCAACGTCGCAGACAGCGCGTCAATCGGACGCCCGGTCTGAGAGTTATTGGCTTTTTCGTTCTAGGGGCTCGGTTGGTTTTTAAGGCAAAACCAACCCGACCGTACTTCACCTGCTTCCAAACCTCGGGCGGAGTAAGCCAAAAGATCCGTCTCACTTAGAGGAATTCAACGAAGTCGACGGCACGTCGATCGGACGTCCGTAACTCAAGATATGAGCGTTTCTGCTCCGAGGGCCCGGTTGGTTTCATGTACGAACCAACCCAGCCGAACTCAAAGTATTCCGAAACTTTGAGTGCGATAAACTGAAACGGCCGTCTCGATCCAAGGATCGCGTTGCCACTGACGGCGCGTCGTTTGGAGGCCCGTAGCTCAAGTTATGGGAATTTGACTGAAACGGTCCGAAGACGGGGGGTCCGGGCCCGGGCCGACCCGGTCCGGCCCGGCCAGGGCGCGGCCAGCCCGGCCCGGCTCGGCCGAGCGGCCGAGCGACACGGGGGGGGGGGGGTGGGGTGAGCTTCCGCCCCTGCGGGACACCCCCGCGGCACCCGCGGGGTGTCGCCCTGGACGACCCGAGCGACGCGGGGGGGAGCCGCCGCCCCCGCGTGACAACCCCGCAGCACCCATAGGGTGTTGCCCTGGACAGCCGGACGCGGCTTCAGCCACGTCCCGCGCGTGACGGACCCGCGAGGCCGCGGGTCAGCGGGCGTCGCCGCCTCCGGCCGAAGCCACGTCGGTTCTTCCGGCGGCGCGCCGGGGCGCCGCCGCCTCCGGCTTCCGCGGGCCACCAGAGTCGCTCCGGTGGTCCGATTCCGTTCCCGTCTGCGCCGCTGCTCCTCCTGGGACTCGTTCTTCACTGCGGAACCATCAAACTTCCATTGCGGCACGTTCCATCGTCGCCCGTCAAATCCGCACAACCACGAAGAACGACGGAAGGTTGTCGGGCCGTGTTCGTTTGGCCCGCACCCTCCGCGTTAGAGATAAACAATGGGAGAAATATATTCAACACATGAATCAACAATTTTAATGGATTAAAATTGTTCTTATTGTCCGGGTTCTTCACTTTTAAATGAAACGATCACGGGAAAAAGGAATTATTCACAACAACCCCTACCTCGTAGTCGTCGTCGTACGCACGTTCTTCGCGGATTTGTTCGTCGCGGAAGGAGGGGATCGTCGCGTCGTCGCGGAAGGGCGTCGCGTCGTCGCAGAATCCGGCGTTGAGTCGCCGAACTCAACGGACCAAGAAACAACAAATTTAATTTAATTATATAAAATTAAATCTGTGTTTTGTTAAAAAAACACAAGGGAGATTTAAGATAATCCCGAAGTCTCTTACCTCAAACAGCTGATCGAAGATTTCGTTGCGGAGGAAGAGACGTCGCAGAAGAATGTTGCAGGAAGGGAACGTCGGCGTCGCGGATCACAGCGTCACATCGTCGACTTCCGCGGGTTCGGCGTTCTTCGTCAGAGGCCGACGTTCTTCGCGTTCTTCGTGTTCTTCGCGTTCTTCGCGAAGGGGGATGAAGGCTCAAGAACTCTGACAAAACCTCTCAACGAGTAATCCTCCAAAAATACTTGTTGGACTTATTTTATTATTACGCCAACAAATGAAAAAGGTAAGTAACGACCCATCAATTTGTTGAATTAATTCAACGAAAGAAACCGCCCATTTAATTCACGAAATAAACCTCCCAATTAAATGGTGCGTTAAGGATTTAAGAAAACGTGTCAGTTGACTTTCATAATGACGGGTTTTCGCGGGTGTGTTACTTAGCGGAAAGAAACGGCGGGGATCGTGCAGGCCCCACCTCACAAATATCCTACCAAGGGGGTAGGATATTTCTGGATAACACCCTATCCGTTTTAACTCAGTTTAAGTGGCTTTCAAGTGGCTTCAAGTGGCTTAAGTAAAATAAAATAAAGTTTGTCGAACAATTTATTTTATTTCTTAACTTTAAGCCCAAAAATTAAAAACCACACCCGAGCAAACGCAACTCCAGAAGAGGCGTTTATAAGCAAATACCGGCGCTGCGATTTCATCGGTGCCCTCAGAATTAGATTCCGGGCACCGGTTCAAAAGTTATAAAAACTCGCTTGTCCGTTCACTGAACGTACCCGAGCCAAACTTCGGAAAATGATTCCGGTCACACAGGGCCTCGGAATCAGGTGCCGTCAGAAACTACGTTCTTGTAAAATTCCAAAGAAAATTAAGAAAAAAATTTCCTTGAAATTTACGGGTCTTTACATTACTCCCACCTCAGGGCTTTACGTCCCCGTAAAGATACATCATAAACTAGGGAAACACATGTGGGTACTGATCACACATCTGAGCCTCCCTCTCCCAGGTGCTCTCCTAGAGGTTCCCGTTCTGCCATCTGATGCGCAAAAGAGGAATCGATCGCCCACGTAGGACCCGCTCCTGTCGATCCTCTATCTCCACCGGGACCTCCGCAAAAGTCTCCCCATCATCCACGTCTAGCTCCCCATATTCAATGATGTGCGTCTGGTCATGCACGTATCTCCTCAGCTGAGATACGTGGAAGACGTTGTGCACCCGGTGAAACTGAGGTGGTAGGGCCAGGCAATAAGCCACCTCGCCAACCCTGCTGAGGACCTGGAATGGTCCAATGAAGCGTGGAGACAACTTGCCGCCTCAGCCAAATCTCCGCAAACCACGTCGAGGTGAGACACGCAAGAAGACGTGGTCGCCATCCTCGAACTCTAATGGCCTCCGCCTCCTGTCAGCATAAGACTTATGCCGGCTCTGAGCTGTCCTCATCCGCTCCTGGATGACCTGGACCTTCTCTGTCGTGGCCCGGACCATCTCTGGTCCCACAAGTGCTGACTCCCCAGGGTCTGTCCAGCACAAAGGAGATCTGCAAGGCCTGCCGTACAACGCCTCGTATGGTGTCATCCCGATGGTGGAGTGGTAGCTGTTGTTGTACGCGAACTCCACCAAGGGTAGGTGGTCTTCCCAGCTGCCACCAAAGTCGAGGACACATGCACGGAGCATGTCCTCGAGAGTCTGAATGGTCCTCTCCGTCTGACCATCCGTCTGAGGGTGAAAGGAGGTGCTCAGACGTAGCCGCGTCCCGAACGCCTCCTGCAACCCCTCCCAAAGCTGGGAAGTAAAACGAGCGTCCCGATCGGAGACGATAGTCGATGGCACACCGTGAAGCCGTACAATCTCCTGAACGTAGAGACGCCCCAAGCTCTCCACTGAGCCCTGCTCTCTGATGGGTAAGAAGTGCGCCGACTTGGTGAGTCGGTCAACAATCACTCAAATGGAGTCGTGAACTCTGGAAGTGCATGGATGTCCAGTCACAAAGTCCATAGATATCCCATCCCACTTCCACTCCGGGACCTCCAAGGGCTGTACCAATCCTGCTGGTACCTGATGCTCTGACTTCACCTGCTGGCAGGTGAGGCACCGTGAAACGAACTCTGCCACAGCCTTCTTCATGCCCAGCCACCAGTGCTGTCGTCTGAGATCTTGGTACATCTTCTCCACTCCAGGATGTACCGCCAAAGGAGAAGTGTGAAACTCTCTCAGCACCTCCTCTCGTAAAGCGACTGGTACCAAGGTACGTCCTCTGAAAAGGATGTCGTGCTCTGCTCCAAAGGAGAAGCCATCAGGTGCATGTCCCGAGGATATCTGTGCACGTCGCGTCTCACAGTCAACATCCTCATGCTGTGCCTCTCTAACCCGCTGTAGTAGTGGAGGAGTGACTGTGAGAGACTGAAGGAAGGATGCTCCATCCCTATCCACGAAGGATATATGCAAAGCGGATAGCTGCTCTGTCGCCTCCTCAAGTAGCTGGATGCCCGTCCTCCTGCTGAGGGAATCGGCTACCACGTTCCCCTTCCCAGGAGTATAGACTATCTCAAAGTCATAGTCCTGGAGGAAATCGAGCCATCGCTGCTGTCTCAGGTTCAGGTCCTTCTGCGAGAAGATGTACCTGAGACTCTGGTGGTCAGAAAAGACTGTAAAGCGCTCGCCCATCGGATAGTGCCGCAATGTCTTCAGAGCGAAGACCACTACTGCTAACTCCAGGTCATGGGTAGCGTAGTTATGCTCATACGGCCTCAACTAACATGATAAATAGGCAATCACGGCCCGCTCCTGCATCAGGACACACCCAAGTCCGGTCCCTGATGCATCGCAGTAGACTACGTATCCAACTCCCTCCTCAGGAAACCTCAAGATAGGTGCGCTGGTCAATCTCTGTCTCAGCTCCTGAAAGCTCTACTGACATCTGTCTGACCACACAAAGGGTTTCCCCTTCTTCGTCAAAGCTAAGAGTGGCGCCGCAACTCTGGAGAAGTCTGGCACAAATCTCCGATAGTATCCGGCTTGACCCAAGAAACTTCGCACCTCCATCACGCTCCTAGGTGGCTCCCAAGCTAGCACTGCCTCGATCTTCACGGGATCCACAGCAAATCCCGCCTCAGAAATGACGTGCCCCAAGAAGTGGACCTCACGTAACCAGAACTGGCACTTCGAGATCTTTCCATAAAGCTGGTGCTCTCGGAGTGTGTCCAGTACAACCCGTAAGTGGTAGGCGTGCTCCTCCTTGGTGGTCGAGTACACCAAAATGTCGTTGATGAAGACCACGACAAATTGATCGAGGTATGGCTGGAAGATCCTATTCATGAGGCTCATGAACACTGATGGAGCATTGGTTACGCCGAAAGGCATAACTAAGAACTCATAGTGGCCATACCAACACCTGAAGTCTGTCTTCTACACGTCCTCGTCTCGAACTCTGAGCTGGTGATAGCCTGACCTGAGGTCTATCTTCGAGAACCACCGTGCTCCCTTGATCTGATCGAAGAGGTCATCAATCCTCGGTAGCGGATACTTGTTCCTCACTGTCACCTGGTTTAGGCGACGATAGTCGACACACAGTCGCAAGCTCCCATCCGCCTTCTTGGCGAACAATATCGGCGAAGCCCAGGGTGAAACACTGGGTCAGATGAACCCATTGCCCTGCAAGTCCTCCAACTGTACCCGTAGCTCTCGAAGCTCAGCGGGGGCCATCCGATACGCTGGAGTGGATATCGGGGCTGTCCCGGGGTACAGATCAATATAAAAGTCTACCACTCTGCGAGGAGGTAGCCCTGGAACGTCATCGGGAAAGACGTCCGCATACTGATCCACCACTGCAGGAAAACTAGGACTCTGCACGTCAACTGCTCCAAGGATGAGGCTAGCCAACTGATGAGTGATGGGCTGCCCTATCCTCTACGTGAGTCCATACTGTGCTGCGAAGGCTCCCTTCTCGCCGGTGAAGGTGAACCTGCTCCCATCGGTGCGCACGCATCGCACCTTGCGCCTAAAATAGTCAATCTGAGCATGGACTGTAGATAACCAATCCATGCCCAAGATGACGTCATAAGGCCTCGACGCTGCTACAAGAAGATCCCAGCTGAAGCTCTCTCCTCCTAGAGTAAGCTCACACTGCCGGCACCAGTGCGTAATCATCGAGTCTGCTCCCGTAGGAGTCTCTAGCCATAAGGATTGAGCCAATGGCTCTGTCGGAATCTCCGAGCTCCAAACAAGGGAAGCGGCTATGAAAGAGTGACTCGCTCCTGTGTCTATAAGAACTGCAGAAAGGGTAGAATAGACACAGATCATACCTCGAATCATATCTAGCGCGCCGTGGTCATAGGCCTCCGCTGCCTGGAGCTGTGCCTGTTTATGCCTTCCAGCTCCCTATGGTCGGGGCGGGCCTCCTGGTGGTGGTGGTGGCAGAGCCTCAAAGCGTTTCCCACCACCTGCTTCTCGGCCAGCTCCTCGACCTCGTCCGCCTGCTCCCTGCGGACCGCCACGGTCGACCCTCTGCCTCTGCCTAGGTGGCCCCTCCACTGTCTGCTGCTCCTCGGTACGGCGGGTAAAGGTACCGCCGGTGCCTCTGCTGTCAACGGGCCCTGTACCGAGGCCTCGTCACTCGGCGGGCTGTCGTCGTGCTCTACTCTCAAAACCCTAGCTGGCTGCTGTCGTCGGGCCATCCTGAAAAGGAAACAAGTGCGCCACGGTCAGAACAATATACCTGGTGAGCTGACACAAGTAATCATAAAGAAAATTTGAAACACACATTCAATCAATGTTTTCGTGCATTAAGTCAGAAATCAGAAGTCAGGGTCCTGGTGTATGGATACGTCGGCCGCCGCACCAACACTGGACTCCCTGGACTGATAACCACACCCAATACACTAAACACTATTGCTTCACATAGAAGAAAGATTAGAGTCTGCGGTAGAACCGACCACCTCTGATACCAATTGTCACGACCCGTCCTCGGGGCCCGTGCCGTGACTACCCCAAGCCCGCCTTCCATAGGCCAGGGGCTGGCGACTAGCACCAAGGCATAAATACCGGAAAGAGGGAAGGCATTGCATTTAAAAAATAAACAAGCACCACAGAGCAAGCAAGCAGAAAAGGAAACACTAAGTAAAAAGGGGGCCGGAAATACAAGCCCAACTGTAAAGTACAACTGAAAAGGGGAAAACAACAACTGAAAGGAAAATCCGCAGCGTCGAGCCATCCTCTGGAAGTCCCACCTGAAGGGAGGGTACAGATAGCCTCCACTGCTCCTCGGGTCCACCTAACCGCTCCGAGTACGTCCCGCCCAGTGGTCCACCTCCAGGTACTGTCCTGCTCCGCACGCCTCCACCACGATCAGCACTGTCCGTCGTCAGCAACCAACACAACGTAGTGCGGGCAAAGCCCGTGCAGGGGAGAGTATAAGCTAATCAGTAGGGACCCCGAGACCCCCGAAGGTCTCCCGAAATCCACAAAGGATAATCCACAAAGGAAAGATACAATCACGAAGTAACATCTGACACGACTTAGGTATATGCCCATACATATACCTAAGTCATCAATTCCCGTTCGGCTCCAACGTCCGAGCCCAAGCACAACCCAGTCCACACAGGAAAGCAAACGTATACCCACACAGGATAGCACAACACAATCCACAAAGGAGAGTAAACAGTAATCCACATAGGATAGCTCAACACAATCCATAAAGGAGAGTAAACAGTAAATCCACACAGGATAGCACAAAAAAATCCACAAAGGAGAGTAAACAATAATCCACATAGGATATCTCAACACAATCCACAAAGGAGAGTAAACAGTAAATCCACACAGGATAGCTCAACACAATCCACAAAGGAGAGTAACACAGGATTCAGCTCACACAGGTATACTTCTTCGAATGACGATAAAGATGATCACTGATCCATCTAAGTCGTCGGACCCACAAAAGATCTATAGGTACTAACCCCCGCAAAGACCCACACAGGATCGGGCCCACACAGGACCTGTAGGTGCTGGATCACACAGAACTGCTGAGCGCTGACCCACACAGGATCGGACCCACACAGGATCGGGCCCACAAAGGACCTGTAGCACTGATCCACGTAGGATCGCTGAGTGCAGTAGTTGTCGCTGTCCACTGAGGATCTCTGCACAGTCATTGTCGCAGTCCACTGAGGATCTCTGCACGGTCGTCGCCGTAGTCCACTGAGGATCTTTGCACGGTCGTCGCTATCGAAGTAGCAGTCGCAGCCAACACTAGGGTTCCCGCACACAGCAAGCTCGTTCGGGAGGGTCCGCTCCACGATCCGAGAGACTGATACATCAACTGACACAAATTCCAAAGTTGATGTATCCAAAAGTTCCGTATCGTCAACAGTAACTCAACGTCGCAGACGGCGCATCAATCGGACGCCCGATCTGAGAGTTATTGGTTTTTTCGTTCCTGGGGACCGATTGGTTTTTAAGGCAAAACCAACCCGACCGTACTCCACCTGCGTCCAAACCTCAGGCGGAGTAAGCCAAAAGATCCGTCTCACTTAGAGGAATTCAACGATGTCGACGGTACGTCGATCGGACATCCGTAACTAAAGATATGAGCGTTTCCGCTTCGAGGGACCGGTTGGTTTCGTGTACGAACCAACCCGGCCGAACTCAAAGTATTCCGAAACCTTGAGTGCGATAAACCGAAACGACCGTCTCGATCCAAGGATCGCGTTTCTGCTGACAGCGCGTCGTTTGGAGGCCCGTAGCTCAAGTTACGGGCATTTGACCGAAACGGTCCGAAGACGGGGGGTCCGGGCCCAGGCCGACCCGGTCCGTCCCGGCCAGGGCGCAGCCCAGCCGGTCGGACCGGCCTGGCTCGGCCAGCCCGGCCCAGCTCGGCCGAGCGGCCGAGCGACGCGGGGGGGGGGGGGGGGGAGCCTCCGCCCCCGCGTGACAACCCCGCGGCACCCGCGGGGTGTCGCCCTGGACAGCCGGACGCGGCTTCAGCCGCGTCCCTCGCGCGCCGGACCCACGCGGCCGCGGGTCAGCGGGCGCCGCCGCCTCCGGCCGAAGCCGCAGCGGTTCTTCCGGTGGCGCGCCGGGGCGCCGCCGCCTCTGGCCGCCGGCGTCGCCACACAGGCAACCCGCGCCGCCGTCGACTTCCGCGGTCCACCGGAGTCGCTCCGGTGGTCCGATTCCGTTCCTGTCTGCGCCGCTGGTCCTCCCAGGACTCGTTTTTCACTGCGGAACCATCAAACTTCCGTTGCGGCACGTTCTGTCGTCGCCCGTCAAATCTGCACAACAACGAAGAACGGTGGAAGGTTGTCGGGCCATGTTCGTTTGGCCCTCACCCTCCGCGTTAGAGATAAACAACGGGAGAAATATATTCAACACATGAATCAACAATTTTAATGGATTAAAATTGTTCTTATTGTCCGGGTTCTTCACGTTTAAAAGAAACGATCACGGGAAAAAGGAATTATTCACAACAACCCCTACCTCGTAGTCGTCGTCGTATGCACGTTCTTCGCGGATTTGTTCATCGCGGAAGGAGGGGATCATCGCGTCGTCGCGGAAGGGCGTCACGTCGTCGCGGAATCTCGCGTTGAGTCGGAGAACTCAACGGACCAAGAAACAAGAGATTTAATTTAATTATATAAAATTAAATCCGTGTTTTGTTAAAAAAACACAAGGGAGATTTAAGAGAATCCCGAAGTCTCTTACCTCAAATAGCTGATCGACGATTTCGTTGCGGAGGAATAGACGTCGCAGAAGAACGTTGTAGGAAGGGAACGTCGGCGTCGCGGAACATGGCATCGCGTCGTCGAATTCCGCGGGTTCGGCGTTCTTCGTCGGAGGCCGGCGTTGTTCGCGTTCTTCGCGTTGTTCGTGTTCTTCGCGAAGGGGGATGAAGGCTCAAGAAATCTGACAAAACCTCTCAACGAGTAATCCTCCAAAAAGGCTTGTTGGTATTATTTTATTATTACGCCAACAAACGAAAAAGGTAAGTAACGACCCATCAATTCGTTGAATTAATTCAACAAAATAAACTGCCCATTTAATTCATGAAATAAACCGCCCAATTAAATGGTGCGTTAAGGATTTAAGAAAACGCGTCAGTTGACTTTCATAATGACGGGTTTTCGTGGGTGTGTTACTTAGCGGAAAGAAATGGCGGGGCTCGTGCGGGCCCCACCTCACAAATATCCTACCAAGGGGGTAGGATATTTCTGGATAACACCCTATCATTTTAACTCAGTTTAAGTGGCTTTCAAGTGGATTCAAGTGGCTTAAGTGAAATAAAATAAAGTTTGTCGAACAATTTATTTTATTTCTTAACTTTAAGCCCAAAAATTAAAAACCACACCCGAGGAAACGCAACTCCGGAAGAGGCGTTTCTAGGCAAATACCGGCGCTGCGATTTCATCGGTGCCCTCAGAATTTGATTCTGGGCACCAGTTCAAAAGTTAGAAAAACCCGCTCGTCCGTTCACTGAATGTACCCGAGCCAAACTTCGGAAAATGATTCCGGGCACACCGGGCCTCGGAATCAGGTGCCGTCAGAAACTGCGTTCTTGTAAAATTCCAAAGAAAATTAGGAAAAAAATTTCCTTGAAATTTACGGGTCTTTAAAACCCAAAGCAGATAGTATCAAGGTGTGGTGATTGAGCCCCTTTGAATTTTAGTTCTGGGAAGATGTGAGGGATGCTGGGAATCATTGGTGGTTATTTATTGAACTGTTGGAAACAATTTTTATGTTATGATATATGATATGAAGATCCACTTACTCTCTAATTTGGGCTGCTTTGACTCAGCATATGTATATATATATCCTATTTCAGCACCCACTCCCTGGGTTTTGTTTACTCTCCTTCTAGGAGAGGTGAAGACACATAAGGTATGCCATGTGATTTACATGTCTAGATTCTAATGGTTGTACAAGTTTACTATCCTATTATAGGTAGTGAAGAATTGATGCGAAGTTCATCTTCTCATAGTTTCTATCTCTTTATGTCTGGATGAGCGTACTTCACTATCTTGTTGGGTTGAGTTATACTCTATTTTACTATACCTTATTCTATCTACTAATTTCATCTTTAGTGTATCTCTGACTTATCCCCCTTCACCATTTTTGGAAATCCTACTAAGTATTTTTATACTCACCCCTACATGGGATTTTCCACACATGTCGGGCCTTATATAGATGAAAAACAGGTTGATCATGAATTCATAGGATCTTTGGGATACAGGTTCTTAGACTGCGTACGATGGTCGTAGCTTGAGATCTAGGAGTGGGGATCTCTTATCTATTTTACTTTTTAGTTACTTCTAGGTTGTGTCACTTTTCTGGTTGGGTGTGTATTATTCCCCTTTTAATTTTATTTTATTTTTCTATACTTTTACTTATTATAGGTATATGCATATTTGTCTTCCTTTTATAGAAGTGTTGTATCTTTTGTTCCTTTTATTATACACTTTTTCATAGAGTTGGATGCGCGTGTGTGTACATGTTCTTAGGAAAAGGCCTCCATGAGTTTTTCATGCCTTCAGTTCTTTTCACCACCCCCTAGACTATGGATGTTGGCTTGGGTAGTTGCGGATCAAGCCTCAACATGAGTCGGGTCATGAAACTACAGTCGACTCCATGCACTATTGTAGTTGCCGCCATTGATGGCAGACTCATGTTCAAGATTCCTGAAGTCATCCATGAACTTTTAGATGATATATCACATAATGAAAGTATATGGAAAATTAATAGGTGTTTGACCTATTGTAGAATCCATCAAGTGTAAGAGAATACCCACATGGCAGCCCATGTTGAAGCTCTCATGAAGAAGCTTGAATCTTTTCCGCTGCATGCTCCACCACCCCCACTATTTCTCCTACTATGGAGATACAATTATGAAAAATTTGCATATGTCCATATCCATATTAGGATTTCAGGGTATTAATTGAATAAAATTAAAGTTAGGATTTCAATTACAAGAATTATAATTAGAAAAATCAACAATTTCAGTAACCTAGTAGTACCAACAATAATATTATCATCAATGATCAGCTCAGCAGCCACATCAGCCAAACCAAGGTTATTATCAATAGAGGAGTGGTCAATCACCAACATGGAATTAGGGACCACCTATTTACCCACTGTAAAATCCAGATCCTTGACCATGATAACAAATACATCAATATCCTTTTCCCCCTAGATATCAGCAATAATTCCATCAAGCCCCACTAAGACTACCATAACAAGATCAACCTCTTTAGTCTAATCTTGAAAACTTTATCAATTAATTTGTTCAAAAAGAGGATTATAGGATGAATACCCAAGATAATGAAATTAAAAACCAAAGGTATTCCCTACAAAAACTTGAGTACCAAGTTGGAAAAATCTTAAAGATCCTTTAAGACCAATTACCGAGTACATTGCCCAGTAATACCGAGAGACTCCCGATAGGGGAGGAAAAGGATTATGGTTATTTTGAGTGAAAAAATATTGTACTTTCAACATCCATGTGTAGGTTATGAGAATAAACTTGATGAACCTAAAAAATTTGCAACAATCAATAGTAAGGAGGATGATGATAACAAACATATAGTTGGTCAAGAACAAAATGTAGTATCCATAACGACTAGAAAATATCTAATTCAAGATAATACGGAAAAAGAAGATGTTTATGTGGTACCACCACTATAAAAACCCCCTCTATCATTTCCATAGAGAATGAGTAAGGAAAGATATAGGGGTAGTATAAAAAATTCCTAGATATTTTTAAATAATTACACATCAACATCTCCTTTTTAGAAGAAATTTCTCAAATGTATGCTTATGAAAAATTATTAAAATAACTGCTTTCCAATAAGGGAAAAACGAAATACTTGGGATTCATATCCTTAAATGAATGATTCTCCACTATCATTGAATATAATCTTCCAACCAATATGTGATACCCTGGAAGTTTCTCAATTCCTTTCACTATAGGGACATGTAATTTTGGAAGATCCTTGTGCGATCTTGGCATGAGTATCAATCTCATTCCTATGAGTGTCTTCCAAAAGCTGGGGCTCAAAGAGTTAAAACCAACAAGAGTATCACTTCAACTAAATAACTAACTAGTTAAGTACCCTTGAGGACTTCTTGAGGATGTCTTAGTCAAAGTTTTAAAATTCACATTTCCTATGGACTTTCTTATCTTGGACATGGAAGAAGAGGGAGATATTCCTATCATCCTAGGGAGACCATTTCTCACCAATAGGTAGGTGTTGATTGGTTCTAATCAAGGGTGACTGATATTTAGAGTTGGAAATGAATTGGTAGTGTTTGAATTAGTGTAGGCCATTAAGAAAAGTGATGAACCATTTGACTGTCTAGCCATCTTTATTTATGATGGAAAAAATGATTATATGACCATTGATAATGACATATAGAACTTGTATATGAATGAAAATGACTAGTGACTATGACATCAGAAATTACACTAAACCTATGATAAGGTATACCATCCCACCATTCATAACATCAGTCATTAGATCACCAACATTGGAATTGAAACCTCTGATGAGAAAACTAGAGTATTAATTATTTGAAATTGAAGATACACTTCAAATCATTATCAGTGCATAACTGAGTCAAGTGCAAGAAGAAAAAATCATTAAATTCCCAAAAAAACACAAAAATTAAATTTCTTGGGGAGTGGATGATATTAAAGGTATCATTTCCATGATATGAACCAACACAATTTTATCTGAAGAAGGTGATAAATCTGAACATCAACCCTAGAGATGACTCACTCCACCAATTTAATATGTAGTAGAAAATTAGGTAATAAAACTTCCCAATGCTGGTATAATTTTTTTAATCTATGAAAGTGAGTGGGTGAGCCTACTATAAGCCGTCCCAAAGAAAGGCAGCTTGACTGTTGCTTAAAAAATAAAGATGATTTAATCTCAAATCGAACCATCACTGGGTTGTGAGTCTATGTGGATTATAGAAATCTCAAAATAGTGACTCGAAAGAATCATTTTCCATTTCCTTACAAGGATCAAATGCTGTAGAGACTAAAAAAATATCAATTATATTATTTTCTAGATGGATATTCCAAATACAATCAAATTGTTGTTAAACTAGAAGACTACCTAAAAACTAAATTTACATATCCTTTTAGAACCTTCAACTA
Source organism: Viscum album (assembly GCA_963277665.1). Taxonomy (NCBI): domain Eukaryota; kingdom Viridiplantae; phylum Streptophyta; class Magnoliopsida; order Santalales; family Viscaceae; genus Viscum; species Viscum album. Next base: position 1,111,663,957 of record OY728123.1, read on the forward strand.
TAGAATAATGTTATTTCGAATGTAAAATTCACTAATAAATTTCCAACGGTGCATGACACACATATTTCATGATATGTTGGAGGAGTTTTTAGAAATTTTCATGGATGATTTCTCTATTTATGGATAATATTTTAAAGTCTGATTGATTAATATGGACCTAATCCTACAATACTATGAAGAGAAGTGATTAGTATGAAATTGGAAAAAAATACATTTCATGGTCCAAGGAGGTGTATTCATTAGACAAAAAATATCAAAGTAAGTCATGGAATTCAATCAAGTGAAAATAAAAGTAATTAAGGATTTACCTGATCCCATGAAATTGAATGGAATAAGGAGTTTTCTAGTCCCTGCCATATTTTATTATCCTTTTTTTAAGTCTTTTCAAAATTAGACCACCCACTGATGAACATTTTAATAGAGGTTACTCATTTTGATTTCACTAAAGAGTGTCAGTGGGTGTTCAACACTCTAAAGAATACTCAGATGGAAAATCCTATTATAATTTCACCATATTAGGACAAGGACTTTGAACTAATGCATGAAACTAGTGATTTTGGTATAGGTGCTATTTTAGGATAGTGGGTCAGGCATATATTACTTCCCAATTTTTATGACAGTCATACATTGAATGAAGGTCATGTCAATTATAAGACCATAGAAAAGAAACTTCTTGTAGTAGTCTATGCGTTTGAAATTTTTTGTTCATACATCATGCTATATAAACAGTGTTCTATAGTGATCATTCAAAACTCAAATACCTATTGAATAAATTAGATTCCAAACCTTGGATAATAAGATATATCCTAATGATGAAGGAATTTGATATAATAATTAAGGATACAAAAGAGACTGAGAATGTCATTTCTGATCATTTATCTAGGATACCACTTCCCAATATCGAGGATGATGATAATCTAGCTATTGAAAATGAATTCCATGATGAAAAATTGTTCAAAATAAATACACAGGAATGCCTATGGTTTTCTGATATTGAAAATTATATACCCATGAGATCTCTCTACCCACACTTCTCCTATCAAAAAAAGAGGAAGTTTTTAGTTGAAGCTTCACTATACTATTGGGACGAGACACTACTATTTAAGAATTTCACTAATGGAATAATATGATGTTGTATCCCAGAAGATGAAATACAAAGCATGCTCAACATGTGTCACACACCACCAGTTGGTGGGAATCATAAACCTAAATGTACCATGGATAAAATACTTTAAAGAGGATTATTCTATCCTATACTCCATCAGGATGCAAGGAAATTCATTCACTGCTATGACTAGTGCTAGCCGATAGGAACCATTGGAAGGAGAAGAAAAATGCACAAAAATCCCATCCTATAATTCAAAATATTTGACATGTGGTAAATTGATTCTATTGGTCCATTCCCAAATTATCATGGGAAATTTTATATCCTGTTCGGTGTGGAATACGTCTCAAAGTGGGTAGAAGCTATGGCCACCACTCATGACACAATAAAAGTGGTTCTGAAGTTTTTAATGAAAAATAAATTTTCCTGATCTGGATTCCCTCTATTACTCGTTAGTGATCAGGGAATGCACTTTCCAATAATGTAGTGAAAGTATTTCTTAAAAAATATGTAATCCGACATAACACTGGAACTCCCTACCACCCGAAAACTAGTAGGAAAGTTTAAATATATTACAGATAGATTAAAAAAATTCTAGAGAAGACGGTAAATGTAAGTAGAAAGGACCAGAGTCTTAAATTAGATGATTCACTTTGGGTGTATTGCACAGTTTAAGAAACTCCCATTGGCACTACTCTATTCCGAATTGTTTACAGGAAACCATGTCACCTGCCGGTCAAATTAGAGCATCACTCTTATTGGGCTATGAAAAAGTTGAACATGGATGCTCAAAAAGCCATGGAACTCAGGATACTAAGACTAAATGAACTAGAATAGATTAGAAAGGATGCTTATGAAAATGCTGAATATATAGAGAAAAGACAGAGAAATGGAATGACCCACAAATTGTGTGGTGAATATTTACAATGGGGTAAGGATTTGATATTTAATTCCCAATTAAAAATATTCCCTAGGAATCTGAAATTATGATGGTCAAGTCCTTTTGAAGTCATCAAAGTTTTACCTTATGGGATAATTGAAATTTAAAAAGGCAGAGAACCACCCTTCAAGGTAAATGGAAAAGGTTAAAGATTTATCAAGAACCATTCCATGAGGGGTGAATCCTTACTTTAAAATTCATTTGAATCGAAGTATGTCTAGCTATATATGTTAAACAAATATTTGACTATGAGGAAACCCAGAATAGATCTAATAAGTTAGATTATATTTTAGAAAGGTTTAGGCACACTGGAATCTTTTCAAGTGATTGTCGTCCAAAAAGGGGTCATAATTAACAAAATTCACATCATGTAACCATTAAAAATCATGTAAAGGTCTAGGCCTGAACAAATAAAGAAATATGTCATTTACACATCGTGTATTACTTACATGAAGTGAATTTTCAGGGGTTTCATTAAAATATATGAACCCTAGGTTAACAGCCCACTCACTTCTCCTCCACTCTCCTACGCTTCACTCCCCCTTGGTCTTCGACCTTCCCCCACATCACTAATCACCGCCGAACCTCCTCCCTTAATCCTCCAAACCTCTTTCCCTCTAATACATGAATCCCCTGATCATTCCATTACTTCTACAATTTCCTGAACCAATACCACACATTCATCACCTTACAAATCCATGCCCAAGAACAATGATCCTCCTCCACCCAAGTGCCAAGAAGTGGGTCCTCCTCCATCACCCGCTGATCCATCCACCTCATCCTTTAGTTAAACTTCTACCACACCCTTATATTTCAAGGAGTCATAGTATTCATCCAGCGGGGAAAGTATTGCAACCCAACACCCGCACTTGCACCCATGCCTACATTTTTTTGATCTTGAGCATCATGTATGCTTGGTCCATTTACAGTCCAAGCCTATATAGTCCAACAAGAACCTGGACTTGGATATGATCAAGAGGATCTAAGTTCATGAGGAGGTACTTGTTTTGATTAGACAGATTCACCTCTCCACTATCACCGAGGTCTATGAGGAGACCTGTTGGGAGCTCTTCCCTGAGTTCTTAGTCACCTTTGAGCTAAACATCATGCATGTCAAATTTAGATTGGGTGGTCGACCTTAGGAGCTCACTCTGGGAGAATTTGGTGTTGGGATTGGAATTTAATTAGCTGACTTTTTTACCTTACCATTCTTTCTGATAATGAAGCTTGATCCATCCAAGACAGAGGCATTGAGGAGTTGGGAACTAATCACCCAAGACCCATAGAGTATCCACGATCTGCATATGGAAAAAAGCACCAAACTGTGGGGTTCCGCCTTATATATTTTACATTTTTATTTGTCTTATACATGGATATATTGATTATATTCTCATAGGAGAATTATCTAGACTGAGTTCATCATCTTGGTCTTCACCATGGGCGACCCTAACGTCAATATGGCCAGACAGTTTGCCTTTATTATGAGACCCAGGTTTGGAGGGATCCTGATACTCTCATGGGGGGGGGGGAAATTATCACCCACAATTCACATCATCATAGCGCATTCAACATGACTTATCTCCTCACTTAATTTGACCAGATGGTGTCTATCGATCTTCTCATTCTCCACAATATGGGGATTTTAAGGAAGTCAGGGGGGGTATACACATGGGATCCAAAGTACGTTGAGGATGTAGAAGAGTAAATTTCCAATTCCCCTTCCCCACCCTCACCTTCCCAAGCCAAAACTCATGTCCCGAGTACTAATGCTCTACCCACTACTTCTTCAGCTCCTCCATCCACCTCTTCCCATACTACCACCACCGCACCACCACCCCTACCAAATATTCTCCTACATTAACCTTTATATTTGACATCTGGTCAATTATCTAGTGTATTATAGAGAACTAGAGACAGATTTTACACCACTTATTCATCCCATTCATTGATCCATACCATTTCACCACCCCACCCCACTACCATCCTCTACATCCACCCACCAACCACCCTCTTCATATGACAACCTGAATCTTTATTTACACACTTAAATATGATTTATTAAATAAAATCTTCACTTAATAAAACATATAAAATCTAGAGGTCTAGTGTATTTGGATATTAGGAACATTACATAACAACTTAAAACACAAAACACAACATCTTTACTGAAAACTTCCTTTACATGACCACTACATTCCCTCGTACATAACATTGCATGGGATAACCTGAGGACATGCATAAGAAAATGGTGAGCTATAAATCCCAGTAAGGGAGTAAGAAAGGTATAACATGAAGAATAGAGTAAATGTTAAGAAATAGTCATATCAAAGGAGAATAATAGAAACATGAACATAAAGTCATGATATAGCTTGATTATCATAACATGGAAATGTGGAAACAACACTTAACATGGTATTAGCATTATCCAAGGATCATTGATTATGGAGAATGAGTAAACCCACATTGAACTTGAATTAGCATGAGTAAACACTAATTACACTTGACGTATCATGATACTAATAATTACCCAATACATTGGAGCGCTATTAGTGTGCACCCTTCTTAAACATTTCATTTCATACATAAGTGTGCCACATGGATCATATAAAATGAATTCATTAAAAATCATCATTATTTCCACGATAAAAGAATATGGAGTTAATACATGAAACTCTATAATCAATAAGTAAATGTACATAAAGGTTAATACCATTGATAGATAAATTAGCATGGTATTCACCACACAATGACTTTGTCTTGGAAAGTCGTGGTGCAATTTCGGCAGCATAACGACGTGACATAAGAATTCATACAAATGGTTGATGAGAGATAAAGAGGTGTATCATCATATGTGCATTAAATGGAAATTAATGAGGTTATATAGATACTTCCCTAACAAATGTAATGGAATTTAGATTAATAATACAAAATAATTTATTGAATGTAAATGAGAAGAGATAAATTCCTTACGCAATTTCAGAATGGTAATAGGTGTACATGGGAGGCATTACTTAGATAGAAAGAGGTATCTCATAATTAAAAAATAAAGAGGGAAGTATGGGGTAAGTGTGAAAAAATACCCCACCATTTTTAATTGAAAATAAAAGGTCATAAAAATATTAAGAAACTTGGATAAAATGAGAAAGGAAGGAAATCCATTACGGAATTTCGGCATGGTAACAAGTGTACATGGGAGGCATTAATGAGAGAGAAAGATGTCCCTAATCATTTAAAACACAGGTATGGGAGTATAGTATAGGTGATAAATTATACCCCAACATTTTTAGTTGAAAGTAAAAGGGTATTACAACATAAAGAAACTTGGATAAAAATAAGAAAGGAAGAGATCCCTTACTTGGAAGTGTGATCCCAAAGGCTTGAGAGGGGATTGAGGGAGGCTTATTAAGAGATTGGGGTGACTTGGGAGGATTATAGAGATATTAGGGAAGAGTTTGGTCCAGATCCAAAGGATTTTAGTGAAGAGTAAGTGGAATATTGAGTGGTTTTATATAGGAAAATAGAAGGAATTGTTTATTATTCCGGTTTTGGCCACCACAGATTAAACTAATCAAAACCACAAACCAACCCATGGGGTTTTACCATGTTTTTTGCCAAAGGGGAGTGGAAAAAAATATTTTATAAATCCAATGAACTAAATTCTTAAAATATTATGATTTCTTATGTGGAGGTGATTCACACTCTCAAGGAAATCATTTTAAAAATATAAAATGTTTTATAAGTCTTGGAGTGTCCACTAAGGATTTGTAAAGTAAATAAAATAAACCTAAAATTACATTATTTTAATGTTAAAACATATATTGTACAAACATAATGTTTATATTATTTTATTAAATCACTATTGGGTCATTATGATGTTATAAAAAACATTATATATTTAAACGATATTTAATTTTTACCCAAAAATTTGACTTTCTCAGAAAATTATGAAAAATTCACCATTGGATAATTTCAACATCCAGATTCCAAAAATATTATTCATTTTATCTAAATAATTTTCTAAATATTAGAATTTTTATTTTTAAAATAAAAACCAATATTTATAAAAAATTCATCGGTTTTAACAAAAACAACTTTCAAACCTTAATAAAAATCAGAATTGTATTCATAAAAAATATAAGCTCATTTATATTTAATAAAAATTAATTTAGTAATAATATTTTATTAAAATATTATTTAATTAAAAAAATCTATTAATTCATCAAAATAGATTTCTTAATTGAATATTAACTTAAAATACTATTTTTTTATTTAAAAAACTATTTACAAAGTAACAATAATAAAATGAATGTATATTATTTATTACATACAAAAACAATGCACATAATTATAGTGCTATGGTCTTTTTACATAACCCCTTATAACACCCGCATAAGACTGAATGGTAAGGTGTGCAATGGTGACAGACTCTTGGGGTGGCTTGGATAACATCGCTTGGGTAGTAATATCTATCAACTTACACTTCTCCCATAGGTGGTTCCATTTAAGCTTAACGCATTGAATATCAACCTGGGATTGGTCAAGAGTGAAGCCCAATGATGACACATCCTTTTCAAGCTCCGATAAATGGGATTCATACGGGGCAAGTCTACTGGATTAGGCCATCTATTCGTTTGAATGAGTAAATTGGATTTGTTAAATCCCTATACTTATAATAATCATGTGATCACTGTTAAATGAATATATTAGAAATGGTAACAATTATTAATGGTATTTTAAAATCCAAAAATCTAAAACTAAAGAATTTCACAATTTATATACTCATTTTACATAATGATACATTTAATTGGATCAAGAGGAATTTTATTTGATAAAATTTTGGGTCATTACAATATTCCCCCTTAAGAAATTTCACCCTCTAAATTTCCTTTCCCCACACTAAAAAATATTAGGGTAACCCTGCTTCATCATTTCCTCTAATTCCCACATTGCCTCTTCAAACTTGTGGTTTCTCCACAACACCTTTACAATGGGCATTGTCTTATTTCGTAGAACTTTTTCTATATGATCTAAGATCTTCACAGGATTCTCTTCATAAGAGAGTTCATTCTCTAATGGTACCACCTATGGATTGAGTACATGTGATGGGTCAGGTATGTACTTCCTCAAGAGTGATACATAGAATACATCTTGTACTTGAGATAGGTTCGGTGGGAGTGCAGGTTGACAGGCCACTGCTCTAGTGCGATCAAGGATCTCAAAAGAGACGTTGTACCTTGGAATAAGATTTCACTTCTTACCTAATGTCATAACTTTCTTCCACGGTGTATACATAGGAATAATATGTCTCTAACATCAAACTATAGGTATCGTCGATGATTATCAGCATAACTCTTTTGTCAACTCTGAGCAGCTTTAATGTGCTGCTAGATGGTCTTAACCTTCTCCACCATTTCTTTGACCATTTCTGGACCTAGGAGTTTTCTCTCCCAAACTTCATCCCAGCATGCTGGTGTTTTGAACCTCTTCCCATACAGGGCTTCATAAGGATCCATTTGGATGATTGAGTGGAAAATGTTGTTGTAAGAGAACTCAATAGAGGAAGATGTTGATACCATCCTACTTTGAAGTCCATTGATCAGGATTTGAACATATACTCAAGTATTTGGATAGTCTGCTCAGATTGGACATCAGTTTGAGGATGATAATTTGTACTGAAGTTCAGATTAGTATTCAGAGCATGTTGAAGACCCTTCCAAAAATTGGAGGTGAATCTTGGATCTCAATAGGATACAATCGATAATGGTACTTAGTGCAGCCTTACGACTTCTCTGATATATATCTGTGCCAATTTATCGAATGATAAATACTCTCAAATTGCAATAAAGTATGTAGTCTTTATAAGATAATCCACAAAAACCTAGATAACATTATTTCCTTTGGATATCTTAGGAAGTCCGGTGACAAAGTCAACATTGATGTTCTCCCATTTCCATGCTGGTATAGGTAATGGTTTCATAATCTCCTTAGAATTCTGCCTATCATCCTTCACTTTCTGATATACCAGACACTTTTATGAATACTCAATGATCTCATTTTTCATGTTATCCCACTAATAATTCTCTCGGAGATCTCAATACATCTTTTTGTATCCTGGGTGAATGAAGAAATTTGAACTATGTGCATCATCCAAAGGTTCCTTCTTTAACTATGGATTTGATGGAACACATGATTTTGACCCAAATATCACAATTCATTCTTCATTGACATTGAAATACAAGGATTTCCCTTTTCTGATAGTTTCCACCTTCTTCTGAATTCCCACATAATCCTTTTGAGCATCCTTTAACCTTTCCAAAAGGGATGGCTGAGCAATCATTTGTGAAAGGATTTATGATGTTCCATTTTTTATGATTCCCATGTCCATCTTCATCAAATCTAAGAATATTGGATCCTTTTCAATTCTCATCAATGATATAATCACTGGGTCCTTTCTACTTATATCATCTTCCACCTTGTTCGCTTTCCCAGGGTGATAATGGATTGAGTAGTCATAGTATTTGATCAACTCTAACCATATTCATTGGTTCATGTTCAAATATTTCTATGTGAATATATACTTGAGGCTTTTGTGATTCATGTATATTTCACACTTCTCCCAAAATAGGTAATGCTGCCAAAATTTTAAAGCAAAGATCACTGCAGCCAATTCCAGATCATGTGTTAGATAGTTTTGTTCATGTACTTTCATTTTCCTTGAAGTATAGGCAACGACTTTGTCATTTTTCATCCACACACAGCCAAGGCCCTTATTTGAAGCATCCCTAAATACCACAAAACGTTCTTCAGTTGTGGGTTGTTTGAGAGCAGGCGCAGTGATTAGCCTCCTTTTCAACTCCTTAAAGTATTCTTCACATTCATCACTCCAAGAAAACTTTACTCCCTTACAAGTTATCTTGGTAAGAGGGTTGGATAATCATGAGAAATTTCTCACAAATCAGCAATAATATCCATCTAACCCCAAGAAGCTACAAATATCTATTACTGATGTTGGCCTCAGCCATCCCTCAATTGCCACTGTCTTTAATAGATCCACATATATCTCATTTCTTGTGATGATATGACCCAAGAATGAGACCTCCTTCAACCAGAACTCACACTTGCTATAATTTTCATAGAGATTATCCTTTCGCAACGTCTCTAGTATAGTGTTTAGATTCTCCTCATGCTCCTCCTGGGTTTTGGAGTATATTAGAATGTTGTTTATAAAGACCACCACAAATTTTTTGAGGTAATATCTAAAGACTCTATTCATAAAGTCCATGATGATTTCTGGAGCATTAGTGAGTCCAAATGGAATTTTTATGAATTCATAGTGCCCGTACCCTATACAAAAAGTAATCTAGGGGATTTAATCCTTCTTCCCCCTTAATTGGTAATATCCCAAACAAAAATCTACCTTGGAGAAGTATTTTTCTCCACATAATAAATCAAAAAATTCATCAATTTGGGGTAGAGGATACTTGTTCTTTATCGCTATTTTGTTGAGCTCATGATAATCAATGCAAAAGCACATTGACTCATCCTTCTTCTTGATGAAGAGGGCTGGTGCACCCCATGGTGAAGCACTTGGGAATATAAAACCTTTATCCAGATTCTCCTGTAATTGTTTTTCAGCTCCTCAAGCTCCACAATAGCCATTCTATATAGAGTCTTGGATATTGGCAATGCCCTAGGTATAAGATCAATTTAGAATTCAACATCTCTTCTAGGAGGAAGACCAAACAATTTATCAGGAACCACTTTAGAAAATTTCTTTACAGTAGGCATGTCTTCAAGGATGGTTTCTTCTTTGGACTCATTCATCTTATCTAGATATGCGTGCTCATAGGGTATTAATATCCACGCTTGAGATAATGGTGCTAAGAAATATTTATCCTCCACCTTGCACTTGTACAGAATTAGGGGTTGATTTTCCACATATAGAATTATTTCCCTCTCATAGAAATTTATGTTGGCTCTATATAAGGAAAGCCAATACATGACAAGAATTGCATCAAATTCCACTAGAGGGAGTATGATGAGGTTCTCCAAAAAGTTAAATCCATAGATTGTGACCGGTGAGGAGTTATATTCATGGGATGCAATGTTTTCCCCATTTTCCGTTCTCACTAACATCTTTACTTCTATGATTTGTGGTGATGTTGGGATTATTCTACTAGAATTTAGGGATATAAAATAATGTGTAGAACTAGAATCAAAAAGTATGTTCGCTATTCTTGAATGAATAACTATCATACCTATCACCACCTCATTGTCGGGGTTCACTTCGGTGGTGGTGATGGAAAAAGATCACCCTTGCTGCCTTGGAGGTTATTGGTTTCCTCCGAAAACCCTTATCTTAGGGAACTAATTTGAAAGGTTCACTATTTATTTTCAGTTGAATTAATGAACAATGTGTTGAGGGTCAAACAGAGCATTCCTCTCCTCGGTCGTAGCCGCAGGTTTTTTTTGTCGGCAGTTAATGGCTAGGTTCCATTCTCTTCCACACCTAATGCATTTCCTCGTACCGTTCAGGTAATTCCTGGGGTTCTTCTTTCCACACCTTTGGCAAGTGGGGTGCTGAGTTTTCTTAGTACCATTGGATTTATCCGTTGGACCACCAGAATTGAAGTCCACCACACACTTCTTATCCCCATTATAACCCTAAGATTCAATGATCTCCATTTGGATTTTAAGGGCACATCGTACAATTTACTCATAGCTATCGAAGTCACGGATCTCCAGGGCTTTCTGTAGGCTAGGTTTTATCCCACCAAAGAAGAGATCAACCTTGAATTCGGGGGTAATGACAAATCCAAAGGCGTATCGTGCCATCCTTGTGATGTTTTCCTCGTACGCTCCGTTGGATTCATTGTATTTTTTCTTAAGGTAAAGGAAGTCACTTTCCATCTTTAGTTGGAGGGTGTGAGGAAAATATTTTTCAAAAAACATTTTATAGAAATAATTCCATTCCAACACCTCGATCTCTTCCTCATGATTCATATTTTTGATCAATGTACACCATTGATCAGCTTCACCCTCCATAAGATAAAAATCCATAAGAACCTGCTCTTGTTCAGAACATTGAAGGATGGAGAAGATCTTTGCAATGGATTTGATCTATTGTTCATCAATTGAGGGATCATATGATCCATTAAAAGTTGGAGGCCTTTATCTCATGAATCTCTCGATTAAAACTTGTTCTTTCTTGGGGGGGGGGGGTTGAATGTTCCTCTTGACCCATGTTTCTATTTAAAGTTTGAGTTAAATAAGAGAGTATCATGAAAAAGTTCGTGATTCCCACTCCCATTGGATTAGACATCTCATTAGAACAATCATTAAATTGATCTTTGAATATGTTATTATACTGAGTCCTCCTATTATTGGCCATTGGATCGAATAAAAGGAAAGTTCGGGGTAACACATAAATGGTAATCCAAGGAAAAAAATGGATGACTTGTAAAAAACTTTTATTTCCTTAACTTATGAATCTATAGGATTTAATCTATGTTGTTGATGATCTACTTCCCAACATATATTCTTAGGGGATTTTTTTAATTCTCTTAATAATGGTTCATACTAAGATTTTAAATTTACCAAATCATATCCCCCAAGAGTTTGGTAACCAAGAGTGTTGTAAGGCCATTTGTCATGTACCAGGATACCCTAGGTCAAGCCCGAAACTCTTTGTCGGAGTTTTCACTCCTAGTTACATCTATTGCAGAGCCACCTATACCTACTCATATCTAGAAGAGGATGTATTTTCTTGATAAACCACTTACTCATTGCTCACCACAATTTAGGGATGTTTTTATTATACTTAGTCTTATCCATAAGGCTTTCACTAGGGTTTTCTAATCCTAATCCAAAAAATAACTGAACCTATCCTCCGATACCAACTATGACAACCCGAATCCTTATTTACACACTTAAACATGATTTATTACATAAAATATTCAATTTATACAACATTGAATATCAATAGTTATAGTGTATTTGGGGATTAGGAACATTACATAATGAATTAAAACACAAAACACAACATCTTTATTGAAAACTTCCTTTATATGACCACTATATTCCCTCACACTTAACATTGAATGAGATAATCTGAGAACATGAATAAGAGAAGGGTGATCTATAAAGACCAGAAAGGGAGTAAACAAGGCATAACATTAATAATATAGTACATGTTAGGAAATAGGCATATCAAAGGAGAATAATAGAAACATGAACATAAAGGCATGATATAACATGATTATCATAACATGGAAATGTGGCAACAACACTTAACATGGTATTAGCATGATCAAAGGATCATTTCACATGGAGCATGAGTAAAAACTCATTTCACTTGAATTATAATGGGTAAAACCTCACTACACTTGATGTATCATGATACTAATCTTTACCCAATTCATTAGAGTGATATCTGGGTTCACCCTTCTTAAACATTTCATTTCATGCATAAGTGTGCCACATGGATCATATAACTTGGATTCATTAAACAACAACATTTATTCCATGATAAAATAATGTGGAGTTAATACATGAAACTCTAAAATAAATAAGTAAATGTGTATAAAGGTGAATACCATAGATAGAGAAATGGGCATGGTATACACTACAAAATGACTTTGGCTTGGAAAGTCACGGTGCAATTTCAGAAACATAATGACGTGACATAAGAATTCATAAAAATGGTTGATGAGAGAGAAAGGGGTGTCTCATAATATGTACATAAAATGGATATTAACTAGGTTATATAGATACATGTCCCAACAAATGTAATGGAACTTAGATTCATAATACAAAATAATTTCTTGAATGTAAATGAGAAGAGATAAATTTCTTACTGAATTTCGGTATGGTAACAGGTGTACATGGAAATAATTAATAAGAGAGAAAGGGGTATCTCATCATTAAAACATAAATAGGGAAGTATGGGGGAGGTGAGAAAACATACCCCAACATTTACAATTGAAAATAAAAGGTAATAACAATATTAAGAAACTTGGACAAAATGAGAATGGAAGGAAATCATTTACGGAATTTTGGCATGGTAACGAGTGTACATGGGAGTCATTAATGAGAGAGATATATTTATATCATTATTTAAAACATAGGGAGGTGAATATAAATTAGGTGGGAAATCATAACCTAGCATTTTAATTGAAAGTAAAAGGGTATAACAACATAAAGAAACTTGGATAAAAATAAGAAAGGAAGAAATCCCTTACTTGGAAGTGTGATCCCAAAGGCTTAGGAGGGGCTTGAGGGAGGATTATTGGGAGCTTGGGATACCTTGGTCAGATTATAGAGAGAGTATGGAATGGGCTTGTCGATCTCCAAAGGCTTTGAGTGAAGAGGAAGTGAGATCTTGGGTGGGTTTATGTAGAAAAAGAGAGGGAATTCTTTATTATCTAGGTTTTGGCCACCACACATTAAACTAATCAAAACCACAAACCAACCCATGAGTTTTACACTCAGTTTTTTCCAAAGGGGAGTGAAAAACAATATTTTATTACGAAAATGGCCTAAATTATTAAAATATCAGGCTTTCTTATGTGGAGGTGAGTCACACTCTCAAGGAAATCATTTTAAACAGATAAAATGTTTTATAAGTCTTTGAGGTTCACTAAGACTTTGTAAAATAAAAAAAATAAACCTAAAATCACCTTATTTTAATGGTAAAACATATATTGGATAAACATAATGTTTATATTATTTTATTACATCACTATTGGGTCCTGATTATGTCATAAAACACATTATATATTTAAACGATATTTAATTTTTACCCAAAACTTCGACACTCTCAGAAAATTATGAAAAATTCACCATTGGATAAATTTGACATCCTGATTAAAAAAATAGTATTCATTTTATCTAAATAATTTTCAAAATATGTGATTTTTTATTTTTAAAATTAAAACTGACATTTATAATGAATTCATGGGTTTTGAAAAAAAACATCTTTCAAACCTTAATAAAAATCACAATTGTATTCATAAAACTTATACGATCATTTATATTTAATAAAAAGTAATTTAGTAATAATATTTTATTAAAATAATATTTTATTCAAAAAAAATCCATTAATTCATCAAAATATAGTTTTTAATTTAATATTAACTAAAAATGTTATTTTTTCTTTAAAAAACTATTTACAAAGTAAAAATAATAAAATGAATGTATATTGTTTATTATATAAACAAATAATGCACATAATCATAGTGCTAATGTCCTGTTACATAACCCCTTATAACACTCGCATAAGAGCGAAGGGTAAGGTGTGCAATGATGATGGACTCTTGGGGTGGCTTAGATAACATCACTTGAGTGGTAATCTCTATAAACTTCCACTTCTCCCATAGGTGGTTCCGTTTGAGCTTAAAAAGTTGAAGCTAGGCCTGGGCATGGTCAAGAGCGAAGCCCAATGAAGCCAACTCCTTTCTGATCTCCAATAAATGGGCTTTGTGTAGGGAAAGTCTACTGGATGAGGCCATCGCTTCCTTTGACTGAGTAAATTGGATTTGTTAAATCCCTATACTTATACTAATCATTTGATCACTATTCAAGGACTATATTTGCAACGGTAACAATTATTAACGGTATTTTAAAATCAAAAAACCTAAAACCAAATATGTTCACATTTTATATAACTATTTTATATAATAAGACATTTAATTGGATCAAGAGGAATTTTCATTGATAGAAGTTCGGGTCCTTACAATCTTCCCTCCTTAAGAAATTTCACCCTCAAAATTTCATTTTCCCACACTAAAATAGATGAGGGTAACTTTGCTTTATCAAATCCTCTGTTTCCCACATTTATTCTTCAAACTTGTGGTTTATCCACAACACATTTATAAAGGGGCATTGTCTTATTTCGTAGAACATTTTCTCTACGATCTAATATCTTCACCAGATTCTCTTCATAGGAGAGGTCATTCTCCAATGGTACCACCTATAGATTGAGTACATGCGATGGGTTAGGTATGTACTTTCTCAGGAGTGATACATGGAATACATCATGTACTTGAGATAGGTTCGGTTGGAGTTCTAGTCAATAGGCCACTGCTACAATGCAATCAAGAATCTCAAAAGGGCTGATGTACCTTGGAATAAACTTTCCATTCTTACCAAATCTCATAACTCTCTTTCACAATGATATATATAGGAATACCATGTCTTCGATATCAAACTCTAGGTCTCGTCGAGGATTATTTGCATAGATATTTTTTCAACTCTAAGGATATTTAATGTGATACTGGATGGTCTTAACCTTCTTCACCATTTATTATACCTTTTCTAAACCTAGGAGTTTTCTCTCCCCAACTTCATCCCAACATGCCAGTGTTTTCCACCTCTTCCCATACACGACTTCATAAGGAACCATTTGGATTCTTGAGTGGAAAATTTTGTTGTAGGAGAACTCAAATAGAGTAAGATGTTGATCCCACCCGCCTTTACAGTCCATTGAGAATGCTCTCAACACATCCTCAAGTTTTTGGATAGTCCACTCAGATTGGCCATCTGTTTAAGGATGATAATCCATACTGTAGTTCATCTTTGTATTCAAAGAATGTTGAAGTCTCTTCTAGAACTTAGAGGTGAATCTTGGATCTCAATTGGATATAATCTATAGTGGTACTCCATGAATCCTTACCACTTCTATGATATATATCTGTGCCAGTTGATCGAATGAGAAATCCTCTTGAATTGCAATAAAGTGTGCAGTCTTTGTAAGACGATCCACAACAACCCAGATAGCATTGTTTCCTTTGGGTGTCTTAGGAATTCTAGTGACAAATTCCATGGTGATGTTCTCCCATTTTCATACTGGTATGGGTAATGGTTGCATCATCCCCTTATAATTTTTCCTCTCAACCATCACTTTATGACATACCAGGAACTTTGATGTATACTCAGTGATCTACTTCTTCATGTTATCCTACCAATAATGCTCTCAGAGATTTCAATACATCTTTATATTTCCTGGGTGGATGGAGAAATTTAAACTATGTGTATAATACAAAAGTTACTTCTTTAACTCTGTATTCGATGGAACACATAATCTTGAACCAAATCTCACAATTCCTTCTTCATTGACATTGAACTCCGAGGATTTCCCTTTTCTGATAGTTTCCACCTTCTTTTGAATTCCCACATCATCCTTTTACGCATCCTTTAACCTTTCCGAAAGAGAAGGTTGAGCAATAATTTGTGAAAGAATTGATGACATTCCCTTCTTTATGATTCCCATGTCCATATTCATCAAATCTAAGAAGATTGGATCCTTTTAAATTCTCATAAATGATAGAATCGTTGGGTCCTTTCTACTTAGAATGTCTTCCACCTTGTTCGCTTTCCCAAGGTGGTAATGGATTGAGCAGTCATAGTCTTTGATCAATTATAACCATCTTCATTGGCACATGTTTAACTCTTTCTATGTGAATATATACTTGAGGTTTTTGTGATCCATGTATATTTCACACTTCTCCCAAAAGAGGTAATGCCACCAAATTTTCAAAGCGAAGATCACTATAGCCAACTCCCAATCATGTTTTGAATAGTTTTATTCATGAACTTTTAGTTTCCTTAAATCATAGGCAATGATTTTTTCATTTTGCATCAACACATAGCTAATAACCTTCTTTAAATCATCATTAAATACTACAAAAAGTTCTCCACTTGTGAGTAGTGTGAGTACATGCGCAGTGATAATCCTTTTTTTCAAATCCTTGAAGATTTCTTCACATTCATCACTCCAAGAAAACTTTACTCCCATATGAGTGTTCTTGGTAAGAGGGTTGGACTATCATGAGAAATTTCTCACAAATTGGTGATAATATCTAGGTAACCCTAAGAATCTACGGATATCCATTACTGATGTTGGCCTTGGATATCCCTCAACTGCAACTATCTTGGCGGGATCCACAGATATCCTATTGCTTGTGATGATATGATCCAAGAATGAGACCTCCTTCAACCAGAACTCACACTTTCTGTAATTTTCATAGAGCTTATCCTTTCGCAAGGTCTCTAGTATAGTGCTTAGATGCTTCTCATGCTCCTCCTTGGTTTTGGATTATATTATAATATCCTCTATAAAGTCTACCAAAAATTTGTCAAGGTAATATCTAAAGACTCTATTCATCATGTCCATGAATATTTATAGAGCATTAGTGATTCTGAAATGCAATACTATGAACTCATAGTGCTCGTACCTTGTATAAAAAGAAGTCTTGGGGATATCCTCCTCCTTCACCCTTACTTGGTAATATTCCAATCGAAAATCCACCTTGGAGAAGTATTGTGCTCCACGTAACTGATTGAACAAGTCATAAATTCGGGGAAGAGGATACTTTTTCTTTATTGTGATTTTTTAAGCTCATGATAATTAATTCAAAGGTGAATTGACCCACCCTTATTCTTGACGAAGAGGATTGGTTCACCCCACAGTAAAGCACTTGGGCACATAAAATCTTTATCCAGATTCTTCTGTAGTTGTTTATTCATCTCTTCAAGCTCCACAACAACAATTATATATAGAGTCTTGGATTTTGGAAATGAACCAGGTATAAGGTCAATTGATAATTAAAAATATCTTCTAAGAGGAAGACGAAGAAATTCCTTAGGAAACACTTCAGTGAATTCCATCACAATAGGAATGTCTTCAAGGATGGTTAATTCCTTAGAATCAATCATCTGAGCCAGATACGCTTTCTTATAGGGCAATAATATCCACTCTTGAGATGATGGTACTAAGGAAGATTCACCTTCCTCCTTATAATTATACATAATCAGGGGTTGATTCACCATATGAAGAGTGATTTACCTCTCATGGAAATTTATGTTGACTATATATAAGGAAAGCCAATCAATTCCAAGAATTGCAACAAATTTCACCAGAGGGAGTATGATGAGGTTCTTCGGAAAGTTCAATCCACAAATTGTGGCAAGGGATGAGTTATATTCATGGGATGAAATGATTTCTCCATTTTCCATTCTCACCGACATATTTACTTCCATGATTTGTGGTGGTGTTAGGATTGTCCTAATAAACTTTCAGGATAAAAAAGAATGTGTATAACCAAAATAAAAAATTAAATTTTTTATTATTTAATGAATAACTATCATACCTATCACCACTTTGTTGTCATGGTTCACTTTAGAGGTAGTGATGGAAAAATCTCACCCTTGCTGCCTTGGAGGTTGTTGGTTGCTTCTGAAAACCATTGTCTTACAGAACTGATTTGGAAGGTGCCCTGGTTATTTTTAGTTAAAGCAATGAACAATGGGTTAAGGGTCAAATAGAGCCTTACTCTTCTCTATCATAGCTGTAGGTTTTTCTTTTCGGCATTTAACGGCTAGGTTCCCTTCTCGTCCACACCTAAAATCATATTATTTTAATGGTAAAACATATATTGGCCAAACATAATGTTCATAAAATTTTAATACATCACTATTGGGTCATTATGATGTCATAAAACACATTATATATTTATACAATATTTATTTTTAACCCAAAAATTTTACTGTCTCAGAAAATTATGAAAAATTCACCGTTGGATAATTTATATATCCTAATTCCAAAAAAAATATTTATTTTATCGAAATAATTTTCTAAATATGTCAATTTTTATTTTTAAAATAAAAACTGACATTTTTAAAAAATTCATGGGTTTTTACAAAAACATATTTCAAACCTTAATAAAAATCACAATTGTATTCATTAAAATTATATGATCATTTATATTTAATAAAATGTAATTTAGTAATAACATTTTATTAAAATATTATTTAATTCCAAAAAAATCCATTAATTCATAAAAATAGATTTCTTAATTGAATATCAACTAAAATACTATTTTTTCTTTAAAAACTATTTACAAAGTAACAATAATAAAATGAATGTATATTATTTATTATATACAAAAATAATGAACTTAATAATAATTCTAATGTCTTTTTACATAACCCCTTATAACACCCGCATAAGACCGAAGGGTAAGTTGTGCTATGGTGATAGAATCTTGGGGTGGCTTGGATAACATCACTCGGGTGATAATCTCTATCAAATTCCAATTATCCCATAGGAGGTTTCGTTCAAGCTTAAGTTGTTGTAGATCAGCCTGGGATTGGTTAAGAGGGAATCCCAATGATGCCACCTCCTTTTAGAGCTCTGAAAAATGGGATTCATACTGGGAAAGTCTACTGGATGAGGCCATCACTTCCTTTGACTGAGTAAATATGATTTGTTAAAGTCCTATACTTATACTAATCATGTGATCACTATTCAATGTCTATAATAGCAATGATAAAAAATCTTAACGATATTTTAAAATCCAAAAACCTAAAACCACATAAGTTCACATTTTATATAACCATTTTACATAATAGTTAATTTAATTGGATTAAGAGGAACTTTCATTGATAAAAGTTTGGGTTGTTACACTGTAGGCTCTGCTTAGTCATCCATTCCCACCCCATCTCCTGCCCAGGTCAACCTACACCATGAGATCACAAAACCTTGTACCTATTAGAAAATTATAGTGGAGATATCCCAATAGGGTATCTTTAGGCACCCACTATTTGGGAGGAGGATATCGATGCAGATAACAGTGAAACTATCTATACCGTTTAGTCCTATCCATGCACACCTCCATTATTTTGTGCTGTTATGGGTGTTTATTTTTGTATTTCCATTGTATTCCCTTTTCAAATATGTATAATATTTCATATATATAGATGGTATATAGTTTTTATTGCATAAATTGTTTTTATTATCACATTTTAATTTATTCATTCAATTAGCCATGTCTAGCTCTATTACATCATCCATGGTCATTAAAAAGTTTGTTAGGCCACCCTCTAGCCTTATGCATGAAATGTATCAGCATGCGGCTAATATATAAAGATATCTTGAGGAGATACAACTCTAGATCTATAATCAATAGGATCCTATTTCATGATATGAAAATAATTTAATACATCCACATGAGCATTTTGGGAAACCCATTCCTGAGCTCGATGATATTGCCACTAGTTCCTGTAGGAGGTAGAGGAAATCTGAGATGATGGATGGAATCAATTGATTATTTTTTCATCCATCCGAATAACGACATCATTGTTAGTTCTTTATGGGGGTGAACCCAAATCTTTTGTTTTTTATGTTTTTTTGTGTATCTTAGGACCTTTTTTTACTTCTCTAGCACTCTATGTTCGTTGGTCATCCAATCATTATTGATAGCCACTTCATGCATTTATAAAATAAATTTTATCATATTATTGACTGTTCACACTTGAACTTTTTTATGCTTATATATTGATTAAACCATATGAACTAATGGTTTATCTAGTGCAATTATTTTGTTTCTAACAATATTTATAGGTAGAATATTTTTCCAATCACCATCCAACAAGTTTCTCCATGGAATGAATTCCACTATAGGGAGATCTTGATTCCATATTTTAAATTTTTAAATTTATATTTCAATTATTTCTATGCTTATATTAATTTATCTCCCAAATTTCTTTCAATAATAGTGCGAAAACTATATATTTTTAAGTTTGGGGGAGTTATTGTTGAGCTTTATTTTCAATATTCTTGGATTTTTTTCTTGTTTTCATTAGTCTAGGAGACATTTTTAATTTAAAGAATGCTTTAAATTTAAATGTGATTGAAACAATTTAAATAAAAGATAATTTTTGTTTTGATACTGTTGAAATAAATTTTTATTTCTGTTTAGAATTTTAAGTATGTTTGATGAGTTGATTATTTAACTCTGATTATAGATTCTTATAATTTCTTTTAATTTAATTATTATTGGATACTATTCCCTAAGTTATTGATAATTATTTTTTATAATCCCATTCCCAATAGGATTCTAGAACTTCATTGTCATATTATTTTTTGAACATATTTATAAAGAGATACTTGGGACATGTAAACCAATCAAAACTTTCATTAAGATATTATCGAGTATATGATTGAACAAATACACTCTTAAAATTATTAAAGAAATCTTTGTTGAGCTAGTTATCCTAATACCCACCTATATATTAATACTTCTTTATCCCATAGTAGCCATGAATAACTTTATTAGGATATAGTCATCCCAATCTTGTTATCCCTTCCCACCCTACTCTTGGTATATGGATGATTTTATTATTGGAAAAGTGTTGGGGATTTTTCATCTCTTCTATACATGGGATGATAATACTGAGGAGATGTATGGTGGAATTTTTACTGGATTTATATGAAATGGTTCATGATTAACTTTAAAATTTTCTATGAATACCCTATTTAAAAAAATGGGTTGTATATTAGGAAGGTCAAAAATAACCATTACAAGACCAATGAATATTATGATGGATCATATGTGGTTAGGTGATAGATGTAAGATCTAGCCTAGACATGATTTTTGAAAAATAAATAAAATGAAAAATAGATTGGAATAAGAAAAATTATTGATTCTTTCTTTACATATTACCGTACCCGATTTAAGCTATTTGGTGCATGAAGAAATCATTTTTTTCTAGGAGTTACTTAATTGTATTATTCCTGATTGGCATGAAATACACTGTAGATCTTAACATCTTTTTTGAACTTGATTTTTATCATCTACCCACCTGTGCTCAGCCTCAGAGACATTTAAACCATATTGGTTAATCCCTAATGATTGATTTAGTATTTATATTTATGAAGTAGAGATGTTATAACCAATAAAATCCTATGGTTAGGAACATGTATTAAAGGTATGATCATAACTCCAGTTTTATTTCACCTTTAGCGAGGAGAGAAAATTTGTTGTGAGTAAAATTGAAAAATGGGTATAGGTTCTAAGGAATAGTTTAAAAATTATAATTAAAGGAGAAATGAATTTAGTTAAAGGATTTAATCATGACACATGACTAATTTTCTCCACAAGAGTGATTCAAGAGGACTACTTTTTTCCACTGACACCTAGTTTTATTCTCTTGGTTGAAATGATATTTCCTATTTAAAAATTGTTTCTTTTGGAATTCTTGTTGATATGCTTATTTCTTGAGGATATTAAATTATTCAAGTGTGTGGGAATTTGATAACACACACACACACATATATATTGGATACATTTATTTAAGGTTTATTCCTTATTTATTCAATAATACACTAGGTTTTGGTTGGTTTTTGAAAGAATTAGGAATTCCAGACTCAAAGGAGAAAGTGATGAAAAATAGAAAAATTGACTTTACACAATGTGAAAGGAGTTAACAACATGTATTACTCGATCACTGAATCCCTATTAACTATACTACAAACCATGAAACTAGTAAATGACATGAATCCGTTACAAAATGTGACAAAGTTACATGTTGTGAGATATTCGAAATCTGGATCCTACTAAAAGTATAAGTTGTGAGTTCATTAAAAACCATGATAAGTTCGAAATATTTTCCCAGTGAAGATACAAGCTGTGAATACCATGATATACAAGATATCTAGAGATTTTTTTGGATCTGAAGTACACAATGTGAAACCCACTTACACATCCAGTAAATGTCGTAATAAAATTCACTTAAAGCTATTACACGATGTAAAGATGTTATACATTGTGAACATATCGACCTTATAAATATGCAAGGTCCCCTACAAAACTGGAGAGAATTGGAAAATGGATAATATTTTTCTTGTTTCTTCTCAGTTTCTATTCTATTTTACATCAAACCATATTTTATTCCATTCCTTTTATGTTTGAGTCAATCCATTGCTGCTATTTACTGTTCTTTAATTGTGGATTGATAGTTTTCATTATGTATCTTATTTTAATGCATGATTTCAATACCTACCACCATTAAATGCCAATGATTTTTTGTCACTTCCTTGTTCATTAAATCTAGTAAGTTTTTGGTTGATTTTGAATTGTTTATATTGTGTATTATATTATTCTAATTTTTTTAATCATTATCGTGATAATGTGGCCTATTTTCTTTATTTCGATTAATACCATCATGTTCAGATAATAAACTTAGGGTTAAGGGTCATGAGTAAGGGTGTTTCTAAATGTAATTAATCTATAAATCAAAATTGGTAACCTTGTGTCTTGTTATTAGGTTATAGACAATTTTTTATTTCATTATTTTGTATCACCCTAACCATGGGAGGTGGAATTGGATGACCCTAACCTAATTATAGTTTAACAAGATTAGAATAATATCCTATGATGATTTCTTCCATAGAATCCAAGTTTTCTACATCTAGTTTTTTTACTATCTCTAGATCTAGGAGTATTTTAATCTTAGGTAGATCCAATTTGTTTGACCATAACCAATTAGTGGACTTTGTATGACTTCACAGCCTATACCATAGGATTATACCAAGATAGATTTAGGATTTTCTTTTTCCTAAACCCTGATATTAACCATATACCCTTATTTTCATATGATTTAAAACCAAATCTACAAATTTCATATAAAAAAATTAGATAAATTTCATTAGGAATCCTTCCAAAAGGTTCTTACAACTATGTTTCTGGGCAACTAGCTATCCCTATGAGTTCGACCCTAAACCTACACTTTATTGTGCCTTTGTAGTTAGTGCAGTTCAGGAATATATAAATTTCTAATTTTATACCATAGGATTATTTAATGAAATCCTTTGGTTGTAATAGTATGTTAGAAATTAGAATATTTTTTTAGGCAAGGAGAGCTCAGGATCGGTGTTGTTTCGGTATGCATAACATGTTTTTTGATGTTACGTCTCTAAGCAAAGTGGTGTGAAAATGACTCATTGATTATGGGTTGTTAACGTTGATGGTGTTTGATTGATGTGTTAAATAGGAATATAAATAAGTATAGTTTGATTTTGAATATTGTATGAATGGAAATTTGATTAATTTTAAGAGGAATAATTTATTTCTTAAATGTTTGATGTTCAAATCAGATTTTGTTGGTGGAATGGTTTCGATCAGGATTAGTTTCTATGATCTTGTTATCTATTCAAATATACCTATTAGAGGGGGATTTAATGTTCTACTATAATTTTTTTGGTTTGAAATACCTACCTAAATATCACTGATTACAATAGTCAAAGATATGAGCTAGTTTGGGACCTACTTGTTTCTGAATCTATATAAAATTGTTGCACTGAGGTTTCTATTTTTAGTGTGGTATTATTATTATTATTATTTAAATATATCTTATGAGTCTAAGAATGGATTATATGAGTTTATTTTACTATCCTAAAACAAGTATAAGTAGACTTTGAAGTTTGACTACCTTGGAACAAACCACCCTCCTCTAGTGAAAACGTCATCTGTATCCTTCTCTATGAACCACCACATATTCCACCCTCCTCCAATGAATCCAAAACAACCCCCATCATCCTCTAATACCCACCATGAATTCATATTCACATCCATAATTCTTTATGACCCTCTATAGTCCACCTCACCTTCCACCCTCCTCTAGAAAGTCTATTTCACTTTCCTCGTTATCCCCACCAGACCACGCAATACCCGATATCCTGGCTCAAAACCCTCTATCACCAGCCTTCCTCAAGTGACCATTCCAATAATTCCATTCCTGTTTCCTTGGTTGAACCCATTGTATCATTTAACCACATGACCTAGGATGACCATGACATTTGAAATCACCCCTCTACCAGCTCTACTTATCGATGCCACCCCCTACCAACTTTATCACTCAACGTCAACCCCTCTCCATCCCCACTACTCATCAATGATCCTTTTAAACATTTCTAATACCCTCCTCACCCACAACATTGGTCATTTTTATATTTGATATATTTTTCCTCTATTTTAATACAAGTAAATCATGAAAAATTATTTTAGTAATTTGTTCATATTGATCTAGACTATTAGCTAATGATTCGATTTGATCTTAGAAAGTTATAAAATTAAATTGATGACATCTAATAACATATTTTTTTTCAACTTCTATACTTTTTTTTCATTTCAATTGGTAGTGTATATGTTCCCATAATTCAATAATTAGAAAAATTAAAATATCTTCATTAATATTATATTTATTTTTATTACATTTCCATCCATAGGAATTTGATATAATTTTTCATATCATGTTTTGGGACATGGTTATGGTTGAAATGAATTTCATCATTATTATCTTAATAAACACATGAAACATAATTATTTATAGTGTTGTTAAATATATATTTTTTGAAAATAATTTTTATATTTATTTACTTATATAAACTAAAGGTAAGGAATAAAAATTAACTATTTATCAATATATTTTTAATATTCAAAATAAGATTATTTCTCACCATAATGATATTAAATTTAAATACATATTTAATATACATTTTCTTTTTAAAAATGCCTTTAATTTTTTTAAAAAATTTATATTTTAAGTATATTTCCAATTATCTTCATTTTAAAAATAGTTTTGAAAATATATTTTAAAACAAAATTCTAACAAAACCATAACAACCTTTTTTTAATTTTTTTTAAATTTTAAATAATATATATTTTAATTTTTAATTTTATGTAATTATTTTAAAAATATGTTTGAAGTATATTTCAAGATAAATTCAACTTCCTAATCTAACAAAACCATAACACATTTTAATTTTCTTGTTCTATATTTTTTAACCATTTTTTTGTGTTATCAATTCCTGGCATGAATAAGAGTTGGATTAATAATACAAATATGTTTTGTAAGGAATACCTATAGGGTGTTCTATAATTCATTGATTTCATTAAATATATAGAGAATGATTATATTGGGTTTCCTTATAGAAAATGTGAAAATAGAGAATACTTAAAATGAGAAATTATGAAAGACTATTTGATTTTCAATCATTGTTTTGAAGAATTATAATATTTAGAATCAACATGGAGAATTTTATGATTTGTGTAGTCAAGGACCTTCCACTGACGTAGTGGTATATATTATAGTTTAAAACCCCATGATCAAAATGTTAAATGACCTTGTATGAAATTTATCACATGATGATATTGAATTGAGGATTTATAGAGTAGCTAGAAGTAACCCCCTTTAGGTGTCGATGTGGAAGCATTAATGTTTTTCTAGATTCTTGATGATGATCATATTGAACAATCCTACAGATGTGAAAATTTTAGTGGGTTTTCTTATACAATGGAATTATTACATTTGAAGACTCTTAATAAATGGACAGACATAACTTTTGATATGTTACTAAAATTGAAGTCCCCAAGTAAGATTTTTGTTTATTATAAATGGGTCTCTGATTCCCTAGACAAGAACTCCTAGATTTAGTTCCATAAAAACATACTTTAATTACATTATGTGATACTGGTTGTAAAATGTTAGATATAACATAATTGGTTACAAATAAATAATGTTTATTGCATGTTTTACATCCAAAAGATATTTTTAGGTTTATAGATATAGATAATTAGTACACAACAAAAACTAAGAAATCCCATGTTATTTATTTCAAATGGGAAATTTTACCATTATACACGGAACTACCAAATTCATGAAAAGTTTTCAACATATCTCAAAAATTAATTCACATGTTTTATCCTTCTAAAAATATCATGTGTGTTAATTTTATTTATAACATAAGGGAAATGGAAACATAATAAGGGGTGAGATCAAATGCTCATTAAAAGAAACATATAACTGAAGTGATCATGTAATAAACATGGAATAAATATTATGGTTGGAATATGTAATAAACATGAAACCATAATCAACTTGAAACTGAGAACATGATTTATCCATGACAATAAATGAATACATGGATATCAGTAATAATAATATCAAACTAATAGAATTAATAATACCAGATATCAAAAATATTTTGTTATGGTCTTCCACCAAGACATTTAATTTTCATCCAGACTACAATCAAGACATCTTGGTGAATTGGGAAGGCATACACTAAATACACAAAACTAGTTTGTCTCATGATACCTATCGATGCATCAAGAGGATATATAATTCTAGGCCCCACCCATCACCTGATTAAGTCTAATGAATTCACCATAAGATTAAACAATAATTTTCATACTATTCCATAAGTAACCTCTTACTAAATAAAAACATGTCCATATATATAATGAAGAATACAAAATATTATTACATGATCAACCTATGTTGGTAGATAATAATCATCAAGAATTACAATAATTTTCCCCATGTCAATAGAATAAATAATTTATAGGATAACATCATCCAATATGAATGATAAAAAATATTATGTTCACAACATATAGATAAATGGTTATACAAATAAGTCAATAGTAGAACAATATAACCATAAGCCATCCAAATAATGAAGACAGATGGATGTAAAAGGGCATAACTGAAGAAGTGATGAATAATTTTCAAAGGGTCTATGTGCTAGGAATATATATCCCTATAGAAAATTATAGAATACCACATAATATAATCAAATGTTAGAATATACCCAACTTATATGAAATAATCTCAAAGAACAATCACAACTCAAAGAATGAAATTTGAGTTACCAAAAATCTATACTATCGGGGAAATAATTGAATTAATATACACTTGAATAAGGGAATTTTTTTTCATATTAAATCCCATAAAATACAATTATTATAATAAAAATATACCCCTAGGAAGTGAATACACCATTAAAAGTAAACATGGAGAAAAATGTATTTTATCTCAAAGAATTAAAATTGATACTAAGAAAATCCTTGAAACTTGAGTAACACTTTAATAAGACCCACTTGAAAGATAGGGATTGAAATTGAACTTCAAATAACTTTAAAAAAATATAATACATGTTCAAAATATTATAATATGATGTGTATCCCACAAATATATGACTTATGCCAATGTTATCCTCTCATGGATCATGTTTTTGATTCCCTTGTGATTCATGTCTTATGAACTGCCAATATTTATACCATGGATTATTATTATGATCTTTGATATATAGGGTATGGTTTTAAAAGGGTATTATCATGTTCCCATACCCTTATGTTCATGTTATGCTTACGTATATCCCTTATTTATCCTTAATGAACATTTGAGATCAATACTTCTTATGTTTCCTTTCCCTAGGTTATGAATAAAGGTTTAAGTAGAATATGTTTGTAAAGAGTACTAAAGGGGATGATCTTTGTGGGAGATATTGAATATATTTAACCAAATTAAGAATATTGTTTTCCAAGTTTCCAAATTCACTAAACTATTATGGTCCTCACACATGTGCTTGTATAATGCAATGAATATTCATCTAAAAAATGTAATATCTATGTATGAGAATCTTGGGTCTCTATAGTTGTTATCAAAGGAAAGGTTTAGCTAACCTTTGGGAAATAGGATGATAAAACTTTAGTGAGACCCCTATGGATATTTCTAAGTATATTTATAGGGATGTCTCTAAGGATAAGTATAAGGATGAGTCAAATTATAGGAAAATGTATTGAAATTTTGGTAAAGGATAGAGCAAGTGATTTCTTAGCAACACATCCTTGTATAGATACTACAAGTGGATGTGGATATAGTACATATTTACCTAGGGATAACAACCCAAAAACACCATATTGAGCTAGAATATATTGAGAACTGGTACATGAAAATGGGCCTTTTCGCACACATAGTTGGACACTTCTAAGGGAAATGCTTTTGAAATTCACAAAATCTTTATGAACCATTATGAATGATTTAAACAGATGATGAATATGAATGGACTATGAAAAACCTAAAGTGTCATAAATTAAGTAAGGCTTAATGATTTTGACATTATATAAGTGATTTTAATGATTATTTGGTTTCCCATATTGATTAGTGTTTGTCACACTACGATTTATGGTTTTAGTAAATAGAGAGAACCAGAAGGAATTGTGTTAACATTGAATGTGAAATAAGTTTTTATGATGAGAATCCAAATGTGATGATGATTAGAGTGAAGGATATTTTGATTATTCCTAATCAGTTATCACATAAAATGATAAAAATCGTGCAACTTAACCAACTATCAAACTCACCAAAGAAGAGAAGGATGGAGTTAGTTGAGAATTCATGTGGTGGAGACCATTGGGGAATGAAGATTTAGTTTTCTATATGTCAAGAATGTGGGAAGAATAACTCAAGGGAAAATATTAAAGTAATGAGAATATGTATTATGTGTGGTGAATAAGGACATAGAGTAAGTAATTTCTAATTGAAAATGAAGATTATAGTTAATGAAATGGATGAGAATATTGGTCTTCTAGAGGTATTATAGAAATATGAATGTTTTAAGTGTATAAAGTATGGTAATTATGAAAATCGATGTCCTAATGGGAAAGCTCATGAAGAGAATAAAAAAGGTTATATGATTAATGGTTTTTCTATTGATGACGAGGAGAATATAGATGACATATAATAATTATAGGCTGTTCTAATAGTATTATTTAAGTTAAATGTGAGCAGCATGATTAAATTGAGGTTTATTAATGTCAATACATGATTTATATTTCACACTATAGGAAAAAGGTATTAAAGAATAAGATGATGAAGCCTAGTTAATGGATTAAGGATGAGGTGAAATAATTGAAGTGTTTATGTATTGAAATTCAAGATTCATGAAATATATAAGGATTGTTCAGTATAAGTTTTTAGATAAGGATTTGAAAGAATATGTTAAAAGGTGCTAATGACCTAGAAAAATTATTTAATGGTAAGGTGATATTCATGTAAAACACATGATTAAGGAAAAAATACCCCTTAATATGTTCCTAATGTTGATACAATGATGTTGGGATAAAGAGATTATTGATTTGGATAAAGTAAATTGGATTGTATTGATAACCTCATGAATGATAAAAGATTTATTGAAAAATTGGTTTATGTTATCATTGATGGAGTTTACAACATTTTTGGATTTAAGGAATATATCCAATAATCTATGTTTTATATAAGGAGTGAGGAATCATGTATGTTTTCAATAAGGTTTTATGGAAATTCAGGTTATTACCATGTTTCAATAGAATACATGATAAAGATATTCACATGTTTGGTATGTGACAATAAAGAGATACTTTATGATATATGGGGGATTAATGTTAAGTTGAATTTGAGAAATTTATTTACCTTATTTACAAATTTTGAAATTTGGAAGAGTTATAAGGATAAAAATTTATGAAATGGTTTATGTTTAAATTTGATTGAGGTTTTATAGATTAATGTATTATTTTGACATATGAATATTTATGCATATTGGATAACCTGTGCTAACCATTTTTTTTGATGATAACTAAAGATAGACGAAATGATTTATCATTCTATCTATTGATGACAACGCTTTAGTCATAACAAATTCACCTTCATTTCTTAGAGTAAGTGATGAATTGAAAATTGATTAGGGCACAATCACAAGGTGATATTGTTATTATGAGATGAAATGAAATCAAGTAAGTATATCTTCTCATGAAAATTATTCAACATTAGGAAAAATTACTTTAATTATAATGTTATCCTATTATCATTATTTTTGATGATATCATCATTTTTTTGATATCAATGACCTTTTTGATATCTCTTAGTTTTTTGATTTTGTGATCTTTGACTTTATCTTGACCATGATTTATATCACTCTCCATCTATATTTGGGTGATAATTGTTTCTTTTATGTCTAAGTTTTCACTTTCCTCCCTATATTCTCCAATTGATAAACCTAGTATGAGTTATTCTAGAAGAATTTTTCACATACCTTTCTCTTTTTAAATATGATATTTTATTAACCATTTTTATGATGTGGGTTTCTATGAATTAATTTTCAAGTGTAAAAAATTTGACAACTGAGAAGAATTTTGAGGAAAAAATTCATTTTAAGGGGGGTAGAATGTAACACCCTAAGATTTTGTGAATTTTTTTTTTCAAAATTAATTAAATCTTTTTGATATTTTGAATCACACAAAAGAATAATTTTATATTTAGTTACATGAAAAATTGAGTTTTTCTTGTTTTATATGAAACAACAAGCTTATCTTTTTTTAAACTCAACACTATGTTTAAATGAAATGTGACATATTATTAAAAGTATTATTATTCAATATGAAAGTTATCACTTAGCCGTTAGAATATAGGGTATGAATAGGATTAACTAAATTATGGAATTATGGTTAAAACATTTATATGTAATGAATTCATTGGTGAACAACTAATTAGAAATTAAAATAAAACCCTTTTGAAAATAAAAGGAAATCTTTTTCTAAAAAACTATTTTTTATGTACACAAGTGTGTTTTACATCAACAAATTAAAAAAATCACTTTTGTGAATTATATTAATTAAATGTATTTATTATATATTCAATCTAATTTTTAAATTTAATCTTATATTTTTTATAGATAATAGATAATAATAAATCCAATTTTATGATTAAAAACTGTATTTTTCTAGAAAATAGTTTTGTCGCCTTTTTATGGTGTGATTATTTTAAAACTAAATTTTAACACTTTTATAAAATAAATTTGATAAAATAAAAATTATTTTTTAAATATTAATACCAAAATTATATTAGGGTTAATGTTTAGGATTTTTCTAAAAGGTTTCATTTTTTTGATGAGTAGTGAAAATACTGAATTTTAATTGAAAAATGCCTTTTCATTTAATTTATTTATAAAGTTAAATTATATTTTAAATTGGTTTTAAAGTTAAATTAGTTCAATAATACATATATTAATTCAATTTAGGTAATTGGAATCAATTTCATATTGAAATTGGATATAAAAACTTGGTAAACTTTTGATCATTTTACTTTAAAAACCCGCGTTCTCATCACATCCATGGGAATAATATCAAATAAAATTATTCCAATTATACAAAAGAAATTTGTAAAAATAGATTAAATATTTATAATAATTATAATTTATATTATATAATAATGTTAAATTAAAATTGGACCATAATTATTAGTGAAAACAATTAAAATTAATTAACACTTTTAAGGTTAAAAAAGGGTTTTTCATATTACATGTGTTTGTATTAAAATTAATTTTACAAACACATTACTTTTTTATTTAATGAATGTGAATTAATATTTAGAATAAATGGGTCTAAATTATATAATATATCTCTTTTAACGGTATTTTTAAAGGATAAATTACCCAGGTAAATAAAAAATTGCAAGTTATGTTGGTAAAAACTATAAGGATAAAATTGAGTAAAACTTAAGGACTAAGGAATAACTTGATTAAAAAATGTGTTTATTTTGTGTGTTGGAGCTTTTTATATAAAATTTAATCCATAAAATCCATTATTAATCAATTTTTGGGGCACATGCGTTAAGGGAGACCTCCTAATAGTTAATAATTTTGGGTATTTTCAAGAATGTCACTCATCCTCAATTATAAAAGGGATAACACTCTCCCCGCCTCCTCACACCTATCAATCCATTTTACTTGTGCAAAAACTATTAAAATAATTAACAAAATTCTATACCCTTATAATATAATCCTTATTTTTAACATAAATATAACCAAAAAAGGCTTTAGTGCAATCCTAAGAAGGATACCTGAAGAAAAGGTAACGATATTCAACAAGTGTTTTTATTTTATATCATCCTAAACCTACTTAAATTATTATTATACCATGATGATATAATAACCTAAGTATCTTACATATTCTTATATGTCATTATTTTAAGGGTATGACCTAAAACTGCACACACATCCATCTAATGGGTAACAAAATCATCATCCGTGTGTACGAAGGACTACCTCCTCACGAACTGATATTATTCATTTTTTCATGACCACATTTAAATGTTGGAAATAATGATGGATTTAATATTTATATATATTATATATTTGATTTTTATTATTTTATTATGATTCTAGAATTGTTATATCACACATACCTTTATGTTTTCTATTTTTTGGGAATACGATAACGTCATTCATGTGTATGACGGACTACCGCCTCACGAAGTGATGTGATCCATTCACACTATACATGGGATATAGTATGTTTTTAATAGAAAATTTTGATATATAATAGATAAAAATGATTCTATAATGATAATATATCTTATAATTTTCTTTCTTTCAATTTGACAAGAAAATTAAAACAGTGTTCATGCATAAGTACGACCCACTGTCTCCATGAATGGTGTATTTAATTTTCTATTTATATCATATATAGATTATTATAAATAAATATATAATGAATAAATATGATATTTATATCATTTTTATCATTCTAAAGATTATGAAATCATGATTAATGTTAGAGAACAAAAAATATAACAAATCAAAACTTATACGAAAAACAAATTGGTTATTACATGAGACATAACTTTAACATGAAATATTTAATAAGAGGGTAATAAAAGGTCATAATAAAGTCATATATGGTATTATATATATAAATATGGTTATTTAATAGTTTTATAATAAACTTAAATTTATTATAAAATAGTTTTGATTGAGTACAGTAGAAGTCAAGACTTAATGTAAGGGATTTTCATCTCACTTTTTTTACTTATGTGACACAGGTCATATTCACCACCTATTTATTTTATGTAGTTTATATAATACCCATGAATTTATATTATTATGTTTCTAATAAAAAATATTTGGGCTAATATATCCATTTTAGGATCTCTCTTTCATGGGGTTTATAGTTCAAAAGTTACCAAATCAGTAAGAGTTTTTTTATCTCAAAATTTATTCTTTGAGATTTATGTCATGTTATACACATATACTATTTAAATAGGTGCAGTTACAACCCATTTTACATGTAATATCATGAATTTATTCATCCTCATGATATTTTATGTTTCATTTTATGTTATTTTTTTCATAGGGATTATGATTCAATGTTACCAAAGTGTAAAGATCTTATGTTACAATCTCATCATTTAATGATATTGTTTATGATTAAGTATCCAATGAAACATTAAAGTATCGATAAAATTTTTCTAATATTTTATATTTATAATTAATATTTTTTTAGAAAATCCAAATTTATATCTCTCTTTTTTCATAAATCTATTATCTTTGAAAACCATGTTTTCTAAAAATGTTTTCAAAAATGATTTTAAAAGATATTTTAATATCATTTTCAAAGAAATGGATTTAGAAAGTTTTTAATGTTTAAAAAGTGTTTTAAATTATTTTTAAATATTCCTTTATAAATTTTCATTTTTATTTTCAAATAAAATTTTTTTAAAAATGTTTTTCATTTTAAAAAGATTTTTTTCAAAGAAGAAAAGATATATTCATAAATAAATGTTTTAAATTATATTTCAAAATTATTTTCTATATAATATTACAAATATTAGCTCAACCTATGCATTATTTCAAATATAATCCATGGATACCATTCATATTCGTTCTCTAAATAGTGTATGTTTTGATGACATGATGTTTATGAAACCAGTTCCTCTTCTACGGGTAATACACTAATAAAATGATTATGAAACCCATTCCTTTTAATAGGTTATGCTATGATGGAAAGATTATGAAACCTGTCTCTTTTTCATAGGTTATGATATTATGAAATTTTTATCATCCCCATTTCATTTCATGGGTTATGATATAATGAATATTTATGATCTTTTGTAACACATAAATATGGTTTTCATTATGTGATGGGTGGGACCTATATCTCCCTACAATGCATTGGGTAAATATTTATATATATCATGAAATATACAAGGTTTTAATGGGGAGTGAACTCAGTATAATAATACATTTATGTAATGAGGAGTGAACTAGGTACAATAATACATGGATGGAATGGGGAGTGAACCCGGTACATATAGACATGGCTCGAACAAGGAGTGAAATAGGTATAGTAAAAAAAAATTCCACTATGATGGTATTGAGAGTAAACCTTGAATACTATAATGTTTTTTGTGAACCTAATTATATGTTCATAATGTTATGCATGAACCTGATTACATTTTCATAATGTTACGTATGGATCTATCTTTGATATCCATAATGTAATGCGAAGACTTGGTTGTATGTACATAAGTTTATATGAGGGATTTATTTAATGTACTTAACTTAATGAGTGAACTTTTTTCAATTTATACATGTTTGAAATGTTATAATATAATGTGTATGCCAAAAATTCCATGTATTATGCCAATGTTTTCCTCTTATTGATCATGTTCTTTGATTCCATTATGATTTATGTCATATGAACTTCCAATCTTTATTCCATGACTCAAGATTATGATATTTGATATGTAAAGTATGGTTTTGAAATGTTATTATCATTTTCTCAAATCCTTATGTTCATGTCATGTATGTGAATCTCCCTTATTTACCCTTATTGAGAATATGAGCTCACCCCTTATTATGTTTCTTTTCTCTAGGTTATAAAGAAAGGTTTAAGTAGGATACATTTGTGAGGAGTACTAAAGGGTATAATCTTTATGGGAGACATTGAAGATCTTTCACTAAATTAAAAATATTTTTTTTCTAATTTCCCAAAGGCACTAAACTATTATGGTCCTCAGGTGCGTGTTTGTATAATGTAATGAATGTTTATCTAAAAAGATGTAATATACATGAAAGAAAAGCCAAGGTCACTATGGTTTAGTTGTAATATCATTATAACAGAAGAATAATTATATTTTTTAGTGTTTATTAGTGTGATATATTATAATATTAAATAATTATAAAAATAAGAAAATATATATTAAGTCATTACTTAGAGAGAAGAGATCATTTTCCACTTAGTTCACTCATTTTAAACGATTGAATTAATGATAATCATTTTTTATCAAATCAATAATAGGTTTTTAAATTATATATATAACATTAATGATATCATAAACATAATATTTATCCTTTAATACCATTCTTATATCAAACCTTATAAGGCAATAAAGGAAAAAAAACACATTATTCCATGGAGGCAGTAGTCCACACAACGCACGAAAATTGATTTTTTTTCTTAATGGATGAGGTATATGAATAAATAATGATAATAACCTTAATATAGTATCATTAAATTATATAAATTATAATAATTTCCATATATTTGTGGAGGATAGAATATATTTTAAAAAAATTCAATTAAGAAGAAAACTAAGTAGTTGATAATACTAATGATAGGGACTTGAATTTTCCTTAGAAGTCTTCTTGAATTTGAAGGGATTATGATGACTATGAGTAGACATGGTATTATGTTCATCAGATAAGGTTAAAAGGAGATTAAAATTGTATATCTTAAAGTATTAATTCAAATAATAAGTGAGTCTTGAAGTGTAATAAGTGTACCCTTTTATAAGTGAAGGTAAGGGTAGTTTTGGGAACACCCTTAACATTTTAAATAATGCGATGTTGCTAATATAAGGTAAAAGAATCAAAAATGGAAAAAGTATAGGGGGCAAATTTATTGATTGATCTAAATCTCAACCATTCAATTCAAGGAACATTTTTCAAATTTTTTCATACTTTTTATTTTAACTTATTAACTTTTAACCTAATTTATTTTTACTATTGTAATTAATTTCCAACCTTATCGATTAATTTTGTTGAAAAATATTAAGATTAAATTTTTTACCTAATTTGATAATTATAATTTTAAATTTGAAAATAATTTTTTCAAATGAATCTTTTAAAGATGTGAAAGGTTAGTTTTAAAATAAATACACTTAATCATGTAAAAATAGATTTTAGATAAATAAAATTTTTAAGAAATAAATTTATATATATAATAAAATTACATTTAATATTTATTTTAATAACATAAATTGATTTATTGTAACACAAATAATGGTTATGAGTGTAAGATCCTGAATTTTTTTAGAGATGTATCAGGCTTGTTTATAAGTACTTTTTTGCCTTGTGTTGAGTAATTTTAATTTGGGTTTTACCATGGGGGTGTGTTTGAGTGAAAATTGAGAAAAATTGAAGCAAATAGGGTTTTTCATGGTTGGAACACGGTTAGAGAAAACCGTATGCCCCAGCCCAGCAAATTGTGAAACTCTAGATAGTCTGGATTTTCATAGTTGGAGCATAGTTTTTCAAACTGTGTGCCATCTTAGAAGTAATCGTGAAACCCTAAAATAACATGTGCATAGTTTAGGTGCACAATTAGAAAAAACCATTCACCTCTACTTGGCAAACTGTGAGTGAGGATTAAGTTGACCCAAAAATTAGTTTTCTAATTATCTGAACCCCCCTAATAAATTGAAAACTGACCTCCCTTCGATCCTTGTTCCCCTTTCATAATTTTGTAGCTCTCCAAACAAATTCTAAGATTCCATGAAATCTGTTCTTCACGATTTGAAGCCCAGATCGAAGATCCTCACCTCTCCCAGTACGTGAATCCTACCCCAATTCTTTTCTCATTCTTATACTGTTCTTATTTATTTATTAGAGAGAAGTAATCCTATGTTTTGGTTATATATAAATCTATTTGGTGAGATCTATATCTATGATTCTAGATCTAGATCTAGATTTATAAGATCTTGATTTCTTTAATATTTATTTAGTGTTTTAATATTCGGATCTCATTCTAAATCATTATGCTGCTCAATTTTGGGGATTTTTGTTGGGTGATCATTCATCAAAAAATTGATGTAGGTGGTTTAATATTGAAATATCATAATCATTATTTGATTACATGTATTCAAATTGTATAATTGATATATTTTTTAACAATTTAATTTCCAAATAGACTTAATT
The DNA here is from genome assembly GCA_963277665.1 of Viscum album. Classification (NCBI taxonomy): domain Eukaryota; kingdom Viridiplantae; phylum Streptophyta; class Magnoliopsida; order Santalales; family Viscaceae; genus Viscum; species Viscum album. The sequence continues at coordinate 1,111,701,637 of OY728123.1, forward strand.
AATTGGGTGAATTAATTAATAAAGGAATTAAGGAATTGTTGATTTAAGATAATTAATTGGTGAATTAATTATACGATATTAATGTTGTAAAATTGATAATTAATTATATAATTAATTAATAAAATATTGAATTTTTTATTAGAGACAATTAATTATGGGTTTTGAGTTGTGAGTATAGATTAATTTATTATTAAGTTAATTAATGGGGTTAAAATACTTAATTAATTTGGGAATTAATTAAGGGAAATTTAGTGATAAACCAATTGATGAATTTTAAATGAAATTGTATAAGTTAATTAATTGTTGAATTAATTAATATTATTGATGTGATTATCCAATTGTTAGATTAACTACCAAAATTATTTAGTTTAACTAATAGTTGAATTAATAATGGAAATTATGTGTTGATAAATGGTTACATGGTCGTTAGAATGTGAATTAAAAAAAGGGAACATGGTAATTATAATGTGTGATGTGTAAATTGAAACATGGTCATTATAACATGTGATGTATGAATGGTAACATGGTCATTCAAGTATGAATTAAAGAATGAGAACATGGTCATTCTATTCTGTGTAGTATGAATGGTAACATGGAATTAAATTGCAAATTAAATTATGGAATAAATGGAACTATGAGATTTGAACTCACTTGGAAATACTTTGGGCTCTTGTATGAGCTAAAGTTGGTATTGAGATATGATATAACCTTAGAATACTTTGTGCTTTGGCATGAAATGAAGTAGGTATTAAAATATGATATTACCTGGGAACACTTCTGGATTCGATATGAGCCAAAGCTGGTATTGAGGTATGGGTATCCTTAGGAACATAGAAGTTAATGTGGTTAAGTATAGAATAAATAATAATGTGATGATTGTTTACTTATGAATTGTACTTATTTCTTTATAAAATTTCATACACTATTTTGATTGGATATTGTTTTAAACACTGTTGGTTGTGGCCTAATGAGTTATACTCACACTCTACTCGGGATGCCTGATCGGTACCCGAATAAACCTTACTGTTGTAGGAAAGGTGAAGGGTAAAGGACCTAGGTTAGATTGATGATTTTGGGATAGAGCTAGGATGAGGGAATGAGATGTGATTCAGGACCCACTTAGGAGTCATCAGTGTCTTTATTTTCAATTTTCATTTTAGACACTTGAAACATACATTAGCATGCCATGTTTTCTTCTTTAGTTGGATATTTTACTTACAACTTTGATTATCTTGAGATATTGGTATTGTTATGGTTATATATACTTACACTATTATTTATTTATATCCACTGGTGTATTATTCTGATAAAATAGGGTATAGTCTCCCCATGATCGACTTATCTGACCCTCAATGCTAGTCATTAGCCCCTAGTATATGGCAAGAGGCACTTGAGGTCATGTGATTGACCGGCTCGGAGCATGGAACCTGAGTTGGGATGTTACAAAGTGGTATCAAAGCCCAATTTTCTTTCCTTTTTCTTTTAACTTACTATTTAGGAAAGGTATACAGGAAATTGGGAAGATTTGAGTCTTATCTATGATATCATGCATGAGATTTTTAAACTCATGTTTGGAGGAAAACCCAAGGACCCAAGGTGGGATTGTTGTTATTGATGTTTGCTGTTACAATTGAATATTATTTCACCTTTGGTGACACACTTGTAGTGTGATGTGAAAAATTGTTTTTGAGATTTTTTGATAATTCAATCATGGCCCAAAATGGAATGAGAGTTGATTCTACATGCATTATTCTAGGAAATTGGGATTATTTTGTGACATGCATCATTTTAGGAACACACTAGAAAATGGGTTTTGGGTAAATTGATGAAATTAAACTATTTTTCCTTGATTATTAAATTGAATTGAAAATAGTGCTTGATATGAAATTGAGAATGGTAAAATAATAAAAAATGTTAAGAAATGGGTGTCTAAATGAGAATCTTGATATGAGAATGATAATACCCTACGTTAACCAATACTTAGGCATTGGATAGTTAAGGGTAGTGATAGTGCCTTAGTTATGACCATGTGGTGAGGTTTGGGGAAAAGAATTATTGTGGATTGTTTGACTTTAATCTTATGTAAATGTGATATTATTGTTTTATGATTCCTAATATGTGTGTTTGGAATTTTAGAGTTATGCCTCCATGAAGATTCTTGTTGAGAGGATGACCAGAGGACATAGCTAGTAATTCTCTACCAATAGTGGAACCGGAGGCAATGATCATGCCGGGTGAGGAAGTAGGGGAGAATTACTAAGAGAACTTTTATCGTTTCATGTATTTTATAGGAAGAGACCTAGGATAGGTTGAGAAGAGTATGTCTAACCTGATGAGGGAGGTTCAGTTGCACCACCCTATGACGTTTATTGGAGAGGTTGGACTTGAGGGAGATGAGTTATGGGTTGAGTCTATCGAGATGATACGTGAATATCTAGAGAATCTTTTTGAGAGGAGGGTCAAGTTGGCCTCTTATATATTATGAGGATTAGTGAAGCACTGGTGGGACATTTAGGTGTGGATTAGAAAGACTGAAGGCATGTTATAGAAGGACTTCTTGGAGAGGTTCTTGGATCACTTATACCCAAAGACGCTAAGGTAGGACAAAGAAGAGGAGTTCATGTGGCTGACTTAGGGGAGCATGTCTGTGATGGACTATGTTGAATGATTTATGGACCTACAACTCTTTTCTCTAGCATTGGTAGGAGATGATATAGCTATGGTGAGGCATTTTCATGGTGGACTTAAGTGTGAGATTAAGTACCAAGTTAACCTATTTATGTTAAATAAGTTTACTAAATTGGTGGATCAGTATATCATAGATGAGGGGAACCTAAAGGAGGATTCTAGTTCTAGAAAATAGTTGCCACTAGATGATCAGAAGGTGAAAATTCTGATAGCAGGAATCTCTGTTATGAGAAATTTATCCTGGGGAGTGGAAATATGATTTTTCAGACAGGAGGGTTGGTAGCACAGGACCTTACAGGAGTGATATTTCATCAGTGTGGTAGGCTAGGAAATTATTTAAGAAACTTTCCCCAACCACTTGTAGAGTGCCGATATTGTGACAAGATGGGACATCTACATAATTTCTACAGGACGCAGCAAAAGACAGTTAGTGAGGGAGAAACTAGACAGATTTAGAGTGTGGGAAGGAGATGTTATAAACCCTATCAGACCGAAATCTGGAGTTTTATTGGCCGAGGTGGTAGGGGTAGTGGATGTCGTTCTTATAGGCAAGAGTATCCATATCAGTAGAGTGGTACAACTCAAGGGAGTCAAACGACATCATAGGGGAGAGGGGAAGGACAGTTTCATGTGGTGTAGCCTATACCTATGGATAGTGAGGCTGAGAAATCAACAATGATAGGTACTATTATTATAGCTTCTATATTATCTAGTGCCTTATTTGATACTAGTGCCTATCATTCCTTTATATCTACAAAAATTATTAATGGATTTATCCTGACGGTGGAGTTTTTGAGTGGGGTAATGAATATAGATACACCGTTGGGAGTACGATCTAGAGACATCTGTTTGTGAAAGGTATGTTCTCTCAAGATCAGAGAGCACCACTTTCTATGGGATCTCTAGGTTCTTGACATGTCAGGCTTTGAACTAATAATGGGTATGGAATGGCTAGTCGCATACCAATCCCACATTGATTGTTACCATGTGAGAGTAATGTTTACATCTCCTAAAGGTGAACATTATATTTACCGTGGAGAGTGGGATATCAAGGTAGGATGAGTAGGGCCAATTACTTAGCATCTAGGAGATCTCATAGTTGAGGTTTCTAGTTTATTCTTGGATAATGGATGGTTAAATCATGACATCCTTCCACCCCTGTAGTGGACATGTTTCGAGATGTGTTTCCTAAATACTTCTCAGGGTTTCCACCAGAAAGAAATGTGTAATTCACTATAGATCTCATGTCGTGGGCTGATCCATTTTCTATTACACTGTACATAATAAAAATAATAGATCTTCAAGATATCAAGACTTTGCTGGAGGATTTGGAGGATAAGGGATTTATCCATCCGAGTACATCACCCTGGGGTTCAGCAGTGTTGTTTGAAAAGAAGGATGACCAGGATCTGTGCTTGTGCGTTGACTACTATATGTTGAACCAGATGACTGCAAAGAACTAGTATTCTCTTCCATGTATCGATGATTTATTTTTCTAGTTGAGAGGATCTTGTGTGTTCTTAAAGTTCAACTTGAGATTGGGGTATCATCATATGAAAGTTCGAACTTATGATATACCAAGGACTACTTTTAGAATAAGTTTTGGCATATTTATGTTCATCATAATGCTTTTTGGGTTGACGAATGCTCCATCGGTATTTATGGCCTTGATGAAAATAATCTTCCATCCATACATGGATTAGTTTTTTTTAGTATTTTTGGATGATATCTTGGTGTACTCCAAGACTCCTGAATATCATTCCCAACACCTTAACATCATCCTGAGTACACTAAGAGAGCATCAAATATACATTAATCTATCTAAGTATCAACTTTGGATTGACCAGGTACACTTCTTTGGTTACATCATCTTAGAGGAAGGTGTGTCTGTGGACCTAAAGAAATTTTAGGCAGTGGTTTCTTAGGAGAATACCAAGAACATATTCGATATCCATAGCTTTTTGGGGTTATCTGGATATTATCAAAGATCCATCTAACACTTTTCCCATTTGGAAGCACCGCTTTAGGGCTTGACCAGAAAAGGTATAAAGTTTTATTGGTCAGAAGCATGTGAGAATTATTTCCAGGAGTTGAATAAGCATTTGACATCATCACTGATCTAGATCCTACTCAATCCAGGTGAGGAGTACAGAGTGTATTGTGATGCTTCAAGGATTGGTCTTGGAGCTGTGTTGATGCAAGGAGATCGAGTTGTGGTGTATGGGTCTTGCCAACTACAACCACATGAATAGAACTACCCTATGCATGACATCGAGTTAGAAGTTGTGGTTTATGATTTGAAGTGTTGGAAACATTACCTATTGGGTAAGATGCTTACAATTTATACAGATCATAAGATATTGAGATAAATATTTTCATGGAGATACTTGAATATCCAGCAATGGAGATGGGTAGATCATATAAAATCATTCAATTTTGAGCTAGCATATATGTCTAGGAAGGGAAATAGTGTGTCTGATGATATGAACATGAAAACTCAGACTCATGTAGTTTAGGAGTCTAGTGTTAAGTGGAAGATGACGAATTTTCTGGCTGAAATGCATATGGCGGTTCAAAATAATCAAGAGAAGATGACTCTAGTGTCAGTTGTAGGGGATTCTACCCTTCTGAGATAGATCCGTGACATACATTATGAGGATCTAGAGTGCTTTTTCCGGGGGGAAAGACTTGAAGGTGGGAATTCACCTTCTGATTGGAGCATAGATAAGGATGAGACGATCTATGTCAATAATTGATTAGTTGTGCCTACAAGCATGCGAGAGGAGTTGATGCAGAAATTTCATGTCTCGAAGTGGGCGGTGCATCTGAGTGTGACCAAAATGTACCATGACCTATGATTATGGTTTTGATGCCCAGGAATGAATAATTATATAGTAGTGTTCATGAAATGATGATACACCTATCATTTAGTGAATGTAGAGCATCAATGACCTGGAGGCTTTCTACAGTCATTTCCCATTTCAGATTGGAAGTGGGATGACATGATCATGAACTTTGTAGTAGGTCTTCTGAATAGACTTATAAAGAATGACACTATTTGGGCTATTGTGGATCGACTGACAAAAGTATCACATTTATTTCCTATATAGGAAACCTTCTCAGTAGAGTGGTTGAGAGAATTATATGTTTGGGTGATATTCCATCTACATGGGGTTCCACAGACTATAGTTTTAGATGAGGACTCACAATTTACTATAAGATTCTAAAAGGGTTTGCATAAGGCACTAGGTATATAGGTATTATTGAGTACGACCTTCCACCCATAGATAGAGGGGTATTCAGAGCATACTTTACAGGTGCTTGAGGATATGAAACATTTACATGCTCTTGATTTCAGTGGATCTTGGGAGAAGCACTTAACTTTAGTGGAGTTTTCATATAAAAATAGTTTTTAGGAAACAATAAATATGGCACAATATGAGGCTCTTTATGGTAGGACATTGAGATCACCATTATGATGGATGGAGGCAGGTGAGTCGGAATTATTGAGATGGAGTCTCCTATAGGAGATGTCAGAGAAGGTTCAGCTGATTCAGAAACATAGGGATATGGGTCAGAGTAGATATAATTTTTATAATGATAGAATTAAATGACCCTTTGAGTTTATATAGGGTGATCGTGTATTCATTAGGGTGTATCCTTGATTGGGTCACCATAGTATACAGAGACAAGGCAAGTTGACGCCTAGGTTCTTCAGATCGTTTGAGGTTGTGGAAATAATTGGGCCAGTGGCGTATCGATTGGATCTTTCACAAAAATAAAGTGCTATGCATGATATTTTCCATGTGTCAAAACTGTGAAGGTATCACCCTGAACCTTCTCATGTGATCAAGTAATATGATTTTGTGCTTGAAGTGTCCTTTAAGGAGTATCTGATATGTGTATTGGATTGTAATGAGAAAGTGATATAGGGAAAGAATGTGCTGATAGTTCATGTATTATGGAAACATGGACATGTATAAAAGGAAATATGGGAAAGAGAAGCAGATATGAGGGATCATTCACCCAATAATCTTGAATAGGAATCTTAGAAAAGATTGGGAGTGCATCTCGAAGATGAGCTGTTATAAGATGGGAATATTATAAGATCCCAACATTTTTTGGAGATGTATCAGGATCATTTGTAAGTAATATTTTGACTTATTTTGAGTTCTTTTAATTTTGTATTTACTTTGGGGTGTGTTTGGGTGAAACTTGAGAAAAATTAAAGAAAAGAGGGATGCACACAGTTGGCGCATGGTTAGAGAAAACTGTGCACCCCAGCCCAACAAACCATGTAAACCTAGACAATGGGGATTTTCATAGTTGGAGCACAATTTGTCAAACCATGCGACCTATTAGAAGTAACCATGAACCCCTAAAATAATATGCACATAGTTTAGGCGAACAGTGAGGGAAAATCATATGCCACTGCCCAAAAAACCATGTGTGAGAATTAATTTGACCTAAAAATTAATTTTCTAATTACCTAGACCCCATAATTAATCCCAAATCGACCCCCATTCAACCCTTGGTCCTATTTCACAATTTTGGAGTTCTCTAGATGAATTGCAATCCCTACTGACATCCGTTATTTGTAATTCAAAGCCTAGATCGAAGATCCTTACATCTCCTGGTAAGTGAATACTATCCCCATTTTTTTCTCATTCTTCTCCCATTCTTCTCACTTTCTTAAAGAGAAGTAAACCTCTATTTTGGTTAGATCTAAATCTATTAGGAGAGATCAGGATCTATGATTCTATATTTAGATCTAGCTTTATAAGATCTTTATTTCTTTAATCTTGATTTAGGGTTTTAGGATTCAGATCTCATTCTACGTCATTATTCCGCTTAATTTTGGGGATTTTTTTGGGTGATCTTTTATCAACGAATTGAGGTATGTGGTCTAATATTAAAATCCCATAGTCATGATTTTGATTAAATTTATAAAAATTATAGAATTTATATATTTGTTTAGAAATTGAATTTCCAAATAGACTTAATTAATTGGGTGAATTAATTAATGAAGTAATTATGGAATTATTGATTTTTGATAATTAATTGTGGAATTAATTATGTGATATTGATGTTGTGGAATTTCTATTTAATTATATAATTAATTATGAGAATATTTAATTGTTAATTTGAGATAATTAATTGTAGAATTAATTCTGGGTTTTTTGTTGTGAGTATTGATTAACTAATTGTGAAATTAATTAATGGTTTTGACATACTTCATTAATTAGGGAATTAATTAAGGGAAATTAAGTGATAAACTAATTGATGAATTATTAATGAAATTGGATAAATTAATTAGTTTTTGAATTAATTAATATTATTGATGTGATTATTTAATTATTAGATTAACTAATGGAATTATTGAGTTTAACTAATTATTGAATTATTAATGGAAATTATGTGTTGATGAATGGTAACATGGTCATTCAAATGTGAATTAACGAATGGGAACATGGTCATTCTAATGTGTGATGTGTGAAAGAGAACATGATCATTCAAATGTGTGATGTGTAAATGGGAACCTGATTATTCAAGTGTGAATTAAATAATGAGAACATGGTCATTATAATGTGTGATGTATGAATGGAAACACGATCATTCAAGTATTAATTAAAAAATGGGAACATGATCATTATATTGTGTGTAGTATGAATGGTAACATGTAATTCAATTAAGAATTAAAGAATGGTAATAAATTCACTTCGAGATAAGACCTCACTTGGAAATACTTTGGGCTCTGAAATGAGTTGAAGAAGGTATTGATATATGATATCACCTTATAATACTTCAGGCTCCGGCATGAGATTAAGTAGATATTAAGATATGATATTATGTATGAACACTTCAAGATTTGGTATGAGCCGAAGCTGGTATTGAGGTACGAGTATCCTTGGGAACCCAATAGTTAATGAGGTTAAGTAAAGAATATATAATAATGTAATGATTTTTTACTTATGCATTGTACTAATTTCTTTATATAACTGCATACACTGTTTTTGACTGGATATTGTTTTAGATATCATTGGTGGTGGCCTAATGAGTTGTACTCAACCCCTAATCATGCTTCATCATCAGTACCCGAATTTATTTTGTTGTTGCAGAACATGTTAAGGGCAAAGGCCCTAGGTTATATTTCTAATTTGGGGAAGAATCTTGGATGATGGATCCATACATGGGTTGGGACCCACTTGGGAGTCGTCAGTGTGTTTAGTTTTAGTTTTCATTTTAGACACTTGAAACTTACATTAACATGGGATGTTTTCCACTTTAGTTGGATATTGTATTTCTTGCTTTGATTATCTTGAGATATTGGTATTGTTATGGTTATATATACTTTCTCTATTGTTTATTTATTTTTGCAGGTGTATTACTCTGATAAAAGAGGGTATAGTCTCCCCATGATCAAATTATGAGACCCTTGCTACCAGTCTGAAGTCTCTGGCATATGGGTAGATGCACTTGCAGTGATGTGACCGACCAAATCAGGGCACCGGTGCATGGAACTTTGGCCGGGATGTTTCAATGAGGCTTTCCAGGCAAGCCAAAATAGAATATACTTTGAAAATAGTTGATTTTAAAGAAAAATATTGAAAACAATTTCTATATTAAAGTAAAATTTTAATTAGTTATAAAAATGTTTATCATAGGTTTTATAAGTTAAAATAATATTTTAAAATTGATAATTTTATTCCTAAAATTAATTTTTCTTTACATAAAATGTTTTATAAATTTCTAGGTCATTCTTATATAACTGTAAAATCATACAAATTACACGTTTCATGAAAACCGTATTTTTGAAGAAAAACCAACCTTTTAAGAAAAATATTAAAAATTCATACTTAGTCAATTTTTGATATAATGAATTAGAAAACAAAGATAATTTTTATTAATTTAAATTTCTAAAATTTATAAATTCAGTTTTTGAATAAAATCATAAAACATAATTGAAAAACTGCTTTAATTGTAAAATAAAATTTTCAATATACTATATGTTATTATTCTATTTTCATATAATTTACCAAATAAATTGGTCATAACCAATTATTAGCGTCAAACATAATTTATGATTATTCATATGTTTCTTGAAATATAAATACATATCGCATAAAATAAAATTTTTATAAAAATAATTTTTTAAATAATAAATGTTCTTATTAGTAATTTTAGACAAACTAATTGAATTTAATTAATATTAAAAGTATAATTTATTTTATATATACATATAATTCATAAATTAGTTACTCCTATTTTTTCCTGCTAATTAAACTGCTAGGTTTTTAATGGTTATACATAAATATTTATGTTTTATCTAAATATATCATGATTTCATTTATGTTCAGTATTTCTTATAGACCAAGCTATAAAACAAATCGAATTATTTAAAGGTAATTATATATTACAATTTTAGGATGTTACATTCTCTCCCTTAAATAAATTACATCCTTTCAATTTAACTCATAATATTAGAGTAATTTATCTAGGAAACTTATAATTATCCATACACCGCTAGATGATTATGGGTTTATTTAGGATGTGGAATGAGATTTATCTATATGAAAAATTATTATAAGCACTTTATAAATAGATCTAACCCATTTCTAATTTCATATATAATTATACTAAGATCTCTATCCCTAAGGAATAATTTTCCAGAAACCCTGGAAATGATTTACATGATAATCATGCCACTAGGGGTTTTTATTTATAACTCAGTATCTAGTAGTTGGTGAAAATTTAAATGACGTAGAACTCTAGAAAATATAGAGTAAAAAATTTCTATTGGATTCATTAGTAGTATTTTCATATGAATTTCCTTGTTCTCATGGTTGTTGGTGACTATCTAACTTGTTGGTCCTTTAATTGGGACATAGAGTCACCTAATTCCCACCTCTACTACAATTGAAGAGACATATTTTTGTGGATTATCTCTTTGACCTACACTTGTGAGTTTTGGGACCTTGAAATCCACACTTATATAATTTAACCATCCCTTTAAGTAAATTTCTCCCATGTTTCTTCCCATGTTTTTGACATATAAGAAATAATTTTTTTCCTTCATCATATTCATCAATTGATCTTTCATAAGACTCCATATTTATCTTCCATGGTGTGTTTGGGACTTCAAATATGTTAATGTTGTTAATTATAATTCTTGATATATGGTTTGTAATAATTATAATATTTATCACTCAAGCCCTTATCCCATTTGGTTGTTCATTAGGGAAGTTTCCACATTGTCCATGACCTCCATTGCTAACTTGGTTCCTTCAGGATTCATCCATTACTAAATCCAAGATATTTATCTTGAGTGATGATCATTGTAAGATAATTATCATAAATAACCACAATAAAATTTAACCTCAAGATGTCACACTTTATAAGACCATCATGTTAGATTGTAATTATTACAGCTCAACTTGCATTGGACTTGTTTAAACCTATATCACTCTTAGTTTAACATATATAATTCTTGGTTCAACATAGGTTAATTTGTGTTGTGTTCTATCATACTTATTAACCTAATAATTAAAATAAGGATCCTAAATTACTATGAACATTCTTAAAATATTTTAATCCTAATAATCATTGAAATCTATGTTCTCAAAACCCAATTATCCTTCCTCAAAAAAAATTAATCATTCCTACAATCATATACCCAAGTATGTATATACCCTGATCATATAATATCAATAATATACCTTTCCCAAAACCAATTAAAATCTCTAATATTTTAAACCAAAACAAAATAATATATTCCTCTAAAGATTAACACTATTTTAACCCTATAATGTTGTAAACCACTAGTCTATAAGGTCACACAATAGTCACTATATATCATAATCCCAAAAATTAGATAAACATTACCAATGAATTATCATCAATCTTAAGGATATGGATACTGCATAACTTGAAATTTTAAAATCTCCTAACCCTTTATTATATAAAAATCTAACATATGCTAAACCTAAAACCTATCCATCCCTCAAACATGTGTTCTTCAATAGTTTTCTCCAAAAATATAATATTTCCATAAAATAATTTATCAAGTTTATTGATACCATTTAATATATGATTTCAAATAATTAACAAAAAACTAATAAAGAATGATCCTTATATGTTTCACATAATCCATAATAACACTTATAATATACCAAATTGTCATAGATAGATATCCCTTCACTAATTAAAATAGATAAGAGAATCAAGAATTGATTTCAATTATGATATCAATCTCATTACAATAGGTAAGACTGGGAAACTTAGTTTTTTTTTCCATCAAAATAGGCATACACTAAAATTATTAACCATTTACACATTCTACCTTATTCAATTATAAAACATAGTGATTTATGGATGCATACCTTTCATAGCCTAGTTTTTATGATCACGTATCAAAAAAATACATAAACCAAAAAGTTTTTAATAATATTCAAAATATTAATATGAAAACTTAAATCCTAATATTTATTTTCTAGTGGAACCTTCATTTCATCCTTTGACACTTTCAATTCAATATACTTTTCTTTAATTTAGGATCACTTGTATTTCTGAACCTAATACCTCAAAGTAATTTGGAAATAAATCCTTCATAATGGTTTATAAGGAGAATGTTATTAATAAAATAATATCCTCTAGGACTATATCTTTTGGTGTTCTTTTTTAGGCCCACTCATGTGGACTAGGTTAAAGATTGAGTTAACACTCAACCAACCTATTTCGGGGAGATTACCGCTAGGTTCATCTTTTCCACAACCACTTCCACTTTCTAGTATCCATACAGGAATGAATTACTATAAAAAACCACATAATCTCTACTTTACTAAAACAAAATGATATTATCCAATACTTAGAATTATTCCTAGGGTTTTCACCAAATTTATATTATCTTAATACCTATATAAAATGTTCATTATTACCTTAGCATTAAATCATATACTATTCCAAAGGGTTATCTATACCTTTGAAACTATGATTAACCTTAAATTATTAATCATTAAATTATCCTCAACAAACATTTTAATCTTTAAAGTCATCTTAACCTTTCCTTTTACAGCAACTGTAATGCCCCAGATCCACACTCTTGGATCCAATACCATAAACACATGCTTTAATTACATGATTTGATACTTGTTTAAAAAAGACAGGATATAACCATCATTAATTAAAAATAAATAATAATTATTTAATCTCTTATATATGAAGGATCTTTTTAGGTTTAGATATTTAGAGAATCCTGACACAACATAACCTGATAAGTCCCATGTTCTTTGTATCAAATAGATAATTTTCCCATTATATATAAAACTATTAAATTCATGAAAAGTCTTGAATGTATCCCAAAAATTATTTCACACATATTGTCCTCATAAACATATCACATATAAAACTTTTATTCATAACCTGGGAGAAATGGAAACATAAGAAGAGGTGAGCTCAAATTATCAGTAAGGGAAACATATAATAAAAAAATAATGGAATAAACATGGTATAAATATTATGACATGAATAGGTAAAAAACATAAATCCAAAATAAAATTGAAATTGAGAAAATTATTTATACATGAAAATAAATTAAGATATGGATAAAATAATATTGATATCATATAGATGTAATGTATAATGCTGAACATTAAAAAAATGTTTTCAAGGCCTTATTCTATGACATTTACTTGTCATAGAGGTTATATCAAATACATCTTTCTGAATTGGGAAGACATACACTAAATATCCAAACTGGTTTTGTCTAAAGAGAGCTATAGATGCATCAAGGGGATATATAATTCCAGTCCCACCAATTAACCAATTAATTCCAACTCATTTACCATAAGAGTCGACAGTAATTTTTATACCATTCTCTAAGGAACCTCTTACAGAATAGAAACATGTATATTTGTATAATAAAGAATAAAAAATATCAATACATGATGAACAAACATTGGTAGTTAATAATCATCAAGAGTTCCAATATTTTTCTCCATATTAATGAAACGGGAAACATGATCATGACCCATTTATAAAAAGAAGGTGGATGGTCAAACAATATATAGTTAACTTAGGAATAATCATTTGTATTGGAATAAAAACATATGAAGTGCTCATAGTTTTCCTCATGAAAATAGAATTACATTATTTATAAGTGAACATCATCCAATCTAAATTATTTAAAATTTTAAGTTCACACCATATAGACCAATTGTTATATGGATAAGTCAACATTGGAATAGCATTATCTTAAGGCATCTCGAGGATGATGGTGGATGGTTGTAAAAGGGAATAAACCAAGAAGTGATCAATATTTTTTAAAGGGTTTATGTGGTAAGAATGTGTATCCCCAAAAATAAAACATTTAATACCACATAATACAATCAAATATTAAAATATATTCAAATTATATAATTTTTTTTCAAAGAATGATCATAACTCAATGAATGAAAAATAAGTTTCAAAAAATACTTACTATTGGGGAAACAATTGAATTGATAACCAATTAAATTAGGGAAAATTATTTGTCTAGTAAATTTCATTAAATACAAGGAGTATGATAAAAATATATCCATATGATTTTTTACACTATACAAAGTAATCATGGTGCACATAATATATTATGTCTAAAAGAATCAGAATTGAGAGTATGAAAGGCCGTGCAGATTGAGTAACACTTTAATCAAAACCTATTCAAAGGTAAGGTTTGTAATCAAACTTAAAACACCATGAATAAAATATAATTCATGATATGATATCTGAAAGGGGAATTATATATACCATAAATATGAAATTTGGTGCATAATACCAAATACGTCTCAAAGAGAGGAATTTATGATGAAAACCCTTACCTGTTATCCTAAGTTCCAGGCATATACTTTAACCTCATGTACAAAAAATATATATTTATTAATAAATTAATTTATAACCTCAATCATATCTATTTTTTTCTTAGTATTCATAATTAGTCATTCTTTCCATGAATTATTTCAATTTTCCACATCAGGCATTTACAGTTTTGATCGTTTGTACTAGTTTCATGATAGATATGTTCATGTTCATTCTTATTTCAATTTTCATCATTACAAGATCATTAAAATTTATATTATTAATTATTTATAATTATTTATGATGGTTTAAATTCTTTTTATGAGTGTTTTAGTCATTATCCTTGAAAATGATATTGATAACTAGTATGTTTCGATGATTCTTGACGATCAAAGCATGTTTTAATAAGTCATGAATTGAATTTTGATATAAAAACTAACGAAATAAAAATAATAATTATATTATAATTTATATAATTTTCCACCAATAAATAAGTTATCATAGTCATCCATTACATAATTGCACAATATTATTCAAGTGGATGGTTAAACCGATCCAAACATGAACCAAACATGATTAATGGATGATTATGAGTTAGTTTATTAGTAATATCATTATAACAGAAGCATAATGATATTTTTTAGTGTTTATTATTTTGATATATCATAATTTTAAAGATATATAAAAAGGATATAATTTATATAAAGTCATTACATAGAAAGAAGAGATCATTTTCCACTTAGTTCTATTATTTTAAATGATTGAATTAACGATAATAATTTACTAATATTATCATTAATAGGATCTTAAATTTGAAATAACCAAATATTAATGATATAATAAACATAATATTTATCCTTTAATACCATTCTTATATCAAAACTTGTAAAGTGATGAAGGAAAATGAAACATGTTACATCGTGGAGGCGGTAGTCCGCACAACATACAAACAAAAATTTTGTTTTTCTTAATGGATGAGGTGTATGAATAGATAATGATAATAATATTAATATAGTATCATTATGGTATATAAATGATAATAATATCATTATATTAGTGTTTCTAGAATAAATTTTAAATAAGATAATTATGAAGAAAACTAAGTAGTTGATAATACTCATGTCGGGGACCTGGATTTTCATTAGAAGTGTGATTAACTAAGGGCTTATGTTCATGGGATAGAGTTACAAAGAGAGTAAAATGGCATAGTTTCAAGAAGTAATTCAAATAATATGCGAGTCTTGAAGTGAAGAAAGTATACCCATTTATAAGTGAGGGGAAGGGTAGTTTTGGGAGCACCCTTAACATTTTAAATAATGTGATGTTACTATTCCCAGGCCAAAGGCACCCAAATGGAAAAAAGTGTAGGGGATAGATGTCTTGTTCAATAAAAATCTCAAACATTCAATTCATGGAACATTTTTTTTAAATGTTTCAGGACTTGTTATTTTAAGTTATTAACTTTTACCCTAATTTACTTTTACCATGGTAATTAATTTATAACCTTAGTAATTAATTTTAATTAAAGATATTAAGATTGGAATTTTTACCTAACTTTATAATTCTAATTTATAATTTTAAAATAATTTATGAAATAAACATTTTCAATATATGAAAGGTTAATTTTAAAATAAATACACTTAATCACTTAAAAACAATTTTTACAGAAATAACATTTTGATGCTTTAAAATTATATATAAGATAAAATTACCTTGAATACAAATTTTAATGACATAAATTGATTTATTTTAAAAAATAATTGGTATGAGGTTTTCAAAGCAAGATAAAACTAAATCTACCTTGAAAATACTTGATTTTAAAGAAAAATACCAAAGATAGTTTATATATTGAAGTAACATTTTAATTTGTTAAAAAAATGTTTGTCATGGGTTTTTCAAGTTCAATGAATATTTTAAAATGAATAATGTCATTAATTAAATTCATATTTTATTACTTAAAAGGTTTTATAAATTTTTAGGTCATTCTTATATAACCGTAAAGTCATACAAATTACAAGTTTCGTGAAAACCAATTTTTTTTTCGAAAAGTAGACATTTTTAGAAAAAGCTCAAATATTCATCCTAATTCAATTTTGATATAAGGAATTAAAAAATGAAGTTTATATTTATTAATTTTAAATTCAAAAATTCAAAAATTTATCTTTTGAATAAAATCATAAAATATAATTTCATGCCCATTTTAATTGGATAATGACAATTTCAAATTTTAATCATTATTATTATTATTTCATATTATTTACCAACTAAATTGGTGTTAAACAATTATTAATGTCAAACATAATTTATCATTAATCATATATTTCTTGAAATAGAAATATAAACTACATAAAAGACAATTTTCAGAAGAATACTTTTCTAAACAATAAATGATCTTATTAGTCATTTTAGGAAAACTAATTGAATTTAATTCTTATTAAAAGTAGTGTTTATTTTCTATATACACATAACTCATAAAGTGGGTACTCCTATTCTTTTACGCTAATTCAATGGTTATGTTTTAAATGGTTATATTTAAATATTTATATTTTATCTAAATATATCATGGTTTCATTTAAGTTTGGTGTTGCGTACAAATCAAGATATCAACATAAATTGACCCATTTAAAAGTAATCATATATTAGAATTTTAGGGTATTAGAGAGTCAATATGATTTTGGTGAAGTAATGAGGTGATGATATTTGGAGGATTATTATGGATTCATGAGTTGACATTGGATGTCTTGCTTGATAATTCATCCAAATCCATAATTTCTTTAAGGATACAACTTGAAGAACTCAAGAGGATAGGTTCTATACAAAGTGATAACTTAAATGTGATGATTTTGACACTGATCTTCAAGAAAATGGCCAGTGATAGAATATTATATAAAATATTTGATGAAATTTAGATTATTTTGAGATGAATTCATTACCTGCATAAAAAGGTAAAATTGGGTTTCTTAAGGATGTGTAAATGTAAAATATGATTTACATTACCAGCATAAAGGTCATCTGAGAAATGCATTTCCTACGTAAAGGTATTTCAGGCGCGGTGTATTGGTAGGGAAGAAATTATGGCCCTACGTACAGGCATTATACTAGCTGTTTAAAGGTTGATTAGTACCAGTGTATAGGTAAATAAAGAATCCTATATCCATGTAAGGGTAAAATATGAAATCCACAAGATACATAAAGTAAAAACAGAAAACCTATTTTCTACATTAGGGTGAAAATGTATTCTACATAAAGGTAAAAGAAGACTTAGGTAAGGGTAAGGTGACCTATGTAAAGGCCATCCATAAATTTTTTAAAATGTATAGAGGTAAAAGAGCATGCTATGTGAAGGTAACTTGCTGAACCTGAAGGCTAATTATAGGGCATCTGAATATTCAAGGATCTATGTAAAAGTGAAATATAGAATTAATTTATGTGGTATTTCTGAGATATTTAGAATACTCATTCTAAAAAAATGAAGAAGGAATGATCGGTCCAGGGGGAAATCACAATCGATCCCCCAACTTCATCAAGCATCAATGCATGGTGTATGCTTATGAGGTATTCAAAATGATTTAAGAATGCTATGAAATTTTTGTGGAGATAATGTGGCTGCTATAATTCAAATACCACGTGAGATATTTGGCCGAGTCTTTATGTCATTCTATGATTAGTTTAAATGAAATATAACTGATCCACCTAGTGACTTGATAACTGAAAAAGTATAATAAGTAATTTCTGAGATTTCTATGATACTAAAAATTATATATTATCCAAGAATAACCAGGAAAATCCAGGGTCTGAATAAATCCGGCCCTATAAATTATTAAAGTAAAAATAAGAGTATAGGGTTAAGCAGTACAAGGGGGTTTACAAAGTTAGGAGTGGGGAACTCCCCTTATGTCATCCTCCACAAAAGGTACAAAGTACTTTGGAGCCCTAAATAACCACATGGTATCCATTTCCTGATGGAGGATCAAGGGCAACGACATCACGGATGTGGATCACTGGAGGTGGTCGCAGTAAAGAAAATATAATAGTAGCAACACTGTATTTATTTCTTCTCTATTCTGACTGAAATACAACACAAACGACATACATATTTATAGCATTACAATTGCACACCAACCCAAACCAAAAAAAGAGATAAGTAAATGTCTGTAGAGTAGGTGCCACCCAATAATGATTTTATAAGAATACTTCATTGAAGACTTCAAACCTCCATCGTAACAATGGAAGTTTGGCACCATCCAAGGACTAACGAGTTTAATATCCAACATTTCCATGACTGCTCTTTTTGATAGTGCATCACCCACTTGATTATCCTCTCTATAGACATGTGTCACTATTAATCTGAGGTACCTCATCTGGTTGAGACATCTAATCCAATGAGGTAAAATTATCCAAGGTACATTCTTGATCCAGGATTTAAGAGCATAGAAAAAAAGCGCCAAATATGATTCAATCCATAAAACATTCCAGTTATGATAAACAACATGTTTGATAGCACAAATAATGGACCACAATTCAAATTTATAGGAAATTCCAAGCCCAATAAAATGATGGAAGCAACTCTTGACAACGCCACGATGCGTGAAGAAGATTTATACACATCCCGATCTTCCCAAAATTCCAGATGCAGCTCCATCTACATTATATTTAATACATGGGAGATATAGGGGGAATCCATTGCACAATATTTATCATCAATGGTCTCTTCGGTCTACCTAATATTCCCAGTAGACGCAATGTATTGAGATCCATGATGGTATTTTCCATAGATCCATTCTAGATTTCAACAGCAGAATGTATGTCACATTGAACCTGTAAAGCACCTGCATGAAATGTAGGGTTCTTGTTGTCAAACAGTGCAGCATTCCAAGCTGTCCAGACAGTGCTGCAGACGACAACAGAGACAACATTCAGTAGATACAGAATTTTCTTGCTTCTTCTATATGTGATGATGTAAGATATCAGTTCATCAATGTGCCTATGATTACACAAATCAATGTCAAACAAGCCACTAATATATCTCCATAAACTCTGGGAAAAAGAGAAACACAAGAACAAATTATGGACATATTCAACAAACTTCATGCATATATAACTGGCTGAAACAATGTTCTATCTGACCTTCCCCAAATGATCACTTGTATTCAAACAATTTTTCCAGATTCTCCATAGAATTAGGAACATTTAAGGTTGAATAAAGGGTGGTTTAAATTTGAGTAGTCAACTAGGTGATCGAGTGGATCACTCATGTTGCAGATTGTTGAACTCTTTGATATTAAAATACCCATTTCTGTTTGTCTTCTATATTAGAGTGTCATTATCCATCAATGTGTAATTATGAATTTCTATATTGGCTTGGGGAAAAACCAGGTCATCAAGAATGTCTATGTTTAAAAAAAATTATACAACAGTCATATCAAGAAGACTAGATGGTATATTCCCAATGTGGGGAGAACAGTTCATCCATGGTGTATCCCAACAGTTAAGACCATATTGTCTTATTACCAATTATTTTGAATTCATAATCATGTCATTGAAGGAGTTCCTGAGAGAAGTCCAAATAGATGAGGATAGGTAGTGTGACATCCCAACTTGAGTGCCACACAACGGTGCCTCGAGCCAGTCAGTCACATGACCTCAAGCGAGCCTCATCGTACACTAGAGGCTACTGACTAGCAACGAGGGTCTAATCAGTCATGATGAGAAGATTATACCCTCTTTTATTAGAGTAAAACACCAGTGGAAATAAATAAATAAATGCGGAAGCATATATAACCAGAACAATACCAGTGTCACAAGATTATAAAAATAGAAAATACAATACTCAACTGAAAGGGAAAACATGTCACGCCAAAGTAAGTATCAAAATGTCTAAAATTAAACTGAAAATAAAGACACTAATGACTCCCATGTGGGTCCTAAACCACATTCGGTTCCCTCATCGAAGCTCTAACCCAAATTATCATTCCAACCCAGGGAATTTTCCCTTAACCTCTCATGAAAAAATAAAGTCTATTCGGGTACCGATCAGGACGCCTGAATAGGGTGTGAGTACAACTCAGTAGGACACCACCAACAGTGTCTAAAACAAATCAAACCAACAACAGTGTATGAAATTTTTATAAGAATAAGTATAATGCAAAAATAAAAAATTTATCACATTATTAAATATTCTCTATTTAATCACATAAAAACCCCAGATTCCTATAGATACTCATACCTCAATATCTTCTTCAGCCCGTGCTGAAATATGATATTTCCTCAAGGTTTACCTTGTGTTTGAATGCCCATGTTACCTTTCTTATTTCACAAATGAATAACCATGTTACCATTCCTATTTCACAGATGAATAGCCACGTTACCATTCATTTAATCACACAATTTGAATGATCATGTCACTATTCTTATTTCAAAAATGAATGACCATGTTGCCATTCATTTAATCACACAATTTGAATGACCATGTCACCATTCTTATTAGTTGGCTGAATGATCATGTTACCATTCACCATTTCACACATATTTCTTGGATATCATTATTTAAGGTTAATAAACATTAACCACATTATCACATATAACACATCATCACATTAAGCATGATTAATCCACATTAAACCTCTTACCCCAATATCACATTAATTAATTTATCAATCAATTAATTAGATCATACTCATTGATAATTAGACAATTATTCTTTACATAAAAACCCCTTAATTAATTCCCTAATTAATTAAGAACATCAATATATTTAATTAACACAATAGTTAATTAATCACTTACTCATAATTAATGCATCGATTAATTCTATCAATTTCCAAAATTAATATCTCATAATTAATTCATCAATTAATTATTAAAACAAACTATTCTAGATTATTATAATTAATTAACCGATTAATTATCCATTTTATGGCATCAAAATCCCATAATTAATTATCCAATTAATTATATCATTTAATGATCTCTAAATCTCAAAATTTCACAATCATATCAATTAATTAATTTACCACATGAATTAATTCAAGTTTGGATTTTAATTTCTAAAAAACTCTAGAAATTCTACAAATTTCATATACATAATAAAATCATGACTATGGGATTTATATTTTAGACGATATACATCGATTCGTTGATGTTAGTTCACTCAACGAAAATCCACAAATTTTGAGCAGTACATCGACATAGATATGATATTCATATCTAATCCCTAAACTCAGATCAAAGATATCAAGATCTAATCAATCAAGATTTAGATCTACAATCCTAGATCTAGATCTCACCAATTAGGTTTATATATAAAGAAATTGAGAATAAAATCTACCAAAAGATCAATAGAAGAGGGAAGAATAGACAAAATAAGTATTGGGATGAGATCCACTTACTGGGAGAAGAGAGGATCTTCGATTCGGGCTTTAAATCTTGAAGAAAAGATGTCAAACGACCTTGGAACCCCTATGGAATGCTCTGGAATCACCCAAAAATATCAAGTCCTGAGCCAAGGTCTAAATGAGTGTGTTTTGGGGGTTTGAGGGATTTTAGAATAAATTTTTGGGTAAAATAAAACCACGTGAAAGGTTTTTTTGGGTAGGGGTGCATAGTTTAACAAACCGTATGCCAACCATACGACCCCTCACTTCTGGGGTTACACGGTTAACTATGTTTGGGAGCACGGTTTGTCAAACTGTGCACCAGCCATGTAGATCCCCTCTACTTGGATTTGCATGGTTAGTTGGGATGGGTGTACAGTTTACTCTAATTGTGCACCAACCATGCATAGTCCCCTTTTCCTCAAATATTTCTTAAAACTCCACCCAAATGCATCCAAAGTCATAACTCCAACCAAAGGTACTTAAATAAAACAAAAAGTACCTGAATTTATGCCATAGATAACTTCAGAAAAGGTCAAGATCTTATAATCTCCCTACCTTAAAACATGTCATACTTGAGTTATACTTCCAAGATTTTATAAGATTATGAGCCAAAAATATCGGGTCATTGAGATCTCATATCTGCTTCCCTTTCCCTTGTTTCCTCTTGTAAACATCCATGTTTCCATAACACACGAAATATTAGAAATGTCTTTCCCTGCAACACCTTCTCACTGCGATCCAACACACATATCAAATGCTCCTCAAAGGAAGAATTTATCTCAAGGTCAACCTCATCCACATTGATCACATGATAAGGGTCAGGGTGATACTACCATAGTTGCGACACATGGAAGACATAATGCATTGTATTGTATTTCTGTGGAAGAGACAATCGGTATGCCACTAGCCCAATTCTTTCCAAGATCTCAAAAGGTCCAACAAACCTGGGTGCAAACTTGCCCTGTGTCTATATCCTACAGTGACCCAACCTGGGTGACACCTGAGGTAATATACGATCACCCTCTATAAACTCTAGGGGTATTATTTTTCTATAAACAAATGAGTTCTATCTACTCTGATCTGTAGCCATATGTTTCCAAATCAACTGCACCTGCTTTGATGTCTCCTATATAAGACTCAAACCCAACAACTCTGACTCACCAGCCTCCATCCAGTATAGTGGTGATCTATATAGCCTACCATAAAGAGCCTCGTATGGTTCCATATATATTGTTTCCTGATAAAGTTTTTTATAGGAAAAATCCACTAAAGACAAATGCTGCTCCCAAAACCAACCAAAGTCAAGAACACATGCCCAAAACATATCCTCAAGCACCCATATAGTGCGCTCTGGCTACCCATTTGTCTATGGGTGAAAATCCACATAAATAATATCTATGTACCCAGTGATTTCTGCATATCCCTATCAGAAGTGTGAAGTAAGGCATGAATCATGATCTAAAACTATAGTCCATAGAACCCCATGAAAATGAACTATTTTCCGAACATAATGTTCTCCCAACTGATCTACTATAAAGGTTTCCCGTATTGGTAGAAAATGTGCTACTTTCGTCAATCAATACAAAAAAACTTAGGTAGCATCATTCTTCCTAAGCATGTTCAAAAGACCTACCACAAAGTCTATAGTCATTTCATCCCACTTCCACTCAGGAATGGGTAATGGCTATAGAAAACCTCCAGGTCATTGATGCTCTACCTTCACCTGCGGATAGGTAAAGCATCGTGTCACGAACCCTGCTATCTCTATTTTCATTACAGTACACCAAAATAGTCTTCGTAGGTCACAATACATTTTGGTCACACCTAGATGTACCACCCACTTCGAGGCATGAAATTCCCACATGAGTTCCTCCCGCATGCTCGTAGGTACAACAAATCAATCCTTAACATAGATGATCTCATCCTCATCTATCAAACAATCCGAAGGTGTCTCCCCACCTTCAAAGATTTCCCTCAAGTATAAGCACTCTAGATCCTCATATTTTCTATCCCTAATCCTTCTCAAATTGGTAGACTTCACTATAACTGAAACCAGAGTCATCTCCTCCTGACTTTCCTAAACCACCACATGCATTTTAGTCAGTAAATCCTTCATCTTCCACTCATAACTTGACTCCTGAACCATATGAGTCTGAGTTTTCCTGCTCAAGGCATCAGCCATAGTATTTCCATTTCTGGGCATATATTCCAGTTCAAATTCAAAAGATTTCATATATTCATTGATGAATATTCAAATCTTTATGAATGAAGATATACTTCAAACTCTTATGGTCCGTGTAAACTGTAAATTGTTTTCCCAAGAGATAGTGCTACCAACACTTCCAAGAATATAAAATTGCTATCAACTCAAGGTTGTGGATAAGGTAATTTCATTCATGGGACCTCAACTATCGAGACCCATACAAAAAAACGTGATCTCCCTACATCAACACAACTACTGGTCCAATCCCATAAGCTTCACAATACATCGTGTACTCCTCACCTGACTCAAACAGAATCAAAATTAGTGCTGACATCAAATGCTTCTTCATCTCCTAGAAATCATCATCTCATGCTTTCATACACTAAAAATTTATCCCCTTCTTGGTCAATCCTAAAAAGGTTATTCAAATTAGAAAAATTTCTGGATGAACCTCCTATAATATCCAGCTAATCCAAAAAAGATTCAGATATTGAAAACATTCCCAAGATTCTCCCAATAAACCACAACCTAAACCTTCTCTAGGTCCACTGAGACACCTTCCTCTGAGATGATGTTCCCCAAGAGATGTACCTGGTCAATCCAAAAATGACACTTAGATAGCTTGGAATATAACCGATGCTCTCTTAGTGTACTCAGGACGATGTTAAGATGTTGGGCATGATCATCATAAGTCTTGGAGTACACCAAGATGTTATCCAAAAACACCCCAAAAAACTAATCCATATATGAATGAAAGATCTTATTCATCAAGGCCAAAAATGTTGTTGGTGTGTTTTTCAACCTGAATGACATTATAACAAACTCATAAATCCATACCTTCTCTTCAAATACACCCTCAGTATATCAGAAGTCCAAACTCTCAACTGATGATACCCCGATATCAAGTCAATATTCGAGAACATGTAATACCCTCTCAGATGTTCAAATAGATATTCAATATGAAGAAGAAGATATAAATTCTTCATGTTCATCTTTTTCAACTTCTGGTAATCGAAACATAAACATAAACTCACGCCAGCCTTCTTTGCGAACAATACAGGTGATCCCCAAGGCGATATACTCAGACGGATAGACCCTCTATCTAGAAACTCCTCCAGCCAAGTCTTGATCTCTTGAAGCTCTGTTAGTGCCATTATTTATGGAAGAATAGATACTAGCTCATCCCCCGTCATGATCTCAATAGTGAATTCCGCATCTCTCTCAGGTGGAAGCCCTGAAAAGTCTTTCAAAAAGACATCATGAAACAGTTCCACTACTGGTGGAAGGATATATTTCCTAACACCCCTATCATTCAGCAACAGACTAACAACTTGGGATGTGGGATCTCCCAGTTGCTGAGTAATTGGACCTACTCGGTCCGCCTGGATATCCCACTCTCCCCGGGGAATATAATGATCACCCTTAAGAGATATAAATGTAACTCTCCTATGGTAACAGTCTACGTGGGCTCGTTATGCGACTAGATAGTATATACCCATAATTAGGTCAAAGATAGTCACATCAAGAATATAGAGATCTTATAGAAAATGATACTCCTCGATACCAAGAGAACATCCTTTGCACACACAGATGTCTCTAGACCGTACACCCAATGGTGTATCTATCATCATAACCACTCTCACAAACTCCATCGCTTGGTCCAAACCATTAAAAATTCTATCATATATAAAGTAATGAGAGGCACCATTATCAAATAAGGGACTAAATAATATAAAATCTACAAGAATAGTACCTCTCAATATTGATGGTCCAACCTCACTATCCACAAGTGTAGGCTGCACCGCATGCAAATGTCCTGTCCCTATTCCCTGTAATGTTGTCTGATTCCCTAGAGCTACACCACTATGATAATATTTTAACTCTCTCCCAAAAGTACCACGTCCACTACCTGTACCTCCTCTACCAGTAGAGATCCAGCTTCCAGACTGATATGGTGCAGAAGATCCCCTTCCAGCACCCTGGTTCTGTCTAGCTACTCCATTACTACCTGACTACCTTGGGTTCCTGTATAACCTCTATAGATGTCCCATCATGTTTCAATCTTGACACTCCACTGGGGTTTGGGAACAATTCCTAAAATAATGTCCTAACCCACCAAAATGATGACAGATCACTTCAGTATGGTCTAATCCAACCGAACCTTCTATTTTTGTAGTCTTCTTTCCACCACCCTTGCTAAATTTGTCATAACGACATTTCCTGATCTTGAAATATGAACCTCCTAATCATCTAGTAGTAACAAAATATCCCACAGTAGAATCCTCTATTAGGTTCCCTTCAGCTATTAGAGCCTGATACACTACCTCAACAAACTTCTTTAATTGAAAGATATTGAATTAGGACTTAATCTCAAACTTAATTCCATCCTGAAAGTGTTTCACTATAGCTACCTCATATCCTGCTAACACTGGAGCAAATCATTTTAGATATGTGAAGTGTCCAACATAATACATAATCGGCATTCTCCCTTTATTAAGCTACATGAACTATACTTCCTTCTCCCACCTTGGTGTCTCTAGATAGAAGTACTCTAAGAACTTCTCCAAAAAGTCCTTTCATAGCATTCCATCAGTCTATCTAGTCAGAACATGAATATCTCAAAAGTGTTTCACTGATCCTCATAGCATATAAGCAGCCATATTAACCCTCTTCTCTGTAGGAGTCTCCAGATGTTCAAGTATCATCTATATGGACTCAACCCAAAACTCATCTCCCTCATGTCCACCCTCACCAGTAAAATTCAGTGGGTGTCGCAACTGAAACTACCTTGTCAGATCATACATTCTTTTCACAAACTTCCTTGGGTATCTTTCCATCAATTTCATGAAACAAGTGAATTTCTCTTGGAACTTATCTCCTGCTTCCTCCCATAGCACTATTGGTGCCTCAGGTTCCACCGTTGGAGGATCATCCACAACCATGTCCTCCGGTCATCCTCTCAACAAGTGCCTCCATGGATACATATCTCTAAAATCCAAGAACACACCTTAGAACTAGGATTCATAACACATACTATTAGATTTTACATTATATGAAATATCAATACATCCAACAAAAATTCTTTTTCCCAAATCTCAACATGCGGTCAAACCGAGGCGTTATCACTACCCTTAACCATCCAACACCTAGGTCAAGTTAACAAGGGTAACAAAATTTTCTTATTCAAGTTCCTCATTTAGACACCCTATTATCCTCGTTTTTCACCATATTTAAGTTCATCATGTTAGGAAACATTTTCATTTCAATTTCACAAGCAAAGAAAACAATTTAAGTTCAACAACTTACCCATAACCCATTTTCTCGTGCGTACCTAAATGATGCATGTCACAATAATCCTAAGTGCTTAGAATGATTCATGTAGACTCAAATATCATTCCATTCTAGGCCACGAATCAATATTCAATAATTCTTAGAAATAGTAGTCACATCACACCACAAGTGCATCACCCAAGGTGAAATAATATTCAACTACAACAACAAACAACAATAACAACATTCCCACCCTGAGTACTCTGGTTTCCCCCCATAAATGGGGTTTTAACTCCCATGTACAAGATCATTACCAATCCATGAATCTTCCTAGTATCCTACGTACCTTTACCCAAACATTAAGACAAAATAAGAAGAAGGAAGAATCCTCTGATAAAACTTTGTGACATCTTGACCTGAGTTCCATGCAACGGTGCCCTGAGATGTTCAGTCACATGACATCCAAGTGCGCCTCCCCATACACTAGGGGATGCTAACTAATAGCGGGGGTTTGGTAAGTCATGATGGGGAGACTGTACCCTCTTTTATCAGAGTAAACCACTAGTGGGAATAAATAAAAAATGTAGAAGCATATATAACCAGAACAATACCAATGTCACAAGATAACTAAAATAGTAAATACAATACTCAACTGAAAGGGAAAATATGACATGCCAAATTAAGTGTCAAATTGCCTAAAATGTATCTAAAATTAAAGACACAAATGATTCCCAAGTGGGTCTCGAACCACATTCAGTTTCCTCATCCAATTTCCAACCCAAATCAACAATCCAACCTAGGGCCTTTGCCCTTAACCTATCCTTCAACAATATAGTCTATTTAGGCACTGATCCAAAAACCCAAATATGATGTGAGTACGAATTAGTAGAACACCCCAAACGGTGTCCAAAAACAAATCCATCCAACAATAATGTATGAAATTGTAATAATAATTAGTATAATTCACAAATAAATAGTTTATCACATTATTAAATATTTTCTATTTAATCGCATAAAATCTCAAGTTCCCATAGATACCCATACCTCAATACCTACTTTGGCCCATGCTGAAATCTGATCTTTCCCCAAGGTTTATCGTGTGTTTGAATTCCCATGTTACTTTTCTTATTTCACAAACAAATGACCATGTTACCCTTCTTATTTCATAGATGAATTACCATTTTACCGTTCATTTAATTACACAATTTGAATAACCATTTCACTATTCTTATTTCAAAAATGAGTGACCGTGTCACCATTCTTATTTCACAGATTAATGACCATGTTACCATTCACTTAATCACATAATTTGAATGTTACCATTCTTATTTCACAAATTAATGACCATGTTACCATTCATTTAATCACAAAATTTGAACAACCATGTTACCATTCTTATTAGTTGGCCAAATGAGCATGTTTCCATTAAATATTTCATACATATCTCATGGATATCATTATTAATGGTTAATCAACATTAACCACATTATCACATATAGTACATCATTACATTAAGCAGTATTAATCGACATTAAACCTTTTACCCCAATATCACATCAATTAATTTATAAATTAATTAATTTTCTCATCCTCAATTCTAATTTAATAATTAGTCTTCACATAAAAACCCCTTAATTAATTCACTAATTAATTAAGCACATCAATCTATTTAATTAACTGAACCATTAATTATTCACTTACTCATAATTAACGCATCGATTAATTCTCTCAATTTCCAAACTCAATATCTTATAATTAATTCATTAATTAATTATTCAAACAAATTCCAAAGTCTTATAATTAATTAAACAATTAAATATCCATTTCATGGAATCAAAATCTCATAATTAATTATCAATTAATTATCTCATTCAACAATCCCTAAATCTAAAAATTTCACAATCAAATCAGTTAATTAATTTACCACATGAATTAATTCAAGTAGGGATTTTAATTTCTATAAAATATAGAAATTATACAAATTTCATATACATAATCAAATCATGACTGTGGGATTTAGATTTTAGATCACCTACCTCTTTTCATTTATGTAAGTTTTCTCAATGTAAATCCCCAAAATATGAGAAGCATGATGATGTAGATCTGATATCCAAATATAATCCCTAAACCAAGATAAATAATATCAAGATCTAATTAATATAGATTTAGATCTATAGTACTAGATCTAGATCTCACTAATAAGGTTTAGATCTAAAGAAACAGAGAATAAACTCCACCAATTGTTAAAGAGAATAAGTAATAATAGAATAAATATCGGGATGAGATCCACTTACCAAGAAAAGAGAAAATCATCAATTAGGGCTTCGAATCTTGAAGAACGGATGTCAGACGACCTTAGAACCCCTCCAAAAATCTCTAGAATTTCCCAAAAAATGTGAAGTCCTAAAAAAAGGTCAAAATGAGGGTGTTTTGAGGGTTCGTGGGATTTTAGAATAATTTTTTAGGTGAAATAAAATAGCACACATTATTTTATGGGTAGGGGTGCACGATTTAACAAACTATGCACCAACTATGTGGCCCCTCACTGTCTTAGGTGGCACAGTTAACTAGGTTTGGGCACATGGTTTTTTATTCTGTGCACCATCCATGTGGATCCCCCATGATTTGGTCTACAAGGTTAGCTGGGTTGGGCGCATGGTTTACTTTAACCATGCACCAACTGTGCACAGTCCCCTTTTCTCAAAATTTTCTTAAAACTCCACCCAAAATCACCCCAAGTCATAACTCCAACCAAAGGTACTTAAATGAAACAAAAAATACCCAAATTTGTGCCTGAGATAACTCTAAAAAAGGTAGGTATATTACAGGTAGTGTGGATACCCATTAATAAGATTCATCTTGAACCTGCATGATAAAAAATCCATATAAAATTCATTATAGGTGCTGAGGTTCCGGATGAACTTAAGAATATGTCCCTCATTAAAGGTTGTAAGATCCTTGATGCCAAGGATGCCCTAATCAATGATTTAATGCAATTTTTCCAAGTAACTGTGGTCATCTTTCATTCATTGATAAATCATGTCCAATTAAAATTCCTCATCATGCATTCTAGTTCACTGAGGAGATTTATTTTCCAACTTTAAAGGGAGAAGGAGTACACAAATTTTGTTGTGATCAATTAATTAATGAGGGAAACCCTCCCAGATTGAGGCATATCTTTACCCTTCCATATTTCTATCTGATCGATGATTTTAGAGTGAATGTCTTCAAGATATCATCTTCTCACCTTACCATAAAATAAGAGAACTCCAAGGTATATAAAGGTAAACAAACCCTTATTAACTCCAAGAGTCCTAGTGATCTTGTTTTTATTACTAATAATGATCCCATCATTAAAAATAATGATAGATTTATTCCAAACTATGTGCTATCCAACCACTTCCTCATAGCAAGAGAAAAAATATTTTATTACATAGATAATTCTCTTTGAGGATTGCCTAAAAATAAGTATGTCATCATCATATAGAAGATGAGATGGAATTAGATTATTCCTACTATATTTGATTTGTTTGAATATGCAAATATGAGAGAGTTCATTGAAACATCTACTCATGTAATCTTTGGCATTGGAAAACAAAATCCTAGATAGAGGATCTCCTTTTGTAACCCATATGGTGCATTGAAAATAGCATATGGGTGATCCATTGATTAATATGGATAGCCATTCCGAACATAGAATACTTAGAATGAGTCTAATGAAACCATTTGAAAAGACAAAATTCATGAGGAAAAAAGTGTAAACTCTATTTTTGGGTATCAAAAGCCTTTAATATTTCAATTCTGAGAGCAAAGTTCTCTTTCTAGGAATTTCTCTTCATCAAGTTAATACTCTCCAAAGTCATGAAGAGACAATTTTGGATAATTTTTCCATATATAGAACCAAACTGATTATAGAAGATATACTCCTTGATAATTCCCCCATTACAGGCATCAGGATTTTATTAATAACTTTAGGGGTAGTGTTTCCTATGGCAACAAGCCTAAAGTCTTTAATATCAATTGAATTATCCTTTTTGGGAATCAATGTAATGAAGTTAGAGTTTATTCCATATGGCATATGAAAACGCATAAATAAGTCTCTTAATTTACTAAAAATATCATCACACAATATGTCCCAGTAAAACACAAAAAACTTATTGGTAAATCCATCCAAATTAGCTGCAATTTCTATGTTAAGAGAGAATAGGGCTTCCTCTATTTCTTCCTTAGAAGGAGTCACTGTGAGAGGAAGATTTTTTTAGTATGCAATGCAAGGGGAAATATTATCAATCATCTCATAGGTGTTTTCCATTCCATTATTAGAGTATAGGAAAGTTAAGTAATTCACCACTGAATTTTAAATTTCACTCTCAGAGGTGTATATACATACTTCAATATTAATGGAATTTACTCCTTCCTTAATCATTTTCTCCTTGTGAAGCATGTGAAATAATTTAGAGTTTCTATCACCATACTTCTTCCATTTGACATGTAATTAATTATGGTACAACCTTTATTTATTAGTTATAAGACCATACAACCTTGAGATGGCCTAAATTTCCTCACTAGAGGGGATGTTTTGGAGATAAATATATTTTCTTCAGCTGTTTTGATCTCAATATCAAGATTAGAAAAATAGGACTTTCTCCAATATCTTAAGATCCTTTTGAAATTATTAAGCTATTCAGTAAAAATATGTAATGGAATTCCATAATGGTTTATTCTTTAAATTTTACCAGACTTCCTTTCATGAAAGGTATACCTTCTCTAGGTGAATTCAACACCTGTAATTGGTACTTCAGAAAGATGATATTGATCAATAAAAGAGGATAATTCTGTCGAATCCACTCTAGTTAAATTTAGTCTAGTTTTTTCTTTAGGTTTTAGAATTGTGATAAGTCACCCACTATCACCCATTTATTAGTATCATCCTCAAAAAGTGCCTCAAGATCACTCTAGATATCCCTTTTTCTTATGTATGATGAGGAGGCATAGACAAAACATACCTCAAAATTGCATCCTTGATAATTGCAAGAAATTGACATCCATTATGATATCTTGACATCAGAGGTCATTAGAATAATCTTATTCATAAGAACCCAGAGATGTTCCATATCGATGTCACACATATTTTTAAAGATGAAACTATAACCAAGAGAGTCCCATTTAAAAGACTCCCATTTACCAAATAGCATTTAGGCTCTGTAATACCAAGCAACATAGGTTTATAGGCCAATATGTAATGTCTTAGAGACTTGGATATTGGGGTGTTCCCAATCCCTTGACAATTATAGTATAATATCTTCATTTAAGAAGGTCTTGGATCCTTGTCAAGGTCCTTTCATCTATTGCAGTGTCCCTTTTACCTTTTCCTTTCTTTCCTTTCCCTTTTTTCTGCTTTACATCAGAATGTGATCCCACTCTGGTATTACTTTTTCAGATAGCCTGATCACTCCTAGATGGACCATCTCTATCTATCCACACTTTAATATTTTAATGTAAAAAAACTTTCTCAGATGACCATGATTTATCATATTCATCATACCAAAAAGTTTCATCTAATCATGCAAATTTATTGATGGACAATGTGTGGTTAGAATCACTGGTCACATGAGGTGACCTCCTAGACGATTTAAATGGATGAATCTATTGTAAGGGACCATCCAGACTAGTTAAATCAAGTGATTTCTCATTTTTATTTCCACTTTCACCTACAGGATTTGTTCCCATATCAGTATGCTGCTCTTGGGAGTCTGGCCCTTTTGTTCCTAGATTAGTATCCTCAAGTTCTTGCTAATTTTTATTTTCACTTTCATCAGAAAGCATAGATTACGAACTATCTTGAATAGAACTCTCAGTTCCCATATCAGTATGAAACTCCAAGAAGTTAGTACCTCCCATATTTTCTAGGTCATCAAGTTTAGACCTTGGAGAAATAATCATGGATGAATGAGATTCATACACCTATGGAGTTGCTTTAGTGTGTGCCTCAGACACATCAGATCTTATTCCTTCATGTGGGCAGTGAGGCTTAGAGGGAGAGGTTTACAATAAGTGGTTTACCACTATAGGTGGGTGTTTCCACTCTACTGTCTCCGAATCTATCTTAGATGAGGTCTTTCAAGAGTGCTTATCAAGCTCATACAATATTGTATGCTCAAAATTATCAATCAGATCCTTATAAGTTAAATCCTTGTAGTTACAATGAGAGAAATGGGGTATAATTTTATCTTTCACTTTCTTCCTTCAACATGAGTTATCATCATTCCCTTTCACCTTAAAGTGGACTTACTCTTTTCCTTTTTTATTATCAGTGATCAAATGACCAAAAAAATGGAAGCCATGACAGAATTTTAGTTTTATCTCTTACTAAATATCTAATTTCATACTATCATCTCTAATTGTAAGGACAACTTCTTCCACTAATGTTCTGTACATGTACTCTTCCACCAATATCTAGGAATAGTGCCCAAAACTTAGGTTTTCAGTCTTCTTATCCATATTAATGGGATTTCCTACAAAATAGGAAATATCCTCTAAAATTATTGGGTGCCAATAGAGTTAGTTCAACTTACAAATTTGGATCCAACCCTCAGAATGAGTGTTCCAGACATTAATAGGATCAAAATTTCTATCCCATTCCTAGATATTTAAGAATCTAGGTTTCAAGGAGATATATACCATGCCCCAGGACCTTATTTTGTGTTTATCTGAGGGGAATGCTATGTGATAATATCTTCTCCCCATCACTATCATTTTCCATTCATCAAATATCGACACCTCCACAATTCGTTTGGTCAGATCATTGAATTTACATAATTTATCACACTTTAGGATCAAGACATGAGTGATGATCAAGTAAATACATAGTTTTTACCTTTCTTCTACCACCTCTTTATTTTATAATACATGAGAAAATTTTCCTTTCTTAATCACACATCCAAGTAGGGGTGTGTCAAAATAAAAAAAGTATAATCTAGATGCAGCATTGAAAAACTCCACAAAATTATTATTTGAGCCAACAACATCGTACAAAGGAGTTCCATTCACACTCACATTTTTATTCTATGTTGAGAAAATCTCTTTATGCCCAAGATTCTCAGACTGTTCTTTCATTCGATTCACCCCATTCAATGATTCACCAAAAAACATCTTCCTGATGGCTTCACGATCTTCAGAGATAGGGTTGTCGCCCGATTCCTTGTGTTCCACCATCATTTGATATAATGGAAAATTTAATTTCATCTAATATCCAGAAATAATTGAGAAATAATATTCATATTAATATATGTATATAAATGGAGAATATAGGCGATGAAGAAGATTCTTGATAATTGAGGATTTCTAAGCTTTTAGAAATATTATGAGAGATTGATGATTTCTAGAATCAAAGTAAGAGAAGAGTTTCAAGTTATAAGATCATTCAATGGAGAAGAAGAAATGCTTCCTACATTTTCATAATAAGTAAGAGGACATAGAAAATTAAAAATTTGAGTATGTTTCGAGACCAGTAGTGCTAATTAATATTGGTTAATCCTTATGTCCTTGAATTCTATACACATACAGACCAACTAATCTATATACTCATAGAGAAGGACTATCATCAATAAGTAAAAGTATTTCCTGGATGGATTTTCTTTATTGAAGAAGTGAATTCTCTTCTTATGAATTTTGGAAGCCATGGGAACACACTGGATTATAGGTTGGGAGAAAATTGTTAAAGGGAACATAGTGTAATCTATATTGATAGGATTAGGCTATCCTTGGTGGTAAACAATTATTGATGATAGTATAAAATCCATGATGGTGGGTATAACTGATATGTAAAGGAGTAGGACTCTCAACCAAACCATATAAATACTGTATATTGATATCTTTAATTTAATTACCACCGCTTTGGTGAGTGTATGAGATATCATTGAGTTGATATTAAACTTTAACCGAGTTAAGAAGTTAAATTTAAAAGGATAATATTCCATAAAATAAAACTACCAATTCACCCCCTCTTAGTGCTCTATCTGGATTGGGGTTCTACAAGTGGTATTAGAGTTCCA
Organism: Viscum album; assembly: GCA_963277665.1. Taxonomy (NCBI): domain Eukaryota; kingdom Viridiplantae; phylum Streptophyta; class Magnoliopsida; order Santalales; family Viscaceae; genus Viscum; species Viscum album. The sequence continues at coordinate 1,111,737,057 of OY728123.1, forward strand.
AGTTCCCTCTAAAAATCCAAAAAAGTTTAAAAAAATATAGAATATCAATTCTATGAATAATGATGGAATACCTATCTTTTATGGAATTAATTATCATAGTTGGAGGAATATTATGTTACCCTAACTCCTTTAAGTTGGCATGGAAGTTAGAGATGCTAATATAATAGGATTTCTACCTGTTATTTTTGGTTCCCTTATACACCATTCTGATAAGAGTAATATGAAGATGGATGGAAAATCTCAAAATACAATTTGATGTATTTATTTGAAAAATTATATACAAAGGTAACGAGTATTTGATCCACCAAAGAAATTTGAAAAAAATGAGACACAACTATGAGGGAAATATCAAAGTTAAGGAATACAAAATACAAGTTTGTAGAAGTATGTTTGAAGAAATAAAAAGGGATGATAATGAAAATATAGAATATTATTTCACTAGGGTAAATTAAATAGTTAGTAATATTTTAGGATTTGGTGAGAATTTGGAAAATTCAACCATTGTGAAAAATATTATGCGAAATTTCATGGATATATTTGATCCCATGGTTTTAGATTTAGAGTATAGGGAATATTTGACCTTGGATGAGCTTCACAACATCCTCATAGCCTATAAAGTGAGGAAAACTCCAACTTTCAAAAATAAATCCAAAGATTAAATGGACTTTCAATTCATGAGAAAAGGGAAATTCAAATAAGAATAAGATTCAAAATCAAGTAATTCATATGATAAAGAAGCTGATGTAGATCTCAAAAAAATTATTTCTCTTTTATCAAAGATATTCAAGATGGTAAAATTTAAATTAAAAGTTAATAAATTTATGAGATGTTATAATTTTTATAGTATTGGTCATATTATAATTTTTTTTCCAAAAAAGAAGGTTGAATAATCAAAATTACATGAGATAGATGAGAAAATTTAAAATTGAAAGTGGGGTAAAAATAAGAAGAAATAGTTCATTATAAAAATATGAAGTTTAATTAATAAGAAGGAAGAAGAAAACTCAAATTGTTCATAAGATTATGAGGTCACCTTCTTTAATCCAGTTGAGAAAGGATTTTATTTATCAAGAAGTGATGATAATAGAGATTAAATGACTGAAATTTACTGGGAACTAAAAGAGAAGTTTGAATATTGTCTTGATATGATTACACAATTTAATAAAGAAAAGCAGAAACTGGGGAAAAAGGGGATAAATACTTAAAGTGATGAGTTTGATAAAAATATAGTGACTAAATAGAAAGATGATCTAGATAGAAAGGATGAAATCTATGTTGATGAGATCAAGATGAAAAAATTAAAGATAGCCAAATAAGGGAAAATAGTGAATGATCATGTAGAAAAAATGGATATAATGTAAGTGGAAATATTTGAAACACAACACATAAGTCACATAATTAAATGTGAATTAAATAAATTTAGATAAGACTTCAGTAAGTTAGTAAAAATTAAGGGAGATTAATCATAAGAAGGTTTTAAAAACAATTCTGATGAGGTTCTTGAAGGTTCGAGGCACAACTAAAGTGCCTTTGGTGGGTGTGAAATTAAAATTTATTTTAAATAAAATTTCCCAGAACCCCAAGATAGGTTCTTTCATGTTAAATTTATAATTAATTTATTTAGATCTGGAAGAAATGATATTATGTGGATTAGTATATTTATTCATTTATGATGTTGATATTTTGAAAAAACCTTCTAAATTAACTTCATCGTGCTATAATGATTCAAGAGTAGAATCACTCTAGCGGTGATCCAGATAAGATCATTTGATCTCTTAGAAACACCAATTAATTTTTGGGTGCTAGTGTAGAGAATCAATTGTCCATATTTTTTCATCTTGATCACTCCAAGATCCTTCATCCTTGAATGTGTTTTTCTCATTCTTGAGAGGAAGTGAGGAGGAAAATTTGAGAGGGAGAGGTTTTTTGTGAGAAATGATTCTCAATTCTCAATTTTCTATTGCTCACTCAATAGACATAAATGACGATTTCTAGAGATAGGGTTTAGGTAAAAAATAATTATTTAAATGAATTATAGTCCTTAAATAATATTATAATCTTTAATAAACCCCATTCCACTAATAATATTATTAATATTATTATTTTATGACATGTGTGACAACCTACGCAATGATAAATAATATTTATTAGTTTGTAAATAAATATTTATCAATGGACACAGTCTTGGTCTGTTTATCATCCTTGGAATTTATTAACTACCCAAGTAAATGTTTAATTTAAATAGTTTATTCATCAACAAATACTGGCGATCAATAAAACAAGAATAAAATTATTCACCGGTCTTGAGAGTAATAATTATTCTATTAATTAAATTAAAATAGAATTTAATTGAGATTAATGGAAACACTTAGTGTGTGATCCTCTAGGATTTTATCTCATTATCATTAGGAGGGATCACCTAATGTCCAAGTTTACTTTCTAGTAATGGGTAAAGGAACCTAAGAGAAAGAAATTAATGTCATAATGACTACAACTACACATGAATGTTCATTTTTTTATTTAATCCCTTTATCAAAATATCTCATCAGACAAGTTTCATATCAATGTCATCAACCTATGTGCTCGATATGTCTTTAATTGACTATATAAAATAAACATGTCATTTCACGATTGTTATGAAATTTAATGTGATGGTTCTATTCCAATAAAAGGGCTAACATATGAGATTCTATAAATATGGAAGTGACAAATACTTACATGAATTATCCATTAATAATGCATCATTCATGACGCATCCAACATACCCTACCTCTCTATGAACATATGTCATAATGGGTTTTCTTAGTTAATATAAGTGCATGGGTCATGGAATGCATTAATAACAATATTAAATTCAAAGGACTATTACACATGCTCATAGATAGGAATATATGATGACACCAAAACATGTGGAATTTCTACTGGTGGGTCTATTATCATAATCTCCTTTCTTGGAGATTTCCAAGTTTGAACTTCATGAGAAGAAGCATCATCCACTTAAAAGTATTCACACCTGTCAGTCTATATGCTATATGTCCCATCATAGTATGTTATATAACTATATAACTATATTTAAGAACATTTTTGTGGCATTTAAAGGTTCTAATTATAGAGGGAAACTGCCAAGACCTTATCAATGTGACATGTACACTACAAAATTATTACACTAATGTCATTAAAAATAATGAAAATTATGTAATAATATGTTATTAATATTAAAAAATTGAATATACATGTAATCAAAGTACATATAGTTGGTTCTAGGACACCAAATCTAACAAAATACCACTTAGACTAGAATCAAATACCTATGAATTTTAGTCCACTAGACCTCAAATGATAATATTTTTTTTTGAGTCAAGGGGTATTCCACACTCTCTTGTGTGAATATACTGATCACTAAAACCTCACCTATCTGAGAAAAATCACATAAGAGATGATACTTATAAAGTATGTGCTTTTCCTGCTAATGTAACCTTCACATTTTTACTAGAACCACCACTGTGGTATTATCAAAATAGAGTGTGATATAATCTTTTTTTATAGGTTCCACATAAAGATATTAAATGGATTTTTTTATCCAAACTGTTTCTTTAACTACCTCAAAATCTGCAATATACTCAAACTTTACTATATAATCTGTGACTATATCCATCTTTGAGCTCTTCCATATCACATAACCTATATTAAAAGTAAATATGTATAATGTTTGTGATTTAATATAACCTTAATTTATTTGGAAACTAGAATTTTCATATCCTTTAATGAATATTTCCTCATATCCTCCATAGACCAGGAATATATTCTTAGTATACCTCAAATAATTAAGGATAGTTTTGAATTCCATCCAATGGTAGTCACCTGGGTCATCTTAATATATTCCTACCACACTTAATGTGTAGTATAAATCTAATCTAATACATAAAATAATATACATGATTGACCCAATAGTTAACACGTATATAATCCTTTCCAATATATTTCTTTCCGTATGTGTCTGAGGAGACAATTTCCTAGAAAGATGGATTCCATGTGACACTGGTAACAATACCCTATTGGATTGTTCTATATTAAATCTTGCCATTAAGGAATGATATTTTTATAGACATTTATTAAATATCATAGTCATGGAAGTATAAAATAGATTATATAATTCTGATGGATTTTAGCATTACAACTGGTGAAAATGTTTCATCACATTCAATTCCTTGACATTGTTTAAACCCTTTTGCAATAATTTATGCCTTATAGGTACTCACTTGTCCTTCCATGTTTATTTTCTCCTTGAATACCCATTTGTATCCAATGAATGGTTTTGGTACATGAATTTTATTTCAGAATTCATGGATTATTTCCATTTGGAAACATTTGTTCTAATTATTACTTCCTTATAGGTTATAGGATCAGTATTATCTACTAATAATGAGACACCATCCTCAGTGGCTAGAAAACCATACCTGTAACGTCCCAGTTCCGAAAGCCACACAACGGGTGCCCCGAACCCGGTTGGTCACATGACCTCAAGTGTATTTCCCCAAATGCCAGAGGCTACTGACTAGCAGCAAGGGCCAAGGGCTGATAGTGGGGAAACTATGCCTTCATTTTTCAAAGTGTAGCAGAGTGGAATAAAATAAATAAACATACCAAAGAGGAAGAAGTAGAAAATATAAACCATAAAATGTACAATATAAGGCAAAGATAGCAAGAAGTCATATAGATATCATGACGCAACATGTCACTAATTCTAAGAAATTATCCAAAATAGGAACCTACAATCTAATAATATAGTACAGGGTACAAAGTACAACAAAACAAAAATAAAACAATGCAACATGAACGCAGCAGCATCGCAAGCCTAATCTTGGTCCCATGCACTCCTACTCCTCTACAACAATCATGTACCTATGTAGGGACCCTTTCCCTTATCGACACCTACATCAATATAATCTTTTTAGGACTAAGACATGACCCAAACAGGGTGTGAGAAATAAATCCAAGTAGGCAACCACCAAAGGCTCGTGCCTAACTGTTAGTGAAAATGTGCAATAGTAGTATGAAATAAATAAATTCAGTAATCTAGGAAGTACTCAAAATTAGATACTCTTACCAGTTCCATTACAATTTAATTAATTATTTATCGATTTCAAGCGTGTGCTTTAGCTTGGAAGGTGCAACATAATAAATAACCATAGTGAATATTCAAAGTGAACGTTGTCCTCAGACATGCAAGTCCTTACCCTTAGGGAAGTAGAATCAAAACCTGTAGGTGACTACCCACGGGAATAACAAATATATCCCATAGGTATATGAGATATTTCCCTCAGGCACGGAAGCTACTGCCCATTGACATAAGAAAAGTTGCCCTCAGGCTAAACGAAACACTGACCTCAGGCTAAGAAAAATAATGACCTCAGGATAACAAGTAACTGAGCCAATCCCAACACATAAACAAGCAATTTATATACATTTCCTCTCAATAAAACTCAAAACATTCTTATAATCACGGCATACCCATGGGTATCCTGGCCAAACAACTAAACAAGGGAAACACACCCACAGGGTGGCCCTGGATCAAGGAAATGATCACAAACAGTAGTTCATACTTGTTCATTAATTTACCTAAGCAATTATAGGTATCTTAACAGTCAAGGCCTCTGCCATACAACACCCCAACATGGGCACATAGCACAACGATACACAAAAACAACTCGACAGTTGGAAATGAACACCAGACCACCTACCTCGATCTCCTCTGATCGATATACTTAAATGACACCTCCCCAAACAACCACGGATGACATAGATCAGGGATAAAAAATTACACATTCATACCCAAATAACTTACCATAGGTAAAGAATTGGAAGGAGAGGTTTAAGAAGAGAGAAGAACTCACCCGCGCGGTTCAAATGAGATCGACGACGGAAGAATCAGATTTCCAACATGCGATCGGGAGATCCTCTAGGCTTCAGCCTTCTCTCCTGGTGCTCCAAATGAACCCAATACCTCCTCTACCAAATGAGAATGATACTACCTATTTATAACGAAAAAAATAACTACATGGCATATACTCTCAAGTACACGATGTGTACTATTTTTTTAAATGTTCCTCTGGAAGCTACATTTCACCACCACCCTGTTCATCTACCAAATGTTTACAAAGTGTGTATGACTAAACACATGGTGTGTAGTTAGTTATTACATCCTGAACTACCGACAAGGCTACATGCCCTGTGTTCTCGTCCCACATGGCCAAAGTACATGACATTTATATGAAGGTATATGGCGTGTAATTTGTTTTACCAACAAACCCACACGCCCTGCATTCTCATCCTACATAGCCAAAGTACACGGTGTGTGTACAAAAATTATGTGGTGTGTACCCATAAATTTGGGATTTTTCCCACATTTCCCTTGTTTTCTCAAAAACACTTAAGGAAAATGAAAAGAAGAAACCCGTACATCAAGAATAAGAACCGGGTTCTTACAAACTTCCCCACTTAAAGAAATTCATCCCCGAATTTCACTTCCAAGGGTGGTGAAGATAAAGCTGGGAACAAATCTGGCCACTGAGCACGTACGTCGATCTCTTGCTCCCAGGTTTTGTCCTGCACTTGGCCATGCTGCCATAGAACCCGTACGAGAGGAAATGAACAACCTTGGAGAACCTTCATGATCCTATCTACAATATGAATCAGATGCTCCTAAAAGGATGCATCGACATAAAGTGAAACCTCCTCTAGATGAAAAACGTGATATGGGTCTGAGTGATAATGGCAAAGCTGAGATACAAGGAAGACGTTTTGAATGGCCCGATACCTCTGTGGTAACTGCAACCGATAGGAAATCGGCCCAACTCTCTCTAGAATCTCAAAAAACCCCACATACGTCAGTTAAAGTTTACCCTATCTCCTGATACACCTGTGTCCCAACCTCGGTGAAACTCACAAGAAAACCTAATCCCCGACCACAAACTACAAGGGTCATCTGCGGTGATCAACATACGATTTCTGACGACACTGTGCAGTAGCTATCCACTTCTGAATCAACTGGACCTGCTCAGAAGTCTCCTACATGAGACGTGGTCCTAGTAAAGCTACCTCACCTGCCTCCAACCAGAAAAGGGGTGATCGGCATGGCCTACCATATAATTCCTCGTAATGAGCCATCTCAATAGTTTCTTGAAAACTATTATTATAGGAAAACTCAACCAGGGGTATGTGCTTCTCCCAAGATCCCCCAAAGTCCAGTACACATGCCCTCAACATGTCCTCTAGCACCTGTATCGTATGCTCCGACTGACCATCAGTATGAGGGAGGTAAGTTGTGCTCAAGAGCACCTATGTACCCAATGCCCTCTGAAAACTCTGCCAGAAACAAGATCTAAAATGAGAGTTTCTATCTGAAAAGATAGAATGAGGGACCCCATGAAGATGTACTGCATCTCGAATATACAACTTCCCCGAGATCATCAACCCCAATGGTCTCCTTGATCGGCAAAAAGTGAGCTACCTTCATAAGTCTTTCCACTACAACCCACACGAAATCACTGCCTCGAGGTGATCTTGGAAACCCGGTCACGAAGTCCATCACAACATCATCCCACTTTCACTCCAGAATGGGTAACTATTGTAACAGTCTGACTAGTCTATAATGCTATGCTTTCACCTAGTGATAGGTGGAATATCTCATAACAAAACCAGCTACCTCTCTTTTCATATCCAGCCACCAATACTAACGTCTCAAGTCACGATACATTTTGGTAACTCCGGGATGCACTTCCCAAGATGAAGCATGAAACTCTCACATAAAATCCTCATGTATATCCCCTGGAACCCACACTCGCCCATGGATACACATTACCTCATCATCGCCTATCATCCAACCAGGAGGAGGTTCCTCACTTTCCACCGAATCCTATAGAACTAGGCCTTATGAATCTGATAGCTGTCTCATCCTCACTCTATCCAGGAGGGTAGAAGTCACAGCTAAGGATGAAAGATAGGTTCAAACCTGACTATCATGCACCTCAAAATTCATCTCAGAGAACAAATCCATAAGATTTTACTCACTACTGGCCTCCTGCACTACCTGTATCTAAGCCCTCCTACTTAGTCTAACAGCTACTGCATTACCTTTACCAGGTGTATATGAGAGATCAAAGTCAAAGGACTGAAGGTACTCAACCCACCTTCATTGTCTCAAATTTAGGTCAAGCTGGGTAAAGATGTATTTCATACTTTTGTGGTTTGTAAACACCACAAAATTCTCTTACAAGAGGTAATGTCTCCAATAGTGAAACTCATAAACAACTATAACCAACTTGAGATCATGCGTTGGGTAATTCCTCTCATGTGGCCTCAACTACCGAGACCCGTATGCAACTACTTGATCACCCTGCATCAAGAATGCTCCCAGGCCAATACCTGATGCATTACAGTAAACTATATAGATCTTCCCTTGCACTAGAAGTATCCGGACTGGTGCTGATGTCAACCATCCCTTCAGTTCCTGAAAGGATATCTCACATGCTTCTGACCAAACGAACTTCATACCCTTCTTAGTCAAACCCGTCAATAGTTCTACTAAGTGGGAGAAGTCCTGTATAAAGCGCTTGTAGTAACTAGAAATCCCTAATAAACTCCGTATTTAAAACACGTTCTTCGTCTTCTCCCAGGAAACTACTGCTCTCAATTTCTCTGGGTCTACTGCAACTCCTACCTGTGAGATAATATGACCCAGGAATTGAATCTGGTCTATCCAAAAGAGGAACTTTGAGCGCTTAGCATATAACTGATGCTCTCTCAATGTACTCAATACGATCTCAAGATGGGTTGCATGGTCATGTCGAGTGTGAGTGTACACCAAGATATCATTTAAAAAGTCTACCATAAAAGAATCTTGATATGGGTGGAACACACGATTCATCAGATCCATAAAAAATTCTGGCGTGTTTGTGAGTCCAAACGGCATGACCAAGTACTCATATAGACCATATCTGCTCCAAAAGGCTGTAAGCGGTATGTCCGATGATCTAACTCACAATTAATGATATCCGAATCTCAATTCAATCATCAAGAACACTTGTGCTTCTCAAAGTTGATCAAAAAGATCATCAATCCTGGGTAAGGGATATCAGTTCTTGACCGTCAACTGGTTCAACTTCTAATAATCCACACAGAGTCTGAGGTTACCATCTGTCTTCTTCGCAAATAAGACAGGACAAATCCAAGGATAAGTACTGGGTAGAATAAAACCCTTCACCTACAACTCCTCCGACTTCCTCTTGAGATCCTTCAAATCTGGTGTAGACATCCTGTAAGGTGGAATGGACATCGGTGCCACTCCTGGCACACGCTCAATAGAGAAATCCACCTCTCGTTCCAGTGGTAGACCTAAAAAGTCATCTGGGAAGACATACCTGAAACGATTTACCAATGGAGGGAAATCCTTTAGACAACTTCCCCGGTTATCCAGATATGAACAAGAAATCTGGGTTGTCACTCCACCTCACCAATGATGCTCGGGTCCAGATCAGATCACCTGGACATCCCATTCTCCCTTGTATAGAAACTCTCCTCCCTCTGGAGACGTGGAACTCGCCCAGTGACGATAGAAATCCACAAAGGCTCGAAAGGGTACCAACCAGTCCATCCTGAGAATGAAATCATAGGCTTCCATCTCTAAGACATAGAGGGCCCATAGAAAGTGACACCCGCCAACCTCTAGGGGGCACTCCTTGAACAGACACACCTGTCGTTCTAATTCCCAATGAAGTTTCTAGCATCATAATATCAAAAGAAGAAGAAACACAGAGCCCAAATCTCTCCACAATGGGCACAAATATAAAGCTATGTCTAGCACCAGTATCGAAAAGTGTAGAAGATAAAATAGAAGCGACTAGAATAGTACCTCTGATAGTGGAAGGTCTGGGATCCTGCTCCTATTAGGTCTGTTGCCCTGCATATGTCTGCCCCAGTGCTGCAGCCCTGCGACATAGCCTGGCTACCATGAGTTGACTCGCCCTGCTATCTCTGAGATCCTGGTGTCTGGATACCACGGCCACGACAACCACATCATCCCGAACATCCTGGCGTGTTCTAATTCCCTGACTGGTAAGAAGCTGCTGGCCCTACTCCCGCATGTGGAGTCTGCACAGAATCCCTCTCACTTATCACTGGTGGAAATGCCCTGCAAAAATGCTGAATATGACCCATCCTACCGCAAGCTCAGAACTCCACTGGGTCACGTGGACACTGAGGTCTCTTGTGCCCTTCTTTACCACACTGGTAGCACATGACCTGGCCACTTGAAGAATTTTTCTAGCTAATACTGACACCGTGAGAGAAATCCATCTGCCTCTTCCTCTTGCTAGTTGAAATAGTACCAGAAACTGGTGCTGAACCACCCTGGCCTGCACCACTAGTTTCCCATAGGTTCCGCTCAGTAATTAGTCCTTGGTTCACAATAATATGCACTATAGGAAACCTGAAAACATTCACCAGTGCGAAGATGTCATATCGAAGACCATCCTCAAAGAGTGTAGCCCTCAACATCTCATCACCCACCAGAACAGGTGGAAAATGATGTAGCTCGGTGAAGCGGGCAGAATAGTCCATCACTGACATGGAGTCCTGCTGCAGATTCATGAACTCTTGATCTCGATCTGCCCTTAGAGTCTCTGGAAAAAAATTCATTGAAGACTGCCTGAAAATCTTCCCACTCCATGTCTCAATGATTCTCTATCTGGGTGGTAACATCACACCATCTCTTGACAGAATCACGTATCATTTAAGTAGTGAGCTTGACCCTCCTCCCAGGAGACGTCTCTAGATGATCAAAGATCGTCTACATAGAACCCAACCATGAATCTATAGCCAGTGGTCTACCATCCCCTGAAAATGTAGGTGGATGCTGCTACTGGAATATATGTGTCAACTCTACCATATATGTGGCAACCGGCAGTGCTCCTTGGAAGGTCTGCATGAACCACATGAAGCCTTCATGGAACTGCACATCCGTGCTTGCTTCCAGTATAACAGCTGTCACCGCATATGGCACTATTGGAGGATCCATTGGTATCCCATGGCCTACCATCTCTAAAGTATAATTGTCACCACTCTCTTGGAAAACAACTTGAGGTCATCTCAGCGGCCTAACTCTACATGGTCAAAAAAATGCCTTAGATTAAGATAATCAAGGACTAAGAACTGAAGGAGTTAAAAGGGAACAAGAGAAATAAAACATTCAAGTTTTACAAAACAAGACTACATGAAGTATATAAAAACTACACAGAATGTTCCCTTATGTCTTTTACATGGGTGTGTACTCTGCCAGCACTGGTTGTGTAATACCCCAAACCCACGACATGTTTTCCTTACACACGGTCTGTACTTGAATTTTCTTCCTCTTCCGGAGTCCTTCTACATGGCTAAGCCACACAAATCTCCCTTGAATGAGAATAAACGACGTGTATAAGTCCTATATGGCGTGTACAAGATGAGATTCACCGACCCGTGTTGTTCGTGACACAGCCGGGTACACAACTCACACTACACGGTGTGTTCCAGATAGACACGACATGTATGGCTTAGATTCCAACTGCCCGTGTTGTTAGTGACATGGCCGACTACTCATCTGACACTATAAGGTATGTTACACCCACACACAGCATGTACACCACCCAGTTTTCCCAGCCACATGGACAAGTCTACACGGTCTCTTACCGGTCAAGACTACACGGTGTGTCCCACAGGTACACGACATGTACTAGATGAGCTTTGCCGACTCATGTTGTTCGAGACATGGTCGGATACATGGATCATACTACACGACGTGTTCTAGATGGACACAACGTGTACTAGAAAGGGTAACACCAACCCATGTTGTTAGTTACATGGCCGGATTCTCATATTACACTACATGGTGTGTTCAAAAGTGACACGACGTGTTTAAGCAAAGATTTCTCCATCCGTTCTATTAGTCACACAGGCGAACACAGGGTCAACACGACATGGCGTGTACAACCGGTACACGACATGTTCCCTCTAGAGTTTTCCCATCCTGTATTTCTGCCTACATGACCTATGACACGGTTAGAAACTATACAACATGTACTTAAATTTTTTTCATTTCTTCCCGAGCAGAATAGTACAGGGCATGTGTTCATAGAACCACATGCTATGTTGTATGGGTTTTCGGACAGTAGACCTTAGAATCTACTCTGAAGCCCCTTTTTTCCTTAAATTTCAAGCATCAGAATGCCAAATTCCAATCCGTGGGGGACCATACTCCCCGTAAACCAAATTTTAGCACCTTTACTTTCAAATTATAGTACAAAACGCAACAAAAAGCTGGATCATGATTCGCTAAATTCCAGTCCAAGAGAGCCCATACTTCTCAGGAACCAAAGTTTAACGTCTATAAACCCAACCATAACATGTACCAATACCCTATCAATAGTATGCGTATATAACAAGGTAACTATCATAACAACATGCATTTTATATCACATCCTATATCACAAAAACATGCAATTTCTAATGCACCTACATGGCATCGAAACTATGCATGACATGTGATTCTAACATGTACCTAAATGATGCATGATATGGAATACCATCATCTCATCTAGTTGAAACTAAATAGAACCCAAGTATAAAGATATAAACAGCACACCACAAGTGCGTCACCCAACGGTGTAAATCAACTCAATTGTTATAATCATAAACAAAAAATCACAATGTAATTCGAGGAAATTCGGCCTTTACCTGTACACGGGGTAGATACTCACAGGAACAATTTATTACCTAATCCCTTAACAATATATTTCTTTTTGTTGTCGCAAAATAATAAAATAACTCAGATAAAAGAAAATTCCTCTTATACCACTTTGTAACGTCCTAGTTCCGGAAGCCACACAACGGGTGCCCCGAACTTGGTTGGTCACATGACCTCAAGCGCATTTCCCCAAACGCTAGAGGCTTCTAACTGGTAGTAAGGGCCAAGGGATGATAGTGGGGAAACTATGCCCTTATTCTTCAAAGTGTAGCACAACAGAATAAAATAAATAAACATACCAAAGCGGAAGCAGTAGACAATATAAACCAGAAAATGGACAACAGAAGGAAAAGATAGCTAGCAGTCATATAGATATCATGATGCAACATGTCAGTAATTCTAAGAAAGAAGCCAAAATAGGAAACTACAATCTAATAATACAGTACATGGTACAATGTACAACAAAAAAAACTAAATCAGAGCAACATGAACATAGCAGCATCACAAGCCTAAACTTGGTCCCATGCTCTCCTACTCCTCTACAACAATCAGGTATCTTTGTAGGGACCCTTTACCTTATCGACACCTGTAACAATATAATCTGTTTGGGCCCAAGACATGACCCAAACAGGGTGTGAGAAATAAATCCTAGTAGGCAACCACCAAAGGCCCGTGCCCAACTGTCAGTGAAAATGTGCAACAACAGTATGCAATAAAGAAACACAATAAGATAGGAAGTAATCAAAATCAACTACTCATACCAGTTCCATTAACATTTAATTAATTATATATCAATTCTAGGATTGTGCTTTAGCTTGGCAGGTGAAACCTAAGAAATCACCATAATGAATATTCAAAGTAAACGTTGTCCTCAAACATGCAAGTCCCTAACCTCAGGTAAGCAGAATCAAAACCCACAGGTGACTTCCCACCGACATAACGAATATAGCCCATAGGCATACGATATATTTTCCTTAAGCACAGAAGCTACTTCCCACAGTAATAAGAAACTTTTCCCTCAGGCTAAACAAAACACTACCCTCAGGCTAAGAAAAATACTGCCCTCAGGCTAACAAGTAACCGGGCCAATCCCAACACATAAACAAGAAATTTATATACATTTCTTTTCAAGAAAACTCAAAACATTCTTATAATCATGACATACCCAGGGGTATCCTGTCCAAATGGCTAAACAAGGGATACGCACCCCCGAGGTGGCCATGGATCAAGGAAAAGATACCAAACAGTATTTTATACTTGTTCATTAATTTACCTAATAAATTTTAGGTATCTTAACAGTCAAGTCCTCATCCATATGACACCCCAACATGGGTTCGTTGCACAATGGTACACAAAAACAACTCGATAGTTAAAAATAGACACCAAACCACCTACCTCGATCTCCTCTGATCAATATACTTAAACAATGCCTCCTGAAACAACCACATACGAATTAGATCTGGGATAAAAAATTACATGTTCAAACCCAAATAACTTCCATTATGATAATAATTGGAAGGATAGGTTTTAGAAGATAAAAGAACTCACCCGTGCGGTTCAAATGAGATCGACAGCGGAAGAATCAGAGTTTCAGCGTGTGATCGGGATCTCCTCTGGGCTTCGACCTTCTCTCTCGGTGCTACAAATGAACCCACTACCCCCTCTTCCAAATGAGAAGGCTAATTTCCATTTATAATGAAAAAACATAACTACACGGTGTGTACTCTCAACTACATGGCATGTACTATTTTTTTAACTGTTCATATGGAGGATAATTTTCACCGCCACACTGTTCATCGACCAACTGATTACATGACGTGTATGACTAAGCACACAACGTGTAGTTAGTTATTACATCCTGAAGCATCGACAAGGCTAAATGACCTATGTTATCATCCCACACGACCAAAGTACATGGTGTGTATATGAAGGTACATTGCGTGTAGTTTGTTTTTACCGAAAAACCCACATGCCCTGTATTCTCATCCCACATAGCCAAAGTACATGGAATGTGTACAAAAAGTACACAACATGTACCCATAAATTTGGGATTTTTCCTGCATTTCCCTTGTTCTCTAAAGAACACTTAAGGAAAAGGAAAATAAGAAACCCGTACTTCCAGAATAAAAACCAGGTTCTTACAATACCATTCTGGTTCCCTAACCTATTTTTTACTCCTATGTAGTACTTGTGTCTCTAGAAATGCTTCTTCTTCTATGGGGTTCTGTATAATTTGTTCCAGTACCAACTATTATACGCCATGAGCCTCAAATTCATATGTGTACCTCAATCCCAATATATCTTTTAGTGATGTTTTACCTTTCAAGTAATATGGAATGTATTTCCACTATTACCTTTTTATATGAGGGGTTGTATTAGTAATAACCCATTTTTTCTATGGGGTATCCTGTAAATGTACACTTTTTTCCTCGGGGTGAAATTTTGTTACCTAAAGAGGCCTTAACAAACATTTGTCAAACCCATACATGAAATTATGAAAACACATGTTTCTTTAGATTCCAAAAATTAGTATGGTATACAATTTTCCACTTTATTTTCAACTTGGTTTAGTATTTGTGATGATTTTTATAACACGTATCCATAAAAGTATAATGGAATACTTGTATGACTCCTCATTGATCTCACCATGTCCTATATGGTGTGGTTACTCATTTCTCTTACATAATTCCACTAAGGTGTATAAGGAGGAGTGAGTTCAGATAGAATCCCAAAATCTTGTAAATAATCATTGAATTATTGGTTAGGATATTCCCCACCATGGTATAAATGGATTTTCATAGTCTTCTTACCAAGCTTGTTCTCAACTTCATTCTTATACTCTTTGAATTTATCAAAAGAATATAACTTATACCTCATTAGATATCTAAATCCATATTAAATAAAATCATCATTAAAAGATATGAATTATGAGTACCCACCCCTTTCTTCAATAGAAAATGGTGCACACACATTGGTATGAACTAATTTAAGAAGATCTTTATCCCACTCACCTTTTCCTCTGAATGGGGATTTGGTAATTTTACCTTGTAAACTTGAATTACACACAACAATTAGTTTTAGTTCAAATGAATCTAAATATACATTTTTTTAATTATTTAACACACTTTTCGTTTACATGAACTACCCGATGATGAAAATGTTAGGTGTGGTATGAGTCATGTGATGTGATTTCCGTATCAATTTCAATTACTTGGTTTAAGTAATTCAACACATAAAGTCTATTATATAAATGTACCATTCAATAAAAAATATATATTTATCAAAGAAATAAAATTTATTCCCAAACATGAAAATAAATCCATCCATATCTATTCTGGATACAAAAATAATATTTTTAGTAATGGATGGAACATAATAATAACCTTTTAAAACCAAGATCATTCTAGGTTGAAATATAAGGTGGTAGTTTCCAATAGCTACAAAAATTGGTTTAACTCCATTGGATGCTTGTAGATATACCCCCTTGGTTAATATTTTTAAATATACTCGGTTCCTATTTTTTGATACATATGTGAGCACCAAATTTTTTTTATAATACCCATTTTTTAGAAATAGATAAATTTCACTTGATAAAAAATTCACATAAAACTCCCCCTTGCTTCTTTGTATGGGTGAATTTTTTCTTCCAGTGACCCTTCTTTTCACTTGAGAAACAAATAGCATCTTATTCTCTTTATTTCCCCCTAATCTTCCTCTTGTTGGAAGGGTGTGAAGAAGCATTTGGCATATATATATGCACTAAACCTTTGAATTTGTTCACTATAAGGAAGGAAGAATTTTTTCACTTAGTATCCTAATCTACTTGGTGGAGAATATCAAGTAGATCTGGGAGATAATTCTCCATGTTTTTCATATTTAAATTTACAATAAAACTTTAGAATCTCAGAGGGGGTGATGGAAGAATTAGATCGGTTCCTAGTTCATCTGTTAATTTAAACCCTTGAACCTATAGATGCTCAATGTAGCCAATGATCTTGACTACATGAGGCCCAGATGGGGAACCCTATCCAAGAATACTTTGAAAAGTATTCTTGGAGATCTCAAACCATTCCTTTGTAACTCTCTACTAGTATATACCATAGAGATTCTCGAGAATACTTTAAGCTTCCATGTTTTTGTGAGATTTCATGAGTTCACTAGACATAAATGATAACATCAAACATTGAATTTCAACCACATTTTTCATATGTATTTCATATATAAGGAACTCTTCATCACTTTACTGCCTGGATTGTGGATTAGGAATTGAGGATTCTAGCATTTAATATTTTCTTTCATGTCGTAGTACAACCTGAAGGTGTCTGAACCACTCCTGAAAGTTACTTCAATTGAGGATAAGGACTTTCTCCAATATTGATCGTCGGTATATTTTGGAAGATGAACTTTCCATTTTCTATAATTATAAAAGATAATATTATTATTACTTTTCTTGATTACAAAATTATGTGATAAATAATACTAATTAATTTTATTAAATTGCCCACTATTTTATAAAGTCCCAATAAACCTCGCCATTGCACTCAGAAGGTCTAATTTTTATGAAATTTTAGTGGAAATAATATATATTACGCTTATCATAACCCCAATGAGGGTTGGTCAAGGTGATTGAAGGTAATTAAGTAGGAATGCATTTTCCAATTTTGGGATTTTATCTCCTTGATATGTTGAGCAGACTCCCCAATCCTAAAATCTTGACTTGGATTTCCTCAACACTTGCCTCTAAGTTACATCAATTCCAGTGAGGGATACTTCTCTTGATGTAATATTGTTAATTCAACCCATAACCTTCATAATAATTTCAAGTTAAGAGTAAGTGTCCCAACAAGGGTTTGTCAAACACTTAGTTCTAAGTATTTCATTCCTATTCAAGTAGTGAAAGGCCAAGTCAGAATTAATATATATTTGAGGGATTTTAATTAATTATGCATAAATTTTATTTTGTTTTTTCCTTTAGATAACTTTTTAATATTTAGTGGATTTTACTTAATTAATTAACCTTGTTTAATAAAACATTTACACATATTCCATTTATTTAAACTACTTATTTTCACATTAATTCATTTATTTATGTGATCGCAGTCTTGCATCCATAAAATAAATAATGTATATATAGAAAATAAATAAATAAATAAATGGCTCGATCATGATCTTATCTAAATGGGTTTTTATTGAAAATAAAATAATTAAACCAATTACCTATTAGAATAACTCATTTTACCAGTCATGGCATGAGTTGCATCATTCCACTCGTCCACCAATATATCACCTGAGTTAGCATCCTTATGGTTATATCATGAATTTCCTCTACATTCCTTGGGATACTCCATTAATTACATGTATTTATAACTCAGACACATGTGAGGGGAACTAAAGGATTCGTTAAAGGGGATTACATAAATAACCTTGGATTCATAGGTTCTACATAAAAATGTAGGGAGGGATGACTCATAGTCCATCAATTTAATCTATTAATTAAATATTGAAAACCCATGTAATAAATTAAATTAAATAAAGTCTAACACATAAAAATTTATTGGTCAAGATCATAATTAGTCAAACATGAAACATATACACAAAATTAATTGGCTAACATTAATTTCTTTATTGTTCTATATTATTAAGATAAATTCACTTTCATTAATCAATCAATAAATCAATCAATTAATAAATTCTATTTCATCTTAATAACCATCCAAATTCATTAAGAGATACCCATAATTACATTCATGGAAAATAAATGGTAAAATAAATAAATAATTAATTATTATAATAAATTAATTTATCATTTAAAATTCTTTAAAATTATTATTAAATTTTCAAACACAAAAATTTATACTATATAAAATAAGGTTTTAATTATGAAAATTTCAATTTAATGTAATTTAACTTTTCCATTAATTGGGATACTACACGACATGTACTATCAAGTTACAAGATGTGTACCTAGGTTGTTGTTTATCTAGGCTAAATTCCAGGGGCTTCAAATTTTACCTCAGGCGGACTACATGGTGTGTACTAACTAGCTACACACCATCTGTTCCACTTGTCATGTGTTTGCAAAACCCATTGAAGAACTCAATATGTTTGTTGAATATGACTACATGAAAAGGGAATACCATCTACACAATGTGTATCACTCATGTTGTGTGTCTGTATAACTCACCAAATTGATCAATTTTTATTTCAGATGTAGGAAATGATGAACTAAATGTCGTGTACACTGCAGCTATGTCATGTATTCCATTAATGTTTTAGGTTTTCAGTATCATGTGGTTTGACTGTATATAATTACTATACAAATTGAATTAATTTCACCACTAACCTATGTAAACTACACAACGTGTATTCCAGAACATGTTGTGTAACCCAATATCCCATTGGTGAGAATGACCTGGTCTACACATAGTGCCTAATAAATGCATAATGTGTAGTTATTTTTTGTAATTAAATTTATCCTAAAACATGTCCAAATATAGTGTACATGGGTATGTGACATGTACTTCGACTACACATCATGTAACCCTGTCTTACTGGATAAACATTTGGCACTTGCGAATGGAATCTTCATTTTTTCTTCATCCGTTATTAGAACTTAAAGAAAATAAAACACTGAATAAAGATGATTAATATGTCAAAGAATATTAATTTAAATCACATTAAATAATAAATAATATGAAATGATATATTCAATAACAATTACACATCAAGATCAATAATAAAATAAATAATTATAAATTGAAAACATGACTGCTCTGATACTACTTGAAGGTTTCGAGTGCAGTAGAGGTGCCTTTGGTGGAAAAAATTTAATTTTTTTTTAAATAAAATGTACCAGAACCCTGAGAGAGGTTTCTTCACATTAAATTTAAAATTAATTTATTTAGATATGGAATAAATGATATACCTATGCTTAAGATATTTCTTCATTGACGATGTTGATGTTCTGAAAAACCCTTTCAGATTACATTTGTTTCACTGTAATGATTGAATCATATAATCCTCTTAGAAGTGATCCACATATACTCCTCTAATCTCAAAAGACCACCAATTTATTTTTGGGTTCTACTATGGAGAATCAATTATCTTAAGTCTTTCTTCTTGATCACTCCAAGATCCTTTGGTATTGAAGGTGTTCTTATTATTTTTGAGAGTAAAAGAGGGTAAAAAATGAAAGGGATAAGTATATTGTGTGCAATGATTCTCAATTCTCAATTTTTGATTACTCACTCATTATACATAACTATTTATTTATAGATTTGGGGTTTAAGTTAAAAAAATAATTATTTAATTACATTCTGAGCCTTAAAAAATATTATAATCGTTAATAAAACCCATTCCATATAATAATAATATTATTATTTTATGGAATGCTCTCCAACCTTCCCAAAGATTAATAATATTTACTAGAATGAAAATAAATATTTATCAATGGATTATGTCTTGGTCCATTTATCCCACTTGTAATTTAATTAATACCTGATTAATTTTTTAATTAAAATATTTCATTTATCAATAAATATTTTTGATCAATAAAACATGAATAAAATTATTCCTTAGTCTTGATAATAATTTATAGTCTCCCAATTAAATTCAAATATAATTTAATTTATATCAACAAAAGCACTTATTATGTGACCCTCTAGGATTCATTCTTGTTGGAATTAGGAGGGACCACTTAAAGTCCAGGATTATTGTCTAGGAATGGTTCAAGGAACCCAAGAGAAAGAATTTAAAGTTTCAATGTTGATAGCCACATACAAATGATAATTATGTAATATAATCCCTTTGTCACAATATCTCATCGAGTAGGTTGCACATATGTGTCATCAACCCATGTCCTCAATATGTCTTTCTTTCACTATCTGAAATAAACACGTCATTAGAGCATAACCATTAAATTTAATGTGATGGTTCTATTACAATCAAAGGGTGGAAATATAAGATTCCATAAATATGGAAGAGACAAATCCTTTATCGAATTATCCATTAATAACATGTCAATTGTGACATACCCAACATACCCTATCTTGTTGTGAACATTTTTTGTCATGGTTTTTTCCAGAAAATCTAAGTGCATGAGTTATGAAATGAATTAATGATAATATTAATGTCTAAGGGACATTACACATGCTCACGTATAAGAATATCTGATGAAAAAAATGTGGAATTCCTACTGGTGGGTTTGTTCTCACAATCTCTCATTTTGTAGATTTCCAAGTGTGAACTTCATGAGAAGAAGCCTTATCAACTTAAGAGTTCTCACACCTGATAGTATAAATACTATGTGTCTCATCATAGTACATTTTCTAACCATAGAACTATATTTAAGAATATTGTCAAAATATTTTATGGTTATAATCATTGTGGGGAACCTATCTAACCTTATCAATGATACAAATACTCTAGGACAATATTATATTAAATTCATGAATAACAATGAATAATATATAATAATATTGTATTAATATTAAAAGCATCAAATATATTTTTAATAAAAGTAAAACATTTATTCCTAGGACACCAACTCCAACAGTTTGAACCAAGAAGACAGCGAGACATTATTACACATTAAAGGGAGATAAACATGCACTAATAAAACCACTAACTCCTAGAAAAATAGGATCAATTTGAAGGAATACAACCCATACTTAGTTATGGATATATTTTCTATCAAGATAAAATATCAAAATTAATAGGTTTTTTTCTGGTTTTGTGGGAGGTATGGAAATAAATATTTCTCTTATTGGTATAATATGTCTTTTCCATGAAATATAAAAGATCAAATGTGGATATTTTGGGAAAAAATAAGGATAAAAACTGATAGAAAATGCGTTATGACCAAGAACAAACCCAATATATCAACCAAAAACTCATTTGAATATTTGGTAAATGTTTGTGGTTGATGTGGAAAAGATAGTCATAAAGTTGAGGAGTGCATGTTTAGATTACATGGAGATATCCTCTATGGTAAAAAGAGAATAAAATTTAGAAGATAATGGAGGAAAAATCATATACGATTGATCCCATTAAGAAGCCACATGATAATCCCAAAGAAGATGAGAAATCAAAGAAATAATGCTTGATTGTTTGGCCTAACCAACTAGCCAAATCTAAATAGATGAAGAAAGATGAGGATAATGATGAAGCTAAAGGAAAGATAACAGTTCTAGAATATGAAATAAATACTCATCTGAAATCATCTATAAGTATTGACTTAAAAAATCCTAAATAAGTGTGAAAAATTTCAAAAAATAGAGTATAGTATAAAACATTACATGACTATATTAATAGTACAAGAAGTGATTATGAAGTAGTTGATGTAAGAATAAGGTAATGAATTTTCCTTGATATCTGATGAAAATAAGACAAATTCATATGAATAACCATTTCTTGAAAAGTAAATAAATGTATAATCTATAAAGTATTTTTTCGAGGAAGAGAGTACTTCCCATCTAGATTTTAGAAGGAAGAAGAAGATAAATATGAGAGGAAACCCTCATGTTGATTATTTATTCTAAAGGAATAAATAGGCCCCTACTTATTCCCTTATTTTTTATATTTTTTATCTAACATTTAAGTATTTTAAGGGGATTATTAAGGCTATCACTACTAGGGAAAAAGAAAAATTAATCCTCATTGATTTTCTCAACTACCCTGTATAGAACTAATTAAGTGTATTCATTGAGGGGGATAAAACTTGATGAATAAGGCTACAAAAACATCATTTCATGTAAATCTAGATTTTTTTGGACAAACTCATAAAAATATGAACTATGGTATGAAAATCAAACTTACAACCATTTTTTTATGATTTTATTCAATACATTTATAAAGGGGGAGTGTTGGTTAAATAAAATATGATACAAAGTGGAATTATAAATCTTGAACTTGAACTATTAAATGCGTTAATTTATGTGTGTGTAATATTTTGTTTCTATTGATAAATCAATTTATAACAATCCCTTGAATGATATTTTGAGCATGGTATCACATTTTGGATGATTTATGAAAAACATCAATCACCTTGGTTATACACTCTTGTTTTATAAAAATGGTTTTCCCATGTATACTTATATTTTTCTAGCTAAATGATATGTTTCCAAAAAAACCACGTGCTTCCATCCTTCTCTCAAGTGGCTATAGGCTTTTCTTTAGATATGAAAATAGGATAAGAGAATGGTAAGATAAGTGATGAGAAGACCCCTTAAATTGACCTTTCAATTATTTTTAACAATGGGGAGAATAAATAATTCATATGATCACACATATTAACATTATTGAGTATTGGTTTTTCAATAAATTCCAAGAGGGTTGTTGAAGTGTCCAAGTAAGTTTTCCATTTGTTGTCAGTGGGTCAATATGTGTTTAGTGAAACAATGAGATGATAATTTTTGGATGATTGTTATGGATTCATGAGTTGGAATATGATGTTATTCTTGATAAAATTTTAAAATATATAAGTTATTTGATGATAAAACTTGAATAAATCAATAGTATAGGTTGAATAAAAAGTATAAACATAAATGTGATGATTGTTGCATTGATCTTAAAGTAAATTAAAAATGACAAAACATTGTCTACGACATTTGATAAAAGTTATAAGTGTTTGAGAGTTATATAGTAGGGATAAACATTATTTTTATATGAATTCATGACTTATATAAAGGTAAAATTGAGTTCTATAAGGTTGTGTAAATGTAAACTTTGATTTACATAACCTACGTGATGGTAGCATGAGAAATTCATTACTTACATAATGGTGGTTCAGGAACTTTGTATTGGTTATGAATGAATTTAGTCACCACATTAATGAAACATAATCCCTTCATAATAGTTGATTATTACCTATGTAAATGTAAATAAAGAATCCTATAACTACATAAGGGTAACCTATAAAATCCACAGGATGTGTAAAGGTACCCCAGAAGACCTACTATCTATAGAAGGGTACACAGGTATTTTATGTAAATGTATTATAAGACCTTCATAATGGTAAGGAGAACTATGTAAAGGTCATAATGGAGTTTTGGAGGATATTTAAAAAAAATCCATCATGCAACATGAAAGTAACTTTCCGAACCTGAAGGCTATAAACTGTTCAGTTTGATATTCCAAAGTCTACATAAAGCTAAAATGAAAAAAAAATTTACATGTAATTTTTTAGAAATTAAAAATAATCATTATAAATAAATAAATAAATAAGGTGATGTTTATCTAGGAAAAATTCATGGTCAATCGACCAACCACATCAAGAATCAACACATGGTTGGTCCACTAACCATATCAAGAATCAATGAGTGGTTGATCCCACTTTATCTTATGGGAGATCTAGTGTGGTTGATTTGAAAATTTTATATGATAATATTGGAAAAATGGGTAGCATGTGTAAGCTATGTCATAGTTCATGGTATTTTAGAATATCTATTCACCTATGAGAAACAATGGACCCGACCACTCTATAGTACATATTGGTAGACTGTTTTGAGAAGTTCTTGATATGGAAATATTGAATTAGTTATCCACACCAAAAATTCAAAGTATTCATGTTTCATCACACACATAAATGTATGTTTATTTTGAAAAAGGTTGGTTTTTAATGTAGTATATTTAGAAAAAAATAAGAATTATCTAATATTATGATGCTTTGTATCGATCTTCATGGATATATATTTCAATCTAAGGATGCAAAAAATAAGGAATCAAAAAATGTTATACATGAGTACTACTTCTTAGAGGTGTATGTTTCCATGCACATGAGGTATTAAAAATGGAATAATAATACTATGATTTTTTGGAGATAATGTGTCTATAGTAATTAAAATACGACATGAGATATTTGGTCAAGTCTTTAGGTCATTCAAAATTTAGTTTAAATTAAATACAACCAATTCACCTAGAGATTTTATGACTAAAGAAAAAAAGAAGTAACTAATGATATTTATAGGATATTAAACATGAAATAATATCCATGAATAATTAAGAAATAATATACATATTAACATTTTAATATAAAAGGATAATTAAGGTGATGAAGAAAATGTTTGATAATTGAAGATTTTTAATTCTTGAGAAATATTCTGAGAGATTGATAACTTCTAGTATTATAGAGTGAGAGAGTATGAAGCTATGATATCATTCACAAGGGAATAATAACTACTACTCAAGTATTCCAAATATGTAGAAGACTCAAATCATTCAAGATCTTAGTGAGTTTTGAGACTAGTAGTGTTAGTAACTGTTAGTAACAACTGGTGTTATTGAAGGTTGTCCATATTTAGACCTACTGATCCATCTACTTATAGTGGTCTATAATGAATAGGTAAAAGTATTTCATGGATGGATATTAATTATTGAATAATTGAAGTCTCTTCCAATGGATTTAGGAAGCTGTGGTAACACAACAGATTATGTGTTGGGAGAAATTACTAAAGGGAACACAGTGGAATCTATGTTGATAGAGTTGTACTATCCTTAGTTTTAAAAAATTATTTAATATATTATAGAATCCATCTTGTGTGGTATAAATAACATGGAAATCAATTGGCCTTTTTTAGAACCATTTAAATACTATGTTATGATAAATTTTTTTAATTACTAAACATGTGGTGAGGTTATGTGAAATTATTTTGTGGATCTTGAGCTTTAACCAGTTCAAGAGGTTGAATTTAAAAAGAGAATATTTCATAAAATAAGACCATTTATCCACCCAGTATTATAATCCTATCTAGCCAAGGGTTATATAGAAACTATTTCATAAGTTCTTACACTTTTGTGAAAACCTACCTGATACTTACTACCATGCACACAAGTAAAACGAAAATCATGGTTTTACATATGATACATTGGTTGTAGTTTAGAATAATTACATGTATTTTACAAAAATAGAATTATAATATTTATATTTTCATTGTTTGTAAGTCCTTTAGGTAGGAGGAAAATACATGAAAATGAACTCATCAAAAGTAATCATGTATAGGTAAAAAGCATGGAAAGTATATCATTTTGAAATGGTGTTGATATTTTCCACTATAAAAAGATTGAAGAAACATTTTATGTCATCTAAAATTAAAAATATAATGAGATGAAATTTAGAGAAGAATAAGGACATTGATAAAATAACCCAAATTGTAGACTCTCCAATATGGAATAATTTTGATAGTGGGATCTCATAGTTTTCTCTAAACATTCATAATTTTTATCTTAGTTTGGGAGCTAATGGTTTTAATCTGTTCAGTTAAATTGTTGGAGAAACTCATAACATGTGGCTAATGGTGTTGGTTTTATAAAATCTTACACTATTTTTATGCATGAAGAAACTTTTTCTAAAACTTTCTACTCTTATCGATGGGATAATATGCCTCTGAGATAATATTGATGTTTACTTGAAACATTTAATCACTAAGTTGAATGAATTATGGTATGAAGATATAAGGACCTTTGATGATGAAGCTCATGAAATGTTTAATCTATGAGATGCTTTGATTTGGAAAATTAATGACTTTCTATCATATGAAAATTGGTCAGGGTGGTGTATAAAGGAAGAATTTTCATTCCAATATTATAATAAAAGTAAGAAATTTACTTGGATAAAATATTGAGAAAATAGTCATACACTGGTCATATAAATTTTCTTTCTGCATTGGGTAAGTTTATAAAATATTGATTGTCATTTTATGGGAAGACAGAAGAAATTTAAGAACCAAAAAAATTAATTGATGTTTAATTTTTAACACAACTGAACCAAGAGAAAATCCACACACTTTATGACTTTTAATATTTTATGGTCCCTATAATCCCTAATATTCTTATTTCATAAATAATACATAGTCATAAATGTAAGAATACAAATATTTTCTTTGAATTACCAAATTATATAGATAACTTTGTTAGGAAAAATCTTGTTGTTATGAATATTGAAAAAATATATGAGATAAAGTCTTATGGACCATTATAGGTTTTAAGTTGAAATATAAAGATAATTTCAATTCATGACATGATTTATAGGAAATGGTTTTGAGAAAACCTTAATATTTACAAGTAGTTAATAGAAACAAGAGTTACATGCCTTTATAAAATTTACAATCCGAAAGGATGAGAAATATTTATTCCTCTCTATTTTAAAACCAATTAAGGTTCCTGATGGTTATTGTTTGAATATCTCAAAGTAGGTTGATAGTAAAGGAAAAGAACTACAAGGATTAAAGAGCCATAATAATCATATTATACTTTAGTATTTATTTTCTATATCAATTCAAATTTTTTTACAGATAATTTTGTGAAGCGGTTAATTGAACACTGTAGTTTTTTAGGGAACTATGTTTTTTAAATTTTCAAACTAATAATTTTTGAGGTATATAGGATAGGATTTTGATTTAATTTTTTATAATAACAAACTATCCCCACCTTAATTTTATGATGTGAATGTCCACATGACTATACATTTATTTTATTAAGTAATTACCAATGGAACTATATAGTGCTGGTTGATGTATCTAATTGAGAATTAAATTAATTCATTGAAGAGTTTTGTGTGAAACATATATTTTCTATAATCATCAACTATAACGGGATATTTTATAGAAGAGTGCATTAATTATTTTAAAATATATCTTGATGATGTTGAAAACAATTTAAATAAAATAATACACATTCATAGTATTAAACTCTATTGGTATTTGTTGTATTTTTTGTCATTGAAGAAGAAATAAGTAAGCATGATGTCAATATGTAGCGATGAGAGTTATTTATAATGAAGATAGATTAGAGTTCCAAAGAAATGTGTCATTGAATGATGTTTTCAAAATCACCTTGGAGAGTGGAAGTATATTATTTCCATTGTTTAAAAGGAAAAAGACATTGAGTTTATTTTCATTAATCATATGAAAAAGGATTAGAGATGTTTCCATTGGATATTCTCAGAGATGCATTCAAATATGAAAAAGGTTGAAATATTTTTTAAGTTTCTTTCAACATTCCAATTTCATGAAGAATATTTTAGTTAGTAAATCTGGCTAGAGATTAGTGATACTTCTGCTTGATATTTAATATATAGAATAGGTTTAAGAAGATTTGAACATCCAGATGAGGATAAGAGTTCCGTGGAGTATACTTAGTGTTATATATTTTAACTCTATGAAGGAGATGATGAATAAGATTTCAACAAGACTATAAAGTACCATCCTTTTATTTTTCAAGCTTTAAGAGTGATATATCATACGGAAATACTCATGGATGAAGTTTCAAGAAGAATTGGTGTTGAGGTAGTGGAATATAATTGAAATAATATAAGGAATATTTATATGTATTTTTTTAACTATATTAGTGTTTAATGGAGGTTATTTGACATTATTCTAAATTACATTGAAGTGACTGAGAATTATTGAAGAAGCCTTGAGCTGATTTGTATATATTTAGGAAAATACAGGTTTTTCAAAAATCGGAAAAGGAAATGATACTTAATATATTTCTAGAATAAGTGAAATTAATAAAGTACCAAGATCGAATTCATTTTATATGATTCATTATGGTACTCATAGTGAAAATTTAGCAATTATAGGGATTTTTAATAATATTTATGAAGAGTTATTAAGACTTCATAGATTTGTGTAATATTCTATAAAGAGTCTAAAATTTACAAATGCGTGAGCACATAATAGTTATATGGTAAATTTAATAAGACTCTTGGAGATTTTATATGATTCTTTGAGATTTGTGTATGTCTTTTTCTGATCGTGACCGTTATCATTTTTTTAGAAAATTGGTAAAGGAATATTTTTTAAGGTTATTTTGATAGTTTTAAGTGTTTTTTGGTAGTAGGTAGAGAATTTCGAAAATTTATTCAATGTGTGACTTTAATTTATAAAGTTATAAACTTATTTTCAATTGTCAACAGTTTTTTGGAATTTGAAAAGTTGGAGTTATGATAGTTAAAGTTTGAAAGAGAAACTAAGAGATGTTGTACTATCCCAAATGATCTAAATATCATGTTTATTATTATGATCATTATTCAATATGTGGTATTTGGGGATGAAGGGTGAATAAGTGAGAAATATTTCATTATGATACTCTTTGAGAAGAGTTACCCACTATATCTGGTTGTGTGATTGAGGGTATACTTACACCATAAAGAGAGGGCCGCACTATGAGTGTGTGATAGAGAGAATGCTACATGATAGATTAACATGTTATAGTATGACCACATCTTTGGTTCCACATGTGTTTTCATGCAGACATGGATTATGAAGATGTTTTTTTGTTGAGAATTTAAAGATGAGGAAATATGCTATGATAATTAATTAAGATCAGTGAAAAAATAATCTTGAGTATTTTAAAATATTAAATGAAGAAATATTTAACAAGGATTAAATTAGAATTATTAAGGATATAAACTACTAAAAATCATGAAATATTTCCATATTTTAATATGAAAATATTCTCACATGACTCTCAATATAAAAAAATGGAGAGGGAAGAGCAAGTGGGATTTGACACTATTATCATCAAAAGAAACCCTTGTTTCTAAATAGAAGATACTAGTAAATACTGATCCTATTAACAATATTTTGTGTTGAAGAAAGAAGAAGTCTTGATGCTTCTACAATGATAAATACTATTTAATTTAAATATAATAAGGATACCCAACATTGTGTGTGAGAGACTATTACTATGCATTTTATAATAATAATAAGAAGGAAGAGTCTGACCTTATCTTCTATATATTATCATTCAATCTAAAAGAGTGAGAATACTAGAATATGATATAATTATATAACATGTTTTTAATAAGCATGAGACAACCTCTATGATTTCTTTTGTTTGGGGAAGAAGATAAAATACCTATTGTTAAGGAAGGACACAAACCTACCTGATTGATCTTACTTCAATAAGGTGCAAGTATTTTTCTTATATCTAAAGAGTTTAAAGTGTTAGAGTTTGTTCTCTAGAAACAAATTCTAAGTACTTAATGATTACATGTATTCATAGTCTTGAATATTAATGAAGTTTCTTATCACATCATGATTGTTCCTCTGTATAAAATTCTATGTGACAATTTAATAAGAATATGTTCCACACTGAAAGGTCATAGTAGTTCCCTTATCTAATGATAATTTTGAGGTTCCATGATAGTATTCTTGAAAAAATGTTCTTTATCCAAATGGTATCATTTTATGGGACACAAGTGATATATGCAATCAGGGGTGGAGACACATAGGACTTTGAGGAAACCTCTCATGGTATGACACCTTGGTAATTTTAAGAGTAGAATATTATGAGAACGAGACCCAATATGAGGAAATCCAAATTTTATGTATCATTTGATGTTTCCTTACATGGATGTCTGTATTGATCCTTATAAATTAATATTATCATTAATTAATACCATAAGTTGTGTACTTTGATGTATTGAAAAAAACCATGATGAAATATTCTTGTAGTGAAATAAGATATACTGGGTGTGTCATGAGTGATATTTAATTAATGGATTATGTGAGAAAGTATTTGTCCATTATTTATATTACTAGAAGTTGATATCTTAGACCCGTTGATGGGAATGAAACTATTTGGATAAATCCATGCCCATGGTGTTTTTTAGGCATGTTAAAATCTAAAAAGTCATAGAAAATGATGTTAAGAACATAGGTTTATTACACTAGAATGAAACCCACTTGATTTGAGATATCGTGATAAAATGATTATATTACATAGTACACATTCATAGGAGGTTGTTTTCCATTTCAATATTTACTTCATTCTCTATGGTTGCCCTGACATGTTGTTAGATGCTAACCTTAAAATTTAGGTAGTTTGGCCTAATTCCACTGAGAAATGGGCCTAAAGTGTCACACCCTAAGTGTATCTAGAATCCTAGTCAAATTCAATATTAAATTTAACAAAGGTAGGATAAATATTAATACTCCTTTGTGATTGAATATTTATTTAGGATTGGTTGATCACCCAGATTTAATCACAAGTTATTAAAAATAACAAGTGAGTTAAATAATAATAATAATTTTATTATGTTTAAGATTAGGTGAATATAATATTTATTATATAAATTTTTGAATAATATAATGATATTTATTTATTAAATAAATTATAATTATTTAAATTTTGGTAAATGATGATGAGGATTGTAAAGACCCAGAAAATTCCATCCATTTTTTTAATTATTTGGGATTATTTCAAGTTTGGGAAAATTGATGGCATGTGATTCCTAGGCCTGGTGTTCCTGGAATGAATTTCTGAACTTTTTTAGGTACTTTCATTAAACGAGTGGGTGATGTTTTCCATATTTTAAACTATTGCTCGAATTAAAAATATTAGGGCACCGTTGAATCTGCAACACTAGGATTTGCTTAAGGGAAGCTTCATTTCGATCGTAGTTGGTTAGGAGAAAAAGATAGTTTTTGGACATTTTAAATAATAATAAAATAACATGTAATTGTTATTTTATTTTCTTTTTCTCCAATAGATGATTGACAATGGCGGGAACAACCACTTGTCAAGCCATTTAATAACTTGACTCGCCAACTACGTAACTCCACCATTTTGAATTAAAAGAGGTTCATTAATTCATTTAATGAACCTCATTAATTCTTTAACGTATTACTCACCTTTCCCCCCCTCTTATTTAAATGGAGCTTGGGGAGAGATTTTGGAACAACTTCTTCAATAGAGGAAACTTTGGTGGGGTTCTAGGGAAACTTCCACCGATGCAGTATGAAAGCTCATGCGACAATGATCGGAGATTGACGAACGCCGACGACTACATCCAACGTGGATGCTCCTCCCGCTGCAATCGCAACACCTCCAACAGATCTCGAGGTAGGGGGTTTATGTTTAGTTTTGTTTTAACATTATTGAAAAGAGTTTATTTAATCTTTAATGCTAGAAAAATATTTTCCTGCTTGTTATCATGTTAATGCCAAGGGCATGCACCGAACAAAAAAGGCCAGGACCCTCCTCCGCTTCATTCATATTGCGTTCTTCAAGGATGACTTTCCACAATTTTGATGGAAATGTGAGACAACGGGTCACACTATGACGACAACAGTCTGAGAGGCTTGTAGGTGCAGACGACACCAAGAACTGACCACTGGAGCATGTTTGGTGGCCTGTAGAAAGAATCACCGACGCGACATGCCGGCAGCAACAGACGATGGCCATAGGGGCCCCATGGAAACTAGCTTAGGGCGGTGGGAAGGCGGCATGTCATCGCACGCCATGGTGGCCAGAGGTGGACAACCCGAGAAGGCCATGTGGGAGAAGGGCAGCGCCCATAGGCGCTGATGGTGGTAGCAACTGTGACTAGTGGTCCGCGGTAGGAGGGGGAGGCGCGGCCTCACGCCGCACTTAGTCTGCTGGAGACTAGTCGACCATCTGACGAAATATTGTACAAGGTGGGGCAACGCCCCACCAGCCGGATGAAATGGCCCCGCGTCTGCGGGGCCAGCTGGAGAAACTGTCTGCCATCTGGTGGAGCGAGTTGGACCTGAAGCTCAGCGAGCCAACACAGGTGAGTCGGGACAACCGAAGTCTGGGCCTACAAACCAGCCAGGCCGACCCTAACAGGTTGGGCCCGGGCAGGGTCAGGTAGACCCTGGGAACCCTTGCGTCGGGCCAGCCTGACCGAGTCGGACCAGGTCCAAACCCAACCGGCCCCCGAATAAAGAAATGCCTATAACTAATGAACCAAGTGTTTGTTTTATATGCCATCAGTGGCATTGGGACCCCTTTTTGGGAATAGGTCCCTTTGGCATATTTCAGCAGGCCTGACCGTGTCATGCCAGACCAAGGTGCGATCATCCCCGTTTTCACAGAAAGGGGTGTAAGTAACAGACCGAGCGTCGGATCGACGCACCGTCTATGGAATAAGGACCCTTGTGATTAGGCGGTACTTTATAGATACTCTAAGTTAGTTTTTATATAGTTTTATGTGAAACCTGGGTAGGATTATACTTGAATAAAATTGATCCCTTTTTATAAAAGTGCCCATATCTCACAGATCGAGTGTCCGATCGATGCACCCTCTATCATGTTGGGACCCCTATGAAGGTGCAGTCCTTTAGGGATTATTTTTTCAAGACTTCATAGTGGTTGAAATATGACTGATGGCTTGAGGATTAGAATCTTTCGAAGATTAGGTGTGCTACGTGCGAGAATCCAATGGCTGGCTGTGACTTGAAGAAGAAGAGCGACCAATATGGGTTGACATCAGAAACTATAGAGTGGGATGATCTAGATATATGAATAATCATCCCTACATCTGTAATAGTGACCAATACGGGTCAGCATCAGCGACCAATACAGGCCAGCCCCAACAACCAATATGGGTCAGCACCAACAACTGATACAGGTTAGCACCATCAACGAATACTGTCAGCATCTAGCAACCAATACGGGTCAGCATACAGTGACCTATATGGGTCATCAATAGAGTTACTATGGATAGGATGATCTATCTTTACAACTAGTCATCTATATCCTAGTAACCTTGAAGTTACACTGTTAGAGTGAGCTGTCTCCTTTTCACTGTGCTTCATGATTTAGTTCATGCTTGTGATATTTTCTTTGTGGTATTTCTTGTGATGTTTTCTTCTGTGGATTATTGAGAGACCTTTGGGGGTCTCGGGGTCCCCTACGGAGTTTTTATACTCACCCCTTCATGGGCTCCGCCTGCACGTGTGTGTCTAGTGTAGACTACTGGTGTTCCGAGGTAGACTTTGGGGGTTTGGGACTTGGTGGATCTTGGTGTGATTGGAGTATACAAGATCCTCTTCAACTTCATACTTATAGCTACTACCCTATAGGTAGAGATTCAGGGAATATGTAACATCTGTTTACTTTATTCTTAGTTTCTAGGGCTTGTATTCCGGCCCACTTTTTTTAGTTTATAGTTTTACTTGTGGTTGTACTTTACTCTCATGGTTATACCTTACTTTTGTTGGTTTTTTTACTTCAGTTTATCTTTTTTAGTGTGTATAGATATCTGAGGCAATGCCTTCCCTATTCGGGAAAAGCCTTCAGGTGCTAGTCACCAACCTCTGGCCTATGAAAGGAGGGCTTGGGGTAGTCACAACCATGCCCCGTTATATGGGTCGTGATAAAGTGGTATCAGAGTGCTGTCAATTATACCAGAAGAACTAAGAGTATACTTTTAATGGGGAAACGGTGTAAAGTGACTTGAGTTTGGTTTTCAGTGAAGGGATTCTAGTGTTGGTGCGATGGTCATTTTATCCCTACACCAAGACACTAAATCCTGTTTTCTAACTCGGTACATGAAAACAACTATTGCTAGTGTTTTGAAAAATTTTCTTGATCTTTCTTGAGTTAGCTCACCAGGTATAAGTTTTTGACCATGGCACATCTATTTCTTACAGGATGCCTCCACGATGACAGCTAGCTAGGATTCTTGTTAGAGATCGTGAAAGTAGACCACTAAGCAATGAGGCATTGGTACAAGGACCACTCTTAGTGATGGAACCTTTGGGTGGTGTACTAGTATCACCACCACCCATTGAGTAGCAGATACTACCAGTGGATCATGCACACCGGATAAGCACATTTCATGTGTTACAGAGATAGAGGCCTCTGAGGTTTCATGGTGAGACATACCCCCAGGTAGCATAGGACTAGATTGAGGGAGTTTCTCAGGTCTTTCTATTAGTAGAGACACCCACTGAGAAGATAGAGATCTTGGATGCTAGCATTCTTCAGGGCTCGGCAGGAAGATGGTGGAGCTCGATGCTCTAGGTGCTTTAGAAGACAACCCTCACCTACCTAGACTTTGAGATCCTTTTTAGGGTGGAGTTCGTGCCAGTGACACTATGCTCTATGCGTATTCAGGATCTGCTGCATCTACAACCGGGCAGGCAGACTATGGATCAGTACTCAGTGAAATTTTTTAACCTCTCCCGATACTCCATTGACATGGTACATGACCCTTACTTCAGGGCCTAGAATTTTGAGCAGGGGCTCCGACAGGAGATCAGAGCTATGACAGTTTATCTCAGCATATCGACGCAGGATGTGGTGCTAGAGCGATCTTTGCTAATAGAGAGCTTCCTTGCCAACCAGACACCGATAGTGAGAGCCCCTACCGGAAGATAGGTTGTAGAGTCATCTGCAGCTGGTAGTAGACAGATGAAGCAGAATCCCAATAAGGCTAGACCTTCTGGAGGGCAATCCCGAGATGCAGGGTCAGAGGTGTGAGGATCAAGAGGCTGAGGGAGACACTAGCATGACATGATTTGTTTTTCTTGCGGGGGATAGGGTCACAGAGCTCGTGACTGTCCGACTCCACACACGGATGATCGATAGATGGTGGAGGGGCGACCGAGGCAGCGACAATGGTAGGAGCATGAGTGTTAGCCAGGCAACGGATAAGGAAGGGTAGAAGGACATGCATCCGGAGTTGGTCGGGGTCACCAGTCACTACCACCACCACCACCGCGCGGTTCCCCACGAGCTTAGGGAGCAGGTGGACGAGGAAATTCTGAACTACAGGCAGTAGAGGCTCATGATCCTGACGTCTCTGAGATGATACGAGGTACAATCTGTATCTTCTCTACTTTAGCAGTAGTACTTATCAACATAGGTTCTAGCCATTCTTTCCTTGCCGCATACTTATTTTGGGACTCTGAGATTCTGACTGAGCTTTTAGATCGACCTTTCCATTTGGATACTTCTACAGGAGGATATTCAGCGGTCACACACTGGTGATGATAGTGTGATATTACTCTTAGAGGATAGATTTTCAAATGGGATATTCTAGTATTAGCGTTGAATCCCTACGATGTCATTCTAGGCATAGACTGACTATCAGTAGTTCATGTACATATTGACTGCTTGAGATGTACAGTGCGATGTATGTGCAGTGATAGAGACCAGTTTTCCTTTTTTGGTGAGAAGGAAAAAAAATCATCACAAGATGGACTTGCGCTCCGGAGGGTGCAGTTGATTACATATCACCTGGATTTTATGACCTTCGACATGGTGGATGAGGTGAGTCCACAGTTTCCAGTGGTGGTGGATGAGTATGAGGACATCTTTCTTGAAGATCTCCCAGGAATACCTCCTCCTAGAGAGGTAGACTTCCACATTGAATTGAACCAAGAACATGACCAATATCTACACCAGCATACCAGATGGACCCTGAAGAGCTCTGGAAAATGAGGGTATAGTTGGAGGAATTATAGAGGAAGGGATTCTTAAAGACCAAGGTTTCTCCATGGGCATCCACAGTGTTGTTTTCCAAGAAGGCAGACAGAAGTTTGAGGCTAAGTGTGGACTTCTAGCACCTAAACCAGGTGACTATGAAGAATAAGTATCCTCTTACAAGGATTGATGATCTTTTTGACCAGTGGAAAAGAGAGAAGTGGTTCTCGAAGATATACCTCAGATCAGGTTATCATCAGCTCAGGGTACAGGGTGTGGACATACCAAAGATAACCTTTAGAAGTCGGTATGGCCATTCCGAGTTCTTGGTGATGCCTTTCAGCATGACCAAAGCTCCAGTAGTGTTCATGGGGCTCATAAATAGGATCTTTCAGACATACCTCAATCACTTTGTGGTGGTCTTCATCGATAACATCTTGGTCAACTTAGCGTCTAAGGAAGAGCACACTGTACACTTGAGGATAGTTCTGGACACACTCCGGAAGCACCAGTTATATAGTAATCTCTTGAAGTGTGAGTTCTGGATATTAATGGTCCACTTCTTAGGACATGTCATCTTAGAGACTAGATTTCCAGTGGATCCAGTGAAGATCGAGGCAATACTTTCTTGGGATCCACCTAGGAGTGTTATTGAGGTGTGGAGCTTCCTTGGATTATCAGGACACTATTATAGGTTTTAACTTTATTTCTATAGAGTAGCAGCACCTATGACGGCCTTGAAAAAGACGGGGAAACCCTTCCTATGATCAGAGACCTGCCAACATATCTTTGAATAGGTAAGGTAGATCTTGACTAGTGCTCCCATTCTGAGGTTACCGGAGGAGGGAACTGACTATGTTGTTTACTATGATTCATCAAGGACTGAACTCGATTGCGTCCGGATGCAGGATGATACAGTGATGGATTATGGCTCACAACAGCTGAGGCCTCATGAGTAGAATTATGCGACTCACAAATTGGATTTGGTAGCAGTAGTCTTCCCCTTGAAGATGTGGAAACACTCCTTGACGGGTGAGCGGTCTAGTGTTTACTCAGACCACAAGAGTCAAAGATATATCTTCACACAGAAATATTTGAATCTAAGACAACAAAGTTGGATAGAGTTCCTCAAGGACTATGACTTTGAGATAGTCTATACTTCTGGGAAGGGGAACGTAGTGGCAGATGCTCTTAGCTAGAGATCGAGTTCGCAGATACAGAACAAGGCTTCAGAATAGTTAGCCTCGCTACAGATATCCTACATGGATAGAGATAAGATAGTATACCTCCATTCGATGGTAGTTTCCCCTCCACTCCTTAAGCGAGTCAGGGAGGCGCAACTCAAAAACAATAACTATGAGACTTCACATCTCATATATCCTTAGGCCATGCACCTGATAGATATTCTGAAGGTGTGGAGCATGCTATCCTTTTCAGAGGATGTACAATTTTACTAGTGATTCTATGAGAGGAGGTGCTGGGGGAGTTCCATAGATTCCCCTTGCTAGTACATCCATGCATAATGAAGATGTGTCAGGACCTCTGGTGTTTGTACTGGTGGCCAAGGATGAAGAAAGCTATGACAGAGTTTGTTTCTAGATGCCTTAATTTTTTGCAAGTGAAGGCGTAGAACCAGGTACTTGCACGCTTGACCCATCCCCTAGAGATACCAAAGTGGAAGTGGGAAGGGATACCAATGGACTTCATGATTAGGTTACCATGTACGTCTAGAGGGCATGCTACCATCTAGGTTATTGTTGACCGACTCACCTAGTCGGCCCGCTTCCTTGCTATTTGAGAGAAGGGCTCGGTAGAGAGCTTGGGACTTCTCTATGTTGAAGAGATCATGCAACTTCACGGGGTGCCTTTGATGATAGTCTCAGACTGTGATGCACGATTCACATCCTGGTTGTGGAAATGATTGAAGGAGGCTTTTGGGACTCATCTTCGCTTGAGTACAACTTTTAACCTGCAGAAAGATGGTTAAACTGAGCGAGCTATCCAGACCATGGAGGACATGATTTTTTGCATGTGTCCTAGATTTTGGTCTAAGTTGGGAGGACCACCTACCCTTGGTGGAGTTCGCGTACAACAATAGATGTCACTCCACCATTGGTATGACCCCTTTTTAGGTGTTGTATGAATGACTCTGTAGTTCACCCTTATGCTTGGTGAATCCAAGAGATCCAGCACTCATGGGCCCAAAGATAGTGCATGATACCACTGAGATGGTCCAGGTCATCTGAGAGCGGATGAAGACTGTATAGAACTGACAGAATTCCTATGCTAATAGGCTATGAAGACCATTGGAGTTTCAGGAGGGGGACCATGTATTCTTGGGAGTCTCCACTCAACAGGGAATATAGATATTTGGCCAAGGCGGAAAACTCTCACCAAGGTTTATCAGATCATTCTTGATACTTCAGAGGATTGGAAATGTGGCGTACCACTTGGCACTGCCACTGCAGTTGAAGAGGGTGCACAATGTCCTCCATGTATCCCAGCTGAGGAGATATGTGCATGAACCATATCACATCATCGACCATGGCGAGTTGGAGATTGATGATGGGGTGACTTTTGTGAAATTCCTGGTGGAGATAGAGGATTAACAGAAAAATATCCTTCATGGGTGATCGATATATCTAGTGCACATTTTGTGGTAGCATGGGAATATCTAGGAGATCACATGGGAGAAATAGCCTAATATGCATTTCTAGTACCGCTCTTTGTTTGTGTAGCCTTATTTGGTTTTCAGGGATGTAAATCCCCAAGGTGGGGAGAATGTAAAGACCTGGAAATTACTATGTAATTTTTTAATTATTTAGGATTATTTGAGTCTATGAAAATTAACGACGCATGATTTCGATTCCCGGTGTGCCCAGAATTAATTTCTGAACTTTTTTCTAGGTACATTTAGTAAACGCATGGGTGGAATTCTCTATATTTTAAACTGGTGATCAGATTAAAAATCTGAGGGCACCGTTGAATTTGTAGCGCTGAGATTCGCTTAAGGGAAGCATCAATTTGACCTCAATTGGTCAGGAGAAAAAGATAGTTTTTGGAATTTTTAAAGAATAATAAAATAACATGTAATTGTTATTTTATTTTCTTTTTCTCCAATGGATGAGCGGTAGTGGCGGGACGGGTGACTTGTAAACCCATTTAATGAATTGACTCGCCAACTACGTAACTCCACGATTGTGAATTAAAAGAGGTTCATTAATTCATTTAATGAACATAATTAACCATTCAACGTGTTACTCACCTTTCCCCACTCAGATTTAAATGGAGCTCGGGGTGGGGTTTTGGCACGACTTATTCAAGTGGAAAAACTCTGGCATAGTTCTGTGACAACATCCCCCGATGGAGGAAGAAAGCTTAGGCGACAATGATCCAGGATCAACAAATGCCGATGAATCCATCCAACGTGGATGCTCCGCTCGCTGCAACCGCGACACCTCCAATGGATCTCAAGGTAGGAGCTTTATGTTTTGTTTTGGTTTAACATGATTTAAAATAGTTTATTTAATCTTTAATGTTAGATAAATATTCTTCCTCTTGTTATCATGTTAACACGGAGGGTGTGGGCCGAACGAACAAGGATCGTAACCTATGCCGCTTCGTTCATGTTGTGTTCTTCGAGGAAGACTTTCCTAAATTTTGACGGCTACCCGAGACAGAGGGTCGCGCTGTGACAGATGTAGTCCGAGAGGCTCGTAGGCACATAAGGCACCAAGAAGGGACCACCGGAGCATGTCTGGTGGCCCGTAGAAAGAATCGACGGTGCACCATGCAACTGACAGCTTGTGGTGGCGGAGGAGGGCCGCGACAACCGAGCACAGCTAGCGTGCCGCGGTAGGAGGGGGCGGCGCGACCCCGCGCCAATCTGTGTCGGCTAGAGACCGGTTAACCATTTGGATGACCATTGTACGTGGTGAGGAAGTGCTCCACTATCAAGAAGAAATAGCCCTGTGTACATGGGGCCAACTGGAGAAACAGTCTTCCATTAGGCAGAATGGGCTGGACGTGGGCCGACCGAATGGGTCAGACCCACAACCTAGCAGTCCAGCGCGGGTGGGCCGAGCCCCACCTGGCGGGCCGAGCCTCACCTGGCGGGCCGAACCAACCCCATCACAAGATGAAAAACTATCCAGGATGA
The DNA here is from genome assembly GCA_963277665.1 of Viscum album. Taxonomy (NCBI): domain Eukaryota; kingdom Viridiplantae; phylum Streptophyta; class Magnoliopsida; order Santalales; family Viscaceae; genus Viscum; species Viscum album. The sequence continues at coordinate 1,111,777,172 of OY728123.1, forward strand.
CCCCAATGGGCCAAACCCAGTGAACTGGGCTGACCCTTAACGGGATGGCCTTGGTGGGGTCAGGTAGACCCCGGGACCCGTTGCGTCGGGTCGGCCTGACTGAGTCGGACCGGGCCCATATCCAACTGCCCCCCTAATAAAGAAATGCCTGTAACTGAAGAACTGAGTTTCCTTTTTTACACGCAGTCAGTGGCGTTGGGAACCCTTTTTGGAAAGTATTCACTTTGTCATGTTCCGGCGGGCCCGACCGAGCTGAGCCTGACTGAGATGAGATCACCCCCGTTCCACAGAAAGGGGTGTAACTAATAGAACGGGCGTCCAATTGACGCGTTGTATGTGGCCTAAGGACCCTTGTGACAAGTAGATAATTTGGAGATACTCTAAGTGAGTTTTTACAGAGTTTTACATGTGATCTGGGTTGGATAAGACTTGAATCTAACGAGACCCTTTTTAAAAAAGTTCCCATAACTCACAGACTGGGTGTTAGATCGACGCACCGTCCATCACGTTAGGACCCATATGACTGGGTGATACCTTGGGTTTGATTTTTGTGGGACTTCATACTGGTTGAAATATGACCGATGGATTGAGAGGAAGAATCTTTCAGAGATCAGGCGTGCTACGTATGTGAATCTAGTGGCTGGCTGTGACATAAAGAAGAAGAGCGACCAATACGGGCCAGCATCAGAAACTTCAGAGTGAGATGATGTAGCAGTACAACTAATCATCCCTACCTCTGTACCAGTGAACAATACAGGTCAACACCAGTAACCAATATAGATCAGCACCAGTGACCAATACGGGTCCGCACCAACGACTAATACGGGTCAGCACCAGTGACCAATATGGGTCGGCATCTACCGACCAATACAGGTCAACATATAATGACCTATATGGGTTAGGATTAGAGTTAATATGGATAGTATGATCTTCCTTTACAACTAGTAATCTCTATCCCAGTAACCTTGAATTTATACTGTTAGAGTGAGTTGTCTACTTTGCTTTGTACTTCATGATTTAAATCATGATTTTGATATTTACATTGTGGTATTTCTTGTGATATTTTCTTTTTTGGATTATTGAGAGACCTTTAAGGGTCTCGGGGTCCCCTACAGAGTTGTTATACTCACCCCTACATGGGCTTCTCCCACACGTGTGTGTCTGGTGTGGACTACTGATGCTCTGAGGCAGACTTTGGAGGTTCAGGACTTGGTGGAGCTTGGTGCATTGGGAGAAGATGAGATCCTCTTCTTCGACTTCAGACTTCCAGCTACTACCCTCTAGGTAGAGCTCCAAGGTAGATGATACAACTTTTTACTTTCTTTTTAGTTTCTTGGTGTTTTATTCTGGCCCATTATTTTCAGTTTATAGTTGTACTTGTGGATGTACTTTACTCTTGTGGTTATACCTTACTTTTGTTGGTTATTTACTTTAGTTTCCATTTTTGAGCGTGTATAGATCTATAAGGAAATTCCTTCACTATTTAGGAAAATCCTTGAGGTGCTAGTCACCAACCCCTAGCCTATGGAAGGTGGGCTTGGGGTAGTCATGTTCGGGCCCTGTGGGATGGGTCGTGACAAGGATAAGAAGACCGGGTTTAATGGCGTTATTGGAAATAATATAAATGATATTTATTTATTATTAGGTGATTCACATGTCAAGTGAATAATAATTATATTATTATTATGGCATAGGGTTTACTAAGAAATAAGGAATTAGAAAGGGGCTCATGTGAAAATTTCTAACCCCAAACATTCAATAATAAATATCTAATTATATAATTTTATGTATACACACTTGCTACAAACAAAAATATAAAGAGAAGATATATCAAGACATAGAGAGAGTTCTAGAGATCCAGAGTGTGCTCTATCTATCCTATTTTTCTTGTAAGAAATAAAGAGAAAACTAAGATTTTTTCATCCTCATAGAATAATTTTGCTACAATCAACCATGAAAAACCTAAGAGTTTAAGATCAACCATGCTAGCTTCTAATGATTACAAAGATATGTTCAAAGATTATGTTTCATGCGTGGATCACAAATAGAGAGATTCTATACTAGGACCCTACAATACAATGATGGAATAATAATATCCAGTCAATAAAATCATCGACAAAGAAATAATTAAAAGTTCAGGTAATTCTATATTAGCTAATAAATTGATTATAAATTACAAGTAACGATCCTCCTCTTCTGGTTCCAATATAAAAAAATTCAAGTAATATATGATTTGAATCTATTGGTCATTACGTTGTTCATCTAGTAAAACTCGGGTCACTTGTAAATTATTAACAAAAGTATATTTGGCCATGCCAAACAATAAATTCCACTATACAAAGAACCTAAAAGTGGTATCCAAGCGATCACATGGTTAATTTATAATTATTTATTAACCATCGATTGTTTTATTGAGTTTGTGATTTTTTAAATTTATATCTTTTCATTCTTGGAATCTGAGCATTGTTTTTACATTACTTTTTTCATTCTCACTAATATAACTAGTAAACATGTTAAATTTAAAGATACAAACATCTGAAAATTCCATCTGGAGATACTAAAGGTTATTCCTGAATAATACAAGCATACACATCATGTACCCAAATTTACACACTGTGTATCCATGTATCTATTCTATATCTCATATAGATATTGGATCTGTCTAATAGAATCAAATTATTGACTGATAAAAGTATATCAAATCATAGATATTGATCGGCTAGCATATGGTTTGAAGAACCACACACCATGTAATATTCTTACACAACATGTAGTACTTGTGTATTCATGATGGATAATATAAGGGTCTAACAATGTCATGCATCCTCTACACAACATGGGGACTAAATAACTATGAAAATCTGAGGCCACACACTATGTAATAATATTACATGCCGTGTAACTCATACACATTCATGATAGGGAAGCACACCCAGTCCCAAGGAATGTGTCATAGAAACATGTAGAAGATATTACATGTTATGTAAACTAGTACACACTATGTTGTTTGCTATGAAAAGTGTGATTAATTTGAAACAAAGATAAGAATTAATTATATAATTAAACCTATTCACATGTTTTACATGTGTCATTTATTTGACAACACACACCATGTTATAGGAATTTTGATTATAAAATAAATTAATTTCTATGTTAAATTATTAAACTACAAGTTGTGTATGGTCTTTAATTATAGTGTGCTCCATGTTCATTAAGAGCATCATATGTTGTGTAATTCACATGTGTTATATGTGTTATTTTTTTATATTAAATTCCATGAAATTAGATATCATGTAATGTGTGTTGGATCCTAAGGGACTACACACGCATAAGGACCATGTTGGGTAGTTTGGATGAGTACATGTCGTTGTCTCAAAGTAAACTTGTTATTTTTTTAATTTTAAATATAATTATTTTATTTTATTAGTTTAAAATAATAGATGATGGTAATTCAAGGATTCTTGGATGGAATTAATATAAATTGAAATAATTGGATTAATTTTGCGGTCGTTTATCTTTATTAAGGAATAAATCAAAGCAATCAATAATTGGATTGAGACTGTTTGTACATTCCATGTTGTGTGGATGATCATGAGGTTAGAACAAACCTATGCATGTGATTGGTTTCCCTTTAATTTATTATTGTCTTCAAATTAAAATTATGGATTATGCGTTATCCCCTCCTTATTATGCAAAGGATGACATGTTTGTAGTTTCTTCTATGTAAACCCCCTTATCCAATCCATTGGATACCCTAAACTTAATGTGAGTAAAATATTATGTAAGGATGGATCTCTGAGGATAGATGATACAATTCAAGTATTGTTTTTGAGGTGAAACCAAATGAGGTGATACATAGGATCCAAGGCGGAATACTGAAACACAAACCAAGCTATAATGAAAGGTGTTTGCCTCGAAGGTCAAGGGTTAGTTTATCATCATCTAGATAGACCAACCATTAGATAATCTTATGATTATGACACTTATATTTTATTTCTGTTTGTTATATTATTTATTATTTATGTTTATTTATTCTACATAATCACTTAATAAATGAATTAACAAAAAAAATATGAAATTAAATAAAATGAGATTATGTGTAAATTTTATCAGATATGGCTAACCACTTAAGTAAAATATACTTAATGTTGGAAAAATAAGTGATAAGATAAAATTTTATTTTATGTATAAGGATTACGATACCTCAATGAAAATATTAATTTGATATATCCTTCCACTACATAGGTTATAATCGAACCCATAGTTCAAAGTTCTTGATTTAACCTTGTTAGGGTGATTTCAATTGTTAGGAAACTTTTAGCTTGAAGTTTAGGGTTGAGATAACTTGGTTCCAATCAAGGGTTGACTTCCCAATAATGACTTGATATAACTAAGAGGTAAGTGTTGAGTAAATATTTATATATGATTTTAGGATTGGGGAGTTCACTCAATAAATCAAGGAACTATAATTTAATGTATTTGGAAAGTTATACCCCCCGAAACCCTTCAAATAACATGTTATTTCCTAGTATGGGTAATGATAAGGGAATACAAGTCCTTTGAACTAGAATATATATAACACATGATATTCTGAAACTAATGGATAGAGATATTAGGTTTTGAAAAAATAGTGGGAGATTAATAAAATTTAATAAATTTTAAATTTATTAATCTATTTTGGAAGTCAAGTAAGTACTGATAATATGCTCTTAATTTTTTAGAATTGGAAAACAACACTACTTCAAACATATCACTGTGATTAATACTAGAGAAGGAAAACCATCTCACTAGATTGAATGTATAGGAAAGGTATAGGTTCTTGAAAATTATACTATACAAATAATGGAAATTATACATACTGAAAACCTCACTTACAAAGTCGCTTTCTAAATAAGATAGTGGTGAAGAAGTATCTCTATAACTAAAACATGTGGACAACATAATAGATGTCCAATTTTTATTGATATCATCCATGTTCAGGGAAATTATAAATGAATATGAGGATATGGATGCACATTGAACCATTTCTCACCTTTAATATACTTATCAATGGAATGTGAGACAAGAGAGGTATGAGATATCTAATGCACTATGCTCATGCAATATTGGAGAGTCTTCAATAATAGGGCCACATGTATTCAATATTATTGGATATATAGAGCAATTATACATATTGGGGTGTAAGATCCCTGATGAGTTTTGAATAGACCTCAATCTATCATCACTACCTAAAAACTTATTTAGTTACATTATGAATTAAATATGAAAAATAAATAGAAGAATATTTTTGATATTCTTACTCTGATTCAATGAGTTGATAAATATATGGGGTGTGAAAAACCCTTGGTATTATAGTGAATAAGAAAATGAAAAACACTACAAAGGTTTTAAAGACTCATTTCATGTCCAACGCTCTAGAGCACCATCCTTCCAAGAAGAATAAGACCCATTGACAAGAAAATGAATAGAATGTAGAGTGTTTTTCATGTGACGAGGTCACTAGAAGAGGAAATTCACTCAACCAAATAATCTTTAGGAAAATTCAAGTGCATCTTTTGTCAAGTGTAATCTTTTCATATCTATAAGTTGGGTATTATATACTGTATGTGGTGCTCACATTTGTATCCAAATATAGGGACCAAATTTTTTTCAAAAGGTTTCTAGAGGGGAGATGGATCTATGGGATACTAATGGAGTGAGGATGGCTACTCTACATATTAGAGACTACCACCTCACATTGACAGTGAGAATTCTTTTTGGTTTTAAATAAATATTATTATGCAAATATTGTTACAAAGAACATCATTTTTGTTTCTTGTTAGACATGGATGGATTTATTTTTAGCATCAGAAATTAGAGTTTATACTTTTATAAATATTTAACATGTTTTGGTATGTAATAGTTAAATAATTTTCTTTATGTATTTAATTATTACAATCAAATATTAGTATTCGATAATGATTCAAATTAGAGTGACTCATTTCACACCCCATTTTGGAATCACCATCTTGGTCACATAAATAATAAGAATTTGGAAAATATATATCAAGATGGTTATTTATAATATTTTTATATTAAACCACTTGAAAGGGTTCATATTTTTTATAAGTAAATTTGTCCATACCACTATTTGGCGGTCAAGGTGAAAGCGACACATAGATTCTAGAATTGGTACACACTAATGTGTGAAAAACTTTTCAAGAAGAAGCTAGAGGTGGATTCTCATAATTTCTAACTTTTACTAATGACTTGAATTGGTATGGATATTTATAATTGATGAGGTATAAGTCTTAATCCTCTGAGAAGTTAAAGGAGTTCAAGAATTAATATAAGAATCTTCTTAGTAAGAATATAAAATTCAATTATATTGAGGTGGTAAATGTCTTAACCAATATTTTATTGAATATATATGGGAGCATGAGATTTTATCTCAACTCACACCACATTATACGCCACAATGTAATCGTGCTAGTGAAAGGAGGAACCCTACCATACTAGAAATGGTAAGGTCAATGATGAGTCATGAAATCCTTCCATTATCCTTTTTGAGATATGAATTACACATGATAGAATACATACTAAAATGAGTACCAATGAAAGGGGTCAAAGAAATTCCCTTTCAGTTATACAGTGGAAAGAAACCCACTTTGTCACATATTTAAGAATGGGGGTGTGAGGCATCTGTTAATGGTAGATCCGGAATCAAACTAACACCTTGGTGCATGAAGTGTATCTTTATAGGTTACCGAAAGGAATTAAGGGAATAATACCTATTTTTCCCCTAAGTTAAAAGGGTTATAGTTTCTATGAAATTTATATTCCTTGAGAGGGAAAAAATACTCAATAAGGATAGTGGGAGAAAGATTCACTTTTAGGAAGTTAATGCTCAAGATATACAATATTTGTTATAGGAATAGATTCTACTGGTCCTCATCGAAGAAGTTGTTCTTGAAATACAAGTATCATGTAGGAATGTCATAGAGTTAAGAGGAACCGAAAGATGTAGTTTTATAATCATAAATAATAGAGACTCATTATTGGTTGAAAATAATGACCCTCCATCCTATAAGGATGAATTAGAGATTTCAGAATCTATAATATATAATGAAGAGAATTAATTCTAAGAGAGACTACATGTATCAAAACCAGGTTTTGGTTTTGGTCAATCTATAAGAATATGTAAATTCCATTTGGTGTAAATCAGTGTTTAAGAGAAAGTTAGGTATAAAATGTCAAGTTATTTACTATAAAGAACAAATAGAGGCTAACGGGTTTAGAAAATATTAAAGAATTTACTATAATGAAACATATTCTCTAATTTCATTCTTCAATCCATCAGAACTCCACTTTCCATATCATCTTCCATGATTAAGTGAATTGGAAGATGGATGTAAAAACTTATTTTTTTAATTATAACCTTCAAGAAGATGTGTATATGATACAACTAGAAGGGTTTGTGAATCCAAGTGATGTGAAAAAGGTATGAAAGTTATAGAGATCCATTTATGGATTAAAGTAATCATCATGGTCATAGAAAATTTATTTTGATGAAGCTATAATTGAATTTGGTATCATTAAGAATGAATGCGATCAATGTTTTTATAAGTTGTTTAATGGGAGTATAGATATTTTCATAGTAGTATATATTGATGATATATTTCTAATTGGAAATTAGATACCAGCCTTACAAGATGATATGGCATGGTTGGTAAAGTGATTATCCATGAAGGACATAGGTGAAACAACCTAAATTCTAGGTATCAATATCATATATGATAGATCAAATAGGTTTGTTAGACTAATTAAAAGCTTATACATTGACTAGTTACTGAAGTGGTTCAGTATGAAACACTCCAAGTGGGGGTTGGTTCTAGTTTCACACAGTTTACATATTTCCAATAAAATGTTTCCTTAGACACAATAGAAAATAGATAAAATGAGTAATATCCCACACACATCTATTATAGGATCTATCATGTATTACAGGTTAGTAATGAGTCTTGATGTTTCATATACTTTGAGCATGGTCGGAAGATATCAAGAAGATGATTGTGAACAACACTAGGCTGTTATTAAGTATATCCTTACATATCTTAGGTTAACCAAGGATATGTTCTTGGTGTATAGAGGAGATAAAGAGCTAGTCATCAGGGGTTATATAGATTCTATATTTTATATAGATTACAATTATTTGAAGTCACATTTAGGATATGTCCTCTGTCTCAATAGAGGAGTTGTGATATGTAAGTGTTTAAAGAATCTAGTTGTCATTGATTCTACTATGAAGTCCAAGTATATATTGGATTTCTATGTATCCAAAGAAGCAGTTTGGATTCTTAAATTTATTAAAGATCTTGATGTGGTGCCAAATAATCAACACCCTATAATAATTTAATTAAATAACACTATAGTGGTGGATATTTCCAAGGATCCAAGGTCACGTTAAAGGAAAAATATATACTTTAAAATATTCATATATTGAGGGAATTTTATCAATGTGGTGAAGTTATAGTGAGAAGAGTATCTAAAAAAACATGGAAGACTCCTTGAAAGAGGAACTATATAAGCAGTTGGTTGAGTTTCATGTGAGAGCTTGTGGATTGATGGTTTTTTACAGTTAGCTCTTGTGAAAGTGGGAGTCTGTTAGATTTAGTTCCCTAGAACAAACTTCTTAGTGCATTATGATTACATGTATTCATTATCTTGAATATTTTTGAAGTTTATTATCACATATTGACTATTCATCTACATAACATTATTTGTGATAATTTTCTAAGAATAAATGTCACATTAAAAGTTCATAGTAGTTCCTCGCTATGATGAGAGCCTGGAGGTTCCATGACAGTATTCTTAAAAAATGTTCTGTATATGAATAATATCATTTTATTGGATACAAGTGATATGGGGTATCATAGGTGGATACTCATAGGACTTTGAGGAACCCTCTCATGGTGTGTTCCCTTGGTAATTTCTAGAGCAGGAGATTTTGAGAAGTAAGTAATGTTGGGTGCATTACAAGTGACGTTGCATTAGTGGATAATGAAAGAAAGGATTTACCACTTATATCTATTAATGAAACTTGATATATCAAGATATTTTATGGGAATAGAACTACCTGGATGAATCCCTGTACATGGTGGTATATGGGTATGTTCAATTAAAAAAGTTCAAAGAAAAATACGCAAGCACAAAGGTTGATGATACTAGCATGCAACCTTCTTGATATGAGATATAATGATAAAAGGATTGTATTACAAATTAAGGATTCAAAAGAGGTTTTATATAATTGAAACATTATTTTTTTTTATCTATGGATACCTTGACATGTTTCTAGATTCTGACCTTAGACTTTGGGTAGTTCGACATAAAGCCACCAAGAAAGGGGCCTAGCGGGTTACACACTAAGTGTATCTATAATTGCAATTAAATTCAATATTGAATTTAACAAGTTAGAATAAATATTATTCTTACTTTTTAATTTAATAATTATTCATATTTAATTGATAACCAAGATTAAATCACAAGTTATATGAAATAATTAGTGAGTAAAATAATAATAATAAATATTCATTTGCGAGGTTTGGAGAATATAATATTCATTATATTTATTGATGAATAATGAAGTGATATTTATTTATTAAATAAATAATCATTATTGAAGGTTCGGTAAATGTTGAGGAGGATAAGAAGGTGAAATTTAAGGGTAGGATTAGAAATAATATATAGGATATTTATTTATTCTTAGACGATAAACATGTCAAGTTAATTATAATTATATTGTTATTAAAACATGGGATTCACTATGAAATAAGGAATTGGAAAGGGGATCATGTGAAAATTGCTAACCCTGAACCATCCATAATAAATATCCAATTCTATAATTCTCTATAGACATACTATAGTGAGCCAAGATTCTAATACATTGATATTACATATTTTTAGATGAATATTAAATGCGTTACAAAATCACGCACTTGAGGACCATAATATTTTAGTGTTTTGGTGATTAAGTATATAAAATTCTAATTTGGTGAAAGATATTCAATATCTCCCATAAAAATCTTTTCCTTTAGTACTATTCACAAACATATGCTACTTAAAACCTTTCTTCATAACTTAGGGAAAATAATCATAAGAAAGAGTGAACATAAATTCCCGATAACGGTATATAATGGAGATACATAAGCATATCATGAACATAAGAGTATGATAATATGAGCATAAGATTTGAAAACCATAACCTGTATATACAAGATCATAATATTGAGTCTTGGAATAAATATTGGAATTTAATAAGACATGAATCATATGTGAATAAAATAAAATGATCCATGAAAGCATAAAATTGGAATAAGACATAGATTTTTGGCACACACATCATCTTATAACATTGTGAACATGTATAAATAGATACAGGTTCACTTATTACGTTAAGGACATGAAATAAGGCCCTCACACAAACTTATGGACATGAAACTACGTCCATGAATAACATTACAGACATAAAAGATAGGTCTATGAATAATACCGTGAACATGTAATCAGGTTCACACATGACATTATGAACTTGTAATCAGGTTTACACTTAACATTGTGAACATGTAATTAGGTTCAGATATAACACTGTGAACATGTAATCAGTTTCACACATAAAATTGTGAGTATGTAATAAGGTTCCCAAATAACATTGTGAAGATGTAATCAGGTTCACACATAAAATATTACTCATGAGTTATCTATCTTTACCAAATGCATTGGAGGTAGATATAGGTATCACACATCACATAATAAAAATCATACATATGTGAGCCACAAGATCATAAAACATTCGTAATATCATAACTCATGAAATGAAATGGGTTTCATAAAAATTTCATATTATCATAACCTGTGGGAAATATATAGGTTTAATAATCATTTAATCATTTCATCATTTCATCATAGAATAATCTGTGGAAAAATTAGCGAGTTTTATAAATATTTTATCATGGTATAACCCTTGGAAGAGAAACGGGTTTCATAAAAATATTTTTAGGATTAAGAATTTAGAGAAAGAATAAAAATAGTATCATTGGTTTATATACCCAGTAAACTATAAGTTACATCAAAGGATATTATCTTTCATAGATAATTATTTTGAAAGATCACTCAGACCATTTTTCAGGAAAATAACTTTTGTTTGAAAAGAATTTTTTAAAAATAAAAATTCATCAAAAAATTTGAAGATAATTTTATTTTAAAAAAACCTTTAAAGATTATAAAAAAATCTTCAAATAAAATAGTGGTCATGATGGAAGAAAATTCCACTCATTCCGTATATGTTAAAATAAATATTTCTTTCACATTATCAGTAAAAAGCTAAACATGCATTGGTTAGAAAATGACACAAATTTTACTTTATTTTTTTTGTAAAAAAGTAAAAAATGGGTAAAAATTTCTTTGATAAATAATTTTAATAATTATAGAAAATTTTTTGAAAGTATTTTTATAAAACATTATTTTGGAATAAAAATGAGTTTTCGACCGAAGAGATTAATAAAGACGATTCTTTTACATAAAAAAATATTTTGAACTACTGAGTAAATAAAGAGTGGAAAATGAAGGGAAAACATGTATTATGTAAAAATAAAAATAAGAGAATAAAATACCTGAGTTTATTGAGAGGTACATCATAATATTTCATCACTGGAAGCATAACATGAGTAATCATGATAAACGATGAGACTGTAACATAAAAACCTTACCAGTTTGATAACTTTGAATCGTATTCCCCATGAAAGAATAAAATTAAAAAAACTCAGAATATCATGATAATAAATAAATTCATGATATTACATATCAAATGGGTTGTATATACACCACACAAAATAAATAATTAGTGAATTTTCATTTGTCTCCCAAAAATAAAAGTGAGAATATAAATCCAATATCTTAAGTCTCGAATTACTTCATACATGTTTGAACATCATATATATTAAATATATGTTTATTATAAATATATTATATAAAAAATTATTATATATATTATACCATACATGATATACTAATGAACATTCATTACCTATTATTTACAAATTCCTTGTTAAAATTACGTTTCGGGTAATAATCACTTTATTTTTCGTATATGTTTTGATTTGTTATTTTATTGGCCTATTAATTTGATCATGGTACCGTAATATAAATAATAATAATAATAAAATTATTATAATATTTATACATATATTATAATTATAATTCCAATCATGAAATATGGTTTTGAGAAATGAAGTATGTTATAATCATGGAGACAGTAGGTTGTACATATGCATGAGTAACATTTTCAATTTTAGATGATCATTATGTAAAGAAGGTAAATAATATTTTATCATTAAATAATTCTTATAATATCATAAATAATATATTATTACTTTAAATATACTTATACATATTATCTATATTGTGTGGTGATGAAAATATATAGTCACATCACTTTATGAATGCAGCTGACCACACGTACATAAACGACGGTATCATCTTTCATTGAGTGAAAAGGTAAGAAATAAAATGATATATTATATTTTAATAATTATATATATTAAATTAATATCATAATTATTTCATTCATCACATATATTCACTAAAATAATCATTATTATCTTCCATGTAAAGCATTAGTTAAAAACAAATCACATCGCTTCGTGAGGCGGTAGTCTGCCATACACATAAGTGACATTATTGTATCCTCTAAGGAATAAATATTAAAAATGTATATATAATATAATGACTATATATGTATAATTATGTTATAAATATCATATATATACTCCATACCCGTCATTATATCCAACCGTGAGAGGTGGTAATGGAAAAACGAATGACATTGGCTCTCGAGGTGGTAGTCTGACGTACACCCGAATGAGGACTTCATAACCACTTTGCTAGAAGTGGGGATAGTTTTTGGTAATTAAATTAAGATAAAAACATATCAGTATATGTAATATATAATATCTTATTATATCATCATGGTTAAATAAGAATTGAAGGTGGTGGAGGAAGAAATAAAATAAAAATGCATGTTGAAGAATGCTACCTCTTCTTCAGGAGACCTCCCAACGTTTTCACAATCATCCTTCATAGGTTGGATTAATGAAAAAATAAGGATTATAGGATGAGATATGGGAATTTGGGATGTTATTTGGTAAGTTATTTTCTTAACCAAAAGAGTTTTAATATGTGAATAGGAGAGGATAGGGGGAGGTCTTTTATAAGTGAGGCGTGTGGCACACTTGTACTTTTTTGAAAATAAAAGGCATAACCACATTTTTTACATATTAAATGGATTTAAAATAGTTTATTATAGATAATTAGACATTATATGATATAAATATGGCCATAAAATATTTTTTAAACAAGTTTTTAGTTCATTTCAACCCTTATATTTTTAGTTCTACCCCTTAGTAAACCCATTTTACCTTAATTGTGGTATTTTTTTTTACTATTTTTACTATTCATTTTGGTAAAAACTTAAGTTAAACTTATTATATAATATAAATTATACATATTAAAACTAATAAATACATTTTTCCAAATTAAATTCACCTTATTAGAGAAATTTAATTTAAAATTAATCCCATAGATGTGATGAGAAAGTGAATTTTCAGAGAGAAAATGTTTAAAAGTTTAAAAGTTTTTTTAAATCAAAATTAAATATTTAAATTATTCCAATGAACAAAATTGTGTTAATAGATCTATAATTGAACTAATTTTAATTTAAAACCATTTTAAAATATAATTTATCTTTATAAATAATTTAAACAAAAAGGCAGTTCTCAATTAAAATTCAGTATTTTTCCCTGTTCATCAAAAAATTAAAATTTTTAGAAAATTATCAAAAACTCACCATAAGTTAATTATGAAATTATTATTTAAAAAGTAAAAATTATTTTTTCAAATAATTATTAAAAAATTTTCAATTTTTTTTAAAATAAGTTCACAAAAGGGCGTCAAAACTATTTTTTTTAAAATACTCTTTTTAATCGTAAAATTGGATTTACTCTTATATATTTTCTAGAAAAAACATCATATGAGTGTTAAATAGTTTATTTAATGTATAATATATAAATTTCAATTAAATAATTCACAAAAATTCATTTTTTTGATTAAAGTGTTCATAAAAATAGTTTTCCAGAAAAAAGATTTCCTCTATCTTCGAATAGTTTTTCAGTTTAATTTTTAATTAATTGGTAAAAAATAATTCATTTTAAATAAGTTTTTAAACCATATATTTTCATAATTTTTTCAATATTATTCATATGATCCATTCCGATGGCTAGACGATAACTATCATTTAATAATATTTTAATAATATGACACATTTCATTTAAACTCAGTGTTTCATGTAACCCAAGTTAAAATTAGTGTTAAAATTAAATAAAAATATAAAAAGATTAAAATAATTTGAAAAAAATTCATAAAATCTTGGGGTGATTCATTCTACCCCCTTTAAAAGGAATTTCACTTTAAAAATTCATCTTTGTCATCAAATGTTTAACATTTGATAATTCCTTCAAAGAAACCGACATCTTAAAAGGGGTTAATAAAATTCCCTCTTGAAAAAGAGAAAGGGATGTGAAAAATTCATCTATAATAACACATAATAGGTTTCAAAATATGATAACGCAGCTAGGAAGAGAAAAAATGGACATAGAAGAGAAAAATCACACCCAAATATCGAAAAAATTATGATTATAGAAAAAAAATTTATTTCAAGATCCTTTTACTAATATTAGGTAATTTATTTTCCATCTAGAATGAGAACTTATTGAAATTTAATTACTTGATATATTTTTATTTCATGGTAAAATTTTCATCCTTTGGGAGTTACTTGATCATTTTTAGCTTCATCTCTTACTAAAAGAGATGATTTTTTCATGTTTAAATCACTAAATAAGATCCATAATATAATGATAAGTCATTCATTACATCTCTATTTTAATAAAATGGTTATCAATAGTTATCTAATATGGATAAATCTTCATATGGTGAAGTAATATGTCGATATCTAAATCCTTATCCATAATTTAACTTAAACCATTCCTTAAATGGTTAACTCTATAACCCTTCCAAATGATTAAAATACAAAACTTTATAAATAAGGGAATTAAATTTCCAAATTCAACTTATCATTAATCCCCTATATTTCATAAATTGTATATTTATTGTCACATACCAAAAATGTGAATAACTTCATCATGTGTTATCTTGAAACATGGTAATAACATTAATTTCCATAAAAACTTATTTAAAATAAACATTATTCACCATTACTTACATAAAACATGTATTATTAGATATATTTATTAAATAAAAAAAATGATATAAACATTATCAATGATTACATCAACTGTTTTTTCAACAAATCATTAATCATTTCTAAGGTCATCATTATCATCAAATTTACCTATTTATATCCAAAATCTCTTAGTCCCAACATTTGGATCATATTAAGGGTTATTTTTCCTTAGTCATGTATTTTATATAAAGTATCACCATAACATTAAATCAATTCACTAGTTCATAAGTACCATTCAACATATTATTGAAAATACCTAATGAAAAACTTCTAAAAATAGTCCTTATATATATTACAATTTATATAATATAAATTTGGAATTTGAATACCTAAACACTCCAATTATTCCGTCTCATCCTTAACTATTAACCAGAATTCATCATTTTATTCCTTAACACCTCTTTCATTTCATATGTCATTTTTAGTCTCTTCATCATCAATATAAAAACAATTAATCTTATAAACTTGATGATTAAGTTTAAGAGATTTCCCCTTAGGACATCAATTTGAATAATTCCCATACCTTCCGTATTTAAAACATTCAATAGTCAATGATACCTTAGAAAGACCATTATTCTCATCCATTTAATTAACCAAAATTTTCATTTTTTCTATTGTAGTTACTTGATTTGTGTCCTTCTTTTACCCACCCAAAACATCTTATCATCCCTCTGAGACATTCCCTTGAGTACATATTCCCAAATTATTGACATACAGGAGACTGAATCATCTTTTTTCCATGGTATCCACTACCTGAAATCTTATAGAACTCTATTCTTTCCTTTTTTGGTGAGTATGAGAGTTGGTTAAAGTGAACACTATTAATAATGTTTTGGTAAAGATGATTAGGAATAATCATAATATCCTTCACTCCAATCATCACCCCAATTGGATTTCCATTAGAAACTTTTTCATCACATTCAATTTTAACCTAGTTCCTTATGGTTTTCATCATTTTTTAAAACCAAAAATCATAGTGTAAGCAATAATAATCATAGTGGAAAACCACATAATCATAAACAAATCACTTATAGGATGTCTAAATCATGACACCTACTTTTTTAGTCTATGAAACCCTAGGTTTATCCTAGGAAATTAATAGTCATCATATATTTAAATCGTTAATGATGGTTCATAAAGAGTTTGTGAATTTTTAAAGTATATCCCTTGGTAGTGTCAAACTAGGTGTGGAACAAGGCTCGTTTTCATGCACCATGTGATAATTGATTCCATGTCAATGAGCAATTTTTAGAGTTATTACCTATAGGCACATTTTTCCCATAGCCACATCCACTTGTAGTATCCTGATAGGGATTTAATTTCTTAGAAACCAATTTCTCTATACTTTAACAAAATTACAGGACATTTTCATATACTTTGACTCATTCTTAGAATTATCCTTAGAGACATCCCAAGAAAAATCGTTAGAAATATCCCAAAGAATATCACTAATGTTTTCTCATCCTAATTCCCAATGGTTAACTAAACCTTTCATCTAATACCAACTATAGTGACCCAAGATTCTCCTAAATAGACATTACATCTTTTTAGATGAATATTCAATACATTACACAAACACATGAATGAGGACTATAATAGTTTAGTATCTTTGGATACTAGGTACAAAATATCATAATTCAGGGACGTGTATTTAATATCACCCATAAAGATCACACCCATTAGTACAAATCTCAAATTTACCCTACATAAAACCTTTCTTCATAACCTAGAAAAAGGAAACATAATAAAGGGTGGGCTTAGATGCTCAGTAAGGGTTAATAAGGGAGATACATAAGCATAACATGAACATAAGGGTAGGTAACATGAGCATGACATATGAAAACCATACCCTGCATATAAGATATCATAATACTGAGTCATAGAATAAATATTGTAATTTAATAAGATATGAATCAAAAGGTAATCAACGAAAATGAGTCATGAGAGCATAATATTGGTGTAATACAAAGATATGTTGAATACACATCAACTTATAACACTATGAACAAGTATAAATAGAGGAAAGTTCACTTATTAATTATAGGACATGAAATAAGGACCTCACATAAACTTATGGAAATTAAACATGGTCCACACATAACATTATGGACATGAAATATAGGTCTAGGAATAACATTGTGAACTTGAAATCAGGTTCAGGAATAACAATGTTAAAATTTAATCAGGCTCATGAATAACATTTTGAACATGTAAACAGGTTCATGCACAACATTTTGAACATGTAATCAAGATCATGTATAAAATTTTAAATATGTAATTAGATTCACATATAACATTGTGAACATGTAATCAGGTTCACATGTAACATCTTTACTCATGAGTCACCCATATTTATCCAATGCATTAGAGGGAGATATAGGTTCTACCCATCACATAATGAAAATAATATGTATGTGTGCCTAAGATCATAAAAAATTCATCATATCCTAACCCATGAATAAAAGGAGTTTCATAAACATTTCATCATATCACAACCTATGGAAAAGTGGAAGGTTTCATAATCATTTCATCATTTCATCATAGCATAACCCATGGAAAAAAATCTGGTTTCATTATAATTTTATCATGGTGTAATCCCTGGAAGAGAAATGAGTTTCATAAACATATTTTAATTATAAAATATTTAGAGAAATAATAATAATTCTATCCTTGGTTAATATCCCCAGAATATCATAAGTTACATCAAAGGATATTATCATTCTTAGATAATTATTTTGAAAGATCACTTGGAACATTTCTTGAAGAGAATAACTTTTCTTTGAAAATAATTTTTTAAAACTAAAAATTCATAAACCATTTGGAAAATAATTTTATTTTAAAATAAACTTTAAATATTATAAATAAATATTCAATGAAAATATTGTTCATGATGGTGGGAAATCCAATTTATTTCGTACACGTTAGAACAAATATTCTTTTCACATTTTTGGTAAAATCCAAATAGGCATTGTTTGGAAAATGAAATGAATATTCCTTTAAAAATATTTTTAAAAAATTCAAAAATTGGGTAAAAAGTTATTTTATAAATTATTTTAAGAATCATATTTTTTGAAACATTTTAGTAAAAGACAGTTTTCGGAGAAAAATATGTTTTCAACCGAAGAGATAAATAAAGATATTATTTTTCAAAACAATATTCTTTTGAAATATTGAGTACATAAAGAGTGGAAAATAAATGGAAACATTTATTCTTTAAAAATAATTATAGAATAATAAAGGACATGATTTTATTGAGAGGTGGATCATAATATTTCATCCCCAGAATCATAATCATGAGCAATATCAATAAATGATGAGATTGTAACATAAAAACCATACCACTTTCGTAAATTTGAATCATATGACCCATGAAATAATAAAATTAAATAAAACTTATAATATCATTATAATAAATTAATTCATGATATTACATGTCAAATGGGTTGTATATACACCACACAAGAGAAACGAGTGGTGAATTTTCATAAGCCTCCAAAAAATAAAAGATGGAATAGAAATCCCTTACCTTAAGTCTCGACTTTCCTTGTGCATGATCGAACCTCTAATATAATAAATATAAGTTTATTATAAATATATTATTTAACCATAATTATATATATCATACCATATATTATTTAATTATGACCATTCATTACCCATTATTTACCAATTCCTTATTAAAATCACATTTCGAGTAATAACCATTTTGTTTTCTTATATGTTTTGATTTGTAATATTTTGGTCCTGTTACATTAATAATGGTTCCATAATCTAAAAAATAATAATAATGAAATAATCTTCATTTTTATACATCAATTATACTTTTAAGACTAATCATTAAATATAGTTTTGAGAGATCAAGTACATTATGATCATGGAGATGGTAGGTCATACGTATGCATGGGTAACATTTTCATTTTTCAATCCTCATTATGAAAAATAGGTAAGTGATATTTTATCTTTAAATAATTATAATAATATCATAAATAAAATATTATTACTTTAAATATACTTGTACATATAATCCATGTATTTTTATGATGACAAGAGAGAGTTACAATACTTTGTGAAGGTGGTAGTCCACATGTACATGAACGATGTTATCATCTTTCACTGAGTGAAAAGGTAAGAAAGAAAAATATATATTATCTTTCCATAAAAATAAATATGAAATTAATATCATTATTATTTCATTTATATCACATATATTCATTAAAATTATTCTTGTTATCTTTCATTTAAATCATTAGTGAAAAACGAATCACATCTCTTCGTGAAGTGGTAGTTCGTCGTACACCTTAGCGATGTTATCGTATCCCCTACGGAATGGAAAATAAAAAGTTATATATGATATAATGTATAAATAGGTATAATTATGTTATAAATATCATATATATAATTTATATATCTATTATCATACCCAACCACAAGAGGTGCTAATGGAAAAATGAATGACATCGGTTCGCAAGGTGGTATTCTGCCGTACACACGAATGATGATTGTTTCTCCCATTTAATGAAGGTGGGGTTTATTGTAGGTCATAAAGCTAACCTAAAAACATATTATTATATGAAATATAATTAGGTTATTATATAAAAATGTTTAAATAATAATCTATGGAGTTGGAGGAAGTAGTAAAATAAAACGATTGTTGAAGAACATTACCTCTTCATTGGGTAACCTCCTTAGGTTTGAACTAAAATCCTTGCTAGGTTGGATTTATGCCCAAAACAATGCTTTCATGATGAGGTGATTTAATTTGGGAAGTTATTTGGGTAGGTATTTTTAGAACCAAAAGGGTTTAAATATCTGAAGAAGAGAGGAGAGGGGGTGACCTTTTATAAGTGCAGTGAGTGATACACTTGTAATTTTTTGAAAAGAAAAAGGTGTACCCAGGTTTTTATCATGAAAAAGGATTTTAAAATGAAGTAGTATCGATCCTTATACATTATAGGGCCGAAATATGTATAAAAAATATATTTTATAGAAGTTTTTAGTTCATTTTAACCCTTATCTTTTTAGTTTAACTCTCAGTAAACCCATTTTTACCTTAATCGCAGTAATAAATTTTTACTATTTTCACTATTCATTTTTGTTAAAAAAATAATTTTAAATTATTATATAATATAAATTATTATTATTATTATAAATTTGGTATAGATTTTTAAAAATTAAATTCATATAAATGGAAAAATTTAATTTAAAATTAACCTCGTAGATGCGACGAGAAAGTGGGTTTTCAAAGAGAAAATGTTTAAAAGTTTACAAGGTTTTATATAAAAATTCAATATGTAAATGATTTTAATGAACCAAATTTTATTAATATATATAATTTTACCAATTCTAAATTAAAACCAATTTAAAATATAATTTTACTTTATAAATATTTTAAATGAAATAGTAATGTTTAATTAAAATTTAGTATTTTTCACTATTAATCAAAACATTAATATTTTACGAAAGGTATAAAAAAATAACCCAATTAAAAATTTCATATGATGGTTTAAAATAGAAAAATTATCTTTTCAAATATATTTTCAAAATGTTTCAAAAAATATTTTTAAAAATGAGTTTGTAAAGTGGAGATAAAACTGTTTTTAAGAAAAATAATGCTTTTAAGCCTAAAACTGGATTTATTCTTTTATATTATCTAGAAAAAACATAATATGAATTTAAAATAGTTGATTGAATATATAATATATAAATTTAATTAAAATAATTCACCAAAATTTGTTTTTTTGATTAACATGTTCATAAAAATAGTTTTTTTAAAATATTTCCTTTATTTTCAAAGAGTTTTTTTATTTTCATTATTAATTAATTTTTCACCAATGAATTAATTTTATATTCACCTGTAAACTATATATATTTTATATTTAGTTAATACTATTCACACCCACAATTATAATGTTTTAGGTTATAATTATAATATAATAATATTTTAATAATATGACACATTTTTTAAAACTCAATGTGGCATATAACAAAAAATAAATTTAGTGTTATATGTAATGTAAAATATCAAAAAGATTAAATTCATTTTAATTTTTTCCCAAAATCTCAGGGTGATACACATACTTTTTGTGCACAATATATATAAATAATCTACCACAATACCTATAGAGATTTATCAAGGTCTAAAATTTCATCTATTCTCCTCCTCTATCAAGCCATCGTGAGAACACAAAGGGTTATTCGGCCTTATAGAATAATTCAATTGTGAAAAAAAAATGATGGAAGTGATTAGGATAAACCATTTTAGCACCCAATGATTCCATGATAATATTTATAGATTGTATTACATGTGTGGATCATTGCTAGATGGATTATACACTTGGATCCGATAGGACAACGACGATATGATAAGATCGAGTAAACTAGATAATCGATAAAGAAATATTTATAGGTTCAATTAATTCAAAATTTGATTCTAAATTAATTATACATTATATATGAATATGCTCCTCTTATGGTTCTGGAATTAAATAAGTCAAGTAATCTATGATTTAAAACCATTGGTCATGGATTAATTTGTCATTTACATCTCCGATCACTCATAAATAAAAACTAAAATACAATTTGTCTAGGACTAACAAATGATTTTTCTATGACTGGAACCTACAACATTTTGGTTCTTACATTCTACCAAGTTGGTGATAGGTGTATGGGTCTAAGTATATATAATTTCCCAATCATTTATTGATAACATAAGTAGATTTTTGTACCTATTAGATAAAAAATACCGTACACTAGGGGTGTAATCATAAATCTTGGAGGTGATCCTCATTAACAAACCCTAGTGTCCTTTTTTGTTTTCTTTCATATTTATCATTACATGCATGAAAATCAAAAGGAAATAAAGATTGTGAGATTAATTCACTGAATAATTATAGAGGCAAAGTAGGGTAAAGGTTTAAATTGGTTAATAAGTTATCAACACTAATCCACCCCTATTAATGTTTTCTATACCTCAACCGATCTGAACAGGTGGTATCAGATCATAAGTTCAACATTTATTGGATTCTTAATAGTCTTAAGATTTTATGTATTAACTTTTTTGAGTTTCTATTTTCAAACTATTTATGAAGAATATATTTAATAAATCCTATAAATTATTTATCAAATAAACCACGGAAGGTATGTCTTCCAAGACATTTTAGAACATAAATAAAATAGATTATAATAAATTGAGGAAAGAGAAATCAAATAAATAATAAAAAATGGAAATCTACTAATTCAAGATATTTAAAGTGGATTTTATTTTGTTATATATAATGATAATATGTATCATATATGAACTAGTGATAAGAATACATCTCTATTATGTAAATAGAAAGAAAAATTAGTTTCCCCGTGATGTAATCTTAATGAAGAAATATCAGGCATAAAAGATAATGTCTTAGTGGTTGGATCTACTACCAAAGAGAGGAAAATAAATTCTACCTTTGTTTGTTCATGATATTTAATTGAAGAATTTGTAACTATAGTATCTTATAAAAACCATACTCTAATTTAGACTATCACAAGTAGAGAATATCATAGTTCTTTGGATATAAAAGAATAACTAATTAGCATTTTAAAGGAAATCATACTTAACTATCCCATAGAAATAACCACTTTTATTTTTGGATCTTTTAAATTTATTTTGGAGGAGCTCAACTAGATTGTAAGTGAGTGTGAAGGTATGGATAATGATTTGGAAGAAAAAAGTGTTGATATGTGTAAAGTCCTCAAATTAAGGAGAATCCATAAGTGAAAAGAATGTTTATACTGAATAAATATTCTCTATATTTGAGGATGAGTAGATTAATATTATTAAATAAAGGGAAGATGAAAAGTAAGGGCATGATTAGGGGATCCATTCATTAGAATAAAAATTGAAGTCTTTCATTGAAGTCAAGATTAAAATACTAGTTGTCAAATCAAAGAAGATAAAATAGGTTAATAATCTTCTATAAGAAAAGAACCAAATTCATAAATATAAATTTTAAAAGATTAAAAAGGATTTTGAATAAAAATTTAGGTCAGTAGAGGATGATAAAAATATGATCAATATGAAGTGTCTTGAATTGAAAAATTAAACTTAAAAATATATAAGTGATATAAGATGAGTCTTCTCAACAATATAAGAATAAAGACGATACCATGCATATATCTATTGAAGATCATTATACCAAAATATCTCTATTTAGTGGAAACAAGAGTATCAGATTGTCTAATGGTCAATATATTGTATGCTAAAAATCAAATTTTCTAACCACATTTGAATGTTATGTTTTTACTAATTATGGATCTACGCATAGTGTAGGTTTCAATTTAAAATATATACAAAAGTTGATAAAGAAAAATATTGAGGAAAAAAACACTATATATATGGTGTATAGAAGAAAGTTTTTAAGGGATGGTTCCCTAAATGAGTCCCAACTAATGGAGAAAAAGGCTGAAAAATTGTAAGAATTTAAATCAAGATATTTTCTTATTAAAAAACTAAAATCAATTTTTATTGGTCACTATTGAAGTTTTTATAGATTCAATCATAAGGAAATATATTTTTGGAACAATATGTAAAATTATTAAGTGAAATTAAATCCTATATCAAGGGTAATAAAATATTATATGATGTAAATTTTATATAATAAATATAAGAATATTTTATCTCAAATATATTTAATGGTCTTGGATATCTCTTTGTGACTTGTAATCATGGTGGTCATAATATAGAATCATATTGGTATAAATACTCCAAGAATATTCTAAATATTGTTAAAGATATAATACCATTAGTTCAAAATAAATGGTAATAAAATAAGTAAAGTGGTCTTGCCTCCGGAATGAAGTATAAGAAACATGCTAAAAAATCATTCCCAAGATGTCAAAAAAGAAGAAATGTGAAAATTCATTTAGTTATGTGAAAATGAAATTTTTTATCGATGGAATAATTTTTTTTAGGAAAAACCTAAGAAGTCTAATATGATCATGAAACAAAAATAAGAATCTATTTCTATTATGGTGGAAGAGTACACCCCATAATCTTTTTCAAACAAGAAATGAGTGTTGGTACTGGTTTAAGAAAGATAGAGAAACAAATAAAATCAGTCTAAGACAAAAAGAGGAATATTTTGGGTAACATTATTCTGTAGAAGTTATGTAGAAGTTTCAAACAATCTAAGAAAGATTATAATGAATTTATGATCATTTTTATATCACAATTATAAGTGGTAAGGAAGATGGAGGAGTCACAAGTCAAGTAAAGTGTTAAAATGAAAAGAGTAATTCCATAAGAATAAGTTAAATTTCATGTGTTATTTTTAAGATATGGAAATCCAATAGCTTATGTGGAACTACATGAAAGGTTAAAGTAATAAATTCACATCATAAAGGATTGTTTAATCATCCCACCATATCAATAATAAATTATATATTAAATGAAATTAGTACCAAACAAACTCAAATTCCTTGATGGGTAAAATTAAGTAGGAGGTTACATACAAAATAGTTACAAAATGATGTAAAGATATCATGATTCACATGAATAATACAGATTACAAATCCCAAAGATATATCTCAAAAATAGATCTAAAAAGAAAGGAGTATCTTAGTTTAGAAACAATTCTTAAAATTGTTTCTCTAACTAAGGAGAAATATGTATCTCCACCTTATTTCCATATATATTGTATGGTATTTGTGTTTATTATAAATAGGGAATTCAAGGTTATATATGACTAAGGGGTGAACTAAGAAGATGAGCATGTTTTCAAAATTTTACAATAGATTAAAAGTAACTATCTTGGTTAAAGATCTAGAAATCATGTATCTTGAAGTGCATCTGATGAAAAAATTAACCTTGATGAAGAAGCTATTTGAGTATCCCATTATGTGGGAGTTATTTTTATTTTTTTGAGAAGCTATAAGAATAATCATTTCATGAAAATATGAAATTTATAAAAGTTGTTGAGAAGTGTAATTGATGAGGTATTCATGCATAATCCCTCAACCTTATTTTTTAAGAATAAATTCAGAAATTAATGGGAGAAAGTTGAATTTATCAATGTAATGAAAAATGAGGAGTGTTTAATAATGTAAATAGTCAAGGGTTGACTTAAAAAACCTATTTATTTATTTTTGAATGTTTTTAACTTGTTTGTTAATATGACTGCATGAATTTTAGATGTATAATTATATTGATAATTCATTCAATAATTTGGCATCATCCTAGAAACTTTTTTGAGTAACCCCTAAAAAGGGAATTATGAGTTGGTATATTATTCTGTTGATTTATGATTATATTTATTATTTAGATTTTACTATATTGTTTTCTATATTGAGGTTGGATAAATTAGTCTAAGAGTAGAATACTATTTATCACATTACTTTAATAGAATTGATACTATCCTCACTCAAGTTCTTTATTTTTATGGACAATATGGGGAAGAGAGAAGATAAAATGAAGAAATATATTTTTTTATGATGCTTTCAATATAGGATCATTTATTGGGATTATGATTATGCACTTTCCCTTAATTTTATCTCCATAATTGGTTTACTTCGATGTACTGGTGGCTCCTCAATCAGGGTGTCTGGTAGGTTTCCCCACATTCCTGCTTTCCAAAGGCATGTGTCCTCTACCACTGTAATTAGTGATGTTAGCTCCTTGATTGAAACAATGTAATGGGATTTTTGTTCCTCCTTCCATGGATTAATACCTAGAGATTGTTTCCTAGTTCAGTACCCCTAATATATTTATGTCATGTTTTTTAATCTCATTCTTGATACCATCTTGAGGTGGATTCCAGTTAATTACATTGCTTCTTCCATGTCGGAGCAACTACCTATGGTCAGAGCAAAAGGTGATGTTGGAAACATTTGTGCATATATGGGAATTGGGTGTGTGGGGAACCTATAAGGTCTTAATCTTTAAAATTTTAGGGAATATACTATTAAAGGAATATTAGGTGTGAGAAACAAGGAATCTCATGTCATACACTTGGAAATTTATGCCAGGGGCATGATACTTTCAAAGATTTTCACCTTGGCCATCTTATGTTCATTTCATGATGTAAACATTATACATTATATAGTGGGGACATAGGTTTAACATAATGTGGGGACTCTATAGTCACAGGTTTAATGTATTTTGGGGATAGTTTGGTTATAGACTTAACATCTTGTGGGGATAGGTTGGTCATGATTTTAACGTCTTATGGGGACATGTTGGTCACAACTTTAATGTATTGTGGGGATAGTTTGTTCAGAGGTTTAACATTTTTTGGGGATTGGTTGGTCATAGATTTAACATATTATGGGTAAAGGTTAGAGGGATATCAGTGTGTTCCCATGGGAAGATGATCACACTTTGGATTCACCGCCTTCCAGTGGGAAGACATGAAGATTTAATGGCGGTGTTAGAGCATCAGGATTGAACCTGAAAAAGGTATACTAGGGGTATTGGGATTTGACCTCAATGAGGCATCTTACATTCCCTGTTAGGAGACAGTGATCAAAAACCACATAGTACAAGTACACAGTTTAAGAAAATGTGACATGATCGGTCCATATAGTTTAACATCATACGATAAGGATACTTGCATAACGGAATGAGAGACAATGAGGGATGGCGTGAGACTTATTAATTTGGGATTCTCAAGAGTTAAGGTGTCATACCATGAGAATCATATATTGGGAATGATATGTTCATTGTATATAGTACGACTACAGTTTAACATCATGTGCTGAG
This sequence comes from Viscum album, assembly GCA_963277665.1. Taxonomy (NCBI): domain Eukaryota; kingdom Viridiplantae; phylum Streptophyta; class Magnoliopsida; order Santalales; family Viscaceae; genus Viscum; species Viscum album. The sequence goes on from OY728123.1 coordinate 1,111,804,237, forward strand.
GGAATTGTCATGTAGTTTAACATCGTATGACTAGGATGTTGGGTATAAGTGGGGATTATGCAACCGAGTGACCTAGATGCTACTATGGAGTTGTGGTGGTATGAATGGGGCTAACACAATAGTCAAACTCCGGTGTTATTATAATCATTTATGGTATGATTGGGGCTTACAAAACTATGATACCTCAGTACTTCTATAGAGTAGTGATGGTATGAATGGGGATTGCATAGATAACCTTCCTGGTTGATGCTTTCAAGCAACAATGATATGGATTGGGTTATGTGACCAGGATTCCTAGGTACAGCTATGGAGTAGTGATGTCATGAATGGGGATTACATGACGGGGCTTACTAGGTGATACTATGGAGTAGAGAGAATTTTAATGGGGCTTTTGCGTGGATTCCACCCAAGTGATAGGGTTATTGTCTTAGGCTTAGAACCCAAGGCATCTCATGCTCATCACATGATGCATCTTGCACTTATTACATAGGTAATCCCATGTTCATTTCTTAGGGTATCTCCATAATTTTACATCATGTGCAATGGAGTTGTATATAAGGATTAGACATCAAGATTCCAATTATTTCTTCCCCATGTTAGGACGTGAGGGAATCTCGAACCACTAATGGGTCAAAAAATATGATTGGGTATTATACCTGAGGAGGAGGCTATATGAGCTACTTGGTGGTTATCTCATGATTATTACATGAGGAATATTATAATAAACACAAAATTAATCACATTATTTTCATAGGAGGAATCCAATTCTCGTAACATAGGGTATAATGTAGTTTAATGTCACATAGTGAGGACTAATAGCTCTGAGATTACTAGAAATGGATAGTGAATGACTTATGATGAAACAACCCTTTATTGTTTAAATTAGTGTAGGAGTTAGGTGATAAAGTTTCAAGATTTTTTTGAGGAGTACTTATAATTAAGGTATTCAAGGAGACCAAGAGGAGAATATCAAATATTAGGTTAGGAAAGGGATCCAGATATGTATGTCATCTAAAGATATTTAATGGAGTGTAGAGGATCATCTCAACTCATGGTATTATATGGGTTAGACATTGGGGATCTATAGTTCACAACCTAAAATGTTCTCTATGTGGCTCAAAAATATCATGGAGAGACTCTCTATTTTTCATGGGGGTCAGTGATAGTAGTGAAGGGATTAGGCTGAAGTCCGGATATCGAAACCCGATATTGATATTGAGTGGGAGTGTGGAGGTGCACCCCCGTGGTATGGACTAGCGGGCATGGATGTATAAGACCCGAGTGAAGGGTTTTGTAAAATATAGGGGTTTTGAAAACATGCTCAACATTCATGAAAGTATGTTCAATGAAAGGAGAGATCTAAATAGATGTGGAAAGAAATGTTTCGAAAAACTTTAGGGTTTCAAAAAAATTGCAACTTCACAAGGCATGACCAACTTACACAAACAATGTTCTTCATGTATGGAAGTTTCAAAAAACATCCTCACACACTTACCCATTCATGGAAGGGTGCATGAGGTAATTTGTGAAATATTAGTGCATGGGTATAATGAATTTTTCAAATTCAAAAAAATATTTTGTGTTTTGAAAATTGAGGGCATAGTGTCGCAGCTCAGTAAAACCCTCTCTAAATGATTACTTGAGGAGGGTATTTATAGGCAGTAGGGGTTTCAAAAGTTAAATTTCATTAAAGTTCTCATATTCCATGAAAGACCATGTTTTTCGGCACTATGAATTCTATTCTTGAAAGATTGAGTGTCTTAGAAGTTTGAGTTTCATAAATGTTTGATTTTTTTGAAAGTTTTGGTTTAAAAAAAATTGAATTTGGTGTAGTTCTGTAGTTTGTTCTAGAATTACCCTTATTGGCAGTTTTCATAAGTCTTAACATCAGATGTCTATAACTTTTGATCCGTAAGTTTGTTTGAGATCCGTGACTATTCAAATAAAATGTAGAAAAATGAACTACACTTATGGATAATCCTCTTAATATTTTGCTCCATTATTATATTCATTGTTTAGAAACTATAAATTCCCCCGTCAGAATGGTGTCTAATGAGGATGAGGAGGGTAAGGTGGACCAGATTTTTAAGAAATCTCTATGAAAATAACATAATTTTAATCCCACTATATCTTGATCATATTTATGAAACAATATTCTAAAATATATAAGACAATGAAAGTCATTCTTGGTGTGAGAATAAATAGATAATAAAATATTGTTTTACTAACACGAGTGTGTCAGAAAGTGGATGAGGGGTTGGGGTTAGATTGATTATTCGATACTGCTACTGATCCTAAATGGGAGTGTAGTGGGTGAAACCCATGTGGTATAAAACAATGAGTGTGAAAGTAAGTGACCAAGGTGAAGGGTTACATGAAAGATACGTGTTTTGAGATTGTGCTCAAATTTCATGAAAGTATGTTCAGTGAAATGAGGAATCTAAATGGATATGGAAAACACAATCTCATGAAACTTTTTAGTTTTATGAAATTTTTTACATTGAGATGCATGAAAATATTACAACATAAGTGTTATTCATGGATGGAAGTTTTGAGAAACATCCTCATATACTTTCCCCTTATTGGACACATTTCTTATAACTAAAAAATATATTGACCTCCTATAATCAATTTTTGTATTGAAAAAAATCCAAAGGGGGAAGATTATTGAACCCACTTGGTGTTTTCTATATATTTTTTCAAGGATAAAAAAGAAATAATAATGATGTCAACATGTGGTGAGAATATTTTTAAGAAGGAATATGGCTTGGAGTTCCCAAAAATGGTGTTATTGAATGAGGATTGACGAATCGCCTTGGATATTTTAAGTAGATTGCTTCCATTATTTAGAAAGATTTTTTTTAATTTATTTTGATTAATCATATTGAAAAGGATGTGAGATAGTTTCATTGGATATTATTTTAGATCTATTAACATATAGAAAAGGTTGGAATATTTTTTAAGTTGGTGACAAAATTTAAATTATATGAAGAAAATATTGGTTAACAAAGATGTTTAGAAATTAGGGATGCTTGTACTTAATATTTAATATAAATAATTGGTTTAAGAATATTTAAACATTTAGAGGAGGAGATGGATATTGATGGCCAATTGAAGGTGGAAATGGCCCCTCATTCTCTGGGTCTCCTACTCCCTCTCACACTTAGGTTTTATCCCCGCACTGCTTCTCCCCCCTCGCGGTAAGTGGTTTCCTCCAGCACCCTTCTCCTTCTCCCCCTTCCCTCCCCTTGTCTTCCTTCAGGTGCATTTCCCCTTCTTCGAATTCTTTATTTCTATTTTTTCTAGTGATGTTGGGATGGTTTTTTTATTATAATTGGGGTTTTTGAATTTTTTTATAAAAAAAGGGGTAGGGTTACTAATATTTTTAAAAATGGATCGCAAGAGGCGTGAACCCCGTTCACGCATCTTTGGTGTGGAGAGATGCGTGAACGAGGTTCACACATCCTCCATAGTTGTGATAAAAGATGTGTGAACCCCGTTCACGCATCTCCCCTCACAAGGAAGCGTGAACGGGGTTCATGCTTCCATTGTAAACATTATGAAGGATGTGTGAACCCCGTTCACGCATCCTACTTGAATTTTTAATTTTAATTTTTTTTAAAAATTATAATTATTATTTTTTGTTTTCTTTTTCTTATATATATATAAATAAAACAAAAAAAATCAGCAGAATTTATCTGCTATTCAATATCCAGCAGTACTGCCACTACAACAGTCTAGATTCTAACACAGACCCTCACCCAAGGCTCTCTTTTATAAGAGGGATTGCCCTGGAAATCATTCTCCACTTTCGATGTTGGATTCAGGTTCTCTCTTTCCCGCACAGAACATTATGCATTTTCGATGTGGGATTCTGTTTCAAATATGTGACTTTGAAAGACTATAAAATATATACTATAAGACCAATATAAATAAAACTTAAAACATGGATTAAAAATATAAGAAATTGTTGAAAATAAAATGAATTTCGTAAAATTTTTTGATGAATAATATTTTATAAGCTTTCAAAATCACCAACTTGAAACTTAAAAATGTTTCAAGTACTTGTATTTGAAAGACTTTAAAATAAAAACTGTAAGACCAATATGGGTGACACTTAAAACATGGCTTTAACATATAAGAAATAGTGGAAAATAAAAAGAATTTTGTAAATTTTTTTGATGAAAAATAATTTATAAGCTTTCAAAACCACCAACTTGAAACTTAAAAACATTTCAAGTACATGGCTTTGAAATCCTATAAAATAAAAAATACAAGACCAATATAAATAAAAATTAAAACATGGATCAAACATATAAGAAATAGTTAATAATTAATTAGTTAATTTGTAATTTAATTATTAATTAGTTAATAATGAGTTAATTAGTAATATAATTATTAATTAGTTAATAATGAGTTAATTAGTATTATCATTATTAATTATATAATAATTAATTAGTAATATAATTATTAATTATATAATAATTAATTATATAACTGTTTGTTAATTAGTAATATCATCATTAATTATATAGTAATTAATTAGTAATATAATTATTAATTATATAATTATTAATTAGTAATATAATTATTAATTACATAATAATTAATTAGTAATATAATTATTAATTATATAATAATTAATTAGTTAATTAGTAATATCATTATTAATTATATAATAATTAAGTATTTAGTTAGTAATATAATTATTAATTATTAAATAATTCATTAGTTAATTAGTAAATTAGTAATATAATAAATAATTATAATTATTCATTATAATTATTAGTTATTAATTATTAATAATTAATTATATAATAATTAATTAGTTAATTAATAATATAATTATTAATTATATAATAATAAATTAGTTAAATAGTAATATAATTTTTAATTATTATTATAATTATATTACTAATTAACTAATTAATTATTAAATAATTAATAAGTAATAATTATAATTAATAATTATATTACTAATTAAACAATTAATTTTTATATAATTAACTATCAATAATTAATAATTATATTGGTAATTAAATAATTAATAATTAAATAATTAATAATGACTAATTATAATTAATAATTATATTATTAATAATAATTAATAATTATATTACTAATTAAAATTAATAATTATATTACTAATTAACTAATTATTTATTATACAATTAATAATTATATAACTAATTAACTATTTAATTATTATATATTTAATAATTAATAATTAATAATTAAAAATTATAATAAATAATTATAATGAATAATTATATTACTAACTAACTAATTAATTATTATATAATTAATAATTACTAATTATAATTGGTAATTATATTTCTAATTATAATTACCAATTATATTACTAATTAACTAATTAATTATCATATAATTAATAATTAATAATTACAATAAATAATAGATAATAAATAATTATATTATTAATTAATTATTGTATAATTAATACCTATATTACTAATTAACTAAATAATTATTGTATATTAGGATTTAAATAATTATAATTAATAATTATATTAATAATTAAATAATTAATTATAATATAATTAATAATTACTAATTGTAATTAATAATCATATTACTAATTATAATTAATAATGATATTACTACTTAACTATTTTATTGTTATAAAATTAATTATTATATTACCAATTAACTAATTATTTATTATATAATTAATAAATATTTTACTAATTAAATATTTAATTATTATATAATTATTAATTAATAATTAATAATTATTAATTAGAAGGAATAATTATAATTAATAATTATATTACTAATTAACTAACTAATTATTATATAATTTTATTACTAATTAACTAATTATTTATTGTATATTAGTAATTAATAATTATAATTAATAATTATATTACTAATTAAATAATTAATTATAATATAATTAATAATTACTAATTGTAATTAATAATCATATTTATAATTATAATTAATAATGATATTACTACTTAACTATTTGATTATTATAAAATTAATTATTATATTACAAATTAACTAATTATTTATTATATAATTAATAAATATATTTCTAATTAAATATTTAATTATTAATTAATTATTAATTAATAATTATAATGAATAATTATAATTAATAATTATATTAAAAATTAACTAATTAATTATTAACTAGTTAATAATTATAATTAATTAGTATATTACTAATTAAATAATTAATTATAATATAATTAAAAATTACTAATTGTAATTAATAATAATATTACTAATTATAATTAATAATGATATTACTACTTAACTATTTTATTATTATAAAATTAATTATTATATTACCAATTAACTAATTATTTATTATATAATTAATAAATATATTACTAATTAAATATTTAATTATTATATGATTATTAATTAGTAATTAATAATTAATAATTATAATGAATAATTATAATTAATAATTATATTACTAATTAACTAATTAATTATTATTATAATTAATAATTATATTATTTATTATTAATTGTATAACTAATACTTATATTACTAATTAACTAATTAATTATTATATATTTTTTTTACTAATTATCTATTTAATTATTGTATATTAGTAATTAATAATTATAATTAATAATTATATTATGAATTAAATAATTAATTATTATATAATTAGTAATTAGTAATTGTAATTAATAATCAAATTTTTAATTATAATTAATAATGATATTACTACTTTACTAATTGATTATTATATAATTAATAATTATATTTCTAATTAAATAATAATTTATTATATAATTAATAATTATAATGAATAATTATAAATAATAATTATATTACTAATTAACTAATTAATTATTATATAATTATATTACTTATTAACGAATCAATTATTGTATTTTAGTAATTAATAATTAATAATTAATAATTAATAATTATTAATTAATAATTATATTAATTATTAACTAATTAATAATTATATTACTAATTAACTAATTAATTATTAACTATTTCTTATATTTTTAATCCATGTTTTAATTTTCATTTATATTGGTCTTATATTTTTTATTTTATAGGCTTTCAAAGCCACGTATTTGAAACGTTTTTAAGATTCAAGTTGGTGGTTTTTAAATATTATAAATTAATTTTCATCAACATTTTTTATAATTTTTTTTTTATTTTCAACTATTTCTTATATGTTTAAGCCATGTTTTAAGTTTCATTCATATTGGTCTTATTGTTTTTATTTTATAGTCTTTCAAAGATACGTACTTGAAACATTTTTATGTTTCAAGTTCGTAGTTTTGAAACCTTATAAAATATTATTCATCAACATTTTTTATGAAATTCATTTTATTTTCAACAATTTATTATATATTTAATCAATTTTTTAAGTTTCATTTATGTTGGTCTTATAGTTTGTACTTTATAGTCTTTCAAAGTCATGTACTTGAAAGAGAATCCCACATCAGAAATAAAGAATGTTCTATGCAGAAAAGGGAGAACCTGAATCCCACATCGGAAATGCAGAATGATTTCCAGGACGATCCCCCTTATAAAAGAGAGCACTGGGTGAGGGTCTGTGTCAGAATCTAGACTACTATAATGGTAGTACAACTGGATATTTAATATTACATAAATTACATTGAAATTTTTTGTTTTATTTATATATGTATATATAAACAAAAAAAAAACAAAAAAATTAAAAAAATAAAAAATATTAAAAAAAATAGTACAAAAAAATTTAAAAATTAAAATTTTATGTAGGATGCGTGAACCCCGTTCACGCATCCTTCATCAACTTCATGAAGGATGCATGAACGGGGTTCACACATCTTTCAGCGTGCCTAAGATGCGTGAACCCTGTTTAGGCATCCTCCTGAAATTGGGGATGTGTGAACGGGGTTCACGCATATCAGGACCCATTTTTAAAAATACTACTAATCCTATCCAGTTTTGTAAAAAAAATTCAAAAACCCATTTAAAAAAAATACCATATTGGGATCTGTTTCTACTTCTTGGTCTTTCACCAATGCAACTATTACCCTTACTTCTAAAACCATCATGAATAAACCCCACTTGGTTGAACTTGATGGATCTTAAAATATTTTAGTTTAGTGGTGGCATTCGGTGAGTCCATTCCTTTCCTTCTTAATTTTCTTTTCATCACTCCTACTATTCCATTACTTCCTAACCCATCATTCAAGACACCATATTTGGTCAAGAGTGATGGTGTTTAGGGATCTTTTGGATGGTTTTGGTGGTAGGAATTTAGGCACTCCCTCTATTGTTTATTTATTTTCTTCTTCTCTTCGCTGCATTTGTGGCTTGATGTCGGTGCTTTTCCTCTTCTCTAGAACCATTATCCCAAATCTCCTCTCCCATTTGTACTTGAGCAATGGTTTTCATAGTGTTTTGGGATGTTTATTTTGAGCATTCAATGGTGTTCTCAAAGGTGTTGTTAATGATGGATTCTTCCCTGTCTTCTGGTCTCTGCTTGGGAAGTTCTTGGTTGTATTATAGAGCCGTTTCAACTGGTTGGATGTTTTTGTGTTTTTTTGGTGGTGTTTTTTCAACAATAATGAGAATTTCTAGTGGTTGGTGTGTATCATCAGCATACTGGTTCTGACAGGCTGCTCTCGCCTGTGTTAAGGCAAAGATGAAATAGATGGAGGGTTTGGTTTCTTGGCGTTATGGTGGTTCTCGCGGATCAAGGTGTAATGTGAAGTTTCATAGGTCATCATTTATATTATTTGATGTTGAATTTTTAATTTGGATAATTAGTTGTAGTGGCTCATGGTATAGTGGAAACTACTAATTTAAGATTGAAATTTCAAATTTGTTTTGTTTTTGCTGATGGTTTTGGTTTTTTTCAAACTATTTGTGGTTTGCATTAATGGTATGCGATCCTTTTATGTGACTTGAAAGAGATTCCCACTTAACCTCAAAGTGGTTTTATTTAAAAATAAAGAAAAACATATTTGGGTGGATGAGGAGAAGAGTTCCATGGAGAATACATAGTGCTGGTTATTTTAACACTATAAAGAAGTTATTGAAGAAGATTTCAAAACACTTGAAAAAAGTTTTTGAAGTACCATACTTGTATTTATCAATATTGGAGAGTTCTATATCATATAGAAATAATCATGGATGAATTGAAAAGAAAAAATGGTGTCATAGAAGTGGAATATCAATGAAATAATCTAAGAAATATTTACATCTAGTACAATGCATTGGAATTATATTAGTGTTGATTGAAGTTGATTTTACATTATTCCAAAGAATGCTAAGGTGGATGAGTATTCTTTATTAAGACTTGGGATGAATTTATATATATTCTGAAATTGTAGGTTGTTGAAAAATTGGAAAATGAAATGACTCAAAATATATTTCTAGAATAAGTGAAATCGTAAATGTCCTAAGAACTATTGCATTTTTTATGAATCATTTTGGCATTGGGAGTGAAAATTTGAAAAAGATAGAAATTTTTCATAAGGCCATGATGATTTCTTAAGACTTATAATATTTTTGAATGAGATTTTACAGATACAAAAATTTATAGAGTCATGAGAATGTATGATTTATATGATTCATTTCATAAAATTATTATAGATTTATTAAGACTCATTGTGATTTTAATAAGACCTTTTCTGATTGTAAGAGTTATCATTTTTTTTAGAAAATTGGCCAAGTCATGATTTTTTTTAAGACTCTTTTGGTTGTTCATAAGATCTTTTTGGGTTATCATGAAAACAATCTAGAAACTATAGTATTCTTAAGAATTTTTTTTAAAAAATTTATGACTTTTTTCTATAAGAGTAAATAGTTTTATGATTTTGAGAAGTAATATGTTTGGAATTTAATGTTCTAAAATGTAAACCATATGATGTAGTGTGGTTCTTAAATGATATAATTTCAATTATTATTATTATTATCATGATTCAAGTTTCAGTATTCAGTGATGAAGAATGTAGAAGAGATTCATTGTGATGTTTTTTAATAAGAGTCACTAGAAAATTTTTTTTGTGTGATTTGAGATACAATTTCACCATGAAATATTTCCACACCTCAAGTGCATGATTAAGAGAATATTTTAGTAAATATTTATACCACAAATTATTATTCTACAAACATGACATTGGTTCTATATGTGTTCTCATATAGATATGAATTATGAAGAAGTGTTTTTTATATAATTAAAAGATATGGAAATATGTTGTGATAACTAAGTAAGATCAAAGTAAAGATAATCCCAATTCTTTTGTAAGATAAAATAAAGAAATAATTGATAGGGAATAAATAAAAATTATGAAAGAGATATACCATTAAAAATCTAGGAATATTTCCATATTCTAATATATAAATATTCTCCCATTATTATAAATATAAAAAATAAAGAAGAATGAGAAAGTGGGGTTCTAAACTGTTATCATTAGAAGATACCATTATGTTGAAAGAGAAGATAATAACTGATAATTCTTCTATTGGTAATCTTGTTCATGTAAGTGAGAAGAATTCTATAAACTACTATTATCCTAAATTCAATTTGAGTTTAAGATAAGAAGGATATCCGACACAATGTGATAGAAACTGTTTCTATGCATTGAAGAAGAAAAAGAAAAAGGATGTGTCTATCCTTGTCTTCTATCAATTATCATTTTAGTAGGTGTGAAAAGACCAGACTAAGATATATTACATTATAAGTTTTGAAGAAGTATGATATATCACCTATGATTTATATAGTTTTATAAATAATATAAGATCCATATTTTCCTGGAGGCACACTAACTTACCCTATTAATCATACATTATAGAAGTTTAAGTCCTTTTCATGCATTAAAAGAGTTGTGAGTGGATGATTTCGTTGTACCTGGAATGCTTTAGGTGCCTAGGTCCAAGGATGTACCCTTTCTTGAGATTTTCATGATAAAAAAATAGGAGTTTTTTTCACATGGGATAATAAACACTATTCATGAAGGATGCAGTCATCCATATTTAGAGGTGAAGCTCATTAAGAAACCCACCTTCCCTCTACTGTGTGATTTTAGGTTTACCATTACATGCATGAAAACCAAATGTAAGGAAACAGAGTAATATCCATTCACTAAATAAGTGCATAGGTAAAGTAGGTTAAATGTTTAATTTGTTGAATAAGTTATCAACACTGATTCACCCCATATTAGTATTGTCTATAACTCAACTGATCCTAACATATAGTGGTCCCATTGGAGAAGAAAGAACATTTGATTTAGAACCTGTTTAATTGATTAAAAGTTCACCATTATCATTTTTTAACATGCAATAAATTTATGTGTTAAGATAATATGTTTATATTTACTTAATAATTTAAAGTTTTATATTAAATTTTTTTTAAAAAATATATAATAGAATGTTCTATTTAATAATTAGGAAGCACATTGTTTAGATTCAAAGCGAGCTTCCTCGTTTGACTACTCATTTGATTCAACAGTTTCAATATAAAAAACAAAGTGTATATAATCCATAAAATATTTTTCATGTGATGCATAGTTCATATTATAGTCTATGATTGAGATATATCAGAAAGGTATAAAATTAGATTTCATGCCACACCATTATTAATATTATTGTATTATTGAAAAGTTATCATAAGTGGAAATTTGATTTATTTTTTGCATGTGTTTCATAGCAGAGTTGTAGCTTAAGACTATAATTCATTATAAGGGGATTGAATAGAGTTTCCATAAAACCACCTTCACCGTCCTATGTAATCATAAATTTTTATTACCAAATTTTTAAAGGATCCATTTCCATATATTCATAGAGTATGGTTTTCATGGGATGGTGCTATCATTGAGTGATCTTCCATAATGAATATCATATAGAGATCCATTACATAATATGTAACTAAAGGTAATTTGTTATGTTCATTCATGTGACACATGAACGAGTTATGGAATTGAATCATGTGTTATAACACATGATTTAATGCATTCATTAGCGAGGAATGCCATTAGGGGATATATAAAATCAAATTCCATATGATGGTGGGATGAAATATGAATGTGCAATTCTCGATAAAGTTTCACTATCACCCATAGATATTTCTTACTCTTCCTTATCGTAGTGAGGTGCTAGAACACCATTGAGTGAAGGGGAGTCCTTCTCATAGGATGAGATATTCATCATCTTATGGATACCTATAGAGGGAATATCCATATGGCCATTTCTACATGGTCTTCATCCGGTATGAAAGATGAAAAATGTTACAGTGGTAGTGATGGTGAATGGTACACATGGTTTTATAGTTCTTCATTTATAATTTCACATGAATTTTGTCCATCTATGCATGGTGATTATTGGGATTGTGATTTTTATTTGTTTTAATTGTTTTAATATGTGTTATTTGACCTCTATGAATCCCGGTCATGGTATAAAATCATTACATGTTTTTAGGTTTGTGAAATCATTAAGGGACTAAAGATATTTTGAATTGAATTACACATCCCCTAGTAAATATAAAATACAACCAATCCTTCTATTTTTGGGGTTTTATATCATGAAATATGATATAGTATATTGTAAGCTATCATACAAGTTGAATTCATATATTTATTTTGTTCATATCTTAGGATATCGAGACATCATAAAATATAATAGTTGTTTCATGTTTTGAATTAATAGAGTATCGTATCGTGAATATGTTATCTCTACAAATCGTTAAATAATATTTTCAATATCATTCAAGATGATAAAAATATCAGACATAGAATACAACTGATATTGTTCCAATACTAACCATATATTTTAATATTGATATTAGTCATAAAGCACGACTAATAAATTATATAGTTAGGACTTATTAGTCGTAGCCAACGACACCCACTGAATAATATAATACAATTAGATGAGAAAATTTTATTTTTATTGACATTCAATTTTGAATTGAATTTTTAATTTATAAATTGTTTAAATATAATTATAAAAGGTAATTTGGGGATATTTATTATTTTATAAATAGTATAAAAATTATTTATAAATTGTTTATACTTAATTAATTAAATATTTATGCATCATTTATTAATAAATATCTCTTAATGTTAAATTTCAATATGAAAAATAACTTTTATAAAATTATATGGCATATTTATCGATTAGAAATGATGTTTTTATTTGGTAACCATGATAGATATTATATAAAGTGTTTATCAATTATAAAAATAATAAAAAATATAGTGTTCATATTTAAATTATGAATTTTTGATATTTAAGTAATTTGAATTGTTCAAATTAAAGTTTTATGTTTGGAAATTATTTAAACCTCAACAAAAAGTGTTTTGATGATAAATTTTATAAAGGTTTTATATAATATTAAATATGTGAAATTTATATTATATAAATAGTTTTCATAATATAAATTTGGATTGTAAAATGTTTATAATTCAAATTAATATCATATATTTAAAATAAATGTCATATAATAATCATATGAAATGTTCATATTATAAAATGAATATAAATATTTTATATTCATAATTATGGAATGTCCATAATTATTACATAAATATTATAATTTTATTTATAATTAGCTATTATTGTGAATTATTTACATATGGCTATCTCAAATTTAAATCTATGAAGTGTTCATTTATTTAAATGCATTTCCCTTATTTATTATTCTTTGATTTAAATTATTTACATATTTTGAATAAGTATATTCTTTAGTTTAAGATGTTAAACTCCTACTTATAAATTGTAAATCCCTACATAACATGCTTGGTATTATTACATAATATTCAGTTTTCATCTACATTAACCTGTATAACACCACAGGTTTTGAGGATAATTTTTTTTCCTTAACGATTCATTTATTATTCATATTTTTTATATTATATTAAAATATATGAACTTTAATATAAAGTAAGTTATTCAGGAATCAAGATAATAACATTGTAATTATTTATAATAGATAATTACAACAAAATTACATAAAACTAAGTAATACAAACCATGAATTATAACTTACCATGGATGAATACATTCCTTAATAGTGAATAAATTAAAATGGGATTTTAAATAGAAAAGAATAATATCTTTAAAACTAGTAAATCCTCTAGATCTTCCTCACTCTTAAGAATAACCATTAGTAGAACAAGACTTATACTAACAAAAAACATCGTAATAGGAGAAAGCATCATGAAAATATAAAATGAAAACTATAATAATGAGAATTGTGATTTGTGAAGATATAATGGGATGGATTTATAGGATGTAATGGGATAATATATCCATTATATATCAGTTATAAATGGTGTATATACTAGTTCAGTATAATACTTGTAAACATGTTACCAACTTGGAATCACCAATATATAGTTAATATAAAAAAGTTTATTTAGATATAAAATTTCATTATAAATAATTTACTTAAAATAAAATAAAGTCTTTAATAATGTAATTAATTCATTTTTGAAAATACCTCTTATTTTAAAGATTTTGTTTTTATAAATATGAATTTTTTTAAGCTTATTAGTTTTAATGAATGGTTTCAATAAAATGGATTGATAAAACTGAATTAATAGTAATGTAAATAAATAACATCCAAGAAATATATAAGTACCTATAATGGATAATAATTTAATTATTTAAAGTTAAACAAATTTTTTTATTCAAATACATTATTTTTATTACAACTTAAATGTTTTAACTTAAAATATAATTTTTTTGACATTGAAAATATTAAATTAAATATGTTTTTTATTCATATAGAAATTGAATAATCATTTATACATTGATTATCATTTGGTTATAAATAATAGTAAAATCATTTAATAGTAAAAATAGATATTTCTCAAAAAATTGCTTTTCTATTTGTAATGTATCATTATTTTTATAAATTAAATTCATCACTACTCAAGAATGATTTTAATACAATTTATTAATGATACAATATTATTATAATGTTTAATAAATCTCAATGGGTATGAAGAAATTCATTTTATACATAAAAATATATTTTTCTAGAAAATGTTTTTATATGTTATGAGTTCTTTTAATAAAATTATTTTTTATCAATTTTATAAATTAAATATAAAAAAATGGATTTCATATTGAGAACCAGAATTTAAAAATTAGGAAATAAGTTCAATTTTATTTTAGACACAAAAATAATTTACCATGGTAAATTTTATTTACCTTGGTAAATGTAAAGGGGATATTTTCAAAGATTTATTTTGTAAGTGTTGCGTATTTTTATGTAAATAAGTTATATTGATTTATTTTAAAATATGACCCTAATTTAATTTTTATATTTATTTTTATAATATATAAAATCACATTTAATCAGTAATTCATAGGAAATAAGAATAAAGAAATCCTAATGTTTAAAAAGTCAATTTTATACAAAAATTGTTTTTTTCAATGTATATTATATTTTAATTTTAAAGTTATTTTTAACATATGTATAAACTGAATTATATTAAATTTACTTCAAATTTGGAATCATCACATCAAAATTGGGTAATTGGGGCCATCTTAAATTTTAATAAAAAAATACTTACCAAAGTAAATAATTAAACATTGTAAAAAAGTAGTAAAAAGAGGTGAATTATCATGGATAGAATTTTATTTGATTAATATGACATTTATGAATTATATAAGAACTTTTTAGGTTTGTGAATGAAAAATAAATTCATCACCAATATTGCATCACCTAACTCACCTAACTCCCATGTGATCCTGTCTTTGTCCTTCACCTAACATAAGTTTCCCAGAAATATCCCTCATTTTCACCTATAAAAGGAGATCGCTTGTTCCCATTCCAAACAACTATTTACCTTATAAAATCTCTTGGATATTTTACCATATTAATCTCCTAAATCGTTATTATACATTTGATAGCCTCTGTTTCCAATAAGTGAGTCTAAATCCTTCATTTTGAAGGAAACCATATAGAGAAGGTGATAATTCTTCAAAGTAACTACTTAGTTCTTCACCATATTTTTCATTTACCTTATCATATATAATTTTTATAAATATTAGTCTATACTTTAATGAAATTATTTTAAAATAATTATTCTTTTGAAAAAATTATTTTACTTTTATATAACTCTATACTCTTACTCATTCATTAGTATAATATGTTCTTGTTTAGGTTGGTTCAAGAACTAACATAAACGATGGTAAACCAACATAATAATTTTCATCATGAATAAGTATTACGACATTAATAATGGTGGTATATGATATTAAAGATTAATTTAAGTCATTTATATGATTCTTGAAGTATGAAATAAATAAATAGAATGGTCATTATTAAGTAACTTGTCGTTTTTCTATAAATTACCTAAAGCATGCTCATCATAGATTCTGTTTTCATAAACCATACCCAAGGCTTAAATAAAATGAAAATGGGACTAAATTCAAAATTTAAGAATACTTATTTACAAATATGGTAATGATAAACCTAGAATCAAAAAATGAGTATCGACATATCCGTTATGACCAAAAAGTAATGTTTTATTATTTGAGGCACTTTTAAGGAAAATTGGGAAACCGATATTGTTCATGACAATAAAATAATTGATATAAAAATAAATAACCAAGTTATTAAAGTCATGTTTAAGAGTAATAGAAACCTTACCTCTATAAATAATCTATTTCAGTGAAGAGGCCTTCGTCTTAGGGTCATCCATGAAGAGTTCTTCAAAATTATATGCCATCTTTTCCCAAACTTAAATAAATTCTTCCACATCAATATTACTTTCATTGAATCCATGAGCCCGAATACAATTTTTTTATTGATCCAAACACACTAATTCATGTTGTGAGTTAATCTAAGAATCCTCTCAACCAACCTTCCATATTCCTCCTGTGTGGATTTGAGCTCAAATTTAACCTCTAACATTTCTTACTTAGAATGCATCATGAGATCCCAGTATTTTCTTTCTTCTCAGACCACCTCATCGCTTGTTCTATCCTTAATATTTTCTCCCACCAAGTCAGAAGGCGAATCCTCGATCTTGTCACAACCATGTTTGGGTACTTTGAATTTACCCCACTCCATCAATTGATTATTTTTCCGACCAATTGAACTATCTTTATCAACCGAAATATGGACCTTAGGATTGCTGTCCACCACCTTATTGTTTTTGGAATAACTTGTTTCCATTGGCTTTGGTAAATTTGAGTAGTCATTATGACTTTTTTTATTTATTCCTTTTATAAAAAAGAATATCCCTATATCCTTGTTGAATTTCCACCCATTATTCCTCTTAGGGGTGAGAAGACATTTGTCGAGACTTTCAACCACTCTATCCTTTGAGTCTTGGCAAGAAAAATCATCCACAGATCTGGTCCCAAACAAGTGCCTAAATTTTGGCCTCTAGGTTCCAAAAATGGTTACCAACCTTAATGGAAAACCTTATCACTCTTAATATCACCAGATTGTATCCATTACTCACTCCCCGATTCCTCCAGTAGGATCAATTCTATAAGACTCTCCCTTACCTTCTTCAGGAGGCACCACCATGACCTTAGCATAGTCCTTTTCTTCCACTGCCTCCTTAATTCTTGTTGTTGGACTTGCAATCGGGGTACCCACTAGACCAGTAGCACACACAAATTTCAAATCACACATCAATATCACAAATACTTCAACCACCTTTAGATCTAGGGGAAACCACTATGCTTCATTCTGAAAGATAATATCCTTTTATTCACTAGAAATCACTTTATCATCTAATAACCTTTACATTATGAAACTGGGATGAAACAATCAAATTTATAAAATTCGATGGTGAAAATAAAACACAACTAACTAATATATATGTATTGAATGAATATAAATAATGAATATAAAAGGTAATCTATATTAATATAGATATTAAATAATTTATTAATATGGTTATGTTTACTAAATAGGATTTTAAATCTCTTATATGGAAATCAATAGAAAAGGTAAGGGTTTTATCATCATAATTTTATTTCTTTTAAATATATTCAATATTCAACACATATATTATTTTTCCTATGTATATAATTAAAATTGATTCATTTAATAATTTTTTTAATGAAACTCAAGGTATTTAAAATTATATCGCAGTTTATCTCTTTCAAGGCCTTTTGATTCAGAAATTACCAAATTTGAAAGGGTTTCTTTTCTATATCACTTTCAAATAGAGATTATATATGTCTGAACTCACATTTGATGATTTTTTTGTTATTTATATCCTAAACCCCATATATTTTCTTCTCAAATATTTCATTCTATGTTCTACATGGCTTATTACCATTTAACTCCTCTTTTTTTCACAATTTAACTAAATGGTTTCTTGTATGTGGGACGGACCCTATCACTTCTTTTTTTCTTGGGTATCTTTTTTTTCCTTCATGTTTATATTATTTATTTTGTTTTATAAATATTCTTATCTATAATTCGATGTTTTTTTATGATCATTTTCATGAGATTTTCTTTATTTATAAAATTTTTAAAGGATTTTTTTAAACATTTCCCACATGGGTCATATTCTATTTTCTTGACTTTCTTTTAAAAAGTGTGAAAAAATATTCTTTTTAACATTTTACACACAAATTCATTTTACCAAATTATTATTTAATTTTATTTAAAAACATTCATTTCTATGTTATCATTGATTTCCAAATAAATTTCTATTCTCATTGATTTTCAAATTATTTTCTTTCAAAACAAAAGTTATCAAAAATAAAGTATATTTATTATAATTTTACCAAGAAAGTTTATAGTCCTGTTATAAAAGTATTTTTAATATATTTAAAAATACTTTGATATTTCTTATGATTAATTGGTGATATTATATAATGATATCCTCTAACTTCTTTTTATGGATGGATTATGATAGTGTATTATAAAAATTTTCTTGATACTCATTTCATTCTCATGGGTAAAAATAAATTGATGAATTTGTAAAATTTTTTATGTTCAAGTAACACAAACATATATGGATTATCATTATGAGTGTAGGGAGTTTTTTATATACCAATAATTCATTGGTTAAAGTTTTATATCTCATGAGATAATTCATGGTCATAACTGTGTTTTATAACAACATAATGTGTCTTAATGGTTATGTTTTCTCACAATTTAATGTGTGGGCATTATAATGTTTTTCAAATCATAATGTTTGGGGATGAATGTGTTTTTTCAAAACTCAAGGAATGGGAATAATTAGGGTTGATCAAAACTTAATTCATGAAAATAATTTGGTTTTCTCATTACTTAATACATGGAAATTATTAAGTTTTCTCAGAACTTAATGTGTTAGCATCATTGGGTTTGATAAAAAATTAATGAATATAAATAATTGGGTTTTCTCACAACATAATTCATGAAAATAATTAGGTTTTATTATAAAATACTGCTTGGGTGTATCTATTTTTGTTCACAGTTAAATTCATGGTAATGATTGGGTTTTCTTACATTGTTATGATTTCTTATTCTTATACTTGTATCATAATTCTATGTTATCTCTTATGACTAATGATTTTATGATCACTATTTTTTTGAGTATGATTATCTTATGTAATATCCATAAAACTTAATTATCTACTCATACCCACATGCTCATATTATGGTCACTTATGATCTTGAATTATTTAACTTATGTTTACACTTATTGAGAATATGTGATCTCCACTTTCTTATGTTTCCATTCCCTATGATTATGAAGAAGATTGTAACATCCACAACCTATGGCATCCTCATGTGATTGTGTTAGGTGGTTACATGACCTCGAGAATTCATCCCTATACTCCAGAGGCTACCAACTAGTATGAAGGGTGTAATGAATTTAGTGGGGAGACTATACCCTATTGTTTAGGGTATCAATCATACTGGAAATATGATAAACCATCCAACACACAATATCACCAGTAGAAAAATATGAAAAAAATAAATCAAACATGTAATAAACCATTCAATTTTTATACTATATGTCAACTAAATTTTATTCTAATTCATACAATCAAATAAAATAAATATATAATCTATAATAAAGGCTATAAGAAAAAATTTTGATCTCAAACCCTATGTTGGTCTTGTCCGCAAGATCTAATCCGAACTATAAATGCAACGAATAAAACATCGGACCACTTAACCTTATGAATATTTGTATCCATGAAGTCTTCTCAGGTACTAAACAACACTTGAACTATAAATACCATAACTCCAGTAGTCTATAGCTAGTAATTAATTTATTACATTACCATAATATACAAGTGATCATATCCAAAAGAACTGACTATTTTAGTATTCTAGAAAAACAAGATACATAAATTCTTCCCATTTTACATAGGAAATTAAAAAAATATAGAGCATAAAAAACCATTCCTGCATCTTAGATATTGTTCATAATAACAATCTTTATATCTGAGGGAAAGGAAAAAAAATGAATTGGTGAGCTTAGATTTTTAGTAAGGGATATGTACTATGGAATTTATCATGAGTAAATAATACAAAATAAATATGACAAGGTAAATAAATGAAAAATAAGACATTTAATCAATAAATTGTTCAAAAAATGAATCCATAAATAATATAAATGTAGTAATATTATAGATAATAATAACTAATTTATCAATGAAGGAAATTATTAATATTGGATGTCATTAATTTTGACATCATGATATATATAATGCTTAGAAAATTAAATCAATGGGTAGGTATACACATCATCATCAAAAGTATAATTTTATTAGAGAACTAATCAAGGGAGTCATACACATTTAGGGTGGATGAAAAAAATAAAAATCAAGGGAATCTACTATAAAAATGTTCACAAACTCTGGGGAGAGGGAGACCACTATAGAAAAGGTGATAAGGTGGTCCTCATGAGAATACCTTAAAGAAATAAAATTAGAAACCTTATTACCTTCGCACCAAATGTGGATCACATTCACCCAATTTTTCATAATGATATTAATGTTCTGTATATGATAAATGATACTCCAAGGGATGGAATCATATGCTTGCAGCCCATTTTGTGTGATCAAGGAGTATATTTCCACCGAATCTAGAGAAATGTTCTTATCTATATAGAGATGAATTCTACTGAGAAGCACACAGGCCTCCACCCTACGGGAGACTCATTGATCAAAGGAAATAGAGAATGAAAAAACCACAAAACCCCATTTTTCATGAACCATACCACCTCCCCAATTTTAACCATTTATGCAAGGGACATCACTATTGAGTTTCAAGACGTATTTAGGTGGACTCTATTTGATCCACTGGCCTTACTCCTCCACCCTTAGAGCTGACATTGTGGATGGAATAACAGCTAAAATCGATCTCAAGGTAGGATAGGTATCCATTTGTTTCAGGAGAATCCCCAGCTTGACTATGAAACTTTGTGCTCTAATAATCAAAGACATCTTTGAATTGATGATTCCCTAATTCTCTTATTTATTTCTAGCACACTAGATTTCCCATCCTCCAACTGTGAGAAGAAAAACCCTCACTTTTTGTTTGTGATTGTTTTTCTGAATGCCATGAAACCATCTATGAAAATAAATTTTCAATATTCCCATTATTTATAATGAAAACGAATAAATACCCAAGAATTTTCTACATTGCTCTAACCCACTCACCTTGAAAGAAAATGTGGCGGGTTGTTTCTTATTTCAAGTTGTTGTAACACGAACACTAGGAGGAAAGATATATACCTTTGCACTTAACCTGTTCATCATTCTGGATGACATGATGTTTGATATGCCAAACGAAAAAAATTTTTAGGTATCTCATGGAACCAAATAGTACCCCCACTCATCCAAAGAATAGGGTTGATATCTCACAGAGCGGTATGACTTGACAGAGTAGAGATCCGATGAGGATCTCATGAACACCAGCTTATCACATTCATTTTTCATCGTGAAAAAATTGAAACTACTATGGAATTAGAATAGAATGGATGAACATTGGGTGGTTACTAGTTTAAGAGAAGTAAATATTTGGATTTTGGAAACCTAGAAAACCCAACGTTGTTCCTGACTAGTTATGATTCCAAAAATTGATACTTCCTTATCCAATGATTTATTTTTAATGGTGATTTAGCTCTTGAACATGAATGTGAAGAGTTCTATATAAACCTGAGGCCTGACTACTTGGAATGTACATAACCAAACCATATTTATTCTTAATAAACATTTCCCACTTGGAGTACCCTTCCATCACATCCCAATGTATTTTATATTTCATGTTGTATGTAGTCCCCTCGATGGTCCTTAGGTTGATACCCCCCACCTCCATCGCTTTTGAAATCCTCTCCCATGAATCCCAATGGAAAATTCCATCATCATGAGCATCCCAAATTAACTTCTTTAGGATTTTTTTCCAACCTCCGTATCAATGTTTTGGGAAATATGATTATAGATAAGATATGAATGGGAATGTATGAAAGGATTCTATTGAAAATTGTAATATGACCCTCGAATGAAAGAAAACATTTTTTTTCTAATTGTGTATATGGTTAGAAATTTTGTCCACCAGCCCCTCAAAATGATGAATTCACACTCAACCTAGTGCAATTGGATCTCAGATGTATTCCATGGGATACAGTTTTTCAGGAATAAAAATATAAATTTATATCTCTTTATCTCTCATATATGGGCACCATTTGGAGATATAAACATTTATTTTTTTTCTATTACTTATCTAGCCACCACAATTAGTGTACTACTCAAATACCTTGTTGAGATTTTGAATAGTCATTCTCTTACAATTCTTAGAAAGGAGAATATAATCGACAAAAAGTAAATGAGAAATACAATTAAAATTGGGTTTTCATCTGAAATGGGGCCCCTTTATCGCCCATTATTTTCATTATGGTTCAAGACACTCTTAAAAGATATATTTCAAGGAGTATGACCAAAGTCAATATCACTCCAGATCCCTTCTAGTTTAATTGCAATATTGGATCTCAAATCTTTGATGTTAATATCTCCATCATTTTCTAAGCCTGGATAATTGCCTCTTGTGTGGGTCTTCCTTTGATGAAGATATGTTGTTCCTTAAAGACCCAACTATATAAGTTAAGTGAAAGTATTATATTAATGATACACTCTATCACTTTATAAGATAAGTTGCACAGTCTGAATTGCTTGAGATATAATGGATCATTGAATTTCGGAATAAGTACCTTGGTTGTATCACTTACCAACCTTGGGAGGATATCCCCTTAAATAAATCTTGAATAATTTCCATCATATCATTTTTAATGAATTCCCATGAAACCAGAAATAATAAACTTGGAAATCAATCAGAACATTGAGAGATCTCAAAGTTGAGAGATCACACAACCATCCACACTTACTCCTTACCAAGGATGTTACTTATAAAACAGTTAACTGAGCTAGACATCACCTTGGGTATAGTATAAAAAATTCTTGAACTCCCTGTCAGACAAAATGATTTCATGGAAGGGTTATCCTCAGTAAGAAGGGATCTCAAGGGGGAATTAGACATACCTCACACTACATACAAATCATTAGTGAATGTGTCATCCTCCATGCAAATGTTGGGGGTAAAAGGTATTCCATTAACACCCCATATGTTCAAATTGTGTACGGTTTAGGAAATTATCATATCCATGATACAAATTATATGTATATTTAAGGAATATGTATTATTCAATGATTATAATAAAGGGAATGTTTCAAGATAAATTTAATAACAAAAAAAATTAAAAATGACCTTCAATTAATTATAAATACAATTTTTAAAATAAATTATTGTATTTTTGAGAATAGAAGATAACTTTATAAAAATAGTTTTCTTTGATATAAAATTTTAATATTATATAAAAAACTAAAGAGTGTAAGATGGTTTTAGTGATGGGAAGTTCCGTTAATGCTGTATAAGTTAAAAAAATATTCCTTTTGAATTTTTTTAAAGAAATTTGAAAAGAACCCCTTTTTGGAAAAAATTATAAATATTCCTTTTATACCATGTAAAAATTCAAGGATAAATTAATATATACCTTATAAGACACGTTTTTAAATATAAAATATTTTTATTGAACCATTTTGAAAAATATGGACATGGAAGAAAAATATACTCGATCAGGAAGAGAAATAAGATCAACATTTCTTTTATACATTCCTATTGGAAGATTAAATTGAATTGAATCATTAATCATCATTAATAAATATATATTCCTGTTAAATAAATAAAATGTGTGGTATATAAACCATATAAAAGTAAATAGGTGCATATTATGAAATATGTCTCAACAAAGTAGAAATTTAGATGAAATCCCTTACAAAGATTCTACTATTCAAGTGATAATTAATGAAAAAATTGATTATGTTTATTAAATTTAAATCCACATAAACCAAGTGTAAATAAAACATAAATTAATCAAAAGTCATTACAAACATTATATTATAATTTCAATATCAATGATGAATTAATATATTCCAATGAAATGAAATTGAGTTATAAAACCCCTCACCACTTGGAAAATTTCAGGCCAAATAAAATTGGATGAAATAATTTTAATTGAAACATAAAATAACATGAATCATTAAGGTTTGATGTAAAATTGGAATTATATGTACCATATAAACAAAATTATATTCATAACATTAAAACATGCATCAATAGAGAGAAAGTGAAACATAGTCCCTCACCCCAAGTCTAAATCGACATGTACATTATTGATCTTCCTAAATAATAAAATTATGGTAATTATTTACTTTATTAACAAAAATTTTATTTTTTATAATTAATTTTATTTTATTTAATATCATTTTATGTTTAAATAATTAATCAATTAAGTTCACGTAAGGTGTTTTGACATTATACAGCTCATATGTCCAAAATGACTTCCGTTGGTTGACTATGGTCAAAGAAGTAATTATTTAACCATATATAGAATAAAAATAATGAAATAATTATCATTTAAATAAATAAATAAATAATTTTAAAACAAATCAATAAATATAATCAAGAAAATTAAATACGTTACAGTTATGAAGACAGTTGGCCATATGTACGCATGAGTAAAGTTTTCAGTTTTTCAATGGTCATAATAGAAAGATGGTTAGTATTATTTTAACTTTAAATAATTATAATTATATAATAAATAACATGTTATTTCTTTAAATAATCTTATATATACCTATAATGTGATGAATTTGGGTAAAACAATCACATCGCTTCCTGGAGGTGGTAGTCCACACATACGTATGAATGACGTTATCATTTTTCAATGAATGAGAAGGTAAGAAAATATATGATATATTAATTTTATATAATGATTAATATTTCATAAATTATATATATATATATATATTAAATCCATAATTATAACTTGTTGTGAGAGGCGATGATGGGAAACAATTTACATCAGTTCGCTAGGTGGTAGTCCACCATACAAAAGAATGATTGTTTCACTTCCCATTTGATGGAAGAAGAGATGGATTAAGGTAAAGAAATTAACATAATAACAAATAATTATATGATATATACTTATTTTTAAAATCTTTATGGTTAAATAAGGTTTTAAGGTGGTGGAAAAAGAAATAAAATAGAAATGCTTTGTTAAGAACAATACCTCTTCTTTAGACAACCTCTTTAAAATTATACCTAAAGCCTTCCTATATTGGATTTATAATCAAATCAAGGACTATTATAGTGACCCGTCCTTTTCTTACATTACTATTACATCATTTTAAAGATAAATAACACAATAGTATTACACATGGAGGATCCAGAGGTTTAGTGTCTTGGGAAAACTAGGACCATACATAACAAATACAACATCAACCATAAACATTTATTTAATTTCTTCTTCGCTAGCTTCTTAGTGGCACTTGTCCTCTCCTTAGTACACGTATCCACCTGAGGATATACATCAAAAGGGGTGAGATAGAAGCCCAGTAAGAGGGTAGATAAGAACAATATATCATGGGGTGAGCATAATCATGATGTAGGCAAAAGATCATGAACATGAGAGGAGCATAAATAAAAGACTTGAAATGTGGCAATGCATAAAAATGAAACATCATGACTTAGTGGTTAACTACCACACATACTTGTCAACAAAGCTAGAATCATGTTCACACATCATTTCACATTTACTCATGAGATTCATCACTTTTCCCAATGCATTGGAGCGCTATATAATTCCGGGCACACCCGTCAAATTTAAACATTCATATTGCGATATATAATTCCGGGCGCACCCGTCACATCATAACATTATCATTATCATGATTGCAACATAGAACACATATCAAACATGTACATAAATAACCCATGTAAAGGAATGGGTTTCATCTCTTAATAACACATTCATAAGCTTTGTGTTCCCAAAAGAAAGAGGGAACAACATACTTGATACAAGAACTATCAACCTTGAATGAGAGGTAAAAGGTGAGATCTTGAAAGAAGAGTTCTTTTGGAAAACATTTTGATGGACATAAAAACTAGTGAAAAACATGTATATCCAAGAAAAGTAATGGAAATGATGAAAAAATGATCTTTGAGGAGTAACCACATCAAAAATGGAGTGAAAGAGGGAGAACCCGAAGGAAGAAAATTGGGTTCGAGATTTCCCCTTACCTTGTACTCGAATGCCTACTTCTCTTTAATGTCCCATATAATGACATTATATTAATTAATTAGAAATTACAGAACCTTTTATACATTAATAGGTTTCATTATGGTTTCATTATTTCATATTATGTTCCTTTGGATGACTTATAGAGTTTAAAAACATTGATCGGGTATGTTCGTTTTCATGGTTTTCTTGAGCGGTCCACTTGTATTCTTAATTTGATGTTTGGGTAGATAATGGGTAAACATCCAGAACTGATATTACATGTTATTAATGATATTACATAATCTTGAATGATTTTATAATGAGTTATATTATATCCATCTGGACGAATCATTAGATAAGAATTAAATGAAGATTATTGTGGTTAATTTGAGCGGTTTTTGGATCACAACGAACTCGTTTTAACTTTTCACTTAGTAATATGGCCCTAGGTTATTTACAGAACTTAAAATAGAACATAATACATATAAAATATTCTGTTTCAACCATAAAAATGGTTTTATGACTAGATTGAAGGTAGAAATGGAAGAAGAGAGCATGTTGTTTTTTAAGGTGATAAATTATCACCACATGAACAATGTTCTCTTTAATAAAATAAAAGGAAGAGGGAAAGGGTGTGGGGTGATATAATATACCATTAGAATCATAATATTACATTATATTTATAATACCGGAGTTAAAAAACAGTTTGGATGAAGATAGGTAGGGAGAGATCAAGAAAGGAACTTGAAATTGAAAGGAAATTAAAGGAGATGAGGGAGAGAAATTACCTTTAGAATCCTCCTCTTAAGAACCTCCTTAAGGGCCTACGCTTGGTCCTTTGATGAGACCAGGAGCTCTTGGACGTGGGGAAGGGGATAAGATAGATGATTGGGTAGATCTTAGACAATTATTGAAGCTTGAGAGGTGTGGTTTGGCTAGAGGAGGGGGAGGGCTTATTTATACATGAGGAGGGAGGTGTTTTTGGTATAAAATATTAAATAAAATAATATATCATAAGTTAGACTTGTAATAGTAGTTTTTTGACATCCTAAATCATATATAAATATAATATAATTCGTTTTAGGCTTTAAATATTCTTTATAATTCGAATTAATTAATTTATTAAAAGGAAAGTGAAAGAAAGAGAAAAAGACACTTTAAGAAATCACCTTTTGACTTTAAGATTTGGAAAGTTCTTTTTAGGTTTGAGAATTGGATTTATTGTATTTAAAGAAACAATTTATGAAATTTAATATGTTTTTTCCGAAACTAAAGTTCTAGAATTTTTATGTCATCATTACATCATTAATGATGCAATTTAGTATATACCAATTATGCGAAAAACTGTATTTTTTACTATTCACCCGAAAATTGAAGTATTTCAGTATAAAACCAAAAATTTACCCCTACCATTTTTCGATGTGTAGAATCCAAAAATGATATCCATTTTTCAGAAATAATTTTCTAAATATTATTTATTTAATATTTAATTATAATCATAATTTTCTTAAAAAACAGTTTTAAGATTAAAACTGATTTTATAGTTCTTTCAAAAATTACGTAGGGTCTTATAAAATTATCTAAACACTATTAGACATTGATTCAATAATTTATGAATACATTACAGGGAAATAAATATTCTTTTTAAATTAATTAATTATTTATGACTTATAAAACACCAAAAACGTTTACTAAGGTCAAATTGTCACTTTCTAAGATGTCTAAATTTTATTTTATTATTCATAGGTAATGTTCCTCTTATTTACTATTAATAGGGCCATATTACTATTCATAAGGGTAGGTTACTATTGATAAGGGTAGGTTACTATTCATAAGGGTAGGTTACTATTCCCCAAAAATTATTTTTGTTTCATTAGACTCCAAAAATCATCTTGAACACAACCGTGAATGTCAAATTTTCAAAATTCCAACCATAGGGGTGAAAAAATACTGTTTAAAGGTCACTTATCACTTAGTAGTTCATTATTTTTTGTTTTTATGACATAAATATAAGAAGGGAATTTTCCATTGAAATACTTTGGGTCGTTACATTTTTCCCCCCTTAAGAAATTTCGCCCCCAAAATTTTACTTTACACAAACAGGTGTGGGTAATTCTCCTTAATTGCCTCTTCTGGTTCCCAAGTTGCTTCCTCAAACTTATGGTTCCTCCACAAAACTTTGACAAGGCGGGTTGTCTTGTTGCGTAGAACATTATCACTTCGGTCCAAAATTTTTACCTGCTGCTCCTCATAGGAGAGATCATCTTCCAGCTATACCACCTCTGAGTTTAGTACATGTGAGGGGTATGGTATGTACTTCCTCAGTAGTGATACATGAAACACATCATGAACTTGAGCCATATTCGGTGGAAGTGCCAGATGATAGGCCACGGCTCCTATGCGGTCATGGATCTCAAAGGGGACAATGTACCTTGGGCTTAGCTTCCCTTTCTTCCCGAATCGCATGACTCTCTTCCATGGAGATATTCGAAGGAAGACTTTATCTCCAACATCGAACTCCAAGTCCCTTTGACGGTTGTCAGCGTAGATCTTTTTCTAACTTTTAGCATCTTTGATGTGTTTCTGGATGACTTGAACCTTCTCTGTCATCTCTTGAACAAGATCGGGACCAAGTAGCTTTCTTTCTCCAACTTCATCCCAACAGGTTGGAGTTCTACATCACTTCCCATAAAGAGCTTCATACGGAGCCATCTGAATACTCCAGTGGAAGCTATTGTTGTATGAGAACTCAACCAATGGGAGATGCTGATCCCAAACACCTTTGAATTCAAGAGAGCAGGCTCTTAGCATATCTTCAAGTGTCTGAATAGTCCTTTCAAACTGGACATCAGTTTGGGGGTGATAGGCCGTGCTGAAATTTAAGAGAGCAGGCTCCTTCTTTATCCCGGGTGATGAAGGCACACAAAGCCGCGTTCCAAACCGAATCACACCATCATCATCGATATGGAACTCTTGCAGCTTCCCTTCCATTACTGCATTCACCCTCTTTTGTATGTCCACATCAACCCTTTGTGCTTCCTTAATCTTCGGTTGGATGGATGGTTGTGCAATCATTTGGGCAAGGTAGGATGTATCCCCTGCCCTTACGATTCCCAAATCCATCCTTTACATATCCAAGAAGATAGGGTCTTTCTCAATCCTCAACATGGATAGAGTAGCAGGTTATTTCCTGCTTAGAGCATCAGCTACCTTGTTCGCCTTTCCAGGATGATAGTGAATAGAGAAATCGTAATCCTTGATTAGCTCTAACCATCTCCTTTGATGCATGTTGAGCTCCTTTTGTGTGAATATATACTTTAGGCTCTTTTGGTCCGTGTATATATCACACTTCTCACCATAAAGGTAGTGCCGCCAGATTTTCAAGGCAAAAATCACGGCTGCCAGCTCTAGATCATGCGTCGGGTAGTTCTGCTCATGGATCTTCAACTGTCATGAGGCGTAGGCTATCACATTATCATTTTGCATGAGTACACAACCCAAACCTTTCTTTGAAGCATCACTGTATATCACAAAACTTTCTCCACTTTTCGGTAGTGTGAGTACAGGTGTAGTGATCAACCTTCTCTTTAGCTCCTTGAAGCTTCCCTCACATTCTTCCGTCCATATATACTTTACCCCTTTCCTTGTTAACTTAGTTAGCGGGCTTGAAAATCATGAGAAGTTTCTCACAAAACGTCGATAATACCCATCTAATCCAAGAAAACTACGGATTTTTGTGACACTAAAGGGCCTGGGTCATTCCTCAATCGCCTTTGTCTTTGAAGGGTCCACATAAATTCCCTCACTTGTGATCACATGTCCCAAGAACGTGACTTGATTCATCCAAAAGTCACACTTGCTGAACTTGGTGTACAACTTCTCCATTCTCAATGTCGCCAACACAAGTCTTAGATGTTCTTCATGTTCCTCCTTTCTCTTGGAGTATATGAGAACATCATCAATAAACACTACCAAAAATTTGTCAAGGTAATGTCTAAAGACTCTATTCATCAAATCCGTGAAGATTTCAGGGGCATTAGTATGTCCGAAGGGCATCACCAAAAACTCATAGTGCCCATACCTTGTAGGGAAGGCAGTCTTCTGAATATCTTCCTTCTTCACCTTTACTTGATGATATCCAGAACGAAGATCCACCTTTGAGAAGTATTGAGCTCCTCTTAACTGGTTGAACAAGTCGTCAATCCTTGGGAGAGGGTACTTGTTCTTTATGGTGATCTTGTTGAGTTCCCGATAATCGATACACAGCCACATGGTTCCATCTTTCTTCTTCACAAAGAGCACTGGCGCACCCCAAGGTGATGCACTAGGGCGTATGAACCCTTTGTCTAGATGCTCTTGCAGCTACTTCTTTAACTCCTCCAGTTCGATAGGAGCCATCCTATAGGGGCACTTCGAGATAGAAGTAGCTCCGGGTATGAGTTCAATTGAGAACTCTACCTCACGATCCGGGGGAATTCTGAGTAACTCTTCGGGAAATACATCGCCATATTCCCTTACGATGGGCATTTCCTCAAGGTTGTAACTTTCCTTCGACTCAACCATTTGGATGAGGTATGCTTCTTCATAGGGAATCAACAACCACACCATTGAAGGATTTTTAAAAGGATATTCATGATATTCCTTGCATTTGTAGAGGAGCATGGGATGGTTCCGAATATGAAAATATATTTCCTTTTCCCGACAGTTGATATGTGCTCTATATAATGAGAGCCAATCCATTCCCATTATAGCATCGAATTCCACCAAGGGAAGTATTACAAGATTTGCTGGAAGAATCTCCCCACATACGTCAACAGGAGAAGAATCAAACACTTGGGTTGCAATGATTGCACCACTTGGTGTTTTTACAGATATCTCTACTTCAAGGTTTCGGGGATTCGATTCTATAGTTCTAGAAAACTTGCAAGATATAAAAGAATGCGTAGAACCAAAATCAAATAAGACTTTTTCCATTCTTGAGTGAATAGTAAGTGTACCTTGTACGACTTCATTATCATGTTCCACCTCCGCAGTAGTGATGGAATAAGCCTTCCCTTGTTCCTTTGGCTTTGGTGGTTGTTGGTGCTGATTACCCTCGAGAGCTCGAGGTTTAGTGCACTAGTTTGAATAGTGCCCTAGCTCCCTACAGTTGTAACATTGAACCATGAGTGGTTCTCTCCTTTCATCAGCTACATTATCCTTCGCTTTCATGTATTTTGACACTCGTGAGCTTGGTGTCCTTCCTTCCCACACTTAAAGAATTTTGCCGTACCTTTGAGGCAGTTCCCATGGTGCAACTTCCCACATTTTTGGCATGTGGGTCATTGTGTTTTCTTCCCATCTTTATCGCTAGATCCCCCAGCTTGAAACTCCATCTTTCTTTTCTTATCACCATAGCGATGGGACCATTCTCCAAAATCCATCTCCACTATGAGAGCACACCGAACAACTTCTTCATAACTCCCAAAGTCTCGCATTGCAAGAGCCTTTCGAAGATGTGGTTTTAATCCACTAAAGAATCTATCAATTTTGCTATCACTGTTGATAATAAAACCCAAAGCATACCTTGCGAGCCTTGTGAAATTTGCTTCATAGGTTGTGACAGATTATCCTTCTTTTTTCTTGAGCTCTATGAATTCTCTCTCCATCTTCGTGCGAAGAGTTCGTGGGAAGGACTTATTAAGAAACATTATCTTAAAGTCTACCCATTCCATCTCTTCAATTTCCTCCCTTGGCTTGGTGTTCTTAATCAAATCCCACCATTGATCAGCTTCTCCATCTAGATGATAAATGGCTAGAGTCACCTTCTTCGTCTCGGAACAGTGTAGAATAGAAAATATCTTCTCAATGGAGTTGACCCATTGTTCTGCAACTAGTGGATCAGAAGATCCCCAAAACGTCGGTGGTCGTTGCCGCATAAAACATTCTATTTCTAGTTCCTCCCTCTTTGGTGAAGGAGGACATTTCCCATTATTATCGTTATTATTCATAACCCGAGATAATTGGGTAAGCATCGCCATGAAGTTTTGAACTCCACCTCCCAAATCATTGGGGATGTTGTTCGGGAAATCGTTGCATTGGCCCTTTCAAGAGTTGTTGGCCAGATTTCTACTGGTTCCCACCATTTTCTAAAATAGAAAAGGTTAGAAAAAAACATAAGTAAACAAGTCATGAATAACTTATCCATTTAAACAATTATACCAAAAACATAACATATGGTATCCCTAGGTAAATGTTCTTGTGTATGTGTTTGTACTTATTCTTATGCTAGAGGTTTTCTCTAGGGTTTACTATTCCTAATTCCCAAATTAACTAAACCATTCCTCTGATACCAACTGTAGCGACCCGGCCTTTTCTTACATTACTATTACATCATTTTAAAGATAAATAACACAATAGTATTACAAATGGAGGATCCAGAGGTTTAGTGTCTTGGGAAAACTAGGACCATACATAACAAATACAACATCAACCATAAACATTTATTTAATTTCTTCTTCGCTAGCTTCTTAGTGGAACTTGTCCTCTCCTTAGTACATGTATCCACCTGAGGATATACATAAAAAGGGGTGAGCTAGAATCCCAGTAAGAGGGTAGATAAGAACAATATATCATGGGGTTAGCATAATCATGACGTAGGCAAAAGATCATGAACATGAGAGGAGCATAAATAAAAGGCTTGAAATGTGGCAATGCATAAAAATGAAACATCATGTCTTAGTGGTTAACTACCACACATAATTGTGAAAACATCTAGCATCATGTTCACACATCATTTCACATTTACTCATGAGATTCATCACTTTACCTAATGCATTGGAGCGCTATATACTTCTGGGCGCACCCGTCACATTTAAACATTCATATTGCGCTATATAATTCTAGGCGCACCCGTCACATCATAACATCATCATTATCATGATTTCCACATAGAACACATATCAAACATGTACATAAATAAACCATGGAAAGGAATGGGTTTCGTCTCTTAATAACACATTCATAAGCTTTGGGTTCCCAAAAGAAAGAGGGAACAACATACTTGATACAAGAACTATCAACCTTGAATGGGAGGTAAAAGGTGAGATCTTGAAAGAAGAGTTCTTTTGGGAAAAATTTTGATGGACATAAAAAACAGTTACAAAAATTTATATCCCTGAAAAGTAAAGTGAATGATGAAAAAATGATCTTTGAGGAGTAACCACATCAAAAATGGAGTGAAAGAGGGAGAACCCGAAGGAAGAAAATTGGGTTCGAGATTTCCCCTTACCTTGTACTCGAATGCCTTTTTCTCTTTAATTTCCTCTATAATGACATTATATTCATTAATTAGAAATTCCAGAACCTTTTATACATTAATAGGGTTCATTCTGGTTTCATTATTTCATATTATGTTCCTTTGGATGACTTATAGAGTTTAAAAACATTGATCGGGGATGTTCGTTTTCATGGTTTTCTTGAGCGGTCCACTTGTATTCTTAATTTGATGTTTGGGTAGATCATGGGTAAACATCCAGAACTGATATTACATGTTATTAATGATATTACATAATCTTGAATGATTTTATAATGAGTTATATTAGATCCATGTGGATGAATCATTAGATAAGAATTAAATGAAGATTATTTGGGTTAATTTGAGCGGTTTTTGGATCACAACGAACTCGTTTTAACTTTTCACTTAGTAATATGGACCTAGGTTATTTCCAGAACTTAAAATAGAACATAATACATATAAAATATTTTGGTTCAACCATAAAAATGGTTTCATGACCAGATTGAAGGTAGAAATGGAAGAAGAGAGCATGTTGTTTTTGAAGGCGATAAATTATCACTACATGAACAACGTTCTCTTTAATAAAATAAAAGGAAGAGGGAAAGGGTGTGGGGTGATATAATATACCATTAGAATCATAATATTACAGTATATGTATAATAATGGAGTTACAAGACAATTTGGATGAAGATAGGTAGGGAGAGATCAAGAAAGGAACTTGAACATGAAAGGAAATTAAAGGAGAAGAGGGAGAGAAATTACCTTTAGAATCCTCCTCTTAAGAACCTCCTTAAGTGCCTACGCTTGGTCCTTTGATGAGACCAGGAGCTCTTGGACTTGGGGAAGGGGCTAGGAGAGATAATTAGGCAGATATTAGGCAATTCTTGAAGTTTGAGAGGTTTGGTTTGGAAAGAGGGGGGGGGGAGGGCTTATTTATACATGAGGAGGGAGGTGTTTTTGGTATATAATATTAAATAAAATAATATATCATAAGTTAGACTTGTAATAGTAGTTTTTTGAAATCATAAATCATATATCAATATAATATAATTCTTTTTAGGCTTTAACTCTTCTTTATAATTCTAATTCATTAATTTATTTGAAGGAAAGTGAAAGAAAGAGAAAAAGACACTTTAAGAAATCACCTTTTGACTTTAGGATTTGGAAAGTTCTTTTTAGGTTTGAGAATTGGATTTATTGTATTTAAAGAAACAATTTATGAAATTTAATATGTTTTGGCCGAAACTAAAGTTCTAGAATGTTTATGTCATCATTACATCATTAATGATGCAATTTAGTATATACCGATTATGCGAAAAACTGTATTTTTTTACTATTCACCCGAAAATTGAAGTATTTCAGAATAAACCCAAAAATTTACCCCTACCATTTTTTGATTTCTAGAATCCAAAAATGATGTCCATTTTTCAAAAATAATTTTCTAAATATTATTAATTTAATATTTAATTATAATCATAATTTTCTTAAAAAAAACAGTTTTAAGATTAAAACTGATTTTATAGTTCTTTCAAAAATTACGTCGGGTCTTATAAAATTATTTAAAAACTATTAGACATTGATTAAATAATTTATGAATACATTCCAGGGAAATAAATATTATTTTAAATTAATTAATTATTTATGACTTATAAAACACCAAAAACGTTTACTAAGGTCAAATTGTCACTTTCTAAGATGTCTAAATTTTATTTTATTATTTATAGGTAATGTTCCTCTTATTTACTATTTATAAGAGCCATATTACTATTCATAAGGGTAGGTTACTATTCATAGAGTAGGTTACTATTCACCAAAAATTATTTTTGTTTCATTAGACTCCAAAAATCATCTTGAACACAACCGTGAATGTCGGATTTTCAAAATTCCAACCATAGGGGTGACAAAATTATGTTTAAAGGTCACTTATCACTTATTAGTTCATTATTTTTTGTTTTTATGACATAAATATAAGAAGGTAATTTTCCATTGAAATACTTTGGGTCGTTACAACTATAGGATGTTTTGAGGATTCAAGAAATATATTTGGGTATTCATTGTCTCAAAAAAGGATTTTTCAGTGTGAATAAAGGAGGAGAGGAGTTTCCCTTTTATAAGTGAGGGAAGGGTCACTTTTAGAATTTCTTAAAGTATTAAATTAGTATAAAATAATTTTCATATTAAAATGGATAAAAAATGATATAATTAAAATATGGTATGATTATTTATCTAAATCATATCATACACTAAAATTTTGACAATTTTTGTTTATGTTTTTACCCCTATATTATAATTTTAACCCCTCATTAACCCTTTTGACAATTACCACAATATTAAAGTTTTCCACCCTTACAATAAAATAATAAAAGACCCATAAATGTATTTTGGTTGATTTTTTCAACCATATAAATTTAATTTGGTCAATTATAATATTTTTATG
Organism: Viscum album; assembly: GCA_963277665.1. Lineage (NCBI taxonomy): Eukaryota > Viridiplantae > Streptophyta > Magnoliopsida > Santalales > Viscaceae > Viscum > Viscum album. Next base: position 1,111,840,490 of record OY728123.1, read on the forward strand.
AATTTTAAATCATTTAATAAGATATTACCTTTTATAAAATATCATTAATGTCCCTTTTGACACGATTCATTTAATTTGACTTTAGATACATCAAGAAAAAGAGGGAATGAAAATATTATCCTATAAAACTTACCTAAAATTATATATATATACTGAAAAATTTAATTTTACACATTAATTCATTCAAATTATATCATTTTTAATATTTTTAAAGTCATTTATTTTATTTTTATGTTAATTGAATAAATACTATGTGAGTGTTGCATAAGAATTTAAGGTAAATATTTAATCACTAAATATTAGAAATAAATTATCCTAATTAAAAAATATATTTATCTTTCAAATAGATATTTATAACTGAAAAGAGCATATGCTTATCCGTTTTTCAAATATTTAATGATAATAAGATAAAGGGAATGAAATTTTTGACTTTTCTTTAAATAAAAAACATTTAAAGGTTAAAATCACAGTCAAATGATGAAAAAGATCATATATTATAATATTGGATGATTTTTTATGAAATAGTTTTATAAAATGATATTAAGTCAAGTTTTAGTTACATTTTTTAGTCCTTATCATACTATTATTAACCTTAATTACATGATTTACCCTTACCGTGCAACCAATTATTTACTTCGATTACTATTCATAATGTCCAAAAATAAAATGGGCCTATTTAAGAAAAATTAAATCTTTATTTGAAATATGGATTCTATTTTTTAAAATTCAATTTCTACGATTGGTAGTAATTAGTTTAAAATCAAAACACAAAACACAATGAAAAACAGTTTATCATAAAAATACCTTTTATGTATAATTTTTTTAATTATAAATTCAATCATAAAAGTGATTCCAATGGACTTAATTTTATTATTTATAATATAAGATAATATTTTTTTAAATAATTTTGGAACAAAATTCAACCTTTTAAATTCTTGAAATAAAAATAGAGTTTTCAACAAAAAGTAATATTTTTCATTATTAATTGAAAAATAAAACTTTTCAAAATGGTCCTAAAAATTCAACCTAATATAATTATCATATAATAGATTCATAAATAAAGTTAATTTCATTAAATAAATCTTCTAAAATTTAAAAGTTTAATTGTGTTATTTTTTCATTGAAAGCAATAAAAAACATTTTTGAAGAAAACATATTTTTGAAGAATAAAATGACTTTATTTAAAAATCGAGTGTTTTTTTAAAAAGAATTAATCAATTAAGTTCTATTGAATATTAAATTAATATTTATTTCATAATTTGGTTATTCCTATTCCTACCCACCAATTCAACAACTTGGTTATAATGGTTATATAATAATACTTCATTGTTTGTTTGAACTTGTTGTTGTGTGTTCTATACTCTATCGAGCATTGTGTTTCTTTAAAATATCAGAGTGTTACACAAGCATAGTGTTAGTAAAACTCTGTCAAATAACACCCAAAACATCTTTTAATATATGGTATGAATAAATAGTGTATACCACCATATGATAAACAAGGTAAATAATTCAAAAAATAATATATAATATTAAATAAACCTGAAGACCCTTGAGTTTCGGGTTGACACCCAAGGTTTGCCATACCTTCTTTGGCCCGATTCTGGATGTATTATATACTAGTGAATCCTACTATCTAGGATGAATCAACCTTACCATATCAAGTAACTAGTATGAATTCTCATGGGTGTATTCTCTTACCCATGACCAATCAACCATACTACATTCCATGTAACCGAACATCTCACCCTCAGGCATCAAGTTACTTTGAAAAACTGGACTCTATGTGAATTACCATTCTAATGATGCTTATATATTTCCAGGTTGAAATACCATTCCGAGGGAAAAAGTAATCTTGTCATACCCCACTCTATGTCAATTCCCATGATAGATCCATTTATGTGTTACCAGGGTGAAAGACCATACCAAGGGAAAAAATATCACATGAACCAGTAAGAATTCCCATGATATGGACACTAACATACTTAGAGGACATTATACCTTATGATAATTCCCATTCCATGTATGATTTTACAATTAAAACTTCAATACAAACAAGTTCAAATCTTAATAAAATACCCAACATTCCAAACAAGTTAATATATTCCAAAATTTGTTAATTCATGCCAATTAAGAATTATTTTTCCAATTTAAAATAAAATTCATCATTAAATTTAGTGTAATTTATATTTCCATTACATGTTAAAAATTATTACCATAATTGTAATAATTCCATTTCATAATCCATTTATACATAATTGCTATCTCACATTCTGTTACAACCTTATTCCATCATGTTATCATACCAAGGCTAATTATATTCCAAGTACTCACTTTCAAGTCAAGTGATTCATTTTAAAGTCAATTAAACAAATTAAAATGATAATACAATTAAAAAATTAATCCATTTCATAACCACTTATCAATTTAACAAAAGGAATTTAGGTTCATATCTTCCAAGTTCCAACCAAGGATCAAAGGTTGACACACCTCTTAGGTGGCTATAAGTCTTGATATCAATGAAAATGGAAGCAATGGGAACCAAAAGAGGTATAAACATAAGATTTTATAAAAAATAGTGGGTTAAAAATTAGGTTAGGTTGTTCACACAGAGTGATAGAATGATCACACATGATGCACATATTAGAAAACTAATTCAAACCTTAGGGAGATGAATATGACCACCTTTCTTAAAAAAAGAGAATAGTAGATCAAGGATTGAGTATAGAAATTATATGTAACACCATGATCCCATATTGAAAGTGCTTGACCCACCTTATCATGAATTTTAGAATAGGATCCAAGAGGAATACAACATGAATTCCTCAAAACCAATAAGAACTAATGGTTTCAAGTTTCCTGAATCAAAGAACGGGTCAAGAGATTAAGGATAATCATTAGAGGTGTAGAATAAGATCTATATAACCTTAAAAAATAACTAAACATATGTTAGGGTAATATTAAGGGTGTTTATGATATAAAAGTGTGTTTTAGGGTAGAAAAAGGAATTCAAACCCCTCACTTATATGAACCAGCTTGACACCACTGGGTAGTTGGTGGAAAAAACCGACATGTTGGTGGTGTCCTCTAGGATACTTTTGATTTTGAAGCCCAAACCAGCTGGACATAGCCTTACCTAGATTCCATAGATTCCCCCATATATTCAGTGGAAATGAAATACATTCAATATCGCATTCCACCTCTAGCCTCCTATTAGCTCAACTTCTCTGAGCTACAAACTGCTTCAAAACAAGTCTTTAATCCAAAAAATAGGTCTCTATTACTAAGTTAATGATGTTCAAACCAAAACATAAAGAGGAAAATCTCTAGGCTAAAAAAAAGATCTTACAAGGTCCCCACCATATAATATCTCATCGTAGAGCTATGCTACTATGCATTATAGTGGGGATAATCGTGAAGAAGTCAGACCGCTTTACCCACATATCCTATTACCTCTCCTAGGTCTCCTCCTAAGCTCATCCATGTTTCCACTTAGCTCACCCAAGTAGAACAATATTACCTTATATGTTCTTCTCACTATGCTTCATGATGTAGATTCTATTCTCCTCAAAGGATCCATCGATATCAATCTAAAAATCACCAACATAAATAAAGTGATAAGGGTTTGGGTGATATCTCTGAATTTGTGACATGTGAAACATGTCATGCATGAAATTTTAGTGTGATGGAGGATCCGAACATCACACCATTGGATCAAATCTCTTAACTATCTTGAGAAACTCAAAAAACCTAGGTGATACCTTCCATTTATTCTTGATACGATATTTACTCAGCATAGGTGACACACAGAGAAAAATATGACGACCATCTTTGAACTCCAAAGGTCATATTTGATGTTCAACACAAGATTTATGCCTTCTCTTCATAATTATTAACCACTATATAATCAATAAAACCTAATCACATATTCTACTTGAGACTATGTCTAATGAGTATTGACTCACCTACCTCTAACCATCATAGAGGTGAATGACAAGACCTACTATATAATGCCTTAAAGGGTACTATTTGGATAAATTCTCCTAATATATTGTTATAAAAAAATTTAACAAGTTTAATATGTTTATCCCAAGAACCATAAATGTATAATAAATAGGATTAAAACATATCCTCTAGAATCTAAATAATCTATTTAGATTGGCAACCAGTTTGAGGATGATAGGATGTGATTCTATGAACCGGTGAACCTAACTCATTTTGAATGACTTGATTGAACCATGAAATGAAATGTGGATGTTGATTATAAATTTTACACCTTGGAAGACTATAAGGACAAGCTATCTCCCATACATAGAGGTTAACCATATCATTAATGGTGAAGGCTTCCATGATGGGAAAGAAGTGGGATACCTTTATTATTTGACCCAAATCACCCATAATACATAATTATTATGAGGTATCCTAGATAAACCAGTCATGAATTACTTGGTGATATCAACTCATTCACATTCTAGAATGGTAAAAGGCTACAACAACCTAGTAGGCCACTAATTCTTGGCATTCATCTACTAATAGGAGAGGCATCACCCTATGAATTATTTTATCTCCTTCTCCATCAATGGAAACCAATATTGACTATGGAGATCACAATAAAAATTTGTGAACCTGAGATGTAACTCCCATTTAGAATTATATAATTACCTTATTATTTTCTCATACAAGATCTTAGGACCCTAGAAATGTTCATGGAAATGAAGAACTGCATCTCTTCTAAGAGAAAAACTCGATGGTGTATCCACACCATATAAAATTTACCTAAGATCTAAGACCTCCAGATTAGATAATTGATTTCTCTTTATTAGGTCTAGAAGCTTGGGAACAACATATATTGAAGTGAGATTCATTCATACCTAGGAATCATGAATATCTAGATGCATGCATACAAAGAGATCCATCAGCTGCCACTAATCTCATAACTCCCACACAACCTTTATATGTGTACTTTTATTCAAGGAGTGATATTACCCTCGGTTGGAGTTCATGACAACTTGAATTTGATATATTTAATATATTCAACCCACCTCCTATGTTGAAATTTATTTCCCCGTTTTAAAAATATTTACTTCAATATCTTTTGGATCATGTACCCAAAAACATTTCACCTAAAATATAGTTCCACCAGTATCTTAGAGTGTATACCATTTCAATTAAATTCAGATCATGATTTAGGGAATTCCTATCATGGGGACTCAACTATCTAAAGCCATAAGTAACAACTCAATCTTCCTGTAACAAAACTGCTCAAAGCCTGACTCCTGAAACTTCACAGTAAAATGTATACTCCTTACCCATCTTAGGTAAAGTTAGGATCAATACTAATTTAAAACTTCTCTTCAATTATTGGAAATACTCCTCACAATCATCCAAATAAATAAACTCCACCCCTTTCTTAGTTAGCTAGGACATAGATGCTACCATATGGGAGAAGTCCTGGGTGAAATAAAAATTTTATCCTTCCATACCCATAAATATTGAAATTATGAATACATTCTTGGGACTTTCCCAAGATACCATGCCCACAACCTTCTCTGAGTCCACTAATACTCCATCCTATGAGATAACATGACCCAAGAAGTTTACTTTATCAATATGAAGTGAATTTTTCATAGCTTGTCATATATTAAATAGTCTATTAGTGTACTTAATTTTATGTAAATATTTTTGGAGATATCATATCTAGACCGAGAGTATACCAATATTTCATCGATTAAAACCATCAAAAACTGATTTAGAAACTGATGGATGATCTAACTCATTAAGGCCATGAATGCCACCGGTACAATATTTAGACAAAAAAACATCAAAAAAGAACATGTAAATTATATAAATTCTCCTAAAATAAGTTTGGGTTATGTTATATTGTTCCACCCTCAATGAATGGTAACTTGATCTCAAATAAATCTTAGTGAAATTACGAGCACCTCACAGCTGATCGAAGAGATCATCGATGTATAGAAGGGGATACTAGTTCTTGAATATCACCTAGTATAGTCTTCAATAATCCAAAAATAATTGAAAATTACCATATAAATTCGTAAAAAACTGCACAATATTACCCCATGGTGAAGTAAAAGGATATATGAATCCCTTAGCTTTCAGATCTTCTAACTGTACCTTCAACTCTCAAAGATTCTCTAGTGCCATCCTATAAGTAGAAATAGAAACTAGGTTGGATCTTGGTACTAGTTCAATAGTGAACTAAATCTCATACTTGGGTAGTAATCCAAATAATTGTTTAGGAAACACATCCCAAAAATGGGTCACTAATAGAGGAAACATACTCTTATACATTTCACTATTATCCAGAATAAGGCATGCTATCTGTGCCGTGAGACAATCCAATCTCTACCAAATTGGTCCCGCATAACCAACATAAAGACCCCATTCAAAAAAATGAATTTAGATTCATTATTCTAGTTATAAAAAATTAAATCACCTCCAATAATAGCTGATATGATCCTGGTATAAAAATATCCATTCCATACCCAAAATAAAATTGAATCCTGTAATTTTCATTACAAAACAACTCCTACAGGAAATAGTTGCAACTAATTTTAATAGAAAACACCTTAAAATGTTTAATACCCTCTGATAACACCCCTAAAGGTGTGTAAAGGGTCATAAAACCATCCAATATATCCATATAAAAACCCAATGAATTGGTCAATTGACCAAATATAAAAACAATTATGCCCTTGTATCAGACAAAACACATGATAGTGTAGATGGAATAAGAATAGTACCTCTGATGGTGGGAAGTCCTGAATCAAGAATGGGAGGAATAGACTGTATATAATTCTTCAGACTTACCCCTATACCTTAGTCTCTATCCTAATTCCGATGATATGTTCCCTCCAACTGATACTACCACTCATGAAAAGGGTAGCACATCCTATACCTTACTTGAGTGACCTGTGAAACTCTAACTACCAATTTATTGAGGGGTATCCAATTCCTTCCCAAATTCTAATATATGAAATGATTCTTTCCCCCCACTCTACTATTGATGTATCTTAATAACCTCTATAGACGACCCATCTTACCATAAGAGAGACACTTTACAACAGTGAAAGGAACCTGAGGGTTGTGGCAACCCTGACACACAGAATGTACTTCCCCTAACATCATTCTTGAGATGGTTTTCCACTCCCATTACTGATTTGACTAGGACTAACATAACTATTAATATCTAGAGTTTTATCTTACTATCTGAAGAATATATTCCTGATTTTCCTACTAAGATAGTATTATTGTCTCTAGGGGCCTCCTCTAGGTTCCTTTCTTTGATGAGATCCTAATTCATCACATCAAATAAGTTACTCATGACAAAGAAGATCACCTATCACTTGATATCATAACAACCCCTATCCTGGAAGAAATTTTTCATGGCTACCTCGTATACTTCCCAATATGTTGAAAAACACTATAGGTTGGTTAAAAATACAGCATAGTCCATTAATGTCTTGCCCCTACATTAGATGCATGAAACCCTGACCCCCTCATCCTTCAGCATCTCTGGATAGAAGTGGCTCAGAAAATATTCCTTAAATAATTTCCAGGTAAGCTCCTCTTACTATGAATCTTTCTTTAGGACATAACAACATTGATTTTCTATTCCTTAAAGCATGTATATAACAATCTTCACCCTCCTACCTGTGGGTGTCTCTAGATTCTTGAATATTTTATGGATAGAATCAATACAGAAATTAGATGCCTCAGGCCCTCCCTCCCTAGTGAACATAGGAAAGTGATACAGCTAAAAATTTATATACATATTATACAGAAAAGGTACCATATCATTCTCTATCTCCATGGATTGAATAACCCAGAAAAAACAGTTAGTAAACTGATTATCCATCTAGTGTTTTGGAGCCATAGGAAGTTTTTCCTGAGCTGTGTGTGGGGTGTGTTGGTTACCACTCTCATGACTCTAAACCCAAAGTTGAAATAGAGGAATTTTATCTACAAATGTAAAAACATTTATCAGATCATAAAATACACTAAAAGATCAAACTTATAAGGGAAAGAGATAATAAAGACACACAACACAAGTTTTCTCCAAACATAGATTAACCAGTGAACTGGAATGTCATAATAGTTTCATTAATTTCTTTCACCAGATATGTCAAGGGGGTTCATTTCAAAATTAAGATAGGTAGATATATCATATGTGTCAAACATGCCCCCTAGAATGAATGGTGCATTTTAACATGCTATCCTACCTTACTATCATGATAAACACATAATCACATCATACCACGCCATACCATGAGAAAAATATCATAAACAGTAACATCACACAATAATTTCATCTACCAAGGTGAAATAACATCACCCCTATAATATGTGAATATCAAAAAAAGAAATCCCACCCCCTAGAAACTTGGATTCCTCCCCACAAATAGGTTATCTACTCACATAAATGAGCATATTTTCAAGCCCCAACACATCTTAGTCTCTAATATACCTTTCCAATAGAGTAAGGAAAGAGAATGAACACCTATGATAGCACATTATAACATCCTTGAACTGGTTCTCCCTCATGTGATTGAGTTGGGTGATTAATTGACCTTTATAATACCTACCCATATGTTATAGGCTTTCAACTAGTAGTTTGAATCTAAGGAATATAGTGTGGAGACTATATCCTTTGGTACATTGTAGGAATCAAAATAGAAATACAGTAAACCAATCAACATAAAATATCACCAGATGAAAAAGATTAAGACCAAATAAATCAAACATGTAATAAACCACACCATGTAAAACTTGATATCAACTTAAAGTAATATTGAGTCATACATGTTAGGAGTAAGTTGTATGGAGAAGGTTTTTGGAAGTAAGAATTTTTTTTGAAGAGTGTTGTATTTTTTTTGTTAAAATGTGTAAATCAATTCACTTTGTAAAAACCTTGGTAAATATGAAAATGATTTAATTATTTGTATATCTGAAATATAATAAGTTTTTTTGGAAAACTTGTGATTCAAGAATATTAAGGAATGGTGGTGTAACGGTGTTTTCAATCATATTCAGGTTTTATTGGAGAGAATGATGTTGCTAGAATACCAGGAGATTAATGTACATTACTTTGAAAATATGAAGATTCTAAATAGGATCGACCAAAGGTTAACAATCATGATAGTTAAGGTTCATAATAAGATAATATGACCACAAATCACTATGGTTAGTGTTTCTGAAGAATATTTTAAAGGTGGAACCATTTCTTAGTGTTTTCTAAATTTTTGGGATGCAAAATTGGGAGTTTGATTTATTAAAAAGGAGTGGTTTTTATGAAAATGAATTAAAAAAACCAAATTTATAAGACCACATAGGAGGTACCGGGAACAACAAAATAAAATTTACAAAAAAAGGATTCCACATAGCACTACTATGCTGACCGCGAAGGATGCTATGCAAACTGCATAGGGAAAAACATTCATTAGAGCTTTGAAGTTTGTGGGAGGCTCGATGTTTGTGTAATTTAGGAGGTTATTTGTTTGTAGAAGAGATCGACCACCGCAAATGGAAAAAGGCACTATACATACCACATAACATAGTTTGCAGTGTAGGATGTCCCACATCTAAGTTTTTGGTATATTGGATTAGTGGGATTTGTGGATTTATTTGCCTATATAAAGGACCCCAATTCCATCATTACGAGAGATGAAATTTTATAAGAATTAATCATCAATGTGGTAAGAATTTGGATAATCCCAAAGCAGTTCACAAAGTAGAATTTCTCAATGGAGGCAGCAGTTTGTGGAGGAAAGATTTCTGCGATGGAGATATATCATGAGGAAAGTCCATGTAAGAAGTTTGCAGGGATCTATAACCCGCAATGGAAAAGGGACCGAGTAGTAAAGGTGGTTCATGAAGAATTATCCATCTATGGAGAAGAGATAGTTCGTAGAAGAAGTAGTGGTCCATGAATATCTCGCGCCATGTAGTGCAACTAAGTTTGAAGAGGATACATATAGTTCACAGAGGAATCATGATAGTTCACAGAGGACTAATAGAAGTTACTACCAGCTTCTAGGTAGGAAAGAGAAGAATTGTTTTGAAAGATCAATTTTTTTTATTATCGATGAAAACAAACCATAATATTTTATTGCATTATTTTGTGATATAAGAACACACATTGTTGGATTGTTTTCATAGTTCTACATGAGTGTAAGGGAATATATTAATCATTTTATTCCACACAAAAGGATTGTTTTCAAGTTGATTTTATGGTACTAGATTATTTACAAACCATCCCAAGGATGTAGCTACTCTTTTTTAGTAGTGAATATTTTAAATTCTTATGTTCTTATGTATATGTGTTTTAATTGTGTTCAATAGGGAAATAAATCTTTAACATGAGGAAAAGGTTGTTTCATAAGTAAGGAAACATAAAATAAAAAGATATCACTGATTCACCCCATTCGTATCTCAGTGATACTTGAATACTAAATGGGAAAATTTATTACAAGTAAACAATTAAAGAATAGACTCCATGATAAAGACTCCAAAATAAATCCAGATCCCAAACCCTTTGTTGACCCTATCTCGAAGTTCAAATCCAATCCAAAAATGTAATCAATAAAATTAAATACCCCTTACTATTGTGCATATCCTCACTCATAAAGTATTCCCAAGTACCAAATACCACCTAAAAGGTTGTGAGGAAAATGTAGTAAGATGATACCCAAATTGTTTAGCCATTTCCAGTCTAAATAAATAGTGCATGGAATAATACGATAAATGGGAAAATTAATTAATATGTTAATAAAAAACAACAAATGAATATACCGACTATCGAGCTTTGGGTTGACACTTGAGGTCAACCAATATCTATTTCAACCTGATGTTGGATGTGTCTTTCCATTGGGGAATCCTCCTATTTTGGATGAATCAACCATACTGTATCGACTAACTAATATATAGTCTTATAGGTGGATTTTCCTGCATAGGATAAATCTCCCATATTTCATGTCAAGTGACCAAACATCTCACCCTTGGGAATTAATTAACAATGAAAAACTGAACTCTATTCTAATTCACAAGATATAGATACTTATGTGTTCCTAAGGAATAAGACCATGCCAAGGGGAAAAGTAAATGTTCCATACTATGCTCTATGTTAATTCCCCTTCTAGAGACACTTACATGTTCCTAGGGTGCAATTCCATGCTAAGGGAAAAAGTGTCATATGACCCAGTGAGAATTACATTTATGGGTACACTTATGTGTTAAAAGGAAATTAATTATTATGTACATTAATAAGAAAAGGCATATTTTTTAATCTAAACATCAATTAATATAAGATAAAAGCTTAAAAAAACACCCAACATTCCAAACATTTTAATATATTCCAAAATTAGTCAATTCAGTCCAATTACCAATTATCATTCCAATTTAAAATGCAATACATTATCACATTTTATCAAATTTCTAGTTTTATTCCAAGTTACCAATTATCACCATAATTTTAACAATTCCATTTCACAATACTTTACACACAATTACCATTTCACATGCCATTAAAACCTTATTCCATCTTTTTATCATTCCAAATCCATTTATATACCAATTTGTGATCTCAAATCCATGTGATTATTTTTCAATCTAATTACACCAATTCACATTCTAATCAAAATTAAATGTAAACCCATTTCATAACCACTTCTCAATTTATCAAATGGATCTAGGTTCATACATTCCATGTTCTAACAAATAGTCAAATATTGGCACACCTCTCAGGTGGACACAAGTCCCAATCTTAATTCCAAAAAAACTAAAAATATCAATAGTAGGTCTAAGAATATTGTATCATAAAAAAAACATGTTTCTAGTTAGTTTGGGTCAAATTCATGGAATTCCACTGTGATTACACACCTTGAACATACTAGAAAAGCAATTAAATCCTTAGGGAGATGACATAAACTACTTACCTCAAGAACATATTATAAGATATCAATGATCGAGTGTTAGATCTATATGAAACAATATTAACCCCTCTTTATAGTGTTTGAAATACCTCATCAAGGATAGAAGAAGATAATAAAAGTGTATTATGGGATAAATTCATCAAAACTAAGAATAACTTCCCATTTTAAGTCATCCAAATCGAATAATAGATCAAGAGATCAAGGAGGAGAATTGGTGGAGTAACAGAATCCATGGAGAGACTTAAAAAATAACTAAACCAATATTAGGGTTATATTAGTTGTGTTTAGAAGTTAAATAGAGGGGGTGGATTGGAAAATTTGTTCCATCCCCTCACTTATGCAGCCCATCCTAACACCACAAAGTAGTCAGTGGGCACCACTAGCTAGTCAGTGGTTTCCTCTATGATAATTATGGTTTTGTAGCACCTATAGACTCTCTAGTGGTAGTACATCACCTCTAGTGATATATATCACCTCTAGCCTCCCATTATCTTGAATTCTCCAAGCTCCAAACACCCCCAGAACAAAATTTCAATCTAAAAAATGGGTATCCATTTTTGAGTTCAATATGTTTGAACTAAAACTTAAAAAGGAAGAAACTTAGGTAAAAGGTAGGTATATTACAAATATTATTATTTATAATGTGTTTATAAGGTTTTTACATGAGAAGATTTTTTTTTGAAATTTTTTAGGCTTATTATAAACTAATAATATCACGTAACCATTATGTAAAGACACTACATTTAATTTATGTGATTTTATGTGAATTTTTAGATGTAATGTTTAATGATGTAAAATATATATGTACTATACTCATATTATATCACTTTTTAATAAATAATACATGTAAAGTTTTAATTTTTACACTAGGTCTAGGAGTGAGTGGGTATGAGGTGTGTCAACCTCAATTTTTAGCCAAATTTATTAGCTTAAATTTTGTTTTTGAACATATTTTATACATAGTATGTTTAGAGTTTTCATGAAGTGGATTATATCTTGAGTGAAGTTTCCTCAAGTAGAGGGACTTCAGGACATGCTTTCCACTAAACTGGTGGATTATAGCGAGTTGTTGAAAGGTGGGGGTTAAATATCTATATCCTTAGTCTTACTCATATAGATATTTTCAATCGTATATATCTTTAAAAGTTTATATGAATAGTTCATTTAACTTATGCATGACATGTATTTGGATATGGGTTGATATGATTGGATTCTTTTTTTAGGTGAGTAACACAAACTTTGGGTTGTATAAAGAGTTACACATTAATATGGTTTCAACATATTTATTTGGTTTATGGAATAAGATTTCAAAACTTAATCCTTAAAATCATGCATATATGAATTGAATAACATGAAATAATATGGTGAGATTTAAAACACTTCAGAATACCATGTGTTTGATTTATTCCAAAGTGGAACTTGTGAAAACCTTGATAATTTAATATGGGAATCTCTAAATATCAGGATTCCATGGATTATCTTGTGCAAGGAAAGAAAGTATTGAGGCAACCTTAACTATTTGGATCCTTGTTCTTGGTGTTTTCTTTGGGATAATCTTATCTAAAAAACCCTAACCATTATGATAATATAATAATAGAGTCGAGTTTATATCTATATGAAATATCTATATGAAATATTTATATAATCACTTATCCACTTAGATATCAAAGAATCAAGTATGATATGATTGATAATTGTTTTCTACTAGATATAATAATGTCCTATTTACATGTAAAAACTGGTGTAATTCATGATGAAATATGAATCGTGTCCCACTAATGGATACGATGAATAGAAAATGGTCATCATTTTAATGGGGGAATGTTTTATGAAATCCCTTATTAAATGGTAAAAAATATGATATTCATTTGATAGAATATTTTTTATAGATAAATAATATCACTATCATCAAATATATCATTTAGATTAATCCCTAGGAAAGATAAGGTTAATTTAAGAAACTCTTATGACTAGTGACTTAAGAAATGTTATTAATCTTGATAAATTCAATGTGTTGGAGTAGCATATTCCCAATTAAATAAGTGTTAATGTTTTTCAATAGATGTATATGTACACTTATTTAAAGTATAGATTGATTAACTTTAGGTTTCGAAGGAATTAGATATAAAATGACCTAAGGAATTTTAGTCTCATATACATTATATGATTGAGTATGTGAATGACTTGGTGAGACTAGATATTTACTTAAGGTTTATTCTAGTTAATGAAATCAATCTGTTTTTAGAGGTAAAAATGTTCTGAAAAGATGAATTCAAATAAAAACTTATTTATATTATCAAGAGTTGATAATAGATTAAATAATAATATGATGTCAAGGTTATGGTGCATTGTTGATAGTAAAAGTGGATAGAAGTTCAAACCAGAAGAAATAAAGTTGGTTGGAGAGTCTGATAATGTTTTTTCATGTATCAAGTTATGTTCATGGAATCCTAAAGGTGTTATTAGAAATGGGGAGTAATAATTCCATTACATAAAATTATTTAACATACATAAAGGGGTTTTTTGAAACCCCATCAATTTGAATTTTAGGTATCGATTTTATAGAAATATATTCTTCAACTTTGAAGGATATGTGATAAAAAATTTATATTTTACAAGTTTTTTAAATATAAAGAAGTTTTAAATATATGGAATAATTTAAAGAGATTTTATTTTTCATTTAAATGATAAAGAGAAGAGTCAAATCATTAATGGATTGAGTGTGAAGGAGTTTATCAAGATCATATCAATATTGATAAAAAAGTGTATCTTTATCTTATTTATGTTATATGATAATAGAAATTGTTTTCTAATAAATAATTATTATGAACAAAGTTATATGATTAATTATATTTTATAACATATTTGAAAATGAGACAATGATAAAAGTGTTTTATCTAAGATAAAGTATTTATTCAGGGATTTGCTAAAATATTAGGGAAGGTGTTCCCCCCACCCATTAGTGGTATTTTTTTAATAAATTATCCTTTTCAAAGTAATGTTTTTCAAACACATATATTACTATATATGACACGGGGTAATAGTTTAATTGTAAATACTCCTACAAAAAGGAAACAAAATTTATTTCCAAAGGCAAAGGAATTTTTGTACCTTACCATTATATTGTAAAAATTATAGTGTCTAAAAGGCTAGTTGGGGTCTGTTTGGACTTAAAAAAGGTCAAAGTTAATATATAAAAGGTCATACAAGTCTAACATTAATTTTTATTCAATTTATATCCTAAAGATCACAGCATATTTGATGATAAATTTAAATTTAAATTCTAGATTATTATCATGATGAAGTCAATATAATAAAATGATTATTCCAAGTTAAATTAAAAAAGTTAATTACACTTTATACTAAATGAGTTCTGGAAGTGAAGGTAGGTAATAATATAAATATTTACATTAATTACCATTCAATTTCAACAAAAACGTTTTCTAGAAAATTTATAAGTATGATGATGTCAAACATAGAAAGAGTTATAATTAAAAAAACATAATACGACATCATCAATGTCATGGATTTGAAGAGTTTTAATATGTTCAAGGAGTTAAACAGTAGGTATATGATTCCTAAATATCACAATCATTCAAAATTTCTTTCTTCATAGATGTTACTCAATAAAGAGTTTAGTGAGATGGTTTTATCATATAGTCACATAGATCTATAGTTGTAATTAGATATAGATGTAACGAGTTAAAAAACCCAAGAAATTATATCAAACATAAGGATGATATAATAGCCTGTCATACATGATAAGATAGATTGGTTATTATGAAGGTATTTTTAATTATTTTTAAAATGGTTTAAGAATATAGAATATACCATATAAAGAGTAAATATCCATTCTATCATTCATTCATGTTACTTAAATAAATGTACATATTGATATATATTTCATGAACAATAATGATGATTGACCTATAAAATTAAGATTTTGAGTTATCCCTATCTTATTTTCATCATATAGTATCATATGTTGTGATAAAATATTAAGGTAATCATGATTAGGATTCTTGTATAAGATAAAAAATATTATCATGAGACACCAAAAGTGTTTTTATGCATTTGATTACCTAGTAAGTATACCACATGGAGTGTCATATAATGTTTTTTTGGTATACTAGAGATGTTTGGATAATATATGTGTCCCCATTACTTGAGGTTGAGGAGATACCTAGTATGAGAAACTTCATACTTTGATACCTTTCTTACGAAATTTATTGTGGCATAACTAATCATGGGTTGGTTGGCTATATTGTTGATTGTGTCATTAGTTGGGGCTCAACTAATACGGGAGTTTCCACCTTTTATGATGAGTATGGATTCTGTTCCCATAATTGAGATAGAATCGGGAGTGTGAAACCACACCTAGATAATACATATGATGTACTTATCTATTTCTATAAGGGGTATGTGACATGATCATCTATAAAAATGAATGACATGTGATATATTCATTTAACAAGTCAGTTTATTCCAGGATATTCAAGATTGTATGAGTTGGATATATAATATTGACATAATCTATGTCTCATAGTCACTCGATGTATTATAAAAAGGGAAAATATGATAATTTATTATAATATGATATATGGCTGATAGAAAAATATATAGAGATACATGTGTTTGATAGAGATCATTTCAGACCCTCTTTATCTTGAGTTTCATTTATTATTTGTTAGAGGCTTCTCTTTTCTTATATATATGGATCCAATGATTCATATTTATTATCAATTCTAAAAAATACCATGGTGTCACACATTGTTTTTTGGATGAATGGGGATTAAATTAAACTTATAGAGATGATTAAAAAGTGT
The DNA here is from genome assembly GCA_963277665.1 of Viscum album. Taxonomy (NCBI): domain Eukaryota; kingdom Viridiplantae; phylum Streptophyta; class Magnoliopsida; order Santalales; family Viscaceae; genus Viscum; species Viscum album. The sequence continues at coordinate 1,111,857,264 of OY728123.1, forward strand.
TTTAGAGTTAATACAAAAGAGTTTTGGGTTTGTATTCACAAGGTATTACATATGATGTGATATAAAGTGAAGTTAATGAGTGATTACCAAAAGTGTTTGAAAGATATACAAAATATTTTTTGATATCATTTCATAATTTGTTGTATACGATAAAATATATTGTGAAGTGCTACAAAGATGTTTTGGATTTAGTGAAAGTTGGATAATGAATGATATTTTTTGCCTAAAACCTTTTACATGTAATGCTTAATATATGTAATATTCTTTAATAAGGAAATATCAAAAAATAATGGAATTAAATTGTATGCCATAGATTCATCAATCATATTGTACATGCTATATAAAAAACACTACTATGATATGTTGGGATGATATATTCATGTATGATGCTCATATGAGTCTCCCTATCACCTTTAGCTCTTTCTTTTTCCTCATTATCATAGTGATGTGCAATAATGTCATGGTGTGAAGGGGAGTCCTACTCATATGATGAGAGATTAATCATCCTATGGATACCTCTAGAGGTAAAATCCTTATAGTTATTCCTATGAGATCCTCATTAACCCTAGAATATGAAAATGCTATAGTGGCAATGATGATTTTAGTAACTCACAATTTTAAAGTTATTCATTTATATTTTCATATGTATTTCTTTTATGTAAGAATGGTGATTCTTTGGCTTGAGATTTTAATTTATTCTAGTTATTATAATAAGTATTATTAGACCCAAATTAATCCTTGTAAATTTTTTTGATTGGTTCAAAAATTACACAAGTATTTGTCTAGTACTTTTATTTATAGGCATTACAACATATTTGGTGATTAAATAGTATCACATGCTTAGATATGTTATTAATATAGATTGGAGTCTTATGGAAAAAAAGTGAGCTTCATTTATCAAATGAATTAAAAGAACCTGCTAATGGATATTTATATAAAACATGATTATATATAAGTTTTGATATAAATATTTTTCAATTTATCATTTATGGTATAGATAAGAATAATGTTACATAAAATGTAGGTGTTAATTTTCCTTGGTTTTATCTTAGATATTACTATTGAAAAATGAGGCACATCATTGAAGTTATATATAGTTTGGGATTGAAATATTTTTTGTTGAAGTGAAATTAGGTGGACCTAATTCAAGGTAAAAAAGTTGATAAATTTGACTTTACATTTGTCAACATAAATAATTTATTTTTAAGAGTTGACCATATAAATAATGAGTTGCTCATATTATCCTCACAAGCTGAGAAAGTTTACTTTTTTACTGACCATTCAGATCCTAATTGTAAAGTTATCATGAATATGTTAAAAAGTGGGATGTTTGTAATAGAACATGATGAACTAGATATTAGTGGATTTTCATTTCAAAATATTGAAGAAAATATAGCGGTGATACATGATGAGGATATACATTGTGTAAATGAGAAAATGAAGGGGATTTAGTAGATTTGAATCAATATTGAAATTTTTTTTCCCTTATTTCGATGATACTTGATTTTATAAATATAAAAACTATTATCATTAAATTTTAATGTAAAATTTTCATTATTTGATTGTGTATCCAAGAATTTATTCAAAACATAAGATAGTTTATTCATGAATGATAGGTGACATAATTAGTTCAGACGCACATCCTCCACCATTCATAACCCATATCATTTAGTTAAACCTTCATCGGTGGCATCCAGTATCACATGTAATTTTAATTTATAGTTATTCAATTTTTTTTTATTATATAATAATGTATCCTTTCACATTTTTTATTCATGTGTATTTTTCATCATGGAGTAGGGGGTTTAATTATTTTCTTGGGGAACTCCCTATTTTTAAATGAGATTCCTTTCTATCTTTACTTTTATAGGAGTATTACCACTCCTAACTCTATCTCCAATAACTAGGCTAGCTACTTCTGCATCAATTGACGAGGTCCATAAAGAGCATCATTGTTGAAATCCCATGGTACTTGTATCATTTAAATTTTAGATGATTCATTTATATATACGTTATTCTCTTTAATTACCATTAATTTTTTATACACAATTTCATGTTCATTGAATAATTTATCCAAATATAGGGGGGAATATAAAGGCATTCATACATGGAATACCAGTACTCTTTTAGAGGTGAAATTTGATGAAACCATTCAATTTATTGGGTCACATGAAACTTCTATTTCTAGCCATTTGGGGCATATTGTCTGAGATCCCTATATATTCCCTCTCACCACACCAGAATGGGTTATGATCTCGAGGAAGACTCTTAACACAGTATGAAATGAAATGAAAGTATAAATGTGATATAAATTAAAATTTTATTATTTAATAAATACTTCATACGGACATGTAATCATTATGTATATATAAATCTATAAAATTTTATAGATCACATCAGACCCACTTGTATGGAAAATTTTCAAAAGTTATTGATGGATTATAAAGAAAAGGTAAAAAGGGAGTGTTAGGTGAGCTTTGTGACTTCCTTTACATTAGGAAACATGCCCCAAGTGTAATTTTTCATGATCATTGGGGTATGTTGCTGAAATAATGGCCCGCTAACTAGGCCAAGGGAATTAAACTAATTTTTTTTAATTTTAAATACAAACTGATTTGACACTTATATATTATAATAAATTGTAATATATGTAGAGACTGAGAAAAACACAAATAATCATGCATTACAAGGACCCCATCATAAGCTAGTATCTCAATACATATCTTAGATCTAACATTCAATATGTTTAACTTTATTGTTAATAAGATTAATAAAATTTGTTATAAATTTATTCACTACTAAATATATATATATATATATATATATATATAGTTTCATGAGACTTGAAAAAACACTGATAGAATGTAATTGTGAATTTTCACTCACTAAGAAGAATATATTGAGGTTGTTTATATGATTTTAAGTATTTATTATTATCATGATTAGGTGATTAATAATTATAATTTCAATAAATTTTATTATGTTTCTTTTTAGTACCTTGAAAGGCTTAGTTCAATGAGGAGATACTAAAAATTATAGAGAGAGATCAAGAGCTCCCAACCAGACATGATGATATATTTTATTGCATCATAGGTGTAGATGGTCATGGATATATACTCACATATATCATCGATATCCCTCATGGAAATATCACATGAGATGAAGCAGCATGAGATGGTCCATGTGTATATACCATGGAAAAGTTTAATGAGATAAAAGTGTTGCTACTTGAATGTAAACATGTTATGAGGTGTAACCAAAGTAATTTTATTCCTAGGATAAATATATAATTATTTTTAACTTAGAGTTGTCTCCAAGTGTAGAGTGCCTAAAAAATTAATTTTCACTTTTTAATTTGAGGAATTAGGTTTTTTTATGTTTTTGATTTTTGAAAACAAATAAATAAATGAAGAAATGAAAAGGGATAAAGAACAATATGATGAGAAGGTAATTAGGTCAGGGTATTCTTTCTAATTGTAATTCTATCCTAGTCTCAAATGTTTTTCTATTATTCTGATTAATTATAAAATGATAGGTTTTGTAAGCAGTTTATCTCTCACCCTTGGTTAAGTGGTTTTGGTTAGAATAAACTAAAAAATAGTTTTTTTGGTCTAACTTTATTCCTATGTGTGAAATTTATATAAAAAATCACCCTTAACTTTTGTATGAAATACGTAATTGGGAATTGTGATTCCCAAGAAATATAAGAATAACTACTGAACTTTCCACATGTGCCAACAATCTCTAGAAACTTCACCATTCGTCCCATATTATTCGACCATATATTTTCTAAAACTGAGTGGATAGATATAGTTATAATCAAACAATGAAATATGATGTAAATATAAATAATTAAACAAAACCATATTTGAAATTAAAATCTATTCCTGAATGAAAAAATCAATTAACAAAAGATAGGGATTTATTTGAAGTTTATATACTCAACCATTAGAAAAGGTCTACCCTACCTTTCCTAATCAGTAAAGAATTTCCCCTCTAGGTGAAGGGAAACAAATAACAAGTGGGAAGGATTAGGATTTTAAAATTGAAGTGTAAAAATAAAATAATAATGAAATAGCAGAAATTGAGCCTCTAACATAAACTCATGATCCAAATATTGATCCCACCTCGGTAGTGGATTCTTTTTTTTTTTTATGCATGGATTATTTTTCTTTAAAATTAGTCAAACTTCACCTGATATTATCCTTTTTGAATTTCTAATTTCATTTTTTTAATCTTCAAACCTCCAACATGTTTTGTCCTTCTTAGAAATCTATAGCCTTCCTTATTTAGTGTTGAAACAAAATGTTTTATATATTAAGATACATGTGGAAGATTCCAATTCATGACATGCATTATAAAATTGTGCTCGAGACTTTGTATTGAATTTTGGGTGAGTCCCCTAAATCCTTATCCATATTATTCTTATAAAATTACATAAACAAGTATTTTAAAGAGTGTTGGATCAACCATGAGGTTGAAAAATCATGTATTGACTATGAGGATCAAGTAACCACATGAAAGACCAATAAATTAATGGTTGTCATGTGGCCATGTGGTAAACTCAGAATTAATTAAATTTGATAGTCTTGTGGTATATTAAACTTTATGGAATCATGGCTCAATTGATGGATCTCTTCTTACAATAGATATATTGATTCTTGTGCTTGATGGATCGACCGTATGAGTGAAAAGAAATGAAATAAAATAAAGAACATACATACAATATTATTTATCCTTGAATTTGATGGGTTTACCATATGGTTGACTAGTGTATTTGTGTATTGTTCCATCACTCGGTTGATTTAGGACTTGTAGTCGATCGGTATGAATGTGTGGTTGGATGAGAAATTCGTAAAATTCTAGCCTCGATTAATTATCAACAACACTTCTATAATTATCAAAACTACTTTAGTTTACCTAGTTAAAAATAATCCATATAAAATATCCCTTAAAACATTCATTATTCAGAATAATTATTATTATAATTATTCCAAAGATAGAAAAAACAATTTAAAACTAATTTAAAATAAATTTTGTCCTTAAATACCAAAATACTCCTATATTCTCAATATATGATAATTACCCAGTAAATTTTAAAATGGTGGAATTAAATCCATAAAAATACTCAATTAAATATATGGAAGTATTGAATCTATAAATCTCCCCCACTTAAACCTCAGACACGATACAATTGAATTTCAAAAAGATTACCAAACAAAAATTTGAATGCCTAACCAATGTGAGTTCCTTTTTCAACACCATGATCTGCAAGTTATTACCTCCGTGAGGATCATGATTCAATTTTCTTGATTATGAAAATTCAATTGATTACCACTCCATTCATCCCCTTATATACATTTATACCTACGTTCCTCAATCATTTCACTTAGAAATCAAGTACAATTTTCAAGGAAGGGTTTTCTCATTCCAATTTAAAACAAGTTTTACTATAGGTTTGATTAATTTATTCTTCTACACCCTATGATTCAAGTTTGTTTATATATGATGAAGGAATAATCTAGGTTTCTCTATGTATTAATGCTTTTTTGGATTTGAATGTTAAACTATTGTGGATGAATGAGGAGGCTTGGCCCAAAAATGAAGCTTACTGCATGATTTTAAGTTTCCTATAAGAATGCCCCCAACCTCAAATTCCTGTTCCACTAACTCATTTTTACTTCTTTGAATTTTCTAGGGACATTCTATAGAATTCAATAATTTAGTATTAGCAATAATCCAATTTTCCACTTTCTCCTATATTTTTTTTTGCAAATAGTTTTTTATTTTCTATTTTAATTTTGTTATTATCACAAAGTCATAGAACAATTAATAGTTTTATATAGTATCTGTGTGACCTATATTTTCACAGATAATTTTGTATTCCCCCAGAATCAAGATTTTTTTAGGGACTCTCTTCCATAACTTCAACAATTATCCTCAAATAGCTCTTACTGGACAATACCTTCATAATAGATTTCATCTTCCAATAAACTTTAGTTGATCTCTTATATCTTCTCTAGATTCATGGATAATCTACAACCTTTGAATTTTAGCAATAAGGAGTAGATTTATTCCCTATTTACCCCCTTTATGTAATTTTTTCAACCAATATTTAGTATGTATTTTTCCTCAGAATCATATTTTTGAGGGAAAGAGTGTGAAATTTTCATATCAAAATAGTTTGAAAAATTCATAAAATTCCTTGGATGTAATCAATAATATTTTACCACTCTTACCATCATGATTTTTATCCCAAAATAGAATCATAATAGGTATATATTAATATTCTTCAATTACAATTGATTCTAAAAAAAATTTCCAACTCATTTTCTCCCTCCAAACTTAAATTTTACTTTGATTATAAAAAAATCAAAGAGATATTTATAAATGAATATCTTTCATGTAATGTGTATGCACAAGAAATTAATTCATGTTTGTTAATGGATACAATGATTTATTCCTTGATAGTATTGAAATAGAGCTTATTGCAAAAAATGGGGTTTTCACTCAAAAAATTCCTTAGTCATTTATAATTAAAGGTCCCTGAATTTAATAAGGTTTTGACTAAATTAATCAGAAAGTAATGGTTATTCAAGAATGTATTGGTTCTATTAAGAAACATGCATTACAAATAATATATCAAAATTATATTATAGTCATTTCAAGTACGTGATTAAAAATATAGAATAGTATTTCATGACATGAGTTTTGAAAACAAGTTGGCTTGCATGAAATTCCTTAACTTAGAATTTGAAAAAATATATTTTAGTTTTCATCTAAGGAGAGTTGATGGGTAAAATAAATTTTCTAAATATTGGTATAAATTCATAGTTTTCAATGGAATTCAATTTAAGATCACAAGTTTTAAATACCTACTGAAATTATAAAATAAACACATAATATTTTTGAAATAGACACAAAAATTTGAAAAATATAAATTTGAAAAATATAAAACTACAAAGGTTCCCTCCCTCACACTTAGTTAATGTAGTTTCCTTAATGCATTCAAACTAAATTATCTGGTAATATTATTTTATATGGAATCACATCATGTAATCAAATGTTATTTATAGCTAAAACTTAGTGGTATTTATTGATAAAGAGGTTGGAGGAGTGTGATCTTATCCCCTAGTTATTAAGGTTGATTCCCATTATAATTTTCAAGATTATATCCATTAACGGTGAATTAAATTTCTTCTAATTATTTTAAAATTTCAAGAGCACTAAAATGATATACATGAGTGACTATAAATGGACCTCCTCATCTGGAATGAAGTTTAACTGGCATTTAGTTGAGTCTGAATTTTTAAAGAAACTCTTGGTCCCCAGGATGGAAATATTTTGGATGGTTCATATTTTATTAATACACCATTTTCCTTGATTTATAAGTTCTATAATGTTGAAGATATTATCTTATAATTTTTTCCATCCCCTGGAGTTTAAATCTCCTTTATTTCCTAGATCTTTCAATGCCCAGATTCATATCTCTCAAAGCCTAATTTTTATTAATTTCTAATTCCATAGGAAGGTGGATGATTTTACCATAAATCTAACTATATGATACTATTAATATGGGTATTTTTTAGGCTATCATATTATCCCACAAGTTGTATTTTAACAATTATCTCTAGTATTTTCATTTTTTCTTAACTATCTTCTCTAAGATTACTTTGATTTCTCTATTGGATACTTTAGATTGTCCATTTATCTATGGATGATAAGGGGTGGATATATTATTATGTACTATATATTGTCTCATAAAATACTAAAAAATTATATTATAATAGTGGGTCCCTTGATCTATTATGATGTATATAATAACTAAAAACATAAAAAAGATATTAGTCCAGTAAAATGATATACAACTTTAGCATCATCAATTTTAGTGGCCATGAATTCATCCCATTTTAAGAAATAATACACTGTAAGAAATATATACTAATTTACAAATGAAATTTATAAATTTACAATAAAATATATTCCCATAACTTCAAAAATCTCTCAAAAGATAATGGGTTTGGAGGAATTTCTTATATTCTGGAAATATTAAAAAAACGAACACTTTTCACATTTTTTACATAAGTCTCGTGAATCTATAAACAATATGGTCCATTGTATTATTGATTCTAAAAAATTAATTATTATCTGTTGAGTTCTAATGTGTCCTACACAAGATAAAGTGTGAAAAAAATTAAAAATAGATTCAATTTAATTTTTAGGAAAATATCTTTTTACTACTTGATCATTGTAAGTTTTATAAAGAAATGAATCTTTCCACTTTGTCTATGTTCAGTAGTATAATAAAGTGACCAACCACTCAGTTATTAGATCCCTTATTATATATAATTTTCATTTTAAACTAATGGAGTAGTATAATCCACCAAACAAGCCCGGTATTAGAAACCGCATTATTTATCAAATATCTAAGGGATTCATCGTCAAAAAAATAAAATTGTTTTCTCCAAGAAAATATGATTTAAACATGTCTAAAGAAAATAAAATATCTAAAAATTATTTTTCTAGTGGTTTTATTATTTAATTGGGGGCATATAATTTTCTTTTTACATAGAAAATGACTTGTGGTTTACCCTATGTTTTTTTAAGAAAGTACTTATCCAACTACTTGGTTGGAAGCATCCCAAAGTAACTCGAATGGTTTTTCCCAATTTAGTGGCCAAATCACTGGTAGGGTTATCAATACCCTATTAAACTCATAAAGTGATTCTCTGAAATAATTATTAAAAAAAAAGTTTAATCCTTAAAAATAATTCAAGATAGAGGGAGAGAAATCTTACTAAAATCTTAGATAAACAATATATTGAATCCTGCATGTCCTAAGAAGGATCTGACATGTTTTACACAAGTTGGGTAAGGTAAGTAATTTATAATTAATTTTTTTAATTTATCAACTTCAATTACATTTTATGAAATGAAATTTATATGGATAATTACTCTCTCTAACTTTAAATGAAACTTTTCAAAATTCAAAACAAGATTCTTTTCAATGAAAATTTTCAATAATTTTTGCATATTTTTAAACAATGTTAAATAGAATTTCCAAAAACTATGAAATAATTCAAGAATACCTCTAATCATTCCTCAACGTGATCAGAAAATATACTAACCACGAACCCGTTAAATGTACCTAGAGCATTACATAATCCAAATAGACTCATATTATAAGAAAAGGCGCTAAAGGGACATATAAAATCAGTATTCTCTTGGTCCTCCATAGTAATGGGAACTTGTTAATAACCTCAAAACCCATCCAAGAAGAAATGATGAGTTCTTACTACCATTCAATATAACATCTTATCAATAAAGGTGATGAGGAAATTATATTTCCATGTGACTTTATTTAATATCCAATAGTCTAAAAACACTCTCCAACTATTCAGAATTCTCAAAAATATTAATTCATTTTTTTCATTCTTCACAATGGTAATAAGGATTTTATTTAGAACTACATGGATGAGGTTAAACCACTGTGATTATGAAAAGGTATATATGATCCCTATTTCTAGTAGTTTCTATATTTATTTCTTTACAAAATCCATCAAGGAAGGATTTAGCCTCCTTTCGGGTGGCCTAATGGTTTTGAATCTCCCTCAAGAATAATTCTACATGAGCATATTTTTGGACTTATACTCATGTTATAAGATTAGTTACATCATATTTCTTTGAAATAATTTTTCAAAATTTCAATATGATTTTGTTCTAGGTTTGTAGATATAATATTAGAAATTATCATTGGTAAATTCTATCCTTATATAAGGTACACATATATTATATCCGTAGGAAGTATTTTTAATTCAATATTTAGGTGTTTTTTATGTAATGAAATTAAATTTATGATCCCCACTACTAATTCTCACACTTCCTATTCACACGAAAAAATATCAGATTCTTCTTCATTAAATAAACCATCATATTGACTAAAAAATTCAGAAGTTGCATCTTCCTCCAATCTGAAAAAAGAACTTCTATAATTCTAGATAGCCTCATCTTCAATGGAATTTTTGATCAAAATATTTTTTCTTAAGGAAATAATTTCATGTAAAATACTCGAATATTCTATGGATTTATCCTCTTCATAATGGTATTGTGAAAAAATCGAATGGTTATCTTAGGTGTACCTCATGGTGTCAAAACTTTTAAAGTGGAGAGTGTTGTCATCAAACTCCATTGAGTGTGTCCCTTCTTGAAAGTTGATGATGTTATTTTTCGTATTTAAGGAAGGTATCCCCAATTTGATGGGTGAGTGTCCTAGTTTTATATCCTCCTTAATTTTTGGTACATATAAGTCAATGAGAAATATCAATCCTTGAATTACAAGTAACTCATCTTCCAAAACACATGTTGAGAATATAATGGATCTTTTTGTGAGTTTTACCTTGACTATTATTTAGATATACCATCCTAAAATAAGTAAATAATAAGTTAATAAATACATTATTTGAAGAACCTATATTATAAAAATCATTTTAAAAGGTTAAATATCCAATGGTGTAGGGAATATAAATTTTTCTTAGATCTAAACATTTGGTGGTTAATTGGGGTGCGATCAAAAACAATTCACTTCTCCCTAAGCTAATACAACCAATACCATAAATCCTCCCCTTATTTTTAAAAATATCATTAAATACATTAGAATAACTTGGAATGTATTTTAGGGATTCAATAAGGGATATTTTGATCTCTACTTTATAAAAGGATTGTAGGATTTCTTTTTGAACTGACTCTTACTAAATCTTCTTTGGATGTATCATTATTGATGGGATGGGGGGTATGTATTTTGTATCATATTTTTATCTTTGGAGAATTTTTTATTTTCTTCTTTTCCTTGTTCCGTATCCTTCCTCTTCCTCTATCATTTCTTCTTCTTGGGGATTTTTTTAAGAATATACCAAGAATTTTCTGAATTATCAACCTCGTACTTCTTCAGTTGGGGTTTATTTGGTTCAAGATCATATGTGTATGGTAGTGGGAGGTATTTTATACTTATTTTTAGTCATACAAATATTATCCATTGGGTTAGGAACTATTTGGGTCAATAGTTTTTCTAAATTTCTAGATAATATGTGTACAATATTTTTAACCAGGTATTTAATCTTATCTACTCTATTCTTTAGAACCACAACCTTGGATACATATCATTGCTATATTTGGTTTTTTTCACTATTTGTGACATGTTTTAAGGGACTATATTTTTGGAAAGGGGTGTTTGGTATGTATTTTTGTTATAATACCGCTTGTATGATTGTTGGAAAGGTGGTGTGTATTGGTATGGTTGGTTTTACTACTGAAATGGGGGATGGTTTGGGTAGTTATTTTAGTAGGGGGTATATCTCAGTTTTGTTAGCTTCTAATTCCATATTATACTTTTTTAGGGTCTCTACATACTTGTTTTTTTGGAATTACCATGGATGAAAGAATAATGCACTACTTTCCATTCCCTGCACTTCAAAAAATTGGTCCGTGAAGTGGCTTGGTGATTAGCATAATTCATATACCTTATTTAGTTATTTTTTATAAACTAACTTATTTCAGACTCATTATTTTCACTAAGATGGTTTGGTATTCATGTTTAGTTTTAAGAAAATATGATGAATAAGAAGTTATCACCTCATGGATACCTCTTATTCTAGTACATATTATTCAAAATTGTTATAATTTCTAAGAAAGTTTCTTAATCAAGCCCTTGGATTTTTCCGACGACCATTCAATCACTGCTCCTCTGTATGATATATCCAATTTTTTTTATTCTCATCTAGAAAAACTTGATAAAATGAAACAAGTAAGTGGTTCTCTTTTATATATAGCATAAATTATTTTTAATATCTCCCTGTACTCATAAATATTTTTTTCTATATGATTATCTAATGGCATAAATATCCTTCCCTGTTACTGTGTTCCTGGAAGTGGAGAAAAATATTTTAATGAATCATATTTATAAGTAATATTAGGTATTCACATCATATGGTTTTTTTGTTTTATAACCATTCCTTAGAATCCCCTTCAATTGAGAAGGAAAATTGCCTCTACTTCACTTATTCCTCAGTTACTTCTTAGGGTTTCAGAGTAGAGAAGACATTTTTGAATACCTGTATGTATTTATTAAGGTATTTATCTATAAGAAAATCAAACTTGGTAAAGACTTATATTAAAAAAATTAAATTAAAACTCAATTTACATTTTTGGAATAGAAATTTGGTTATGTTTATTAGGAGATGAAGGTACACACATGCCTCTGAGGGCCTGGTTGGGATTTCATTCCATGATGACAAGCTCCGAGTGAACAATTTAGGTTTCACTTCAGTATTAGAGAGACATTTCCTCAATTTTTGTTTAAAAAATAGTGTTTCTTATTTTTTGAAAAGTCCTTTTTATTTCGGGATCAAAAATCAAATAGTGGGTTATTAGAGGTTATATTAATACAAATTAAAGGTTATATTTTTTTATTATATTTGGAATATTCTATTAGACACTGATGTAAAATTTTTAATGCATTCCTATCATGTGGAAGGGAAAAATAAAAATTATTCCGAGGATAAATATTATATTTGTGGTAACCTAGGGTTGTCTCCATGAGATGAGTGCATAAAAATTAGTTTCCACTTTTTAAGTAAAGAAGAGGGTTGTTTTTTTTGTTTTGTGATTTTTGAAAACAAAGTAGGAAATGTAGAAATGAAATTGGATGGAGAAAAATATGATGATAAGGTAATATGTTCAAGGTTGGATTTCCAATTATAATTCTATCTTGGTCTCAAACTTTTTTCTCTTCTTCTTGTTAACTAATGAATGAGAGGTTCTAAAACCTCTTCACCTCTAACCCTTGGTTGAATGATTTTGGTGAGAATAAAATAATAAATAAATTTTCATTAGTCTAACCTACTTTCAATATGTGAAATTGATACAACTAATCACCCCTAGATTACCTAGGAAATACCAAACCAAGTGTTGTGATTCATAATAAATCTAAGAGTAACTACTAAAATTTATACAAATTATAAGAACTTATAGAAAATTCACCAGTCATCCCAAATTATTCCACTATATATAGTCATGAAATGATTGGAGGGATATAATGATAACTAGACAAGACAATAAACAGTAAATAAAAATACACAAACACAACTATATTTTAAATTGGACTCTACTTTTTAATTATAAAATCAATTAACAAAATAGAGTGATTTATTTAAAGTTTATATAATCAATCATTACAAAAGGCCTGAGTTCCCTTCCTAGATCATTCAAGAATTACTCCTACATTCAAAGGGTAATAGAGAAGAAGGTGGAGGAGAAGGAATTACAAAACAAAAAGTAAATAAAGGATGAAATAGAAGTATTAGAGACTCCAACATGCACTTGAAATCCTTGTTCCAATTCCCTCTTGGTAGTGGAATCATCCTTATTTTATAGATATTTGTGTTCTTTATCTTTCTTATTGGTCAATCCTTGAGTGATATTCTCATTTTTGTATCTTTAAATTATTTTTTTCATAATCATGAAGTCTCCTACGTGAATAGGTATTCTAGGAAATCCATGTCCTTCCTTCTTTGGTATTGAATAAAAATGTTTTTCATGTTAAGATCCCAATAAAATCCTTCTATTTATCGCATTCATGTTGAAATTATTTCCAAGCTTTTTTCTTGATTCTTGGACGAGTTCTTAAAAGTATTATCCATAGTCTTATCATTACCTTCCATAAATAGATTTTGAAAAAATTAGTGGATTGACCATGATGTGGGAAATGCATGGATCAACTGTGAGGTTCAAGTGACCACATGATAGAGGAGTGGCCTTATAGAAGAAAAGTGGTCGTGTTTTATAATATAAACCCAAAAATTTTGTATATAAATATTATATCTTATTATATGAAAATTTATTACATACAATTATGACCCACACTATAACTATGAAGGTTTAGTGTTAAAAAACCGGTACATAAAATTTATATATTATCTTCCATTAAGATATTCACAACTAGAACCCTTCTTAGGCATATCATACTTAAAACCTTTCTTCATATCCCATGGAAAGTGAAATATAATAATGAGTGAGATCTGATGCTTAGTAAGGGTAAACAAGGGATACATCAATAAATGATCATTTTTATAAATAACACAAGCTTAAGGGTATGAGAACAAGAGCTTAACATTTGAAAATCATACCCAGTAATTCAAAAATCACAATCTTGAGACATGGCATAAATCTTAGAAGTTCACAAGACATGAATCATAAATGAATCAAAGAACATGATCTATGGGATTATAACATTGGAATATGATAATGTCATAAAAGTAGTGTAATTATCATAATCATAGAAATATTTTGTTTGGAATACCCACCAACACATTCATTATTTGTTAAGATTGGGAAAACCACCAGTGTACATACTTCAAACTTGGGATGACCTCCAATGCACCTTCTTTTGGGCATGGGATAACCTCCCATGTACCCTATTTTGGGATTGGGAGAAACTCTAATTTACCCTTTGATATCATAAAACATTAATATGTAATAAATTAATTACATGGATATAATGGACCCGAAAATCACATAATCATAATCCATTCATATGCAAGCCACAAGATGAGGAAGATATTTATCATTTTCTCATAACTTAACCCATGGAAAAGAAAATTCATTTCATCAATATTTCATCATAATAATAATTAAACATAATGAGAAATAATGAAGATGGTAAAATTAGATCATATCCCTAGTAAGGAGTAAGAATCATAAAATGATGTTCTTATTGATAAAAATAACTTTAAAATATCACTATACCATTTATTGAAAAAAACACCCTTTTTATTTTGAAATCACATATTAAAAATCTAAAAAATTTAAAAATATTTAAGAAAATATTTTCATTTAAAATAACTATGGAAACTTATAAAATAATATTCAAGTTAAAGATTAGTAGTGATGTTAGGAAATTATTTTCATGTGGTATATGTTAAAACACACTTTCCTTCTATATTTTTAGTAAAAATTCAAAAGTACATCTTTTGAAAAACAACAAGCAAATTAATTTTAATTTTTTGTTATAGAAAGTAAAAAATGGTTAAAATTAAAATCACAAAATAATTGGGAAATTTAAAATAAATTCTTTAAAACATATTAATAAAATATGGATACCAAGGAAAAATATTACTAACCAAAGTGAGAAATAAAATTAGTTTTACTTAAAAACATTCTTTGGGTATCTTAAGTACTTAAAGAGAAGATAGTGAAATGAAAAAATGAAGTATAATGAAATAACCATATGACCAGAAATGAAATAAAATTTGGGAGATATTGAATATATAGTTTCATTATCTAAATTTTAAGTATAAACAATCCTAGTAAAAAGTGAGATTGTAACGTGAAACACTTACCTCAATTATGTATTGATTTTTATGCACTGAAAACTCATGTATAATAATTTAAATTTGTTAATATTTTATACCATAAAAATATTTATACTTATAATACCATATATGTTCCAATTATAACATTTTAACACCCATTTATTAATAATTCCTTATTAAAATCATTGTTTTTGGGTGTTAACAATTTAATTGTTCATGTATGTTTCAGTTCAATAGTTATATTCCTTGAAATATGATCATAGTTCCATTATATCTAGATTATTAATAATTTCATATGTATAATATTTAATCATTATATAAACTTTTATATCCATTAAAATAAATTTGTGAAGAAAAATGAATTATATTACTCTTTGGAGATGGGAGTTTATACGTACGCATGAGTGATGTTTTCCACTTTTAGATGAATGGAATGAAATAATTTGAAGTAATAATTCAACTTTATAAAATAATTATTAAATCATAAATATCATATATATACATTAAATTGATCATAATAACCAACCCTAAAAGAAGGTGATGTAAAATGAATCATATTTCTCCGTGGAGGCGATTGTCCATATGTACGCACGAGTGATACTTTCATTTCCAATTTGATGGAGAAGAGGTGGGAAATAGTTAGTCCATAATTATAATAAAATCTCAATATATTTATGATAATATAATTATCATGTTTTTAAGGATAAAAATGTATTAGATAAAGTGGAAGAAAAAATAAAATTGAAAGAGTTTGGTTAAGATTTATACCTTTTCTTTGAGAGACCTCCTTTAGCTTACACCTTAAGCCTTGAAATATTAGAAATATAATAAGCCAAAATAATTAAGGATAAAGGGATGGAATATAGTATAATTTTAGTGTAGGGATTAGAAAATAAATAAGGATAAAATTGTTTGAATAATTGAGGATAATAGGTTCCCTTTTACAAGTAAGGGGAGGGATACACATAAAACTACTTAAAAATATTTTAATAATATAAGGTAACTTTCACGAGAGAGTAGAAAAATTTGAAATTATTCAAATATAATATAAGAAAATGTTAAAATATTTTAAAATAATAATAATTTTACAAGTTTATGTGGAAGTCCTACTTTTATATCTCAGTTTAACCCCTTGGTAAACCTGTTATAAGCTTAGATGTGGTAACAAAATTTTAATGTTTTTACTATTCATTGTGAAAAACATTAAGTTGACCCTATTACATTATATTAATTATTATTATTATTACAAATAATGAATCCATTTTTTCAGATTAAATTTCTCTAAATCTCATAATTTAATTTTATATAAGTATGATAAATGCAATGAAACCTTGTTTTTAGAAAAATGCATTTTTAAGCATAAAACTGAATTTAATTCCATTAATTTCCTTGTAAAAGTATTAAAATGAATATTAAAGTACTTGATTGAATATATAATGTATAAATTTCATTAAAATAATTAATAAATTTATATTAATATAACTTATTAAGATAAAAATACATTACATGCAATTAAACCCTTTCTTGAAAAATATGTTTTTAAGTAAAAAATAAGCTTATACCAAAATAAATAATAATGATGATTTCAGTATAATTAATTAGATTATTTATAAATAAGTGTTTAACATGATAGTTTAAAAAAATAATGGTAATTTTAAATTACTTTATTTAATGAAAATAAATGACAATTTTATAGAAAATTGATATTTTTTACTATTCACTAATAAATAAATATTTTTAGAAAAATAAAAAAATTCACCCTAAGATAAAATCAATATGATTATTTCAAAAATTATTTAGATTCCATCAAATAAAATTTCTAAAAATGTTTGAAATTAATTATAATATCAATGTGTAAAATGCTACAAAACCCATTTTTGAAGAAACTATATTTTTAAAGCATAAAACGACTATATTGAAAATTGATTACTTATTTATTATAATTTTATTATTAAATTTATATTATTTAAAATGTTTGTTTATATTTTTCATAATGTTATTATTACTATTTTAATATTCCAATTTAACAACTAAGTTATAAATGAATATTATATCACAATTCATTTAGACTTAGGGTTGCAAGTAAATCATGATTGATAAGTACATTTCATTCATAATTTTTATTATTAAAATACATTTATTTTATGATTTAAATGATTAATTTTGTGAGAATATTTAATTTATTTATTCATCTATGGTAGGATATTTTTTTTATAAAAATGAGAAAAAATATCCGGACAATAGTGTTTTTAAACAAAAAGAGGGCCTTCCATGATGAAAGATGATCATAAGATGCTTTCGGGTGTTAGAACCAATGAATCAAGATGCAACAAAGCTTTTGGGGCTGGTAAATAAATTTTTATATCATAAATTTCCATTTTCAAATATAAAAATTTTGGGAAACCAGGCATAAAACTAAAGTATAAAAAGAAAAATCACATAGGGGAAGAAGACTATGTGTCATGACGTGACACATATGTGTCACACCATGGCACACTATAAAAGCTACTGAAATTAAATTTACAATTTGAATTCACTTACAAGGAGATGGTCCATGAAAAACTATGACATACAATCACCGTTCTAGATGTAAACTACAATGATGGGTCTAAAAATGGACAAATTTGAGGAGATTTTCTATGGTAGACCTCCCATTATGACACAAAATGGCCTAAAACCACCATTGAATATACAAGACTCCTTTTTTGATTAATTTATGGGTGAATTAATTCAACACAAGCACCACTAGAGATCTAAAAATTGAATATTAAAGTACTGCTGCCATAGATAAGACCTAGGGACTAAATCTTAGGGTAAAGTGTTGCGTTGCTGCAGAGTTTTCGACCATTCTTCTATCTTCTTTATTTAATGACTTTTTTATCCTTACCTTTTAGTAACTTATATCTATAATGATAGGGTAAAACCTTCCTTATGACAGGGTAATATATAAAAATAGGGAATGTTCTTTTTATTTTATTTTATTATTTTTATTCATGTTGGGTTACCACAATTTCTAAAACTAAATTCAAATCTATGGATTTTTATTTTCTCCTGATCATTGAGAAAAAATCTGGAAAGGGAAAATTTTAATTATGCAATTAGTTGGATTATAATATCTCTTGATCACTGAAAAATATAAGGAAATTAGGTTTATAACATTATTAGGATAAACTTAATTCATTAAAACCATAGAATACTTGACCATGGGAAATAAGGTATTTTTTACTAACCAGATAAAATATTTTCAATCACTCATCACTTGAGCTTAATTAGAAAGAGTTTAGGTAGAGACAATGATGCTAAATGAAATAAATTTCTAGAGGCAACCCAAGTTTTTATGTTTCTTATTTTTCTATTTTTGGGTGTTTGAACTCTGCATAGAATGATTCAATTTTTTTTTGAAAAATGTTATGTAATTTAATTTTTGTTATTTTCATTTTTAGGTCTAAGAAAAAAACATTTCCAAGCATGCAGTAGGGTGAAGTTGAAATAATAAGGCCAAATAAACATTGTATGATGTGAACCTAGCATAGGTAAAATCCACACATCCCATGTTTGAATCATAATTAAAAAAGGGAGTAAGAGTTTCAATTTTATTTATTTTATTGTATTCTTTATAGTTATTTGTTTTTAAACCTTTGAAATATCAATTGCATGCCCAATTTGATTTCTAATTTAATCAAATAAAATAAGAGATAGAAAATAATTTAGATACATGTCATCCCAAGATTTTAAATTTATTTTTCAATTAATTTTAATAGTAAAAGTGAGGGAAATAATTAGTAGGGACAAACATATAGTTTTAAATTTAGAAAAACATGATTTATGGAGACCAGTTGATTTTTGTAAATGAAATTTTTCTAAAATTTGTCCATGATTTGAATTTAATATATTTTCATTAATTGGTTTTGTTATTCATATGAATTAAAATGAATTATTTTCCCAACCATTCATCTGATTTCAATACATTTTCTAAACCAATATTTCAAATTATTTCTTCAAAATATTTCCTTAGATACTCGATCATATTCCCTTATAGAAATTTCTTGATGTCCTATCAATGATATTAAATAACAAAATCACTTTTAATATGATTTATTTGTTCTTTTTAAATGCTTTATCCTTGAAACCACCATAAATTAACGCCTTTTTAAATCCTATAGAATCCCTGGATAACCTTGTTAGGAAAAGAGTCACATTACAAGTCTATTTTATTCATTCCAACCTTCCTATAAATATTTTTTATTATTTTCAAATACAAGTGTCTGTGAAATAATGAATGGTGTAAGGGGTTAAAATTTTGTAATATATAAGTATGGGGGGATTTCCATCATATTTTGGAAAGTCTTTCATTCAGTTTATTGATTTCACACCATCTTAAAAAAAGAAAAAGAAAAAATGGGTCATTTCTTAGGCAATTCAAAAATAAACATTTATTGACTGATGATCTTGTTATTACTATTACAAATATATTATTTAGGAGAACATTTTACATTGGTTAGTGGATTTGAGATTTTTTCCAAGAAATAATTTTAAAAAAGAAAAAAATTATAAGAAAAAAATATTGTAGTGTGTTTTCATTCATTACACTATATTTATTCATGTTCAAACTTTGAGTTTTGGGTATGTGGATATATAATATTACAAGATTATTTCATTGATATTATCATTTGATATCACCCACTATGATTTATATTAAAACCTATATTTTGATATTTAATTTTATATGATTTACTAACCTACCCTATGCCACAAATTTATCTGAACATAAAAAAGAAACCCTCATGATTATTTATAATTCTATCTTCATGTAGTTTATATTATTGATTCCATGAAATCCTATAGTAATTGATGTGTTTTTTAAGCATGAGATAAATTTTTCTTACACTTACTACCTTGATGATGAGAACCAAAATTCAATGTGGGGTAAATTACAAATGGAATGAATATTAATAATAATTTTAAAAAATAAAAGTGTATGAATGAAAAGGTTTGACTATTTCAAAATAGGAAAAGTAAAATACTTGGTTTTTTATTCCTTTTAAAAATGAGGTGTTGATGAAATTTTACTATGTGATACTCAAACATTTAAATATCTTAATTAATTAATTTATTTTATTGATATTTAATATAAATCATATGAGGGTCAGTGTCCCTTTTTTTATGTTGAGATTCCATCCTTGAGGACAAGTCTGAATTTAAGTGTGCTGCTTTTGAAGTGTACATTTCATTTATACATTTTTTTATTAAATTGTTTTATTTTTATAACTTAAATGATTAATTATTTCCCAAATATTTAATGGATTTTTTCATCTATGGAATAATATAATGTTTTATATAAAATGATAAAGTTGATCTAAACAAAAATGATTTATCCCAAAAGGTTCTTTCATGACCAAAGATAATCATTAGATGCTTTTGGGGGTCAGAACTAAATAATCAAGATGAAAGAGATCTTCCTAGGATGGAAAATCACTTTTTATATCATTAATATATATTTTATGATGTAAAAGTGTTATAAAACAAGGTGTAAAATGATGTAATGGATATAAAAATTACGTAGGAGATGAAGACCATGTGTCATGGTGTGACACATATGAATCAGTCCATGAAACACCCTAAAATTTTTAGAACCTCAATTTATATAGTAAATTCATTCATGGGGATCTAGGCTATGAAAACTTAAAATGTGATATCACCGTTCAGGATGTAAAATTATGTGATGGTGCTATAAATAGCAGTATGTGATGATATTTTCAATGGGAGGCCTTCCATTATGACTTGAAATGGGTAGAAACTTCCATTAATGACCCCAAACTCGTTTTGATACATTTTTGGTGAATTAATTAAACACAATAACCCCTATAGATTTATTAATAGAGGGATAATATTCTAGTACGAGTGATTCAATTTAGAGACCTGAGCTTGGGGTGAAGTGGTTCACTATTTTTAAGTCTTCCACTATTCTTCTATCCTCTTTCTTACATGTTTACTAGTATTTTTCTTCTTCCGTATTACTCCCTGATTACTATAATGAGGGGGTAATTCTTTATTTTTTATAGGGTAATGTAGATAAATGGGGAGGTGTTTTTCGATTGTATTTTCTTTTTTTATTCATGTTGGGTTGTGAAAATTTCAAAACCTAAATTCTAATCTATTTCTTTTTATTTTATCATGATCATTGAAGAAAAATTTGGAAAGTCAAAATTTTAATTTCACAACTATATTCCTTAGACTATCTCATGGACATTGAATATTCTAGTGCAATTTGGTGTAAATACGGTATCAGGATAAACTTAAGGCATTAAGACCATAACTTACCCAACCATTGGAAATTAGGTATTTTTTACTAAGGAGGGGATACCATGGACATTGGATCCAACTCATCTAAACTCTAATATCAATGATGAATTAAACAAATTAATTTCTAAATATAAATATACATGAACCCTAAATCTATAATACCCCATCATTATTTCTCAGTTTATTTTCAAAACCAAACCTGTTTCTTCATGCTTGTGTTCCAAAAGTATTCCCAAACACAATCTACTTTGAATTTTTATTTTCCCTCAAATCAATTCAAATAAATCATTTTAGAATCCTAAATAATTAGTTGCGCTATCTCATGGGTTTGACCTAAACTCTAGGATAACTAAATTTTCAATAATTATTCACACTTATTTGTTTTTTTTTAAATTTTAAAATTTGTTATACCCTTAGTGAATTAAAAATGCCCAATGGGTGGTCAAATTTATTACACCATTATCTAGGATCGTTTTAATTTATTTAATATGTTTTTAATTTTTTTGTTTCAATTTTTTTATTTTATTGATTTAATTTTTATTATTTTACTTATTTTACCTTTTTTAAGTTGGGTGTGTTCATGATATGGAATTTAGCTTTTTAAATTTTATACAAACTAACTATAGTCAAGAATAAGGAAAGGAAATTGTTGAGTTTGATCCTGAACCAGAACAGCGCTTAAGAATAAACAGATTTGATACCATAGAGGGAATAGAGATAAATCAATTTTTCTAGTTACTGATTATTGATCTTGGACTGTGAGCATTGGTATACCACAACAAACTATCAAACATTGTCACTCAAGAAAGTCTACTCATACCTCTATCCACCATTACACATATAGAGATTAAGAAAGTCATTATTTAGATGATTTCAAACATGGTATACTTTTCTAGCCTCCCCCATGAAGATCTGAATAAACATCTAGAGAGTTTCTTTAAGCTCTACAACACCTTCTGATTATCTAATGTGTCAAGTGATGTGGTAAGGATTCAACTCTCCTGATTTTATTAAGAATATCAAGAATGTTTATAGATTCTATGTTTTCCAGTATATTCTATCAATTCATGGAATGCGATGGCCTAACACTTTATTACCCACTTCATTTGTTCCTCCAAGTCAATGGACACCTGGGTAAACATTCTGAACATTATTTTATTTGTGGATAAATCAATTTAAACTCATTTGGAACATTTCAAGGAGTTAATTAGAAAATGATCACACCTAGTTATTGAATTTTTTATTTTAATACACACATTTTATAATGTTTTTTTGAAGTGTAAGAGATAAATTTGGAGTGATTCAGCTGGTGGGTCATATATGAAGAAGTATCCTAAGAAAGGTAAAAGAATAGAAGTTATAAAAGAATAACCGTAAAGAGGAAATAGTTGTTTAAGAAGATCCACCACCATACAAGCTAAGGCTACCATATCTATTGAGGCTAACATAAGGGAAAATTCATGATAAAAAATTTAAATTACTTGAACATTTCAAAAATTACATATTAGAATCCCTTTTGTAGATTCTCTCAACAACATTCATAAGTAAAAAAAAATTAAGGGATGGTGACCAATAAAAGGAATATGGGGGAAATTTGAACCATATTTCTCACACATGAGTGTTCAGTTATTGTATCAATAGACCTACCCAAGAAGTAAGAAGACCTAGGTTGTTTCTAAATCCCTATTTACATTGGTTCTAATAAATTCAAAAAATATTAACGTGATTTAAGTGTGAGAGAAAAGATCATTTCATACAGCTCCTTCAATATCTTGGGACTATAAGGATAGAATAACATAAGAGTAAAACTTTAATTAGTAATTTTAATAGTGAGATTACCATAAGGGCTGATCAAATATATTTTTATTAAAGTAGAAAAATTCTAATTCTATATAGATTTATTAGATTTGGAACATGGAGGAGGAAAGGGAAGATGAAGGTTTATATCACTATCACTTGAGGAGTGACAGATCCCATAATGTGTGAAAAGGTAATCATATATGTATGGTACATCAGATTCTATTTATTTTTTCAGAGATAAAGTAGAAATTGTGGATCAAATTTATGGAGATTGAACAAGTGCTACTAATGGGAAGATTTAATCTATATTTAGAAGAAATAAATGGATCGAACTATTTAGATAGGTCACAAGTGATACTATTTATAAACCCCAACCAAGTAAAATATTTTCAATCATCTGTCACTTGAGATGAAGTTGAAAGAGTTAAGGGAAATCCAACAACTTTAAACAAAAATTAGTTTTGGTAGGGAGCATGAATTTTTAGGAATTTATTTGAAATTTTTCTTGGCATATATACTCTCCCAAAAATTATTCAAATTTCATTGAAAAAGGGTCTTTAATTTCACTTGTGTAAAAATAATTTGTTTTTTGAAAAAGACAAAAACACTTAAATGAAAGAAATAGGGTCAAATTTAAAAAAGCCCACCAAATACATGTCGTACAATGTGAACCTGGTATAGGAAAAACCTAAATAACCCAATTTTGAAGCTTCATTAGAAATGGGGGTATGATTTTCCATTCTAAATTTCTCTATTTTGTTATCCACAATTATTTTTAGATATTTTAACTCCCAATTTCATGCTTACCTTTATTTTTTCTTTAATAAATTAAATTAGTATACATAAACTACTTAGGATAATTTTTATGCCATGATTTTAAATTTATTTTTCAATTAATTTAAATTATAAAAATAGGGGAAATAAATAGTAGAGATAAACATATGGTTTTGAATTTGGAAAATATTGATTTTAGGAGACCACTTGAATTTTGTAAATGAATTTTTTTATTTATTTGTCCATGCTTTGAATTTTTCATGTTTTCATTAGTTGATTTTATTATTCAAATTCATTACCATGAGTGATTTTCCCAACCATTCATCTCATTCTCCATAAATTTTCTAAAACAATATTTCCCATTATTTCATCATTATATTGCTTAATAGACTCAGGCCTATTCTCTTTTAGATCTTTCTTGGGATATAATCAAATTTATAACTAAATATAATCACTTTTAATATGATTGAGGCCTTCTTTGGTTTAAAATCTTTATCCTTAGACCCACATTACATTAATTCCTTTTAAATCCCATAAAATCTATGAAAAACATTTTCATGATAATGTATGTGTTACAATCTTATTATTCCCATTCCTACCATCCACAAAATAATTTTCATAATTTTTTTAAAATAAGAATGGTTTAGATAATGACTGGTGGAAGAAATTCCCATTTTTAATAAATACATGTGTTTTTGTGGGGGTGGGGGGAATTTCTATGAGATTTTGGGTTGTCATGCATTCAGTGTTTTCATTTAAAAAACTCTTTAAAAAAATAAAAATAAAAAATGGGTCATTTCTTAGGCATTTCAAAAATCAACATTTCTTATTTGGTGATCTTTTTTTAGTTATTACAAATATTTTTATGAGGATATAATTTGGGGTTTGGTGGAGGATGTGATATTTTACCAAGAATAACTTTTTAAAAAGAAAAAAATAGAAGGAAAAAATACAATAGGATGTTTTCATTCATTATACTATATTGTTAATGTTCCCACTTTGATCTTTAGGGGATGGGGAAATCAAATATTAAAGGACTATTTCATAAAGATTATATTTTGTATCATGTGCTATGATTTAGATTCAAACCTATATTTTGATATTTACTTTTATATAATTTACCTAACTTCCCTATGCCTTAGATTCATTTTAACATAACAACAAACCCCTCATGATTATTTTTGATTCTGTCTTACCATATTGGAGATGATATGTGCCTTTCAAGCCTATGGTATGCGATATGAATATGAGGTATGAGCTAAATTTCCCTTACACATTTTACCATAGTGATGAGTGGAAAAAAACCAATGTGAGGTTAATTAAAAATATCATGCATATTAATAATTAATTTAAAAATAAAAAAAGATGAATGGAAAGGTGTGGCTGTTTCAATCGAAGAAAAGTAAAATAATTGGTTTATTTATTTCTTTGAAATGTGAGGAATTAATGAAATTTTTGTATGTGATGCTTGAACATTTAAATTTACCATTTAATAATTTTCTTTTATTAACAATGAATTTAAAACATGGTAGGGTGAGCATCTATTGTATTTTGTTGAGATCCCATACTTGATGATAATTCTGAATTCAAGTGTGGGAGATTTGATATGTACATTTTATGCATACTTTTTAGTATTAAAATAAATTAATTTTATAACTTAAATGATTAATTTTTTATTGAATATTTAATTATTTTTTTCATCTATAGAAGGATATAATGTTTTATAAAAAATTACAAAATTGGGCCAAATGACAATGATTTCCATTAATAGGTGACCTTCCATGATGAAGGATGACCGTAATATGATTTATAGGGTCAAAATTGAGGAACCACAATGAAACTGAGCATTAAGGGCTAGAGGATAACTTTTTACATCATTAATGTTCATTTTACTATGTAAAAATGTTGGGAAACAAGGCGTAAGACCCATACATGTGGAGAACAATTTCTCAAGAGAAGAAGACCATGTTTCACAAGATGACATATATAAGTCACACTACGGCACACAATAAAAGTTTTATAACTTCAATTTAGGCCCTAAAATCTCTTATGAGGATCTATTCCATGAAAAAATATAGTGGAAAATCATTTTTCACGATGTAAAATTTGGAAATGGGTCCAGAAATGGTGAGATTTGTTGAGATTTTCAATGGGAGGCCACCCATTATGACCCAAAATGGCCCAGGTCTATCATTAAATACCTAATACACCATTATTATTCATTTAGGAGAGAATTAATTCAATTTTATCACCCCTTTGAGATCTATAAATATAAGACCGAGTTTCTACTACTAGGGATCGGATCCAGAGACCAAATCTTTGGGCAATATACTACACTACTACAATGTCTTCAACTATTTTTCACATTTCATTCCTTCGCGTTTTCTTTTAATTTTCTCATTCCCTCTTATTCCCTCATTACTAGATTGAGGGGGTAATTCCCACCTTGTTCAAGGGGTAATATAGACAAAGGGGAAGATACTTTTGGATTGTATTTTCTTATTTATATTCATATTGGGTGGTCACAATTTCTAAACATAAATTCCAATATCTTTATTTTTATTTTCTCATGGTCATTGGGAAAACATAATAAAAGTCAAAATTTTAAATGTGTAACTAATTTTTATATATAATCTCATGACCATTGAATAATATAGGGAAATTAGGTTAAAATACAGTTTCAGGATAAAAAAATGCATTAAAACCCTAAATTACTTAACCATGGGAAATATGGTATTCTTGTACTAATAATGGGATACCATAACCATTGGTTCCTCCTCATTCCAACTCAAAAACTAAAAATTAATAAATAAAATTAATTTCTAAATCTAATTGAGCCTGAACCCTAAATCTAGAAAACCCCAAAACACCTTTCTCAATTGATTTTCAAAACCCAAATCTATTTCATCATGCTTGTTTTCCAAAATTATTCCCAAAAACACTAATATTTATCTTTATATATTCCCTAAAATTAATCCAAATAAATCATT
Organism: Viscum album; assembly: GCA_963277665.1. Classification (NCBI taxonomy): domain Eukaryota; kingdom Viridiplantae; phylum Streptophyta; class Magnoliopsida; order Santalales; family Viscaceae; genus Viscum; species Viscum album. The sequence continues at coordinate 1,111,884,496 of OY728123.1, forward strand.
TTAAATTCCTAATCAAATAATTACAATATCTCCCCTTCTTGGTTTTCAAAATTATTCCCAAACACAATATACTTTTTCTTTCTATCTTCCCTCAAATTAGTTCAAATAAATCATTATAAATTCATAAATAACTAATTTCACTATATAGCATAACAATATAGCTAAATTAGTTATTTATGAATTTAAAAATATTTATTTTTTTGATTTCATATAATAGAGAGATAAAATGATTATTGTATTTGGGAATAGTTTTGGAAAACAACCTGGAAGAAAGCAATTTGGGCTTGAAAATCTTTTGAGAAAGGCATGTTGGGGTTTTTTAGATTTATTGTTCAAGTAAAATTGGATTTAGAAGTTAATTTAATTAATTCATCATTTTTGTTAGAGTCAGGATGCGTATTATATAATGGTCATGGTATCCCATCATTTGTAAAATAGTACTATATTTCCCATAGTTTGGTAATTTAGCGTTTTAATGCATTAAGTTTATCCTGATACCAAATTTTAAACTGATTTCCATAGATTATTCAATGTTCATGAGAAATTCTAAGGCAACTTGTTTTGAAATTAAAATTATGAATTCACATATGATTTCTTAAAGATTATTAGAAAATAAAAATAAATATTTTGTAATTTAGGTTTAAAAATTACGAAAACTCAACATGATTAAGAATTATAAAATAAAATCCAAAATCACCTTCCCACATTATCTATATTTCCATATAGAAATATAGGAATTACCCCCTCATTTTATTAATGAATAAGTAATAGGTAAGGATAAAAATAAATCAAAATAAGAAAGAAAGTATAAAGAATAATGGTTGAAGAATTTGTAGTAGCACAACACTTTATCCAAAGCTTTGCTCTTCAGATCTGATCCTTGGTATCTGGAACTTGTTCCTATATTTATAGATATATAGGGTTTATATAGTTGAATAAATTCACCAAAAAATTATTAAAAAATTAGTCTGAGCTCTTTCATGACTACCCTAAACTATTTTGGCTCATAATGGGAGGTTTCCTATTGCAAATCTCATCAAATGTGGACGTTTCTGGCCCCATCACAACATTTTACATCATTAAAAGTTATTTAATAGTATAATATTTCATTAAAGATATCCTCATAAGTTAATTAATTGTATAAATTGATGTTCTGGAACTTTTAGGGAGTGTCACAACATGACACTTATGGATCAAACCATAACACATGGTCTTCTTTTCCCAAGTGATTTTTCTATTCATGCCTTGGTTTTATGCCCTATTTTCTATCATTTTTAAATAATAAAATGTATATTTAATATAAAATCCCATGACAATTTTTAGGCACACTCTTGTTTGTGCTTTATTTATCGTCCTTATTTGGGTGCATTTGCAGGATTCTTGCAGATGTAGAGCATTTGATAGGGAAAATGACCTAAATTATTGGTATGTATATTTATCTAAATTTATTTATTCTAGGTATAAATTTTTAAAATACTTAATGGGGTTATTCCCATGTTTGTAGAATTCTTGGAGTGGGTTATTTGAGTTTTTATAGCTAAAACTGTAATTTCTATTGTCTACTAGGTAATTACACACCATTAAAAGTTATTATAAGCCATTTAATGTTCACCAGATAGATTCCATAAAAATTCTTAGGATGTGAAGGTTTCATACCCCATTTATTGAGATCACATAATGCACTTTCAAAAATCATATTTTTAAAATAGAGGTGATGGTTTTTTGGTGAACTTGAGTTTCATGAATTTTATGGCATGTAATGGGATTACATGTTGTGTAATCATTACGAGTTGAGATTTTGTGATGTTTTACAGATGATTTTTCATTTCATTCATTTGAATCCTTTCTCCCTCTTGATATAAAATCTCTCAAGGGTGATTTTTAAGACCTATGTCACTTCTAGATTATTTCGTTCAGTGATTGATTGTTGAGGTTGTAGTGCATTTCTTTGGTTAAGAGTTCCTTCTATTTCTTCTTTCTTTTGGTCTCATCTGTCATTTTTTGTAGTTTCGTTTCATATTTGTGATCATATGGTATTGATCCATTTCAGTTTCTTGTCATTCCTTGTCTTTTTATGGCCATTCTCATGGTTTTATATCATCATTGTTGAAGGAATCTTGTTTTATACCGGCTTGAGGTAGGTGTTTTTATATAATGGGTTAATGAAATGAATTAGTTGTTATTATTGGTAAATTAATTTAGATTTTTTATATAATTTAAGGGAAATTCGGTTAAAAAGGTTTTCTTGGAAATAATTTTTTTAAAGTGGAGTTTTTCTTTGAAAAAAGATTTTATGGATTTGGAAATGGGTTTCAAACACTGAAGAAGATTATATGGGATTTAAAAATGTTTTATAAAATTGTGATCATAGTTTTTAAAATGTATATTTTCATAATTTGCACATTGGTAACCATGGGTGTGGAAGGAAAGAGGCATAGGCAACCTTAGTGTGTGTGCGACCACTAACAGGCAACCTTTTGGATATTGATGGACTATGGTAGGACTCAATATTTTTTAGTTCTAACATTATACATGTTTAGGCTCTTAAGTTCCTAGTACACATTGTCCCATAGGATGGGGCCCAATATGAGGTCTTTTTTCATTTATGGTTGTTTATCAAATAATTTTTTTATCATGGATTATTTCTCAAAGGTTTTTATATGTGGTTGTATCACATGACATTACCAAATGGTATTCCATGGATATGTGTTTACTTGTTTACCTCTTGATGCATGGATATGATTTCATATTTATATCACATATAATTGTCATATTTATGGGTTGAGAATATAAATGGCTATTATAAAAACCAAAAAGGGAAAATGAGTTAGAAATAAATTATATTTATGAAAATTCATTGTAAAATTGTTTTTGTTTTAAAATATAAAACTACTTCATTATTGATATTAGACATTTTATTGAATATGTGGTGATATCCTACTAGGAATTTTTCTCACACCCTAATATTTTCCTTTGAGATATTTTAGATGTTTTATTATAGTATACATATAAGAGTAACAACATCTTGTGGCATGTTGGATTCTTATTTGGTATTTACCTCTAGTTTGGTTTGTTTTAGAGGTGACTATTGGGAACATGGAGACTTGTTTGTCTTGATTTATTTATACTTTTAGGTTTATCCAGTTTTCTTGGATTGTATGGATCTACTCGTAACATTTTTCTTCTATTTATTACTATGGTCGAATGTCTTGTTTTGTTATATATAAGACTTATTATGTTTTCTTGATTCACCTCACCTTTTGACTGCTAGATCAGGTGGATAATTTGGTTGACCTAGGTTGGTATGCCCCAATTTGGCATCAGAGAAAAGGATCAACCTAATGTTTTTTTAACACTACATGATTCTAGTTCTATTTCTTGGGTAGATAGAAGTTATGACCATTGAAATTTAGATAGTACATGCGGAAAAGTGGTCTTGCCATCTGACTTATGTGATTGAAATAAAGTTACTATGGGTGTTCAGGCACTTTTTACTAGGTTTGAGAATTGGGGTTTGGGTTCATTTGAATGAAATATATGGGAAGTTTATTTAAACGGATATATTCCTTTTTGAAATATTTTTCCTGGATATAATTCGTAATTGATTTAAATTGTTGTTGTTTAAAGAGTTGGTTTGAATTATTAAAGTGGTCCTAATATTTTTGGAATGTGCTCATTATTAATTGGTTATTGTATTGAATTTATTATAAAACTCCTCCAAGAATATATCTTCTAAATATAAGAGAGGAATTTGTGAGATAGGTTCCTTAGGATAATCCTTCTGTGGAACCTTGTTTTGAAGAAGTTGTAATCTACACTATTCAGAATCTGGGTCAAGTGGGTGTCAGGAAACCATGATGTGTGGTTGATCATGGTGTTGAGTTTATTAAGAAGCATCCACTTGTCTTACATAGTGATGAAGGAACATAGGAATCTGAGTACTAGGTTAAACATATTGTAAGGATCTTCAATTTATTAAAGGCTCTTGTAGAATCTAAGGTGGGTTTTTTGATGTACGTACTCAAGGGACCCAGAAGGAGATGGTGAGATTCTATTTTTCAAGCCAAGTTTAATGAGGACCTTACTTAGGATTCTTTTAACAAAATTTTAATTATCATTTTTACACTGATAAGTTTTGTGTGAAAAAAAAACCCAAGAGTTTATGACCTTGGATCATGGGGAGCATAATGTTCTCGATCATTCTACCCATTTTGTTGAGCTACCGCATCTCAAACAGGAGTTTTTCCCTAATGAGTACCTAAAGGATCATAGGTTTGAGTTAGGACTGAGGACTGATATTATACTGATGATGATTATCATGTTCCTTCCAACCTTTGTGGAGGTAGTTGAAAAATAATCTTTGGATATAGTAGAATTAGTTTGGAAGATAGGTTTGGGTGTAGTTTCAGTTGGTTTAGTTATCAACGATTTTGTATTTTCTTTCTATAACAGGAAATGCAAGGGTGGTTAATTTTCTTCAGGACCATTTTTAGGGGTTTCATTATGAAACAAATATATTTTTTTCTATCATTTTGGGTGGTCAGGTCATACCAAGCCTAATTGTACAAAGGATCCAAGGACCTATCATCATTGTAGATTATTAGTCAATTTGAAGCATTTTTTTGAAAAGATGTCCTAGGGAAGTAAGTCAATATACACTCTTTCCCAGGGTTATTAGGGTAGTAAGGAAATATACACTCTTTACAAGGGTTCACAGGTTTTTATTAATGCTTCCAAGGTTGGTGGTTCAAATCCTTAGGCCAAGGGGGATGTTATTGGGTCTCATACGAGACATCTTTATGTGACATAGTATGTGAAAGAGGAATCTGAAGTAGGTCTAGCTTCTGTTAGAGGTATGGTGTTTATATCATGTTCTATATTTCTATATTTATTTGATATAAGTGATGTTGATTCTTTTATATCATAAAAGTTAGTTTATGTGTTGGTTTTTCATTTAAAACTTATTCCATACTTGTTGGATATTTCAAAACCTTTTGGAAAGAGGTCGAAAAAATGTTTAAAGTGCCCCGCATGTCTGGTGAAGATAGCCTAATTTGAGGGAAAATGGGATTTTTTTGTGTATGATCTTGAAATCTTGGACTTGATTATTGGGTTAGATTGGATGATTAGTGTTAAGTCCCATATACATTGTTATTATGGCATCCCGCATTATCATTACATAACTTTTCATTACATTTTACTAACCGAGGATCTTTAAAGTATAATGTCTTGGAAATTAGGAACAATATACATGAAAACATTAAACATTATTCTAATAAAATTTTAAGGCTTCATAATAGGTTTATACTAAGTTCAATTACTGCATCACATAATATGGAGACATCCATCAAAGGATAGGGTGAGAAGAAGGCCCAGTAAGGAAAACAAATGAAACAGTTTATATGTGATCTTGAGCGATATGAATAAGAACATGAGGGATATAATAAAGGAATGATAAAGAGGTATATCATAGAAATAATAACTTGAATAATATATTGAAAATTTGGATACAAAATTTAATTTAGACATTCATGAACATATCACCAATGTATATTTCCAAGGTGTCATAAAAATTACCAAGGTTATTCACCAAGGTATCATAAAACTTTCCATCTCTAGAGATTAAATTCTTTACCCAATGCATTGGAGCGCTATCACATCGCACCCTTAATATGTCTATGTTTTCATGTGATACACATATATCATAATAATAAATTTCATAAATAACCCAAAGAGAGTAAAAGAAATGAGTTTCACTTCAAAACCGTGTTGTTTTTAAAGTGCTTAAAAATAAGATCATCATGAAATTTATAACCCATGGAAAGAGAGTGAGGGTTATATGTATGTAAATTTCAGAATCAAATAGATAAATTTTATATCTTGATTAATACCCTTGGAAATGATATTGTATTTCGGTATTCACATAAATGAAACAAGAAAATTTCTTGAGAAAAGGAGAGAGTTTTTGAGGCAAAAATTATGCAACATACCGACTACATAAAATGTTTTTAGAAAACATTATAAAGAGAAGGGAAAAAAATCAACCACTAAAAAATAACTCAAAATATATTATAGGGATAGAATAAAATAGAAATAAGAACATGGTGTGGATATTTTTTTTACATACCACATGAAAAGGAAACATGAAAGAAAACAAAAGATTCGATTTCTTTTACGAAAATTCGGCAGCCTAACGACGTCACTTAAAATTTTAGAAAATAAGTTGATGAGAGAAGAAGGTATCTCTATTAAATTGGAAAATAAATGGATAGTAATAAGGATATATAATAACATAAACCCACATAATAAAATGGAAACTAGAAGACATAACATAAATAAAGTCATGACTTAAAGAGGAGGGTGAAAGGTTCCCTTACCTTGAAGAGTAACTTTGAAAGCATGAATGATGGTACCATGGGGGCTTGAGGAAACCATGGGAAGACTCCTTGGGAGGTAAAAATACTAGAGCTTCGTTTAGGAGGATTTTGTAAAGAAATGTATGAGGAAAAGTCTTTGTATTTATAGCAAAAGTGATGGAATATTTAATTAATTTCCAAGGGACACCTCATTAGTGGTATTTGAAAAACCATGGGATTTCCCATGGTATTATCCCATGTTATTGGTCACTTGGGACACATAATAGCATATCTTACAATTCACAAGCCGAACATAATTATTACATCCTAATTACATCATTAATGATGTCAATAATCACCCCGAAACACAAAACTGTATTTTTACTATTCACTGACAAACAAAACATTTTATAAAAAATCTCATAAATTCCCGCTAACCTATTATCGATGCTATAAATTCAAAAATTAACTCCATTTTATGAAAATAATTTTCTAAATATTTTAAATTAAGTTTTTTTATATAAAATCATTATTTTTTCAAAAAAAACAACTCTAAAACTATAACTTGTTTTGTAAAACCTTGAAAAAGTAATAAAGGTCACATAAAATTATCTTATAACCATAAGAAAATTAAGTAACAATTTATTATTACATTTTATGAAAATAAATTTCCTTTTTAAATTATTAAATTAATTATAAAATTGTAAATATAATATTTTTGACATACAAAAATACCAAAACTTATTCTATGATCATTTTATTTTCAATTTTATGATGTCTAAATTGTATTTATATATTCATAGGTTAAGTTTCTATTTTTTTGGTCAATTTACTATTCATTACCATTCATAATGGGTATGTTACTATTCCCCAAAAAATTTTTTGATCTTATTTAACAACATTTTTCACCCTGATTACAACCATGTATGAAGGATTTTTGAAAATAATTTCACATAAAAAGTTATTTAATAATAAAATATTTTTATACTATTCATCAAAAAACAGTATTCATAAAAACACTATTCATCAAATTGAAACTGCTTAGAAAATTTCTAAAAATTCTTCCTAGGTTAATTTTGACCTTTAAAATTCCAAAATAATGTTTATTTTACCATAATAATTATCTATGTATGAGAAATATTTGAAAAGTACAATTTTTAATTCTAAAAGAAATCTATCAAATTTGTCTTAAATAAACATATAATTTATTAAGAAAGGCTATTCCAAAAATAGGAATGATGAAACAATGCACATGAGCCTCAACCTAGTTGGTGAGGACTCCTTAAGTGCATCTAGGAGACCCGAGATCAAATCCAGGCAGTGGCTAATTTCAGGGGGTACTGTAACAGTAATGTAGTTGGAACTATAGCAGGCACTGTTTGGTACTATAGTAGCTGGGAATATTCCTCTATTTGGGACTTCGGGCCACTAATTTTTTTCCCGAGTCCTTTAGGGCCTTTGGGCCATGGGCCTTCGGGTCAGTAAGGCCTTCGGGCCACCTTAAGTGCAGATGAAAACCAGACAACCTACAAGGAACAAGCTATAGAAGGGGGAGGAGCAAGGAGCTTTCACCATAGAAGAAGCTAAATGGATTGCAAGAATGAGAGGGTATGGCACATGCCGTCAGGACAAGCCTGTGCATGCATGGGAAAGCCTTTCCTAACAACCATGCGAAGGTGGAGAGATGATTTAACGATGAAGATGCTAGGGAGGATTAGTTCCAAGTAGTTAGTCTAGGTTGTATGTTATGTTTGAAGCCTATGGGAAATGAATTCCTCTAAGGCCTATGGGGCTTGTAATACTTACACCTATAGTCCTTGTAAGGGTTCTACCTTACCCCTTGAAAGGTGGATTATCAAAATCAATAAAAAAATAAAGGCCTTCGGGCCATTGGGGTTGGAATGATGAAATAAAAATTTTATTTATACCAAGGGATTACAAAAAGTATCTAAGGCCTTGATATATATCCCCTTATAACACCTACATAGGACCTAAGCGTAAGGTGTGCTATGGTGATAGAATCTTGGCGTGGTTCGAACAACATTTCCCGGGTGGTGATTTCTATCAGCTTGAACTTATCCTGTAGGTGATTTCTTTCAAGCTTCACATGTTGAAGTTCAGCTTGGGCTTGGTCCAAAGCAAAGCCCAATGATTCTACCTCATTCCCAAGATCCAAAATATGGGATTAGTATAGTCCGATTCTACTGGATGAGGTCATAAACTCTTCTTTCTGTATTAACCATGGTCACTTCCCTTTATACACAATAATCACAACATTAAGAGTTTAGTTTCCAATAGTCATATTGAGCAACAATCTAAAACTTAGTGGTCTTATTTAATTATAATTACTTCATTAATTAAAGAACATATTTTTTTGAGTATAAAATAAAACAACACACGAATTTAGGAAACAAATATTAATCAAATGTTCGGGTCATTACAATATTCCCCCCTTTAGAAATTTCATCCCCGAAATTTCAACTCGTACCTCGAGAAGAGAAAAGGAGGGGGTAATTCTGCCTCATTGACTCCTCTGGTTCCCATGTGGCTTCTTCAATTTTTTTGTTCCTCCATAACACCTTAACAAGGTGGGTAGTCTTTTTACATAGAACCTTTTCTCTACGATCCAAGTTCTCCATTGGTTGCTCCTCATAAGAGAGGTCATGTTCCAGTTGTACCACCTCTAGATTTAGTACACGTGAAGGGTCAGGAATATACTTCATCAAGAGGGATACATGGAAGACATCATGAACTTGTGCTAGATTTGGAGGATGTGCAAGTTGATAGACCACTACTCTCACACGATCCAGGATTTCATAGGTGCCAATGTACCTAGGGATGAGCTTCCCTTTCTTTCCAAACATCACGAATCTCTTCCAATGTGAAATTTGAAGAAAGAATTTGTCACCAACATCAAACTCCAAGTCCATTTGATGGTTGTTGGCATAGCTATTTTTCTGAATATGAGTAGCCTTAATGTGTTGCTGGATGGCATGGACCTTTTCTGTCATCTCTTGCATAAGATCAGGCCCAAGAATCTTTCTCTCACCAACTTCATCTCAACAAGTAGGATTTCTACATCGCTTCCCATATAGAGCTTCATAGGGTGCCATTTAAATGCTTGATTGGAAGCTGTTATTTTAATAGAACTCAATTAAATGGAGATATTGATCCCATCCACCTTTAAATTCCATATAGCCTGTTTCCATTGAGCATGTTCTAAGCATGTCATCGAGTGTTTGAATAGTACTTTCATATTGGCCATCGGTTTGGGGGTGATTGTCCGTACTAAAATTCAATTTGGAACTTAGATAATGTTGAAGACTTCTCCATAATTTTTATGTGAACCTTGGATCATGATCATATACGATAGAAAGTGGAACTCTATTCAGCCTTACCACTTCTTTTACGTAAATATTGGCAAGTTGACTGAGATATAAATCTTCCCGAATGGAGATAAAATGGGAATTCTTAGTGAGATGGTCCACAATAACCCATATCACATTTTTTCCTTTGAAATTTCTTGGGAGAACAGTGACAAAGTCCATAGTGATATTGTCCCACTTTCAAGCTGGTATGGGTAGCGGTTGCAATACCCCTTTATGAAGTTGTATCTCTGACTTCACTTGCTAACATACCAGGCACCTTGAAGTGTAGTCAACAATCTCCCTTTTCATATTATCCCACCAATAATGATCACAAAGGTGCCTAAACATTTTTGTACTTCCAGGATGTATAGAGAAAGTAGAGCTATGAGCTTCATCCATCAGCTACTTCTTTATTTCTGGAATAGTTGGAACACATAGTCTTGTACGAAATTTTAGTGCACCTTCTTGATTAAAATTGAACTGAGGAAACATTCCATCCTTCACAACCACAAATTTATTGTGCAACAAAGGATCTTCTTTCTAAGAATTCTTGATCTTTTCTAGTAATGACGTTTGAGAAATCATTTGGGATAGTGTTGATGATTTCCCTTACCTTATAATTCTCATGTCCATATTTTCTATGTCATTGATCAAAGGATCTCTCTGAATCCTCATAATAAAAAGAAAAACCGGGTCTTTCCTGTTTAATGCATCTACGAATTAGTTTGCTTTTCCATGATGATAATGAATTGAACAATCATAGTCTTTAATAATTTCCAACCATATCCTTTGTCTCATGTTTAATTCCTTTTTTGTGAAAATATACTTCAAACTTTGATGGTTTGTGTATATATCACATTTATCCCCATATAGATAGTGCCTCCATATCTTCAAAGAAAAAATGACCGCAGCTAGCTCCAGATCATACGTAAGATAGCTCTACTCATGGGTCTTCAATTGTCAATATGCAAGAGCAATAACCTTTTAATTTTCCATGAGGATGCACCCAAGCCCTTTTATAGATGCATCGCTAAAAATAAAAAATCCTTCTGCACTTGAGGGAAGAGTTAACATGGGTGAAATAACCAATATCTTCTTTAGCTCTTGGAAACTTTCCTTACGCTCCTTTTTCCTAATTAACTTTACCACTTTTAGATTTATCTTGGTTAATGGATTATAAAGTCATGAAAAGTTTTTCATGAACCTTCAATAATATCCTACTAATCCAAGGAAACTAAGAATCTTCATTATTCTTATAGGATGAGGCCACTCCTCTACAACTTTTGACTTTATAGGGTCAACTATGATTCCTTCATTAGTAACAATGTTCCCCAATAAAGCAACTTTTTATAACCAGAATTCACATTTTCTGAACTTTCCAAAAAGCCTCTCCTTCAACAGAGTTTTCAAAATAATTCTTAGATTATCCTCATACTCCTCACGACTTTCGGAATATATCAGAATATCATCAATAAAAACTACCGTAAAGTTATCAAGGTAGTCCTTAAAGTCTCTATTCATCAAATCTATAAAAATATCAAGTGAATTAGTTAGTCTTAATGGCATAAAAACAAACTCATAATGCCCATATCTTGATCAGAAGGAAGTTTTTGGAATAACTTCTTTGTTTACCCTCAATTGATGATAACCAGATCGAAGATAAACTTAGGGAAGAATTGAGCTCCACATTGGTCAAATAAGTCATCAATTCTTGGTAGATGGTATTTGTTCTTCACTATGATACCATTCAGTTCTCTATAATCAATGTATAGCTGCATTGATCCATCCTTCTTCTTCACAAAGAGAACAAATTCTCCTTAAAGAGACACACTTTGATGGATAAACCCCTTCTCCAAAAGATCTTGGAGTTTTTTTGTTTAATTCCTCCAAATCAAAATGTTCCATCCTATACAGGGTCATTGATATTAGATGAGACCAGGTACGAGTTCAATGGATAAATCTACCTATCTTTCTGGGAGAGGTCTGAGTAACTCCTCTGAAAATACATCAATGTATTCCTGGATGATTGGGACATTTTATATCCTTATACTCTCATTTCCTTATTCTTCTTTACTGATAAACTCCCTAAAGAATGATATAGGAGGTTCTTTTAGACAAATATCAGCTTGACATATATCTCCTTGGAAGATAACTTTAGGTTTTATATTCAATAATACTATTATTTCCTTGCTTCTACATTTGATTTTAGCATTATACTTTTATATCCAGTCCATCACTAGTATAATGTCAAATTCCAGCATGGGAATGACTAATAGATTTGTGATAAGATTGTGCTCACTAAAGTAAATACTAGAGTTTCTAAACACTAACAATTATTGTATAATCCCACAAGAGTTTTGAATGATAAATCTACTTTTAGAAATTCAGGGGTGGATTCTAAACTCTTTGTAAACATGGAGAAAATAAAGGAATGTGTAAAACCAGAATAAAACAAAGTTCTTGCAAGATTTGAGATAACAACAAGCGTACCTTCCAACACATAATTTGGCGCTTCAAATTCATCCATAGTGATTAAAAAAGTATGACCCTGTTCCCTTGGCTGATGCTGAGGGTGACGAGGATTCCCCTCCACAACCCTCATATTTGGATAGTGATCGGCAAAGTGCCCAAGTTATGCACACTTATAGGATTGTAAATTAGGTAGGGCTTGCACCATCTTCCCTTTTTTGTTATTTTTTGGAAGTTGAGGCTTCACCTCACTATGAAAATTTCATGTGATATGGCCATCTCTTCTACACTTGTAGCACTTCCTGCTCCTGAGCAGGTAGTTCCCCGAATGCTTCTTCCCAAATTTATTACATTGGGGATATTGCTCTTTCTTGCCTCCTCTTACCTGATCAAAGATCCTTCCAAAGATTTGATCCATTGATCTCTTCTTGTCATTGGATTTATGAGACCATTGTATCTCACCAAACTCCAGTTCTACTTTCATCGCACTCCACATGATCTCCTCATAGCTGCCATAGTCTTGGTTTGCGAGATTCTTTCCCAGATGAGGTATTAGTCCCCTTAAAAATCTATCTACCTTCTTATTAGTATTCATGACAAATCATGAGGTGTAACAGGAATGTCTGGTAACGTTTATCTCATAGCTTCCAATAGATTCATTCTCCTCCTGCTTCATATCGAGAAACTCCTCCATTTTTGTTCTCATCGAATGAGGGAAAAACATACTAAAGAAGATCCCTCTGAACTATTAAAACTCCATAGATTCAACATCCACTATTCACATCATGTTTATAATTATTTCTCACCACTGATCAGCTTCTCCCTCTAAGTAGTAAATATCCAGGGTTACCTTATCTTGTTCTGAACAACAGAGCACATAAATTATCTTCTTGATAGAGCTCATCCACTGTTCAATAATAAATGGGTCTATAGATCCACTGAAAGTTGGTGTTCATTGATGCATAAAGGACTTAATAAAATGTTGTTACCTTCATGGTGAGATTGGTCTCTTAGCTTGATTCATGTTATTTCAAATAACATGAGTCGGTTGTTTCATCATTCTTATGAAGGTTTCCATTCCATCTTCCATCGGAGGGTCATCAGTACATGGTCCATTGCGGTCACCATTTGCATAGTTTATACTATTTCCTGACATTTTCTAAAAGAATTAAACTTTAGTTAGAATATTATTTTATCTATGAATCATTTTACTATAATGTATTTTATGTCTTAAAACTTCTTACTTAAACAATTATGTTTCTTTATAAATCCTTCATAATGATTCATAAAAAGCTTTTGATTATCCAAACATATCCCTCAAGAGTGTCAAACCGGGAGTGAAGAAAGTCCCATTGTCATGTTTAGGATACCTCTAGTCATGCCCAAAACTCCTTGTCAGAGTTTTCAGTCCTAGGTACATCTGTGCTAGAGCCACATCCACTTGTTCTTATCCAGACAAGGATTTATTTTTTCGAAAACCAATTACTTAATATTTCATAAAAATATCAATAAGTTCCCCTATATTTAAATTTTTTATAGCGTTATTCCTAAAGTTTTTTATAGCCTAATTTCCATAAATAAATAAACGATCCTTTGATACCAAATATGGTATCCCGCCTTTTCATTACATAACTTTTCATTACATTTTACAAACAGAGGATCTTCAAAGTATAGTGTCTTGGAAATAAGGAACAATATAAATGAAAACAGTTAACATTATTTTAATCCAATTATAGGGCTTCATCATAGGTTCATTATATATACAATTACTGCATCACATAACCTATATACATACATCAAAGGATAGGGTGAGAAGAAGTCCCAGTAAGGAAAACAAGTGAAACAGTTTACATGTGATCTTGAGCGATATTAATAAGAACATGAGGGGTGACATAAAGGAATGATAAAGAGGTTTATCATAGAAATAATAAATTGAATAATATATTGAAAATTTGGGTACAATATTTAAATTACGTATTCATGAACATATCACCATGGTATATCCCCAAGGTGTCATAAAAATTACCAAGGTTATTCACTAAGGAATTGTAAAACTTGTCATCTCTATAGATTAAATTCTTTACCCAATAAATTAGAGAGATATAAAGTCTCACTATTAATATGTCTTTATTTTCATCTGATCTTCATATATCATAATCATAAATTTCATAAATAACCCAAAGAGAGTAAAAGAAATGGGTTTCACTTCAAAATCATGACGTTTTAAAAGTGCCTAAAAATAAGGTCATTATGTAATTTATAACCCATGGAAATGGAGTGGGGGTTATATGTATGTAAATTACATAATAAAATAGATAAATTTTATTTATTGATGAATACCCTTGGAAATTAAATCAGATTTTGGTATTCACATAAATAAAATAAGATAATTTCTTGAGAAAAAGAGAGATATTTTGAGACCAAAATTCTACAGTATAACGACTACATAACATGTTTTTAGAAAACATTAAAAAGAGAAGGGACAAGGATAAACCACTTATAAATAACTCAAAATATAGTATAGGGACAGAATAAAATATAATTAAGAACATGGTATGGATATTTTAATTACAAACCACATGAAAATGAAACTTGAAAGAAAAGAGAAGATGCGATTTCTTTTACGAAAATTCGGCAGCCTAACGACGCCACTTAAATTTTTAGAAAATCATTTGATGAGAGAAGAAAGGGTATCTCTTCAATTGGACATGAAATGGACAATAATAATGATATATAAGAACATACCCACACATATTAGAATGGAAACTAGAACACATAACATAAATGAAGTCATGACTTAAAGAGGACGGTGAAAGGTTTCCTTACCTTGAAGAGTAACTTTGAATGCATGAAGGTTGGGACCTTTGGGGATTGAGGGAACCTTGAAAGGACTACTTGGGATGTAAAAATACCATATCTTTGTTGATAAGGATTTTGTAATTAAAGGAATGAGGGAATGACTTGGTATTTATATAAAAAGTGATGGAATTAATTAATTTCCAAGGGACACCTCATCGGTGGTATTTGAAAAACCATGGGCTTGACCGTGGTATTTTCCCATGTTATTGGCCACTTGGGACACCTCATATAATATCTTACGATTAAAAAGTCGACAAGAATTATTACATCCTTATTACATCATTAATTATGTCATTAATCACACCGAAACTCAAAACTGTATTTTTACTATTCACCCAAAAACAAAACATGTTATAAAAAACTCATAAATTCACCCTAAACTAATATTGATTCTCTGAATTTCAAAATAAACTCCATTTTATGCAAATAATTTTCTAAATATTTTTAATTTAAATTTTAAATAAAATCATTATTTATTAAAAAAACAACTCTAAAACTATAACTAGTTTTGTAACACCTTGAAAAGGTAATAAATGCCCCATAAAATTATAATATAACCATAAGACAATAAAGTAAAAATTTATGATTAAATGTTATGAAAATAAATTTCCATTTTAAATTATTAAATTAATTATAAAATTTTAAATAAAATATTTATGACATACAAAAATACCAAAACTTATACTATGATAATTTTTTACACTTTTAAGATGTCTAAATTGTATTTATACATTCATGGGTAAAGTTTCTATTTTTTTGGTCAATTTACTATTCATTACGACTCATAACGTGCATGTTATGATTTAGCAAAAAATTATTTTGATCTTATTTAACCGCATTTTTCACCCTCATTACAACCATGTATGATGGATTTTTGAAAATCATTTCACAAAAAAAGTTATTTAATAATAAAATATTTTTATACTATTCATCAAAACACTATTCATCAAATACTATTCATAAAAAATACTATTCATAAAACACTATTCATCAAATTGAAACTTCTTAGAAAATTTCTAAAAATTCATCCTCGGTTAATTTTGACATTTGAAATTCAAAAATGATGTTTATTTTACCATAATAATTCTCTATGCCTGAGAAATCATTGAAAAGTACAATTTTTACTTCTAAAACAAATTTATCAAATTTATCTTAATTAAACATATACTTTATTAAGAAAACCTATTCCAAAAATAGGAATGATGAAATTACAATTTTATTTAAACTAAGGGATTACAAAAACGTATCTAAGGCCTTAATACATATCCCCTTATAACACCTGCATAGGACCTAAGTGTAAGGTGTGCTATAGTGATAGAATCTTGGGGTGGTTCAGACAAAATTTCCCCAGTGGTGATTTTTATCAGCTTGAACTTATCTAGTAAGCTATTCCATGTAAGATTAACATGTTGAATTTCGGTTTGGGCTTGGTCTAAAGAAAAGACCAGTGATTCTACCACCTTCGCAAGCTCCAAAAGATGGGCTTTTTACGGTCTGAGTCTACTGGATGAGGCCATCAACTCTTCTTTATTTATTAACCATGGTCACTTGTATTTATACACAATAATAATAACATTAAGAGTTTAGTTTCCAACGGTCATATTGAACAACAATCATATAACATTCAAAACCCATCGGTTTTATTTAATTATACCCACTTCATTAATTAAAGGACATAGTTTTGTTGAGTGTAAAATAAAATAACACAAAAATTTAGGAAACAAATATTATTCAAAAGTTATGATCATTACAGTTATCACTGTCGATTACAATTATTTTTTACCATTGGGTTCACTCATGTCTTTCTAGGTGAGTGGGAATCTAGAACAGGATGGGAGGACCTATTATTCCTTATGTTACTATAATCTCATTTAAGTTGTTGGATATGTTTCTTGATGAAATTGAACCTTTCTTGGGTGGTGCAGTGGTTAGTGAATTCCCTAAGGTATTTTAGGATAATTTCTCTTGTTTATTTCCATAGATAGAGTCCGAGTTTACTATTGACCTTCTCCCTAGTATGATTTACATTTCTATTCCATCTTATTGAATAAAACTTGCAAAGACAATAAAACTTAATCTCTATCTTGAGGATCTAGAAGCTAAAAGGTTTATTCATCCTATCTTGTCACTTTTTGCTTCACTTGTCTTATTTGAAAAAAAGGAATAAGAGTGTCTCAAACATTTTATTTTACTATCAGAAGTTAAATCATGTGACCATTAAGAACAAATATCCTTTTCCTAGGATTGATGATCTTTTTGAATTGCTTAGAGGGGCGTGCTGGTTTTTGAATATTGACTAGTAGTATGGGTGACACTAATTGATGGTTCAAGAATAGTATACACCTAAAGAATCATTTAGGATTTGGTTTGGTCATTTTTTAGCTTCTGGTTATGCCATTCAGTTTGACTAATGCTCCAATGGTGTTTATAGATTTGATGAACTGGTTCTTTCATCAGTTCTTGGTCACTTTGGTTGTTGTTTCTATGGATGATAGTTTAGTGTAATCCAAGTCATAGGAAGAGCTCAGGGGAAATTTGGATATAATTATTTGAACCTCTATGGGACATCATCTCTATGGTAATATTTCCAAATGTGATTTTTTATCAGGGATGTGGAATTTATGGGGCATGTGATATCTGAGCAGGGAGTCTTAGTGGATTCTAAAAAGATATAGGTAGTGATGTCCTGGGAGTAGCCTAGAAATGTGTTTGAGATCTAAAAATTCTTGGATTTGGTTGGTTACTATAAATAGTTTGTTCATAATTTCCCCAAGATCTCATCTTCAATGACCACTTTAACTTATAATGGTGTAATGTTTTAATGGTAAAACAACTATTAGATATGTTTTGAGGTGCGGAAGATGAGGTTGACTTCAGAACCAGTTTAATTTTGATTCTTCCAAAATTGGGTTTGGGTTATGATGTTTTCTATGTTTCTTCTAGTATAGTTTTTTGGATGTGTATTGATTTAGGGGAAATAAGTGGATTCATATGGCTCATGAAATTTATTACCTTATGAAAATAAATACCTACCTCTGATCTTGAGTTGGAAGCAATTATGCATGCACTCAAAATATGTAGAAACTATCTCTTTGGGGAAAGGTTTACAGTGTATTATGATCATCCGATCGTAATATATATTTTTAATTATAGTGATATGAAATTGTTTCTGAGACTCTGGTAATATTATCTTTGGAATTTTGTTTTTGATGTTGTGTACACTATTGCGAAAGGAAATGTGGTTGATGATGCATTGAGCAGATAATTACCTACATAAGCCATGAAGGAATCAACTGAGGAGTGGTATCTGATGAGTTTGATTAATTATATGAGTCTAATAGTGGAAGAGGTTGGTAGAAATGAGTTCTTAGATTTTATGGAGGATGAATCGTATTTTGATGTGAAAGTTTATCTCAAGTAGGTTACAGACATCGAATGCCAATTCTCTAGTAAAATTCTTTATAGTGAGGAGACCTCGGGTGAGCGGTCTCAATTTTCCAGTGGCACTTTCTGATTTTATGGTAGGTAGGTTGTTTGGTTTTCCATGAGGAATGTGTTGTTATATTGAGAAAACCTCTCTTTTTAGTTTGTGCAACCTAGGGATACCAAGATGTATCAAAAATTGAGATGTCAGTATTGGTGGTAGGGAATGAGGAAATCAGTTGTGGATTTTGTATCTCTGTGTCTTACTTTTCATACAATTGAGGTGGAACACTAGAGACATGTTGTTTTGTTACAGCTATTATCCATTCTAGTATTGAAGTGAGATGAGGTTTCCATGGATTTCATCATTGGATTTTCATAGACTCCTTGTGGGAAGGATGTGATTTTGGTGATCATTGATTGAATCATGAAATTTGAAAATTTCCTCCCTATAAAGGAGACAATTAAGGGAGAAAAACTTGTGGACTTGTATATCTGAGATATTGTGAGACTTCATGTGGTTGCCTCTGTAGTTATGCTCCATATAGACTTGAGGTTCAAGTCCATGTTTCGGAAAGGTTTTCAGGATGAAATGGGTATCTAGATTATATTGATCATGGATTCTCATGTGCAAATAGATGGATAGACAGAGAGGACTATCTAGTTTCTTGAGGATATGATTTAGGATTCTATGCTTGATTTCAGAGGATAATTGGAAAACCATATGCCTCTGGTTGAGTTTTCCTATATGAATAGTTATCAGAACTAAATTATTATGACACCCTTTGATTTTTTGTATGAGAGTCCATTTAGATCTCCCATGTGCTAAACATAATTGGGAGGGTGATCCTTGTTCAGGCTGAGTCTCATTCAAGATACAAAATAGATGGTGCAATTGATTTGGAGAAGATTGATCATGAAAAATAGTCATCCAAAATCATATATAGACCATCATCGTCAACCACTGGATTTTGAGGTTTTTAATTGATTCTTTCTAAGAGTCTCACCTTACTTGGGAAATAATTGGTTGGGTAAAGAGGGTAAGTTGGAACTGAGGTTTGTAGACCCATTTGAGACCATTGTACAACTAGGAAGGGTGTCTTATCGGTTGGACTTACCATCTAGTTAGACTTCTATCCACAACATGTTTCATGTTTCCCAGCCGAGATGGTGTATACCCTATCATTCCCATGTGATAAGATGGAAGGATGTTGATCTTGAGACTAGAACCACTTTTGCTGAGCATCCAATTCAGATTATGGATCGTTCAGGGAAGGTACTGCATAGTAAAATGATTTCTCTAGTCTGGGTACTATGGTAGTGTGGATGAGATAACCATAAGATGTGGAAGAGGGAACTCTTGAGGAGGTAGTAGGGGCCTTCAATTTTTGTGAGTCCTTGAATTTGAGGTCATTCTCGGGGTAGAAAGTGTTTATGTTGGGAATATTGTAACACCCCATGACGCTTTTATGGTACTCCCTTGTTCATGCTATGATTATCATCCTTGTTTGGGTGAATTTTCAAGCTTCTCATGGATAAAGAGACTTTATGGTAGAAACTGGCCTAAAGTTCAGGGATTTATGTTTATGTAAATTAAAGGAGTTTGGTTATAAATTTTTCAAAGGCTTAGCAGGGTTCTTCCCATGTTTAGAGAATGCTCAGAATGAGGTCTTTGAGTTTTTCTTCTTAAACATGTAATTTTTTCACTCGACTGGGAAGTTTCACACTGTGTAAAAGTATTACATGTTGTGTAATGTTCTCTAGATTGATTTCATAAAATAGGTTCAATTCATAAAAGTTTTACAAACAATGTATCGGGTTTATGTCATGTACTATATAAAATAAGGTTTAAAAAAGGTTATGGGTTTTTCAGCATACCTGAGCTTTATAGATTACTCAACATGTAATGGGATTACACGACAGGTAATTATCATGAGTTAGGATTTTAGGGTGTTTCAAAGATGATTTATCATTTTATTCATTTGTAACTCTTCTCCCAATCAACCTAGAAGCTCTGAGGGGTAATTATAAAGACCTTCGATGCTTCTGGATCATTTGTTTGGTGATTGATCATTATTGAAGTTGCGGTGAATGTATCGAGGTAAGTGTTTCTTATGGCATACTTTTATTTTTTCATGACTATCATTGGCTATGATTAGATTTTAAATTGCTGATTAGATTGTGTTTTCTGTTGATCCCTTTTAGATTCTTGGTGTTATTTGTCTTTCGAAGGCTATTCTCCTAGTTTACAATCACCGTTGTTGAAGTCATCTAGGTTTATACCAATTTGAGGTAGGAGTTTCTATACAATGGGTTAGTGAAATAAATTGGTTTTCAATATTGGTAAATTACTTTGTGTTGTTCACATAATTTAAGTGATATGTGGTTAAAAAGTTTTTATTAGAAAGGGAAATGTTTTCAAAAAGGGATTTTATTTGAAATTAGATTTCATTGATTTATAAAAGGGTTTTCAAACACCGATGCAGATTTTATTGACTTTGGAAATGTTTTATAAAATTGTGAGAATGATTCTGAAAATGTGTTTTTTAAATTGGAACATTGGTAACCTTGGGTGAATCAAGAAAGAGACACAGGTAGCCTTAGTGTGTGTGTCACCACTCGGAGGTAACCTTTTGGATATCGATGGATTTTTGCAGGACTTGATATTTTTTTGGATCATATGTTATGATTGTTTAGGATCCTGAGTGTCTATTAAGCATTTTTACAAAGGATAAGGCCCAATATGAGGTGATTTTTAATTTATAGTTATTTATCGCATGATTTTTTTATCATCGATTGTTTCTCGTAGGTTTTAATATGTGGTTGTATTACATGACATCATGTGATGGTATTTCATATATATGTGTTTACATGATTACCTCTTGATAAATGGATATGATTTCCTATTTATATCATTTTCCTTGTCATGTTTTTGGTATTAGAATATGAAAGGATTTTATGAAAAACAAAAAGGTAAAGTGATTCACAAATAAATTGGATTTATGGAAATAATTTATAAAACATTTTTTTGTTTTAAATACTAGAAATGTTACATTCTTGATAGTAGACCTTGTATAGACTTTGTGGTGGTATCCTACTGGGTGTTGTTCTAATATCCAAGTTTTTCCCTTGGGAATATTATAGAAGTCTTATTTAAAGATACAGGTAAAGGGAAGGGTATCTTGAATCTGGTCGACTTTTTCTCTGTTATTTGACATTATTTTAGGTTAGCTTGGAGGTGACTACTGGTTACATAGAGACTTTTTGGTATTGAATTATTCATACTTCTAGGTTTAACCATTTTGGATTTGATTGTATGGATATGTTTGTATCCTTTTTATTTTTTGTAGTACTCTAGTTGTATATATATTTTTTTATATACAATACTTATTTTGTTTTATTTCTTCACCTCACCTTTTGATGACCGATTTGGTGGATGTTTTGGTTGAACCAGATTTTACTATTACGTTAATGATGTGAAAAAGTGCTTTCAATATTGGAAATATAGCCTATACCAACGGTTTCAAACCATTGGTATAGGTAGAAAAACCATTGGTATACTATATGCCAACTATTTTCGAAACCGTTGGTTAGTAAGGCATTGGGAAAGCCCTATATCAATGGTTATTCTCAAACCATTTGTATATGGAAGTGTAAACTTTAGTATGTCAACAGTTTTACATAAACTATTGGTATATATTTATACCAAAGGTTAATATACTCTTGTAATATATAGTTTACCAATAGTTTATAAAATATTAGTATATAGTATTATCAACAGTTTATTAAAACCATTGGTAAAAAAATTCTGGAAATACTCTTTACCAACGGTTTTGAACCATTGGTATAGTGTATTACACATGGTTTATTCAAACCATGGGTAAAACTATTCTAAAAATACCCATTACGAATGGTTTTAAACTATTAGTATAGTGTATTTCTAGAAAACTACACAGTAACTAGCCATCCCCTCCATTGCATTAACCTTCAAATAACACTTAAAATAACACAAAGAAACACATACAATGGAACATAAAAATAGGCCTCTTCCAACCATGGCATGCACCACAACATAGTTTTCCCTATTTCAATGTTCACATAAAAACCACTATTCCAACTAACCCATTTAAATTTGTTTGGTGAAGACATCTCATAATGGTGAGAGGCCACTCACCTTTCAGAGAGTCCATGATAGTTTTAGTTACATTTTAATCATGTGAATATGGTTTTTAGTTTTTTATTATGGAAATTGGTGCATGATAGGTATGTGTGATAAGTGAATTAATGAAGTGTGGTTAATATATAGGCATCAAGAGTGATGCAGGACTTGTATGAGCATTGATATTGATGTGGTGTTTTTTGGGCATCATGTATGGTGTGATTATGAAATGAGAATATGATGGGATGTGGGAAATGATGGTGTATGATGGTTATAATATGGGTGTTATGGGAAGATGGTTGGTGTGGAACCACCAGGATACTAAGAGCTTGGGTCAAGAATTGACCAGGTATGTAATTCTTATGGGGGTAGTTCCCACAGAAGGGATCGATTAATTATATTGAGTAGTTGGGGGTATTCTAGGCATGTGGTAATGATACATCTGCATTCAATGTCGTGTCAAATTTTGGGACAATTTAGATCGGGAACTTGAGATGGAAGAGTGTTTTGGTCTGTGGATTGTCAAAATAGCATAGGGATGAGCTATTATATGTTTGGGATATGGAAATGCACATGTATTTTTCCTATATTTAAAAGCTATGAGGGTTGGTAGTGTATAAGGAAGAGGTTTGGGAGATTCATGCTAGTCTACATCCATTCACAGCTTGACACTATGTGCCATGGAATAAAATAGTTATAAAGAGGTGGGGGAGGTCATGATGACCCATGTAATGAATATACAGTTCACACTAGTAATAGTTCTAGGAGAAAGAAAACGATTGTTTATTTTGATATTAAAATGGGGTTTTATGGTTGGCCATTCAGCTGATCTAGCAGTGTACTCCTCTTTCCCCTTCACTATGAGTCCTGAGTGAGGGGTAAACAGAGAGGAATATCCCCCTCACCCACTACAAAACCCCCTCACCCCCTACAACCCCCACCCTCAATAGCAACCCCCTATAGCCCCCCCACTGCACAGCCCATCCCACTACACAGTCCCCCCCACTCCAACCAAACACCCCTACTACCCCCACCTCCCACTACACCCCCCCACAACCAACCCCCTCACACTATACAACCCCCCTACAACCAAATCCCTCCCACAAAAAATCCCCCCCCCACATACCCCTCCCACTTCACAACCCCCTATATCCACCCCCACTACATAGCGCCCAATATCCCCCCTCCACTTACCTCCACCTGCAACCCCACCCCCACATAACAAAACCCCCCTCACCCCCTGAGGCCCCCACCCTGCACAACCACCCCCTACACCACCACTGCACAACCCCCCTCCCATTACACAACCCCCCTACGCCCCCTACACCCCCACCTCCCACTACAAATCCCCCCCATCCCATAGCTAACCCCCCTCCCACTACATATCACCTACATCCAACCCCCCTGCCACTACACATCCCCCCACTGTATATCCCCCACCCTCCCACTGCACAACCCCCTTTTATCCCAACCAACCCCCATCCCACTACACAGCCCCCACCCCACATCCCCCTCCCACCCTACAACCCCCTACATCCCCCTCCCTCCGACACCCCACCCCCACACTGCACAAACCCTCACCCCTTACAACCCCCACCATGCACAACCACCCCTATAACCCTCCCCCCACTGCACATCCCCCCTACATCCAACCCCCTTCCACTGTATATCCCCCCTACTCCCACTACACGCTCCCCTACACCCCCACCTCCCACTTCACAAACCCCCCTCCATACCCCCCACAGAAAACCCCCTCCCACTACACACCCCTCCCACTACCCCCTCTGAACACACAACCCCTATAGCCAACCCCCTCCCACTGCACAACCCCTATTTCCAACCGCCCTCCAACTGCACAACCCCCACCCTCCCTCTACAAAACCCATCCCATTTCCTCAACAAATAAATTATAAAATGAAGACCCATAGTAGGTCAACCTAGCATTTAATAACTCACTATAATGGTGGATCAATATAACAAGACATCACTAAAATATAACTATAAGACATGAACCGTGCTTCTAATCAAAAGGGTCTCAATAGAACACCTAAATAGAACACATCTACTAAAACCACAAAGCAACATACAGTTCTCCAAAAAAATCACAAAATCTTAAATATTACTAAAGGAAGGCATTCCCTAATTATCCTTATAGAAATCCCAAAATAATGAGTGTTGAGTCAGCCATTAACATTTTTCTAACTTGGAACAAAAAAGGGAGTAGGTATAAACTAAAAGCATACACCATAAAAAAATATGACAATTCATAGGTAAAATGTGTTGTGATTAAAAATATATAGTATTTAGGCTACTTGAGTCAAGAATAATGTGACCTACTAGATCACACAAAAATTAAATAACAATAAATCAGCAAGCATCAAATGTTGTTCATATCAGTAAAAAATGTAATGGATCAACTTGTCCCTCATCACCATAACCATCACTATCACCACCTTCATCATCAGCCTCATCCTCTTCATCATACCAACATCCGTCCTCCTCCTCGGACTCATCTTATACCTCATCCTCCATCTCATCTTCACCCTTGTCCTCCACCTCGGCCTTTGCCTCTCCCTCAGCCTCAGCCTCGTCCCCGACCTCAGTCTCAGCATCATCCTCATCCTTGGCCTCTTCATCGCCACCACTGTCACCAAGAATGACATCATCTTGACCACCACTAGAACTACAACCTGGTTCACTATATATTGAATACATCGATGATATATATTCATTAAAAGCTATGCTGACCTCAGGTGGAAGTGCTGTACAGACAACTTTCATCAGTTTCATAAATTTAGTGTTTTCCCTAGAAGACCATTATTCCACCTATGTGGCCATTTTTTCAGCCAGTTATGCCCATAACTTAACCTATTTGAACATAGTATGTCTAAAATTAGTACCTAAATAAGGCCAATACCTCATCGAGACTATACTCTTCTCAGGTCGGCAGTATACTCTACTAGGGTGGTCATCTCCCAACACCTGATGTAAGTAATCATTTAGCCCAAAATTGTCAGTTTCCTGGGCATAGAGGGACTCTAAAGTAGCCTATTACAAATATAAATTGGTTATTAAGTTACAAAATAGATATAAAAATTTTATATTAACAAATTAAAACTTACAATATTCTACTGTTTTGGTTCATTAACCACACTTCATATTTTTTCCTTCTACTCGAGGAAAACAGTTTTGATCGAGGCACACATCCTTCAATATTCAATTATTACCTCTACAATGACATTGAATGTATGAAAACATAATTAAAAATAATTTACCAATAATTAATTTCATAACTAAAATTATATGAAAACTTTAGAAATCGAATAAATTATGGCTGAAAAAATAGAAAGTGAAAGTCCAAAACAAAAAATTATGAACAACTATCGTACCTACTTCCTCTCATGATCCAACATCGTAGTATGTCCCAATGTGTGGATGTGTTTTTTTGTATCAATGTTTTTTTTATTTTTTCCAGACGATTCCTAAATAAAATTAAATAATAAAATAGATAGAATTGATGAAAAACATGAAAATTTAAATTTAAATACCTCAAATGTGATTAATACCTTAATCATGATAGTAATCCAATGAGTAATAATTTTATGATATTGTACTATTGGACAATCATCCATGATAGGTAATGCCTCTAACTCTGTTCCAACTTTATCATTCCATCCAATATATAACTCGTGCTTATAGGCTCTCCAAATCTCACCTAACTTTTTCAGAAGTGCTGGTCGTGCACCCTCACCATCGGGGAAATTAAAAATAAGTTGATGTTAAACTATTAATGAATTTAATTAAAAAAATAATTTATTACATTAAATTTAACATATTATATTTCATGTATCTGTGACTAAGAATTATCCTTGACTTTTTTTTGGAAGCTGTCTCCATGAGAACGGGCTTAAGTGAATTATTTGGGAGTATTTGGAAAGAATCGCCAAAAAACTTCGACATTTCTACCCTATTTTTTCAATCATTTGATTGTCTTCATTGTAGTCCTCCATAAACTACATGTGGTGGTTCCACACTGCATGCATGCATGTATGCCCCTCCCCCCACCTCCTATCAGTATATGTATCTATCATGAAAGAAATAAAATATTATAACAATACATGTTATAATTAAAATAAAAAATGGTATAATTATTTTTAGGGTTCTATAAATATACCTACGGTAGTCTGATCAATGGGGGTCACTAGATCCGTGGAAACAAAAGTAACACCCAATATAGGTGGATTGGGTTCTAGTGCATGTTTCTCCGACATAGACTATGACATAGTACTAGTCGAAAAAGATGAAATATAGAAGCTCAGAGAGAATAAATTAGAAGTAAAAGAATATGGCATGGATGTTTGGCCAAATTTATGATATGGATGAGGAGTAGAAATCATCATCAGATATGGTATAGAAGGATGGGGAGGCTTAGATGAAAAAGACGGTGAAAACATAGGAGGCCTAAATATCCTGTGTGTTTCTAACGACACACCGAGATTCGAATGTGGGATAGACGGTACGTCAGTGGGGGGGGGGGGTCTAATCAGGTATGCTGAATAGATCGCCTTTCTCTCATACCAACCTCCCTCATACCACCTACTTGAGTACTAGGACCACTACTTGGTTGCACGTCAAATATCTGTTGCCTTAGTGGTGGATCCTGTAAAAAAAATTTAAAAAAATTAATCACATGACATTATATGTTATTTAAATATATATATTTTAAATAAAATACTGACAACATGCACTAGTGGAGGAACACCAATCTCAGCCATGTGACGATTATTATCCGTCATCCTTTTTCATCTCATCTCTTCAATAGGTTTAATTTTCTACATTTAAAAAAAATATTGAAGTAATTAGAAAAGGATAACTAATGTGTAACCCAAAAATACTATATGAGAGGGGATAGGGAGATTCATGGGTTCTGGGGTCAAGAATCCATGGTCAATAAACTATTGAAATGTTAAGGGGGGGGGGGGGGTCTTAGAGTTATACTAATTTTATACATTTTCAGTAAAGCATTTAAATGTTCACCAAGTTAGAAATGTTGGTTTTATAGGTTTGAATATAGTTCCAGTCAGAAGCAACATATTTTTAATCAATATTAAATCAATTTAAATTGTACCAACCTTAACAACCAAAGTCTAGCTAAACCAAAAAATTGATAACATGGATGGATGATTATTTATATTTCCCACAACAACTTTAGGTTCACAATAAAATTTGACAATTAAGCTATTGGAGTCATCATAAGTAATAAATGGATTGGTTCCAATGGTAGTAGGGATGGTTTCAATTACATCATCACGATAATAAAAAACATGTCTTAGAATTACTTCAATAATGACACAAAATTTATGTCGAATATGATCTTTGACATAAAAAAATTGCTTCGTCATTGATGCCAATACATATGGTTCATCAGTAGCAAGAGTGCAAGTCCTGTCAATAACTCAAAATCCACAATAATTAATAAAGGTGTCCTAACTCGTCATAAAATCAAACCACTGAAATTTCATCATTGTGACTCGACCATGAGAGTAATAATTCAATATTATTATTTTCTCAATGACTCCATAATAAGTTATATTTTCAAAACTAGGTCTTATATCCAATGAACTAGAATAACAGTCTGTTGTGGAAGCTAACATAACACCATCATGTTGTGTTCTCATGTTCATTTCTCGTTCAGTGATAATAAATATATTCCCATTGATCACAATTGATTTACATTCATGAACCACGGTATTTGGACCAAAATCCAAAGCTCTTATTTACTTAGAAAAAGAGTCTGCAGGGAAACTCAATACCTAAAATATAAAAAATATTAAATTTAATTAAATATTTATTTTATTTAATTATTGTAGTAATATTTCTACCTTAAATTTCAACCAAGTAGAGAATTATTTTCTATGAAAAGTCTCTCTCCTACTTAAAGATAAATAACAATGATTTCTATTTATCATTTAATTATTTTCCCTGAAGATAAAAATAGAAATAGTTTAACAGATATGTAAAATTACAAGAGAGGAGACAATATATACAAGTTCAATTTACTCACTTGATGTAGTAATCAAACAAATCATTGTTTAACAACATTGTACTATGTTCCATATCCCACTCTTTAAGTCTTAATGTCGTCAATGTATATGATTTGGGAATTCATAATGTTTGAGGAAGTGATGGAAAACTGAGCTCAATTTTCTCATTCTGTTATTATTCATTTCTCATTGGTCTGTTCATTCTTGTAGTAATATTAGACAAATATATTGAGAAGAAATCCATAAATTCTAGAGCCAAGTAACCATTCACAATTGAACCTTCAGGATGATTTCTATTCGGGACATTAGATTTCAATGTGTACATATTTCTTTCAGTTGGATACATCAAATAGAAAGTAATTGGTCCTCTGAGAAGTATTTTAGTTGTAATATGGATAGTTAGATGCAACATGTATGTGAAAAATAATGGAGGAAATATTTTCTCTAACTGACACAAAATTAATGGTGTCTCTACGATCATTTTTTACAAGACAGACTTGGATAACTTCTTACCACAAAGATCTCTAAACAAATGGAACAACCGAATAATTGGTACCCTTACATTATTGAAAAGAAGAAGAAATATTTCTATTGGAATCAACTCATTCAGAAGGATGTGATAATCACGAGTCTTCAAATATTTCAACTTCAACTCTCTTATATTGACCCATTTTGATATATGGCTTGAATAGCCATAAAGAACTTTAAAGATCTCTAGTAGTTCCAAAAAATTATTTTTTATGGTGTCTTTACATAAGAAGCACATGGAACTTGCCATTTATTTTCATTGACACGCAGAGGATGCAATTCTGGTCTAATTCCCCAATCCACCAAGTCACACTGAGATCGTGTATCATATTTTGTCTTTCCCTTGACATTTAGAATAATTGAAAGCAACATTTCACATATATTCTTATCAATGTTCATTATATCTAAGAAATTACATAAATAATTGGTTGAACAATACCGAAACTCAAAGAAGATACTCATGTTATTCCAATTGTAACAAGTAACATTGGAAACATTCTTTCTCTTTCTATATTTAATTTAAACCTTTCCAAATGAAAAACTGAAATCTTTCAATTCATTAAGCACATTAGTTCTATACATACGCTAAGGTGGATCATCGGTCTCCATGGTATTGATAAATCTTTGACGATTGTTTTTATATGAATGATTCATTGGAAAGAATCGCCGATGCCCCATAAAACTAAAACTATGGTGATATTTCAGTATTATGGATCAATTATACTTCATATAAATAAGAAATAACTGTTTTCCCTTCATTCTCCATCTAGAAAACATTGCATAAGCATGAAAATCATTGATCAACCACATAAGCACCTCACACATTTTGAAATATGTCTTTAGATCATTCATCGTATGTGCACACACCCACATCCCAAAGGTGTATCAAATCTTTTATTAAATGTTGAATGTATACATCTATATCATTTCTTGTATCATAAGGGACATATATAAGTATACTCAAGAAAGTGAATGTTTTTTTCATACACAACCTTAGGGGAAGGTTATAAATGTGTATGAAAACTAGCCATGTGTTGTGCGAAGTAAGCATATGCCCAAATAGATTAAAACCATCAAATTAAAGATCCAACCTCACATTATGCACGTCAGCAGCAAAATCAGGATATCGAGCATAAAATCTCTACCATTAAAATCCATATACTAGTTG
The DNA here is from genome assembly GCA_963277665.1 of Viscum album. Lineage (NCBI taxonomy): Eukaryota > Viridiplantae > Streptophyta > Magnoliopsida > Santalales > Viscaceae > Viscum > Viscum album. The sequence goes on from OY728123.1 coordinate 1,111,914,870, forward strand.
AAATAACTCTTCATTATTCTTTTTTATCTCAGTATCATGTCATCGCATTTTATATATATTTTATCAGACATGAAAAGATTTTGGAGTCTAGGGATCAATGGAAAGTGCCACATTACTTTATGTGGTATAAGGAATGGTGTTCCATCATCTTTTGGATTCCATCGGAATGTTCCAAATTTGAAACAATAATTTCTTTCAGCGGTTTCCTCCCAGAATAAGCTGCAATCTTTCAGGCAATCATGAATTTTGTTTTTTTAAAAATCCAAGTTCTTCAACTAATTTCCCTTCTATATAGTGGATTGAGGGAATATCTGCATCATTTCGAAGTAAGTACTTCAAGAAAAAAAATAATATAGTTGATGGGAGTATTAGAAATCCCACACATGGTTTTCCCATGAAAAAACCAAATTAAAAATTCCATCCTTTTCATTTTACCACATTGTCAATATACTGGATTCATCACAACATAATTAAATTTTTTCACTCTTTCAACATCATCATTTTCATTGGATCCATCATGTGTGCCCATATCAAAGTCTCCTTGGGTCAACATCCTTTCCTTCTCATGATGAAGAATAAACAGAAACTGGTTATATATCAAATTCTCCAATCCAGTCCCCTTATTTTGATCATCAGCATTTCAAGATTCCATTTTATCCTCATTGTGATACCACACATTATAGTTTTTTTTAAAACCATATTGGGTTATATGGTAGCTAATATATTCATGGCTCAACCAAGGTCTTTCAACACAATTATAACATTGGAAGTGTATGTGACCACTATCTAAAGCATTGTCAAATGTGAAATCTAAAAAGCTCTCCAAATTATTTTGAAAATTTCTTGAGATCTTGTCACTTTCATACATCCAACTTCTATCCATTCTGTAAAAAAATTATAATCAGTAATTTCGTGAAATAAATTCAATAAGATTGTAGTTCAACTAAAAATATTTTTAAGTAAATGAGAATTGTTCACTTTATATAAAACCATAACCAACCTAATATGTAGATACATGTTGAAACATAGAATTGGAAATTATAGTATTATATCCACTTCGATTTAAGCCTGTGTAAGAGAAAACAAAATGATACATAATGGAATTAGATAAACAAGAGGTTTAGTTCCAATATAGAACATAGTCCTCTACACATGAAATTAACCCACAACTAAGCACATTTATTTAAAAAAAACCATAACATGGATCAGGTTTTACATGAAATAACTACACACTAGGAAGTCTAGGATACAACCATCCTATATTGTAGTTATTCTTGTAAAAAATATGTAAAAAGAATTAACAAGGAGTATCAGAGTGAACTATTTTAAAAAATAAGATAAGTAATAAGTAAATATACATTAAACATTGGAACAACTCAAATGTCTAATGAAACAGAGAGGGTGAATAGTGTATTGAGTTTTTGATGCAACTCAATATTAGATCAACTTTGGTAGTTGAATAATATTTAAATATATAACTCGTGTAATATCAAATTATAAAATGAATCTTCCTCTTAGGTGTGGTAATAAATCTCAGAAAACAATGTGTTACGTGGAGAAGTAAGTAACATAGTACCCTCATTTGTTCCATAAACACATTTCATTTGAGGCTTTATCAAAGTTTTACTCAACTACTAAAAAATTATCCATTGAAGAACAATAAGAATTAATTAATCATATTGATAATCATTTTTTAAATTATTAAATAAGATATACATTAAATGGTATGATATTCATTAATCATATTGAAAATCTTTTGGTGTAGCATGAAATGCACGCCAACAATGAATTTTAATTTGTTCAAAAATAATAATAATTCATTAAAACTCAAGGTGTTACAAACCCAATGAGTGTAAACTCCCATATCACCCAATTACACCCCCAGTCTTGTTCTCCAATGAGTCACATTACATAAAACCTAGGCTCATTCAACTAAAAAGTGAGCATGATTCTCATCCATGTCATGTTTATATAGAAAAACCCACCCTTGGCGCTTCCTTCGCAACAATACTAAGAAATCACACTCATGGCATAGATTACTAAATGATCACTTGTCACTCGACCATTACTACAAAACCACAAAGAACATACACATGCTCTATCCATCCTAGATCCAAACATATTAGATCATAATTAATTGTATCATCAAAAACCACACCCAAAAACAATAGGTCTAGGTATCCAATAAATCCTTCCCACTTCATATAATCATGATTCCAAAATTACTTCATGGAATTTAAATTAGAATGGTAGAAATAATTATACATTTTTTCACTTTTACCATCACAAGAGTATAAAAATAATCAAGGTGAATCATTCCCATCATGAACCATCTTTTTATGATTACCTTTAATACTTTAAACAATTAAAATAAATAAATTTATTAAATGAACCCACAAGTGTTAAAATACATCCATCTCACCAATGGAATTTATTTACATTATTAGAGGACATCCCAAAATAAGATCCACATGTTTTTCCTCAAAAAACACTATGGTTTGGGTGGGTATAATTCCACTAACAAGTCATATAGGAAACCCATATAAAACACCTTATGGACACTTTATACTACTAAAATAGATGTCATTAGAAAATTCAGTCACACATAAGAATATAAATGTCATCTGAATCCTACATTCCACATATGGTGAATGTAAACAATCCTCTTTCCTGTTTGGTCCAATTTTCAAACCCACAAATTACAATATCAAATCATCACATCATAAAAGTTTTGGTATAAAGACTCTTTCAACTAGAGTGTGTTCATGTAGGGATATCTACCTCAATTGGTGTAGAATAAAATTAGATATTAAGGGGATATTATTTTATTTTAATCAGGATTTTTTATTGGTTAGTGTGAAGATAAATTCCTTGGTGGGACTCTAGAGTAAGAGCATAGTGAGTCTTTATTATTATAGGATTGAAATGTTCTTAGTGTAACCACTTGGGTTTGTAGTGGAGAATCCATAATTTGGATGACTAACCAATTATGGAAAGGATTAGGCATTTGATTCTGAACCTATTAAACCCTTGTACATTGGGATTTCTCTATTTATGTTTCATATGAGGTGAGGATGATTTGATTCAATATTCAAAGGATCAAAAAATTAACCAATACAATAAGTTGAATTATAAAGAGATCATAAAAATTGTACCACTCATTCACCCCCTATTATTGGTACCAACCAACATGGGCTTTGTTGTAGGGATCTCACAACTAAGTGAAGTAGTAAATACTTAGAACAAGGTTTTTTTCGGGACTTCAAATCCATTTATTAGGGACCTCACAAATAAGTAAAACTAGTAGTAATGTTAATCTAAATCTAATTATAAGTAGCTGAAACTTATACTATAAATATTTGAGATATAAAAATAGAGATCATATTTAGCACATTGTTGTCTCTACAAATAATAGTAAATAAATCTTCTTCAAAAAATGATTCTTTAAGAAGTAGTAGTTCTAAAAATATTCTTCATTATAATATAATATTTAATGATAATAGTGTTAACAAAAATTATTTTTCAATTATATCACAATATTAATTCTTCTATATATAATAAAAAGAATAATTCTTACTACTACAGTTGGGTCAAAGAGATCCAAAAATCACTCCATGAAAATAGTACAACCATTGATTAATTTTATTTGAAATTAAATTGGAAATAATAATGGTCAAAATAATATAAATATATATGATATTTAAAAAAATCTTAAAATAACCATTTAGAAACTTCATTAAAATTTTATGATAATTACTCCAATTTAAATGGATTTTAATAGTTCTTAAAAATCTCCATAAACACCAGCTTTAAAAATCCAACAATACTTATGATTTGAGTTGAAATTATAACATAACTTCAGTATCACTTAGTAGTACGTTACATGCCCATATTGGTTCTCTATGAGTGACTTATAGTGTTGGTATCATCACCTTAAATTTAGAGTGTGATATTTCAAAGACAACATTAAAGGGTAGATTTATAATGCATGAGTATCTTATCATTCCTCTTAGGGTAAAAAATTCTATAGCTGTTTTTATTTCAAAACAATGAAATAAAGTCAAGAAACCTTAAATTTAAAATAAACCAAGGATAAAATAACTCATGATCATATTTACATCTTCAATATCAATTCAAAATTATTATATAAATATAATTGACAAAAAACCACAATAAAAGGAAAACCTAAAATGATATGTAGATTGTGTTCATAAGGGGATCATAATACAGGTAAAATAGAGAAGGATGCATCAAAATATAATGAAAAAATATAAAATAAATGAAGGTGGAAGACATAACTCAGTTACAAAGTACCGATTTGAAGTGGAAGAATAAAAATTACTTGAATCAAAGATAGATTGTCAGTTAGGAAGTTGGGTTCTCAACCTGGAGAAATCTCATTTAAGGAAAATTGTTAGAGCTGGGTTCTCGAGGAATTACACTTGGGAAGTAGGGTTGGCATCCTTGATAGATCGGTTCTGGAGGAAGTGGACTCGGGAAGTAGGGTTCACAGGAGGAAGATATCTCGAGTAAACCCTCGGGAAAATTAGTTTTGGATGGAGGAAGATGGGTTATTGCTTTTGGGGATTTTCTATCCCAATGGTTTTTAATAACCTTTGTGATAGAGAGTATATCCCAACGATTTCTAAAAACCATCGGGATAGCTATGACACCTTGATCCTTTCATAATGGTTGTATAAAACTATTGGGAATTATTTTCCTATCCCAATGTTTTTCACAAACCATTAGGAAAATCAATCTTACATTGGATTTTTCCAACATTTTTACTTAACTGTTGGTATAGGTTACTTTTTTGAACCGTTTTTCCAAACTGTTGGGATATATGTATTGGTATAGGTGGGATTTCCAGCAGTGTTTTCTAGCTTTGAATGCTCCATTTCATCCCAAATTACCCATGGAAGCATCCCATGACCATCCTTTATCATGGAAGACCCTCTTATGATAGAAATCATTACCTTGTGGAAACATTTTATTATTTTATATAAAACATTATATAATTCTATATATTATAAAATATATTAAATATTTAGGCGATAATTAAGAATTTAAATCATAAAATTAATGTATTATAATACTAAAAATATGCATTAAATTTATATACCAATGCTATCAAATACCTTGAGTTTATTTCAAATGAAATATATATAAAATCTGGGTGTGTTATATTTGATCCCCCCAAAAACTATTTTTGACCTCAAAAATAAAACAACACTATACAGACAAATTAGTATATCTCTACTTCATCACATCCTTGGGTTCTCATGTTTCTTCCTCAAATTTATAATTCCTTTGAAAAACATTAACCAGGTGAGTAGTTTATTCCATATCACTTTATCTCTAAGATAAAATATTTTGAATAATTTTTATTCATAATAAGGATCCTGCTCCAATGATACAAATTATGAGTTCAGTACATGTGTAGGATCATGTATGTACTTACTTAAAAGAGATACATGGAACAAATAATTAACTTGAGACAAGTTTTGTGGAAGTGCTAAGTGAGAAGATATAGTCCCTACACAATAAAGAATCTTAAAGGGAAGAATATACCTATGGATTGGATTTCCCTTATTTCAAAATATCATAAAATTATTCTATATTGAAATTCATAGGAACACCTTATAAGAAACTTCAAATCCAGATATCATTGATAATAATCAACATAACTCTTCTATCAAATATGTGTTTACTTGATGTGATATAGATTGAATATAAATTTCTCTACCATTTCCTTAGATAACTCTGGCCCCAAGAGTTTTATTTCTGTAAATTCATCTTAGAACATCAAAGTTTTGCACTTCTTTCCATAGATGGATTCTCAAGGATCCTTATAAATGATTGAGTGAAAGTTATTTTTTTTATAAAACTCGACTAGAAGAAGGATTTTATCTCAAATACCATTGAATTACAGAGAATAAGATATCAACATATCCCATAGGGTTTGAATGGTCCTCTCAGACTGACCATATCTCAACGGATGATAAGTAATATTGAAACAAAACTCTTTATCTAGATCTTATGAACTACTTCATCAGAACACTACGTTAAATATTAGATATCAATCGAATACAATTGAGTGTGGTACTATATGAACCATTACCAGTTACTTAGTTTATATATTAGGAAGCTGATCAAGATAGAAATCTTATATAATAATAATAAAGTGTGCTGACACCATAAGAAAATCAACCACAAACTGAATATCATTATGACCTTTATATGTTTTAGAGAGTTCAATGATGTAATACATGGTGATGTTTTACCATTTCCATTCTGGTATGTCTAATGGTTGTCACATCCAATTAGACTTTTATCTCTCAAACTAAACATTTTGACACACAAAGCACTGATATAGATACCCTTAAATATCTCTCTTTACATTTTCAGACTAGAAATACTATATTATATCTCTATACATATTTATAATTCCTTGATGAGTGGATAGTGATGAGCTATGGGATTCTTCCAATTTATATTTCTTTAAGTATTGTATATGAGAGACACAAACTTAGTTCCTAAACCTTATTATTCCTTCACAATCAATGTTTAATCTAGAAACACTTCTCACCTTCTTTTTTAGCTCTATTTTCTCCTTTAACACTTCTCCAATCAGCACATGCATAGATAGTTAAATAATCACATGGTAAAGAAAATAGTTCTCCCATCACTTCAGGATTTCAAGGTCCATCCTTTAAAAATCCATAAATATTGGATCTTTTATGGTCATCAATATAAATTAGATATCATTATCCTTTAATCATAAAGCATTATCCACCTTGTTCACTTTCCAAGGATGGTAATTAATTGAGTAGTAATATTCTTTAATCAACTCCAACCATCTTCTTTAGCACATATTCAACTATTTTTTGGGTGAATATATACTTTAAAATTTTATGTTTAGTTTATATGTCACACCTTTATCCATGAATATAATGCCTCCATATATTTATTGAAAATATTACCACTGCAAACTCCAAATCATGATTTGCGTAATTTTTCTCATGAATGATCAATTGGCGAGAGACATAACCTATCACCACATCATTCTGAATAATAAAACATCTCAAACTATTTTTTGATGCATCACTATAAATAAAAATATCTTCTTCACTATAGGTTAGTGTGATCATATGTGTACTAACCAATATTATATTATGTTCCTTGAAATTTTCTTTAAATTCATCATTCTATAGAAACTTGAATCACTTCTCTGTTAATTAGGTGAGTGGATCAGAAAGTCATAATAAATTATTTACCAAGTGTTGATAATATCTATCCAATAAATGATTACTATGAATCTCAGTCACAATGGTTGGTCTAAGCTAATGTTTAATAACTTCCATATTTTATGGATCCATTTATATACCCTCACTTGAGATTATATGACCTAAAAATGGAACTTTTTTGTATCCAAAATTCACATTTGGTAAATTTTTCATATAGGTTATCCTTCATTAGGGGATTCAATGAAATTATCAATTTATCTTTATTCTCTTAATTAATCTTGTAATGTATAATAATATAGTCTATAAGGACTATCAAAAAATAATCAAGGTAATATATAAAGACTCTATTCATTAAGTCCATGAAGATTATGGGGGTAATTAGTGGGAATAAATGGAATCACTATAAATTCATAGTGCCTATATATCATATAGAAGTATGTCTTGGGTATGTCTTACTTTTTGACCCTTAATTTATAGTATCCAAATCAAAGATAAATGTTTGATTTTTTTTATATCCATTTAATTGATAAAAAATATTATATGTACGGATCAATTGATACTAATTCTCAATTGTGATCTTGTTAAGTTCTCAATACTTAATTCAGAGTCACATTGATACATATTTATTCTTAATAAAAAGAACATGTTCACCCTATTGATATAAAGATATAAAAATAAATTTCTAATAAAGATTCACCTAGAGTTTCTTCTTCAATTACTAAAATTCCATCAGGTCCATTCTATATGAAGTATTAGAAATAAGTGTAGCACTAGGTATGAGTTCTACTAAAAACTAAACATCACAATTCAGAGGAAGACTAGGAAGCTATTCTGGAAAGATATAAAATATATCATATACAATAAGAATATATTCATTGTTTATTTTCTCCCCAAATGTAAAAGATAAATTCCCCATTTTAATAGGAATCAAGACCCATACAATATATGTAATTTCTATTGGAAGTACATATTTATCATCACGCCAATAATCAAATGCGACTTCATTTCCTTGGAAATTAGTATGCACTCTATATAAATAAATCCAATCCATTCCCAAAATAAAATCCAAATTCTTCTAGAGGATGAATAATAGGATTTCCACGAAGCATGCCTCCACAAACTTCAATTAGAGAAGAACCGTAGACTTGAGATGTGATCATCTCACCATTAAGTGTTTTATAGCTAATTAAGAAAGTAATCATTTTGGTGGAAAAGTGATAATATTAGAAAATTATTCAGATATAAAAAATGGTTAGAACTAGAATAAAAAAGAATACATTAGTAGTTATAGAGTTTTTGGAAAGTATACCTTTCACCACTTCGTTATCATACACCCCATCAATAATAGTGATACCCTAATATTTATCTTTGTCTCAGGGCTTAATAGGTTTTTAACCTTGATAATCATCATTAATTCTCATATTTCTTCGTTGGTTAGCATAATTACCATAATACTTTTATTTGAAACCTTGGATTGTGGGTGGTGTACACTATGAAGAATTATCTCTATTTGAATCATTTGCTAACATCTTCATATAAGTTTGCAATTTGATAACACGATGACCTTTAATTCTACACTTAATGTATTTACTTGCTCACTTAAAACATTTCCTCCTTATTTCTTTCCACACTTTAGGAATAAATAAAGACTCTTCTTCTTCCCCCATGTATTTTTATTGTAATTTTCTTTTAATTCCATGTTTCTTTTCTCATTAAATGTGTGATATTGATGGGGGATTTAAATCTCAATTTATACCTTGATATCATATCAACTTATTTCTTCATATTTATTGAAGTTTCTTATGGATAACACCATTTTGTAACTTGGTTTTTATCCAATAAAGAATTTATCAATCTTAATTTATATTTCAATGATAAAAACAAATTAATAAATCAAAAGTCTAGTAAAACTTTCCTCATTGGTACTAATGGATTCATCATCCTTATGCTCTAGCTAAATGAATTATTTCCACATTTTTGTATAAAGAATACAATAAAAGAACTTATTGAAAAATAATATTCAAAACTTATCACACTCCATAGAGTCAATTTATTCCCATTACCTCATATTCTTGATAAGAGTCTACCATTAATATTTTTTTACTTTCAAACAAAAAATTACCAAGATATATTTTTCATGTTCTGAAAACTAGAGTATTGAAAATATATTTTTAGTGGTATTGATCCATTTCTCAAAAATTAGTAGATCAAAAATACCTTTAAAAGAAGGTGTATGTTTCCTTATAAAGGTCTCAATAATATGTTGTTCCCTCTATTGTTAATTTTGAAGTTCATCATGATTCATATATTGAGAAATTTGTATAAGTATATCAAAAATATTTTTCAATCCATCTCCCCTAAAATTTGATTTCTTAAGAGTAAAATCTTTTCAGTGTATATTACATGAATTGTTAACACAGTTACTTACGGTTCCATCCTTTGACTAAAACCAAAAAGCATAGTATGAGAAACAATAATCATAGTGGGAAATCATATAATCATTAAAATCATATAGGATATCAAAATTTTCACACCTTCTTTTCAATTCATGAAACCATAGGTTTAATCTAGGTCAACTGTGGACACTATCTATTAAAACCCTTTATAACAGTTCATAAATAAAATATGAATTAACCTAAGAATGTACCTCAGGAGTGTCTATCCAAGTGTGTACTCTTAGGCCCACACATTTTTCAAAAATGAAAATTTATTTAATACCCAATCCACCCCATTCAAAGTTATTACCATTGTGTGCCTTTATGCCAAAAATAAATCCACTTTCTAGTATCCACACATAGATATATTTTCTAGGAAAGTCACACTCATATAGTTACAATAACTTAGGATAATCTCATTTCATAGGCTATTAATTCTGGTTCTTACTAAAGTTTTCTCATCCTAGATTCAAAAATAAAAAATGTTACTCTGATACTAATTAAGGAGTCCCAAGACTTACATATATAAATATTATATCTTATTAGATTAATATTCATTACATATCATTATGATCCATGAGAAAACCATAATGTTATAGTTTCTTTGGAACCTTGGATACATAAACAACTAGTACATAATTTTTTTACACAATTTACTATTAATTTATTCACACCTAGAACCCTTCTTAGTAAGGGTAAACAAGAGAGATATCAATCAATTATCATTTTTAAGAATAACATGAGTGTAATGGTATGATAACATAATATTAAAAATTTGAAAATCATACCCAAAAATTAATAGATAATAATCACAATACATGGAATAAATCTTGGTATTTTATAATATATTAATCCTTAATGAATCAAAGAACATGAGCCGCCACTCTAAAATAATTAGTGTTTAGCATCATTTTTTTCAAGGTGGTTTTGAAAACCACCATTAATGGTTTCTCGAAACACATTTAGCAGCAGTTTTTAAAACCAAAACTAAATGCTTTTATGTTTTTTTGATATTTTTTCATAGGAAAAATCTTAGATTTTTTTACCAGTGAGTTTCTAAAAAACCTCTCGGAAATAGTGGCGGTTTAAAAAACCCCGCTAGATTAAAAGAATTTTTTAAAAACAATTTTTTTTATATTTTATTATTTGTGATTTATTATTTACTCTCACATATAGTTTATTTTTTAAAATTTTAATTAATTATAATGTGTAAATTAATAAATATTTATAAATATTTGTTAATAATCACTTGAAAGATAAAAAAAACTACAAAAAACTAAAAATCAGACTTCGAAATCAAATGACCATAACATCTAATCCAGGAGTCCATTTCTGCTCCAAAACTTGTCAAATCAAAGATTATGAAATGAGATAAAACCACATGATATTTAAATCATGTGTTAATAAAAAGAAAAAATATTTTAATTGTTCAAAAAATCAGAAAATCTAACTCAAACTTCAAATGACCATAACTCTTGATCAGGGTGGTCATTATTCCTGTACCACATATCATATCGAAAATCATTTCATGATCTTCGATCTGACCAGCTGTGGAGCCAAAAAATGACTTATGAATCAGATTTTAGGGCCATTTTAGTTTTTTAGGGTTTTAAGAGTTTCTTAATGTCTTAGAGTTTTGTTTATTTATTTATTATTAATTTATTCATTATTTATTAATTCTTTATTAAATATTAATTAATTAATTAATTAATATTAATTAATTAACTAATTAATTAAATAATTATTTATTTATATATTATATATTATATATTATATATTATATATTATTTATTCAATTAATATTTATTATTTATTTATTATTTATTATTCATTAACTACTATCTATTAATTTTTAATTTTTAATTTTTATTACATTATTTTTGAATTTTTTATTATAATTAATTAATTATTTTTCTATTATTTATTTATTTTTCATTATTATTTCATTATATTATTATTTATATATTAATTAATTAATTTTTATTTATTAATTTATTATTTGTTTATTGTGCACACATTAATTATTAATTCAATTTTAATTTATTATTTATTTACCGATTATTAGTTTATTTTTAATTTATTATTAATTTATTTATTATTAATTTACTCATTATTAATTAATTATTAATTAATTATTAATTATAAAATATAATTATTTATTATTAATTATTAATTTACAATTATTAGTTATTAGTTATTATTTATCAATTATTATTTAAAATTTAAAATTTAAAATGTAAAATTTAAAATTTATTTATTAGTTTTTTATTTATTAATTTTTTATTTACTATTTTTATATTATTATTCATATATTATAATTATATGTATCATTGATTTGTTTATTACCTATTTATTTATTATATAGTTATTATGTACACATTAATTATTAATTTATTATTAATTTATTCATTATTTATTAATTATATATGAATTATATGTGAATTATTTATTAATTATAAAATACAATTAATAATGATTAATGATTAATTATTAATTATTAATTAATAAATATTAATTATCAATTATTAATTATCAGTTATCAGTTAATATTTAATATTTAATATTTAATATTTACTATTTATTTATTATTTATTCATTCATTCATTAATTAATTTATTATTTATTTAATTATTTTTTATTTTTTATTAACTTATTTTCAATTTATTATTTAATTAATTATTATTATTTAATTAATTATTATTATTTTATTATTTATTTATTTTATTATTATTATTTTTTATTCGTTATAAATTATTTATTAATTATTTATATATTATTTATATATTATTTATTTGTTTGTTATTTACTTAATTTTATTTTATTATTAATTTTTTATTAATGTCTTATTTATTATTTATTTATTTTTCATTATTATTTTACTGTTTATTTCTTATTTATTTGTTTGTTATTTGTTTATTATTTACTTATTTATTTATTCTCTGTTTATTATTTATACATCAATATATATATAAGTATATTAAATTTTAGGGGCGGTTTAAACCGCCACTAAATGAATCCCCTGATTTTACAAAACCGCTGCTAAATTGTTTTGCGACTCTTTTGAAAAATGGATACTAAATAAATGATGAAACACGATTTAGCAGAGGTTTTTCAAAACCGTTGAAGAATGATTTAGAGGTTGTTGAAACTGCCACTAAATTCCTATTTCGGCGTAGTGCATAACAATGTCATAATATCATGCCATAAAATAGTGGAATAATCATAATCATATAAATCTAATATCAAGGCTACCCACAAAGATATTCGTCACATGCTTGGGATAACCTCCCCTGTAACTTCTTTTGGGTTTGGGATAACCTCCACTATAACCTTTTAGCTCATTCTTTCGACCCAATTCATGTCATACCAGGGAAGATGAAATGGTCCGACAAATAATAACTAATTGATTTCCATTATAGAGTTTCATGTTAGTTTTACCACTTTATTTCGACCAGATTCACATTGTGACCCTTTTTGGTGGGAAATATGGTCACACCGAGACTAGGCAAAGTGTCCTTTTTTATATTACGAAGGAGGTTCCACAGTTGAATAGTCTGGGTAGGCGATTACAGGGGGTTGAGTATGTGTGTAATCAGTATGTGTTAGGTACAATGTCCTCAGATTGTCCCCAACAAGTTTATTCGTGGAGCTAGAAACACCCAACGACCCTGGTATCCATGATTCATGGACATGCTTTCCTAAGGCAGGTTCTCATTGGATGACGATTTGGACAACGACACTTAAGGACTCTATTGGTTGAGTGGATGGGTGGTTGGGACCATCACACCCTTTTTGGGGGAATTATTACCTACTATGAGACTCTCTTATATATTTAAGCAATGTTCAATTACTTTAGAATCCCTGGTTCTTTCCCAAGCATGTGTCCACAGATTACCCCTAGATTGCAAAATCAACCATGGATATAAATGGATTAGAAATAACTTTGACAACATTGGTTTAAGCCCTATGATGCAGTGCTCTAGAGTTTATCATCATCCAGTGGGGCTAGAAGTTGCTTTGATATCGGGATCCAACTCATGGGATTGGCTTCCTACATGTCCTTATTAGAGAAATTAGAACCCACATAGTTTGATGTCACTTAACTAGACACATCCCCTTTTAAGTTCGTGCGACAAGGACCAATCCGTTCAGTTTAATGTCATGCAACTAAGACATCTAGGTGGAATATTCTTATTCAAGATTTCATGTGGGACTTACACTAAAGTGGCCCAAGGTGCTCAGAAGAGGCATGGTCTCCTTGGTGGATATGGCCCCACTGGGGGTATGGCTCAGTGAACACTAGGGCGATTTGGGTATTGAGTTTGGACCTAAGGGAGGATTCCTATTTATCCTAGTTAGTGGGTAATTAAAGCCCTCCTAGTTTGGTTTGAGTTATCATATACCATAGAAGAGGAACATTTATGAGGGGACATTATTGGGATCACACATTGGATCTTCCAATTTTTGAAAACATGGTTGGGGATTACACCGTAGAGGATGCCTTTCTTGAAAGAGTCGCGTTGGGTATTATTCATGAATATAATGCCTTGGTGAGTCATGGGGGGGATTCTTATTGGGACATACTTTTAAGGAGAATTTACTTTGAACTTGGGCCTTTAGAAATGCGTCCTACATATCCCGTTTAGAGTAGGAATCTGAATTTCATAGTTCATTTGGGGTGGTGGTTTCGTGTGAAATTTTCCCACTTGTGTTCGAGGATTTATATGCATCCTATGCATCATAGTTAGAGAAGAAATTAGAGTTTTAATAGTTCATTTAGGGTGGGGGTTAGACGTGGAAGCTTTCCACTTGAGCTCAGGCCTTCAGACAGGCATCCTACGTATCCATGTTAGAGCAGGAATCAAAGTTTTTGTAGTTAATTTGGGTATGGTGTGGATGTCGTGATCATCATTAACCTATAAGCCCACGTGAGTCATGCTCAATGTGAGAAACAAGATGAATCCATAGATTTGGAAAACCACACACTTTCCCTCCTCCTTTGATGGAATAGAAAGAAGGTGCTAGAAGAGGTTGTGACTACTAGCCCAAAGTAAGATAAAGGGGATTTGAATGTGATAACTCTCACCCATGTTGATATCTATGATGGTTACGTCTGTAAATCTATCCAGACATGTCTCGGGCCTAGCATGAGAGGAGGAGTGCCTCCTCCAGTATAAGGGCTATGGGGTCACCTTAAGGGGGTGCCCTAAAGCTAGTTTTTGGAAAGGGGAGAATCATCACTCCTCCTTAAAATGAAAATAGAAATGATTCCTTTGACTTATCATTATTCCTCATTGAATGGAAAAAACAGTGATTAATCTTTAACCCTAGAATAGGGAGGTTCACATGAGTATTGTAAGGTTGGGTCTCAGGTTACCATGTTAATGTAGACTTAAAGACATTCCTGGGGTCCACAACCTTGATAGGATTACCCGCACAAGTTCTCTTACCAAGAGAATGTTGACTTAAAAGGGTGCACTGATGTACCCGCTGGTCTGTTCATATGGGTCCAGTGGTTTTGGAGGAGGGTTTGGCCTAATACCAATGGACTGGTTAGTGCTAGGGATTTAGAGGATGGGATGGAAATGGAAGGGCATGATCAGTGCTGGATGGTGGAAAGCCTGAAGGTACCCTACTCCACATATCATTTTTTCATGATGGGTTGGGTACCCTCTGCATGGTGTACTACTATGCAGGTGGATGGGTCATCCATGTATTGATTTGTTATGAAAACTTAGATGTTGTCTGCATACCAAATTAGGATACAGCCCTAGATGTCATCCGTGTATTGAGGTATTACATGGTCCTGGATGTGGTCCATGCACCGTAGTGGTACGCGGTCACATGTTTCATCCGCATAAGGTGGAGGTATGTGGTGCTGGAGTCTATCTGCTAGGTGGAATTCTACACGGGGTGAGGTTTCATATGCAAAGAGATGTGTTATGTAGTACACCAGATTGAAGGAGGGGAATTGGTGATTCTTTTCACATAAGTTCATCCAAAAAGGGAGTATGGTTCAAAGTTCACCAATTAGGTTATCCATTTTCCTATATTTTTATCCTTCCTTCTTTTTATGGTCTGTAGATTTTTTATACATTTTGAAAACATTCATGTTTCCATAATTTTTCTATTTTTTCCCTTCAGAGTCTACCATTTGTAAACTCCAATCTCTCCAAAAATCTGATCATCCTTATTTTTATTTTTTTTTCTTGGCTCCTCTAGGGATACTTTTATAGAGCACCAAGGAGACTATATCTATGGGTCACACGATACCTTTTGTGGAATCCCATGGGGAAATAATCTAACTCATAGATGACTCGGTCAATGGAGGTTTTTGGGGAAACGGTTCATGGTGACAGAAATGAACACCTCTATCTCACGAATGACATTGTTCTTGGGATTCTACCGACCGCACCTTGTCTACGAACTGAGATTGTGGGGATAGTGTGTGGAGATGTACCCTTTGCCGTGTTTTTTCCAGTGACGTGGTTCATGAGGCCATGGTTCATGGGAGGAATTTCTCCACCACCATTCCACTAACGACATGGTTTATGGGGAATTGATTCCATCCCTTATTTATTCTGTGAACATCATAGTTCATTGGCCAATGCCTTATGGTCCAGTTCTTAATGGTCTATTCATGTACCATTCAGTTTGCGGGAATTCCATCCACATAATATTCATAGAAATTAGTATGAGGACCACTTTATTCCTTTTTTAAATTCAATTTCATCAATATTCTTCTCTAATTTTCAATCAAACCTGCATCTTATACCTTCATAAAATTTTTGGGAGAATTTTCATTCCCTTTTTCAGAGTTCTTAGGACCCTATAAATTCCCACCATCAGAATGGGTTATGATTGGGATGAAGAAGCGGTTATTCCAATATAGAAAGAGGTCCGGAACTGAGTTGTTTTTTGGTAGAAAGGTGGACCCATTAGGGAGACCATTCCTATATATAGAGGGCCCATGTCATTTTTCATTTACTGGACTTCTCGGAGAAATGTGATATGTAAAGTAATCTTGGATTTCCTTGCTTCTGCATACCAGATCCTTCACAAAATCCATCATCCTTGAACTGTTCTTCACATTCTGTGAACTGTGAAATCTTTAGAGTCATTCTTTACCATGAACCAATCTTTGAATCCATGAACCAAACGGTGAAACTTAAAACATAAGTTTGAACTGTAGTGTAATAAGACACTACATAGTCTGTCTACTCCATAGAATAAACCTCAATTCAGTGAATTGAACTTTTAATTTTGAACTTAAATTTAGTCTTCAATTAGAATTAACTCATAATGAGGCTCAGTAAATAGCTCACCCAGTCCATGAACTGTTTAGTTCGTTGTCCATCACTTTGTGGGCCAGCATCTTGCAAAGAATTTTGTGAACTTCAGGTTTGTGGGGAATGAATTCTGAAAACCATTTTCAGTGTTTTGTACATAGATCCTTACTTCATTCAGACTTCTTTAGTCCTTTTTCAAATTTTTGTCTTTTTTTCTGAATATTTTGTTGTCCCAACCCTTTTGTAAGGTCTTTTTAATATAAGATAATGGATCTTTTTCTTTTCTCAATAGAGGCGACTAAGAGGAGGGTAGCTATGGTTGAGAATTCTAAAGGAAGCCTTTGTTTCTACATCTTTACTCAAGTTGGTATTCTCAAATAACTCCTTTCATCAGATCTCATGTCCTGTCCACTATCTTTCTAGTTTCCTCTCTATAACTTCGGCCTCTTAGATTACGTTCCCTTGCCAAAGGCCAATCACAATACTCCTATTATTCACCTCAAGTCATCCCAAGGGCATGATTGGGACAATATTTATTTGACGATACAACTTGTAACTAATTTTACTCAAGAGAACATGTTCATACTGAAAAGTTATGCATGGAATCATAGTAATTGTTTCCATCGTAACACCTCTTTAAGGTCGGTCAACCTCGAGTACCCATCAATTTTCAATATTTCTCAAGAGAATCCTAATGGAGGATGGAGCACCAAATGGGACTTGCGATCCAGAGGATTCTTCTCTAATGTGTGGTCCTAGGAATTCTAGGGGCATCAAATTTATTTGGAATCCCCTATCCAGTTGGAATTAGTAAACTTGTATCAGGCAGCATGGGTTTCCAAATTCTCAATATATTCCCTAGGTGATATGTTACATAAAATTCTTAATCATTGGTGTTCAAGCACCAATAACTTATAAATATTACATAGGGAGCTAGGTATTAGTTTATGGGACATCTATCAACTCATAAAAATTCCTATTCTAGGAAACATGTATGTTGAGTTTCTTCTAGCAGCCAATTCCTAGGGAGATTTCGAACATGTATCTCTACCGAAAAGGAATTTATTTGTCACGGTAGATGGATTAATCAATAAACCCCTCCATGATCGTTATATTATTTCATTCAATGATTGGATTAGGATATTTTTAAAGGTGAAAGATCCTAGGCTGAGGGCTGACCCGAGCTTGACTCACCCGAATCAACGATCATAGAAAATCCTAGGATCATACTATGCCACCCTTGAGGCAGGTCGATACACCACCTGGGGGTACAGAATTCATCCAAACATACCTCCCAAACTCATATTTGAAGATTTATTTCCCATTTTCATGAGTGGATGGATCTTCCCCTCTTGTGATGTATACACTGATGTTATATCTTGAATTCTAATGATGGCATCCACACTGGTAGAGGGATAACCAATTAACATGATCATTCTTACCCTCGACATAATCTATTCCCTGTTAGGGAAGATATAGGAAGGGAAACCCCTATATCATTTTAGCAGGCCGTTTTATTTTTTGTATGGCTGGATAACAGAGAAATTCCCCTAGTACTAGTATCGACATGCTACAAGGGTTCCTCATTATATCTTTTTCCCTGATCTTCTCAATATTATCATCATTCATTCCCAATAATTGAGTGTGGATGATGCAATCAAACTATTAAGTGACATTTCTCTATTTTCTTTTGCACCTTACATTGAGCCACACAGATCCGTGATGGATAATGGAAGGGGATCTTTGTAAGAGTGTTATTATATCATTATGCTCTGGGATGTAGTTTCAACTGATCACATAGACAAGGTAGCCATCTGCAAACCCTATGTACCTTATTGGTTCTCCAAACAATTGGGATGCCTTCAATAGGTCACACCTCTCCTTGATACTTTGGTTAAGAGGGAGTCTAATCTTGTGATTATTTGAAAAATGTGGCTATCCATGAAGTGGTAGGATGATAATGTGGAATTTTTCATTCCTTATACAATAGCCTCAGCTTAAATATCATTAGATTATTCCCAATTGTGGCTATCTTTCTACCTTGATGGGGCATTGGGAAGGCCAGTTCGACGGGTTCAGAGACAGTTGTTTGTTTTTGATCGTATCCCAACCATGACAGTTGTGCTATGTATTCCCCTCACCATGGTGAGAAGGCATTCTACCTGCCATCACATGCATTTGGAAGGGTCTTCACCCACATAACCCATCTCTGTGGAAAGCGACTCAGATCCCATATCTTTGGCTAATGTGGTTTGTGGTCCTACCGAAGCTAGTCTGAGTGGGACATCCCCAGGTTTTCCCGATGTTGCTCCCATCCACCCTCATTTATTCTCAGAGGTTGAAACATATATTGGGAGGGAAATTAACCTTTCTTGGGTGACCTACATCAGGTAACTTCTATCTACTGGAATGACGATTCCTCATTATATACCTATCACGGTGGAGGAGGACCAAGATTCTGATGCAATTAGGAGGCATCGAGCTGTGCGAAAATGGGCATAACATCATATCTATACTCTTGACTTAAGAACTCCCCTGACAGAATTTTCTAATGAGAAGGATAAATTTCAAAATCTATTTGTTAATATAGATTTGGGTGACTTTGATTACCAATGCCTTCATCTTTTTATGCACCAAATTGTTATATCTCAAGAGGACATCACTGATTGCGAAGGTGACCTTTTCGGTTCAACAATTCTCACCACCAAGCTTAGACTTTATAGGATATTACAGATGAGTTGCATCACCTCGAGGCTGAGGATGCTATTTCTCATGATCATATGATTTCCCAGATGAAGTAACTATGCGATTATGAGGCTCACGTGTCGAAACTAAAAACACAAATGGAATTATCAAGTGCTAATTATGAGGCCATCGAAAATAAAGTGAAAGACCTATGAAATGTTATGAAGCAAGTACTCCCAATGGTTGAAGTTGAAGCTAAATGGAGGGTTTCTTTGGAACAGGCCCTTGACAACCCTTGTTGGGCCATTATCATCCTACTGGAAAAAGAATTTCCGGCCTCATTTTAATCCGTTGGGCTACACTACACTACATTTTTTTTGAAATCAGAGAGATACTCCATATTGTGGATCCCCCCCCCCCACTTCCACTTCTTTTGATAAAATGGAAACATTTTTCTTTCTAGTGTTCCTCTTTTACCTTTTCCTGAAATATTAATCATTTTAGATCAACTACATTTTAAACCATAATCTCAAATGGATATTGAATTGAAACATAATTTGGGATAACTAAACTAATAAAATAATTCCCTAATGTTTTCCTGATTAGAGGGGATTATCAAGTTTAGTTTGACTATTACTAGGGTCGCATAAAACCCTACAAACTTTGTGCGTTTTTAATTATCACCATAATTTTTTACCTAATCATTTTATGGTGTGATCTTAGCAGGTATAACTTTATTTTTTCTTAGGCCACCCTTTGTAGGTTTTTGACCTAAAAAGATTTGCGTCTCTTGATGATTTTTTTATTGCTCGATGTTTTTCCTAAACCATATATAGTATAGGCTTAGTGAGCTGGTTCTCAACTTTTTTCCAAGGTTCGCTTTTCAGGTTTTCATACTAGTGAGTGTGGGGTCTCTTTCATTAGCAGTTTAGAGTATTTCCGACCATACTATCATTAATGATGTTTTAGGTCGAACAACTTTGACCATGACTTGTGGGGAAAATGCCTCTATTTAGGACTCATTAACTGAGAATGTCCCATAAACTTTTAGACATGGGTGAGGGATTTTTCTTGACCCTGACTTGTGATTTCTAGATATGGGACATGATATAGGGCATGGAAGCCATGGGGAATACGGAATTTGGAAATTACTCTCCCGAGGAAGAATTTTCCCTTAGTTGATAGGACATTTTTAAAGGTGACATACGTGGAGCCACTGGGGAATAATATTAATAGTCAAAAAAAGGTTTCTATAGGACATTGGCCATCCATTTCCGATATCCAAAAAATTCGTATAGAAGTTTGGATTTGTTTTGCTGTTGAAGGCCATAGTGGGTGGCCTGTTGAGGAAACAGTGTATGAAAGTATGGGGGAATTTATATTGGTTTTGGTTTAGAAACCACTCCCCCATGAATTTGACTTGTGAAAAAAGGTCTAGTGCATGGCGTGGTTTGACATTGTACAATTGGAAATTTTGAGACTTACGATTTAAAGTATTTTTTTTACTCAAACTAGAAGGGGCGAAAATTTTCCTTTTCCATGATAGTTCGTCCAACAATGTTCTATCAACTTCAATCGTGATGTAGGGAAGATGTAAATCGTAATATGGGGGTTTCTGAAACTAGGGAATGGGGTGATACATAGAAATTATTTGGGTGTATGGATATAGGAAAATCCTCTCTTAAGGATGAGTTTTCCCTTTATTGTCAGGCCATTTTTTTGGGAAATGTATGCAGAGCCACTGAGGCATTGTGTGCATAATCAAAAAAAGTTGTTCGCAAAACACTAGCCATCCATTTTCAATGGATTGGGATGGTTATGGCAATTTAGAAATTTCTGGGTTTAAAGTATGGTGTGTGAAGAGGGGTTCCTGACCAGGAAAAGGGGGAATTTTAGGTTAAACTTTACTAAGAATGCTGGGAATTAGTGGAAGCATTTTTATCCTATAAATGTGAGTTGTTTTCCTTACACTAGTCTAACCCTTGCGTGGGTTGGAATGGGGAAATATTGTTTCATGGATGGATCTGGAATATGATATTTAGATGTCACTATGTATCTTGTTATGATAGGAATCAAGTTGTATGTAGTTCTTTTTATGCTCATTTATATGCAGATCTAATTCACGCATATAGATAGGGTATTCTTGTTTTGGATAAATATTCACCAATGAGGTGGGGCATATGTCAAAATTTCATGCGCAAATTCATTTCTTGTGTACGGTCACGAGAGGAAATTTCTTTTTGATGTGACCTAGCCTAAGGGTGAATACCAGGTGTCAAATATCTTATATTTTAAACGTCATGCGATTAGGACATTGATACAGAAGCCCTGAGTAACTGGAGGGTAATATAGCTAGGATGTTATGACTTGTCCTAGATGTGGTTAGGGGGAGATTATAAACCATGGTTTTGAGGGCTCTTGGATCAAGAGAAATGACATGGGTCTTGGAAGCCATTAGGCGTATCAACATAGGAAAATCCTCTCCTAGGGATGAGTTTTCATTTGGTTGACATTCCATATTTGTGGAAAAGATATTAAAATCCACCGAAGCATTGTGTGTATAGTAAAAAAAGGTGTCTATAAGACACTGAACTTCCACTCAATATGTCCATGAAGGATTATGATGATCCAAGATCACTCAAACCATATAGTTTTGACAAATGGAGAGATTTTGTTTGGACATATCAGAAACAATCAGGACATGATTAATCTTGGAATTGGGATTATTTATGCAAAGATTTTACTTGAATGTGAGGGGCACATTTTGACTCCCTTGTCCGATTGGGGCCTTATTTTGAAGATCCACGTGTCCCAAGATCAGATTCCCTACACAAGTTTGGTCCATGTGCAAGGAGTGGGGTATCTATATTTGGGGTATGTTGGATTTGAATGTCATATAGTTAGGACTTTGGGGAATTCTGTTTAATGTCATGCGGTGAGGACGTGGGTGACTCGATGTGAATGAGCTAGCTATTGTGGGTCCATGCAGTTTTAATTCTTATGGAAACGATGTTTACTACACTATTTAATTTCATATTGGAGGGATGAAATATCAAATGGATCATATGTAAATATGAGATAATTAGGATGATATATTCTTGATACTCCCCATACATGAGTGGGGGAGGAAGGTGTAAACCATGATTCTGGGAGACCTCGAGTTAGAAGGGATGATGTGAGGATTAAGAGCCAATGGGCATACATAAGTAGGAAAAACCTCTCATGGGGACGAATTTTCCTTGGGTTGACAGGAAATTTTTTTGGGAAACATATGCAGAGCCACTGGGGCATTGTATGCATAGTTAAAAAAAGGTGTCAGCAAGACACTTGTTGTCCATTTCTGATAGATTTGGGTGATTATGGTGGTCCAAGATTTCTCAGGACATAGATTTTTATGGATGAAAAGGGAATGTATGGGTATGTGATAAATATACAGACCATTTTTAGTTCTAAGGTACAAGGTACTCTCCATAGATTTGATTCATATGCAAAGTGAATCATGTTCTTTTATCAGTTTCTAGATGTAAGAGTATAGATTTTAAGTCCCCTACATCTATTTTCAATTTACATATAGGGTATTAGGGGAATTGTTTTGTTTTATTCTTTGTGGTTAGACCTGGTATTTCCATCTTGAGTATCACTACATATCTCATTATACCGAGAATTAAGCAACACGTAGTTCTTGAGATAACGTAAAGTTTAATGTCGGATGGTTATTACTTCTTTGGCCATGTAGTTTAATTTCACATGGTAAGGAATCATTAATTTCCCTGTGCAATTATGGCTTATATGAATGGGGAGGAATTTGTTTCATGGTTACCAGACCCGAGAAGGCCCATGTGTCACTACATGTCCCATTGATGGATTGGAATCAAGCCACGCAAAGTTCTAGTATCCTATTTAGTTTAATGTCATATGTTAAGGATGAGAGTGAACCAATGTTAAAAGGATGAGGTGAGTTATATTTCAAGATTTAACCTTGTGGAGGTTTTCTACGTATCCCAATTAGTTAGGAATCATAGTCCACGTAGTTCTGAGATCATGTTCCCTATGTTGGTATGACCCATGCACATGATAGGAACAATTTTCTTCTTGAATGTTGTATGGATCAGAATGAAGGATCCAGGTATACTACGTATCCTGCGAGGACAAGAATCAAGCCACATGTAGTTCTTGAAAACTATTAATACTAGTTTGAGATGTGCATAGAGAGGGGGGAATTTGTATCATGTGGTAGCTGGACCAAGATTTAGGTTAATGGTGTCTCTACTTATCCCATTAATTAATGTGAATCAAGCCATATGTAGTTCTATAAGTTCCTTAAAGTTTAATGTCTCACCGTTAGGTCTTTGCATGGATTACTCTATGAACGTCTGAGATGTGTGATGGGAGAGGGGAGTTTTTGAACTTGACTTATGGATAGACAAGGATGCAGAATCTAGGTGTCACTGCTTATCCCATTGGTAAATGGGAATCAAGCCATACATAATTCTAAAGACTCCCCATGTCAGTCTGACCTGTGCACAGAGAGGGTTGGGGGGGGGGGGGGGGGATTTTATACCATGATTTTAAGATGTTGGGCTTATTATACTCCTCTATGATTTTTCCATCTGGGGGAAATTTTTTCCACCATTCCTAATCTCACATGAGTTATAATCAGTGTGAGAAACAAGGAACGACGAGGAGTTCCCTTGTAGTGTAGGGTCAAGAAATGATATAAGAGAGGATTTCCATGTCATGTGATGGCTGGACCCAGAATTAGGATCAAGGTGTCTCTACATATCCCAATTATGAATATGAATCAATCCATACATAGTGATGTAAAAGGTCCTCCCTATGCCGGTCTAACCCATACGTATGAAGGGGAGCATTTTTTTTGTGTCTACTATTGGTGGATGGACCGAGACATAGGATCCAGACATCCTTACATATTTCGCAAGGGCATGAATCAATCCCAAACATAGTTCTAAAAATTCCCTCCCTATTCTAGTTTGAACCATACACAAAAGGGGGGTGGGGCGATTTTCATCTTTCCATTGAAAAAATATGATTCATGCACAACAAGTCATTGTATAGAAGATAGTGATTACCATATAGTTTAACGTATTTTGGTAAGGAGGAATATACAAGGAAATTTAACATCATATATTGCGGCTAATATGGATTTGTCATGAAGTTTAATGTCATGCAATCAAGACCATTTCTATATAGTTTAATGTTGTGAAACATATACATTGGCGACACTATGAAGTTCAACACCATGTATCTAAGATGAGTGCGATACGATTACACAAAGTACATATTTAGGAACCTTGCATTAGTGGGATATGTGGTGAGAGTTTAATCCATTGAAATTAAGGAATATACTCTATTGTAATAGACCTTATGTTAACATATGTTCCTTATAATTTTGGATCTAACTTTGGAGGTTTCTTTCCAAGTATCATTAGGGTTCTAAGGAGAAACACCATTTCTCCTTTGGGGAAAGATCAGAGGAAAAAATCTTTATCAATGGCTCATGAAATCCGGTTCTGGTAAACTTAAAAATGGTGTAGAATGTGCAATATTTTCTCATCCAATATCTTCATCTCATTGAACTATTTCTGGGACTTCTCATATGTGGACAGTTGATAACATATGGCCACATGAAGCAATGGTAATTGAACTTAAATGGGTAGAACTGCCTCTATCCTGTATACTAATGAGTATTGGGTTTCTTGAGTGGCAGTGCGGGTCATGGTTTGGTAAGCCCATAGATCACAGAGGAGCTTATCCGGTCATGATTTCTTGTCCTGGTATACCATCTTCTAGGGTATATTCTATAGGGTATTGTTTAAGACCTCTATCTACTCATTGCCCACTACATGATATTAGGTTGAATGGTTGGCCTTTATGCCATGCTCCTGATATAGATTATCCAATTCAATAGAGTAGAAATTGGTGTTGTTGTCTGTTGATATTGTATGAAGGACACAAAACCTAGTGATGATGTTGGATTTCATAAATCTGGAAATGATTCTTGCCCTAACCTCTTTGAGTGGTATAGATTCTTCCCACTTGGAAAATAAATTGGTTGCTATGAGAATATATATTAATTTTCTGGCTGTGGTGGGAGGGTATGGTTCCATAACATCCATTCCCCATATGGAAAATGGCCCGAAGTACTTAGATATGTGAAGTAACTCAGGGTGATGGTGGATGAAATATGCATGAACATGGTAGGAATTAAACTTCCTAGAGAATGTGGTGTAATCCTACATCATGGTTAGACAATAGTACCCAAGACTTTGAATCTATTGTGAGAACTTGGATGTAGATTGATGTGATCTGAAAGTTTTGGCATGTACTTCTTTTATGATGGTGATAGTATCTTCTCCATTAATTCACCCAAGAATGACTTTATCAAGGACTTAGTTATAAAGGACCTTCTACCATTTGGTTCCATGTTACCACATGAAATTTATTTCCGATCTCTGGATTTTCTCCCTTCTTGCCCTATCTGGTGGGATCTTCCCCTTTGAAGGTAATATTCAATGTGTGTCATCCAGCAGGTGGTAGGACCATACAGATTAGAGTTGGGAGTAATTCCAATAATTTCTTCTGTATTTTCCTGATTGAATGGTAATACCATCTATTTTTGGGAAATACTGATGACAATTTCATTGCAACACAGGTTATCCAGAGCCATGGTTGCATTTTCCAATGCATCAGTTTGCACATTTTGTAACTGGGGAACATAAGTCATTTTTAGCTCTGACGGGAATTATGCCATCAGTTTTCGGACATGGTTCATTAAAGGGATCAACTCCTCTTTCTTGATAACATAGACACCATTGATTTTCTTGATGACTATTTCTAATCCCCTTTAATCTTTAGGTGTTCTCCTTGTGCTTGAAGTTCCAACTCTAGGCCTGCAATGAGATCTGTTACTTTGATTCATTGTTCATGAATCCTTTTGATAGTAGGAAGGAATATGGAAAATCTTCATTTTCTTTGGATATGAGTATAACTCCCAGACCCAATTTGTTGAACTGGGGGTCTTCCATTCTTTTTCCTATTAGGATTTTGGACTCACTGTTGAAGTGAATTTCCCATATCTGGGATTTATCTTGAATATAGAACACTTCCTCATTAGGTAACTTAGCATCTAATGGGGACACCTCTATTGAGGGATTCTATACTAGGAAATCTGCTAATACTTGTCCTTTGGTGGATTTATGTTGTATGAACCATATATTGAACAACTGTAGGATGACTACCCACTGTGACAGGCATCCAATCAACATTGGACGACTGAGAACATACTTCATCAGGTTGCTATGAGAGACCAGGTGAACCTCATGGTGCTATAGATAATTCCTTACCTTCTAGACTGCAAATATTAATCCAAGGTATCTCTTATTGATATTTGAATAATGAGTCTCAACATCGATTAGGGTTTAGTTGTGGTAATAGATTATATTCTCAATGCTGACATTGTTCTTCTATGCGAGGAGGGTGCATAGGGATCATTCTAAGACAGTTACATATAGAATGAGTGGTCTCCCTTTAGCATGAGACATTAGAACTGCTGTACTTAAGAGATATTTATTGAGATTTTCAAACTCTTCCTGACATTCTTCTATCCATTGTTATTCAACCCCTTACTTTATCATCCTGGTGAATGGAAAGCACTTACCTGCAAGGTTGGATATAATGTTTCCAATGTTAGCCTAGTGTACTTGGTGTCCTCTCAACTCAGTGTGGTTGTGAGAATGTGACATACCAAGGATGGCCTTTTTCTTCTTAGGGTCGACTTTGATGCCCTGATGGCATATGATGAAGCCAAGTAATTTCCCTGAGGTAACACCAAAATCACATTTCAGGGGGTTCATTTTCAAATTGTGCAGTCATAGTTTATTGAATATGGTTTCAACATCTTCTAGACGATCCAAGCATTGTTTTAATTTAATCACCAGATCATCAATATAGCATTCACTGAACTTTTTGAGGAAGTGTTTGAAAATCAAGTGCATGTTGCACAGATATATGGGGCTGAAATTTTTCAAAACGAAAGGCATAAACTTGTATAAAAACACTCCCTGGGGATCCATGAAGGTGGTTAAGTATTCATCTTATTGGGTCATTTGGATCTGAATATATCCTGAGTGGCCATCCATGAAAGAGACAACCTCATATCCTTCCACTTCATTGATCAACAATTATATGATCGGTACTAGGAAATCATATTTCAGGCAGTGCTGGTTGAGGTCCTTGAAATTGATGTAGACCCTGATTTTCCTATTTTAAATTTTAAAGGGGGAAATGTTTTCTAGCCATATGGGGTATTGGATCTCAAAAATTAAGTTATCTGTGACGATCTTGTCAGATTCAGCCTCTATTATTGCAGCATGTGTCAGGTGCATCCTGCTGGCAGCTTGATTGTAACCATAGTGGTACTCTGGAAGGCCGAAGTGGTGAGTGACCACCTCTAGATCGAGACCACAAATTTTTGTATAATTTTATGTGAAAAAATATCCATTATTCTTTAGTAAAGGGGTGTATATCTCTTTCTATTTGGAAATCATGGCCGCACTAATCAGAGTGGGATGCAAGTCTTCTTCCGTGACAAAGTTGATTTCTATGATTTTATCAATGGTGGTGGAGATGACTTCCTGAAACACTGAATTGAAATACCTTAAGTATTATTCTTCCTCCTCTGCATCCACATAATCTTCCTCTTCTTATTTTGATGGGGAAACTATCCTTGAAACGATAGCTCCATAGCTGAGGGAATTGTTTCAATTTTGGTATCTGGGAGGTGAATCCATCTCTTCTGCCTCAACCATTGGAAAGGGATTCTCCAGAGAAGATGCAGTGAGGGGTAAAAGAGTTTCCTTATCTTCTTTAAGTGAAGAGATACTTCTTCCCACCTCAGTGGGTGAGGAAGGAATTTTCTCTCAATCTGATTAATGGGTAGTACATATTCCTTTCCGATATGCTTGAGGGGATTAGTGGGAAACATTTCCAATTCATTTTGGATGGTGAACCAATCAATTACATCAGTTTATGGTTGTTTCCCTTTTGATTCATTGAACCCTGCACCAATATATTTTGATTCAAAGAGTTCAAATGGGGTCTTATCAACATGTTGTGTACCACTTTGTCCATTAATGCTATATTTTGAGGCATTGATGGTACGAGGAGGGAATTTAATCATGTTTTTGTAACTAGGGCCTTCCTAGCAGGGCGTTGAGGGACATATTATTTTAAACCACCAGAAAATTTGGGTGATCTATGAGGTCCCCAAACCGAGTTTCAAGATTTATTTTTCCTAACGACTTATACTTGCTTTTTTCGTAGCCTAATAGGGTCATGGTGTGGGGAATAAAATTATCATAATAGCAGCCAAGTCGACGAAGTGTCTGCTGTGGGAGGAGATTAACCCCACATCCATTATCGATGAATAATTTTCTAATACCAAAACTATTTATTTTTCTAGACACATATATGGGTTTCATGTGTCCTTTCGTAAGGGTTTCTTCATCTTGATTCATGAAAGAGATAATTGTGTGGAATTATGAAGGATTGGTATCTGTCTAGTAGACTTCAGGAATTTTCACCTCGACCTCGAACTCTTGGGGACTTATGAAAGGTTTGATGAGTGCTTCCCTGAGATCTACTAAAAGATTCAGTGCATCCATGATCTAGATCTTTAATGGAATTGAAGCTAACTATTTTAGTATGTCGTATTTCTGATCTAAAGTCCTGCACTTACCATCATGGTGATATTATTTCATATCCACTTTAGGGGATTGAGAATTATATGGAGATGGTTCGACCATTGGGATCGAATATTAAGGAGATTATGTCCTTTATGGATTGGTCCAGATAGGTTTGTTCACCTGCTGATGGAAATTATTCATTTGTTTTTTCTATGATGGATATTTTAGAAGGATTGGACTGGGGTGGATTTTTTTGGGGCAGGAGAATTTTCATTTCCATATCGGATCCTTTAGAGGGTTCTTCTGAGGGTTTCTGCAACACTACCGGTTTGAGTGGGGGTATATCCATAAGCTTGATTTCTACCATGGATACGTATCCCTTGATATCCTTGGCTTCTGTGGAATCTTCCTTTGGGCAGCCAATTGGGTTTGGGGAATTCTGGTTAATAATCATACTCATCATCAGAGAAGGGTTCTATTAAGTGGATGTCATTGACAAAGCCAAAAATCAGCTCCTCTTCTGATGGTGATTTTGATTTCTCATCTTTCCCTGGTGGTGCCATTTTGATGGGTGGTGCCATTATCTTTAGATATATTGGCATTAAATGTGAGAGAGTAAACGTCGAATTTGGATTCGATGAAATTTCATCAGCCTAAACTTCTTTTCTTCCCTTCTTAATGGGAAGCTTTTTTGGTGGTCTACATTTGGAGGGTTGTGGGGATGAGGATGTCATTTGTGTTGCATCAGAAGCTATTAGAGGCACAGTCGGTATCTTTAGCTGTGTCTAGAGGATACTGTGGGCTCATTTGATTATTTCCCTAATCATCCAACTATCAAAATTTTGATCCTTTTTGTAAATAACTTTTTTCCACTCCCCCTCTTCATCCAAGTCAACGGTGAAAAGATATTCCACTTGCGCTGGTAGTGGTCCCAACTTGACATGTCAAAAATATTTCATTCATTGTTGGAGGTACTTGAAGACATATCACACCTAAATGTTATTCCCTAATATCTGATGGAAAGGACAGTAATCTGTATGGTTATCAAGACCTACTTCATCAGCCCTATTTGGCTTCGGAAGCCAGAGCAAGTTGTAATACATGGAAGCTAAAAATTTTCCCCAGACTTGATCATCATGGAATGAATACACTTTATTTATTCATTCCATGAATTGATTTCACTTGGACCCTCTTCTCTTATCTTGACTAGGTGGGGGAATTTGTTAAAATCCCAAGGGCCCTGCATGGTTTGGTTCGGGCCTTAGAGATGGAGTTGGTTCAGGGGGCGGATTAAGTATGACAGAATCCACTTTAGCACTCCGTGCTCTTTTTACTGGGGCTTATGGGGCTACCAAGGACTTTATATTAGGCCATTTTATGGAATTTTCATTCCATTGAGAAATGGAGGAGAAGTCCTAGAACCCACTTTTATACTTCACAATAATGAGTGGCATTCATAACTCATCTAGATGATTATTGATTCACCAGGAAAGAATCTCATCTCGGAGGAGTGTCTGGTTCAAGGAGTAGTTCAGACCCTTTCATCTTGCAATGATGTCTAAAACTCTCTAATTATCCCATTTTTTTCAGTTCATGAGATCACTAACTACATTTTTTAGAAAAGTTGAGCTAAAAATGAACTAGAACCAGAGATCCTCCCATCCTGTTATTGATTTATCTTGCAAACTGGTGTACCACACAAAGTCTAAACATTGTAGGGTTCGCAAAAAGTATCTGAGCTCCACAACCAATTTTTTCTCCAGGGTTCCCATCATTGGATCACAATAAGAAGATTAGTTCATTAGATGTTTCTTTGGGTCTCCTGATCCATATAATACTATAAATACAGGGTTCCCAAAATTTTGTAGTGGAGGGACGTTACTTAACCAATCGAGGTAGGGCTTCTATTTCGGTTGTATTGGAGCGTGCCATAATTCCATGAATTTCTTTTGAGTTTCCAATAACTCGATGAGATTCATGATCCCTTAATGTGTGTCCTATTGGAACTAAGCATGAGGAGGTGTAGTACGGGGAAATATTGTACATGTCTATGCATCTGGAACTTGAGGCAGATATACAGCTGGGGGAATCCTTTATGGATTTTCTAGAATATGTTCCTGTTGCTTCCCCAATGAAGGGAAATATTGATATCCTTTTAGGACCGGGTTCAAGTAGATTTATGGTACTGACACTACCTTGAATGAAATTTCCAGCCTTGCTTCATCTGCCAGGATGATACCGTGAGGTAGAGGGACATCTTCTGGGAGTGTGTGTTGATGATCCACCTAAGGAACATACCCAGTAGGAATGATGGATCTTTGAATCTCATCGTTGAGTCACCTTAGCTATTTAATTTCTTCCTCCTCTTTAGAAAATCCCTCTTTAAGAATGGGGTAATTGTTTTCACGAGGTGGAGGAGGTGAGTCGTAGGCTATTCTCTTTTTCTTCTCCTTATTGGGGATTCATGTGGGAGGTAATAGGGGATTGACTGAAGGGGTGCCCAAAATTTAAGGCAACTCTTTGGTTTTTGGTGTGCACACCTCCATGCTCAGTGTGGACCATTTTCGGGAGGGAACACTCTTCTCCGATTTCCACATTATTTGTATCCTTTTCCAGCAAGGTCTTTCAGGATGATTTCCATGAAATTCACTGATGCATAATGCATTAGGGGTGGCATATTAGTTGAAAAATGGTAGGAGAGTTTCTTGCATCCTTTTTTGGATCTTATCTGGCCATTCTGTGATACTCTTTAGGTTTATTGGTGAAGATTGACTTGGAGAGAGACTTAATATGACCTTGCAGTATACTTCCATTCCGGGGGATGTGGTCATGTGACTAGATGGAGTGGGTGTCCCATCTATCCATTATTCTACCAAGTTGAGAGAATACAGATGTCTGTTGGGTGGTAATTTGAAGAAAAAATTCCCCCATCCCTATAGGATGGGATTGGTCTCGTTCTTCTATTAACATACCTTGACCAAGATTTTTTTGTATTATTAGGGAATGTTTTGTAAAAAAAGACCCCAGCCCTATGGGATGGGGTTGATCCTGTGTTTCAGTGCCTGCTGTGGAATTTTACACCCTATTGATCTCATAGATTCCCATGCGGGTTTGAGCTGGATATGGTGTCAGGTCTGCATGTGAATTATTTTCTCCCGAGGACATGATAACTGCTCATATATTGTCTTCCCTTAGGCGTGATTCTTGTTAAATGTCCTTGATTCCCTGGTTCAAGAGTTTCTCGATTTCCTTCTCTTGTTGGTCCTAACACTTTTGAGACTTCATCAAGTCCGATTCTTATTGAGTATCCCACCTTTACTGAGAAGGGACTTTATTTGGCTTCCATTTGGGGATGATGAAATTGTAAGATGTCACTTCTAGGGGGTTTGGCTGTATGAGAAGTGGGGTGAAGTGTAGAGCTATGTGTTCTCCCCATCCGTGGATATGAACACCATACATGGCATTGCCGATAAGGCAGCACGACTTATGAAGCGTATGTAGGAAGACCATCTCAAGGTCTATCTTTCACCTGTGTGATTATGTCTTCTATGTAGACTGAAGGGCTTCTTGGTTGATTTGATGGAGAATATTTCCTAGGAAATTAACATGGTCTACATACCCATCATTGGGAAAAATATTTTCTTTTAACTACTAGAGAGTTGTCTAGATATTGAGGAAAATGTTATGCATACATTCTTCTGATAACTCTCTTAGTATGTTGAACTGAGAAGTGGTTGTGTTCCAATACATCACTAGTATGAAATTACTATCTAGTTGTCTTCTCACCACCAACATATCTTTTTATTGTCCTTCCGTGGACTCTTCTTTTTTATCCCGGTTTGACTACTTCTTAATTATTTCATTCCAAGAAGCAAGGTTAGTAAGAGTTTCGTTTACATGGGAATGGTATGAGGGTGGCTCAGAAGATGAACATGTCATATGGCCATCATCTGGTTGAGAAAGGATATCTCTTGTCATGTAGAGAGTATCCAACATTTCGTACTCCATTTTTTCATGTTCCTTGACATACGAGGGATTTCTCACATTTGACCTGATGAGGGGAGGACCTTCTCACCAGTGTAAATTTTGACTACAGGGGGGACCTTCATAGTCGGTGTCGTGATGGTGAGGAATACCATCAGAGCTTAGTTTATGACCGTAGAGAGGACTTCTGTGGTGTATGCCTGAGGGAGGACCTCCATGGTGAACCACATAAAGGGGAGGACATTCTTGATGCTTGGCATCATTAAGGGGAGGGCCTTCACAATGACTACTATCAGGGTGAGGAATATCATCATAGATTTAGCTGCAAGGAGAGTATCTGTAGTGTACATTCCAGGTAGGGAATTTAGGATGCACTGTAATGAGGGGAGGACATTATCATTTCTTAACGTCACTATGAGGAGTTCCTTTGTAGTGACTTCCATCATGGTGAGGACTACCATCACAACTTGATGCTCGACTATAGGGAGAAACATATCTTCAATGTATACCCTTAGATGGACCATCAGGGAAGATGATAGAAAGGGGATGGAATTATTTCTATTCGATCTTCTAGTCAAGGGAAGGGATACACTAACATGAATTTGGAGATAGGCTCTCATAATCGATCATTTCGGTCCCATAGAGTAAGCCCCTATGGGTTCTCTGGGGAGGAACTTTAGAGCTATTGGTAGCGATAATGTAGGGAGGACCTTCACAACTACTACTGACACTTCCATAATTTGGTAATGGACTGAACAAAATCTTGATCCTCTATTGATAGATGTTTGATGGTGTTAAGAATTCTTGCTTCCAGAAGAGTCGAATTGTGAATGTGATATTCATTTTCTGGTTTCCTTTGGTGGCTTTCATGTTTGGGTGATATTTAGATGGAAAGGATATATGCCTTCCCTGGAGAGGACACTATGTTGGACCAGTGTCCCCTAGTTGAAACAAGTGATTCTTCCTGATTCGGTTGTCCTTGTATCACAAAATATTGTCATTGACCCTCCCGAACTAGATCAGGGATGCGGGTATGGTCTGGGTGACTATTTGATTTTGTGAATGGATCAACCCGCCCTAGGAGATTGGATCATGGGGTCAAATCCTCTATTTTTACACTGATGCAATGATGTATTAACACATATGGAGGATATAGTTTGGGATCGACATCTAATCCTCCATCATGGCCAAGATGTGTTGAGATACATCTTTGGATAGAATGGGAATGAATGACCATTCAGATGTCAGAAAAGAAGTTTGTGCTTTCTCAACT
This sequence comes from Viscum album, assembly GCA_963277665.1. Lineage (NCBI taxonomy): Eukaryota > Viridiplantae > Streptophyta > Magnoliopsida > Santalales > Viscaceae > Viscum > Viscum album. The sequence goes on from OY728123.1 coordinate 1,111,949,487, forward strand.
CCTCTATGGGTTTCTAGTGGGCACTGGTTGTTCTCCTACTTCAGGACAGAGGAACGAGTATGAAACCAGCTATCTTCCCCAATTGGCACCATATTTTTCCTATGGGTGTTATATTTGGGAACCGGAATTTATGTCTTCTCGTTTGTTGTTGTATTTATATCATGGTCTTGATTTTTATCTGCAAGAATTTGACTATGCTCATATTTTCTTTCCATCATATTCGGATGATGGTCATCATTGTGGTAGGTAGGAATTTGCATCTACCTGTGGATTTCCACCCTATCTGACAGGTGGGATTCATATGTACCGGTAGTGTTGTATGACCTCCCATGGTTTGTTTCCCTATTTCGATGGTGGGTTTGGTGTGCCTCAGTAGGGTTTTTTTCTTACATATAGCTAGGTGCTATCCTATTTGGATGATGGACTTCTTAATCATTGAAAGAGATCTGAATCTACCTATAAATTTTCACCATGTCTGTGTGTCGGGACCAACAAGCATTGGAAGGAATGTGCATTTTCTCAAATCATGACACCCTATTTTCATAGTGGGCTTCATAGGAGTGATTGATGATATGTATCCACTCATGGATCACCACCGTATTTTTATGGTGGGATTCATTAGGATGGTAAGAATTGTATGCCTTCCCATTACATGTTGTCACATTTGTGTGGTGGACCTCCTCCTTAGGAACCAAAGTGAAAACCTACTCCTGATTATGTATTTTACACCATTGGTGGGCAGCCCAGGGGGACCATGTCCATTGGACTTTAGTAGGTTCCCTTAGCATGGGATCCTCTCCATAGAGAGGATATCAAGTTGTATGCTGCTGATGGAAACGTTCTCTAGAAGGATCCCTTAAACGGGGTTCTTGTTCAGCTGGGATGAAGTCATTGATGTCAGCCTCATCTACCTCCCTAAGATAAGGGCAGTATTCGTTGTTGAGTTTTGGGGAAAAACTCTTGAAATGGTTGGAGATGGCCAGTAGAGTCATCCTATGCTGGATTTCCAGTCACGACAGAAGAGGCGAATGACGAGCTTTCACTGATTGGATGCCTTGCCTTGCAGCCTCCACCATAGAGAGACTACCATTTTGGTGGTACTATTTGATCAGAACGTTCTAGAACCAGTGTTGATGACGCTGGGTAGGCGAGGGAGTCCTATTATTTGTTGGGTACTGGACCACCTATGTGGTTGTTGACATGAGCATCTAAGGGAATTATCAAGATTCCGTTTGGATCAAAGAGAGCTATGATAAATTCATACAATAAATATATGAGATATACTGACAAAAAACTCCATCAAAGTAGCCTCTCATGATCAAATTCATAGTTTATGGTCTTAAGTGGCCCTCTTTCTTCTTGGATGAAAGGGGCTTATGGTGGGATAATACCACCACCTTGGTTAAGGATTCACATCGGGTTCACCATTTTTGTTTCGACCGAATTCACTTCATACCAGGGTGGATGAAATAGTTCAATGGATAAAAACTAATTTCTTTCCATTATAGAGTTTCACATAGGGTTCACCATTTTTGTTTTGACTCGATTCACACCGTATCAGGGCAGATGAAAGGGTCCAATGGATAAACACTAATTTCTTTCCATTATAGAGTTTCACATCTGTTTTACCACATCATTTAAACATGATTTACATCGTGAACCTTTTTGGTGGGAAAGATGGTCACACTAGGACTGGGAAGTGTGTCCTTTTTTATATTAAAAAAGAGGTTACATGGTTGAATAGTTCGGGAAAATGATTGAAGGGGGTTGAGTATGTGTGTAATCAATCCGCATTGGGAATGTGTCCTCAGATGGTCTCCAACAGGGTTTTTTGTGGAGACATAAACACCCAAAACCCTAGTATCCATGATTCATGGACCTTATTTCCAAATCCAGACACTAGTTGGATGATGTTTTGTCCAACAAAACTTAAGGACTCCGTTGGTCAAGAGGATGTGAGGTCAAGATCATCACTCCCTTTTGCGGTGAATTATTTCCTACTCCAAGACCCTCTTATAGATTTTATCAATGATAAAATGTTCATGAATCCTTGGTTCTTTACCAAGCATGTGTCTGTGGATTACCCCTAGGTTGAAAAATCAACAATGGATATACATGGAATAGTAATTACTAAGACAACACTGGTTTAACCCCTTTGATGCGACGATCTAGAGTTTATTATCACCTAGGGAGGAAGAAAGTTGCTTTGATTTTGGGATCAAACCCATGAGATGGGCTTCCTATGTCTCCTCATGAGAGGAATCAGAACCCACATAGTTAGGTGCGACTTAACTAGACACATCAACTTTTAAGGTCATGCGACACAGACCCATCTATTCAGTTTATCTTTGTGTGGATAAGAAGTCTAGGAGGAAGATTCCTTGTCAATATTTCATGTGGGAGTTACAATGAAGTGGAACAGGGTGATCAGAAGAGGCATGGTCTCCTAAGTGGATATGGACCCACTAGGGGTATAGCCCGGTGAACACTGGGGAGATTTGGGTGTTGGGTTTGGACCTTAGAGAGGCTTCCTATGTATCCTAGTTATTTGGGAATCAAAGCCCCCATAGTTTGGTTTGAGTTGGGGCTTATTATGTAGAGGAGTCCCATTTATGAGGGGACTTGATTGGTGCTCACACATCGGACCTTCCCATTTGAGATGACAAGGTTGGGGATTACACCATAGAGGAGGCATTTCTTGAAAGAGTCACGTTGGGGATTATTCTTGTTGAGGATGACCTAGTGATTCAGGGGAAATTCTTATTGGGTCTGAATTTTAAGGATAATGTCCTTAAAGCTCAGGCCTTCATATAGGTATCATACATATCTTGGTTAGAGTAGGAATCAGAGTTTTTTAGTTCATTTGGGGTGTGGGTTACATTTGAAATATTCCCACTTGAGCTCAGGACTTCAGAAAATCATCTTACATATACTGGTTAGAGTAGGAATCTGAGTTTTCATTATTCATTTGGGGTTTGGTTATGCGTGAAAGTTGCCCACAAGAGCTCAGGCCTTCAGAATAGCATCCTATGTATCCTAGTAAGATCATGAATCAAAGTTTTCATAGTTAATTTGGGAATTATGTGGATATCATGATTATCATTAACTTATAACAACACATGATTATTTCTCATTGTGAAAAACAAGAGGAAGCCATAGATCTAGGAAACCACACACTTTCCTTTCTCCTCTAATGGGAAAGGAGGATGGTAGTGTAAGAGGCCACGACTGCTAGCCCAAAGGGAGAGTAAAAGGGGGATTTCAATATTTCAATTCTCGCCTGTGTTGATATCCAGGATAGTTACATTTCAAAATATATCCAAACATGTCCTAGGCCTAGCCTGGTAGGATGAGGAGTGGCACCTCCAGTAGAAGGGAAATGGTTTCACCTTAAGGGTGGTTCCCTAAAGCTGGTTCTTAGAATGGGGAGAAGCATAACTCCTCATCAAAAGAAAGTGGAGGAATGATTCTTTGACTTATCAATATCCATCATTGAATTGAAAATCCAGTGATTAACCTTGATCCCTAGAATAGAGAGGTTCATATGTGTATTCAAAGGTTGGGCCCTGGGTTACCATGGGATTGTAGAATTAAATACATTATAGGGGTCCACACCCTTGATAGGATTACCCACATGTATCCGCATTCCATATGTATGTAGACATAGAAGGGTGCACTGATATACCCAATGTTCTGTTTATACGGGTCTAGTGGTTTTGGAAGAGGTTTTGGCCTGATGCCAATAGACTGGTTATAGAGCGGATTCAGAGGATGGGATGGAAACAAAAGTTCATGATCGGTGTCGAGTGGTGGAAATCCCAAAGTTACACTACTTCGCATATCTTTTGTTCAAGAGGGGTGAGGTACCCTCCACATGGCATACTGCTATGCAGGTGGAGGGGACGTCCACATAGAAATGTGGTATGCGTACTTGGATTCCATTTTTGCACCGAAGTGGAATGTGGACCTGGATGTTGTACGCGTACCAAGGTGGTAAGTGGTTCTAGATGTGGTCCACATGCCGTAGTAGTACATGGTCCTAGGTTTCATCCAGATAAGGTGGTGGAATGCGGTAATAGAGTCCATCTGCATTGAAGATCACTATACAGGAAGGGTTTTGTCCACATATAAATGTGTTATGTGGTACGCCAGATTGAAGGAGGGTAATTTGTCATGGGGTTTGCGGGAAGTTCATCCATGAAGGGAGTATTGTTCCCAGTTCACCAATAAGGTTAACTATTTTCCCATATTATTATCCTCCCTTTTTATGGGTTGTGTATTGTTTGTACCAAATGAAAACCATTATTGGTTCTATACTTCATCAATCATTTGCCTTCAAAATATTCTATTCATAAACTCCAAGCTCTCTGAAAATCCTGTCCTCCAGAGTTTTCTTTTCTTCTTGTCCCCATTAGGGTCATTTTATAGAGTTCTGTGTATGATGTATCTATGGTTTAAACTTCCCCTTTTTCAAAAGTCCTTGGGGAAATGATATGGACCATGAAAGACTCGGTCAACCGAGGTTTGTGGGGCTGAGGTTCGCGGGGCTGTGGTTTGTGGTGGTATAAATCAACAACTCAATCCTATGAATGAGGTGGTTGACGGGATGCTGCCAGCATCAACTTATCCTCAAAATAATCTTTTAGGGATGGTGTGCGGGGGCATACCTCTTCATCACATTTTCTCCAATGATGTGGTTCACGGTGCCACAGTTCATAGGTGGAATTTCTCCACCTCTATCCCAGCAATGACTTGGTTTGTAGGTGATTGACATCATCTCTTATTTATTATACTAACTTCCTGGGTGGCTAGACAATGCCTCGTCGTCCCGTGTTTCAGAGGCTGTCCACATTCTATTTGGTTTTTGGGAAATTACATCCATGTACTATTCCCAAAAATCAGTATGTGGACCACTTTGGTCCTTTTCTTAATTCGATTTCTTAAATATTCTTCTCAAATTTTCAACCGAACCCATATCTTATTCCTTAATCAAATTTGTGGGAGTATTTTCCTTCCCTTTATAAAGTTTTCTGGAACCTACCCTCACAAAACATTAAGATTTACCCAATTTATTGCAGGCCTATTATGAACCCATCTATCACATAATTATAATCCATTCATATGTATTCCACAAGATCATGAAAACATTTATCATTTCATCATAACTTATCCCATGGTAAATAAAACGTGTTTCATCAATATTTATTCATCATAATTATTAACCAACTAAATAAAGATTAAATATAGTAATGTTAGATCATATCCCCAGAAAATCATAAGAAACATAAAAGGTTGCTGTTATAAATGAAAATACCAGTAAAATATCCGTGAAAAATTTCTTAGGAAAATACCCATTTCATTTTGAAATAACATATTTAGAATTTAAAAATTAAAAGATATTAAATAAAAAAATTATTTGAAAAGCACTATGGGAACCTGTAAAATAATCTTTAAATAAAATTTTATTCATGATGGTGGGAAAATCCTTTCATGCGGTGTATGTTAAAACAAAAATTACTTTCACATTTTCAATAGAATGTCAAAAGTACCTCACTAGAAAAATGAAAAGAAGATTAATTTTTTTATAGAAAATAATATATGGGTAAAAATGAATTTAAAAAATAATTTTATACTAGTAAAAATATTCTTGAAATCATTTTAAATAAAATATGCATATGGAATAAAAGGATCCCCAACTGAAGAGATAAAATAATGTTGATTTTAGTTAAAAAATTATGTCGGTATCTTGAGTATATAAAGAGAGGAAAATGAAATTTAAAAAATATAATATAAATAAAGAACTAGAATATAAGAAAAAACATATGATTTGGATGAGATAGATCATATAATTTTATCATCATAATATTTAAGAATAAATGATCTCTATAAAAAGTGATATTGTAATGTAAAACCCTTACCTCAAGTTTTTCTTGCTTTGAAGAACTATATAAACCTATATAATAAATTTAAATTCATTATAATTCTATAAAAACCATATTAATACCAACAATAACATATATGGTTCACGTAGAACATTTAAACAACTACTTGTTAATAATTCTTTATTAAAATAATCATTTCTTGGTGTTAACAATATCTTTTTACATGTATGTTTCAGTTCAAAAATTTTGTTCCCTGAACTTTGATCAATTTTAAATAATCTAAAAAATATTAATAATTTCATAAGTTTAATATTTAATCATTATAAATACTTTAATAATCATTCATATATAGCATTTAGGAATAATGAATTACATCACTTCATGGAGACGAAGGTTCGTACATACGCACAAGTGATGTTTTCCACTTTTAAATGAATGGAATGAAAGAAAGAATAATAATAATTCTCTTTTATAGAATATTTATTATATCATAAATATCATATATATATATATATACATAAAATCCATCATAATAACCAACCATGGTATATGGTTATAGAAAATGAATCACATCGCTACATGGAGGCGTTAGTTCACACGTACACATGAGATATGATTTGATCTCTCATTTGATGGAAAAGGGGTGGGAAATAGTTGTTATATAATCATAATAAAATCTTAGTATATTTATAATACAATATAAATCATGTTTTTATGGATACAATAGGTTTAGTGTAGGTGTAATAATAAATAAAATTGAAAGATCTTGATTAAAATTTATACCTATTTTTGGGAGTCCTCCTTTGGATTACACCTTAGGCCATGAAATATTGGTATTGAAAGAATAATAGGGGAATAAGTATAAAGGTAAGGAATCTTTTATGTTTTTTCTATAGGTATTGTTCAATCTAGAATAATCAAATTGTGTAAATGAGGGAGGAGAAGAGGTGTAACATCCCGGATCTGGGTACCACACAACAAGTGCCCTTAACCCAGTTGGTCACATGACCTCAAGCACATTTCCCCAAATGCCAAAGGCTGTCGACTAGCAGTGAGGACCTAGGACTGATAATGAGGAAACTATACCCTCATTTGTCAAAGTGTAGCACAACAGAATAAATATAAAAATAAAAAAGCGGAAGGAGTAAACAATATAAACTTGAAATGGACAATGGAACTGAAGTAAAAGATAACGAACAATCATATATAATGAGGCAACATGTATCTAACCTAAGAAAGCAACCCAAACAGGATACACTGCAATCAGATACAATACTACCCAAAGTACAAATTATAGTCACAAAAAACCAAAGTAGTTTAATCAGAACTCAGCAGCATCGCAAGCTTAAGCTCGGTCCCATGCTCTCCTACTCCTCTATAACAATCATGTACCTGTGTAGGGACCCTTTCCCTTATCGACACCCATAGAAATATAATCTGTTTGGGTCCAAGACATGACCCAAATAGGGTGTAAGAAATAAATCCTAGTAGGCAACCACCAAAGGCCCGTGCCCAACTATCAGTGAAAATGTGCAACAGTAGTGTGCAATAATGAAAAGCAGTAAACTAGGAAGTACTCAAAAGTAACCATTACTTCCAGTTATATTTCCATTTTAATAATTATTTAAAAATTCAATATAATTGAATTATGAGTTTTCCCAAGAATCAGACTTGGATGAAAATATCCTATATAGTGCCACAACAGAAATCACAAAAGGCTATCTAACAGGTAAAACATAATAATAATAATACCAAGCATGTGCTTTAGCTTGGCAAGTACAACCTAAGAAATCACCATAGTTAATATTCAAAGTAAACATTGTCCTTAGAAATGAAAATTCTGACCCTCAGGAAATCATAAACCAAACCCTCGAGTGACTATACATTGGAATAATCAATGTTTCCCTCGGGCATGTGAGATATTTCCCTCAGGCACAGAAGCTAATGCCCTCAGATATATGAAACGTTTCCCTCAGGCTAAAAAAAACTCTACCCTCAGGCATTCCATAGGTAAAGAAAATAACCGTGCCGAGCCCAACGCATAAGAAAGAAGTTTATAAATTTCCCCTCAAGAAAATTCAAAACATTCTATAAACACGGCATACCCATGGGTATCCTGGACAAATGAATAAACAAGGGAACCACACCCTCGAGGTGTCCCTGGATCAAAGCAACAATCCCAAAAAGCAGTTTTTACATAATTAAAATATTACCTATGCAATTTTAGGTATCTAAACAGTCAAGGCCTTAGCCACACGACACCCGGAACATGAGCGCGTGGCACAACGATACACAAAAACAACTCAACAGTTGGAATCAAACACAAGACCACCTACCTTGATCTCCTATAATCGATATACATGAAAGGTGCCTTCCGAAACAACCAAGAATGATGTAGATTTGAGATAAAAGATTACTCTTTAAAACCTGAATAACTTCACTTAGGGAAAGAATTGGAAGTAGAGGTTCGAGAAGGGAGAATATCTCACCCACGCGGTTCAAACGAGATTGACGGCGGAGGAATCAGAGTACTGGTCAGCGTTCGGGATCCCCTCTAAGCCTCAGATTCCTCTCTCGTGGCTCCTGGTGCGTTCTATGCCTCGACTATTGAATGAGGAGGCTACTGCCTGTTTTTAACGAAAAAACATTACTACATGACGTGTACTCTCATGTACACAGCGTGTACTTTCCATTTTTTGACTGTTCCACTATCACCTTCTTTCTACTGCCTCACTATTAATCTATCGACTTAATTACACATCGTGTATTACTAAATACACAGCATGTACTATCGTTCCTCTCGTGACTACTTTCACCGCATTACTCTTCACCTGCGGACGGATTACACGGCGTGTATTACTAAGTACATGGTGTGTAGTTAGTTTTTACACCCTTAATCACTAACAATCCTACACGCCCTCTATTCTTGTCCCACACGGCCAAAGTACATAGAGTGTGTACAAAAGTACATGGAGTGTACCCATATGTTTGGAATTTTTCCCACATTTCCCTTGTTTTCTCAAAAACACTTAAGGAAAAAGGAAAATAAGAAACTCGTACCTCGAGAATAAGAACCGTGTTCTTACAAAATTTCCCCCTTAAAGAAATTCATCCCTGAGTTTCCCTTCCAAGGGTGGTGTAGATAAAGCTGAGAACAAGTCTGGCCACTGAGCCTGTACGTCAGTCGTCCGCTCCCAGGTTTCGTCCTGCACTTGGCCATGCTGCCATAGCACACATATGAGAGGAACTGACCGGCCTCAGAGAACCTTCATTCTCCTATCAACCATAAGAATCAGATGCTCCTCAAAGGATGCATCGACCTTCATTTCAACCTCCTTAGGATGAAAAATGTGAGATGGGTCTGAGTGATAATGACGCAGCTGAGATACGTGGAAGATGTCGTGCATGGCCCGATACCTCTATGGTAAATGCAACGGATAGGAAACTGTCCTAACTCTCTCCAGAATCTCAAACGACCCTACATACCATGGTGAAAGTTTACCCTGTCTCATAGTCTGCCTATGTCCCAACCTCAGTGAAACACACAAGAAAACCTGACCCCTGACCACAAAATCCATGGGTCATCTGCGGTGATCAGCATAAGATTTCTAATGAGACTTTGCAGTAGTCATCCGCTTCTGAATCAACTGGACCTGCTCTAAAGTCTCCTGCACGAGACGTGGTCCCAATAATGCTTTCTCACCTGCCTCCGTCTAGCACAAGGGTGATTTGAATGACCTACCATATAAAGCCTCGTAAGGTGCCATCTCAATATTTACCTGAAAACTATTGTTGTTGGAAAACTCAACTGGGGGTATGTTCTTCCCCCAAGAACCCCCAAAGTCCTGGATGCATGCACATGACATGTCCTCTAGAACCTGTATTGTATGCTATGACTAGCCAACAGTCTGAGGGTGGTAATTTATGCTCAGAATCACCTTTGTACCCAGCGCCCTCTGAAAACTCTACCAGAAATGAGATGTAAAACATGAATCTCTATCTAAAAAAATAGAACGAGGGACCCCATGATGACGTACTACCTTTCAGATATAAAACTTCCCGAGCTCGTCAAAACTGAATATCTCCTTGATCGAAAACAAGTGACCTATCTTTGTAAGTCTTTCCACAACGACCCATACGACATCATTGCCTCGAGGTGACCTCAGAAACCCGGTCACGAAGTCCATCACGACATCATCCCATTTCCACTCAGGAATGGGTAACTGTTGTAACAGTCCGGCTGGCCTATGATGCTCTAACTTTTCCTGTTGATTGGTGGAACATCTCATAACAAAACCAGATACCTCTCTTTTCATCCCTGACCACCAATACTGACGTCTCAAGTCACGGTACATTTTGATAACTCTAGGATGCACTGCCCAAGATGAAGCATGAAATTTCCACATTAACTCCTCGCATATATCCCATGGAACCCACACTTTTCCATGGATACACAGTACCTCATCATCGCCTATCGTCCAACCAGGAGGAGGGTCCTCACTTGCCACCGACTCCCGTAGAACTAGACCTTTTGAATCTGATAGTTGTCTCATCCTCACTCTATCCAGGAGGGTAGAAGTCACAACTAAAGATGAAAGATAGGTTCACCCCTGACTATCGTGCACCTCCAAATGAATATCAGAGAAAAAATCCATAAGATGCCACTCACCACTGGCCTCCTGAACTACCTATATCTGAGTCCTCCTACTTTGTGCATCAGCTACTGCGTTACCCTTACCAGGTGTCTAGGCAAGCTCAAATTCAAAGGACTGAAGGTATTCAACCCACCTTCACTGTCTCAAATTCAGGTCACACTGGTTAAAGATGTATTTAAGAGTTTTGTGGTTCGTAAACACCAAAAAATGTTCTCCCAAGAGATAATGTCTCCAACAGCGTAACACATGAAATACTGTAGCCAACTCGAGATAATGTGTTGGGTAATTCCACTCATGTGGCATCAACTACCGAGACCCGTATGCAACTAATCGATCACCATGTATCAACACTACTCCCAGCCCAATACTTGGTTCATCACAGTAAACTATATAGCTATTCCCTTGCTCTAGAAATATCAGGACTAGTGTTGATGTCAACCTCCCCTTCAGCTCTTGAAAGGTTGTCTCACAATCTTCTAACCAAATGATCTTCATACCCTTATTAGTCAAACCCATCAACGGTACTGCTATGCGGGAGAAGTCCTATATAAAGTGCCTGTAGTAACCATCCAACCCTAAGAAACTCCGTATTTGAATCACGTTCTTCGGCTGCTCCTAGGAAACTTCTACTCTCACTTTCTCTCGGTCTACCGCAACTCCTACCTCTGAGATAATATGACCCAAGAAGTGAATCTGTTCCATCCAAAAGTGGCACTTTGAGATCTTAGCATATAACTGATTCTCTCTCAGTGTACTCAGTATTATTTCAAGATGGGTGGCATGGTCTTGTCGAGTGTGAGAGTACACCAAGATATCGTCCATGAAGATTACCACGAAAGAATCCAGATATGGGTGGAACACACGATTCATCAGATCCATGAAAACTACTGGCACGTTCATGAGTCTGAATGGAATGACCACGTACTCGTATAGAACATATCTTCTCCAAAAGACTGTAAGCAGTATGTCTGATGGTATAACACACAATTGATGATATCCGAATATCAAGTCAATCTTAAAGAACACTCATTCTCCTCGAAGTTGATCAAAAATATCATCAATACTTGGTAAGGGATATCAGTTCTTGACTATCAATTTGTTCAGATTTCGATAATCCACACAAAGTCTGAGGCTACCATCCTCCTTCCTCACAAAAAGTATAGGCAAACCCCAAGGAGAAGTATTGGGTCAGATGAAACCATTTTCCTACAACTCCTCTTACTGCCTCTTGAGCTCCTAATATTCTGGTGTAGCCGTCCTATAAGGTGCAATGGACACCGGTGCCGCTCCTAGCGCAACCTCAATAAGGAAATCCACCGCTCACTCCAGAGGTAGACCTGAAAATTCATCTAGTAAGACATCCCTAAAATGATTTACCACTGGAAGGAAATCATTCTGACAAGTTCCCTAGTCATACAGATATAAAATCGTAATCTAGGATATCACTCCACCTCACCCACGATTCTCGGGTCCATCTCGGCTCACCTGGGCATCCCATTTTTCCTTGTATAAAAACTCTCCGCCCTCTGGTGGCGTGAAACTCACCCTGCGATGATAGAAATCTACAAAGGCTCAAAAGGGTACCAACTAGTCCATCCCGAGAATGACATCATAGCCCATCATCTCTAAGACATAGAGGTCCCATAGAAAGTGACACCCACCAACCTCTAGGGGGAACTCCTTGCACTGACGCATAGTAGCCGTTCTAATTCCCAAAGGAGTGTCTAGTGTCATGATATGAAGAGAAGAAGAAACACAGGGACCAAGGATCTCCACAATAGGCAAATATATAAATCTATGTGTAGCACCATTTTCGAAAAGTACCGAAGATAAAACAGAAGCAACTAGAATAGTACCTATGACAGCGGAAGGTCTGGGATCCTGCTCCTGTTGGGTCTATTGCACTGCATATGCGCCTAGTGCCGCTGCCCTGCGAGATAGCCTGACTATCCTAAGCTAACCTGCCATACTGTCTCTGAGATCCTAGAGTCTGGCTACCATGACCACGACCACCACCTTGGCCTGAATTTCCTGACGTATTCCAATTCCTTGACTGGTAAGAAGCTACTGCCCCTTCCCCTACATGCGGAGTCTGCATAGAAACCCTCTCACTAGTCATTGGTGGAATCGTCCTGCAAAAACGCTGAAGATGACCCATCTTTCCACAAGCTTGGCACTCTATTGGGTCAAATGGACACTAAGGTCTCTTTTTCCCCTCTTTACCACACTGGTAGCACATCACCTGGCCACCTGAAGAATTATTATGGCCAATACTGCCACCGTGAGAGAAATCCATCTGCCTCTTCCTCTTACCGGTGGACAAAGTACTAGAGACCGGTGCTGAACCACCCTGGTCCGCCCCACTAGCTTCCCGCAGGTTCCGCTTAGTAATCAATGCCTGGTTCACAATAGCATGCACTGTGGGCAACCTAAAAACGTTCACCAGTGCACGGATTTTATACCGAAGACCATCCTCAAAGAATATAGCCCCCAACATCTTGTCACCCACTAGAATAGGTGCAAAATGCTGTAGCTCGGTTAAGCAGGCAGAATAGTCTATCACTGACATGGAGCCCTGCTGCAGATTCATGAACTCTCAAGCTCGATCTTCCTTTAGAATATCTAGAAAGAAAAAGTCATAGAAGACTGCCTGAAAATATTCCCACACTGTGTCTCGGTGATTCTCATTATGGGTGGTAACATCCCACCATCTCTTGGTAGAATCATGAAACAAGTAAGTAGCGAGCATGGACCTCCTCCCAGGAGGCGTCTCTAGATGATTGAAGACCGTCTGCATAGAACCCAACCATGAATCTGCAGCCTATGGTCCGCCATCCCCTGAAAATGTAGGCAGATGCTGCTGCTGGAATATATGTGTTAGCTCTGTCATATATGTGGCAATCAACGGTGCTCCTTGGAAGGTCTGCATGAACCGCATGAAGCCTTCATGGAACTGTGCATCCGCGCTTGTGTCCAATATAGCGGCTGGCGCCGCATCAGGCACTGCTGGAGGATCCATCGGTTGCCCCTGGCCTACCATCTCTGGAGTATAATCATTGCCACTCTTCTGGTGAACAACTCGTGGTCGTCTCGGTGGCATGACTCTACAAGGTCAGAAACACATCTTAGATCAAGATCGTCAAGGAATAAGAACTGGAAACAAAATAAGGGAACATGAGAAAGAAAATATTCAAGTTCTACAAAATAAGACTACACTGTGTGTATAATAACTACACGGCGGGTTCCCTGAAGTCTTTCACATGGGCATGTACTTCTGCAAGAACTATTCATGTAACACCCAACACATGGCGTGTTGTCCTTACACATGGTGTGTACTTGAATTTTCTTCCCCTGCCCGAGTCCTTCTACACCGCTAAGCAACATGGATCCCCTTAGAACATGGTTACACGGCGTGTTACACTCGCACACGACATGTACACCACCCTGTTTCCCCAGCCACACGGCCAAGTCCACACGGTATCTCACCAATCAAGACTACACGGTGTGTCCCATAGGTACATGACGTGTACTAGACGAGATTTACTAACCCGTGTTGTTCGAGACATGACCGGATACACGGATCACACTAAATGGTTTACACTACACGACATGTTCCATAAGGACACAGTGTGTAATTGAAAAGATAACACTGACCCGTGTTGTTAGCTAGACGACCGGATCCCTATATTACACTACACGACATGTTCAGAATTGGCACAATGTGTATAATCTAAGATTTCTCCATCCATGTTGTTAGTCACACGGGCGGAAACAGGGTTAACCCTATATGGTGTGTGCAACCGGTTCACAACGTGTTTCCCCCAAGAATTTCCCTCTCCCATGTATCTACCCACACAGCCTATGACATGGTTAGAGACTACACGACGTATACATAAGGTACATGACATGTACTTAAGAAAAAAAATTTCTTCCCGAACAGAAGAACACATGGAGTGTAGTCAAAACTACACGGCGTTTTTTCTGGGTTTTTCCAGACAGTAAGGCTCATAAACTACTCCAGAGTCCAGAAAAACACTAAAACAAACACCAAAGTGGAAAATTCTGATCCATGAGGGCCCATACTCCCCACGGACCACCTCTTGGCATTTTATACATGTTATAACAAGGTAAAAAAGTCGATGATCCACCAAATTCCAATTGATGAGCGCCTATACTCCTCAAGAACCAAATTTTGGCATTAATTTACAAAACCTTACATAAAAATACCATATTAAATAGTAGGTATTTGATCAAGGAATCTATCACAAAAACATTTATTTTCTAGCACAACATCTATCACAACAACATGCAATTCCTAATGCACTTACATGACATGGAAACTATGTATGAAATGTGATTTTAACATGTGCCTAAATGATGCATGTGATGGAATACCCTCATCTCATCGGGTTGCAACTAAATAGAACCCAAGTATAAAAATAAACAACACATCACAAGTGTGTCAACGAACGGTGAAAATCAAACCAACTGTAAAATTGAAAAACAGAAGAAAAAAATTGCAATTAAACAAGGTAGGTTGAATTTTCCCTGTACATGGGTTAGCTACACCCAGGAAAAACTTATTACCAAGTATGTATTCCTTCCTATCCCTAGATAAGGCTCCAAATAGTAAGTCAAGAGGAAAAAAATTCCTTTGATAACACTTTGTAGAGTCCCAGATCTGGGTGTTACACAACGGATGCCCCGAACCCGGTTGGTCACATGACCTCAAGCGCATTTCCCCAAATGACAGAGGCTGCCGACTAGCAGCGAGGGCCTTGGACTGATAGTGGGAAAACTATTCCCTCAGTTTTCAAAGTGTAACATAGTGGAATAAATATAAAAACACAAAAGCGGAAGTAGTAAACAATATAAACCTGAAATGGACAACAAAATTGAAGTAAAAGATAACCAACAATCATATATAATGATGCAACATGTCTCTATCCTAAGAAAGCAGCCTAAACAGGATACACTGTAATCAGATAAAATACAACCCAAAGTACAAAGTACAGTCAAACAAAACCAAAGCAGTGCAATCAGAACTCATTACCATTGCAAGCCTAAGATCGGTCCCATGCTCTCCTACTCCTCTGCCACAATCATGTACTTGTGTAGGTACCATTGCCCTTATCGGCACCTGTAGTAATATAATTTGTTTGGCCCCAAGACATGACCCAAATAGGGTGTGAGAAATAAATCCCAGTAGGCAACCACCAATGGCCCGTGCCCAACTGTTAGTGAAAATGTGAAACAGTAGTGTGCAATAATGAAATGCAGTAAACTAGGAAGTACTCAAAAGTAACCATTCCTACAAGTTATATTTCCATTTTAATAATTATTTAACAATTCAATATAATTGAATTATGAGTTTTCCTGAGACTCAGCCTCAGCTGACAATCTCCTATATAATGCCACAACAAAAATCACAACAGGCTATCTAACAGGTATAAGATAATAATAATAATACCAAGTCTGTACTTTATCTTGGTAGGTAAAACCTAAGAAATCACCACAGTGAATATTCAAATTAAACATTGTCCCCAGACATGCAAATACTTACCCTCAGGCAATCAGAATCGAAACCCTCAGGTGATTTCCCTCAGGCATAACGAATATTGCCCTTGGGAATACGAGATATTTCCCTAAGGCATGGAAGCTACTGCCCTCATGCATATGAAACGTTTCCCTCAGTCTAAACAAAACCTTGCTCTCAGGCTAAGCAAAACTCTTCCCTCAGGAATTCCATAGGAAAAGAAAATAATTGGGCCCAGCCCAACACATAAGAAAACAATTTATATATTTCATATCAATAAAACTCAAAACATGCTTTAAACATGGCATACTCACAGGTGTCCTGGTCAAACAACTAAACAAGGTAACCGCACCCTCAAGGTGTCCCTAAATCAAAGAAACGATCTCAAATAGCAGTTTTTACATAATCAAAAGATTTCCTATGAAATTCTAGGTATCTAAACCGTCAAGGCCTCAGCCAAATGACACCCCGAACATGGGTGCGTGGCACAACGGTGCACAAAAATAACTCAACAGTTGGAATCAAACACAACACCACGTACCGTGATCTCCTATGATCGATATATGTGAAAGGCGCCTTCCGAAACAACCAAAAACAACGTAGAATGAGGAGGCTACTTCCTCTCCCACAGCTCCTGGTGTGTTCTTTGCCTCCTCTGTCGAATGAGGAGGCTACTGCCTATTTTTGTCGAAAAAACATAAATACACGGCATGTACTCACAAGTACACGGTGTGTACTTTCTATTTTTTAACTGTTCCACTGGCGGCTTCTTTCCACCGCCTCACTGTTCATCTTTCGACTTGATTACACATCACGTATTACTAAATACATGACATGTACTATCATTCCTCTGGTGGCTACTTTCAGCGCCTTACTGATCACCTGCCGTCTGATTACACGACTTGCATTACTAAGTACACGGTGTGTTGTTAGTTTTTACACCCTTAATCGTCGACAAGCCTACACACCCTGTATTCTCATCCCACACGGCCAAGGTACACAGCGTGTGTACAAAAATACATGGCGTATACCCATAAATTTGGGATTTTTCCCACATTTCCCATGTTTTCTAAAAAACACTTAAGGAAAAAGGAAAAGAAAAACTCATACCTCAAGAAGAAGAACTGGGTTCTTACAAGAGGTGCCATTTTATATAAGTGGGGAGTGAAACACATGTAATTACTTAAATGATTTAAATAACATATGGCCTCTTTTTTGAGAAATTGTAAAAAATTGGACAATTAATCAAATATAAGATAATATAAGGGTTAAATATCTTCAATAAAATATAATTTTTTAAGTTTTTATGGCATTTATACCCTTATCTATTATTTTAACCCCTTAATAAACTCATTTTAATCTTAACCACGATAATTTTTTCCCTTTTTTTACTATTCATTATGACAAAAAAGTAAGTTGAACAAATTAAATTATATTAGTTATAATTATTATAAATAATTAATTGATTTTACTAGATTCTGTTTATATAATTGGGATAATTAAATATGAAATAAGCACACATAATGCATTGAAAACCTATTTTTTAGAAAAATGCATTTTTAAGCTTAAAACTGAATTTAATTCCATTACTTGCCTTGTAAAAAAAATAAAATGAATGTTAATATATTTTATTGAATATTTAATCAATTAATTTAATTAAAATAATTAATAAATTGAGACTAATTTAATTTTTTAATATAAAACACATTACGCTAAGTTGAACATTTTTTAGAAAAATGTGTTTTTAATCTAAAAAACGAGATTCTAACGAAATAAAAAATAATTATTCTTCCAATTTAATTAATTATATTATTTATAATTAAAGTAGATTTATGTTTCCTTAAAACATAATGATATCTTTTATAAAAATCCCAAAAATTCACTTTATGCTAATATTGACATGATTATTTCAAAACAAATATTCATTCCATGAAATAAAATTTATAAAAATGGTAGAAATTAATTAAAATTCCTCGACACAAAATTCAATAAAAACCATTTTGGAAGGAAGACTAGTTTTTAAGCCTAAAATGAATTTACTGGAAATTCTGTACTTATTTATATGCATAAATAAACACATTTTCATTATTTATAACCTTTATGAATATTTTTTATAATGTGGTTTTTACTATTCATACATACTAATTGAATGAATATGTTATAAATATTTTTTATAACATGGTTCATTTTGACTTGGGGTTTCATGTAGAGTGAGATATCAAATAACTAAATTTTATTTCAAAGGAAATACATATAAAATCATGGGGTGTCACAGTTAAACCCAATGTGCGGTCGATTGAATGGTTGTGTGGTTAATTGGAAATTGTGTAATTTCTATGCCCAGTCAATGGATATCTTCTTACTATCAATGGATCTCCCACAATAGTTGATGGATCGACCATATGAATTATAAAAGACAGCATTACAATATGAATGTGACATAGATTTTATTCCTCCTTATGGTCGATGGGTTGAACACATGAAAGATAGGTGGACACATAGCAGGTTTCATGATATTGTCAATTGGGAAATCGTGGTCAATCAACATAAATGTTCAGTAGGTAGATGACTTTAAAAAATTACATCCATAATCAATTGTCTATATCACTTCTAGAATTCTCAGAACTACTTTCATTTCTCTATATGAAACTCATCCACTTGAAACATCAATAAAATAATTCATGATTAAGTGTAGGTTTTATTCTAATATTCTAAAGGTCAAATACAACCATTAAAAACCTTGTTAAAATTAATTTTCTCATTAAAGAAAAAAATTTATTTTGTGATGAATAGGTGAAAATTTCTCAGAAAATGATAAAATGGTGGGATTAAAACAATGAAAATAATCAATGAAATATTTGAAAGTATTAGATATATCATTACCAAACTCCATACATGAATTAAAAAGTTATAAAATAGGCTGAATGAGTTGGGCGGCTGAGTACGATCAACACTAGATGTTGTTTCTAGAACACATTTTAATATATTTATATATATATAATTTTTAAAAATAGTTTAGTAATATTATATTAAATAAATATAACTATCATTGGAAAATAAGGATATAGGTAATAATTCGTATCATAAAAATAATTCCATTGGGGATTAGTTGCATGATATAGGTGCAAGAATTTCCTATTGGTATGTATGCTTTATTAAATTTTGATTATATAAGGAGATTTATTTTTTTGTGTTTTTATAAATATTACTATTTTTTAATTTAACTATTTTTTCTTAATTAGGAATTTTAGTAGTTTTC
The DNA here is from genome assembly GCA_963277665.1 of Viscum album. NCBI lineage: Eukaryota > Viridiplantae > Streptophyta > Magnoliopsida > Santalales > Viscaceae > Viscum > Viscum album. The sequence goes on from OY728123.1 coordinate 1,111,968,819, forward strand.
ATGTGCTTTCAAAAAAGAATATATATTTTTGGTATGTTTTTTGTAGAACTTTTATGGTGCTAATTGTTGTAATGATTTGAGGAATTTCTTTTATTTTTCAATCTAATTATCCATTACCATTTGTTTATTGTTATTTTTTATATCTATTTGGTTTGGAATTTTGGTAATTTTTATGTACTTTGAAGTGATGCACAAGTTTTTTTGTATTCTATTAATATATAATGAGATGTCGGATCCAGTGCTTGTGAGTCGAAGATCTTCTGATGCTTACCTAAATGAGGTCAGTTCCCAAAATCGAACTTTCTATATTTTCTAAGGATCAAATGTTGGTATTCATATGAAGGGATTATTTTCTCACATTAAAGCTGATCCAGATGTGATTTCAGAAAGGATTGAAATTGGGGTTCACTCCATTATAGCATGGCTCATATTGCACAGAGGCTCTGCACCATGGAAGCTCGAATACAATATCCAGTAGTTGTCAGACAGCTGGGGCTTCTCCACCTGGAAGTGTGTATCTTTTGGCATGGTATTCTTACATATCATTTTTCCCTATGAATAACTCAAGATGTGAGCCTGGGGTTATGGATCAACCTCTTTAAAACCTGTAGCAACGCACATCTAGGAATGTAATCTAAAGTTCAATCCTCTTGAAATTGGTAACACTTCGGTTCAATCATGGGTGATGGTTTTCATATTAAATTGGATTATTTATCACCCTAGGATATTGTATGATATCACCTTGTTTATAGGGGTTCCCATCAAAATTTATAAGGAAACTGAGGATTCTAGACAAGTGCACTATAGTAGATTCCTAGTGGATGTTGAACTATGTTCCACGTTAATAGACATGGTTTTCCTTTTTGACTGATGAAAATGAAGTTGAACTGAAAATTGAGTTTGAAAATCTCCCCCGTTTCTATCCAGATTGTATTTTTATAGTACATGACTACTCAAACTTTAGAAGATCCATTATATGTGATTTACTATCTTTACATGGACATAACCGCAAATCTTGATTTAAAATGACTCATACTCTGAAATCTGGATCCTTGGGTATAATTTCCCAGTCTAAAGATAATTTTGTTAGGTGTACTAGAGATGATATGGGGTTACCCATGGAAACTGGTTTTCAAGGTAAGATCAACAACGGATCAGATAACATGCACTCATGGGAGGAAATTTTTGAGAGGGGACCTGCAGATATACCTCATTTGATTGATTATCTCAAGACTCTGGAAGTTTGGTGGACTCTAATACCCTAGGGGAAGCCAAGGTCATCTCATCTAAGGTGAAATTATTTGGCCCCTCATCTATTGATTCCACTATGTGTTTGGATGTCTTTCAGGCTGGTAATGTTTATGTTTTCCCCAGTAATGTTAACAAAGAATATGGAAGTCATCGTGGTAAACCATCTCTGGTTATAAAATCTGAAATGAAAACCTCCGAAACCTCTAAGAAGGTGAACAAGTAAATTCAAGGAGACCATTTGGCTCCCATTTCCTCTACGATATATCTATCAGCTACATTTGACAGGGTTGAACATCCTAATAAGGTGCAGGTTTTTCTTGTTAACTCTGATAATCTTATTATCCAAGCAGGGCAACCCGATGATGATCTGGTGGTATCCAAGGGGGAGAATACCACTTTGGTCTCTTCACCAATGATGCAAATTTACCCTAAGCAAAAGATAGAATAAGTGTCTATAATGGAAAAAATGCATCATCCTGCAACTGATGAGGATGAGCGGGATGACTCTTGGTAGCAAGATAATTCTTGGAAGCATGGAATATATGCTAGAAATCATAGGAGGAGACGTGGAAAGGATGAATTGACTCCAAGGAAAGATGAGTCACCATATGAGGACTCAGACTGGGATGACACATACATTGAAACTCTTCTTTAGAAAGAAAAGAAATTGGAAGTTATGCACTCCAATGGTCGTGGACAAGGGTGCGGTTGGGGAATTGATTAGGGAGATTTGCAAGATAATGAACGGAGGATCACCAAGAATATTGGGAAAAAACTTGGGTCCTCATGATGAGATATTTGTTTAGCTATTAAAACATTCTTCTATCTTTTCCTCCTTTGGTTTCTGATTTAATAAAACGGCATCATCCCTATATTTTTTTGAAAATATTATTTTATAATATTATATTGATACTCCTTATTGAGTGTTGATTAATTTTTATTTTTTTTACCTTATAAGAAAATCCATTAAAGTTGTAACACGAAGGTATAGGTAAGGGTAATGTTTTTTATAATATATATAGATTAGGGTTGTTAGTGGTTTGTTTTACTACTCGATTTATGACTTATAAAAAATTATGAGTATGTTTTTAACAATGCAATTAATCTTATTTTTATTTTAGGCTATAAAATAATGCTAATTTAATTTAAAAATTTTCTTATTTATTTTTTTGTAACTAATATATATAATAATAATTATCTAAAAATTAATTGTTAGAAGAATAAATATAAAAATTTTATATCAAAAAATAACTATAGAGGCCACTATTGGTAGTTTCTTAACAAGTATTTAAATATAATACCCATTGTGGTCACATAGATATGTCATTAATTAATTAAAGCTACCATTAGTGGTTGCAGAAGTGATATTTGGGATTCCATATACCATGAACACAAAAATAGCCACAAATTAGTCTCTTGTGTCATGGAATCACATTCATTGATTGCTTTTTAAAGCAAAAAATTCCTATATCTCTACTAGATTTCTCACCAACATCACCCATTACTATTACCACTCAACATCACTTTTTCCTCACTGACACTATGTTTCATCTTTTCTACTTTACATGAATCTTTGGATAGATATATTTCTAAGTCCTTAAGTTTTCATAATGTTTATAACATGGGATCATCATATGGTAGTGTTATTAGAATAAATTTATCATACCATTCTCTTAGGACCCTATGTTTGAGATTTTGTGGTTGAACATTAACATTTAACATTCAGATCAGTTCAACATTATCTATCATAAATGCTAGAATTTCATATCATAAAACATTGGGGATAATTTATTTGGATGAAGGTTATAAGAGTTATAATTGAATCCATTTACTCTAATATCTTTCGCTACCTTGATTTTTTTGATTCTTAAAATCTATTAGAACTAGTGTTATTCAATCTAGTGGTTGATGTTGTGTTTGTTGTCACACTATTTATAGGTTATTGAAGGTTCTTGATGACCATGGTAGATGACTTAAAGTGGTGATGGTTCATAGTGCCTTCCAAATATTTGGGTCCAAAAATTGTGTAATAATATCAAGAGTATTTTATAGAATCTCAAAGTATCAATCTAGAGTAAAGTGTGTATTTTCACCCTAGTTGAGATAAGCATCACACACTATTTCTTCTTATAGGAATCATGCATACGCGGAACATTCAGGTGTTGTGAACAGGTGTTTCATACATGTGAGGATGTCTGGGAGTCTGCTGTGTGCTTGTCTTGGCACCACATAGATAAAGGGGCACCAAATTAATGGAGTACTAAGAATGAAGCAATATGAAATATGGAGTATATGGATGCATTCTTGTTGGAGTTTTTACCTATAAATTTTTAGTTACCCCTATAATTTCATTCAATTTTTTAAGTGAAGGAGATTTATTGTCATGCTAACTTGGGATAAGGAGTTGAGTAAAGTATCTAAGTGAAGGTGTAGCGTGAACAATTATTGATGATAAGTGTGGACCGAATGACTTTCATAACCATTATTTAGAAAATAGTGTATAGAAAATGTTGTAGGGTGATTCTAATTTTGAAAAATCTCCCTAGTGAAGGGAGTTTCATTAATATGACTTAAAATAATTGACCAGAGGACACCATTGTTGCATGGTGGGTCTTGGAAAAAACTTTCATGGGTGAATCTCAAGTCTTGGTTGAACTACTAGATCATGAATTGAAATATTAATTGGAGAATAAAACTTTAAATTTAATGATTTAGTTCTCAATCAACATTCATGCACTATAAAGGTCACCTTAAAATTATTAAACCAAGTAAAACATTAAATAGATTAGTGTACAAGGAAGAGTTGATGTATGTGATCTGAGGGAGGCAACACACTATTCCCTAAACTCATTAAAAGAGAGTAAGCATGGAATATAGTGACCATGGCCATTCAATTGTAATCCTAAAAAACTATTGAAGAATTGTGTATTTTGGTATGATAAAAAAATCATTGATGTATGTGACTTGTACTATCCCTTAATGGTAAAATAAGTAAAAATTAAAATATTCTATTTTATTTCTACATTTGTGTGTTTGTTGAATTTCCATTACATTAAATTGGGTTTATTAAGTTCTTAATAATGTGGGTATGAGATATTTTTTATAAAAAGAAAAAATTTACACCCTAATCCACCCATCCCCTCTCAAGGTGTCCTAGTATTCAATAATTGGTATCAAATATGAGGTTTTATACATTTAATGTGTCATAATAGTTTTTTTGTGATGGAGAAATTAGTAAATGCTAAAGGAGTTCCAATATTTAATGGAAGTAACTACTAGATTTGGAAGAAAAAAATGATATCACATCTTCAATATCATATGTCAAATTAATTTTAGATACATTATCTAGTATTTAATTCAGGAATTAGATAGGGTAGTCCATGACTAAAACAGATAAGAAATTCATGGATGTTAATACCAAATCTCATAATGCTTCATGTGGAGGACTGTCAGATAAAATCTATATGAAAGTGATGGGATGTATCAATTACATGACCATGTTTGATAAATTATCCAATATATATGAAGTTGATAGTAAGGTGATGGGGGGAAGGCTATAATTTCTCTATTAAGATATTTCAATATGAAATTGATACCAAATGATAATTATGATAACTTCTTAAACCAAATCACTAATTTTTTTTTGAGAAATTATAAGACTTTGAAAATAGATAAAGTATATATACACTGTTAAGAATACTTTGCAATAGTTTCCACCTCTATATAATCCAATATTTTAAGATCTTAAAGAGATATTTATCTAAGATATCTTTATATCATTTATTAAATAGTATGGTGGCTTAAAAATGAGAGCTATGATAGAAGGCAAAAAAATTCTTGAAAGTAAGGATATTGAATTAAAATCCATAGAGATTATTGACATCTCTAAAAGTAATAGTTATTAAGGGGAGGTCGATGATGCACTTCTCTCTTTCTCTTGTGTCTATAAAATTCAAGATATGAAACAATAGATTCAAAGGATTGATACCCTTAGATTTTTTCCAATGAGGTTAAATTAAGAATATTTCAGAAAATTTCCCAAGAAAATTTTATGATGAAGAAATTAAATCATAAGTTAAATAGAATCCTCAAATATGACCCCTCCCAAAAGAGACTCCAAAACTTAGAGTTTATAAAAAAATAAACTTTATAGAAAGATATGTGTGAAATAATAAGATAATAATAATTATGAATATATGATGGAAGCTGAAATAGAATTAAAATATGTCAATGAAGATGCTTTAATGGATACTATTAAGAAATAAGAACCAAAACTAGAAAATGTCAATGGACCTGAATTATAATTTTATATCTTGGTATACTTTAGGGAGCCATTGAATAACTTGATATTCAAAAAATAATAATTAAATATTAATGAAATTCTAAAACAATCATATGAATATGTGGATTATCTTGAAGTAGATATTTACCAATTTCATGAAGAGTAATATTATCAAATGTATAGTCACATGAATTTAGATGAAGTTTTGAGTTTCAAGATAAATATTGAAGAAAATAATAAGTTGATTGATGAAATCAATATAAGCATAAAGGAGAGAGATGAGAAGATTGAGTCCCTTAAAAAAGTGTTTTTTTCATTAAGGATTAAACTTGAATTAGCATTGAAATGAAGTGATTCACAAATTGAGATAAACTTAAAGTTGTTTACTAATGGATAATTTATAGAAAGGCTCAAGCAAGGCCCTGACAGTGTCAATTACTTATTTAATGAATTGATAGAAATATTTTTGCATAAAATTTGGATTAAGTGTAATCCGAAGGCGTTAAAATCAGTAACAATGAAAAATATAAACAAGGAAAAATAGAAGGTTGGTGATTTTGAAATGAAAAACAATTATTACTATGTTCAAATTGTGACCTCTCAAAAGAAATTAAGTCATAGATAAAAAATAATCCATTATCCTTAGATAAATTTCAACAACCAAGTAGATATCCAAAGGATATGTATATATAGAGGAATAAAGGAGATGTGTTTTTTACTTTTATAAATTGTCAATTCTATAGAAACCTTTCCCACACTTTTCCATACCATTAAAATGAAAGAAGATATTTAAATGGGGATTCTTCTGATAGATGGTAAATGGGAATGAGTCCATATCATTAATTAAATATAAGAAATAATTTATATGGGTATTGTTTTCATTTTTATAACATTGGGTATATATTTATTAACTTTAGGAAAAGTGGAAGTGGAAATAGTAACTACAGAGGCCAAAGAAAAACAAATATCACCAACTAATTAAAATATCTCTAAAAATGAACTCTATATTAGAATAAGAAGAATAGTATTATTTCAACATGCATGTAAAAGTGAAATGTTAAAGGTCATCTTACTCCTCTACTTGAATTGGTATCTCTTGGATGGAATAGAAGAATATTTAAAATACTAATTTTTTAAAAATTACTCTTGAAGTAGCAAATAAAAAAATCACCTAGATTCTCAATAGGGTGTGTTCATCACAGATGGTAAGAAATGTAAATATCTTTAAAAATGTTAAAAATAGAGTTAAGGGAACCATTTATCATGTAAATTATGTGGAATTTATGATTAAGGGGATAAGAAATACCCTTTCAGAAAGTGATTAACTAATGAAGACTAAATTTATCTTTATGTATGGGTTACGATACAACCATATAATTGTGATTCAATTGTGAAACTCCACTCTTTAGGATTAATTTAACCATAAATGGTGTCTAATCAAATGAAAATTTAGAAACTCTCTTATGAGATGAAGGATAACTAATTCTAATCTTTTCAAGGTATAAAATCATTAAAATAAAAGTATCCTTATGGTGAAGGAAGAAAATATTTGTGGCATTAGAGGTTCGGTCACATACCCCAATAAATCATGGAAAACTTTTCAATGATAATAAGTATTGTGTAAATACCAATTATAAAGTGAGAAAATGAAAAGATATTCCATGCATGTATGTTGAAAAAATGGTATGAAATTATTTTCACCCAAGGAATAAGAGGGTGTATAATCTTCTTGATAAAATCCACACTAATACATGTGGTCTGATGAATTTATTTGGAATATATAGAGAAAGATATTTCATTATTTTCATTGAGTACTATAGAAAAATTTCCTATACCTTGTTAATGAAAATAAATAGAGAAGTCTTGTGACTATTGAAGAGGTATCAGATAAGAGTTGAAAATGATATAGGGCACACAATTAATATATTGTATTATGAAAATTGAATGAAGCATAACTATATTTAGTTTTATAAATATCCTAAGAAACATTTATTAGGGTAAGAAGTTTCATTTGTTTTAAATCCATAAAAAAGGTCTTAGTTGAATGAAGAATTTAGAAGGTGGAGAATATGGAAAAAAATTACTCATTAAAGGTGTAATTTCTCAACACTATTTTAAAGAGGAAATATAGGTTTTGGTGTACACTCAAAACTATGAATTTATTATCCCTAGGGAATATAAGATAAATAAGATAAAATATATAGATCCATGAAACATTATTGGAGATAGATATTCACCAACACAGAAAAAGAGAATGGTAAATATGGACCATGAGACTCTTCTATCAATAGTAGAACCAACATCATTTAAATAAGTGGTGAAATAAGAATCATGGGTTAAATCCATGAATGAGTAATTAGATAATATTGATAAAAACTTAACTTGAGAGCTTGTTGTAAGGCCATAAAATCATAATGTGATTAGAATAAAGTGGATATTCATAATAAAATTCAATGATAATAGAAATGAGATTAGAAACAAGGTGTGTTTGGTGTGTAAAGGCTATACATAGATTAAAGGCATTGATTTTGAAGAAACATTTTCTTCACTATCTTGAAAATAGTCTATTAGGATCCTTATATATATATATATATTCAAATAGGATAAAAATTTTATCATAAGGATGTCAAAATGGAATCCTTAAATGATATTCTTGAAGAAGAAGTTCATATTGAAAAATAAGTGGGATTTATGATGACGAAACAAAGTTATTAAGATCGAAGAAGTCCTTATATGGTCTAAAAAAGGATCCATGATCATGTTATGATAAATTGGATTGATATTTTAAGAGGTTTAAATTCAAAAGGGTTATTTTTTACTATAATCACTATGTGAAGACATCCAAGGAATGTCGATTTTTGGTGCTTGTATATATAGATGATATCCTATTTTGTGGAAGAAACTATAAATTCATGGAATAGTTTTCTAATTATATAAAATCATAATTTGAGATGTATTTAATTGGTGAACTCAAATAATTTTTTAGGATATTGGTGAAAGAAAATAATGAATGGGATTTCATCTCCTAAGAAAAGTATGAAAGAGATATATTGAAGAATTTTAACATTTATAATTCTAGACCAATTTATACTCTAGTTGTTTTTGGACCAAATATTATGAGGCATAGGGATTGGAATTCCATTGATGAAACACTATATTGGAGGATAATTTAAATCCTGCTATATTTGAAAATAACATAGAACAATATTTATTTTGAAATATGTTTTATGGATCATCTTCAAATTAATCCTAAGGATGAGAACCTTGCGATAATTTAACGAATCATGAGGCATATCCAAGGTACTCTAAATTTTGGATTTCTATTTTTATTGGAAAGGATCATGAATTTTCATCATTTTATAATTCTGACTATGTTGGTGATGTGGAGGATTTAAATTCTTTGAGTGGTGATGATTTCCTTATTAGAAATATATATGTGGACATGTTGAGAAAGAATTAGGAAAGCACGTACCTAAGAATGATAGAAGAATAATGTATATTTGTGAATAAGGAATGCACTCATATTTTGTGGATGAAGAAATAATAATATGACATTATTGAATAGAGGAAGAAAATAATGGTGATTTTCCGTGATAACAAGTGTGAGATTGACCTCAAGAAAAATACAGTATAACACTCCCATAAAAAGAATATTTAGATCAGATATCAATTCATTAAAGAAAAGGTAGATAAATTATTTATCATAGTGGAAAATGTTGGAACTAATGGCCAAGTTAAAGACATCATGACTAATATGTTATACAATCTATTTTTCTGAAAATCATTAGATGAAGTAGTTGAGAAAAGAATATGTGAGAAGGTGTAGTGTGAAAAATGATTTGTGAGTAGGGTTGAGAGAAGGAATTTCATAAATAATGTTTCATGAATAGTGTTTAATGAAAGTAGTAGGGTGAGCCTAATTGGGTGAAATATCTTGGTTGATGGGAGTTGTGTGAAGAATAATTTAAAGAATTTATCTGATCACAACATTGTTATATGAAGGGGCTTGGGTGAAACTATCATAGGTGAATCTAGGGGCATGGTTAAACTACCTCAGCAAGAATTGATGAATTAAATGGATCATAAAAAAAGAAATTAATAATTCAATTCTCAATAAAAATTCATACATTATGAATTTGACCTTCAAGTCATTAAACTAAGGATAAATTTATCTACAGAAGTGTGCAAGGAGGAGTTGATAAAAGTGATTAGAGGGAGGTAGTGAACTATTCCCAAAACTGTTATAAATGTTGTGAGATTGGGATGTAGTGATCCTGAATAATAAATTGAAATCCATAAAAACAATTTTTTAATAGTGGATTCTAGTATGAGCGACATATCATTGGAGTATGCTCCTTGGATTATCCAATAGTGGTGAACCATGTAAAAATTATTATGTTATGTTTTATTTTTCCATTTTTGTTTTTGGTGAATGTACATTACAATCATATACGATTAACAAGTTCCCACCTATGTGGGGATAAGATCCTTTTTAAAGAAAAGGTTGACCTCTTGATTCACCCTCCCATATTAGGGTATCACGATGTACATAAAAAACCTATTTGTGGAATTTGAGCTTCACCATGCTCCATGATTTTTGTAATCATGTTATAAATATGAAAAATATATATCATATTTGGTATCATTAAAAATGATATAGTGTTTACATTGTGGATTATCTTATGATAATAGATATCATATAATATGATAGGGTTTTTCTATATGATATGTGTTATTATAGAGATAGATTTAATGTTATCCTTTTCTTTTTTATTATATAGTAGAGTATGATATGATAAGTCACAATTAGTGATAGTAATGAGATGTGCATACAAAATAGAGCATCATATCACTTAAGAGATATCAATACCAATCATAGAATTTGATTGATAGGAACCAAATGATTAATGTCACATAGGAGAACCTCTCCATTTATCTCAAAACACAATAAGGATATACTATTGGGTTAATGTTATAAAGGTGGATGTCACATTGTAGCTAGACATTGTCAAAATTAAAATACGATTGATAATGAAGACTGTCACGACATACTATATATAATATATCATAAAATAATATACATATAGACACATAAATTTTCATTATTCTAAATTTAAATTATTAATTCAATTATATAATTCATATAATGGTTATAAATTATAAAATAGGGTATTTTGGAATATTTTTTTAATTTTTAATTTTTTGATAAATTAATTAATTACAAAAAGTTTTATAATTAATTTATAATTTTTTTGAAACCTTTAATAAAAAAATAAACATAATAGTAATTTTTAATATTGAATAAATTTTTAAATGATACAACATGGTTTATAATTTAGATATAAAATGTTTATATGGAAATTATAAGTGCAATATATAAATGTTTTATAAATTACCAAATAATTATTTATATAAAGTAGTTTATATATAAAATATTACGATTTTTTCATAATATAGAATTTTAATTATTCAAATTAATATCCTTATTTGATAAATTATTTAATCCATATCAAAAGAGTTTTAAAAATTGTTATTATTAGGGTACAAATAATATTAAATATGTGATATTTTGAATGTTTACATAATATATGAATAGTTAATGTATATAAATTTTATATTTCAAATATCATTTATATAAATTAAATTAAATATAAAAAGATAATATATAGGAGTTGATATTGGAAATAAATATAAAGTGTTTATATTTATCTAACTATCAAAGTTCTATAATACGTAACTCAATTATTAAGTGTTAATAATTTCTTACTTTATGATTTTCTTATAATTAGTTTATATAATGTTTAAATATATAAATTGTTCAATTATTTTTTTTATTCTTTATTTTATTCATGAATATAATTTTTATATTATGGATTTATGTATTATTTAATTTTAATGTGATAAACTTATTAAATTATTATATATGCATTTAATTATATACATACTAGGTTAGATAATATATTTAGTTTTCTTCTATGTTGACTTTTGATTACACTAGGTTATGAGATATAATTAAGTAGTTAATAGATGTTCCCTTTAGTTTATTGGTTGTATTTATTATCAACATTTATGTACGTGTTGATAGGAATAGGTGATATACTGATGACCCACTCAATGGTAAAGGTTCTACATAAAGTTTTTGGGTAGATGAAGAAGTTGTTTCTATTTAAATACCTGGTTAGAAACCATTAAGTAGCATCCCATAAATTTGATCACTCTTTGAGCTAGTTTTCATGAACTAAATATAATTTCTAAAGTGTATAATTATTGTCTATTACATTTCCAAGGATTTAATAAACTGAAAGGGACTTTCTATAGGACTATGTATGCTATAAATCTTGTATAAACTATATTTAAAAAAGTGTTAAATAGGTTCAATGGTTAGAGTAAATTGGATTGAATTTTGGATAATCCAACCCTTTATTAAAGAGATTTAATTCTCTTGAAATCCATGATACATTTCACATGTATTATTATTTGAGAATCTGAAAATGTGGATGGAACATTGAGGCAGTGAAATTTTTAGTTCTTGAGTATTTAACATGATATAAGTTCATTAGAATTATGTTGAAGAATTATAAGTTGGTTTGAAATATTACCAAAAGTGTTTGAGGTTGATTTTATGAGTTTATATATATCTAGTGAAGTATACAAGAGAATTTTGGATCATTTAATGATTTATGGAATTCTATTATTTCAACTAAAAAATGGCTGATTCTTATATAATATGATATTTTCTTAAGTTATGTGTGTCTTGTATGATACATAATTTTTATAATATTGGAGATATCTCATAATAATATATCCTATGTATGATACATAGCCAGTTAATATGAAAGGAAACACATAAGACTATTCCTTCTCATATGATTGGTGGAGAGCCTAAGTTCATATGATAGGATGAGAGATCATTCTCATATGATATGATTTTATACAATAGGTTTTCATTTTATTGTATGAATATTTTAAGATATAAGAATCTCCTAAGATACATCCTCCATATAAGATATTATGTTCTCATGTGAAATTCATATGAAAGGAGATTGGGTAAAATTCGTGGTGTGTAAAATAAGAGAGACACATATGAATAATTTTCTTCCTATGATAGGGAATCTTGTGAGGTAACAAGTTGTGTAAAAAATTGATAATTCATAAGAGACCAACCTGGGTTATATGATAGAAAAGATGTGTATGAAAAATAATAAACATATGATAAAATAAATGTGTAATAGTAAAAACATGTATGACACAAAAACACAATAGACACTAGAATATAGTAATGTACATAAATTTTTGAAGTATTAACGATATTGAAAAATGAAAAACAAAGTTTCCAGAGTTTGAAATTTTGATTAGAAAATATATATAGTGTGAAAAAAGATCCATTATTTTATGTAAAATAAATCACGAAGATCAGATGATCTATGATTCAAGATTGAGTTAAAGAAGATGAAGATGAGTTGAGGTCTTTTTTTTATAATGCTTTTATTTTCAAATGAGAATATTTGAAAATAAATTTCTATGATTAAAATAAATAATAAAATCAATAGATTCATGGGATAAAAATTAGTATTTTAAATATCATAAAGTGTGTTTTGATTAAATATTATTAAGAAGGATAAGTGAAATGAGAAGCTATATATTTTTCACAAATCCAGGCTAGAATCTGTACTAGTTTCTTGGAAGTTTACAAGATGTGATATTAATGAATAATACAAGATGATGATATTGTATTTTTTATACATCCTTTGACAATATATTTTTTCAAATTTTAATGTACCATTTATCGAATAAGTATAATGTGAATACTGCATTATTTTATGTAGAGGATCTACTCGATTGAGATAAGAGATAAAAAAGATAAGGAAATAAATAAAGGGAACTCTTCAAAAATTTATAGAGATGACCATGTAAAAGAATAGGGAGAGCTATACAATGGTTTGATAGAAACACCATGAATTAAATGAATACACTTGTACAACATAGGAATTGAGGAGAGATGAATAAAATAGAATAGGGAGAGCTATACACTAGTTTGTGCTGTAACTAAGAGAACCAATACTCTAGAGGATAAATAAGAATATTTCAAACCTATACTGAAGAAGAAAATAAAATGGATTTTAAAGAAGAATAAGAGAAGAAGAAGACGAAGAATAAGAAAAAGGGAAATACCCTTATGCATCTACATGTAGTGATTAAGATAATACCTAAGATCCAGTGTTAACATTCTATGTATAATTTCTTGTTGGAACCACTTTGTGTATAAGGTTGTATTTGTTGTCAATAGTTGTCAATGAAGATCAAAATGAAGGAGATCAAGAAGTACTCCAATGAAATGGAGGAATGGAGATTCAAACGATTTTTGTACTAATCATAAGTTCAATGAACATGTGTCAAAGGTGATACATTGTTTACAACAACAAATAATGTGAGGTGTAATCCATCGGAGGATGATGAAAGAAGAATGGGGTTTTTGGATGAAGTCCATGGAATTCATCATTTTTGCATGAGAACCATGGGTTTTGATGAAGACCATGAAAGTACTCATGATTGCATGAGAACCATGCAAGATACTTCTTGATGAATAGAATCACATGGTTTGCATGAAGTTGATCATGACGCTTGATGAAGAAGACAATGTGCCAATGATTGGAATTCTAAGAAGGTCGTGCAATGATTGGAATTCTGCGATAGCCATGCACATCACATTGTCATAGAAGATGATGATGCTAAAGCTATGCCTTCAAAGAATACATATCACAATAGTGGAGTTTGTGATAAAAGCAGAAGAGTTGCTGAAGGATACATATCACCAAGAAGAAGTGTTGTTGAGGTAATCGTGCTTGTTGACAAAGCAAACAAACAACATACAAATTTGTTGACAAAGGGGATTCCATGGTGGCATGTCGAGTTCAAGGGCTCTAGTTAATGATCCATGTTCAGTCAGAGAATGTCGACAGAGGAATGGATGATCTGGAGGCGGTACAAAAAGATAAGATATAAGGTGGCGTTGTTTCCTAGTGTTTGCCAAATTTTTGGGCCTCAAAATCGGAAAATGAAGACATGGATTGTCTGCAAAAGGATGTTTGCACAAAACGGAAGTGTTGCGCGAAATATAATAGGCTTGCGTGAAATACTTAAGCTGGGCGCGGAAAACAGCGAGGTGCATGAAATAAGTGGAGCGATGTTTTTTGCGCAAACTGTGTTTCAGAATCAGAACATTGAAAAATAGTGAAGGCACGGGCTACGCGAAAAACCAGAGTTGTGCGCAGAAAAATGGGAATGTGCGTGAAAAATGTTGGGCGCAGAATAGCTGGGTGAATTTTTCATGGAAGCAGTGTATCGAATCAGAAATACAGAAAATTGTAAAAGGTAAGAGGCGCACGAAAAATCAGAGATGTTCGCGCCATGTGCGCGGAAAATCAAGCTGGTGTGCGTAATGTCGGTTGTGCGCAAAATATGGGTTTTATGTTTTATGTGCAAGAGAAGATTCATGTTCAGAATGATGAAAAATGTATAAGTAATGAGATGCACGAAAAACCAAGGCGGTGTGCGAGAATAAAAGGAAGGTGCGCGTAATTCAAAGAACTGAGAGACAGTTTTACGCGCAAGAAGGGGTTTTATGCGCATGATCTAAAACATCTATAAATATGAGGTGAACCCCTCTCATTCCGAGAGGCTCGACACTTAGAAAAATCTCGAGCTCTGATGCGCGGAAAAATTAAGGTATAGAGTGGTGCGTGAAAAGAAGAAGGGTTTCACGAAAAAGAAGGTGTTGCACGAAAAAGGGAAGATTTGCGCGAAAAAGAAGAGTTGCGCGAAAAGCCTTTTATGCGCCAAAAGTTATTTTTTACGCAGAAGGTTTAAATTTTACGCGAAAGACACTGGGTTGGGTGCGCGAAAATTTGGGGGTCCCGCAGGCCTTTGACAGGTGCTTAACACTCTCAAATCTGCTTTGCGAAGATGGAAAAACAGTGAACCATTTGGTTCTTTGAAGAGAAGTGGTACCGCACACACATGACTGGTGTTTAACATCCTCATTGTGATTTGCGAAGAGAAGAAGAACAGTTCATGCAACTAAAATCAGATCTACACAGAAATAGGGAAATATATCAATACAATCAGGTGTTAGTATTGAGAATCAAAGTAATAGAAGAAGAAGATATAGTGCATTCAGTTATTTCACTAAATTAAGAGGTTGAATACAAAAGAGAATCAACTCAGGACTCTGATGCAAGCAAAGTCTCATGCTGAACAGGAGACAAAGACTTCAATGCAAATATATTGAAGAGACCTTCACGTCTATAATTTGAGTGAGACTTCACCAACGGCAGTGAGCTAGGGGGAGTCAACGGGAGTGACCCGAGGGAAGTAGTGAGATATCCCTGAACCTTTGTAAAGGCAGTGTTCCTGGGACAGAGTGACTGTGCCCGAACAATTGTAATCTACAGCTAGTGAAGCATAGTGGATTTTGGTACGACTGACAACCTGTCGGCGTATGCTCCTTGGACGTAGCCCTTTGTGGTGAACCATGTAAAATTGCCGTGTTATCTCTGTTCATGTGAATGTTTCATTGCAGATCATGTCCATCATATAGGTTTAAGTAGTTCCTACCAACGTGGGAACATGATCCACAACTTTAAGAAGAAAAAGTTGACACCCTGATTCACCCCTCCCCTCTCAGGGTGTCCTGGGGTCCTACATTTCTAAAATGTGTTTCTTGAATAATGAGGTTAGAGAATCCTATAAATATATTTGAAATAATATATGTGAAGAAAGGTAGTGAATAGAGATCAAGTTTCATTTGTTGTTTTTATAAAATTAGAAGGCAGATGAAGACTATGCATTTGTGGAAGTAGATCACTTTTTTGATACAATGACATCCATGAACATATTTTTATCGAGTTCAATTATTTTGGATGTTGAAAATAATTAGTGGTATTTTATTATAAATAAGATAAGTGGGATGTAGTTTATAATCACTTGTATATTATAGTGGATAGTTCACCTGTGTAATATAGTGAACACCTCACTTATGTAATATAGTGAGAGTGGTTCTAGGATAATACCATTGAAAAATCCACATGTATTGATGATATAATTGTAGTATATAATCTATAACTTGGACATCCCATGAATCGTAAGCATTAGGATTCCTAGGAGGGGCTATAAATTTTAAAAACACATGTACCAATTTTTCTTGTTTACTTGGAATAATTATAGATGGATTATAAGTAAAATAATAAAACATCCATTTGTATTAACCAAAAAATAATTTTAAATACCAAATGGGTAAAATGTTAAAACAATATTTGTAATTTAATAAAAATTTGACCACAGCTG
Organism: Viscum album; assembly: GCA_963277665.1. Lineage (NCBI taxonomy): Eukaryota > Viridiplantae > Streptophyta > Magnoliopsida > Santalales > Viscaceae > Viscum > Viscum album. Next base: position 1,111,985,695 of record OY728123.1, read on the forward strand.
ATTCACCCCTCTCTTAGGTGTATCTGCCCTAGTCCACTAACACTTAAGATTAGTATCAAATATTAGGATTAAAATGATTATATTTATATTATTATATTATAATTGATATTAGAAGAAATATTACATCTAATTATATCTTAAATTTTATTTCCAAGTAATATGTACCTAATTATCCATTAAGTATAGATTTTAAGTTTTTTTAAAGAGCTTTATGTGGGAGAATTTGTTTCCACCTCAGTTTTAACTAATTATGTGTTTTGGCCAAAAAAATTCAAAAAAGGATGAAGTTTCAGTATGAGATGTTAAGATATTAAATAAAAGTGGTTATGTAACAACCACTATAAGAAATTAGTAAGAATGGTGATAATTTGGTTAAAACTGCTGATTATTTCTCCTTTAGTGAATCAATTTCATGTTGTGATGAAGTTGAATTTGATGAATCATTTATCTATTTTTATTCAGAAGTTAAATATCACTTTAAGAAAGTTCCTATTTAATTTTTCACATAGATATTTGCATATATTAGGAGACCATTGGATGTAAATTCATATCAAGAAATGAAATATGGTATTTTGGAAGAAACATTAGCTAAAAAGGTAAGTAGTTATTACAATCTCAAAAAACTAGTTAAGGTTAAAGAATAATTTTTCATAATTAGTAATGCAAGATTTTATATGGATGAGGAAGAATTATAAAGGGATGGATGTGAGATCATTTTTTTAATAATTTTGTTAAATATGTGATCCAATCCTTGGAGAAACTACCTAATGTCCTTATGAATGTTAGCGATCCAAATTCAGATATAAAGAATATAAAATAAGATAAATTTGATCGTTTAATAAATGATACAAGTAAGATACATTAAGATAAAGTAGGAAATTTTAGTATAAAATTAGAAGAGACATTTTATCAGTTGAGAATGAAATTTTCCCTTTCAACATGAAGTGTCTTGATCTGGAAATAAAGCTTTGAAATCTGAACAGAAAACACATTAAACTTCCTATATTACTGAGAAAATAGATTCTACCATAATTTTTTAAAAAAATGGTATTATCTCTAAGAATAATTATAATGGTGGAAATAATATATTTAAATCATCTATAGAATCATAAAATTCAAGCTTAATGTAAATGGTAATCCAAAGCCCTTTTGAATGAGTTTATATTAAATCTATTTTCACAAGGTGTAATTTTTTTTAAAAAACTATAAAAATATAGAAATAGGAAAATGATAATAATTTCAAAACATTATCAAATGTGAATTTAGTCATTTCTAATAAGAGATAATCCTCAAATGCATTCCAAAGAGTTTGGTTTTTTTTCTGAAAACAATAAACAAGTAAATATTGCTAGACTATACCTAAAGTGAAAAGAACAAGTTTTGTAGGAAAATATTGGTGTTTTTTTAGTATAAAACTTACATCCATTTATTTATAATAGAAATTTTAAGTAAAGGGAATTTATAGATATCCTGAATAAATGGTGAACAAAGTTAAAAGTCAAAGTAAAACTGTTATGCAAAAGTAGATTTCATAGAAGAAGAATAATATGTATAAAAAAATAGATTTGAAAACAAGGAAATAATCTATAACTTTTAAAATATATATGGACACTAATATGTAGAGTTTTGATATGTAGAAACCCAAAAAAACTCATGTGCTAATGTTAAGATAAGTCCACATAATTAATACTGGAAACAATGAAGAATTGAAAAGTCATCCTTTGGACAAAATCAGAAGATAAGGGTTGAAATTACTACACCTAATAAGTGATGAATTATTAGAGGGACGTCACATTAGAGAATAAAAAATTATTCTATCATGGTAGGAGATTCCACATCAAAGTCCATTACAATATGTATATAAAAATGATGAAATAATGGAGAAATCTAGAGTTGATAAGGAAAAATAAATCCAGGATAGAGATAGTAGGATTTATTTATTAATAGACATCCAAGAAGAAGAATACAAATTTAATGAGTGGTTTAACAATAAAAGTATCCTGGAGGATGATAATAATGTGTGTAGATGGTTAAACTAATTAAGAAATATGGATATGATATATATGAATGTTTTTCTTAGATAAATGAGAAAAAAATTGAAAACACTTGTGACTCCTAGTACCAAGGCCGATGCTACTAGAAATGAGTCTACACGTAAAAAGAAACATGGGAATAAACCCAAAGATTGTCTAATCATATTGAAAACACAATTTAAATAGTAGAGTAAAATAGATCATGCTGAAAATCATGGATATACCATGCTATCTCAAGTAAATAATCTCATTCCAACTAGGAAGAAAATTGAAAAAGGGAAGGAATCCATGCTGTAAAAAAAGAACAATTTTGAATAGTCAAGAGGTTAGGAGGAATAAAGATATCTAGAAACTTTAGGGATTTAAATAAAGGTTTTTCTAGGTTTAGAAATAATCCTCATCTCCATTGCTTATATTTAATAGCTGATGGAATCCCCTCCTTATTTCCACACTATGTTGGTTGTACTTCTTAGTTGAGTGAATTGAAAATTTATCAAGAAAAATATCTAATGAAAGATATAATTATTATAAATAATGGAATAACTATCCATAATAGTGAATATCAGTTGATATCATTATCATTTATAAATAAAATCAACCTTGTTAATTTATAGATATAATCCCTTTAAGGGGGATCTATTAAATAAATTGAAGTTTCCATAGATTTATTAATTTTTTAAAATATATAAATATTTATAGCCCCATAAAAATTTAAAAATGATTTATTATTTCAACTTTCCCATATATATTTTATCTTATATTATATATGGTTATCAAAGGGTAGTTATTTTAAAATAAAATAGGGGAGAAAAATAAACTTTCACTTGAATATTCCTGATATGTTTTGTGAAGTTGAGTGTAGGCTCATAAAAATTATCAAAAATAAATTTTAGTAGCTCCTAAGGGGTTAAAGATTGTATTGGTATCACATTGTGGTATGTATATAGAAATATTTTTTTTCTTAATTTACCTATCTTGTTTTCTACATTAGGCTAGCCTAAGTAGACTTAGAGTTGGTTTGTTGATGGTACATTTCTAATAGAATATACATTGACACAATTTTCTCATGGAAGATGGATGGATATCTCAAATGGGAAGAAGTTATATTTTTTAAAATTGAAATATTATGGAATATACTTCCCTTTTACCCATGATTTGAATTTGGGTGAGTGGAAAACTTTTCTCATCACTTTCTTTATTTTCAATTAGTAGGAGAATATTTATTGTCTACATTAAGTTCTGAATCAATTTATTATTATTTAAAATCAAGAAAAAAGGATATATTGAAGTTCCCTTTCATTTATTTATTGTATTTTTTTCATAAGTTTCAATATGTATATACATGTTGAGAATCATGGGTGACCTGGTGAGTATCAACCCAATGGTAAAGGTTCTTCCCAAACTTATTGGTTAAAGAAAAGTAGATATTTTGGTTTAAATAAATGGATGCCTAAATTTATGTAGTAGCCCATAAATATAATGATTGTTTGATCTAGTATTCATGGACTTTAAAAAGTTCTGAGGTGGATATGTATTGTTTATTACAAGTTATAAGGATTAAAATAGCTGAAAGGAGACCGTTGTTTGACTATGTGCACTGGAAAAAAATTTTAAGCTATATTTAAACAGGTTTAAATATGTTTAATGGTTGGAGGAAGCTAAATAAGTTGTAGGGAATCCATCCTTGTATTACTTAGATTAAATTATTTTGAAAATAGTGAGACATTACACTTGGATGAAGATTTGGGATGCTGAAAAAAATACTATAACATTGAGATAATGCATTTTATAAAATTACTCTATCTTGATTATATAACTTGCTGCAAGTCCACGATAATTTTACTGGTGAATTGTAAGATTGTTTCAAGTATTATATAAATATTTTGGGGATTATTTGATTATTTTTAGGATAGATATATGATTTAAGGTGTTTTAATATGGCCGGTGAAGTATACAAGAGTTTTTGGGATCATTTAATGATTTTTGTAATTTTTTAATTTATTCTAAAAAATGGATAATCCTTATATCTTAAGATATTTTCATAAGATATTTCTGTCTCATATGATGTTCAATTTTCATAAGATAAGATAGAACTTGTAGGATAACAAGCCAATGTATGATTCTTGGATAGCGTGTATGAATGAAAACATATAAGACTATGCTTGCACGCGTTGTAGAATGAGAACCTATGTTCATATGATAGGTTGAGAACCCATTCTCATGTGATATGATTTTGTATAATAGGTTCTCATATGATATCTTAGATCATTTTAGATATGAGAATCTAATAAGATTCAACAACCTTGTAAGATAATAAATTCTCATGTGAAACACATATAAAAGGTCAATGTGTAATATTTGTTGTGTGTTAGGTATTTGAGCCATGTATGAAATCCTCTCTTCATATAATATACCATCTCATAAGAAATCACGCTACGTAAGAAGATGATAATGCATAAGAGTCATGGAAAATTCCTATGATATATAATTTTTGTATGAAACATGAAACATGTATGATACAATCAATGCATAAGATTGAAAATTAATATATTATAAGAAACATGTTAGACACACGAATCATGTAAGATACATTCCTTAGTGAAATTTTTAATATTTTACTCACTAAAAAGTATCGTTTTTAAAATTGAAATTTCTGAAGAAAAAATCTATTTTGTATTATTTAAGATCCATTATTGTATGTTAAAGTTATCTTGAATCTTAGATAAGGCATGATTCAATATTGAGTTTTAAAATATAAAGATAAGAGGATTTCATTGTTTATATAAAGCTTTGAGTTTCAAGTGAGAATATTTGAAAATCAATATATATCATAAAAATGATGAATAAAATCTGATGATTTAAATGTAAAGATTAAATATTTTAAATATAAAAAATAGAATTTTGATTCATGATATATGATAAGGAGAATTGGGATGAGTTGATATCTATTTTTTACAAGTCCATACTAGTTTCCTAGGTTCTTTCAAGTCATTAGTTGAGTGACATGCCACAACCTACTATTGAAATAATTTTTATATATCCATAGAGAGTATTTTATGTGGATTTAATTTAATTAATTTTTGAGAATAAGGATAATGTCATGCCTCGTGTAGTTTGGGTGGAAGTTTTTTCATTTGAGATAAAGAAATAAAAATGGGAAATAAATAAATTATGAGTACTCCAACGATTTTTATAGATACAAACATACAAAGGAAAATTTGAAAATTGAGATCATGGAGATCATGGTTATAAGAAAATGGTGGTCCGTACATATTAATTTATTTTTATTGCACACATTTCCTAAAATGTTTACATTTATGGGAATTTAAAAAGACACCAATAATTAAATAAATCTATTTGTAAATATTTGGAATCAAGAAGAGAAGAAAAAATTGAATTAGGAGTGTTTTACACTAGTGTGTGCTTTAACTAAGAGAACGAGTGATCTCAAGTAAGAATAAGAAGAATCTTCTCAACCTACGTTGAAGCATAAAATCAACCTGGTTTCAAAGAAGAAGAAAAAGAGAAGAAGAAGAAGAAGCATACCTATGTAGATCTTTATTTAGTGAGAAATATTACTCCTGAGCTTTTACATTTACTTTCTAGATTATTCACCAAGTAGAATTTAGGGGCTATGTTTCTTGAATAATGAGTTTAGAGTAGCTTATGAATAGTAACTAAACAAGATCTATGAATCAAGGCAGAGAAAAAAACCAAGTTATATATATATTATATTTTGAGAAAAGTATAAGACAATTTAAGAAACTTTTTTTGAGGAAGTAAATCATATTTTGGATGTACTTACATCCTTGGAGTGATTGTGATCTACTTTAATAAGATGTAAATCTATAGAGAAAAAGTGGTAGATAATATAAATAGGAGCTGTGGGATATATTTCATGTTTAGTTATATAGTATAATGAAAAGTTCACTCATGTAATTTAGTGAACACATCACTAGTGTAATATAGTGAGAATGGTTTTAGGATGATACCTTGATAAATTTGACTTATATTGATGATAAAATTATAGTGGAGTATATCTTAATGTATATCCAAATAACAATATTGAGTAGGATTCCCGAGAAGGGAAAACCTTGAAAAAACACATGTTCAAACGTCAATTATTTAATTGCATTGAATATAGGTGAATTCTAGGTTAAATAAAAAATATATTTCTGTCTAAATCAATAATATTGTTTCAAATACGAATGGGGTAAATAGATAAAAGTGGATTTAAAATTTGGTAGATGGATGACCACACCTGATTCACCCCTATTAGGTATGTCTACACATACCCATTGATACTTACATTAATTATACTTTAAACATATTAGGTGTTAAAATTGTGATGGAATTGAATTCTATCTTGGTTAAAGTATGCTTGGGTAATACTTTGGGTCAAACTGGTCACTAGCTTGGAGGCTTATTCCTTGTCTTGAAAAGTAAGGGTTATCTATCTATAATTCCAAACTACCTCTTGTGAGGATTTTTTATTTTATAGTATCCTAAGTGTTTATATCAAGGGGATTTATCTGTATGATGGTTATGATGCATATAGGTATGTGTGAATATGTTTTACTTGTAACAGGTTTGGTAACAAAAGATATGAGTTGTGTAAAAGGTTTCAAAACAACATGATTTGACCATATTGATTTGGTGGAAGGAATATGATTCCAAAATAAATCATAAAAACTATTCATACATATAATGGGAATACACGAGATAAGTTGGTGATATTAAATCACCTTTAAAAACACTAGATTTTATATTCCTTCCAAAATTAACACTTTTTAAAACCTAAATCATTCAACTGGGTAGGTTTTGGGAGTATTGGGTGCCACTAAATTCTCTTGTGTTAGGAAAACAAGCAATGAGATGACCCTAAGAGTTAGTTACCCATTCTTGGAATTTTACTTAGAATAACAATAGATGGGAAACCCTAAGAGTTATGATACAATTGGAATAGTGATGAGTTTATCCATATTAAGGATTGGGAAAAGATTTTTTCTCTCAACTATCTAGGACTTGTATATGATATAATTCTTATGATTTCATATTTAAATAGCTAAGTAGTGATGGGAACACCAAAGTGGACCCATTTATTAGTTAATTATCATTCTTGGAACACTAATGGATATGGTATATTCAAAAAATGGATCATCATTATAGTATGGTCATATTTAATAAAATTAATTGTAAAAAAAAACTAAAACATGACACTCAACTAATAATAGATTTTATTTTAGATAAATAGAATCATTATCTTCTGACATAGCCTTTAGATAAAACCTTCAAAAAATATTAAATTAAAGTAAAAATCATTTTAGACTAGTCAAATAATTAAGAAGTATTCTTAACCAAGAATAAAATTTTATGTGTTGGAGTACCACCTTACAGAGTAACCAAATGGTAATGTTATTCATCAAGTGAATCTAGATGCTTATAAGAAGCATATATGAATTAATTTATGGTTTCAAAATTATAAAATAAAAGATTAAATGAGGAAATTTCTTCTCCACTCATATACTCAATGTTATTGAGTATATTAATATAATGGTGTGATAGAAGATATAATTTATATCTTGATCAAGCTTTGCAATTCAATATTGAATCAATTTTTTAAAATTATTCAAAAATGTGAATGATTTCAAAAAATGTTAAGGATATTTTCTCAATTTTTTTAAAATATAAGATAATGATATGTGAAATCTAGGATGAGGTGACATTCTAACGATACAAAAGGGTAAAGGTTTAATATAAAAGGGAAATATTGGGTTTTTTGATAATTTTCCTAGTTCAATGAATCTTAGTGTTGTTAAGAAAGGTAGGAAATGATCTACATGTGATAGGATTATATGGAATAATTTAAGGAGTTTGTAATTATCCAATGAAATTCCATGTTTGGTATCCATGATATAGAAATTAATTATTTTATTTTTAAGGTTATATGATACAAACAGTATGTTTTATTAGTGTTTTAAATGTACAGGAGTTCAAAATCAAGGTATGAATTAAAGGCTATTATAGTTCACATTCAAATGATATAGAAAAGTATTTCTAACTCATGTAATTGAATGAAAATGAACGTATCAAACTCAGGTTTATATATATAAATGATATATATTGTAACACCCCAAGTTTTCGGTAATTTACCATTTTATTATATAATTTGATTTTATATAATACTTCTTTATGTTTTTTTGGAGTTTAGGGATTGTTTTGGTTTGTTATGGAAGGGTTTTAAAAGTTCATATTTTGGAAATGGTTATGAAAAACCATGAACCTTCTCTATGAAACCATGCAAGATATTTTGGGAGTCACTAAGAAAGCACAAAGTTCACACATGGTATTTTTAAACCATGATGGAGACTAGGTGAAACCATATAGGTGGAGACAATGGAGAATAAGATGGTTGGTGCAAGATTTGTTAAACCATGCACAATCTGTGAAAGGGGTGGTTTGGAAGATAGTTTCATACACATGGTTAACATAAAGTTTCCCAAACTGTGCAACCCAACCATGTGATATGCATTAAATACTCAAAAAATTAGATCTTAACCTTTTTTATGTCTAAACCCTTATTTTTATACTCTTCTATTAGGGTCTATAACTCTTATACTATCCTAGGTATTCTTGGTGGTTCTTTTTAATCCAAAATCTGGTTTTTATGGATCAATTTATGTTGTATATCCATAATTAATGGCAAGTCTCTGTTTTTTCACATTCACTTTAGACATTATCATCTTCTTGCACCAAAAATGTTAAATACAATCTGTTTTAGATAGATTTGTGATCTATGATGTGTTTTGATGAGATCTTGATTGGATATATCAATGAAAATTTGTTCTGAGCTCAAAAGTAGAGGATTTTTAGTACTGTTCTTCATTGTGGTGGCCCATTGAGAGGTGTGTGGCTACTCTCTCTTCCGTTCTTATTCTAGAACATGAAGGTTTGATTTTAAATGTATGACCTATATTTTCAAAGCAAAACGATGAATGATTACTTGAAGGGATCCCTTTTTAGTTTATTATTTCGGAGCATGGAAATTTGATTGGATTTTTTGAAAACTCCTTTTGGATAAATAATTTTAAATCATGGATTTAAAATTATGGTGTTGGTTTAGCACAAGAATGATAATCGATGAAATGTTCATAGGGAAGAAATTGTTTATATAGAATGAATTGATATGAAAATTTTGAAAATATGGTTTCTATAAGTTCATTTTCATTGAAAGTGACCCTAAATAATAGGCATACACCACCGAGGTACCTGTAAATTTTTCATCTAGTGACTAATTGGTGGATCGAAAAGTGACAACTAATGAGTATGGGATTATCACCTGGAATGCATGCGTGTTTGAGTGGATAAATGTGGGTTGGATATGTTAAATGGAATCAAATTGAATTAATGGAATAAATATAATAAATGGATTTAAATGGATAATTTTATATTCTATTAATTTCATTGTTTTAAATTGATAAAATACTTTTATGTTCCTATATTTTTTTAAAACAACATTTTGAATAGTGAGATAACTTATTTCCTATCCTAGTAGTATGTGTGTGTGTGAATTCTATTGAGGAGATAATATCAAAAATATTTACTCAAACCATGTATTTGCACATTAGTAAGTATAAAATTTTTATTCTTCATGACACTGATAAAGGAAAGGTCTCATACTTCTATAGTAGATCATCTTGACTCTATATCATCAGGATAGATTTTTTGTAACTTGGAGTTTTTTTCCTGGAGTATTTGGAGCAATGCCAAAATTGGTGTTATTCTCCTAGTATACCCTTTAGTTTTCTTTAGTGGTTTTGTTATAATTTTTCACTAAAACTATGATATTGTTGTTCATCCATTTTCAGTTTAGTTAAATTATTTATATTCATGCATCATATAGTGAGTTTGGTTGAATATATTTTATTTTTTGAGGTTATGTTTGTATTTAGGAAAAATCACCCTAACTTTTTATTAATCCCCTATCATTTATTTCATACCTTTAGTGTCTTAGGGGTGTCACCTAGGTTGATTGAACCTTCGACCTGGCCCACGACAATGGGTTGGAATGTGATGTTATAAATTGTATTAGTCTTGGTTAACCCATCATCTTGGGATTGTAGCAATGAGAAAATAATTTTGGAAAATGAAATGTATAGTATAGAAAACTATAGCTAACCTTTTTCTGATGAACATAAAGTTACCAAGGTAGTCTAATAAAAAATAGTTTCATAAGACACTTTGAGGTGTGTTGTCATCACATTATCATGAGTTTAATTGTTGATTGTAGTATATCATGTATTAATAGTACCACATCCCAGTTGAACCGAATTGATCATATTGTGTGTAAAACTTTTCATGAAATAGTTATGATGGATATTTATTTTGATGATTTTAGAAATGATTATTTTAATGATTGTTACTTTTGATGATTTGGAATATTCCTAGCCTTTATTTTGATAATAAGTGATGAATAAGCGGTGTTTTTTAGTCTACAGAGTAATGGAATAAATTAGATGGTGTGAAAACCTACAAGAAGAGGACATAGAAAATATGATTTAACTTGAGCCATAGGGGAACTAACTACTTATTCGGAGTATTTTCCATGATTTTCATGCTTTTGATAAGATAAATAAAAATGAGGAACCAAAAAAATAGTTTTTTTTTGAAATTTTGAAAACAAAATACACTAATAATTCTTGGGGATTTAGAACCTGGAAATGAATAAGTGTGTATTAACATAATAAACAAAATATTTTATTTCCTTATAACACTGTCTTAGCTAAAAGTAAAGGTATTATTCTACATGATATAAGATCTTACACTCCAATGTAGAGATTTATCTATCCAAGTTAATGTTTAAAAATAATATGTGGTATGACTTTAAAGAATTGTTCAATAAAATATTATACCCTCAAACCTCCAAGATAAACATAATGATATAATTTTTCCGCCTAAAGAAAGAAAATCTAATAGTGGCAGAGTATGAAAAAAACTTTATGGAATTAGTTTTTTTTCTTCAGGAGTAGCTTCTAGTAAATCCTTAAAGGAACACATCTTTTCATTTGGATTTTGACCATAAATTCATTCTAATATAACATTTCTATGTATTAAAAATTATATAGATATGGTTAATAGAGATACAATGGTATAAAGAGATAGTGATGGAAATATATCTTTTGGAAGTATGTTTGTCTCTATGGGAATGGATGGGAAATCTAATGATAGGAATAGGTAGAAGAGTGACAGCTATTTCTAAGGTACTGGATCTTATCAAAATCAATCTACTGAATCATTTAACTTTCCTCCATGGGAGAAAAAATCCTCAATGTTTTCAATGTAGTTCATTCTCTTTATTCATTGTCAGTTATTATTATTATCCATGAGGTTTTCACTATGAAAAAATCGATGGATGCAGTTTCATTCTCAGTTTATTAATGGCATTAGTTATTCATTTATTCACTATGACATATTGATTATGTCAGATTTATTATGATTCACTTATTATTGTACTCGTGCTTCTACTATTTGTAACCCTTACTGAGCTTTTGATCTCACCCCTTTCATTTTTTACTTTCAACAGGTGACAAAGAGGAGATCGTTTATTGAGTTCTTGTGGATGCAGTTATTAGTTTCGTTGTGTATTGTATTTTGTTAACTTTTACAATGTAATTTGAGTAACATCTATGTATCTAGTTTCTTCAAAACTACTAAACTGATCATTCCTTAATGATTTTCATTCCTTATAACCATACTAATATCACAAGTAATGCACCAACTCCAACCTATAGGGGTCGAGGTGTTACATACCTAGTCTTATAAGACACTAGAATTAACGATCCTTGGCTTGTAATCTGATGTATAATTATTCTTAAAATCATGCAATGTTATATATAAAAGGCTTGGGTCACTATAGTTGGTACCATAGGATGGTCTAGTTATTTTTTTGAGATTAGGAATAGATAACCTTAGTGAGAACCTTAAGGATGAGACTAAGTATAATAAAACATTCCTAAATATTGGTAAGTATAGAGTAAGTGGTTTATCAAGAAAATACATCCACATTTGGATACGAGTAGGTAGAGGCGGCTCTGGCACAAATGTCCGTAGGAGTGAAAACTCCGACAAGGAGTTTTGGGCTTGAACCGGGGTATCCTGGTACATGAAAATGAACCTTGCTACACTCTTGGTTACAATATTTCCGGGGGATATGCTTTGGTAGATTCAAGAGCTTAGTACAAACCATTATTAAGGGACAAAAAAATCCCATAAGAATATAAGTCAAGAAATAGATCATGGATAACCTAGATTTAAACCTAAGGAATCACAAGTAAGGATGTACTTCTTATTTGTAAGTTCTTCCATTTATGTTCAAAGTTTCATTTCTATGCTCAATATCAAAGTATTCAAGACCTATAATTATATGTTCTTTTTCTTAGGTAATGGAGGGAAATATAATAACACACTCCAACAACCAATGTGATAGAAAATGTGAATATTTACCTAATGATATGACTGATATGATGGGAGCGGGTGCTCAAAACCTCATGACAGTACTTGCTTAGCTGGCTTGAGTTATGAATAATAAATTGAATCGTTTGGAATACCCTCCTCTAAGGAAAGAGAAATTTGTCGTAGAATCCTTCATGCAGAAAAGGCCCCCCATGTTTAACGAATATTCTAATCCACTCCTCATAGAATAATGGATTAACTCCATTGAAAAGATGTTCTCTATCATCTAGTGCTTGGAAGAAGATAAGGTTGTACTAGTAGTCTATCATTTTTATGGGGAAGCTGATCAGTGGTGGACACTGATCAAGAATACAAATTCCTAAGAGGAAATTGATTCCATGGATTTGGAGGAATTCAAGAGGATGTTTTAAACAAATATTTTCTCGAACCCTTCATCTCATGATGGAAGGAGATTCCTCAGACTCAAGCAGAAGGAAGATGATTCCATTGGCGAGTATGAAGAAAACTTTACAAGGCTGGCTTGGTACGCCTTTATCTTTGTCATGAACACCGAAAGCAAGGTGGATCACTTCATTAGTGGGCTAAAGCTGAGTCTATGAAAAGCGTTGGCGATTTGAGACTTAGAATGTTATGAGGATATTGTCCATTGTGACCTCAAGGTTGAAATGGAGATTGGAGACTCTTAGTGGTCTTCGGGCCTAATGAGAAGAAGAGGAAAATGGAGAACAAAATGGGCTGTTCATCAAACAAATCCCATGATGGAAAGAATTTTGACTTTTCCCCTTGCAAAAATCGTGGGTAGAAGCATCTTGATAATTGTCTGAAGAGAACCCATAATTGATTCATATGTAGAAATTTGGCCATCTGTCCAAGAACTGCTGAAGGGATATGAAAAATACCACAAATGTTGAAGAAGAAAGGAAGGTTCAGATTAACACTCAGCCAGTAGTGCAGTGTTAAAACTGTAAGGAGCATGGGCATTATGCGAACAATTTCCCTAAGCCGAGTGTTGTCAGAGGCAATCAATAAAAACCTCCAAGGAAACAAGGAAGGTGTTATGATATCACTACTGCTGAGGTGGATCTAGAAAATGATGTGGTGACATGTATTCTAGTTATTCATTCAAGAATAGAAAATGTACTATGTGATTCTGGTTCTACGTATTAATTCATATCTTACAAGTTTATTAGAACTATTCAAACACCACCTAAATATTTGGAGTAAAATTACTCTATGAGAACATTGAATGGGGAAATTTTTGCATCCATGATTTATAACCCCTCCTCAGTTAATGTTTGTGGACTGAAACTCCCAGAAAATCTCACCGTACTTCCTTTAGTGGAGTTTGACGATATCTTGGGCATGGATTTTCTATCATTGTACAAGGCCAAAAACAAATTTTGGGAAAGGTAGATTACTCTTAACATCTCTTATTATCCTCCGATTCTTTACAAGTGTTTAGAGGAAAATGAGTCTCCTTTATAATCTTCATCTCAAGTGTGGATATTGATGCCTTATGAGAAAGAATTTCTAGCTCAAATGATTGAGAAAAAGGACAAAATCATGCTTGAAGACATGCCCATCGTGAGGGATTACACTGATGTATTCACTGAAGAGTTGCCTGGACTTCCTCCTATCCGAGAGGTTGTGTTATCAATTGAAATTATTCCTTGATCTTCGCCTATATCAAGGACACCTTAATGAATAGCCACCGTAGAGCTGAAGAAATGAAAAATAAATTATAAGAGAATGTGTAGAAGGGTTATACACCCGAGTGCCTCACCTTGGGGTGTTCCAGTCCTCTTAATCAAGAAGAAGGATGGATCAATGCACCTCTGCATTGATTATCGCGAGCTCAATAAAATCATGATAAAGAACAAGTATCCCATACTATAGATAGATGACTTGTTCAATCAGCTTCATGGGGCCAGTTATTTATCTAAGGTGGACCTTCGGTCAGGATATCATTAATTTAAGGTGAGGAAGGAAGATTTTCCCAAGAATTCCTTTTGAAGGAGGTATGGACACGATGAGTTCATAGTGATTCCATTAGGACTCACTAATGCTCCATCAATATTCATAGATTTAATGAACATGGTCTTTAGAGATTACCTTAAAAAATTTGTGGTAGTCTTTATTGATGATATTCTGATATACTCTAATAGAAAGTAGGAACATGAGGAGCATTTGAATACTGTGTTAAATACTTTTCGAAGGGAGAAGTTGTATGAAAAGTAAAATAAATGTGAGTTCTGGATGGGGGAAGTATCATTCTTAGGGCGTGTTATCATCAACAAAGGGATATCTGTGGACCCTTATAAGATGAAGGCAATTAAAGAGTGGCCCAAGCCAACTTCCATAATGGAGGTCCATAGTTTTTGAGTCTAGCTGGGTATTATCGATGTTTTTTGAAGAACTTTTCACGATTATCAAACCCAATGACCAAGTTGACATGGAAGGGGGTAATGTTTGTCTAGATAGAAGAATGCGAGGTAAGCTTCAAGGATCTAAAGAGAAGTCTGATCACTGCACCTGTAATAACATTAACAAAATGTGGAGAACGTTTTGTGATATAAAGTGACGATTCAAATAAAGGCTTGGGTTGTATACTCATGTAAAATGATAATGTGATAGGCTATGCCTCACGGAAGTTGAAGACCCATGGCTAGAACTACCCAACACATGATCTAGAGTTGGAAGCCATGATTTTTTCCTTGAAGATATGGTGGGACTACCTTTATGATGATAAGTGTGACATATACACCGACCACAAGAGCCTAAAGTATATATTCACACAAAAGGAGCTCAACATGCGTCCAAGGAGATGGTTAGTGCTAATCAAGGATTATGGTTGCTCTATTCACTATCATACTATAAAGGAGAACAAGGTAGCTAATGCTCTAAGTA
The DNA here is from genome assembly GCA_963277665.1 of Viscum album. Taxonomy (NCBI): domain Eukaryota; kingdom Viridiplantae; phylum Streptophyta; class Magnoliopsida; order Santalales; family Viscaceae; genus Viscum; species Viscum album. The sequence goes on from OY728123.1 coordinate 1,112,001,108, forward strand.
GAAAAGAACCTATTTCTCTATCCATGTTACAGATTGAGAAAGAACCTATCTTCGAGGATATGCAACGGATGAATTTAGAAATCATAATGGCAGGGGATATATCCTACCTTAACCCAATGATTACACAACCATCCTTTCAAGAGAATATTAAAGAAGCACAAAGGGATGATGTGGGGTTTCAAAAGAGGGTGAATTCAGTAAAGGAATGGATGTTTCAAGAGTTATATATCAACAAAGATGGTGTGATTTGGTTTGGAATGCGGATTTGTGTTCCTTCATCACCCAGAAAAAGGAGATACTTGAAAATTCACATAGTTCAACATTCTCTATCCATCCTAGGAGTATCAAGATGTACTGTGATCTCTGAGAACACTTCTGGTGGTATAACATGAAGAAGGATATTGCAGAATATATATTAAGGTGCTTGGTATGTCAGCAAGTTAAAGTAGAGCGACAAAAGTCCAAAGGGATGATGTAACCATTGGTTATACCCATGTTGAAATGGGAGAATTTGACTATGGACTTTGTCACAGGTCTCCCGAAGACGTCGAGGGGAAATAATGAGATATGGGTAGTGGTTGACCGAATAAACAAGAATATCCATTTTATCTCTATTTGGGAAGACCTAACTCTAGAACAACATGCAAAAAAATATGTGAAGGATGTGGTGAGACTGCATGGTGTTCCACTCTTAATTGTATATGACCGTGATCCAAGGTTCACATCTAAATTCTGGAGGCGTCATCAACATGATTTGAGTACTGAATTAAATTTTAGCATGACCTATCATCCCCAAACTGATGGAAAATTTAAAAGGACTATTCAGAAGATTGAAGATATGATAAGAGCCTGCTCTCTAGAATTCAACGGTGGATGAGATCAGCATCTCCCATTGGTTGAGTTATTAAACAACAATAACTTCCACTCGAGTATTCAGATGGCTCTGTATGAAGATCTTTATGGAAAGCGATGTAGAACTCCAACCTGTTGGGATGATGTTGGAGAATGAATGTTACTTGGACTCGATCATGTGCAAGAGATGTCGGAGAAGGTTCAAGTCATCCAGAAAAACATCAAAGATACTCAGAGTCAGCAAAAGAGCTATCCTGAAAACCATTTAAGAGACTTGGAGTTTGACGATGGAGATGAAGTCTTCCTTTGAATATCACCATGGAAGAGAGTCATGTGGTTTAGAAGGAAAGGGAAGCTAAGCCCAAGGTACATTGGCCCCATTGAGATCCTTGACCTCATATGAGTTATAGAATATCTCCTTGTACTTCCACCGAATATGTATCAATTCATGATGTGTTTCACATATCACTCTTGAGGAAGTACATACCCGATCCCTCACATGTATTGAACTCAAAAGTGGTGCAGTTGGAAGATGATCTCTCTTATAAAGAGCATCCAGTGAAGATTCTGGACCGAAGAGATAAGGTTCTATTCAAAAAAGACTACCCACCCTATCAAAGTGTTGTGGAGGAACCAAAATTTTGAAGAATCTACTTGGGAACCATATGATGTAATGAAGGAGAAGTACCCTCACTTGTTTACGGATTAGAATGTAAAACGGTATTTCGAGGGCGGAATTTCATAAGGGGGGAAGAATGTAACGACCTAATGTTTTTCAATAGAAATTACCTTCTCATAAGTTTGTCATAAAATCCAATTAAAACACAAAATAATGAATTACTAAGTTCTAAGTGACATTTAAACTTAGCTTTGTCACCTCAGTGTTTGGAATTTTAAAAATATGACATACACGGTTGTGACCAGAAAATTATTTGGAGTCTGATAAGAAAAACTTATTTTTTTTGAATAGTTACCTACCCTTATGGATAATAACATACCCTTATGAATAGTTATATAGCCTAATGAATAGTAACCTTACCTATGATAGTATAAAAATAATATTCATGTGAAATTATGATGTACCTGTATTTTAGAATAAGTAAATGAATGTTTTAAAACCGGGTTTTAATAATAAATTATGATTTTAATTAAATAATAAATTAATCATATTTAGAAAATTATTGTTGAAAAATAGAATTAATTTTTGGATTCTACACGTTGAAAAATGGTTAGGGTGAATTTTTGAGATTTTTATGAAATATTGGAATTTTGGATGAATAGTAAAATCCGACAAATCACAATAAATGAAAAATAATGGATTAATTGAGTCAATGATGATTATATGATGATGTAAGCCCAATTTGTTTGAATTCACATTCATTTATTACCATTCTTGGTCACTGAATACTTACTATTCCTTGTCTTGTGAAGAAATAATAAACTAATCATTAAAAAAATATAAAAACCCTCCCCCCTCCACTATAAATACCACCCATTCTGACCTATTCTCTTAAATCCTCTCAAGCCTTGTGACTTGACAATATTCTGCCCAAATATCTCCCCAAGATCCTCCCCGATTTCCAAAAAACCCATAGCCTCTTCAAAATACAAAAAATTCTCCCCTTAAGAAGTTCTCAAAGGAGGAATTTTCAAGAGGTAAATTCCTCTTTCCAATTCCTTCTTTTCTTTTATGTTCTTTTATTTTTGTTTCTTTCCCCACCTCCCTTCAACAAAATAGTATGATAACTCCAGTAATATACATGTATTGGAATGTTTTTATTCTAATTAGATATTTCATTATCTTATCTCTTTTCCACACGATTTATTTGAAAGGAATGAAAGCACCATTTGAGATGTGCTAATTTAGAACATTCAAGGACAACAATTTGTCAATTTATATTTTCATCTTTAAATATGGTCATGAAAATATTTTTGTTATGGTTTAACCATATTATATATATGTATTTTCATTCTGTAATATTTTTGTACAAATGGTATTAAGTTATAAATCAAAACATGTTCTTTGTAATCAAACCCATGAATTAACAAAAACGGTTGTCACTTTGGTTTTATATAATAGTTAGACTTCAATCTATGTAACCAAATTTAATTTAAAAACCTTTAATCTATTTTATGTTCAATAATATTATATAACTTCAATTCTGGACTACCACTTTCATCTTACATGTTTATCAAAACATAAATATAAATGAACTGGTTATTAAAATCAAGTAAACAAACGAGCCCAAACAATGAAATTTAACCTCATTACCAATCAAAATGGTTATGAATGAACTTAAAAGGATTATTTTAAACCAATTACATATAGAAGGGGTTCTTAAATTATTAATTAATAAATCAAATTTTTTTATTCAGGTCTTTAATAACTATTGGAGAACACCAACAGATTTAATGTAATAGATCCCCCCTTTTCACATTTATTTCAAGATTTCCCTCTATGTTATTCCATTTTATGTGTGATACCTAATGATTTATAAGTTATTAGAAACCTTGTTCTCTCTCAACAAATGGATTTTATGTACACCCGATATCATGCAATAATCCATAATGAATTCTACCTGAACCTCCTTTACTCCTTTGGGTTCTCTATATTTCTTTTTACCCAAATGAAGTTGTCTTTTATTGTTATGTAAAACTTCTACATTCTGTTTATATTCTTTAAACTCATGTTACAAGATCCATCCCTCATTATCTTTTGAGGATATAAATGTTTTTTAGTGATTCCCACCTCGATACGCTCGATAAGCAATGATGTTTTAAGGTAACTTCCCGAATTCTTACCTAATTTCAAGTACACTCTATCTTCTGTTTTAATCATCAATTATCCTTAAAAAATAAGTATTTTTATTATTAAAACCTTCTTGGTTCTCTTCTTATTTTTTATAAAAGATTGTTCCCTTTTCTATTTTAAAATCTCTGTAGTGTTTTCCTTAAAACCGCACAAAATGTTTTAGTTCTAAATGTTCCCAAATACATTTATTACAAGTTGTTACTCCTTTTGAAATCACGTACCATGATATATAACTATTCAATGTCCATGTATAATTCCTTTATTTCATGGAAACTTTCATGATATACCCATTGGTTATGATTTATGTCATGGTTTTGGTACCAAATTAAATCCATGGGACCCTTATGATAATGTATGGTTGATTATGTATGATTATTATTGTTTAACGATTATTTATGTGGTAATAATATTCATGAAAATGTTGATATGGGTGCGCCTAGATAGCACTCCAATGTGTTGGTTAAAGTTAAGTTTCATGAGATGCGATGTGAAACGGGATTGAAAGTTATCGTTGACCTGTACTAAAATAGGAAATGGGACTGGCGGTTATCCTTGACCTGTACTAAAGAAAAGTCTTATAATTTAGCCACATTTATATGATTCCTTGTTTATATTATCCCATTCTTATATTATATTATGTCATATGTTCCATTCTTTTTTATCATTATTTCATACCTCCCAACTCATGTGTTTAAGATGTATTCTTATGTTCATTCCATTATTGGGCTTCTTAGCTCATCCCTTTGTTCATGTGTTCCCCAGGGTACCCTATGAAGATGTAAGGGCTCAAAGGAAGTTAGGATATATTTATGGAGATTAAATAAAGAAATGGTCTTCCCCATATTTTATGTTTTACGTACCTAGTCTTCCAATGCACTACACTTAACAATCCTTGGATTATACTCTGATGTATAATTATTCTTAAAATCATGTAATGTTATATATAAAAGTATTGGGTAACTATATGAATTATTCATTATTATGGTATGGATTTAGGAGGATTATTGGAAGAGCATATACCATTAGTGAATTTATTATACAATAAAAGTTTTTAGGCCTCGATACACATGGATCCTTTTGAACCCCACTATAGACATACTTTTTAGTATACAATTTGTTTATTAGAGACTAAAGATTATTCACTTTTGGGACCTAGGGTTATTCATGAGATGAGTGGGAAAATTCATATGAATAGGAAAAGGATAGAGACAACTTAGAATCATCATAAATCTTATGCGAATCATCATCATCAACAATTATATTTTGATGTGGGATATCATGTGATCTTGAAAATAACTCCACGGATAAGGAATATGTGATTAGGTAAGCAAGGTAAACTGTCTTCTTAGAATATTGATCCTTTTGAAATACTATAATGAATTGGTGATGTTGATTATTAGTTGGATTTACCTCCACAATTTAACTATGTACGCAATGTATTTCATGTAGCTATATTGAATAAGTATCAACCCAGTATTGAATGTGTGATTCAATGGGGTCATGTTGATATAGCACCAAATTATACATTTATACATGTGTTGATAAAAGTGTATATATACAATAGAAGTAGTGACATGGAATGAGTATTCATTTAGTTGGAGTTTTCCATAGCATTAGGAATGTCCACATACTTGGACTGGAAATCCTTATGGTGCGTAGAATGTAACACCTATAATTTTAGGTAATTTACCCTTTTAGTATCAATTTTTATGTTATATAATACATAGGTTTAGATTTTGGATTTTTTGGATAGTTTTGGTGTGTTTTAGAAGAGTTTTTACGAGTGAACAGTTTTGTAAAACCATGCACCTTCTCTAAGAAACTATGCATGTGATTCTGGGTGTCACTGAAAAAGTGAACAGTTTATCCATGTCGTGTAGGTGCCCAAGTGAAATTGTGTAGGTGGAGGCAGTGTGAAAAAACAAAGATGAAATACATTTTTTCAAACCATACACAATCCATGTGTGGGGGTGGTTTGGGAGATAATATCATTCACACAATTAGAATATGGTTTCCCAAACTGTATAGTATAACCATGTGACGTGCATTTAATGGTTTGAAAATGATATTTAAACATGGTTTTAGGCTATGAATCCCTTATTCCCCCTCTAGGATCTTTAGTTTTTATCCCCTGTTAGGTGTTATTGGTGGTTTGTTTTGATCTAAAATCTATTTTTGAAGGATCAAAGTTTATTTGATCTCTAAAGTCAATGAAAATTGTCCTTTTTCTCTCATTATCTTTAGATATTTTCATCTTCTATCATCCAAAACATTATATATAATCATTTATAGATAGATCCATATGTTATTTTGATTATATTTATTAAAGGAAATGTGTTTTTAGTGCTGTTATTCATTAAAGGAAACCGTTTTGGTTTATGATTTTGGGATCATGGGAATTTTAATGTATTTTGGAAAACCCATTTTAAAAAACAATTTTAAATTATGGTACTAGTTAAACTCAAGAAAGATGTTCGGTGAATTTTTTAAAAGAAAGAAATGGTTTATGTAGAACTAATTGATATGAGGTTTCAGAATACATGGTTAGAATGAATCTATTTTGTATTGTATGTGACTTTGAATAAGGGGCGTGTTCCATTGGGGGACCAAGAGATTGGTCACTGATGACTTAGTGGATCAGTGAATAACTAATCTTATGTTTGGGAGTGCAACCTGAAAATCATTTGTGTGTAAGTGGATATATGTGGTTTGTGTATTTCAATTGGAATCAAATGGAAGTAGTGGAATAAATCGAATACATACATTTAAATGGGTAACTTTTTCTTCTTTTGATTTAATTTCTTTAAATTGATACACTACATTATTGTTTGTCTCTTTTATTAAAACTATATTTTGAACTATTAGATTACTTTTATCTGGTCCAGGTGGCATGTATGGTATGACTATTGGGGAGAGCCTACTAGGTATTTTTACTCACCCTTACATTTTCACATTGGTGCATTTGTATATGTTATTATTCATCACTCAAGTAAAGGAAATTTCTCATAATTCTCTAGTTCAAAATCTTAATTGTAGTTCCTCAGGATGGTGTTTTTTGATCTTGGAGTTTCTTTCATGGAGTCTTCATAGTGATTTCACAACAGTGTTGTTTCTTTGGGATTTCCTTTGGGTTCCTTGAGTCTTTTTGTTAAATTTTATTACTACTAGTCTTCTATTTTTATTGACCATTTTTCATTTGAGTTATATTAATTCTATTCATGGGTCATATTTTGAGTTTTATTTATTATATTTTATCATGTAAAGTTATGTTTGTATTTAAGGAAAATGATCCCCCAACATTTTACTACTCCCTTGGAAGTTATTTCTATTCTTTAGTGTCTTGGGAATGTTACTTGTGGTTAGATGCACCACTGACATGGTCGACAATGGGTTGGATATGGATATTACAAATGGCATTAATATTATTCAGTTAATTATGTTGGGATAGAATCAAGGAGATAGAAATGGATGAACACGAAATGTATATCATAAAAAAACAAAACTAACCTTTTTATACTGAATATCATGTTACTAGGGTATTCTAGATACAAAAAAGTGTTCCAATAAACATTAAGGTGTATTTTCATCTCATTGGTGTGGGTTTAATCGATGAGTATAGAATATCATTCTTTAGTATCGATACTTCATGATCAGACTTTTTTTTGAAGAAGATGGTTCCTTGTCCAGAAAACCAAGGCCCAATTATTATAAAAGAAAGAGATTAAAATAGTCTAAAATATGGGAACATATTACATTCATTATTATGAAAGGTAAGTAATTCAGTAGGAATATCATCAAGCCTGGTAATGTCCTGATTAACTCCTTTGTTTTCAAGGTCATCAACAACCATGTTAGCTTCATGATATATATGAGTGATGATGTTGTTATTTTCGAGAAGATAACATATTCCATCCATCCAATAGGTTGTTATTGATCACAAAAGATATATCAAACCATTCCACATTTCTTGCATAATGGTGGCTGAGTCCCTCTCAATCGAGAGGTTTCTCCAACCACATTTCTTATCAAAGGAAATGACATGTATCATACTAATCATTTCAGCCTCTAGTGAAGAAGAAATGCCGCATATACCATTGAATCATCCAAGGATCTGACCAATATGGTTCCTGCAGATGGCACAACAACCCGCGAGGCCTGGATTGTCTTTAGAGTCACCATCCACATTAACCTTAACCCATCAAGGGAGAGAAGCGTGCCAAAAAACTTCAAAAGTGCGGCAGGGTTGGTAGAAGTTTCCATCAATATGAAGTCATCGTAGAATGCCAAATTCATGCATAGTTTTGTTCCAATGGTCCTTGTGTATCAAATCATCTTCCCAAATGGCAATGAGGATCCGCATCCGACCTGCATTAAGGATAAATGGGCACTTGTTATGAATAATAACATTTCTATAATGCTAGATAACATGGTGATGTTAGGAAAAAGTAGCAAGAAAATGTTCTTAATTTACTGAGAACTATACATTTCCATAGATCTCTTTAGTTGAGTTTTGACAGTCACGAGTCAAACATCTATAGTCAAAAATTTCAAAAATATAATTCCAAAGAGAAGAAGCAGCGCAACAAGAAAGACTTGATTAATCATATTATGTTTAAATATTTATAGAAAATAGTTATTGATGGTTATTGATTTAGTTGATTTTAGTGATGTTGGTTGTAATGATTGTTTATTTTAATTATTTAGAATATTATAATCCTTACATTTTATAGTAAGTGATGCGTAATTGGTGATTTACTTAATATATATATAAAACCATAAGAAGAGGCCACAGAAAATGTGGTTTCACCTAATACATAGTAGAACCAATAGTTTTTTAGAGTATTATTCAATATTTTCAAGTTATTGATAAATAAAATATAAATGAGATATCAATACAAGAAGATAATTCCATGGAATTTAGGAAATTCAGTCCACCAATCTTTTAGGGGGATTGAAAACCTAAAAATTAAGAAGTGTGACTTAACAATATGAACTAAATATTTTATTCCCTTGGAACACTGACTAAGTTGAAAGTCAATTTTTCAGTCTTCATTCGTGAGGATCTTTCACACCAAAGGTCATATTCATCTATCTAAGCTAAATTTTACTAAGGAATTACATGGGAGGACTTTAAATAATTTTCCATTAAACAACTAAACCCTCACATATCTAGGATAAACATTATGATATGCTTTCTTAGCCTAATGTAAGAAAAATCACCAGTGATAGTGTATACACATAAGCTTATGAAATTATATTGCTTTTATCCTGAAGTATCTACTAGTGTGTCCTTGAAGGAAGGAATATTTGACTCTAGGCTATGACCAAAAAATCATTCTAAGATATCCATGCTCTGTATTACTGATTATATAGTGATGGTTAGTAGAGTGATAGTAGTAGAAAGATATAATCATAGAAATATGACAAGAGGAATCATGTTTTCCTCCATGGTAAAAGGTGGTAACTCTAATATTGAGAATAAGAAAAAGAGTGTTACCTATTTTCAAGGTGGTGTAATCTCATAATCAATTAATAAACCAATTAACATACTTCTATAGCCTAAATGTAATCCAATTTGTTTTGAATATATTTCATTAAATCGTATGAAACAAGATTTTATGACACCACCTCATCCATGTAATAACTATAATAATATTGGTAATATTCAACGTTATTATCATAGCACTCAAAATCCAACTTATTGTAATGAATCTCATGTATCATAAACATATTATGCTTTGACTGGAAAATCTCATTGGACCAATTGTCATCCGTATAAACGAGATGGAAAAGGTGATTCTAGGAACACCCTAACTCCTTATAAAAGAAAACCTCAACTTTAAATAAAAGAAAAATGGGATTTAGTAAGTAGTTTTATGGTTCTTGGTTGATGATATTAGAAGACTAATTAGGTCTTTCAACTTTATGGGGTACCATTATTCTTAACTCAACTCTTATGAATGTTCAGTTTGATATCGCTACATCCCAGTCTTTTATTACATCATGCGTGATTGATCATTGGGGTTTCATATCAATATTATGCCACATGTGATGATAATCAAGAAAACTATTAGGAAATGAGAGTGTAAAGAAATTAAATGTGTATATTATTCTATAATAATCAATTGTGTCAAGTTTGTTAAGTAATTTTTTTGGATAAGGATATCTTTGACTTTAATAATGGGAATGGATTTAATAGTTTATTTCAAGGCCCTTATCAATTATTATTCAAGATGAGTAATGTTTACATCTCCTAATGGGAAATATCATCTTTTTAATGGATATTGGGATTTTAAGTCTAGAATAGAAGGAACTTTAACACCAATGTCTGAAAAATTGTTTATCAATTATTAATATTCACTTTGTAGACTAATGAATTAATTGATACTTGGAAATTTCCTACCATTGTGGATCACTATTCATCCATTCTTCCTAAAGATTTCACCAGTTTACCATATAAAAGAGAAGTATAATTTTTTATCTATCTTCTTATGGGAAAAAATACTATATCTATTCAATCATAGAAAACAACACCACTGAAATTGAAGGAGTTGAATATATAATTTGATAAATAGGAAAGTAACAGTTTTATACAATCAAGTATGTTGTCATTGGCATCCATGGTTCTATTTATCCAAAAGGAAGATGGTTTGTTTTGAAATTATGTTGATTATCATAAGATAAATTAGTTTATGATAAATAATAAATATCCATTACCACATATTGATAAACTTTTTGATCAAATAACTAGTGATCAATGTTTTTTCCAAAATTGACCTATACCTAGGATATTAGAAACCCCAAATTAGAAAGAAATATATTCATAATAAAACTTTCAGGATTCCTTATGGTCATTATTAATATATGTCCATAAAATTTGGTTTCATGAATGCAACAGATGTTTTCATTGAATCAATGAATCATTTATTTTAGTCTTACCTTGACTCTTTCATTTCATTATTTTTGGATGACATTATGGTATATTATCTAACTCAAAAATAACACGAAGTACAATTAGATATTTTGGTTTCAATTTTTTCAAGAGAATCAGTTATAAAAAAAATTATATTTTTTTGGATACAAGAAGTTTTCTTCCTTGTTTATTTCATTTTTGAGTAAGGTGTATCAGTAGATCCTAAAAATATAGAAGTTGTTTCCACTTGGTAACTAATGAAGGATGTCTTTGATATAAAAATATTTATTGACTTACAAGGTTACTACCATCAATTTTTTAGGGACTTATCATGACTCACATATTCTTTGATATTGGTCATGAGAAATATCACTCCATTCCATTGGAGTGAGGATTATCAATATTCCCTTTTAGAGCATAAATCAAGGTTAACTTTTGAACTAATTATTGTCTTACCGGAACCTAGGAGATGATATGTTGTTTATTTTAAAGCATTTAGAACTAGACTCAGCTATGTTTTTGTATAGGGAGATCACATGGTATATTAAGATTATTTAAAGTTGAAAATTATTGAAAAGAATTATTGATTACATGACATAGAATTAGTTTTGTAGCTCATGCTTTAAAAAAAATCACATCATTATCACTTTGTGGAGAAATTAACTATGCCACAGACTATATTTTTTTCAAACATATCTTTACACAAAGAGATTTGATGTCAAGGAAAAAGTAATAGACAAAATATCTTTAGATGTTTGACTTTGAATTGGTTTATACACCTGAAAAAGATAATTTCATGGTAGATTATTTTAGTATAAAGTCATATAAACAATTATAAAAGTGTCTTGTGATTAGTGGTAGTTTATGAGTATGATTGGTGATATATTCTTCTATTTCATTGATCAGTATGATTTTTTAGTTTTTGATCCAGTGACTCTTATTTTAGGCTAGATTGAATAAGTTAAGAATTCTAAAATATTGGGTTCTGATTATCTTACCATTACATCAAAACATAATGGTGGTGTGACCATTGATGGACAAAAAAAGATGATAATTATATGTTTCTTTTTAATTATTGGATAGTTTTTCCATTTCTTTATTAGGAAAAACTTATTTATACCTAAATCCACTTGAAATGGGATCTTCATCATGAAATTCAGAAGATGTATATGGAATTATGAACTCATTTCTAGCAGGTTAGCATACAATGAAAAACAGTAGAGTATGTCTTGAGGTGCCTCACCTATCAACAGGTCAAGTCTGAGCATCAAAGATGAGTAGTATTTTTCAACAATTACCTATAGCAATCTATAAATGGGTTCACAAAACTACAAAATTATTTATGTTCCTACAAAGAATAGTTCAAAAATATGATTCCATATGGTTGATTGTGGATTGAATCACAAATTTGGTTCACTAAATCCCTATTCTTGTGTCCAATATGGTAGAATAATCTAGAAAAATATATATTTGGTAGGTTATTAAGTTTCATGGAATACTAGTTTTGAATATCTTTGACAGATATACTCATTTTACCTCTTATATTTGGAGATCTTTTTGGGAAGATTTTGGTTCCCAGTTGACCATGACCACAACTTATCATCATCAAATAGATGGAAAGTCAAAAAGGATGATTTAAACATTAGAAAACATGATTAAATATTGTGTTATAGATTTTATTTTCTCATGGGAGGATCATATACCATCAATGTAGTTCTCATAAAATAATAGTTTTTAGGCCTCAATGCATATGTATCCATTTGAGGCCTTGAATGGTTAGCCTTTTTGGTATCTACTTTGTTGGGTAGAGATGAGAGAATATTCACTATTTAGACCCAATCTTATTTAAGAGATACGTCTAAAAATTTAGATGATTTGAAAAGGGGTGAAGATAGCTCAGAGTAATCATTAATCCTATACATATTATTTTAATTTGCCATTATTGTTTGATGTGGGAGATCATGTAGTCTTGAAAGTATCTCCAAGTCTAGGGATTCATGTTTGGGTATGAAAGTTAAATTCTCTCCTCTATAAATTATCCATTTTGAAATATTGGAATTGATAGGTGATGCGGTTTATTGATTGTATTTTCCACCCCAATTTAGCTTCATATAAAATTTATTTTATGTATCTCAATTGAATAAGTACCACCATAGTATTTTCCATGTGATTCGGTGAGACCATATTGATCTTTCTCCTAATTCTACTTTTCTATATTTATTGATGTAGATTACGGATATACAAGATACATTTTTTATGGAAAGAGTATTCATATGGTGCATGTATTCTTGGAAAGTGAATTAATTTTTTTATTACCAATAAGTAGAATATTTTAAATACTAAATTATTATTTCATGATTACTTCTCCAAACACATATAATACGATATAAGATATGGTTTTTAGTCTTATATTGATTAAATATTAACACTAAACAAAATATGTGTTATATCTAAACACAAAAATGTTTATGTTTCTTATAATTACATTCTAGATATATTATAGTATCTAAGAGGATAGTGGGAGTATATTTGGGCTTAGATTAGTTTAATGTTTAATAAAGAAAATATTATACTAATAGAAAGTATGAAGTGAATATCACTTCTTATCCTAATAGAGTTTAAGATGTGTTGGTTAAGAAAAAATGTAAAGATCTACATATTCTTATTAAAATTATATAAAGCAAAAATATTATGAAAAAGTTTCCAATAAAGATTATGAAGATAAACTTATAAAGAGTATGAAGTAAATAATAATAGTTTTTACCATCATAATATTGGATGTTGTGAAGTAGAGATGTTTTAATACAATTTTCAATGAGTTGAAAATTAGGAATATGATTTTTAAATTTCACAATTATTCAAAACTATCTTATATAATAAATTATAATCATTAAAGTATTTTAGTTGGTGGGTTTTATTATATGGTCACACAGAGATTTAGAAAAAATTACAAAGAGATATAAAGGGTTTAACAAACTGATAAACGTGCAACATGCAAAAGACATATCAAGTGATCTATCATATGTGATATGATTATATGACCACTTATATATTGATTTTTATTATTAATAAAATAGTTTAATAATATAAAATGAATCATGTTTACAAAATGAAATATCCCCTTTATTATTTTTTCATATTGGATGTATATACTCATGATGTGAAATTATAATTGACCTATCAAAAGATGAAATTAAGCCTTCCCTAAATGATATTGATCATGGGTTATTAAATGTGGGAATGAAATGTTAAGTTTATCTTGGATATGATTTCATATAAAGATAAAAAATACACTCATGTGGAAAAAATGAGTTTTGTGTGATAGATGGCCCATGAAGTATACCAGTTGGAGTATTATATACTATATATTGAGTAAACTATGGGTGAATATTTTATATATTTTTTCTCCAATATCTAAGGTTGGAGAAATACCTAGAATGATAACCTTCATACATTGAAACAGTTATTACACAATCCTTCAGGATTAGATAATCTGGGGGGGGGGTGGGATGTGGCTGATCATGTTATTAGTTAGAGATTAACCAATATGGGATTTTTTCTATTGTATGGTTAGTAAGAAATATGGTACCTCAATCAAGATATATTGAATTAGTATATGTTCACAGTTATATATGACAAGTGATGTCATTATTTATTGGTTGTGGAGCATATTATGTGTTCAACCATACAGGTGAATGACATGGGATGTATTCATTGACCTGGTTAGTCAACACATATAGAATCCAGAATGTATGTGTAACTATACGAGATTTAAAAACTCCTCATCTTGTGTTTACTAGATGTATTAGAAAATTGGATCATATTAAAAATATATGTTTGAATATGATACAACTAGTGGAAAGATGTACGAAGATACATGTATTTGAATGAGATCATATAAAATCTCAATATAGCTAGAGTTGACTAGTTATTTTTTGAAGGACTATACTTGTTTAAATTTATGAGTTTAGGAATTCATATTTACTAACAAATCTATAAAGTCCCATTGGATAACACTTAGTGGTTGAATGAATGGGGATTGATCTTTAAAAAATCAAAGAGCTAATCTAAATGTCTTTTAATGTTTATACACAAGGAGTTTTGGATAGATATTGACAAGGTATTTCATATGATGTGATACACAATGAATCTGAAGATATATTTCCAAAATATTTTTGGAGGATATTTAAAAGGAGGCTAGGATAATATTTCACAATTTATTGTATTGGATACAATATAAGTTAAAACGATGTAAAGTCCAGCAATATTTATTGCATGTGAGAGATATATAGAGATATTCCTTGAATCCATATGTTTATATGATATGTTTTATGTTATTGGGTTATATAATTTCCAATTATATAGAGATGTTATATAACAATGACTTAGCTAATCCATAGTGTATGACCTATAACAACATTTTTAAAAGAATCA
Organism: Viscum album; assembly: GCA_963277665.1. NCBI lineage: Eukaryota > Viridiplantae > Streptophyta > Magnoliopsida > Santalales > Viscaceae > Viscum > Viscum album. The sequence goes on from OY728123.1 coordinate 1,112,016,119, forward strand.
CATCATATGATTATATTAAGACCCTAAAATTTAGAAATTGTAGTTTAATGTAAAAAAACCACATCCAGATCACTTATTCATTAAATTTCATTAATATTAACATTTCATATGATTAAAATTTAAATATAATTCATTTATTTGAATGTTACAAGTGTTGTAACCAAATCCATTTACTAATATGTTATATAATGTTTGAGAAATGATATAGAGGTTTATGGAGTTTCTTTGATGCTTATATAAAGAATGAATTCCCCTTTTTATACGTTTTCAAGATTGGTTAAGCCTTATACAAATTATATTTCTAATATCTTAATCCAACATACTTTGACTAGTGAGATACTACTATATCATTTCTATAAGGAGGTTACCTACCAATATTTAGTTGATTTTGTTGGCCCATGGAAACACTATAAAGGAAGAAGTCTGTTGGACACATCTTAGAGATATTAATATAGTATATGAATGAAGATAACCTCAGTATCTATTTATGGAATATGATACACAATTTACTTTAATTTATATGTATACATGATTTTTGTTTTCAATGAATTGTGATATTTAGAATTATGTTTTCTAGTTTCTTTTGATCACTTGAATAATTTCCTTTCAATCCATATAAACACATCATCATATTATATACCTTACTGACTCCTATATAACTAAATAATTATCATAATCATCTAAACTGGTATCCCCCACCATCATTGCTTCTACCCATTACCCCCTCCTTAAACATCTCCTTACTAGTACACAATATCTATTTCCACTGCCATCATACCAACAACCACATGTTTTTTTTCTAAAAATTATTTATGGAAACCATTTGTAATGATAAAAAATAACTTTTGTATACCTATATACCACAATCGCTAAAATATGTCACTTGCCTTGTGAAAATACCTTTATAAACTCTTTTGTAAAATGTAGGTGCTTATTTCTCTACTAGTGTAGGGATTATTGTTTGAAATTATATTTTGAATGTTAAAAAAAGGTATGCTCAAGATGGGTGGGTTAGATTTGTGATAAAAATTGGGAATAAAAAAATCATGACATTGGGTACACTACACATGTTTTTATGTTATTAATTTTTTTAATATGTTTAATGATTGGAATCAGTGATAGTCTTATTCCGATATCAGTTAAATACATTAAATCAATTATATTTTTTTAACATCGGATATTGGTGGTTAACTCTAAATATTAATGGTAAAATAATGACGAATCCTTTCACTCATTACTTAATTTCCACAGAAACAAACAACAAACAATAAAAATTATATATACAACTAAACTATCACCACAATATAACAAGTTAAAAATCTAAGTGGTTATAAACTATATCTCATAAATATAAATTAAAAAACATAATAAAATAAAAAAAATATTATTCCAAATTCAATACATTTGGGAAATAAAATTTTTTAAAAACAAAAAGAGTCCAAATTATTAACCATTAAAATATAAAAAAAATGGTATCCTTGACCATGAAACTTCAAAATACTCTAAAACTTGAAAACAATGTGAAATACACAACCAACTTCCCAAATTTCTTCCACATGAAAAAACATCCAACATATATCACCATCATGAAAAGATTCATTACCATCACCTATAACACATTGAATGAAACTTACTTGTACACACGAGGTGTACATAAAGGGAGTTAGTAAAAAACTATGTATATTTTCTTAATGAACCAAGTAGCTATTCATGGATATAAAAGAGTGCATATATATGTTAGTTTTATTGGTTTACTCCATAAATAACTCATTCCCAATATGATAAAAAATTCCCCTATAATGCACATCATGAGTAATCCAAAATCTATAAGAAACTAGAATATGATTAAACATAGAATGACTAAACCCATCTTGTTCTAAAGGATATAAAATGATATAATCTATATGGTCACACCTACACCAATTTTTTTTTTAAAATTTTATAGTTTATCCATCATGGAATTTATCCCATTAAAATAAATTACCACTTGGTAAAATAATTCACGAATCAAAGGTTACAAGATAACTATGTAAAAATATCCTAAATAACATATAAGTGGAATTATCGAGGACTTACCCAAAAGTATACACTAATGGTACGAAAAATTGTGAATCGTCATTGGTTATGACCCTAAGTAACTTAAAAGAGGCCTACCCATGTACAATTCATCACCCAGAGGATAATAGATAAAACCAAATTCATCTCTAGTTTAAAATATATTTTTAAAAATACATATAGTATCTAAAACACAATAAATATGTTTGTGTAATGACCCAACCTAGATCACCCATTGACCCTAACTAGACCACCAAAAAACCACAGAAATGCTTCTCGATTGTTAGATGTTGGTATACACACCAAGTGATTAATTGAAAGTTATTGGTAGTGATTTTCCCTCTTCCAAAGTTAGTATGGGTCTACTCCATTTTTTGGTGAAACTTCAACATGATATGTCTATTTGATGGACATTTCAAAAACCAAAATCATGTCTTCCATGGTACCTATTTTACTTGTATAATAGCACATAATATCAATATTTTGGTAGTCTAAAATATAACACTACATGAAATCTAGACTATTATTATGAGCTAAAACTGTGGAAATAAACCCTATGACCAAGGTTGTACCCTTGAATAACTATCATTATTCTCATGTATGAGTTTGGTGTAGTGTTAGTGCTATGACCATGATCATAACATGAGCATGGATATAAGTGCCGATGAAAAACTTATTTTTCTAATATAAATTAACAATTTTAATTTATTAATTATTTAATAATAATAATTATTATAATTGAAAATAAAATTTTCTATTTATTTATAATTTATTATCACATTATTTTCCATTTTTGTTTTTTATATAACACAACTATTTCATAGGAGGTCACTTTCCCTTACACTACTCTTACCTATACACACTTTGTGGGAACCATGGACGTTCTATGCAAGAATTGGAGTATGTTTTGTGTTTTTTGTCAATCCACATTTGAGGTTTAGAATGTTTTCTGGTAAAGTGTTCATACAGTTCAAGAAGACAACAATATGGAAGGTTGTGTCATTTCCCAATGTTTGCCAAGTTTTTGGGCCTAAAAAATGGGAAATGGGAATATGTGTGTTTGGAAAAGGAACATGCATGAAAAAGGGTAGGTGTGTTGGAAACTTTCAGGAAAGAAATGTTTCAGGATTAGATCACTGAAAAATAGAAAAAGTATGAGCTACACGAAATATTAGAGTGGTGCGTGAAAAACATAGATTGTGTGCTAAATTGGTTTTTTGCGCAATAGTGAAAGTAGGTTTCTTTTCTCCCGCAAAAGGTGTTTCTAGATCAGAACACTGAAAAATGGAAAAGGAATGAGGTACGTGAAAAATACAGATATGTGCACGAAAAATGGTTCCTACGCGAAAAAGGATTGCACGCAGAATGAGAGTTTTTCACGACATGACGGGTTTTTCATGCCGGGGTCGCTGATGCCTATAAATAAGAGGTGACACTCCTCATTTGATAGGGTGGAAGACATTTAGAAGATCCTAGTTCTAATGCGTGCAAATATTTTGTGAAAAAGGAGTTGTGCGGAAATGTTTAAGTTGTGCAAAAATGTAGACGCTACGCGTAAAAGTTGATGTTGCGCGAAAAAGTCAAAGTTGTGCATAAAAGGTGAGGCTGTTCATAAAAGTGGTGGATGAGCATTAAATTGAAAGTTGCGTGTAAAGGGGGTTATTGCATGAAATATTTTTTATTCGAAAATAAAATATTGTGCACAAAAGTGAAATCTTGTATGAAAAGGGTAGGTGTTGTGCGGAATCATCAGTGTAACCTGTTTGCACGTTCTGAATATTTGGTTCAGTGGTTCAGTTGTTTCAAGTGCATCAATTTTGGACTTCAATGCAAGCAGAGAATCATGCTGAGTAGAGGAAAAGACTTCAATGAAAATCTATTGAAGAGACCTCCACGTCTATAAACTGAGTGTGACTTCACCAAAGACAGTGAGCCAGGGGGAGTCAACGAGAGTGACCCGAGGGATGTAGTGAGATAATCTTGAACTTTTGTAAAGGTAGTGTGCTTGAGACAGAGTGACTGTAATCGAACTTTGTAATCTATAGCTAGTGATGTTTAGTGGAATTAAATATGATCAGAAACATATCGGCATATTCTCCTAGGACGTAACCCTTAGTGGTGAACCAAGTAAAAGTGTTGTATGGTCTCTTTTCTTGTGGTTGTTTTCTTTCTGTTCCCATCAGTATTACAGGTTTAACGAGTTCCTAAAACCATGGGAATAAGATCCTTGGTTTTAAAAGAAAAATTTGACACCCTGATTCACCCCTTCCCTCTAAGGGTGTCCCGGGGTCCTACAAGTGGTATTAGAGGGTAAAGGTTACTGGTGTTAGATCTTCTCTTTGCCTTCATGGATAATGTAGTCAATGCTAGGGGAATAACTCTCTTCGATTGAAGTAATTTTAAGATTTGGAAGAATAGAATGAGATATCATTTAATATCCCTTAGAATGGAAGCCTTATTTGCTACTGTGAAAGGAATACAAGTTACTGATCCAACAGGGCTTGCTATGACTGATACAGACAGGAAATTTCTTGATGTAGATGCTAAAGCTTAGAATGTTATCACTACCGCTCTTTGAGATCAAATCTATCTAAAGGCGATGTGTTTCACCTCATTAAAGTCTATGTGGGATAAAATTGAAAATATTTATGAAGGATACATCAAAGTGAAGGAGGAAAAACTTCAAGTCCTTCACAACAGGTTTGATGATCTAAAGATGCATCCTGATGAGAATGCGGATTCATTCTTCAATAGAATCACTGAAGTAGTGGGAGCAATTTGAGGTCTTGGAGAGGAAATCAAAGACATTGATATCTTAAATAAAATCTTGAGAAGTCTTCCTACTAAGTACAATGCAAAGGTTATTAGCCCTGGAAGAAAGAGATCTATCTAAACTATTTCTAGATGATCAGCTAAGTAGTCTAGTATCGTATAAGATGAGAGTCAAACACGAATTTTCTATGACTTGTGGTAGCAGGGAAATGGTATTCAAATCCATGGAAAAACTAAAATTTTTAGAAGATAGTGGTGGTGAATACAATGAGGAAAAATAAATTATTTCTCTCATTTCAAAGAAGTTGATGATGGGAAAAGGTAAATTTAAAGGTAAGTTACCTCTGGAATGTTATCATTGTGGAAGAGTTGGGAACATTTCCTCTCAATGCCAAAGAAAGATCGATGATGAAGAGAGTGAATCAAAAGACATTGAGAAGCCTCAAAAAAGTCTTTTCAAAAAGGGAGACTTAAAATATAGAAATAAAGTACATAAGAAGTGTTTTGTGTGGGAAGAGGAAGATAATGATATTGAATTATGTGAAAATTAATAACCATAATTTAAAACTAGAAACCATGCTTCCATGATCGCTACTATTGAAAAGTTAGAACCCTTGATCGATAAAGGAAGAGATAATCAGATGATGCCTAATGGTGATCCCAAGTTTCAAATTAAAGATTCCTTTTCCAAACTTGAGAATAAATGTAAGAGTTGCAATAAGTGGAAAGAAATGGTGGAAGAATCGTCAGAATACATTGATGAGGTTGATGCTGAAATTGAACGACTAGAAGAACTAGTGAGAGTTCAGTCATCAATCCTCAAAATCATAGATGATGTTGGGGAAATAAATATTAGAATTTAAGAAAAATAAATGGTCATAAATGACCTTACATCCAGAATGGAAGAGAAGTCCAAGACTGTTGAGGGTATTGAGAAAGAAGTTGTTACTCTTAGGATTAAACTTGAATGTCAATCAACCAGAAATGAGGGTAAGAAGAAAATTCATTTCGGAAGATTCTCAGATGTAGAATTACTAGTATGAGACAAGTGTGGTTCATATGGTGTTGGAAAAATCTTGAGTGATCAATGAACCAATTTTAGGGGAAAGGGTGGAATTAGTTGGGAAGATGAGACATCAACTTCTTGAAGGAAAGAGAGCCCAAATAAAGACAAGATACAAGTTGGACATGGTGAAAAGTTGCCTGAAGTTCTGGAAAACATACCCTCAGTCCAAACTAAAAGAAAAAATAAAGATTATCCTCAAACTTTAAGAAATTACAGGCAGTTCAACCATTTTCCCAAAAAAAAAGGCATGAGGAGAAATATAAGTGAGAATACATTTCCCCTCAGGAAGTGTCAGTTTTGTGGAAATCTGGGCCATACCATGTCATATTGTGAAGAGGAAAGGAACTAATTGAATGGGGAAGATCTAGGAAGTCAACAACGGAGATCGATTTCATATCCTACATATTATAAACGAAATAGTTTTTATCTATACTGTTTTCATTGTTTTAAGTTGGCCATAAATCTTTGTATTGTAGGAAGAGGTATGATAGGATACATTCATACAACTCTTAGAGACGGGTCAATACTCACCCCCTCAATGATGTTGTTCTCACAAACAATTTTTCTCCTTTGGATGAAGAGTATGGGTATGAAGAATCTGATTATATGGTAGAAATAATTAGAAGTCCATAAGTGTCCTACACTCAATCCAATATCTCATGGAAAGAAAATAAGAAAATTGAGAAATGAAAACTTGTAGAAGTATCCCTCAAAGCTACAAAAAGCAGCAGCACCTCGATTCTTGACAGTGATTCTCATCCCATATGACAGGAAATGCTGAAATTTTGAAAAACATTAAAAAGAAGGTTTATGGAACAATGAGGTTTGGTAATGATGGTACTTTGAATATTAAAGGTAGTAGAAATACTGCTCTGACCAATGGAGAGCTGAAGAAGACTAAAGTTCTTTATGTGGACTCTCTATGCCACAATCTCCTCAATGATAGTTAACTTTGTGACTCAGGGCTCACAATAACATTGAATAAAAAAGGATTCTCTATAAAATAAAAAATATGGAATTCTCTTATAAAAGGCTTCAGAACAGATTGAAACTTATATTTGGTTGACAGTAAAGAGAACTCTTTCTATTTTTCAGTTGAAGAAGAAAACAACCTGTGTCATTGAAGGTTGGGACACATTAACCAACATGACATGGAAAAGATATCTAAGTCTAATATTGTCATGGATATCCCCATTTTGAAATGTGAACATTAAAATACTTGTGATGCTTGCATACAGAAGAAGCTAGTATGTAATTCATATCAACCAAGAAAAAAAGGGCATTGGACTATCTTGATCTCATCCACATAGATTTTTTTGGCCAGATAAATGTTTCCAAAACTCAAGGAGAGTGGTACTTTGTTCTTTTTATTGATGATTATAATAGAATGTTTTGTGTAATGGTTATTCATAGGAAGTTCCAAGTACTTGATTTCATGAAAACCTATCATTGGATTACTGAGAATGATACTGGATGAAAAATCAAAGTAATGCGATCTGATAATGGAGGGGAATACACATCCATTGAGTTTGGGAATTACCTAGAAAAACATGGAATAGGACATGAGGTAGTTGTTGTTAAAAATCCGCAACAAAATGGGGTTGTTGAGTGTCGAAATTGACAAGTCAACAACATGGCTAGGACTATGCTGATTGAGAGTCATATCTCTCATCATTATTGGAAATAAGCTGCTGAAGCTGCAGTGCACATTCAAAATCCAACGGGGCTGTATATTGGAGAGATGAAGACACCATATGAATTGTTTCATTTAAAGAATCCTTCTTTGAAATAACTTCTTGTTTTCGAAAACAAATGATTCATCTGAAATAAAGAAGGAAATCAAGGGAAGTTTAGTGACAATGAAAATGAAAGAATATTTCTTGGATATCCAATAAACAAAAAATCTTATAGGTGTTTCATTATGTGCTTGGGGAGGATTGTGGAAAGCAATGATGTTATGATCATTGAAGAAAAAACTCCAAATGCTTCAAATAATTCCTATCCTGATGATATATAAGTTGAGGAAGAATGTGAACATGGAATAAATGAAAATACAGAAATAGAGGAAGGGGCACAAAACACCCAGGAGTCACATCATGATGGTGACTTAGAAGAAGAATCTGAAGTTGAAACCATAGATGAAGATAATTCAATTGAACCTCATAGGAGGAATCGAAGAGAAGAAATTGATCAATAAAAAATCATCGGTGAATGGACTAAACCCACAAAAATGAGGATAATGAGGAGTAATGCACCATCTATATACTTATCTATGGTGGAACCATCCTCATTTGAAGAAGCTGCAAATGATGAATCGTAGCTGAAATCCGGGAATGAAGAGTTAGATCAGATTGAAAGGAAATAGACTTGATATCTAGTAATGTGACCCGAAAGTCATAATGTGATTGGTACAAAGTAGATTTTCATGAACAAGTTTGATGAGAATATAAGTGTTATCAGAAACAAAGCACGACTGGTATGTAAAGGATATTCACAAATTGAAGGTATCGATGTTGAAGAAACTTTTTCACTAGTGGCTAGACTAGAGTCAATAATGGTTTTTCATTCTATGGAAATCCAAAAATGATATAAAGTTTATCAAATGGATATCAAGATAACTTTTTTTAATGGTGTTATCGAAGAAAAAGTCTACATATAACAACTAGTGGGTTTTCTTCTTGGTATGGATAAAACAACGGTTTGTAAACTAAAGAAGGCACTCTATGTTTTGAAACAGGCACCACGAGCATGGTATTAATGGATGGATTCTTATCTAAAGATGCTGGAATTGAAAAGAGGAGGAGTTGATCACAATCACTATGTGAATAATTCTCTGAAATATCAGTTCATGGTTCTAGTTTACGTTGATGACATTATATTTGGTGGCAGCAGGCAGAAATCCGTGGATGAATTTTCCAATCACATGAAATCAGAATTTGAAATTTCAATGATTGAGGAGGTCACATATTTCTTGGGGCTGAAGGTGACTCAAAAGAATGATTACACTTTCATCTCTCAAGAAATATATGCAAGAGAGTTTCTGAATAAATTTAATATGCCTGACTCTAAACCAATGTAAACTCCGATTGCAGTTAGAACTAAACTTGGAAAGCATATGGATGATACCTCTATAGATCCCACCATGTACATGAGGATCATTGGGAGCCTACTGTACTTGAGAGTGACATGACTAGATATTATCTTTTCAACATGTCTAGTAGCCTTATTTCATAGTAATCCCAAGAGGAACATATAGAAGAAGTAAAGAGAATCATGAGGTACATTCAAGGTACTCCTAATTTTGGATTATACTTTTCTCCAGGAAGGGACAGTGAATTATCAGCATTTTCTGATACTGACTGGGTTGGCGATGTTGTGGAAGGAAAGTCCACCAGTGGTGGAGCATTCTATATTGGGAATAAATGTGTTGGCTGGTTGAGCAAGAAACAATAAAGTACTTCTCTTAGTACTGGTGATGCTGAGTATATCTCTGCAACAAAGGCATGCACTCAACTGCTATAAATGAATCAACAACTAACATATATTGGTGATGAGGTGAAACAACCAATAGTGATTTTATTTGAAAATAAGAGTGTAATTAATCTTACTAAGAACCCATTTCAGCACTCTTGTACAAAACATATTGAAATTAGATATCACTTATTGAAGGAAAAAAGTTGAACAAGTTGTGACTTAAATGGATCATGTAGGAACTGATAAAAAAGTGGCTGATATCCTGACCAATCCACTGTCAGTGTTTGTGTTTGTGAAACATCGGTTGAAACTCGGTGTTCATCCACCTCCCAATGCATAAGGAGGTTCCTAAGTACCCCTCTCCCTAGTTATGTTAAGTATTTTTAATATGTTTATGGATATGATGCATGTTTATGGGGGAGATACTATCCAGGGGGTGTTTTTAGCTGTTCAATGAACAAATACAAGTCTTTGGATTTATTGTTAATGTGGGAGAAGGAATAAATTTAGGGCATGTTGTAATGCTTCTGTGACGCAATGATCATTCAATTATAGGAGGATAAAGAATTCAGAGGAAAAGGAATTCATTCACCGCATGTAATGTTTCTGTGACACAGTATGAGAATTTCAAGGGGATCCTTAAGAATTCCAAAACACGAGATCACAATTCATGATTACCCTCTTGTTTTCTACACCGAGTATTACTCATATAGACTTAGAGTGTTGGCTGAGTTGATTATTTCTTTTTTAGGTTTGCATGTGGCTGGTGCTCTATTGAATTTATTTGGTGATTGCCAACAAACCCAAAGGGGGATATTGTTGGAACCATGTCCGTTCTATGCAAGAATTGGAGTATGGTTTTTGTTTGTTTTCAATCCTCATTTGAAGTTAAGAATGTTTCTCAGTAAAGTGTTCATACAGTTCAAGAAGACAACAGTATTGAAGGTGGCATCATTTCCTAGTGTTTGCCAAGTTTTTGGGCCTGAAAAACGGGAAATGGGAAAATGTGTGTTTGGAAAAGGCGTGATCTACGCTAAATATTGGAGTGGTGTGTGAAAAACATGGATTTCACGGTAAATTGGTTTTTCATGAAATATTGAATGTAGGTTGGTGTTCACACACAAAAGGTGTTTCGAGATCAGAATGCAGAAAAATGGAAAAGGCATGAGGTGCGTGAAAAATCCAGAGATGTGCGAAAAAAATGGTTTCTACGTGAAAAATGATTGCATGAAGAATGAGAGTTTTTCATGACAAGGTGGGTTTTGCACGCAGAGGTTGTTGACACCTATAAATAAGAGGTGACCCCCATCATTCAGTTGGGTTAAAGACGTAGACAAGATTAGAGTTCAGATGCGCATAATTCCTGTATGAAAATGGAGTTGCGTGGAAATGTTTAAGTTGTGTGAAAATGTAGATGTTGCGTGTAAAAGATGATGTTGCACAAAAAATTTGAAGTTGTGCATAAATTTTTAGGCTTCGCGTAAAAGTGGTGGCTGCACGTAAAAGTGAAGGTTGTGCATAAAGGGGGTTATTGCGTGAAATATTTTCTGCATGAAAAGCAAATATTGCGCACAAAAGTGAGATCTTGTGTGCAAAGCATAAGTGTTGCGTACAATAATTAGTGTAACATGTTTTCACATTATGAATATCCGTTTCATTGGTTTAGTGATTTCAAGTGCATCAATTTAGGACTTCGATGCAAGCAAAGTCTCATATTGAGTAGAGGCAAAGACATCAATTCAAATCTATTGAAGAGATCTTCACATCTATAAACCGAGTGTGACTTCACCAAAGGCATTGAGCCAGGGGGAGTCAACGGGAGTGACCTGAGGGATGCAGTGAGCTATCCCTAAAATTTTGAAGGCAGTGATCCTAGGACAGAGTGAATGTACCTAAAATTTTTAATCCACAACTAGTGAAGTTTAGTGGAATTAGGTACGACCAAAAACCTGTAAGCGTATACTCCTTGTACGTAGCCCTTAGTGGTGAACCAAGTAAAAGTGTTGTGTGTTTTCTTTTCTTGTGCTTGTTTTCTTTATATTCTTGTCAGTATTACAAGTTTAATGAGTTCCTACCATCGTGGAAACATGATCCTTGGTTTTAAAAGAAAAAATTGACACCTTGATTCACCCCTCCCCTCTCAGGGTGTCCCGGGGTCCTACACACTTAACTCTATTAGCCATAACCAACTACTCTAAATGAATTACGTTAATGTCATTATGTTACAAAAATTATCAAAATTAATTTTGATACATAATATATTATTTAAACAAAAAATAAATAAAACTATAAATTTTAATTAATAATTAATGAGTAATAAGAAATGTTTTATAGTAATTAAAAAACTATAATTAATGAGTTTAATTTTATAATAATTAATAACCAATAACTAAAAAATAAAAGTTCATATTTTAAATTTAAAATTTAATAATACCCAAGAAGTAAATTTTTAAAATTTAGTGGTAAGCACCCTGTAATCCTACATGAAAAATTGGTGTTCAAAACCCATTGGGCATAGGTATTGTAGCAGTACTACAGCGTATTGTACCAGCGGAGACACTGTAGAAACGATGGGAACTGTAGCGCCAGAAGGTCACTGTAGCAGCAATTGGGTACTGTAGAAGCAGTGACACTGTGTGGTACTATAGAAGGTGGGTACTGTAGTAGAAATACTCATAGAATTGGCCTTGGGCCAAATATTTGGGCCTATGGTCCATTTAATGGGAAAATGACCACTGGACCTTCGGGTTATGTAATGGGTCTCCCTCTACCAAGTTAGAGAGGTCTTTGATTTGCTTTAATAATAAATGAGACTTCAGCCCCAACCTTTAAAAAAATTAAATAATATTTAATAATTAATAACTAATTACTAATAAGTAATAATTAATCAAAATAGGTAGAGCATAGAGCCCTTAGACTCTTGGATATTTATTAAAGAGAATAAAAAAAGATAAAAGGGTAGATGAGGCTAGACATCAAAAAACCATTATCATCTTAAAAATAAAAAATAAAAACAAAAAAATATAACAAATTAAGAGAGAATGCAAGAGATATCTCCCTTCAATGGACGTGGAAGAAAATTACACAAACACTCATCTTGAGAGTAGATAATTAATAATTAATAATTAACAACTATCAACAAAAATCTAATAATTAAAATCAAATAATTAAAACCAAATAATTAAAGTAAAATAATTAAAAAACAATAATAACTAAATAACAATTATTAATTATTAATTATTATTAAATACTAATAATTGTTAACTGATAATTAATAATTTTCATTAGTAATTATTACTTAATTATAACTATTTATATTAAACAATAAATAATGAATAACAATGAATAAGAAATAAGGAATAATGAATAATGGATAATGAGTAATTATTATCCTCGGATTAGAAAATAATTATAAATGTCACGAACCATGGATTTAAAATCCAAAACCCATGGATCCATAATTTTATTTAAAAACACAAAAAAAAAGTATAAGTGGGTTACTAAACACATTATAATTTTCCTAATTCCACTAAAAGAAAAAAAACAAACTAGTAAAAAGAATAATAGATCTTCATCCATTGCTGTCATATTTCCCCCAATTAGTATTGCCTCTATTATGGGGTTAGCGGCCTCTCCTCTAGGATTTGGGAATTTATAAAGGTTTAACCTCATCTTCATCTTGTGAAATAGTTGAGGTAAAAAAATATATTATAGATCAATTATCCTCGGTCCCTAGAGGAATCCTTTCTTGTATCCCTTGTAACAATTTCCTTTGTAGGATCATCAGTGACTAGGTCTATATTTTTTATGCTTTCACTATCATTTCCGTGATTTGAAGCAATACTTGGATTCCCATATATTGTTAGAACTAAAATCATTTCCCTATCATGATAAACACCATATATCTTGATAGAAATATCACTGGACTTTTGTAGAACAATACTATCTAAAGAATCCTTATTACCATGAGTGTCATACCTCACTTCCTTGGGAAAAGGGCCTTATTTATGATGAGTTTTATTAGATTCATCCAAATGGGATTCATGATTGTTAAATAAATTGAGTAAATAAAAAATTGTAAAGAATCTTCCTTAATAATTATTACACAATGGATTTTTAATCAACCAATTCTTTAAAGGATAACTATTGACAGTTCATTAGTCCTCTCGAGGTCTTTACAATTTATACTCAGTTGATGTTTCTTCAGAAGAAAACTGAGAAAAAGTCTTTATGTTAGTACCTCTAGCTAAAAAAATAAGAATATGATCAGATCCATTTGGATTTCTAGTAATATAACTGAAATAAAGTTACTTGAAACTTCAGATTGAGTGTTTTTCCCATACATATTCATATTTGCTTTAGTATCAATAGAATAATTTCATCACACATTCTTTTCCTCCTCCCATTTTTTGTATACAATAAGAGTTTTGAAAACAATGAAACTCATTACCTTTTCCATAACTGTAACCTATGATTGAAAATATGGTTGTGAGGTGGACTTATTTATGGATTTATCGTTGAGATCAAGTGCAATCAAATTTTGAACTACACTGTCCATTTTCATGTTTGTTAAAGGAATAAAATTATCCAACATCTTCAAATTTTTAACATTTAGAATAGATGCATTAGTAAACTACCTTTAATATCAATGGGTTTTGTATAAATACTTTCATATAGAATTAAATTTTCAATCTTATCATCACATACCAAGGAAAAACATCTTCATTCACTATCAATTCCATAATAAGAAGAACATTTGACAGATTATCCTGTACGTTCGGGTGAACTTTAGTTTTACATCCAGAGACCAACACAACAATAGTGGATAAAACTATCATAATACCCTTCTTTTTGGATCTAATTAATTAATTATAATAATTTTAAGAGATTTGATATCATACCTTGGGGATATACAATAAACAATCTCTAGAATACCCACTTTAACACATTTAGAAATTGGAACTTTAAACATTCATTGTGAAAGAATGTGTCCAGTGTTCGGGTAGTTTTTACATGATAAGTTCCTATAAGAACTATGTATAAAGTGTATAATCAAATTAAATTTCTTACAAAAATGATTAATTTTATCTAATACAACCATTAATTCAATCTTATAACCCACAACAACGAAAATAACAGTATTAACAAGAGAGGAATATAGGTTAACCACGATAGGAACTCTTGAAACCTATTTAAATCCTTCTCATTCTATCACATTATTTACTTTTATAGGTAACATAACCATTAAAAAAATGTCCCATTTTATCTATGGAAGCTGTAAAACCCATTTTAGTCTATGCATCCTTATCCACACATGTGTGATTGATTTTGAAATCGAGTTCAGAGTAAATAAGGGATCCTGATCATAAATTCTCAAACTTTCAGTCTTAATAGATACAATTTTATACCCCATGTTTTTATTTCAATTTTTTGTAATGGAATGAAAGGTATATAAATAAATTATTGAGTTAAGTCATCTTCTAACCATCAAAATACCCAATCCATTGATGTTGTTTATTGAGTTCATAGAATTTATTTGGATTTATCCTTACCTAAAGCATCAATCAGCTAATTATGTAATGCATGAATTTCAAAATATACTAATCAATAGTCTTTGAATCCACTTTAATAAATTATAAATATACATTATTAGTGATTCATTTATCCAATTCTCTCTTGAGGTCATTGAAGAACCTTCAGTTTACACTCTTTTGTAATCAACACATACCAATGAATCGTTCTTGGCACATTTTGCTGGGGGAGAATAATTGAGAATTAACTTCATCGTAGAATCAACCAATTTAGCATCCTTTTAAATGTAAAAAAATACATTGGTAGGATCAAACACATAATTAATAAGAAAAATCACAGAGTTCAACCCCTAGTCTCCACTCATTTCTAGTGAGAGAATCTCTCACCACTTCATTTAGAAAACACCATTAGTTAAGAAAAAATAATTCATAAATGATTATAAATACATAATACATAATAATTATTTTTCATAACTAATAATTAATAAGTTTTAATTAATAATTAAAATTTAATAATATATTGATAATAAATAATCATTAATAATTAATAATTAATATATAATTATGAATGATCTATTTTTATTTTTTATTGAAAAATAAATAATCTTTATAAACTAATAATTAATAATTATTTATTAATTATTTTTGTAATATAATGAATAATTATTAATTAATATTTAATAACTAATAAGTTATATATACATAAGAATTAAAAATTACTAGACAATAAATAATAAATAATAAATAGTAAAATAAAAATTAATAAATAAAAATTAATAGTTTAAAATTATAATGTTTTAATTAATAATTAAGTTGTGTTTGGTTGACTAATATTATTTATCTGTAAGAGGACCCGTTATGATGTTTTTGGATGTTTTTTATGCCATGGATGTGTGAAAGTTCTTAATAATTTTCAAAAAGGAGTTTGTGATTTGTATTGAAGTTTTAGGCAATATGTGGAAGCTTGGAGGTTATGCTGATGATGGGAAATTCTGGTTGATAAAGATTTTTTTTGAATATTTAAAGATGAAAAAATAGATATTATAAAGAATGAAAGATATTTCTGTCACCGATTCTATGATTTGTTGATGTAGATATTGGAAATAAATATTTACTGACTAAAAGCAAGTTGATAAAAGGTGCATCCTACAAAAGTGTTTATGTGCCCACTACAATTGAAGGAAAACTTATTAATGTTGAAATTTTTATGCCTACAATGAACTGTCTTTGGTATTAGTGAGGCTGAATTTGTTTGAATCAATTGATTTTATGGACGGTAATAATGGATCCAAAATAGTTATATGGACTCAGTTAGGGGTATTTACTTCATGTTCCAACCATAATTGGACTATTTTTATTGGAATATAGTATTTAAAGAACTTGTTTTATGCATTGATATTAGATAATAAAAATAGATATTCAGATGAAGATTGAAAAATATTAAAACCACTACAAATGAATGGAGATTATTGGGGGAATAGAGGAACATAGTGACCCATTCTTTTCATACAAAGATATTAAATCTAAATAGATGAGTATTTTTAAAACAAAAACACCATTGCAGAATCATATGGGTTTAGTATCTTTGGAAACATGGAAACATAAACAACTTGTTCATAAAACATATACATCATCTCATGTTTATTCCTTTATAACTTGAACCATTTTTTATATATCCTACTTAATACCTTTCTTCAAATCTTTGTGAAAATAAACATAAGAAAAGGGTGAGATTATATGCTTAGTAAGGGTAAACTAGGGAATTATCAAATTAGTGCACAAGAATGAGGGAATAAGAACCTGAACATAACATTTTAAAATTATAACCTTCATATCAAATATCATAATCTTGAGTCATGGATTCAATAATAGAAATTCATAAGACCTGAATCATAAAATAACATGATATTTGAGAGAATAACATTGGACGAAGACATGTAATTGCAGCATACACATAAGAATAGAAAATCATTTACTTAATAGTCAAGGATCATTTCCAAAACATATAAGGTAACTCTATGGGTGGATAAGCCTCTTGGGAAGGACACACCACTATCCCTAGTGGCATCCCTTTCCTCTTAGTGGAATGGGTTCACTCCCCTAACCATCATATTAGTAATGGTTTACTCCCAAGACTACGACAGTGGAAAAAGACCCCTACTAAACTGAATTCACCACTCATTCCAGTCCTGTCTTACTAAATCGAGTTGAATTTCCATTCTAGTCATGTCTTAATGAATCGAGTTCTCTTCCAATTTCATTCCTATCAATATCATGATATATAAATCATTACCTAATGCAATGGAGGGAGATATAGGTCCCTCCCTTCATTGGTTATATTGTAAACATCATCCTTGGTTATAATGTAGCCATAATCCTTGGTTATAATTTAACTACCATCACATAATGAAAACCATACATAAATGTGCCAAAAAAACCTAAATCATATTAGAACCCATGAAAATAATTCGGTTTCATAAACATTTCATCTAGCATAACTCATGGAAAAGAAATAGGTTTCCTAAATTTCATTCCATCATAAAGATAAACTAACCATAAAATGAACAAGGATAATAACCATGAATATTATACCTAGTAAAACATAAGTAACACCAAATAATTATATCTTATGTGGAAAATTATTTTGAAAGATCACTTAAAATAATTCTTTAAAAATAACATTTCCATTTTAAATTCATTTATTTTTAATGAGTCGTTCAATTATAAAAGAAAAGATTTTATTTTAAAATAATATTGTAATTTTTTAATGCTAATATCAATGTATTAATTCTCTATTATGGAAATAAATTCCCGCATGTCATATACTTAAAAAAAATCCTTCTGTATTTTTATTGAAAAGGACAAAAAAATCCTTGTTTACAAAATGAAAAAATAATCATTTCAATCCCTTTTGTAAAAAGTAAAACATGAGTAAAAATGAATGTAATAAATCATAATATAATATTAAAAGAAATTTTATTTTTTTAGGATACACACACATGCAATAAAAAGAGTGTTTTATGAGAAACTTTAAAAATATAAGTTTTAAAAGAATGTCTCTTATAAATATCATATCACAGAAGTGAACATTAATAAAATGAATTGATTTTTTTCTATTTGATGTAAATACAAATAAAACAAGTGGAAATAAAACATAATATAATAAAAATTCACTTCACAAATAATCTTAACCTGGTATAATTAATGAAATAGAAGTTTAACCTAACGAATGTAAATTGGGTTTAGAAATCATTTACCACTTTGTAATTAGTTGAATCATATAACCCATAAAAATAATAATTATAAAATGAGACATTTAATATCATTAATAGAATGAGATTAATTATATTATATATTAAAGGTAATTATATAATATATACACAAGAAATAAGTGGTTAATAAGGAATACCTCTCACTAAAGTAAACGTAAGACAAGAAACCCATACCTCCAACATCACTTTAGTTTCCCATAATTTAACCTTTTGTATAAGGATTTGAATAATGTTAAAAATTTATTAAAAAACCATATTCATATATATTATATTTTATATGATACTTTTATATCATATTACCACCTATTCAATAATAATATTTCATTGTTTTCATTGTTTTGGGTGTGTTCGTTTCATGGTTTCATGGCCCGTTCACTTGTGTATAATTATGAACTTTCTTTTCAAATAGAAATAAAACTCTAGAAATGAAATTAAATGTTACTCATGTGGTTCCAAAAGTTTAAATTTCCCCATATATCATTTTTTATTTTGATATGAGGATGATTCATTTGATAAAATGTTAATGATAAATTTATAGTTTATTTTGGAGGTTTTTCCGACAATCACAAACTAGTTTCATTTTATTTAATATTATGTATATTTATTAGATACATAACATTAATTAGGTCATAATATACATATTAAAAACTTATTTATCCAGAATAATACTTTTATGACCATCCTTTAAGGTGGTAATAGAAAACGACCAAAATCATTATTCATAGAGATGGCTAACCACCATAATTTGGACAACATTTTCATTTCTTTGAAAAAGAGGAGATAAGAAAAGGAAAGGATACAAGATATTAAATTAGAAACAAAAAATTAAAATATTTAAATGATATTAGATTTATTATTCATTTATGGATGAATGTGTTGTGGTTATGTTAGAATAATAAAAGAATTTTAGAGAGGTGGTTTGATAAAGTTACATCTTGAATATCACCTCCTTGAAGAACCCATTATGGAGCCTGGAATTGGTATTTGGGTGAGAAAAACAACACTTTTATGTGGAGAGAGTATGGAGGACAGGTTTTAACAAATATTTTAAGATATTAATGGCTTGTGAGGAGAAAGGGTAGGGGAGGAGTGGTATTTATACTCAAGGAGGCATAGTTTAAAGTTATTAAATATTGATTATTTTATATTTAAAGCCAACCACATTTAGGTGGAATTAATTACAACAATTTTTGTTGATAATTAATGTTTTAAAGAATTTTTAAGGTTGATAAAAACATAAACATACAATTTAAAGTTGTTATTTAATGTATTTTAATCTTTTACCTTTTAACATTAATCCGCTACAATATTTTACCTATACTACGGTAAATTTTTTTCTAACAGGGTGGATTCTTATGCCTAAAAATGAAAATGAGATTATAAAATAATTTTTAACACTTGAATAAAATTATGAAATGAATTTTTAAAAATTTTAAATACATAATTTTAAAATTTTTAATTAATATTATACCATAAAAACCCAACAGAAATCAGTTTTTTTGACAAATGTTTTTTTAAACCCAAAAATGTACTTATACAAAAATAAGGTATAAAGACTATTTAAATTTAATTTATCAGATTATATAAAACTAAAGAGAAATTAAGTTACTTTGAAATTAGTTTAAAATCCTAAAATTAATTTGAAATAAAATGAAATTTTTATAAAAATTGGATTTTTTTACTATTCACTAAAAAATAAACTTTTTATAAAATTATCAAAAATTCACCCTATGGTAATTTTGAAATTATGAATAAAAATATGATTTTTATTTTATCGAATAAATTTTATTAATGTTTAAAAAAGCATTTATATTTATTTTATAATAGAAAAAATTAAAATCATTTTTGAAGAAAATATATATTTAAAGAACAAACTAACTTTACTAAAAATTACGTGATTATTTCTTAAGCATAAATAAATTTTTATTGAATATTAAATTAATATATATTTAATAATATATTTAATACTATTCGCATATGTAATTTTAATGGCATGTTTATAGTGTTCGTATTAAAATAATAATATTTTGGAGTTCATTTAAGATTGGTGTTCCATGAAATGTAAACTATAAAATAAATTCATTTAAAAAGAAAAATTCCATAAAATAATGGGGTGTTATATTATAATCCAATTAAAATGAATTTTTTACTTCTAAATTATTCACTCTGATACTAACATATGAGGATACATCTTCCTCACCATATCCTCAAGTTCTCCCATAACTTTTTCAAGTTAGAGGGTTAACCAAAAAACATTGACTAGGTTTATGGTCTTGTTTCATAGAAATTTCTATATTCGATCTTGAGTCTCTATGGGTTGTTCCTCATAATAAATATACTTCTCCAAAGGTATGAAATTTTAGTTTAGTACTTATTAAGGATCGTGAATTTACTTTCTCAATAGGGATACAGGGGACACATCATGGACTTGGGAGAGGTTTGGTGGAAGTGCCAATAGATAAGACACCATCCTGATAAGATCAATAATTTCAGGAAATTACATCCTTTAAATTCTAAATTTAACTTAGAAAATCAAATATGGATAGTTGAAAATTATTTTTTTGTGAAATACACATCATTATTAGGGTTAATAAATGTATCTTTTAAAATTATGTAATTAAAAATTTAAAGTTCACCACGAAACTAGGATTTCAATGAATAGAAAATTAGTGGAATATGAAAATATGGACATGGAAAAGAGTTATAACAATCTAGTTCTAATGGATAATGATAGAGAAAAAGGACATTATTAGGTTAATGAAAACAAAAACATAGACCAAATATATCTGAGAAATGTCATTGATAACATAAAAAATGATGATAAAAATATATCATTTTATTTTAAAATCATTTGAGAAGATATACATACTTGATTTCATATCCTAAGTACAATATCACTCTTTTTATATGCCTTAATCAATTTATAATTCATTTTGTTCTCCATTAAATGAAGTTGAAATTGAAATTCCTAAATAACTAGTGGATTGTAAGATTTATAATGGGATGAAAAGTCCTTCCTTTTGACTCTAGTTATCATCATAAACAAAATTAGAACATGTTATTTAATACACATAAATCTTCATATGGTTAAGTATTATATTAATCTATAAAACCTCATCCAAAGTTCATTGTAAACAATTTCATAAGTGGATTCCATTGCGAACCTTCCAAATGATTTAAATAAAAAACTTTTCAAAGAAGGTATCTAAATTTTCAACATGAACTTTGAATTAATCCCCAAAATGACTTGATGTATCTCTTAATTTTCACACACCAATCATGTCAATATAATTATCATGTATTCTCTTGAAACATGTTAGTTACATAAATTACCATAAAACCCAAGTGAAAACATTAATTATTTCAAAAGTCAACTCTTTACATATACCATAAATCCAAAATTTCTATAAACTAAATACATAAACCACATTTTCATCATATTAATAATATGTTCCAAGGTCATCGATACTATCCAATTTATTTTTTCATAATTAAACATCACTTTACCCCATTATCATCCCAATATCATGCACATATTAAGGGTTATTTTTCTATTAATGATGTCTTCTAAAAATATCACCTTACTACTTTAATCACTTTTCATGGTTTCCAGTACCATTCAACATATACATTAATAGAATTATGTAAAAACTAAATTGGAACAATACATAGAAGTTTCATATTTCCATAATACTATGAAATTAATTCTACAACATTATTCTTGAATTCCAATACATAAACACTCAAACATTCCACTAAATTTTTTAACTATTAACAAGTATTATTAATTTTATTCCTTAAAACTTATTCCATATCATATTTCATTCATAGTCTCTTAATAAAAAAATAACCATTACTATGAAAACCTTCATGATTCTATTCACAAGCTTTCCCCCTCGAGAATCAAGTTTCAAAATACCATTATTCCTATCCATTGAGTAAACTAAAACTTTCACTTTTCCTTTACAATTACTTAATTTTCTTCCTTCTTTTACACACCAAAATCATCTTCAAGTTACTTTGGAAAATTATCCATGATACCACGTACCACATGCTTTACATGAAGAAAAATGAAGTTTCTTTCTTCTTTGGTCACCATGAAACTCCATCTTTATCTTATTATATGTGTTATGAAACTCAAAAAAAGTGAGTTTATTGATCATATTATGAGATTACTAATTAGGAATAATAGCAAGGTTTCTCCTTCTAAATCTCATTTCATTTGGTTTCTCATGAGGAAGATCATTACATTATCCATCACATTCACTACTAACATAAATCCTCCTAGTTTCAGCCATTTTATAAAACCAAAAAAGAATAGTGTGAGAAAAAATAATCGTAGTGGGAAAACCACATAATCAAGGGAAATTACTTATCAAATTTCAATCTATTACACCTTAGGTTTAAATTATTTTATTCATGATCATTACCAAAAATATAGGATTGTAACCTAGACTTACCCTTAGGGTTATTAATAAGGTTTTATCATCCAAGTTTCCATATTTTAACTTAACATTTCTCTGATACCATCAATAAAGATCAATTATTTTCATACATAGATATTACATATAAATAGATAAATATTTATAATACAACAACATCACACATGAATCATATAAGTTTTGTTTATTTTAAAAACTCAATACATACAAAACTAGTTCATAAAACATCTACATCATATCTCGCTTATTCCTTCATAATTATAAACCTTTTTGAAATATAATACTTAATAACTTTCTACATATCTTGGGGGAAAGAAACATAGTAAAAGAGTGAACTCGTATGACCAGTATGGGTAAACAAGGGGGATATCAAATTATAACATAATTATAAGGGCGTCATAACATGAACATAACATTTGAAAATTATACCCAGCAAATCAACTATCATAATCTTGAGTCATGGAACAAATCATATAAGTTAATAAGACATGAATAATAAAATAACACAAGCCATGAGATAATAATTTTTTTATAAGAAATGTAATTGTGGAATGCACATAAGCATGAAAAATCATTACCTAAGTAGTCAAGTATCATTTCCAAAACATATAAGGTAACTCTATGTGTAATGACTTGGATTTTCCATATATTATTTTTGGATATTTTATAGATTATTTTCTATACCGAGAAATGAAACATCATGAAATTCCAAGGCCTGGTGTTCCTGAAATAAATTATTAAAATATATTAAATATTTTAAATAGCACCCACACACAGTTTTGTTGAAAAGTGGAATAACTTCAAAAGGAAGGACTTGATTAGAAATATGAGGGAACTGTTGATTTTAGAACACATTTTTACCTCTAGGTGCAAAACAACCTTTCTCATCATGGGGAGTTTGTTGAAAAGTCATTACAAGCATGATAATTAAAAAATTATTAATTAAATTATTTTATTTTTATTTCGTTGATGTAGAAACTGAAGTGTATTTAAATATAATATTATGAAAAAATTTATGTGTTATCTACATAAACTTTTATCCATTGTAGAGTCATTGGATAGAGATTTGGTGGATCTCTCTCTTATATAAATGACAAATAGATTATATATTTTTGATCGACAAGTAAGAAGATTAAAGATCTTGCCAACGAAAAATGAAGTAAGCGTTTTATTTATTAGTGATAAATCCATATCAATGTAGGTCTTTTTTATTGGATTCTTTCCCCATTATTAATTCAAATGATGAAAGTGAATCAATCAACAAACAAATTGATCCATTATTCGTTCATCTTACAGGATGGGGTTTTTTGTGGGATTGTTTTTTGAGTTTCAATTGATTACTGTTGATTTTCCACTGGTCATTATAATAGGGATGGATTGAGGCCAACATAAACATTAGTTTCAGTTCATTCCTCATTTTTGTGGTTTTTAATTTCCCCCATATTTATTATTTCATCATGGGTGATCTATATTGACCCGCGCTTCGAAATCCACTGAGAAATCGATCATTGCACACCTTTTCTTAGCATAATGATTCAATATCGCAGTTCTGGGATCAAAACGATATGAAATTGGTGTGGCGATAGAAGTGGGAATAAATCAAACAATTTTGGATACCTGATTTCATGTTCTTTAGCATGCAACTAAGAACAAAATTTTATAGTGTTTTATGGATGGATTTGATGGCTAGAACATGTTGTTCATTGATTTAAAGGAACAATTGACATGTATCCTTGGTTTTCTAGGGAGGTGAATGTCTGAATAAATGGTCATAGGTGTGGGAATAGATTCAGAATCCAAAAATAAGATTCTATAAAATTCCACAGTACACGACATGTAAGTAGGAGAAACACGTCGTGTGGGCCCCTCTCGGTAGTGGATAGGTTTTTAGTAAGGAGATAACTACCCCACGACCTATTACCTTGTCACACATTGTTTGGTATCCTTTAGTGAGCTCAGTGAATACTTCAGAGGGTACATGGACATGGGATGGAGTACATGGACATGGGCACATCGTGTACTCCCACAAAAACACAAATTGGAAAAAATATTCATAAGCTAAGTCGTTTACTACTACACATAAAGAAGTAAATGGGATGTATCATGTCATATACTTATACATGGATACCGACAAAGTCCATTCACATGGGTAAGACCAGGGGTCGAAGGGGTACAACATGTAACTCTAATACAAACCGTGTACTTAAATAAAGTTGGCTTGGATCCCATTTCCTCTGTATCTTGGACAAGTTTTGTCAAGGTATGTTCCTCATATTTATTCCTGGAGGGTTAGTATAGAATCTACTCCTACATACAAACCAATGATCCCTTTAAGAGTGCTTCTTAGAAAAAGTTTTTGGAATCCTTCCATGAGGCCTGGAGTGAGATCCAATATTCATCTTCATGCCCATGGTGGAGTTCTTGGTATCATCATGAAGAACACTATGTGGGTGTCGATCCTCTAATTAGTGGGTTAATGAATATTTAGTTGTTGGTATACCCTGTGGCCTTTGGATTGATTCTCATATGTGTATAAAATCTCTTTATACTTTCAAAATTTATTTCCTTTAGAGAGATCTGAAGAAAACTACCTCTGAAAAAGACGTAATCAGTGTTATCAGACTTGTGGAGTGAGTTCTTCTAGATGAGTGCTATGTGGAACTTTTGAGTTGGAATCCTAGGTTGGCATTACGGTTGTAACTTATCTTTAGACTGCGTGTCTTTGCTGATTATATCTAGATCTATTCTTTTCATATGTACTGCAGACAAATACCTGTATAGAGTTTATTGTTATTCATTTGTTTTATGATTTTTGGTTTTGGGGTGCCCTACAGGGTATTTTTATACCGACACATGCATGATCTTTTCCCACAAGTTTTGTTTCTTGTGTAGATGATAAAACATTTTACAGAGTCTTATATAGAATATGACTAGATGATTCTTAGTGAGAACAAAAGTATCAAGGTGTGTTCCAGTGATATCTTGAAAACAGTCCCCAATTTACCTTCTAGTTGGAATTTTTTAGAATCTTTATGGTGGGCTTGTATTTGTACCAATTTAATTTCCGTGACTTCCTATCATACTATGTTTGAGGGATTTAGATATATCCATGCATGTTTGTTTTGTTCTGTTTACATTTCATCATTGTATGTTGTTTGAGATGTGTGTGTGTGTGTGTGTGCATATGTACAAAGGCCTAGGACTCCCAAGTTATTGATATGCCTATTTGGTGTTAGCCATCATCCCTTGGACTATTGAAGGTGGGATTTGGGAGTTGTGGAATGGTATCCATTAGGACGGGGCATGATAGGGTGGTGTCCGAGATTTTAGTTCTACCATAGGACCAGAGTATATGATATTGGTTTGGGGAAAAAGTGTTAAGTGTTTTGAGTTTGGATTTCTAACCAAGGACTCCAGTGTTGGTGCGGTGTACAATGTATCCATACACCAGGACTTTGATCACCTACTTTTAGACTCGACACATGATAACACTAGTTAGGGAAAAAAATTGTACATGAATCATATAGGAGTGGGTTGTTATTTCCATTTACTTCTTGAGTTAGCTCTCGAGATATAATCAATGATTATGGTACATCTTTTTTATATACAGGATGTATCAACGATGTATTCAAGCTTGAGTTCAACATCATTTTCATGTGGATGATCTCCTCACTGATGATTCACAAATATAGGGACTAGTTCCATAGGTTCTACATCTAGGTGGTGAACTAGTTATACCACCACCTGTAGAGTAGCACATGGCACCCGCATTACCCATGGATGAGGTGTGATGGATGAGTGCATATCATGAGTTTTAGCTATAGAGACCCATCAGGTTCTAGTGTGAACCTATCCCATAGGCAGCTAAGGAGTATCTTAAGGTGGTGACATGAGTTTTCTATATGGTCATCACACCAACATATTAGATGGTGATTCATGCGGCGAGCCATCTTCATGGATTAGCTGAAAAATGGTGGGGTCTGGTAATCTAGTTTTACGATGAGGCAAATCTAGGACAGTTAGAGTTTTTGAACCTTTTCAGAGAGTATTTCTATTCAGACATACTAAGGGTTGTATATATTTAGGATCTTTTGAATCTCTAGTAAGGTATCATGATAGTAACTAATTATCCATCGAGGTTTATCAACCTCTCAAGGTACTCTATGAATATGGATATGGATCAATAATTTCGAGCTCGAACCTTCAAACATGGATTTCGTAGGTACATCCAAGATAATGTTATCCCTCTATGTATTCCTATCTATGTTGGGTTTCTAGAAAGAGCTATGGTGGTAGAGATTTTCTTGGCTTAGAAGATGCATACATTGGTTTCTTTCCGTGGGGGCATAGAAGCAGATACCTCGACAACAGGGACATGATGTTTTTCTCCAGGACCTGGAGGGGTCGTTGAGGTAGAGGGAGTGGTAGGATTAGGAAGTTTTTAAAGGTGGAAGAAATGTAAGAGGAGTTATTAGAGAATCCATAGTTAGTATACACTTTATTATAGAATCCATAGGTGTTCCACGCTAGGCTCAGGGACCTGGTAGACAAGGGAAGTGACAACTGAAAAAAGTAATCATTCCTTTCTTGCTACATATTTCGTTTGAGACATAGAGATTCAGATTGAACCCTTATATCAACCCTTCCACTTAAGGAGTCCTTCTGGAGATGACTCAATGATCACAATTTGTTTTTTATAGTGTGACCTAAATCTTAGAGTAAAGGGTTTATTTTGGGATCTCAATGTAGAATCAATGAGGACTTATGATGTTGTCTTAGGTATGGATTGGTTATCCACAGTTAACGTCTATATTGATTTTTTCAGGAGGAGGATGTGGTATGTCCATAGTGGAAGAACTAGGTTCTCCTTTTTCATTGAAAAGGAATCACAAACATCGCAGGATGGACTCAGGCATTAGATAAAGTATCATATTACCTGTTTGTTAGACTGACCCTATGTGAAATGGATGTCATGAGTTCCTAGTTTATTATAGTGGTGGTAGAGTACGAGGATGTCTTCCCTAAGGTTGTTCCATGTTTACCTCCCCAATGAGAGATAAAATTATGCATTGATCTAGACCCCGAGATGACACTTATATATGATCCAACATATTGGATGGATCCCACAAAGCTTTACAAGATGACGGTTTAGTTGGAGGACTTACAGCGGAAGATCTTGGTTAGACCTAGTGTTTGACCCTAGGAAGCCCCAGTTTTGTACTCCAAGAAGGAGGAAGGGATCATGAGTTTATGTGTGGACTACCAGTTCTTGAACAAGGTGACTATGAAGAAAAAGTACCCACTTCCAAGGATTGATGAAATATTTGATCAGATGATAAGGGAACAATGGTTCACGAAGGTTGACCTCAGTTTAGTCTATCACTAATTTCGAGTTCGTGATGAAGATATACCAAAGATGACATTCCTATGTCACTATATTCACTATGAGTATATGGTGATGCTATTTTTCATGATGAATTCCCTAGTAGTGTTCATGGGACTCATGAACCAGATATTTCATCCTTTCTTGGACCAGTTTGTGGTAGTCTTTATCGATGATATCCAAGTGTACTTAGCATCCGAGGATGATATAGAGAGACACTTCAGGGTAGTTCTATAAGTGCTTTGAGAGAACCAGTTGCAAAAAAATCGAAGTGTTAGTTTTGGATTTAGGAGGTCCACTTTAAGGGACATGTTATCTCAGTGGATGGAGTGGTAGTGGACCCGACCACAGTAGAGGTAGTGTTAGATTGGGAGACACCCAAGAGTGTGACAGAGGTGTAGAGCTTCCTTTTCTTGGTAGGATATTACCACAAATTCATACCTAATGTCTCTAGGATATCCGAACCAAGGACGAATTTGAACCAAAAGGGGTAGGCTTTCATGTGGATAGAGAGGCACCAACTAGATTTTTAGTTGTTGAGGTGAAAATTTCTAACCACTCCCATATTGATATTTCCATAGGAGGGTACAAAGTATGTAGAGTTCGGGGATGCATCAGGAATTGAGCTTGGTTGTGTTTTGATGATGATTCAGATTGTGATTTTCTATGGATCATGTCATATGAGACTACATTAGTCGAACTATGTGACCCATGATCTTAAGTTAGCAACAGTAGTATTCACACTAAATATGCATGACACTACTTGATAGGTGAGAGATTTTTCATCTATCATGATTAATATATTCTCAAGTATATCTTCTCTCAAAAAGATATTAACATGAGATATAGGTGATGGATAGAGATCTTCTAGTATTATCTATACTCCTGAGAAGAGGATTGTGGTAGTAGATTCTCTTAGTAGGAGATCGTATTCACAGTTGCTGAAAGAGGTATCCGACCAATTGGACTCGTTGTAGTTATCCTCTATGGATTGAAATAGACAAGATTACCTCAACCCAATGGTTTTAACCCCTCCAACCCTAAAACAAGTTAGGGAGGAACTACTTGGGGATGTTGACTATGAGACCCTATATACTTAGATTTATACTAGACATACTTCTGACGGATTTTCTAAAGGTGGGGAGAATTTCATTCTTTTTAGAGGATTCATAATGGTAACGATGATGTTACGGGTGGAGGTTCTAAATGATTTTCATTCATCTACTTTGGAGGTACATACAGGTGTGTAAAAGATGTACTAGGAACCCCAATTTCTGTCTTGGTGGTCATGGTTGAAGAAGGGAGTTGCAGATTTTGTCCCATGATGCCTTACTTGTCAACAAGTGGAGGATGATCACCATGTTATAGTGGGATTATATCAACCCCTTGAGGTTCCATAATGTAAGTGGATGGAATATACATGAGATTTGATATAGGATTACCACTTAAGTACATGAGACACAATTCCATCTAGGTGATCCTAGAACAAATCACCAAGTCTGCCCACATCTTATCTATTCTAGAGAAGAGTTTAGTAGATATCTTCTAACACCTCTATTTTAAGAAGATATTCTGACTCCATGGAGTTCCATCAATTATTATTTTTAACCATTATGATCACTTCACACCTCAGTTATGGAAGGGATTTTAGGAGGATTTTGGAACTTAATTACACTAGAGTATAGTATTTCACCCCCAAACTGACAAAAAGACTGAGCGGGCCATTCAGGTTTTTGGGGATTTGTTGCGGGCATGCAAGAAGGACTTTGGTCATAGTTTGGAGAACTACCTACCAATAGAGGTTTTTTTGTACAATAATTTATATCATTCAACCATTGGTATGGAACCATTTGAGGATTTCTATGGGAAACCCAGTAGGTCACCACTTTGCTGGAATAACCCTGTAGAGTTTGCACTCATTGGCCTAGATTTGGTGAAAGAAACTACTGAGAAGGTTAAGATAATCTAATAGTAGATAAATACTACATAGAGCTTTCATAATTATTTTGAGGATAGAAGACTAATTTATTTGGAGTTCGAGGAGGTTGACCATGTGTTCCTATGAGTTCCACCTCGATGTGGATTGCAGAGATTTATCAGTGGTGGAAAGCTATCTATGAGATTCATTATCCTTTTCCTGGTATTGCATACATATGATGAGGTATCATAACATTTAGCTCTACCTCCAATGTTAGATATGGTACGCAACATCTTCTATATGTCACACCTAAGGAGGTACGTTCATAACCCATCACACATTATCTTCAGGGGTGAGATGGAAATCGAGGATTGAACTACCTTTATGGAGTACCCAATAGAGATTGAGGATTTAAAAAATATAATCCTTTATTGGTTTGAAACTCCTTTAGCACATGCCCAGTTGTAGCATAGGAATCTTTAGGAGATCACATAGGAGTTTCAGGCTAAGATACATGCTCAGTACACACATCTATTTTTGTAGCCCTTGTTTTGGATTTTCATGATGTAAAACCCAAAGGTGGGGAGAATATAATGAATCAAATTTTCCATGTATTATTTATGAATATTTCATGGATTATTTTCAATATTAGGTACTGAGATGATATGCGATTCTAAGGCCAAGTGCACCCATAATAAATGTTTGAAATATATTAAATATTATGTGCACAAAGTTTTCCTAAAAAGTGGAGTAACTTCTAAACAGGGTTCCGAATTATAAATTTGTGGGCAGTGCTAAGTTTAGAATGAGGGGTTTTTCCTAGGCATGACATATCCTTTTTCAGCGTGAGGCATTTGTGGAAAATTCACCACAAGCTTGAAAATGAATAGAATAATATATTATTATTTTTATTTCATTGATGCAGAAAATAATGTTTATTTAAATGTAATTTTATCATGAAATTTTAGAGTTATCCACATAATCCTAAATCCATTATAGAGTAGTTTGATAGAGCATTGGATGATCTCTTTTAGAAGAAGAACAACCAGATCATAGATCATCAATCGATAGGTAACATGATTTAGGTTCTCACTAATTACAAAAAACACAAGGTCGTTCTTCATTACTGATTGATTCATATCGAGGAAAGATATTTTTTTGATTAACTTCTTTCCCTATTCTTAATTAATGTGATGAAAGTGAATAAAACAACCAACAGATTGATCCATGGTTTGATCATTTTTTAGGAGGAGTTTATTTGTGGGATTATTTTGGGAGTTTTTATTGATTTTTATTGATTATTTTTTTGCCAATATAACAAGGATGGAATGAGGAAAACATAAACATTGGTCAGGGTTTGTTCCTCTTTCTTGTGGTTGTTAATTTATCTAAAATTTCTTTATTCATCACAGGTGTTCTTCATTGACTTGTGGTTCAACATCCACTAAGAAATTGATCATTGACCACCCGTTTATTGGCACAAAAATTTGTATATCTGGGATTAACACGACCCAAAAGTGGCACAACAATAGAAGTACTGATGGATCAGATGGTTTGGGATATCTGATTTTTTTTATTAGATTCATAATGAATAACAACATTCAATGGTGTTTTTCAATTATATTTGATGGATAGAACATGTTTTTCATTAATGTAAAGTCTTGATAGTCATGGATAATTGGTTTTATAGTGAGCTGTGTGGTAAAATCGATGGCTATAGGCATGAGAATGGATGTTTAATCCAAATCTATGATTTTGGAAAATTCATTAGTACATTAAACGTTAGTCAGATTGACACACCATGCAGGCTCCTCTTAGAGGCCCTAGGGTTTCAAGAAGAAGATAAGTATCATTCAGAGTGTAACCTTTTCACATGATGTGTGGTACCCTTTGGTGAGCACATCATGTACCTCGAATGGTACACAAGCATGGGATGGAGTAAACGGGCATGAGTACACCGTGTACTCCAACATGGACATGGCCTGGAAAAAATGTACATGAGTATAGATGTGTACTGGTATATGGGAAGATGTAAATGGGTAGAAATGTGCCGTATATTTACACACAGACAAAAATATTGGATGTTTACATGGGTAGGACCTTGGGTTAAAGGGACATGATGTGTCACCTTACTACACACCATTTACTTCCTTAAAAATGGATTAGATCCATTTTCATCTATATATTGGACACGTTTCATTAGGTTGTGTTCTCCATATCCATTCCATGAGGGTTAGTATGAAATTTACTCACACATATAGAAAAACGATCCCTTCTAAAATAATTCATGGATATAGTTTTTGGAACCCATTTGTGAGGTATGGAGTGAGATCCTCTATTTATCTTCATTCACTTGGTGGATTTCATGGTATCATCATGACCGAAACTATGAAAGAACCAATCTTATACTCAGTGTGTTAATCCAGATTGAGTTGTTGGTATACCCCATGGACTTGGGAGTGATCCTCATCTATGTATCATAACTCCCCAGAATTTCAATGATTATTTCTTATAGAGAGACCCGACTTGCACTACCTCTCAGACGAATGTCATCAGTTTTATCAGACTCATGGAGTGTGTTATCCCGAATGAGTGCTATGTGGAACCTTCGAACTAGAATACTAAGTTTTCATTATGGTTGTTACTTAACTTTATACTTTTTTACTTGTTGAATATATATGGATATATTATTTTTTATATGTACTATAGTCATATACTTGTGTAGAGCTTACTATTATTCCTTCATTGCATGATTTGTGGTTTTAGGGTGTTCTATTGGGTATTGTTATACTCACCCCTACACGGACTTTCCCTGCACTTGTCATGTATTCTGAAAATGATCAACCTTTTTATAGTCCTATATGGACTAGGACTACATGGTGATCAGTGATATTGGATAGACTAAGGTGTGTACCTCTGGTATCTTGCTAACAGTCCCCAATTTACCTTCAGGTTGGACTTGTTTTCAGAATATTTGTGTTGGGATTGTATTTTGCCGTATTTACTTTCCTTTACTTCCTTTTGTACTCAGTTATTGGTATTTAGATGTATTCATACATGGTTATTTAGTTATTTTTACATGTGATCATTTTATGGGGGTGTGTGTGTGTACAAATACTTAGGATAATACCTCCAATGTTAGTGATATGCCTACTCGGTGCTTGTCCCCATCCCTTAGCCTATTGGAGGCTCACTTGGGGAGTCATGGAATGGCCCCCACTAGGATGGGTATTGCCACTATGGGTGTATACACCTCTTGGGATGGACACAACACTATCCCCAGTGGTATCCCTTTCGTCATAGTGGAAGGGGTTCACTACCCAAACCATCATAGTAGTCAAGATTCACTCTCAAGACCATCATAACAGAAAAATTCCTTCACTGAATCGAGTTCACTCGCTGTTATAGTCCTGTCTTACTGAACCAAGCCCACTTCCAATTCTAGTACAATCTTATTAAACATATTTCACTTTCTATTTTAGTTTGGTCTATATAATGAGATATACATCATTACCAAGGAATTTGAGGTAGATATAGGTCCCACATGTCATTGGTTATAACATAACCACTATCCTTGGTTATATCCTAACAAATTTCATTGGTTATAACATAAATACCATCAAATAATGAAAACTATACATATGTGTGCTAGAAAAACATAAATAATGTCAGAACCCATGAAAGGAAATTGGGTTTCATAAAAATTTATCATAACATAACCCATGGAAATGAAACGAGTTTCATTAATACCATTCTATCATAAAAATAAAACAACCATAAAAAGAATAGGGATAATATCCCTAAATAATATCACCATTAATGTATAATTAATATCAAAAAATGTTATCCTATATGTAAAATAAATTTTAAATATCACTTTAAATAATTCTTGAAAAACAACATTTCTATTTTAAAATAATTTATTTTTAAGGAGTTGTGAAATTATATATGAAAAAATTTATTTGAAGAGAATGTTGTAATATTTTAAAGGAAATATCAAATAATTAAGGTGACATGATAATAGGAAATTATTATAATGCCATAGAAGTAAAGAAAACAATCCTTTCATATTTTTGTTTAAAAAGTCACAAAAAAATCATTTAAAAAACGAACAAAATAATCCTTTCAAATTGTTTTCTAAAAATTGAATCATTAGTAAAAATGAATTTAAAAAACCAAAATATAATATTAAAAAAAATTATGAAAACAACTTTACAAAAAATCACCATGGAACAAAAAAGAGAGTTTTATTGGAAATGTTAAAAATATGATTTTTAAAAGAATGTCCCCTATAATTATCATATAATTGAAGTGATAATTAACAAAATGAAGATATTATGTTTATTAGATCTAAATAAACATAAAAAAATTCAAAATACAACATTAGATAATCAAAT
This sequence comes from Viscum album, assembly GCA_963277665.1. Classification (NCBI taxonomy): domain Eukaryota; kingdom Viridiplantae; phylum Streptophyta; class Magnoliopsida; order Santalales; family Viscaceae; genus Viscum; species Viscum album. Next base: position 1,112,050,429 of record OY728123.1, read on the forward strand.
TTTATCTAACATATAATCTTAACATGGTATAATCAATAACATAGAAGTTTATCCCAATGAATGGAAATTGATTTAAGAAATCCTTTACTTCTTTGTAATGAGTTCAGTCTTATGTCCCATAAAAATAATAATTACCAAATGAAACATTGAATAAAATTAATATTCTAAGATTCATGATATTATATATCAAAGGTCAGTATATACCACACACATAATAAATAATTGTTGAAAAAATAATATATCTCACTGATATAAAAGTGAGACGAGAAAAAATTACCATAGTGTTCCCTTTAGTTTTTTAGACTTTAACCTCACGCATAAAGGTTTAGATAATTTTATCCATTCATTAAATAACCATATTATTATTTATAATACCTTATATGATAGTTTTATAACATCTTACCACCTGTTGATAAATAAATTTTCATTATTTTCATTGTTTCGAGTGCGTTCTGTTCATAGTTTCATGGTCGGTTCATTTGTGAATAATTGTGTATTTTATTATCAAATTGAAATAAAAATCTAGAAGTGAAAGGAAGCTTTATTCATAGACATACAAAATTTTAAATGGTCCCCTATATATTTTTTACTTTTGGCATGAGGATAATTCATTTGATAAAATTTTAGTGATACATATTTAGTTTATTTTGGCAGTTTTTCTGACCATCATGAAATTGTTTCATTTTATTTAATATTATGACTATATATTTTTTCTAAAAAATTAAATAGGTTATAATATACCTATAAAAAATCTTATTTAACTATAATTATACTTCTATAAACAACCTTGATGGTGGTAATGTAAAACGAACTAAATCATTACTCACAGAGATGGTTAAACATCATAATTTGTACAATGATTTCATTTCTCTGAATAAGAGGAGATGAGAAAAGGCAAGAACCTAAGATATTTCACTATAAAAATAAAATAAAATAATATACATGATACTATATTTATTATTATTTAATGAATAAATGAGGTTATGAGAATATAGAAGAAGTAAATAAATTAAGAGAGGTGGTTTAGGAAAGTTACCACTTGAATATCATTTACTTGAAGGACCCGTTATGGAACATAGAATTTGTATTTGGGTTACAGAAGAAGAAATTGGATGTGAGAATAATTATTAGTATAGGTATTAGAATAGATTTTAATATATTCAAGGTTTTTTAGTAGAAAGAGGGGTGGTGAGGAGTGATATTTATACTTGAGGGGGGGGGGGGATGATTTGAAGTGATAAAATAATGATTATTTTATATTTAAATCTATCCACAATTGGGTGGGATTAATTCCCAAAACTGTTGATGAAAATTAAAATTTTATATGCTAGTTATGGTTGAACAACACATCAACCACCCATTTAATTCTATAGTCTTTTGGTATTTTAAGATTTTACCATTTATATTTAACTCACTACATCATTTTACATATACTGCGGTAAATATTTTTTACCACAATAACTTTTTTATGCCTAAGAAATAAAGTGAACTTATAATATAATTTGGACCTCATGATTAAAAATATGGAATAAATTTTTAAAAATTAAAAACATACAAGTTTCAAAATAACCTTCAAAATTAAACTCTTAAAACACGACAAAAAACTTTTTTTTTGGAAAAATGTGTTATTAATCCCAAAAATGTCCTTATACTAAAATAAGTTCTAAATATTGTTTAAAAATAATTAATTAACTATATATTAATAAAAATTACTTAATTAATTTTAGATCAGTTAAATATCAAAAAATCACTTTTAAAAAAAATTAGTGTTTTATAAAAATCATTGTTTTTTTAATATTCACTAAACTATTATACTTTTCAGAAAGTTATTAAAAATAAATCCTAAGATAATTTTGAAATTATGAATCCAAAAATTATTTCAATTTTATAAAATTTATTTTCTAAAAGTTTCAAAAATTAACTATATTTTTTTAAGATAAAAATCGATAAAAATCATTTTGTAAAGAAAATATATATTTGAAGAACAAAATGAATTTACTAAAAAAAGTTGTTTATTTCATAAGAATAAATAATTTTTTATTTTATTTTAAATTCATATATATTTCATAATATAGTTAATCCTATTCAAACCTTTCAATTTAACAGCTAGTTTATAACGATCATGTTTAAATAATAATATTTTTGAGTTTATTTAAGCATAGTGTTTCACGCAATGTAAACTATTGAATAAATTTTTTCAAAAAGATAAATATCATAAAATATTGGGGTGTTACAAGTATGATGATTTATCCACTTAAAATTATCTTGATGATAATAATTTTTCACTAATGATAGTTGAAATTCTGAAATTTGTTTCTCTCTGAAAACTTGGTGGCTAGATATCTTATACAATAATTGTCTTTGAATATTTTTATTTTTTACTCACATAATCCTAAATTTGTGCAGGATTACTTCAAATTATATATAAAATATTTAATACTTTTTTATTTAATATTTTTTTTGGAAGAAAGGGTCTAGTTTTCCAACTCATTCTTTAAATCATCTGTGATTAATAACAATAACAATACAAAATGTTCTCAGAAGTGAGTCAAAGACCCATTAACATCAAAATTTTATTTAAAAAAATAAATATTTGGAATAAGGAAGGTTTAAAATGGGTATAAAAATCACCCCTAACATTAGAAAAATGAAATGTATGATAAAAATAATCTGAGGAAAAATATTGGAAAGATTTTTCATCTTCTACCGCACACCTGTATAAAGCGTTTTCCTATATGTTCATGTCCCTATAAATGTGAGTAACATCAAAACTAATTGGTCCGAAATAAGCCACACAATCCATCTAGTCCTTGAATAGTTTCTTAAGAACTATAGATAATTATAACTTGAGGAGATTAACCACCAATATATAATCACTTTCAATCCACAGGTTACGGCATCCAAAATGCGTAGGACAATTCACCTCATGGATGACAGCCCAAAACACTATTTTATAGGAAATAAAGGTTTCAAGGGAATACTGAATGAAAACCTTTATAAAGACCTTACTACTTATGAATATTACACTATAAACCCTTGGTCTAGGTGAACCATTTACCACTCCATTAATATTAATTTTAATCTAACTTGGGAGAAGTGGAATCCACTAGATTCACTTGGGCTGAATAGGATTATGAGGAACACCATTAAAAAAAGAATATTAATAACAATAAGATCATATATAATATTTTGTATGTATGTGACATACAATTCAGAATCAATATAAATTTTCTTGTAGATACCCAAAGGAATACCCCTTCCTTAGGGATTGGAACCTTCAAAATTGAGGGCATTCCTAGCCATCCATAGGTGAAGATATGTTGCAGCCACAAAGAAACATAAAATATTCTACACCTAGATACTAAATCCTGATTAAGTATAATACTCATAAACTCTTATAGGTTTAGATTATTTTTAAAGATAAAATCAAACATATAATCACTATGATTCAAATTTTTCTTAAAGAAGAAACAATCGAGGAAAATATAAGGGATTTATTTGCTATTATTCAAATAGAAGGAAGAAAAAGAATAATATTTCCAATATAAAATCTATATTCATTCATTAATTTTAATTTGATTGAGCCAAAGCTTCTATATAGTAATATATCAAGACATAGGGATAAAGGACCTCCAAAAAACCCTCATCCATCATGGTACATCTTCATTATCACAACACAAATGTCCATAGAATATCTTTGGGATGAGAATTACTAATTTTTATGTGTTTTAAAAGGTAGTGTACTACTCTTAGTACGAATATAATTCTGTTTTCTATTCAATATTAGGAGAAGGAGGGGTTCAACCAATCCAAAGTTTTCAAAAGGTATAGATATAGATAAACTAGTTTTCATAAAATAAAACTGAAAAATATATAATTGGGTAAATAATCTAGGATTTATCCTATAAATACGTATTGGATGATTGAGAGAGGATCCACTGGGTGTTTACCATGATCTCTCCATATTGGCCCTTAATGGTAGTTCAGGCTGTGGAATCCATCAAAAATCTCTTATGTTGTCGTCCAATAATCCTATCCCTAAAAAACTCATAAGAGGCTTCCTTAGATTAAATCAAGTAACAAGTGTTATTGGCTAGTAGAGAATGGTTAAAAAACATGATATTATTGATTCCAAATCCTCCCATATTAATTGGATTAAAAAAATCTAAGAAACACTAACCAAATTCCTTTCAGGGATTAAACCAGACCACACAATTTTTTGATTTGGGTGTCATGTTGATTGATAAACTCCCTTTTCCATTTATAAACCAGAATGTAATATAAAAACATAGAGATAATTATATAGTTTACATGGAATTTATAAAAATTTGGTAAAAGGTATTACCTTTCCAACTAGAAATTTAAGATAAAATCTTCCTATTAATCCATTCAAAGAATATATGTTTGAACCTACCTTAAAATAATGGTATTTCCAATTATATGAATGGAATTTATCTCTAATTTACATAGAGACACTTTAAAATGAACATTTTCCTAGCTTTGGAAAATCCTTTCCCAAAGATGATCATATATTTATGTCAATAGATAACCTCTATAGATACCTATTCATAATAGATAAAACCCATGGTGGCATCATTTTATTTATTATTATCTTCACCAAATAGAAGAATATCATCATCATAAAAAATATGAGATGTTAAATTTAGATTTTTGGTATATTTAATAGGAGTTATTTCCTTTAATTACCTAACTCTATGTATAAATATTCTACGGAAGTCCTAAACAAGACCAAAAAGGACGGTTGTTAAGGGATCACTTTATCCAACACATCTTTAGAAACTAAATTACTCTTTAAGTGTGCCACTAAATAGACCAAATAGGCAAGAAATTTGAAAAAAAGAGTTGATAAAACAAATATTTTTTCGGAGAATCCATAAAATTTAATGAATTTTAATTTAAATCATCATTGAAATATTTCAAAGGATGTGGAAATATCCAATTTGAGAGATTTTTTACAATTCTTGGATTTTCTTTTAAGAATGTTAACACCCTCTGAAGTAGTGTACATGTTGGGAAAAAATATCTCAATGTGTCATCTTTTTGTTTTTGGGATTATTGTGTTTGTTGAAAAATTAAGTTGACCACATTATAGTATGGTCGATGATGCAGAAGTAGGTATTTTTGGTCGGAATAGTTTCCCATTGTTTACCAATTTTTTTAGCCCCAAAATCAGGATTTATTTTTTGGAAAAGAAGGATTTTCACATATCATTTTTGGGAAACCACAAAAAATATATAGGAGTTTGAAGAATGCAAATCGTGGAGTCTTCCAAACCTAAAAGTGAAGGTATGCGGACCACAAAGGAATTATATGAGGGATTTCATCATTTTTAGATATTGGAGGTGAATTAAGGATCCCACAAAGGGTCATGTGTTATGAAAACTGCATAGTATAATTAGTTCTTTGGGATATTTTCGTTTCTAGATTGAAATGAGTAAATTAAGTCCACCAAAAAGGAATCAATGTCTTAGGGAGGAAGGTGGTGATTTAAGGGGTGTTAGAAATGAATAATGTGCTATAAAAACCACATATCCCATTACACAGTGATGGATAATCTGTAAATGAGTTTTTTTAATTGTCATTAGAATGTTTTATGAGATTCCATTTCCTATATAAAGGGACATAATCCCATAATTAGATAGATTAAATTTTATCAGATATGTTTTTCACTTGAAGAATTTAGATATGTCTAAATTGTTTCATGATAGAAATATCCCAGGAAGGAATTGATTCATGAAATAGTGGATTCATGAAGTAGTCTATGAAGGTCATTTTGAGAAGGTGGTAGTTAAAGAAGGCAGTTTTTAGAAGGTATTTTTGGAATACTGTAGCTTTAAAAAGAAAAGGGTTTATGAATCATCATCCATCCATGGAGCGAAGGTTGTACATTAATCAAAGAAGTCAATGAAACACTCATTCCACTTGATGTAAGTGATTTTATTAAGGGATTAAGGTAGTTCAATATGGGACTAAAACAATATGTGAAAGAAATTTTTTCTAATGAATAGCACACAAAAAAGTGGATTTTACCTATGGGGTAAAAATAATACTTCATGGAACACTCATATATGTGTGAAATAATTCCTTAGGTGATTTAGAACCATAGAATATTCCTCTAAAGAAGTAATGGGAAAACATTAGTAGAGAGTGGAATGAGCTTTAAATTTGTGACTGTTTGTAAACCGAGAGGGACAATGATTCCTCTCCGAACCTTGTTTTGGAAGTGAGCTTTAGTGGATATGGTACATAGGAAAATTTCTGGTATATTCTCCTAGGACGTTGTCCAGTGAGTTTGAACCAAGTAAAATTTATATTTTCTATGTATTTTTTAATTATCATATTATTATTTACTACAAGAAGGAGAGAAAAGAGCTTTTTGTTTAAAGATGAAACAAGATCCACGGAGACATTTTCTTAGTCTATTATAACCAAATTAACCCTCTATCAGGGTATATAAACTACTTTGGAAAACAATTGGAGTTAGTGATAAAGTTTGTGGTTCTATCTCAGTAGAATAAATGGAAGATATTAATCAAAAAGGGACTCCGATCAGTCGAAGGAAACAATTTTCATCTATTGAAGAATCAGATGCAAAAATTCTTTCAATCATTGTGTATGGTTGTATTTATAGCTATAATTAATGGTATTTCTATAAGTATGGATAGTGATGTTTTATCAGAAGTAGGAAATAGATAATTGGATGTTGATTCCAAAGCAATCAATGACTTAGGGGGATCCTTATCCAACAAAATATATATGAAAGTGATTTCATGTAAGTTATCACATTCTATGTGGAAAAATATTATAAATATCAATGAAGGTGATTCAAATTTATGAGAAGCAAAGTTTCAAGATTTTTGGTATAAATATGAAGATTTGGGAATGTAACACAAGGAGTCATTATATGCATTTTTTTATTGGGTGAAAGTTATTATGGAATACATGCATGGTCTTAGAGAAATTTTCATTGATTTGTAGATAGTTAAGCGTGTTTTGAGAATAACCCCACCTCGGTTCAATCTAAAATACTACAAATTGGGGGATAAAGATCATAAGGAACAAACATTGGATATATTACATAGTACACATGTCACATACAAGATCAGAAATGACGATAACAATTTTGTGGAACGGGGGGAGTCCCAAGAAGTGGAATTCAAGGAAATGAAGAAGCTAAATATTAAAGATGGTCTAGAGAACGATAGTGTGGATGAGGTCATATCATTCCTCTCCTTAAATTTTTTAATAGGAATGGTAAAGTTCAAAGGGAAACTTCAACTTGCATGCTTTTGATGTGGAAATATTGGACATCCTGAAGAAAATTATCCTAATAATTTTCTAGATGATGATGAGGATGATGATGAAATTCTTGAGAAGTAGTCATCAACCAATCTGAATGGTAGGAGAAGTACCAAGAAAAATTTATTTGGAAAGAAGAATATACTTTCAAAATTAGATGACAATTTAGAAGAATATGAGGGAGAAAATTTGAAGGAATGCAAGAATCATGAAGCAAGTGTTATGGTGGCGGTTGTTAGAAATTCTTAAACAAGGTAAGAAACAAACAATTACTAAGAATAAGTCAAAGTAATAGTTGACCTTTATATCAAATTAGAAGCTACACATGAGGAGATAAACATTTTGAGAGGAAAAACAAACAAATCCAATAGGTTAGTTAATGATGAAAAGATATATATGCAACAACAAAAATAAGAGAAGTCTAATATGTAGGATGAAATTGATAGGATTAAATTTTAAAAATACAAAAACCACATATAAATTCATTGAGTAGAAGATCAAAGTTAAATAACATACCAGAATTGTCGATAGTCTGACCAACATAGTAAAATATCTTGTCTATTGCATCGAAGTTCTTGAGGATGAGTTTTTAAAACTATAAATAAATATAAAAGATCAATAGAAACTATTGACACTCTTAAAGTAGGATACAAAGGCAACATAAAAAAGGAAAATTAGAATTTAGAGTTCCAGAGAAACAAAAAATGAAATGTTATAAGAAGAAAATGATAGATTAAAATGAATACAATTGGTAAGGGGATTCATCACAAATAGAAAGAACTAATTTTGAAGTTACACATAAGAACCCACTCCTAGGATTACGTTTTATTTGGGTATGAATCAAAACCAAAAGAGCCAAATAACCAAGTGCATAACTAGTTTTTAAATAGTGACACATGAGAATTCCCCCCACATTAGATGTTACTGTAGTGTGAAAATGGGACAGTTAAAAAAATTTGTTCCATATCCATGAGGTATCTATGGGAAAAAGGTAAATAAAATAAATCCAAAAAGATCTCAATATTCTAGGATATCATTTAATGGTCATTGTTTCTAATTTTGAGTATTTGGACACATTTATAGATATTGTAAATCAACTAAAGATGGTAAAGTTCCAAAATATAGTCAAAGTGGTCATAAGTAACAAATAAGGAATCATAAAATGAGTTAAAAATGAAAAATAAATTTGTAGCATTTCAATATGAAATTGTTCCATCTTACTCTAAGGAAGATCAAGAATATCAATAGAAGAAATAGGTCAGCAAGAAAAGAGATGAGCAGTAATTGGTTTCAGATATTTCTTTTAAAGTATAAAATCACTTTGGAATATGGATCCTTAAGAGTGGAAGTATCACTAATATAACAAGAATTAATGATTTTGTGGATAAGTAAGGTATTTTAGAATTTGGTAATAATGATGTCTTGAAGATTATTTTTGTGGGTAAAACTAATTTTTGGGGTAAGAGACATGATACATATTAATGTCTTGGTTGTTGAAGGTCTCAATCATAAATTTCTAAGTGTTATTCAATTATGTGACTCAAGAAATTCCATATTTTTTTCAAAGAAATTATGTATCATCAATAAAAAAGGTAGTGATATTGTTTTACAAATAAATCACAAAATGGGGAATTTATATCTAATGAGTGGAGAAGTTATGTTATTTCTATCAATGGAAGAAGAAAATAAGTTATGTAATAAATTCCTTGGTCATTTGATCCAAACATCCTTGGATGTTTAGTTTAAATGCGATGCTTATCAAGATCTCCATATGTTATCATGTGATCATACCCATACATGTGATACTTTTCAACAAGGGTAGACCATTTGAAATACATATAAGAAAAAATACTAAAGGTCAACAAAATTGATTGATCTAGTGCATATTGAAGCATTCAAACCTATTTCACCAAGATCTATTGATGGGAGTAGATATTTTGTTATCTTCTATAATGATTTTATAAGAATATCATGGGTTTCAATCATCAACCAAAAGTATGAAGTGTTTAGTTTCATAACATGTTATCGAAGGGAAGTTGAAAAAATGTTGGGTCAAAAAACATGGAAGTTCTGTAAAGACAATGAACTAAAGTTCATAAATAGTTAAGTTGAGGAATATATTTAAAAAAAGAGATAAAAAATCAAGTCTCAATATTGATAACTCCATAAAAAATAGAGGAGTTGAGATAAGAAATCAATTTATCAACAACATGGCTAGAATAACACCCATTGAGAATGAAATTCTAGAAAATTATTGTAAAGAAGTAGTGATGACATCAGTCTACACATAAAATAGATCCTTATTATTTCCAAAGGAAGAGAAGACTCCATACAATCTATGTTGTGAAAAGAATACAAATTTTAATTACTTTTAACTCTTCAAAAGTAAGTATTTTATTCTCAATAAATAGAAACATAAGAAGTTTGAATCGCATGGATACGAAGGGATATTTATTGGATACTCAAGAAAAATAAAATCATATAAATGTTCAATAAGAAAATGGGAAATGTTAAAGAATGTAAAGATGTGGTTGCGATAGAAAATGAGAGGAATCTTTATCAAATACCAAAATAGTTTTATGAGGATCGTGATGGAGATAAAATAAACTTAGTGAGAGTTCTAGTACCTAAGTCAGACTTGGATGAATCTTTAGATAATGAAATAGATGAAAATAAACCCGTATCTACAGAGATACCAAAGAGTCAAGCCAATATTTATAGACAGATCATAATCAATGATCAGTTAGTTCTAGTATAGACAAGAAGGATTAAGATTCTAAAACAAGTAGCTATCTTATCACCGGTAGAGATAAAGTGTTTTGAATAAGCCTAAATAAATGATATTTGGGTTCATGAAATTAATTAATAATTAGAAAAAACTGAAAAGAATCAGATATGGGAGATTGTTTTGAGATCGATATATAAGAATAACATTGGGAACAAATGGGTATTCCAAATTAAACTAAATAAAGATGACACGTTGTTTCGAAAAAATACAACTTTTGTGAAAAGGGTACTTCTTGATAGAGGGTATCAATAATGATGAAACATTTTGACCTGTTGTGAGGAAATAGAAAATCATATTATTCTTGGACATAACATTGTAAAAAAGTTTAATGTTTTTCATATAGATGTTGTGTCATCATTTCTGAATGGGGTTCTGGAAGAAGTTTATATCGTGTAACTGGATGGTTTTCTCATTAAAAAAGATGACAACATCATTTTTAGGCCATATAAATCACTATATGGATTGAAATAATTACTGAGATTATAATATTCAATGCTCGATCAGTATTTGAATAAGCTCAATTTTCATTGTGGTGGAGTAGATTACAATCTATAGGTCAACAATTATATTAATCAAAGTATGTCAGTATTCGTATATTTCAATGGGAAAATATTTAGGTGGATTAGATGAAACATAGTGAAAACAAATTTCATAATTCATAGCAAGTGATTTTGAAATGTCTATGATTGAGTAATAGACCTTTTTCCTTGGAATATAAGTGACACAACGAAATAATGACACATTAATTTATCAATGAAAATATTCTAATGAAGTTTTGAGAAGATATAGAATGAATAATTCCAAGGATATAATTAATTAGGTGGATAATCTGATTAAACTATCAAGAGATGATAAAGGTAAAGAGGGTAATGTAAAAAAATATAGGCTGGTCATTCATAGTCTATTGTACATAATAATAACATGACCTGATATCATTTTTTCTACAAGCTAAGAAGAATGATATCGAATTAATCTCAAGGAAATCCACTAACTTGCAGTAAAAATAATACTTTGGTTAATCAAGGAAACCGTGGATTTCAGTTTGATATACAATGAAAAATCACAATAAGTGTTATTGAATGATAAATATTCACCTTGGGCCGATTCAGTTGATGACAGAAAATTGACCGCAGGTGGTGCATTCTATCTTGGAGGATTGTGTATTTATTGGATAAGTAAGAAATATGATTTCATTTCATTCAGAACCACAAAAGATGAATATATTACAGAAAATCAAAAGTGCAGAAAATTATTGTGGATGAGACAAAAACTTGATGATATGGGAGTTTAAGTGATATATTTGATAAAAATCCATTTTAATAATTCAAGTTTTATAAAACTTATAAAAAATACACACCATCGCACAATGATGAAGAATATTAAATTCAAGTACCATTTTATCATGGATAAAGTTGATAATGAGATTGTAAAGTTTTAGTATCTTCTTATAGAACTATAGGTTGTAGAAATTATGACTAAGGCCTTACCTAAAGATCCATTTATTGGTATCGACGAGATCTTGGTGTTCAATCAACTCCTCGAACGTGAAAAAGTGTGTTTGTGTGACCCCCTCTCCCTAAGGTATGGAATGTTTTTCCTTTATGTGATGATACGTGTTATTTATAGTGTTGCATCTACAAAAGAGTGACATTAGGGTTCTTTGAAAAAGGGTGATAAAATTTGTTAATCAAGATTGGGGAGAAGTTAATAAGGGGAGTTGTGAATTAGGGGGAGTTTTAAATCTAATGTTTCTGAACATGATCGATAAAAGTATATATATCACTAGAGAATTTCATTATTCTAATAGTTTATAGTATATGGATAATTAATAGTGTATTATTGAGCTCCACATGCAGTGTTACAATGGGTATCAGGAAAGGTTCATCAAGTGTTTTTAGGAAATAAGTGATAAATTGATGAACTTTACATGATACTATTGTTTCTCATGCAGAGCATGGATCATGTTGTATTAGAGTATATGTTGAGAAAATATTTGATCAATGTCTACTATCAAATAGTTCTAATGTTGGATTGTAGCAGATAGTGTCAATGTGTTTATTGGTATAAGTTTCCATGTAGATTAAAAGTTTTTTCAACAAAACTAATGGGGAATATTATTTGGAAAAAATATCTCAAGGTGATATCTAGGTGTTTTTGGAATGATTTTTTTATTGAAAAATATAGATGACCACATTATAGTATGGTTGGTGAACCGCATACATCTACAAGATTTCAAATACCATAAATAATAGAGTTTGGGGAGCACAAATCAATTCTATGCGAACCACAAAGGGAGTCTATGAGGGAGTTTTTCATTTTCAGACAAAGGGGATGAATTAAGGCCACAAGAAAGGGGAATGCACTATGAAAACCACATGGAAGGATCATTTCATTAGGAGATTATCATTTTTGGAGTGAATATTGTTAATTAATTCCACCACAAAGGTATTTTCATTTACGAGAGGAAGGTAGTGATTTATAGGGCACCAAAAATGAATAACATTCTATGCATACCGCATAGCAGAGTACATAGTGGTGGAGAATCAATAAAAGAGTTTTTTTTTTCATAATTTTGATTAGTGAGTTTTCCAGTACATATTTTATTATATAAAGGAACCTAATCATATCATTAAAATGAGTCAATTTTTTAGATGTTATTATCACAGGAAGAATTCAGCTATGTCTAAAGTGGTTCTATGAGGAGAATTCTTGGAGGGAAGTGATTTGTAAAAGAGGTGATTCACGAAGTAGTCTATGAAGGTCAAATATAAAAGGTGGTAGTTCTCAAATATATTTTTTAGAAGGTGATGGTGTGGTATTGTAGTTATCAAAAGAAATTGTTCGTGAAGCTTTAGCCATCTATAGAGTGAAGGTAGTCCAAAAAGTAAGGCAGTCTACACAAACCTCATTCCTCATGGTGTAAAGTAGTTCACGAAGTGATCCAGACAGATCTTGAAGGGACTAAAAACTGTTTATGAAAGAAATTTACCCAAAATAGTATTATGAGAAAACATATATTTCACCTATGAGGTGAAAACATAACTTCATGGAACATTTATATATGTGTGAAATATTTTGAGGTGATTTAGAAAAATAAAATATTCATCTAAAAAATTAGTGAGCACACTTCAGTGGAGAGGGATGTGAGATTTCAAATTGTGGTTATTGTAAACAAGGAGGGATAGTGAGTCCACTTTGAACTTTTTACTAGAAGTAAGCTTTAGTGGATTTGGTACATAGGCACACTGCTTGTGTATGCTCCTTGGACCTTGTATGGTGAGAGTGAACCATGTAAAATCATTATTTTCAATGCATGTTTTACTTCTTATATTATTCTCTGCTATGAGTGGAAGAGATAAGAGTTTTTTATTTAACTATCAAACAATATCCAAAGAGAAAATTATTTAATCCTGCATACCTTGATTCACCCCCACCCCCTCTAAAGGTATTTAACCTAGTTTCGATAATAATTCAAATAATCGAAAATATTTTTCCCACGGATAAATCCAAACTACTTTGGGGAGAAATGACCATTAGAAATATTAATAAGTATGGTGGAATGAATTTTACCAGCAACATTGGGGAGAGTGTTCATAATAAAAATTGGCTAAACTTTATCCACCACCATTGAATATTTAACCTTGGGAATGAGGTTGATGAGTTTTTTTGACAAAATCATTCATAGTATGGGGAAGTTTTCACTTTATAAAGATCTCTTTAACAACCCAAATCACATACGGATAAGGAATATCCCAATATTACCTGGATATTTTGTTAGTGAATCCATCAATCCATGATGTTCTATTAGTACTGAGTAAAAATGGGGAATATTTTATCTCCTTGTCAAGGAGACATGCCATGATAAAATAATTCCATATTTTATTTATAAAACAATAAAACTTTATTACAAAGGAAGATTATAAAAACAATAAGATTCACCATTAAAAATATTCACAAAATAAGAAACCAATCCTTAACTGATATCATCATCATAATTGATAATGTTTCTGTTGATGATATTAGATCAAATATTATTCTTCACTTTCCTTTCATTTTGATTGAGGTGAAATAAACTTGAATTTTTGTACCTTTTGTTGAGGTATTTAATTATTATTTTATCACTCAAAATAGAATCTATCTTCCTTATTAGCCTCCAAGTAATGTTTATACTTTATCTTATCATTTTATGGAAGATCATTCCTTGAATTTCTGGCCTCTAGATTAAGAAGCACATGTTCAACTATGGCGATATTTGAGTCCAGATTAGAGAACTTATCTTTTATCTATATTTGAAGTTCTAATTTAGTCCTCTTATTTTTTTTGTTAAAATAGTTAGAATGCATTCCCATTATTAGGGAGGGACCACTTAAAAATAATTACATCTCCATATTTATTAATCGAAATCCAATCATTGTAAAATCTAAATACTGTAGGTAATTTCATTCCACTCCCAATCTATGAGATCAAAATTAGGGAATGATCTACATATAATATTTGAGTAATCTAAAATGGAGTAAAGGTATGAAGTATCCACCTAAAATAGAGATGGAGGATTTATCTGATTTACAAAAATTTTGACCTTTCACATAAATCCTCGACCAAGTATAATAATTCCAAATAAATCTTATCTCATAAAGAAGAAAAATTTCAATAAATATTTGGAATTATAAATATTACACATATAGAAATTGGATCCAATATTCTTTTTAGTATTTAAGACACATGTAAAATAACCCAGAAGAATCTATTTGTGAAAAACTTGGTTAGAGATTGAATGGATTTCCTCCTAAATGTATCTTCGCTTATTAAAACCAGTATAGACATAAAAAAAGAGGTAAGAAATGGGGAATTACTAATGTAAATCCTAATAGAGATTTTCTAATCCCATTTTTTAAATGAGAGTCTAAAATATCCTTCCTTTTATCCCATAAGGTTTTATGATTATGCTATTTTGATGTTTCAATCCCTCCAATCATAAACTACCTTACTCCAATTGAAGATCTTAAAGTAATCAATATTAATATTTGGTTTAATAATTATAATTTCCACCAATTTATTTTGAGATATAAAGTGTCTAAGGGGGGAATATGTTTCAATATTATTGATCCCTTGATAGTTATAGAAAAAAATAACTCATTAATAATTAAATTTACTATAGTATGGGGTTAATTCTTCTGCACCACCTTTGTGGACTCCTAATTTCCTTTACCTTTTCCATTCTTTAATTTTTTGAGAAAATATGCAGTATTAATTGGGCTATTTTCTTGTATCTATTATTTATCACTGGCATAGAAATATTTCATAAGAGTTAGGTCATCGTTCTTAACCTCATCAGCCTAGTAGTGGCCACTGATGGGGGTGAATTTGTTGATATATATCACTTTTCTAGGAGAAACACCCTTAGTGGACCTCTGTTTAGAATCCTTGTGCAAGAAAACTTGACTTAATGGTTCTTCATCCTTATTTTAAGGGTTAATGATGGTATAAAGAGTATCCCCCACAATTTTTTCTATCATTGAGTTAGCTTCACTCATAGTCCCATGTAATGGGGGAGCTTTCAAAACCTCAATTGGGTTAGAGACCAAAAAATTGTGATCCAATTTAGAAGTTATCCAAGGGGAAATCACCTTCCTAGTTGGAGAAATATGCTCCAGAGGGGGATTATAAAATAGGAAATCACCAACCATCAAATTAGGCGGCTTTTCAGCACCTGTGGAAACTAAGATATCATTTATAGGTGAATCTTGAAAAGACCGAGGATGAAAAGATAACTCTTTCAAAGGTCCAGTCTACATAACTAGATCAGTGGACATTGTCTCTTTACCTTACAAATAATTATCAATAGGCATAACATGAATTCTATCAAGATCATTCTCCATCCCATAGGGTCCAACAATAGGAGTAGAGGCCTCATCTATAAATATAATTAAGCCCTACCATTCAATTTCAACCCATCTTTCAGTCTTCTATAATTATTTATAGCCTGAACCCAGATAGTAGAACAAAATAAAAGCAACATGGATCCTCTTTCATTCACTATCCACTTCCAAATTAAATCTTATTCCATGTATACAGGTGGATCCCTCTCATAAAAAAAGATTAATTTGAAGTTTTCCTCTAAGTTTTTCATAATGAAATCTTTAGTAATTGTGGTAAACAAGTCCATTTCCACCATCTTTCCCACTTAATGAGCATATCTATCCCTACCTTTCTCACTATCTAGATTGATAATAGTAGACAACAAAGTGGAAATTCCCCGTAAAATCTTTGGTTTCTAGTAGAACTAACTGTTGGAATGAACACATATCAAAGTAGTGAATTTGTGATGAAGAAATTTTGAAGTAAAGACACTAGAAAAAGATTTCAAAGATGGATTGGCATAAAAAACACGATGTAACCGATTGAACTTTTCTGAGAAGCTTGAACCAACAGGAATGTAAAGTTTGAGAAGAGAAAAATTGACTACACATAATAAAAAATCTCCCATTAGAAAAAAATTTCATAAATACATCATCTATAGGATACTTATATAGAAAATAGGTTGAAGAAAATATAAGTAAGGGTCACCAATTTTTTTTTGCATTAGACGGAGAATTTAATATAAATCTATCAGATAAAAATTTATTTAGATAATAATTTTTTTGAACAAATTTTTAATGTACCAAAACACAATGACGTGGAATTTATTATTTCATTTAGTTTTCTAATATTACAATGCACATAAGGTCAAATAATCTCCTTAACATTGATTTTAACGAATTCTAAAGAAGGATGTGGAAATTGAATAATTTATAAAGATTCATGAATATTATAGAATAATTAAGAAAGATCTATTGAATTTCACTTATGAGAGAATAATTAAATTTTTAATTCATTTTAACAGGAAATTGAAATTTAATTCTTGAATTTTATACTTTAAGAGCACCGTTTAAAGTATATGATATTACATTATGAAAATATAAAATGCAATAAAATGTTTTTCAGTATGAGTTTCCAAACTAAGTTCACTTTTGTATTGACGAAAAGTACGAGAAAATGTTTCAACTAGACACATGAGACATTGTTTCTAGTTGTGAATCATTTGTAGTTTTAGAGAGGTTTACTATATGGACTTTCACTAGATATAGAAATGGGCACACTAGATTAACACTTTTGAATGAAGAAAACTGAAATATATTTTCGAGTGAACCATCTAAGGAATGGATTAATAAAGTTACAAAATTTTTATGTTTTCTTAGTTTTATAAGAAAAATATTGAAAACCGATAATAGTACATATAATCATTCCTACTGGGAGGTAAAAGGATTCTAACTGGAGTTGGATTAAAGTTTTATTCACTTCTTTGTGATAGTGAATTTCCATGGACTAATAGGAGTCTCCATGTAATGGTTGTCGGTTCTCACACAGAGGATGAACCTTGTAAATATTGTGTGGCTTGTATTACCTTCTTATTATTGCATTATTGTGATCTTCTTATAAATGTTTTATAATGGTAAAACTATATCAAGTTCTAGGGGTTACATTTTATAAATATTGAAAGTTTAAAAAATAAAACCACTAATTAACCCCATATTTGTGGTTCAAATATCCTAAGGGACTTTAGTGGTATCCTAGAAAAGGTTCCCCTATTATATCATTATCATGGAAAATATCGACTCAATGAACAGTAGAGTAATTACTACCTTTTATGGAAAGAATTATAATGGTTGAAAAATATAATGATACCTATATTCAATATCTTTTCTTAGAGGTTATTGATGCAGTAAAAATTGGGTTCCCACCCATTGAAAAAAAATGATCTTATGACTTTTGGTGATAAATGTTTTTTGAGTGTCATGGAAAATTGTGGAATAATATTCTGATTTTCTTGTTAGAAAATGTTTTCATGATGATGATGAGTCTCAACATAACCAAATAAACATGGGAAAAACTCCAATGTATCTTCTTGGAAAACATTCAAGTGAAAGTCGAAAAGTAACAACATTTTCTAAAATAAGATTGATGATATTGAAATGTCAGATGAAGAAACTATTTAGGATTACTTTATTGGAGTTAATGATGTTTTTTTGAAATAATTGAGTATATTCATATATCTTGGAAAATTTTAATATTATAGATAAAATCATAAGAAACTTCCCTGATAGGGTTGACTCTAAAATCTCATCTTTAGAATATAAATACGACTGGCCATTTGATGAATTGTGTAACTATCTTTTTTTTATGATATGAGGAAAGATCCAACATTCAAAAAGAATATCAAAGCTTAAATGGATCTTGAAGAAATGATAAAACAGATATTCCAAGATAATTATATTTCTAACCTCATCAATTATAATGATAAGGAAGATAATGACATGAATGAGAATATCAAGTCTCTTATCTTTAAAAATTGTTAAATAAGGTAGATGAATGTTTGGAGGAAAAATACCACTCAAATGTTTCATGTGTTAAGGAATTTATCATTTTTATATGAATTTACACTAGATTTTTTTAATATGATGATCACTATAGTTAAACGACTCGGAGGAATAAGTGGAACAAAAATTCTTTGTAAAATAATATATACACTATTAGTAAGAAAGAGAACTATGGAAACAGTATTATTATGTTGAGTAAGAAAGTTAAATTTGAATCTACTGAAAAAGATTCATCAAAAGTTAAAATTTAAGAAAAATTTAGAACCTTTTTGAAAAATTTTCTAAAAAATGAAGATTATTAAAACATGGAAGTAGTGGAAGGATGTGCAGAAACATACTGGGAATTTTAGATAATATCATAACTTGTGTCATTTATTTAGTAGAACAAAAAACATAAAAAATAAATTATAATTATGAATAAATAAAGTAGAAAGAATGGTGAAGGAAGGAAATATGTCCTTAGAAAATAATATGATTATATATAAGAGATAATAAACCTTAAACTAAAAGTTTCTAAACAAGTAAATATAGTGTAAGATCATAGTAAGAAACAAGATTATAAGGATTTAAGTTATTTAAAACTCAATTGAAACTTTTTTAGATTAAATTTTCAATAAAAAAGATGAAATTTTTTTAACAAGGATTTAGATAAAGAAGATAAATCATCTCAAGAAGCCAAGAATGACTATGTTAAGAATTAGGTGAAATATTCACCCACTAAATATAAAAATTCATCTAATTTTAACAACAATACAGGTGTTAAAAAATGTGGGAAATGCCCAGATTGAGAAATTATGTGAGAAATATATCACATAAACTAATTCTTAAAATAAACTCTAAAATAACATATCCCTACACCAAGAGGAAATAAAAATAAAAATATTTGAAGAACATTGGAAAATCGATTAGAGGGAAATATTGTATTTCTATAAAATATTGAGATTTATGGAATATTGTTGGTTCTATGGTATAATTGGGTACAAATATTATAATTTTTTTTCACAAAATATATCTCCCTATAAGCAGGTATGAATTTAGGGGGAGTAATAGTAGAATTAAATATAGAAACATTCCTAAAACATATGAAAAAAGAAAGGAAAAATCACAAGATACAATAAAGTTTCATATGAAAAATAAATTTGGATGATTGGAGGAATTTTGTACAATATGTGATCATCCAGGTCACTTTTTTAAATAATGTTTAACAAATATTCTAGGAAAACAATATTGTAATAGAAAAGAAACAAATGATTTAAATAATAAAGTTATAGAAAGATTCTTTGTTGTTGAGAAAACATTGAAAACAAGTAAAAGGATAAAACATTGGTCTCTTGATAGTGGTTGTTCCTCACGCATGATAGGTGATATGTAAATCTTAACAAATATATAAAAACAAGGAGGAGGAGAAGATAATTTATGAAAAGACATTTCCTTAAATATTAGAGCAATAAGAACTACTCATATTGAAGCTGGGAAACTGAAATCTAAGGAAGTTTTATATAGTGATTGGATCAAAAAACTACTAACATAGTGTGAAGAATTTTTTTATGGTGGTAAGGAAGTTATCTTTTTTAAAGACTCATGTATCATCATATATTTGGATGATGTAAAATTTTTAACCCAGGTTAAATAACTAGTGAATTTTTCAGTCAAACTGGAGAACTTTTTAACTCATGTTATTCGAGTACCGAAGATTAAAACAAGTTGTTTCATAGTAATATTGGGAATATTTTTTGAAAAAAAAAACTATGAACATATTTTTAAAATTATATGTTATAAGAAACTTACCACCATTGAAAAGTAAAGAAAACGAAGTTTTTAAAAAAATTAGAAAGAGAATATTATTTGTAAAGGTCATAAGAAATTTGAAATTAATTATACCAAACCTATTGATATTATTCACTAAGATCTTTGTGGGGTGATGAGACATAAATAAATAAAATAAGGTTTTTACATTATCACTTTTATTGATGATTTCACTTAGTTGACCAACATTACTTTTATGAACCATAAATCAAAGGTAGTGGAAAATGTTCAAATTTTTCAAAAGAGAAGTTGAAAGATAGGTAGGTGTTTATATACTAAAACTAATAACCAACATTGGAAATGAGTACACATGTAATGAATTTGACTCCTACCTAAAGTAACATATAATTAAACATCAATATACCGATTGAAACATTGCTGAACAAAATGGAGTGGAAAAAAGAAAAAAAATAGAAGTTTAATTGAAATGGGAATAACTATGATGGCTTAGTATAAGCTTTATTTATTTTTTATAGAGAGAGGATAGTATTACTACTATACATATACAAAAAGGATGTTTTAATAATATAATTCAACATGAATTCCAAGGAAATGTGGTATAAAAAACATTTATTTGGATATTTATAGATGTTTGGAGTCCTGTTTCATAATTTTCAAAAATGTAGATCATTGAAAATTTGATGAAAAATACAAGGAAGGAATTCTTTTGGAATATTCACCCAATTGAAGAAGTTATAAATGTTGGAATAAATATTTAGAAAAGTTGGTGTATTACTATGATGTGAATGTTGTTTAAAATACAATTTCCCTAATAAGGGTTGTTGAAAATGTTTTGGGAGATAAATTTAAGACTTCTAATGAGAATAAAAAAATTGAATATGAAAGTGATACAAAAGAGATGACTATATATTCCAAAGAATAATGTGATGAGGAAAATAAGAATGAAATAAAAACTCTAAAATATCATACCATATATGAATTTTTTGAATATGACCACATTATTAGAAATCAGAATTATCTAGTTTATACAAGAATTACATTGAGATTAAAATATCAGACATCACTTATCTGACATGTTGAATTAGAGTCAGTTTTAATTGTAATTGAACCAAAATAATGGGTATAATCTATGAATAAAGAGTTAGCTCAAATTGAGAAGAATGAAAACTGGGAACCTATTCCATACATAACAGGAAATAATATTACTAGGAAAAGGTAGGTGTACATTAACAAGCTAAATAAACATAAAGATGTTTCAAGAAATAAAGCATTATTTGTTTTTAGAGGATAATTATATGTTTAATGTTTTTATTTTTAATAAAAATTTTCCCACATTGGAATATAGAAAGATATGAGATTACTCTTGGTAGTGGCTGCATATTTTTGTTAAAATTTTATCATATAGATGTAAGGTCATCCTTTTTAGAAATAAATAAATAGATGAATAAATTTACATTGATTAACCTTGTGGTTTCTTACTTGATAAATATTTAACCAATGCGTGAAATTTGAAGAAAACTTTTTTTGGGTTGAGACAAGATCCATGTTTCTGGTACTCAAAACCTAGTCGTTTCTTGAAAATTTTGATTTTTTAAAAAGGTAAATTTGATATCAACTTATATGTGAAGGATATGAACTCATTTAATCGAATTTTTATTGTTTATTTTTATGAAATATATTTTTTAGTGTATAATGAAAACTATTTTAATAAATTTTCTAAATTAATAAAGAAAATATTTGAAATGTCAATGCTTGGGGAATTAAATTTATTTCTAGGCTTAAAATTTAAACATAGGTAAATATATATTTTTATCCGTAGAAAATTATGCAAGGTAGTTTTTACAAAATCTTAGAGTCTAAGATTTTAAATAAGTCTAAAATACTAATTTTGTTGGAAAGAAGATGAGTAATTATGAATATGGGAAAAGTGTAAATCATAGAGTTTTCAAAAATTTGATAGGAAGTTTACTCTCTCTTACAACTTAGAGGACTAAAAACATTTATATTGTTACTTTATGTTCCATATTTCATAATGACCCAAAAAATCACATATTATGGTATTAAAAAAGAATAACATGATAGGTTAAATGAACATCTTCTTAGGGGGTTTAGTATAAAATATGTTTTGATATAAACTTTATTAGTGACATAAATGCAGAATGGGATAGAGATTGCAATGATATAAAATAAACTATTTGATGAACATTTTTCTTAGGATACATTTTTGTGGGATAATTTTCATGAAATAGGGTTTAGTTACCTAGATCATAGTGGAAGTATAATATGTTTCCAACATCATTTTTTTACCCAAATGATTTGGATGAATATTCAATTAGAATATTTGAGAAAGAAATTTTTAAAACCATAGAAGATTTTTTTTGATAATAGAAGTTCAATTCATCTTTAAAAATATCATATAAAATATTGAATATTAATAAATATTGATATCAAGTATCATTTCATAAAATATAAAGTTATTGTTGAAGATGTTATATTGGAGTACATGTTTATAAACTATCAAATTATTTATATTTTCACAAAATATATACCAAAATAATGTTTTTTAGAATTGAGATTGTAACTTCATGAGTTGGTTCCACCAAATACTTGAAAACTCTATTATGGAAGACCCCCAATATGATATTGATTATTTTTTCAATGGGTAAGAATCGGTAAAACTCTATAAAAATATATTCAAGTAATTATTATTTGAATTTGATGCAGTGGTTATAATAAAATGGGGGGGGGATAGAGAATAAAAGTGAGAGATAAGAAAATGTGGGGGGGTATAACTTAACATGTCCAAAAAATTTCTTATCACCAACGTATTGGATTACTTAATAAAATTACTTTACCTAGTAATTAGTTTTCATGAAATTCCCTATAAGGAATATTATATTTTGGTAAATGATGAGAAGATGTGAGTTATTAAATAAATATAGATGTGAAAATTTTGAGTGGTTCAAAATCTTGTGTTCAAAGTTATAATGTTACCAAAATATCAGAAGGTAAAGATTGAATATCCTTTGTGGAATTTTCATAAAATAGTTTTTTATTTTTTGAAAACTTATTTTTGTTAAGAATGATTTTGTTAGAATTTTTAAGAAAAATAATTATGAAATTATATGATTCTATCGTATTTTTTTCGAGTTCCTTGTATCATGAAAATATCTTTATAATTTTCAATCATATAGTCAATGATCTTCATTGACTTGAATTTTTTGGACATATAGTTTGTTGAAAATTTTCAAGTGGAAAAGTTTTGTTTGTAAGTAAACTATATAAAATTCAATGCTCTCATGTTATGAAGAATTGATACTGAAGTAAATAATCTATATGATGATCCATAGAATGGATAGACATTATAAATACATTCACAATTTCATTGGATGAACATTTCTGAGAAGCATGAACCAATAGGCATATAAATTTTATGTAGAGAATAATTGACCATAAAAAAGAAATGTCGATCTGTATGAAAAAAATTTAAAATTTCAATTGATTAGAGGATACTTATGAATATAAATAGTCAAATAAAATCTCAGGAATGGTCATCAGACAAATTTTTCATTAGAGAGGGAATTTTTTATGAATCCATCAGACAAACAATTCTCAGGATGGATTTTTTCTAAAAATATTTATATAGTTCCAAAATATGATGATGTTGAATTTTTTATTTCATTTGGTTTTCTTTCAATATGAGGTATATGAGGTCAAATTATATCCTTAATATAGAGTTGTATTAAATTTTTATTCACTTATTTCCAATATTTAATTTCCATTTTCTAATGGGAGTGACCGTGGAAAGGATGAAGGTTCTCACAATGAGTCTAAACCTTGTAAATATTATTTTCCTTTTATTACATTCTTATTATTTATTACTTGTGAGTGTTTCTCCAAAAGTTTAGAAGGTTAAAACTATAACAGGTTACAGGGGTTTACTTTTACAAATATTAAAATTTGTAAAAATATAACCACTGATTAAACTCCTGTCTTAGTTGTTCAATGATTCTATGGTACTTCATTTCCCTTCCTAATAATCTTACCAGTTGTTGGAAAAAAAATATCAAAGGATTTCCCATGATAGGGAATCAGGGATGAGTGAGGCTTGTTCAAATTCACAGGCCTAGATTTCACATCCGATCGATCATTGGAAATATTCAAATGATTTTCCAGAACTTTTTGTCCTCTATGTATGTTTAGATCAAAGGATTGAATATTCTTTCTTTATGGATGCCAATTTCCAAGGTTATTGTTGAAAATCAGATACCCTCTTTACTGAATTTCTACCCAATAACAACAATAATAAAAAAACAACAACATCAATAACAACAAAAATATATTTTTATTGTTATTATTGTATTTTTTTGTATGATGTGGTTTTTGTAATTACTATTATATATATAATAAGAGTGGGAGGATAGATGTTTGATAAGTTTTCTTCTTGGGAGATATAAATTTAGTTGGAAATACATTGAAGGAAACCTTAAATTGGTCTTTAATGATTTTTGATGATACAATTTTTAGTTACAATTCTTCTCTTACTCGTTACAGTCCAAAACAAATACTATAGAATGAACTTGTCTTGAGGGGATACATTTATAATATGGTGTATGATCCCCAAGCATGAAATTTTGATAAGATATCATTCACTTCCATGATGGATGAGAAGCCAAGTAAGATTTTAAAGAAAGATAATATTACTAATGTGGTTACTAATCAAGATGATATCTTAAAAAATATTGTCATTTGTAAGTATTCAATTCTATATAAGGTTATCATTTTGATAGATGATACACTATGTAAGGGTGATGATGTTTTTAATAATATCTCATATATGTGGGGACATGACCATTAGATTTTGACTGCTATAAATAAGAGGTTTTTTCACTTAGTTTTTTTGAGGAGTTAAGTGCTTAAGTGTATAGATCTATCATCCAAAAATTGAGTAATATATATATTTATCAATTACAAATTTAAATCCATTTGATATAAAATTATTTCATTAAAAGGTCAATATTAATATTTTTAATTTTAGTTATGTGTTATGACATCTGAAAATCCTATTGGATATGGAATATTTATCTATCTTACCAATATACATGGTTAATGAGACAAAAGGAAATAGATTTTGTCACTTTATTTTCATTTATATAGAAGTTGTTCGAAGTTACACTCTGGTTGATAAGGCCACCCTCTTAATAATTTTTTTTGTATAAATAACAATATTCATTATAAAAAATTTACCCCCTTTCCCTTGGATTGTAAATAAATTGGATATATTTTCATTGATTTTAGTGGAAATAATTTATCTTATTCCTTATTTTATATGAATGGTTACTATAATAATCAATTCTATAAGTAGAAGGAAAATATAAAGGAATAATAATTTCTATGGAGGGTGTATAGTGTACTCACACTAATCCTGTTGAACAAATTGAGGTGCATTAAGTTTTTTATCCTGAGGAAAATATTATCATTTTTATGCTTGATGTATTTTTTATTTTTGATTAGATAGAAAGTGATAGTACAGTTCATTTTAAAAGTACTAAAACTTCAAGAAATAATAGAGATCATATCTCAGAGAAGTAGGCTAATGATCTTGGTTGATCTATGGATATCACTAAAAATTCATCCAAAAATCAAGGGTGATAAAGCTCATGATGATATATACCATGAAGCTATTGACCTCAGTTGTCCTTCTCTTTTATATATAAGATTCGAGACCTTGAATGATATGAAACCAATGAATTATGATGATTATTATAATAAAAACACGCCAATTTAACAAGAATGGACCGAAGGCCTTCA
Source organism: Viscum album (assembly GCA_963277665.1). Taxonomy (NCBI): domain Eukaryota; kingdom Viridiplantae; phylum Streptophyta; class Magnoliopsida; order Santalales; family Viscaceae; genus Viscum; species Viscum album. The sequence continues at coordinate 1,112,076,532 of OY728123.1, forward strand.
TTTTTATTGATTTTTTTGATAACCCCCCTTTCAAGGGATGAGGAGGAACCCTTACAAGGCCCATAGGCTTAGAGATTACATGGCCCATAAGCTTAGGAGATTACATGACCTGAAGGTGTTATGGAATTTAACCAGACTATCTACAAGGAACTACCCTCCCCAGCATCTGCATCACGATAGTAGCTCTCCACCTTCGCATGGCCGTCTGGCTTGGCTTCCCGTGCAAGCACAAGCTGGTCCCGAAGGAATAGCCACATCCTCTCATTCTGACAAATACATTTGGCTCTGCTCTGGTGAGTTCACCCGCTCTGAATCCTATTTTGGGGCTGCTCTTTTTTTGTAGTGTGTCTGGGGAAACTGTATGTGGCCTGAAGACCATGAGGTGGCCCAAAGGCCTTAAAGGTGGCCCAAAAGCCCTACTGATCCGAAGGCCTGGGTGGGTTGAAATCCTTAAGGACTCCAAACCGAAACGGGTGGCCCAAGGTGAATAGTTACAACTACTACAATACCGAATAGTACCTGCTAGAATAACTGCTACAATACCACCCAATGTATAGTTATGCTACAGTACACCACAATTCCTGCTACAGTACCTGCTACAGTACTACTATAGTGCCCCTGGAAATATGCCTCTACCTGGTTTTGAACATGGGTCTTGTTGATGCACTTAAGGATACCTCACCAACTGGGATGAGGCTCATGTGAAAAACCTCTAAATTTAATACTTATAAGATATTTGGGCTTCCTCAGGGTGAAAATAATGAGAATGTTTCAGATGGATCCTGTAAATGTTAGGTAGGTGACATTCTAGACAAGTAAAATGAAATTATTTTGAGGAAGAGAAAAAAATGAGCTAAAAATATATCTTCATATTAGTGGAAATTAGGGTCTAAAAATTCTCATCTTATACATTAAAATGAATATTATTATTTTTATAATTTTTTTAGATTAATAATATATATACAGCTAGTGAAATAAATAATTTCATTGATACCAATAAGTTTGATTTGATTAGGTTAGATAAACATATTGTTCAATTTTCCAACTTGTTACTTTTCAATTGGGAATCTTAGGGATATTTATTTTTTGATTTTAAATGAAATGAATTTTTAATAAAAACAGTTTGGGACCTAATAATAATGGAATTATTGATTAACTATATTAATACCAGGAAACAATAGGTTTATTCAGTTATCCCTTTTTATAGATCACTTATACATGTATCCTTGTCATATTCTTCTAAATTTTACATGAGAATGATTAATCTCTAGATGAATTGTTGAATTTTGAGTAAAATTTTAATCACTCTAAGATTCTACTCAGGGAATTTAATATGATTATCTGTGCAAAGGAGAAAATTAGAACTTCTTTCCTGAAAATTGTATCACATGAATTCCAAATATTCATTGACTCCTATAATCTATCTAAAATCAAGTTAAATGGATCTAAATTTAACAGGGTGATGAATACATTCAATTTTAGGCAATAGAGTATTATTAAAATGTCCTTACTATATATAAATGAGATTTTTATCGATACAATTATAGGTGATAAACTTTTTAGATATCACATGGATAATCACATGATCCACATTTTAATAAAATATTTAGGTCAATTGAGTTACCCTATTAATTTTATATATTGAAATACATAGCTTTATTTTTACAAAAATCATGTTATTGTCTTATGGGAATTGGTAAAATAATAAGGGATAACCTTTTATAAAGAATATCATTAAAGATAAGTATAATAAAATTTGTCTTAAAAATTATTGGTAAAAGTATTTTCTGTAATTTAGATACTGATATTATTAATGATGATTGTGTGTTACTAGGGATATAGAATTACATTTTTCAATTAGCTCCAACTTTATTTTAACCAAATAAATAGTTTGAGTTAGATGATTTTCAAGACCTAAATGATGATATTGACCTAAATAGTTTTTTATCCAATTCATAGTGAAAGAATTATTTTTGAAATATTTTTATTCCACAAAAATTGATAATTATATTTATAATAACATAATGATATTACTATTGCTATAATTAATTATTTTATCCTTATTTTTAGTGCGTTGGAGTGGTAAGATATGGAACTAGAATATGTATTTACAACATGTTTTCTTGCCTCTCAGAACTCCCACTTTTGGAAACTAAGGCTTTACCAACAGTTTGAAACCGTTGGTAAGGGGTGCCAAACCATTGGTATACTATATACCAACGGTTTGGAAAACCATTGGTAAGTAAGGTGTTGGGATAGCCCATTACCAACGATTTTAGTATAGCCATTGGGAAAGGTTGTGTAATCCTGAGTATTCCCAAAGGTTTGTAAAACCATTGACAATACTATCATTTTCATGTTTACCAACGATTTACTAAAAGCATTGGTAAAAATATGTGCAGCACTATACCAACGGTTTTAGTAAACCGTTGGAATAGTGTATTTCCAGAATTTAACAGCCCAGCCACCTAAAATCTCCTCCACTGAACACTCAACTACATACAACTGCATACACTCTTAATAGAAACAAAAACACCTACTATATCACCCAAAGCACATAAAAGCAGGATTCTCTTATAACCATGGAATGCACCACAATTATAATCATGTATATGAAACCAATTACCCTATGTAATATAGAATTCATAACTGAATTCTCAATTGAATTCATGCAAAATGAATTATGTAATTAATTCTGAATTATGAATCAATAACACATACAAAATAAATTATGTTGCATACAGAATTCTGAATTATATATAACACATATACAATATGACATACAAGGGGTTGGGGTGTCCCGAGGGGTGGGGGTGTCCAGGGGTGGGGTGCTGTCCACGGGGGTGGGGGTGTCTTGTGGGGTGGGTTATATATAATTATAAATACATACAAAATTTCATTTTCTATAACACATACATGATTGAATTCAGAAATTAGAAGATAATAACCCCAAAATAAAGTATCAACAGAATCTAAATACGTTTGGTCAGTTTTCCGTATACCAGTTGTTTTTACTTAAAATGATGTCCATTTCAAACAAAAGACATACACTTGGAAAGATACCATCCACACCATTCCTCATATTGAGGTGGGGTTGACTCATACACGTCACAGATGACTCATGGATCATTTTCATAAATTATCCACAGAATCTGAATGCGTTTGGTCGTCTTTCCGTATGCTAGTTGTTGTTTTCACTTAAAATGATTTCCATTTAAAATACATGTGAGACACTTTGAGTGGTGCTGACCACACCATGCCTCGGATTGAGGCGGGGTTGACTCGTACACGTCACATATTACCAATGGATCATTGTTCTAAAGTATCAATACAATCTATATATGTTTGGTAAGTTTTCTTTATTCCAGTTGTTTTTACTTAAAATGATGCCCATCTTAAACAAAGAGAGACAGTTATAGTGATACCAGCCACACCGCCCCTCTTATTGAGGAAGGTTTGACTTGTACACATCACATATGACCCATGTATCATATTCCTAAAGTTTAAATAGAATCCGAATGTGTTTGGTCGATTTTCCGTATGTCAGTTGTTGTTTTCACTTAAAATGATGTACATTTTAAACAAAATATAGAAACTTTGAGTGGTGCCGGCCACACCGCACTTCAGATTGAGGTGAGGTTGACTCGTACACATCACATATGACCCATGGACCGTTGTCCTAAATTTTCAACAGAATATGAATTCCATTGGTGGTCAGTTTTTCGTATGTAAATTTTTGTTTTCACTTAAAATGATGTTCATTTTAAACAAAAGAGAGATTCTTTGAGTGGTTCCAGCCACAATGTGATTTGGATTGAGGCTAGGTTTACTCATACACATCACATATGACCCATGGATCATTATCATAAAGTATCAACACAATCCAAATATGTTTGGTTGGTTTTCCATAAGCCAGTTGTTTTTAATTAAAAGCGTATCCATTTTAGACATAAGAGAGACACTTTGAGTATTTATGGCCACACCATGCCTCAGATTGAGACGGGGTTGACTCGTACACATCACATATGACCCATGGATTGTTTTCCTAAAGTATCAACACAATCAGAATGCATTTGGTCAGTTTTCTGTATGCCAGTTGTGGTTTTCACTTAAAATAATGTCCATTTCAAATAAAAGTGAGACAATTTGAGTGGTTCCAGGCACACCGACCCTTGGATTGAGGCGGGGTTAAGTCTTACACATCCCATATGACCCATGGATCGTTTTCCTAAAGTTTCCACAGAATCCAAATGCATTTTTTTGGTTTTCCGTATGTCAGTTGTTGTATTCACTTTTAATGATGTCCTTTTGAAACAAAAGAGAGACACTTTGAGTGGTGTCGACTACACCACGCCTCAGATTGAGGTGGGGTTGACTCATACATATCAAAAATGACCCATAGATCATTTTACTAAAGTATCAACACAATTCAAATGCGTTTGGTCAGTTTTCCGTATGCCAGTTGTTTTCACTTAAAATAGTATCCATTTTAAACAAAAGAAAGACACTTTGAGTGGAACCAGCCACACCATGCCTCGGATTGAGGTGGGGTTGACTCGTACATGTCGCAAATGACACATGGATTATTTTTCTAATGTATCAACAGAATAAGAATGAATTTGGTCGGTTTTCTGTATGCCAGTTTTTGTTTTCACTTAAAATGATGTCCTTTTCAAATAAAAGTGTGACAGTTTGTGTGGTTCCGGCCACACCGACCCTCATATTGAGGAGGGGTTGACTTGTACATGTCACATCTGACCCATGGATCGTTTTCCAAAAGTTTCAACAGAATCCTAATGCCTTTGGTCAATTTTCTGTATGTCAGTTGTTGTATTCACTTAAAATGATGTCCTTTTTAAAAGAAAAGAGATAAACTTTCAGTGGTTTCGACCACACTACACCTCCGATTTAGGCGAGGTTAACTCGTACATGTCACAAATTACCCATGTATCATTGTAATAAAGTATAAACACAATCCGAATCCATTTGGTCAGTTTTCTGTATGCCAGTTTTTTTACTTAAAAGAGTATCCATTTTAAACTAAAGAAAGACACTTTGAGTAGTACTAGCCACACCATGCCTTGTATTGAGGCAGGGTGGACTCGTACACATCACAAATGACTCATGGATCATTTTCATAAAATATCAACATAATATCAATGCATTTGGTCAGTTTTCTGTATTTCATTTTTTGTTTTCACTTAAAATGCTGTCCATTTTGAATAAAAGTGAAACACTTTGAGTGGTGCCAACCACACCGCATCTCATATTGAGGCGAGGTTGACTCATACACATCACATACAACCCATGGATCATTTTTCTAAAGTATCAACACAATACGAATATGTTTGGTCGGGTTTTCGTATACCAATTGTTTTTACTTAAAATGATGTCCATCTTAAACAAAAGAGAGATAGTTATAGTGATACTAGCCACACCACACCTTTTATTGAGGTGTGGTAGACTATTACACGTCACATATGACCCATGGATCATTTTCCTAAAGTTTCGATAGAATCTTAAAGTGTTTGGTCAGTTTCCCGTATGTCAGTTGTTGTTTTCACTTAAAAGGATGTCCATTTTAAACAAAAGATAGTCACTTTGAGTGGTGCCAGCCACACCATGCCTCATATTGAGGTGAGTTTAACACTTACATATCACATGTGACCCATGGATTGTTGTTCTAAATTTTTAATAGAATCCAAATGCATTTGGTCAGTCTTCCATATGTCAATTGTTGTTTTCACTTAAAATGATGTTCATTTTAATCAAAAGAGAGACACTTTGAGTAGTGCCGGACACACCATGCTTCAGATTGATGCAGGGTGGACTCGTACACATCACTTATAACTGATAGATCATTGTCCTAAAGTATCAACACAATCCAAATACTTTTGGTTATTTTTCCGTATGCTAGTTTTTTTACTTAAAAGAGTATCCATTTTAAACAGAAGAAAGACGCTTTGGGTGGTTTCAGCCACACCGCGCCTCTGATTGAGGCAGGGATGACTCGGAAACATCAAAAATGACCCATGGATCATTTTCATAAAGTATCAACACAATATGAATGCATTTGGTCTGTTTTCTGTATGCGAGATGTTGTTTTCACTTAAAATTCTGTCCATTTCAAATAAAAGTGAGAAAGTTTGAGTGGTGCCGGCAACAACATACTTTAGATTGAGGAGGGGTTTACTCGTACACATCATATATGACCCATTGATCATTTTCTAAAAGTATCAATAGAATTCAAATAACTTTGGTTGGTTTTCCGTATGTTAGTTGTTGTATTCACTTAAAATGATGTCCTTTTGAAACAAAAGAGAGACACTTTGAGTGGTGCCAACCACACTGTGCCTCGGTTTAAGGCGGGGTTGAATTGTACAAATAAAAAATGATCCATGTATCATTTTCCTTAAGTATCAACACAATCTGAATGTGTTTGGTCAGTTTTACGTATGCCAGTTTTTGTTTTCAATTATAATGTTGTCCATTTCAAATAAAAGTAAAACACTTTGAGTGGTGTCGGCCACACCGCACCTTGGATTGAGGCGGGGTTGACTCGTACATGTCACAAATAACCCATGTATCATTTTCCTATAGTTTCAACAGAATCCGAATCTGTTTGGTCGGTTTTCCATATGTTAGTTGTTGTTTTCATTTAAAATGGTGTCCATTACAAATAAAAGTGAGACACTTTGAGTGGTACTGGCCACACCACACCTCGGTTTGAGACGGGGTTGACTCGTACATGTCACTAGGTAATTTTTAGTTCCGTCAAGTGAAGATTGAATATCTGGGTCAGTCTAATCCTCTCCTTGCTTCCTCTTTTCGATTAGGGTTTGAACTCTTATCTCATCTTCTTCTGAAGCTCTAAAACTCTCTTTTCCATTGGGATTTAGGGTGAATCTTGAAGAGAGCGTAGATTAGGATCCAAGGTCCAGGGAGTAATGTGGGGGGGGGGGGGGGGGCTGTTCGAGGTCTAGGGAGGTTGGTGGGGGGATATCCGAGGTATAGAGAAGAGGGTGGGGGGCTGTCCGGGGTACATGGAGGAGGGTGGGGGGGGGGGGGATTTCCGGGGTCCAGGGAGGAGGTGGGGGGGCTGTTCGGGGTCCAGGAAGGAGGGTGGGGGGCTATCTGGGGGGCTATCTGGGGGGCTATCCGGGGTCCAAGAAGAAGGGTCGGGAGGCTATCCGGGGGGCTCTCTGGGGTCCTGGAAGGAGGGTGGGGAAGATGTCTGGGGGGCTATTAGGGGTCCAAGGAGGAGGGTGCGAGGGGGGGGGGGGGGGGGGCTGTCCGGGGGGCTGTCCGAGGTCAAGGGAGGATGGTTGGGGGATATCTGGGGGCTGTCTGTGGTCTAGGGAGGAGGTTGAGGGGCTGTCCGGGGTCCAAGAAGGAGGGGGGGGGGGGGCTGTCCGGGGGGATGTCTGGGGGATGTCCGAGGGGCTGTCCAGGGACTAGGAAGGAGGGTGTGGAGGTTGTCTGAGGGGCTGTCCATGGTCTAGGGAGGAGGGTGGGGGGGGGGGGGTGTCCGGGGGGGGCTATCTAGGGGGATGCCCGGGGTCCAGGAAGGAGGGTTAGGAGGTTGTTCGGTGTCCAGGGAGGATGGTGGGGGGGGGGGGGGGCTGTCCGGGGTACATGTAATATGATGGGGGGCTATCGGGGGGGGGGGGGGGGTTATTTAGGGTCCATAGAGGATGGTGGTGGGGGGGGGGGGGCTGTCCAGGGGCTGTCCATGGGGCTGTCTAGGGGGCTGTCCCAAGTTCATGGGATGGAATTTACATATTTTCTAATCAGATTCTTTCAAGGTTAAAAAAATAATTTCATTAAATCAACTTCTCAAAAATTAAAATTTCATTAAAATAGGTGGATTTCTCAGGAAATCATCAAACAATTTTTATTATTTATTGAAAAAAAAGATAATGTGACCTACCTAATCACACATATATTCAGACACAACAAATCAATAAACATCAAAGGTCAGTAATATCAGTAAAAATTGTAATGGATCAATCTTTTCCTCATCACAATCACTATCATCACCATCATCTTCACCCTCACCCTCGTCCGCATCTTCATCCCCATCATCGTCCCCACCCTCCTCCTCACCCTCGTACTCAACCTCGGCATCCTCATCGCCCTCCTCTTTCACCTCAGCCTGCTCCTCTCCCTTCTCCTCCCCGCCATCCTCTCGACCACCACTAGAACTACCACCTGTTTCAACATATATAGAATGCATTGATGACATGTATTCCTCACAATCAGTGCGGCCTCTGGTGGATGTGTTGGACGTAAAGCTTCCATCAGTTTTATAAATGCAGTATTTGCCATAACAGACTGTGCTGCCATCTCTGTGGCCCTTTTTTCAGCCTGTTATACCTGTGCCTTAACCTTCTACAACTCAGTGGCACTACAACTCGTACCTGAAGAGGTCCAATACCTCGCCGGGACTATACTCTTCCTAGGTTGGCAGCGTACTCTACTAGGGTGCTCATCTCCCAACACCTGATTTAAGTGATCGTTTGGCCCAAAATTGTCAAGTTCTTGGGCATCAAGGGCCTCTAAAGTAGCCTATTAAAAATATAAATCAATTATTAAGTTACAAAATAGAGATTAAAATTTTAAATCTACAATTTAAAACATACAATCTACTGTTGAGTCGGTTCATTAACCTCACTTCCATATTTCTTCTTTCTACTCAAGAAAAATAGCTTTTCTCATGGAACACGTCCTCCTATATTCAATTTATGCCTCTACAATGCATTGAATGTATGACACCATAATTAAAAATAGGATAACCAAAAAAATAATAATTTCATAACTAAAATTATATAAAAACTTTAGCAATCGAATAAATTATGGAGGAAGAAATAGAAAGTGCAAGTCATAAAGAAAGATTATAAACTATCATACCAGCTGTCTCTCATGATCTGGCATCATAGTACTTCCCAATATGTAGATGCATTTCTTAGCTTCAATGTTTTTTTATTTCTTCCAGATGAATCCTAAATAAAATTCAATAATTAGTATTAATAAAAAACAAGAATAATTTCATTTAAATACTTCTAATTTGATTAATACTGTAAATTGGCTAGTTGCCTAATGAGTAAGCATTTGTCGATACGGTTCTAATGGAATATCATCCTTGACAAGGACCGCCTACAACTTTATGCCCACTCTATCATGCCAACCAATGTACAACTCATGCTTATAAGCTCTCGAAAGATCGCCTAATTCCTTTAGACGTGCTGGTCGTGCACCCTCACCATTGGGGAAATTAAACCACAGTTGAAATGAAAATATTAATTCATATACATACAAAAAATAATATATTGCATTAAATACACCTGATTTTTTTTACCCATATCTCTATCCAAGATTTATCCTTGACTTCATTTGGTAGTTGTCTCCATGAGAGTGGGCTAACAGGAATGATGTCAAAGTATTTGGAAAGCGTCGCCAAAAAACTCCAACATTGCTGTCCTGATTTTTCAATCATCTGAATATCTTCATTTTAGTCCAACATCAACTATGTGTGGCGGTTCCACACCACACGCATGCGTGAATTCCCCCGCCCCTGCCTCTTATAAGTATATGTATCTGTTGTGAAAGAAAAAAAATATTTATCAATACATGTTATAATGAAAATAAATACTGGTGTAACAATTTTTTGGGGTTGTATAAGTATACTTGTGGTAGTTTGATCAATGGGTGCTGCTAGATCCACAGAAACTGAAGGAACACCCAGTATAGATGGGGTGAGTCCCAATGTATACTTCACAAGTATAGATGCGTGAATGCCCCCACCCCTGGCTGGATAAATGCTAGATGGGGAGTGGGAATCATCATCGGATATTGTATAGACGGGTTAGGAGGGTCAAATGTAAAGGGTGTTGAAAACATGGGAGGCCTAAATATCCCCTGTGTCCCTTACATCACACCAGGATCAGAATTTGGGATGTATGGTATGTCAGTGGGAGGGGCAGGGTCTAATTGGGTAAGCCAACCAGATCGTCTAGCCCCCGTACCCCCCCCCCCCTTGTACGAACATCCCGAGTGCTGGGACCACTATTCGGCTGCTCATCAAATAACTGTCTCCTAGTAGATGGATCTTGAAAAAATGTTTTTAAAAAATTAATCACATGAAATTATAAATAATTTAAATACATATATTTGAAATAAAATACACACTATATGCACTAGTTGGGGAATTCCCATCTCAGTCATGTGATGATTGTTTTCCATAATATGTTTTTGTCACCTCTCTTTAATTGGTTCCATTTCCGGAATTTGAAAACAAATATGGAAGTTAATAGAAAAGGATAACTAATGTGTAACCCAAAAAACAAAATAAAAGAGTGCGAAAAGTAATTGTCAAAATTAAGGTAAAATGTACTTTCTTTAGCTCTGGTAGATGATGCAGGTTTCAATATTAAATCAATTTTAATAGAACCAATCTTAACAACCCAACTCTAGGTAAACCAAACAAATTGAGAACACGACTAGATGATTTTACATATTTCTCACCACAACTTCAGGTTCATAGTCAACTCTGACAATTGAGCTATTAGAGTCATCGAAATAAATAAATGGACTGGTTCTAATGGCAGTAGGGATGGTGTAAATTCCATCATCACCATCATAAAAAATATGTCTTGGAATTAATTCAACTATGAAACCAAATTCAGGTCGAAGTTGTTCATTAACATAAAAAACTTGTTTATCCATTGATGCCAATACATATGGTTCTTCGGTTGCAAGAGTGCGAGTCTTATTAATTACTAGAAATCCACAATCATCAATAAATGTGCCATGTATCATCATCAAATCAAACCAATGACATTTCATCATCGTGACTCATCCATGCGAGTAATAATCCAACATTATTATTTTTTCAATGACTCCATAATAACCCATATTTTCAAATCACGGTCTACTATCTGATGCACTGGCATAACAATCTATTGTGGCAGTAACTAGAACACTATCATGTTGTGTTCTCATGTTCTTTTCTCGTTCAGTGACAATAATGTTTTACCCATTGATAACAATTGATTTATAGTAACGAACCACGGTATTATGACCAAAAGCCAAAGCTCATATTTCCTCAGAGACAGAGTCGACATGAAAACTCAATACCTACAATATAAATGAATATTAAACTTAATTAAATTTTTATTTAATTATTTGAAACAATAATATTTTTACCTTGAATTTTAACCAAGAAGAAAACTCTTTGCTACGCAAAGTCTCCCTCCTTCTCAAAGATAAAGAACGATACTTTTTATTTATCATTGTTTTATGTTCCCTGTAGATAAAAACTACAAATAGTTTAGTAGATATATATGTAATACATTAATATTCAATTTATTTATCTAATGTAGTCATCGAATAAATCACAGTTGAACAAAACCGTGCGATGTGCCATCTACCGCTCTTCAAGGCTTAATGACTTCAATGTATATCATCTAGGAATTCCTCCTATTTGAGGAAGTGATGGAAAAATATTTTCAATTTTCTCATACTGTTCTTCTTCATTTCTCATTGGTCTGTTCATTATTGTAGTAAGATCAGACATATACATTGAGTATAAATCGATACATTCTTGATCCAAGTAACCATTAACGATAGAACCTTCAGGATTATTCCTGTTTCAGACATAAGACTTTAATGTGTACATATTTCTTTCAGTTGGATACATCCAACGAAAAGAAACAGGTCCTCCAAGAAGTATTTTAGTGGGAATATGGACAGTCAGATGTTGCATGCATGTGAAAAATGATGGAGGAAATATTTTCTCCAACTCACACAAAATTAATGGGGCATCTGTCAACATTTTTTGAAAGAGCCACTTGGACAACTTCTTGGAAACAATATCTCTAAACAAATGGCACAACCGAATAACAGTCACCCTTAAATTATTAGACAAAAGATGACTGATTTCTTTTGGAATAAACTCATGAAGAAGAATGTGATAATCACGAGTTTTCAAATATTTTAACTTCAACTCGCTCCTGCTGACCCATTTAGATATGTTGCTTGAATAGCCATAAGGAACTCTAATAGTCTCTAATACTTCTAGAAATTTTTTTTGCATAGGTATAATCACATAAGAAGCACATGAAACTTTCCATTTATTTTCACTGATATGCACATGATGCAATTCTGGTCTGATACCCCAATCCACCAAGTCACGCTGAGACCGTAAACCATCTTGTGTCTTTACCTTAACATTTAGAAGTATCGAAAGAAACATTTCACATATATTATTTTCAATGTGAATTATGTCTAAGAAATGGCATAACAAATTGGTTGACTAATAAAAAAAATTAAAAAATATACTCCTCTTCCTCCAATTGTAATTGGTTTCAGTGGAAACATTCTTTCTATTTCTAGATTCCATTTGACCCTTCCCGAATGAAAAACCAAAATCTTTAAATTCATTACAAACATCAGTTCCAAACATATGCTGAGGTGGATCATTGGTCTATGTGGTATTATCAAATCATAGATAATTATTTCTATATGGATGGTCCATTGGAAAGAATTGCCGATGAACTATAAAACTTAAACTACAATGATGTTTCAGTCTTTTGGATCGTGTATTCTTTATACAAATAGGACATGACAGTTTTCCATTCGTGCTCAATCCAGACATCATTGCATAAGCTAGAAAATCATTGATCATCCCCATAAGCACTTCACACATATGAAATATGTATTTTGAACATGCATCGTATGTGCGCACACCCACATCACAAAGAAGTTTCAACTCTTTTATTAAAGGCCGCATATATACATCAATATCAATGCCAGGATCAGAAGGGCCAGATATGAGTATACTCATGAAAGTGAAAGGTTTTTTCAAACACAACCATGGGGAAAGACTATAAATGTGTATAAAAACTGGCCATATGCTGTGCGAAGTAAGAATATGCCCAAACAGATTAAAATCATCACATGAAAGACCCAGGCTCACATTACGCACATCAGCTGCAAAATCAGGATATCAAGCATCAAATCTCTGCCATGAAAATACATCTATAAGGTGAACCAACTCATCATTAGTTTTCTTTCTCTCGGTATCATTTCATATCCTTTTAATTTATATGCCATCAGACATAAAAAGATTATGGAGTTTGGGGATCAATGGAAAGTGCCACATTACATTCTGTGTCACGTGGGATGGTGTTCCATCAGATTTTGACTTCCAGTAGGATGTGCCAAATTTTATACAATCATTTCATTCAGTGGTTTCTTCCTAGAATAAATTGAAATCTTTTCGGAAAGCATGAATTTTGTTTCTTGAAAATCCAAGTTCCTCAACTAACTTCCATTCCATATAGTGGTTTGAGGGAATATCTGCATCATCTGGAAGTAAATCCTTCAAGAAGGTAAGAATTTAATCGATTTCTTTATTAGAAATCCCCTACATAGTTTTCCCATGAAACAATCAGATTAAAAATTATAGCTTTTTCATTTTATCGCACTGTCGATATACTGGAGTCGTGGCAGCATCATTCAATTTTTTCACCCTTACAACATCATCATTTTCATTAGACGCATCATGTGTGCTCCTATAGAAGTCTTCTTGGGTCGAAATCCTTTATTTTTCATGACGACGAATAAACAGAAACCGATCATCTAAAAATTTCTCCACTCCAGTCCTTTCATTTTGATCATCAACAATTTTAGTTTTCATTTTCTCCCCATTGTGATACCACACAAAGTAGTTTGCTTGAAAACTATATTTGGTTATGTGTTAGCTGACTTCTTCATGGCTCAACCAAGGTCTGCCAACACAATTGGAACATGGGCAGTGTATGCGACCACTATCTAAAGCATTGTGAAATGAAAAATCTAAAAATATCTCCAAATTGTTTTGAAAATCTCTTGAGATTTGATCGGTTTCATACATTCAAATTCTATACATTCTTTAAAAAGAATTGTTATAAGTCATTTCATCATAAACAATTCAATAAGATTGAAGTTTAATAGAAAATATAGTTAAGTAAACGATAAAGTAAGGAGTTTCTAGTTGATGTAGTAAACTATTAAAACAATGTAAAGATATACTAATTGATTGACTTCAGATAGATTTATAGGGAGGAAGGAGTTCCCACCCTATGTAAAGAGAGAGGCCTCTAATTTAGAATCCAAGGGGAACTTCCCCAAGGCTTCCTAAATAATAATCACTATGAATCCAAGGTATATTTCCTCAAGGTATTCTAAACCAAATCATCATGAATCCAAGGGGATTTCCAAATGGAATTAAAATCTATATTTTTAACATGAATCCTTAGTTGGTTTCTTCAAGGAATTCCAAATCCTTAATCAAAGAACAAGTACTCAAAAATTAAATTAAAATTTATTTCTATTCATTTTCATTAGGTCTCATATAGTAGGAACATGCCTCAGGTCCCATTATGTGTTATATACATACCAAATCATTCACTCATGTTCAATAACTCATTCTTGGAACCTCTATGGTCATAATTTTCATTACCCAATTAGTTCCCCAAGTCAAGCGCACCCCATGGGTGGATAAAGTTTAGGCTTCTACACTAATATGTTGTTCATGGCTTGTAAAAAGGTTTAATTTCATAAATTATAGACAAAAACATTTATTTTTAAATTTTAGATTAATAATAATGTATGTCAATGATAACAAGATTACTGAATTAAACTTGTGACTTATCTAACATTGTTATGGATGTCTACACATGACAGCATGGCTAGTGAAAAGCACCCCACCATCATAAAAGAGAGTATTGTCCAAGAAAGAGACATATTATACAACGTACAATGAGAAAAATATTTAATTGACCCTAAAGTTATATTAGTACAATCATCTTAAGAATCCAATTATCACTCATGACTAACCATGCCACTACAAACAACCTAGAGTGTATGAGTTTTATCTCTGATCTAAACAATATCATCACAAATTCTTACCATGATGAGAATCATGTGGAATATGGATGATATTAACACAAAATTCCCATAAATACCAAGACTTCTAAGTACTAAAAACCCTATATTTAGTCATGGGTATAACAACATGATAGAGGAAACGCAATTTCTGTTTTTGGAGAAAATGTTCAAATCATTTCAAAATAAGAACATGTCATGCTTGTATGTCATTGTAGGTAGAGGATTAATTTGAGTAAAAAATGTAAGAACCCAATATATAATTACACAATAGTATATGAAATACATGTTTGTTGTAGAAGATTTTCAAGTAAGTGATTTATGAGAAGTGTTCCAAGAACAAAGGGTCGTTGCAACATCTCTTCAACTTAATTGTCCAGAAAATGAACTCTCTAGATGAAAATTTAATTATATAGATTAATAAGTAGTAATGAATATTTTAATAAGAAAATCCAATCTAACAATTAAACAGAACTATGTAGTAGTAATTGAAGTGAATGTTCTGGAAATTTTAAATATACTCGATAGTAACAAACTCAAAAAAATTAAACATTGTGTTGTAATAAAGCTGACTAATGTAGAGTTTTAATACAGTATACACAGATGTCTTGTTTATAAAGTATACAAACATCAAATATTTATGAAGAGGTATAAAACATGGTTTTTTTGTACATTTTAGGAAAAATGGTTATTATAAAAAAGAAAACATATTGAACATGTAATATTTATGTCAACTTTTTGATACAACCTACCAATGAAACATATATTTGTCACATGTTAGGGGAACAATATTTGATACATCCTAAAAATTGATCAAAAACATTGACCAAGGTGTTGATTAATGCTGAAAATGATCATAATGAATGTTTTCCAATAAAGCCTTTGATACATCGTCTGAGAAAGTTTAGAAGTTTTATAGTATTTTGAGTGGATTGAAATATTTGGGATCAGTTTTGGGGTTGTGCTTTTTTTGGCACACTGCTATTAGATTCAATAGATTATCGTTACCAAAAAAAAGATAAAAGGGGTAGAAAATATTTTTGATTGGTCATCTTCTCAGTAAAAAATATCTTCTGAATCAGCATTGATGAAATGTAAGACCCACGAGAATTTAATAACCATGCTCATATTTTTTTGGATGTGGGAAATAAAAATTACAGTCAAGTGGGTGAATAGTTGAATGTTTTCCACCACAAGATGGGGGGATTGTGTCTTTTGTACACACATCTAAAACATACAAACAAAGGAGGTGTCATTATGTGTCTCTGCATATTTAAATTATACAATAAGGTGACAGGATTGCAAGACAAGTCTACAGGAATCTGTATTAATGAACTCCATGTTTGTCTGGTCTCCCCTTGATTAAATAATCCCAAGAAACTATTCAGCCCACATTTAAAATCAATATACATTTTAAAAATAACAATATATTGTACCTAGAGCATGCGTAATGGGAAGTCTTGGTAAGGCTCATCATCTGGGGAATTAACAGACAAAGTAGTTCCTTGAAACCATGTCATTCTTGATGAATCATCCATCTCCATCATCATCATCACCTTCATTCCTCCCGCCCAATACAGGAACAGTGAAGAATCCACTACCTCAGCACCCGCAATGGAATCTGCAATTGAGCACATATAATTCTCAAGATAACCAGTTAGGAAAATGACTTAAATAATAATGATTTAGCTATAAAAATCTAGGGATATTCCACAACTTTTCATTTCTGTAAAAACTACAGAAGCATTAGATGGTTCACCACTAAGACACAGACTATAAATAACAACATTATAACAATAACAGTTGATATGAAAGCCAATAAAAGTCAAATCCCTAATAAGATCCAAAGCATGCTCAGTATGACCAACACTATAATGCCCATAGATATATATACTATATATTATTGTAGTAGGTTTCATCCCACTGATTTCTAATTCTTTTAAAATATCAGAATCTTGTGCAAGGTCAATTTCACACTGCCCTTGATGTGGCTTATTATAAAAGTTCATCATAATGCTATAGTTGTAAACATTTTCTGATGGTCCACACATCTTTAATTCATTAAAAAAATATTTTATGAATAAATATGACACATCATATTCAATATAATAAATAATAAATATAATCTAGCATATTTAAGTGTAATTTTGTAGTTTGTTACTAAACATGAATCCGTGTGAAAAAATATGAAAAAACTTAACCTATATTAAGAAAACATCAACCTATGTGATAAAATTGTTTTAAAAATAAAGGGGATAAAAAATATGAATAAATTGAAAAAAAACTCACCTTTACAGTAGAACATTAACACCTCCACCATGGGATACGCCATGGGTTTTTTGATGCTAAGATAGAGAACAGAAGCACTGTTAGAAATAATTTCATACATTAGTAAAAATAAAATATATCAAAAGATAAATATAATAGAAGCTATAAATAAAAATAACGAATATATAAAAAAACAAAAACTCACTATTATAGTAGCTCTTAGATACTTCCATCGTGGGATCCATGGGTGTTCTGAAGCCCAGAGAGTCAATAGAATCATGGTTAGGAATACTTTCATACTTTTGTAACAATAAAATAGATATGTGACAAAAAATTTGAATCTATAAAAAAATCAAACTCACCATTCCAGCAGTACTTACATACCTCCACCACGAGATACACCGGGTGTTTTGAAGCCCAGAGGGGCAATGGAGGCCTAGTTAGAAATTTTTTATAATTTTGTAACAATAAAATAGATAAGAATAAAAATATAACAGATTCTATAAATAAAATAAAAGTTTTTATGTAATTTTAAATTTGATATCGCAAAGAGAATTGAAAATTTTAAGCTCATGTCATTTAATAGAAATCGCTAGGTGTTTTCTTATGTGTAAGGGGTGATATGGTTACAAATGAAAATATACTTAATTGTAAAATTCCTTACTTTTTTCCCAAAATCCTCCATTATTTTCCTTAATTGAATATAACTATCCAAAAAACTTCACAAATTCCATCATTTAAAAAATAATATCACAATGTTAGAACTCAAAATAATAGAATAATTAGGAAGAATATGAATTTATAAACATTTATAGAACATTATGTTCCAATGAAAATAATTGAATTCATAGTATAATTAAATATGTTGTATGGTTGTCACTAAGAAAAGTAAAGGTGAATTTTCAAAGTAATCCATAGTATTAAAAGTGAAAAGTATCAGATATAGTGTTTATGTAGATATTTTTCATTTTCAAAGCTTCAAAACACAACACTTGCACTTGTTTTCAGCATGAAAATGTGTCTAGAAAAACCACCAGGCTAAAATAGACTACAATAATTCTCCTATCTATCCCTTTCTCGAGCATCGTTTATCAAATTCATGCCCCATTGCATCTGGGAATAATCATTTCAAGTGATATAGGTGAATACAATCGAACCATCACATGTTTCAATAATGAAACATCTGGGGAAAATGAGGTTTATAAACTATATATGCAGGTTAAGACATTGTAAAAGCACAATTACCTTAGATACATGTGACAAAAATCATGAGCTGAATCCATGTTCAAGGAAATGAATGGCATTAAATTGTTTGAAATAGATGGATGCATACACACCCATGACCTTACTCATAACTGGAGTTACTGGAATCATTGATTATCATGTCACAAATAGGTTGGTCCAGATCTACCTTAACTAAAAAATTGTTATGCTAGATAAGATCAATTACTTTTCGATGTTGAAGGGGGCCCTTAGAGAGCTTAATTTTCTACTCATTTCTTCTATAAGAGATAAAATATGCTTGTTCTGCCTTATGGAACGTCATAAGGGCTACCCATTATAATAACTTAGTGAAATATTATTTATTGAGCTGTGTGTGAATAGATAATATGTAAAAATTATAGTTGTATTCATAAAATCTAAATATGCAATGCATATTTTATGAATGATGACTAGTTTGATAATTTATAAACTGCAAACTATGGAAATCAATAGTGTGCAATGAAATATAGTAATAAAAGAAGTGATTATCATTTTCAGACAAACTTCATAAATAAATAGAAATATATATTTTCAATGCATTCAAATACAATGTAGATGGGTTGATCTAAAAATGAACATGAATTTTCCTCATTATTGAAATTAAAGAGACAAAAATTATTAAACATCAATATATATTATAACATATAACTTTTGCATCAACAATGAAAGATATATTATTTTGTTTCAAGAACACAAATGCATGTTTTGTTTATTATAGAAGAATATATCCATTCCAAAATAAAAAAATACATAACACATATATTGTTGAGAAAAAATTCATTAACACCATAAAAAACACAACATTATATATGTTTAAAAAAATACATCTTCATTTAACAATTGCAAACCTAATATTCATTGATTAAAAACCTGAAACAGAAAACATATTCTCTCAAACATAAGCATATAAATATATTACATAAAATAAAAAATCGATGTAACACAAAGGTAAAATTCAGTAAAAAAACGTAACAATTTTACTATTAATAAAAAATTAAAATGGAATCTTCACTTGAAAACAAAGAAGCTCAAATGTAAAAAACATCATTATCAAATAAAATTAACTACTGATAAAAAATTACAAGGGATTGTCAGTTTGAAAAAAAAAACAAAACAAAATATCTATTTTGTATATAAACAAAACAAACTGCAATAAACACGTGTTCTCTTATCTATAATGAACTTCATTAATATAGAAAAATGGAACTATTGAAAAAATACAATGATATTGTCAATTAAAAAGAAAAACTAAAAATAGAAATCTTGTTCTGTTTTAATTAATTCAACATCAACAATCAAAAATCAAACCCAATCAAATGAAAAATAACAATTTATGGATAAAAAGAGAAAAGAAACCTCTGTTGTAGAATAAAAAATGATCAGCATCATCCTATGAACAGAACTCAGGTGGGTGCAATCAGTCACAGAACAACTTATTTGCAATAACTAAAGATCAACATCATCTAGTGAACAATTTTTATTGGAATTCATTTACAAAAACTGTAACATCAATGGTATACATTATTTTCATACCATCATTCTCATCAACAATATAATCAATCATCTTCAGCGTCATCAAAATCAATATTCTACAAGAAAATAATCAGAAACCAAATCAAAGGTTTTTCCCCATAGCAATTCTTGGTGAAATCATGATTGGTATTAAGTAAGAACCTGATTGTAATCAGTGTCCTCACTGTGCTCTTCATTCTCATACTGGATATCATCGTCTCCATTCTCATTTTCACTTTGCTTATTTTCCTTCAGTCCATCACCACTGTTCCCATACCCAATTTGAATTAGTAACTTGAACCAAGAAAAATAAGATAATAGTTAAAAAATCTCAATGAACTCCAGGTAATTATATGAGCAAGCATACTGATAAGGCACAGTTTTAAATTATAAAAAACAATGACATCATCGCTTCCTAGATAACTTATAGTACCATAATATCTGTTTTGTATATCAACTAAACAATCTGCAATAAACACATGTTCTCTTATCTATAAAGAACTTTATTAATATATAAAAATGGAACTATTGATAAAAAATACAATGATATTGTCAATTGAAAAGACAAACTAAAAATAGAAATCTTTTTCTGTTTTAAATAATTCAACTTCAACAATCAAAAATCACACCCAATCAAAAAAAACTAACAATGTATGGATAGATAGAGAAAATAAACCTCTGTGGTAGAATAAAAAAACAATCAGCATCATACAATGAACAGAACTCAGGTGGGTGTGATCAATCATAGAACAAATCATCTGCAATAACTAAATATTAGCATCATCTAGTGAATAGTTGTTATTGGAATTCATTTACAAAAACTTTAATAGTAATGGTATACATTATTTTCATACCATCATTCTCCTTGACATTATAATCAATCATCTTCATCGCCATCAAAATCAATATTCTGCAAGAAAACTATCAGAAACCATATCAAAGGTTTTCCCCCAAAGAAATGCTTGGTGAAATCATGGTCACACATGCTCATCCTCAGATAAAATCTTCTTGCATTTCCTCATTTCAAAACAATGTTCCAGGAATAAAATATCCCTCTCTCATTTATCCAGAAGACCTGTTTGTCAAAAATGGAGGTCCTTCATCATCTACAATGGTGGCAATGAAATTCACATTTTCCAAACCTTGAATCAAGACCTAACTTGGATCATTGGCTCGTCATAAAAAATATAACTAATCCAAATGTCGGTTTCACAAACCAGTAGTGATCTTGGAGGTGGTTATTCCCCGCAGAGGCGGTCGAGGATCTTAGTAGGGGAAATATCCACCAACCGCTCAATTGGGGATCTGGCTCGTCATCATCTAGGCATCAACGATGAACTCAGTTAAAGATTTTTATATTATAGCCCTCAACAATAGTGGTTCACCAGGAATGTATCTAACCTTCACGAAATCATAGAGAAGTGAGTGTTGGTACTATGTCAGATATCTGGTTATGTCGTCTTGTCGAGAAGTCAACAGCGGCAATGACCTTTGCTTCAATTCATGGTGGCGGCTTAGTTGATCACATTTCGATAGCAGGACTCAACAACGGAGGAGCGAGTGATAGGATTGGAAAGTCATGAGAAAATAATTTAGATACGGTTGTAACTTGACAGAAAGGAAACACATGCAAGGAGAAGCAGAGAAGGCAGAGATGGTGGAGTTGTCGAAGGATCCAGACGCTGAGCAGTGAGAAGGAGCCAGACGTGGAACCCTAGAGCAGGAAGGTATCCAAATCGAAACCCCAGATCAGGGAGAAGTGGAGAAGGCAGAGGTGTCGAAGGAGCCAGACGCGGAGCAGGGAGAAGAGAGAAGTGGAGAAGGCAGAGCAGGGAGAAGAGATGGAGACGACGAAGCAGGGAGAAGCGGAGAAGCGGAGAAAGCGGAGAAGGAGGATAAGGTGGATCGGGGAGAAGTGGAGAAGGTGGAGGTGTTGACGTGAGGCGAGTTGTTGGAGGTGGAGGCGTGAGGTGAGTTGCTGGAGGTAGAGGTGTGGGAATTTCTGTGCATATGTGAGGTAAAATTCTGTGCGGAGTTGAAACCCTAGGCGTAGGGAGGGAAAACCCGAGTGGGAGGAGGAACTGGTTGGAGGGAAAACCTGAGTGGGAGGCCAAGGGTGATAGGGAAATGAATTGGTAGGAAGGAAATTCGGTGACGTGGAAGAAGATAAGAGTGACACGTTAGCAGAAAAAAGCCTACTTTAGAAGATATATCGACTAGTCCTCCCCCGTACATACACACAACATATTAAATTAATGGATTTTCCTTGAAAATAGAATGTTATTTGTAAAAGTTACCTAGTAGTAGTAATGTTTATTAATTAGTAATGAGATAGTATTGATACATATAAATAGAATAGAAGTGGGAAAATATGGATACCACAAAATAAAATTTGAACATTGAACAAATAGAGGAAAAGCAATTTTTGTTTTTGGATAAAATTTCTAACTCATTTCAAAATTCATACAAGTCATGCTTGTATGTCATTATGGGTAGAGGATTAATTTGAGTAAAAAATTTAAGAAACTAATATATAATTACACAATAGTATATGAACTGCATGTTTGTTG
This sequence comes from Viscum album, assembly GCA_963277665.1. Classification (NCBI taxonomy): domain Eukaryota; kingdom Viridiplantae; phylum Streptophyta; class Magnoliopsida; order Santalales; family Viscaceae; genus Viscum; species Viscum album. The sequence continues at coordinate 1,112,099,073 of OY728123.1, forward strand.
TAGAATCTTTTCAGGTAAGTGATTTTTTAAAAGTGTTCCAAGAACAAAGGGTCGTTGCAACATCTCTTCAACTTCATTTTCCAGAAAATGAACTTTGCAGATGAAAGTTTAATTATAGATATTTATAAGTAGTAATGAATATTTTAATAGGAAAATCCAATATAACAATTAAACAAAACAATGTAGTAGTAATTTAAGTGAATGTTCTCGAAATGTACAATATACTGGACAGTAACAAACTCAAAACAATTAAACATTGTGTTGCAATAAAGCTGACTAATATGAAGTTTTAATACAGTATACGCAGATGGCTTCTTTATAAAGTATAAAAACATCAAACATTTATGAAGAGGTATAAAACATGGTTTTTTGTACATCATAGAAAAATGGTTATTGTAAAAAGAAAATGTAGAGAACATGTAATATTTATGTCACCTTTTTGATACATCCTACCAATGAAACATATCTTTATCACATGTTAGTGGCACAATATATGATACATCCTAACAATTGATCAAAAACATTGACCAAGGAGTTGGTAAATGCTAACAATGATAATAATGAATGTTTTCCAATCAATACTTTGATACAACCTATGAGAATGTTTTGAATTTTTATAGTATTGCAAGTAGATTGAAATATGTGGGATCAGTTTTGGGGTTGTGCCTTTTTTGGCACATTGCTATTAGCTTCAATAGATTATCATTACCAAAAAAATATAAAAGGGGTAAAAAATATTTTTGATTGGTCATCTTATCAGTAAAAAAATATCTTCTTAATTAGCATTGATGAAATACAAGACCCATGAGAATTTAATAACCATGCACATATTTGTTTGGATGTGGGCAATAAAAATTACACTCAAGTGCGTGAATCGTTGAATTTTTCCCCCCACAAGATGAGGGGATTGTGTCTTTTGTACATGCATCTAAAACATCCACCTAAAGGACTTGTCTTTATGTGCCTCGAAATATTTAAATTATACAATAAGGTGAGAGGTTTGCAAGCCAAGTCTAAAGGAATCTGCATTAATGGACTCCATGTTTGTCTGGTCTCCCCTTGATTAAATAATCTCAAGAAACTATCCATCCCACAATTAAATTCAATATACATTTTAGAAATAACAATATATTGTACCTGGCACATACGTAATGGGAAGTCTTGGTAAGTCTCTTCTTATGGGGAATTAACAGAAAAATTAGTTCCTTGAAACCATGTTATTCTCGACGAATCATCCATCTCCATCATCATCATCACCTTCATTCTTTCCGCCCAATACAGGAACAGTGAGTAATCCACTACCTCACCACCTACAATGAAATATTCAATTGAGCACATACAATTATCAAGATAACCGGTAAAAAAAATGACTTCAATCAAAATGATTTATCTATAAACATCTGGGGATATTCAACAACTTTTCATTTCTTCAAAAACTACAAAAGCATCAGATAGTTCACTACTAAGACACAAACTATAAATAACAACATTATAACAATAACAGTTGATATGAAACCCTCTAAAAGTCAAATCCCTAATAAGATCCAAAGCATGATCAGTATGACCAACACTATAATTTCCTTAGATATATATACTATATGTTATTGCAGTAGGTTTCATCCCACTGATTTCCAATTCTTTAAAAATATCAGAATCTTGTGCTAGACCAATTTCACACTACCCTCGATGTGGCTTAGAATAAAAGTTCATCATAATGTTGTAGGTGTAAACATTTGGTGATGGTCCACACATCATTAATTCATCAATAAAATATTTGTTGAATAAATATTACACTTCATATTCAAAATAATAAATAATAAATATAATCTAGAATATTTAAGTGTAATTTTGGAGTTTGTTACTAAACATGAAGCCGTGTGAAAAAATATGAAAAACCTGAACCTATTTTAAGAAAACATCAACCTATGTGATCAATTTTTTTTAAACATAAAGTGAATAAAACTAAGAACAAATTTGAAAAAACTCACCTTTCCAGCAGAACATAAACACCTCCTCCATTGGATACGCCATGGGTGTTTTGATGCCGAGATAGACAATAGAAGCATGGTTTGAAATAATTTCAGACATTATTAAAAATAAAATAGATCAAAATATAAATATAATAGAAGCTATAAATAAAAAAAATTAATATATAAGAACACTCACCATTCTAGCAGTACTTAGACACTTCCACCGTGGGATCCATGGGTGTTTTGAAGCCCAAAGAGTCAAAAGAATCATGGTTAAGAATACTTTAATACTTTTTTAACAATAAAATTGATATGTGAAAATTTTTTTGAATCTATAAAAAAATCAAACTCACCATTCCAGAAGTACTTACATACCTCCACCATGGGATACACCGTGTGTTTTGAAGCCCATAGAGCCAATGAAGTCATGGTTAGAAATATTTTTATACATTTGTAACAATAAAATAGATAAGAATATAAATATAATAGATTATATAAATACAATAAATGTTTGCATGTAATTTTAAATTTGATATTGCAAAGAGAATTGAAAATTTTAAGCTCATGTAATTTAATAGAAATCACTAGGTGTGTTCTTATGTTTAAGGGGTGATAAAGTTACAAATGAAAATAGACTTAATTATAAAATTCCATACTTTTTTCCCAAAATCCTGAATTATTTTCCTCAATTGAATTTAACTATCCAAAACACTTCCCAAATTACATCATTTAAAAAATAATATCACAATGTTAGAACTCAAAATCATAGAATAATTAGGAAGAATATGAATTTATAAACATTTATAGAACTTTATGTTCCAATGAAAATACTTGCATTCATAGTATAATTAAATATGTTGTATGGTTGTCACTAAGAGATGTAAAGGTGAATTTTCAAAGTAATCCAAAGTATTAAAAGTGAAAATTAGCAGATATAGTGTTCATGTAGATATTTTGCATTTTTAAAGCTTCAAAACTCAACACTTGAACTTGTTTTCAGCATGAAAATGTGTCTAGAGAAACCACCAGGATAAAATAGTCTACAATAATTCTCCTATATATCCCTTTCTTGAGCAACCTTTGTCAAATTCATTCCCCACTGTATCTGGTAATAATCATTTCAAGTGATATAGGTCAATAAAATCGAACCATCACATGTTTCAATAATGAAACATAAGGGGAAAATGAGTTTTAAAAACAATATATGCAGGTTAAGGAATTGTAATTGCACGGTTACCTTAGATACATGTGATAATAATCATGAGCTGAATCTTTGTCCAAGGAAATGAATGGCATTAAATTATTTTAAATGGATGGATGCATACGCACCCATGACATTACTCATAATTAGAGTTGCTGGAATCATTGATTATCATGACAAAAATAGGTTGGTCGAGAGATACCTTAACTAAAAAATTGTTATGCTAGACAAGATCAATTACTTTTCCATGTTGAAGGGGGCCCTTAGAAAGCTTAATTTTCTACTCATTTCTTCTATAAGAGATAAAATATGCCTGGTCTGCCTTATGGAAGTTCATAAGGGCTACCCATTAAAATAACATAGCGAAATATTATTTACTGAGTTGCGTGTGAATAGATAATACGTAAAAATTATAGATTTATTCATAAAATATAAATATACAATGCATATTTTATGAATTATGATTAGTTTAATAATTTATAAACTGAAAAATAAGAAATCAATAGTGTGCAATGAAATACAGTAATAAAAGAAGGGATTATCATTTTCAGACAAACTTAATGAATAAATAGTAATATCTATTTTCAATGAATTCAAATACAATTCAGATGGATTGATCTAAAAATAAACATGAATTTTCCTCATAATTGAAATTAAAGAGACAAAAATTATTAAACATCAATATATATTACAACATATACCATGTGCATCAACAACGAAAGATATTTTATTTTGTTTCAAAAAACTCAAATGCATGTTTTGTTTATTACAAAAGCATATATCCATTCCAAAATAAAAACATACATAACACGTATATTGTTGAGAAAAAAATCATTAACTCCATAAAAAACACAACATTATAGATATTTAAAAAAAAAATTCCATCTTCATTTAAAAATTGAAAACCTAATATTCATTGTTTAAAAACCTGAAACATAAAACATATTCTCTCAAACATAAGCATATAAATCTATTACATAAAATAAAAAATCAATGTAACATAAAGGTAAAATTTAGTAAACAAAAAAACATAACAATTTGACTATTAACAAAAAATTTAAATGGAATCTTCAGTTGAAAATAAAGCATCTCAAATGTAAACAACATCATTATCAAATAAAATTAACTACTGATCAAATATTACAATGGATTTTTAGTTAAAAAAAAACAAAACAAAATATCTGTTTTGTATATCAACTAAAAAAACTACAATAAACACGTGTTCTCTTATCTATAAATAACTTTATTAATATAAAAAAATGGAACTATTGATAAAAAAATACAATGATATTTTCAATTCAAAAGACAAACTAAAAATTGAAATCTTGTTCTGTTTTAATCAATTCAACTTCAACAATCAAAAATCACACCCAATAAAAATAAAAAATAAAAATTTATGGATAAACAAAGAAAATAAACCTCTGTTATAGAATAAAAAATGACCAGCATCATCTAATGAACAGAACTCAGGTGGGTGTGATCAATCACATAACAGCTCATCTGCAATAACTAAAGATCAACATCATCCAGTGAAGAGTTATTATTGGAATTCATTTACAAAAACTGTAACAACAATGGTATACATTATTTTCATACCATAATTCTCCTCAACATTATAATCAATCATATTCATCATCATCAAAACTAATATTCTGCAAGAAAATCATCAAAAACCAAATCAAAGGTTTTCCCAATAGCAATGCTTGGTGAAATCAAGTTTTATATTAAGTGAGAATCTGATTGTAATCATCGTCCTCAATGTGCTCTTCATTCTCATCATAGATATCATCGTCTCCATCCTCATTTGCACCCTGCTTATTTTCCTTCAGTCCTTCACCATAGTTTCCCTACCCAATTTTAATTAGTAACTTGAAACAAGAAAAATAAGATAATAGTTAAAAAATTTCAATGAACTCTTGGTAATTATATGAGAAAGCATATTGATATGTCATAGTTTTACATTATAAAAAAATGACATCATCACTTACTGGATAATTTTTGGTACCATAATATCTGTTTTGTATATCAACTAAAAAAAATGTAATAAACACATGTTCTCTTATCTATAAAGAACTTCATTAATATAGAAAAATGAAACTATTGATAAAAAATACATTGATATTGTCAATTGAAAAGACAAGCTCAAAATAGAAATCTTGTTCTATTTTAATTAATTCAACTTCAACAATCAAAAATAACACCCAATCAAACAAAAACTAAAAATGTATGGATAAATAGTGAAAAGAAACCTCTGTGGTAGAATAAAAAATGATCAGCATCATCTAATGAATAGTACTCAGGGGGGTGCAATCAATCATAGAATATCTCATCTGCAATAACTAAAGATCAACATCATCTAGTGAACAGTTGTTATTGGAATTCATTTACAAAAATTGTAATAGCAATGTTATACATTATTTTCATACCATCATTCTCCTTGACATTATAATCAATCATCTTCATCGTCATCAAAATCAATATTCTGCAAGAAAATAATCAGAAACCAAATCAAAGGTTTTCCCCCAAAGCAATGCTTGGTGAAATCATGGTCACACATGCTCATCCTCAGATAAAATCTTCTTGCATTTCCTCATTTCGAAACAATGTTCTAGGAATAACATATCCCTCTCAAATTTATCTAGAAGCTATGTTTGTCAAAAACATAGTTCCTTCATCATCTACAATGGTGGCAATGAAATTCACATTTTCCAAACCTTGACTCAAGCCCTAACTTGGTTCATTGGCTTGGATTAAAAAATATAACTAATCCAAATGTCAGCTTTACATAATAGCAGCGATCTTGGAGGTGGTTTTTCCCTGCAAAGGCGGTCGAGGATCTTAGTAGGGGAAATATCCACCGACAGCTCTGTTGGGGATATGGCTCATCATCATCCTCGCATCAACAACGAACTCGGTTCAAGATTTTTATGTTGCAGCCCTCAACAGAAGTTGTTCACCTGGTTTGTCTCTAACCTTCATGAAAGCTTGGATAAGTGAGTGGTGGTACTGTGTCAGAGATCTGGTTATGTCGGCTTGTCGAGAAGTAAACATCAGCAACAAACATTGCTTCTATTCATGTTGGCGTCTTAGTTGATCGCGTTTCGACAGTAGGACTCAACAACGAAGGAGCGAGTGAGAGGATTGGAAAGTCATGGGAAAATAATTCAGAGACGGTCGTACCCTGAAAGAAAGGAAATACCTACAAGGAGAAGTGGAGAAGGTGAAGAAGGCAGAGATGGTGTAGGTGTCGATAGAGCCAGACGCAGAGCAGGGAGAAGGAGCCAGACGCGGAACCCTAGAGCAGGGAGAAGCAGAGAAGGTGGAGGTTTCGAAGGAGCCAGACATGGAGTAGGGACAAGGGAGAAGTGGAAAAGGCGGAGCAGGGAGAAGCGATGGAGACGACGAAGCAGGTAGAAGCAGAGAAGTGGAGAAAGAAGAGAATGCAGAGAAGGAAGAGCAGGGATAAGAGGATAAGGTAGAGGTGTCGATGTGAGGCGAGTTGCTGGAGGTGGAGGCGTGAGGTGAATTTCTATGTGGAGCTGTGCGAATTTCTGTGCGGACGTGAGGTAAAATTCTGTGCGGAGCTGAAACCCTAGGCGCAGGGAGGGAAAGCCCGAGCGGGAGGAGGAATTGGTTGGAGGGAAATCCCAAACGGGTGGCTGAGGGAGATAGGGAAAAGAATTTGTAGGAATCAAATTAGGTGATGTGGAAGAATCTAAGAGTGACACGTTAGCAAAAAAGAGCCTACTTTAGAAGATATATAGATTTCACAAACAATATGGAATTCCATCGAACCAGAGAATTGGCTGGTCAAGTATTTCCACTTCTTCGCGTCACCAAAATTAAAACATAAATCCAAAATAGTATATGCAGAATTATAAAATGAAGGTATAATTACAGATTACAAGTGATGAACTGATAATTTTTGAATATTGAATAATTTTGGCAGTAGGGTGAACAACTCTGTGCTTCTGTTTCGTGCTGCAGTTGCACGGAATGGGGGAGCCCGAGATTCTGGAAATTTAGGGCCAAACATTCCCAATGGGTTTTAAAAACTATTGGAAAACTTTTGTTATATTATCATTAAAAACCACACTATACCAAAAGTTTTATTGAACCATTGGTATAGAGTATATTTTACAAGATATTCCCAATGGTTTACTCAAACCGTTGGTAAAAGAAATGTACACCAACGTTTTAAGAAAACTGTCGGTATATAGGAATTGGTAAAACCTACTTTTCTAGTAGTGTCCTTTATAAATAAAATTACTAATTAATTAGTGGCAATCAATGTTTTGTTTTCATTGAATCCAAAAAACTCATCTAGAACTGATGGATTTTAAAAAAAATTACTTATCAAATATTGTGATGTAATGCATGAGGATATTTTTAACGCTCTCACGAAATTATTTAGAATTGGTTTCATTCATTCAAGAGTGATTGTGTAATTTATAGATTTGATTCACAAAAATGATATCCTTTTACATTAAGGACTTTAGGATTTTAGCGATAATGGATACCTTCAAAATTCTGATATCTAAGATAATATATTTAAAAAGGGAGGTATTATTTCCCATATTTCCTTATCCAAATAGTTTGGGTTTATTCCTAGATGGATAATTAATTAATTCTTATACACCACATATTAATGACATAAAATTATTTAAATGAAATCATAATATATAATAATTTCTGTGAAGCATGAATATTCCAAATATTTTGACACAATATGGTGGGATTTATTTATAAATTCATAAAAAATGGGTTTAATTATGAATTTATTAAACATATTTATGATATTTTTAAGATATTTAAACCCTCAATACTCATTAATTAATCCCCAAGTGGTTTCCTAAGTTCCCCTAATTATTTTCATTAATGTAACCCACTATCTTGACTCTTTATTGGAATAAGTAACGATTATTTAATTCACTACATATTAAGAACTATAGAGAATTACTTTTTCTTTGATTAAGGCCTCTAGGATACTTAAATATCCCTCACACTTATTTTATATAAATTAATTATTTTTATTTTATTAACTTGATTAATCTACTCTCAATACAATCCCTGATTTTTTTACCAAAATTGATATTGTCTCTATATTATTAATATCATAGAATATGTCATTTTTTTTGTAAAAGTAATACATAATATATATCAAAACTCCATTATCTATAAACATTAAAAGAAAAAAAATGAGAATATCCTTTTCTATATCTTGGGGTAAAAATTTTCTAGGGTAATGTGGAGACCATTTATTTGGAGATTATTTTTGAAAAAAATATTTTAGAAACTGAACATTTGTAAAGGAAGATGTCTCAGTATTTTTCGTATAATTTTAATTGTTAACATAGTTGTCACCTTTATTTTTTTATGATTTTAATGATTATACGTGGTTAGATATGTTGATAAAAATATGGGGACCTATATGCACAACATTATTTGAACTAGTAGAAAACATAAATAACACTCATCACTATAACTTGGGGAAAATGTGTCTTATCATTTTATATAGGAGTAATGGGTATTATAAATCTCATAAAATTTAATGTGGATATGATTTATAGTTTTACATGGAATTTGATGACCAATTCCTATAACTCAACTCAATTTCTTTTAGAAAACTTAATTAAATATTTTATTCTAGGAACCATTTCTTTCAATACAATTCAATGTGGTTATTGATTTACAATATTTATTTAGATATTATAATTGAATCTAAAGGGAATGTTCACAGGTTATCACCTCAAAATTTCTATAATTGAAACTGCATTGGGGATTTTCTATCAAAATAATTTTTTGTTCTTCTTGAATTTAATGATAACGTGATATCTAAAGATATTTCTAATTATCAAGTACACAATAATTATACCCCCTATGATAAATTTTTTGGACATATTTTATTACCACTAAATTAACCTATATTATTATATTTGGAAGAAGAATAGGTTTAAATATCTTAATTCAATTATTTGGTGCAAGTATAAAATGTCAAAAGGATGTATTGTCCCAGTTTGGATGATGTTTGCTGATAATGAACCTATTAATCATTCCATATTGTGGTTATTATAGAGAAAATAATATAATATGTTTCCTAATAATGATTATATTTAAAATTTAGTTCTAAACATGGACTCTAGTTTCTATATTATCAATAATATAGGTGAATTTTATGAACATATTTTCTTTGAATGTGATTTTTATTTCTTAGTTTAGATTTATATTATAAATACTTGCAATGATGAATTATATTTTGAGGGAAGACTATATTATGAATTTGATCTCACCATGCTCAATTTGTGAAAAAAATCTATAATCTATTACTTCTGAAGTTTACTTATACTTTATACATCATTTAGAATATAAGAAATTATTTATGATACAATGGTAGGAGACTCTATTTTAAAGTATTCATTGATTATTTTCATTAAGATGTTATCTTTTCATTTAAAATTAAATATGGGGATTTCATGAAATATATGATTACCTTTAGATTTATATCTATTAGAACTATTTTTATAAAACATATATCTAATTTTTTGATGATTACCAATCATTACATACTAGATAGAAGTTATTATTAATGATGAGAAGACTGGTTCACTTGGTTTGTCTAGTCAAATAATTATTTGTTATACATTCAGGTGATTTATTAAAGGATAATTTTACAAATTTCTTATTAATTTCATTGATTTTGATGTAGTACTCTAGGAAATTAACCATTCTATGATTTTTGTAATGTGGTATACTTGGATGAAAATTTTGATTTTATTTTATTCTATCTCTATTTTAAATTTAATGGTGAATAGTTCATGGGTAGTCCTATGGAACATATTGAATTACTAAATATAGGGATTCCAAATTTTTAATGATATTATATTATTTTATATCACATTTATAGAGAGTGAAACCAAGTTGTGGATTCCATATTTAAGAATAATTATAGCTATATATCATCATTATAGTCATTTAAATTTTGGTGGAGTGTATTGAGTTACATAATTCTAATGTGAAAAGTGATGTGTACTCTCGAGTTTGAAAACCATTGATGTAATTATTTTATCTTTTAATAAAACTTCATTTGGTGGGTAGTAGTTTTCTAGAACTCTTAAACTGAACTAATTAGGATTAATATATATTTATATAAAAAATATAGTTCCCTTATGTACACAATTGGATTTAACCATGACTTAAAGTGTTTTATATCCATGGTTGGATGTGATTATGGCTCTAGGTGCACCCAATTGACATGGCCACAACCAACCATGTCCATAGGTTTCACCTCTGTCCATAGTTACAACTAATTATGATTATATGGTGATTGTATGTACTATATGACCATGGTTAACTTTTACTGTTGTACTTGTATCTATAATATATTATTTTAGTAGTGAAACCATACTCCATAAAATTATAGTCCACTGGTCTAAAAAAACTAAATTGTTTCCCCATAGACAACTCACCCAAAATAAAGGAAAAACATCACTAGATATGATTAAAGTGTTATATCTGTCCAAGTAGGAAAATAAGGACAACCCCAAGACCATCCCTGAGTGATACATCCATTAAAAGATCAAAAACATCAAGCCTGACCCAAACCAATAAGTCATATGAAGTATCCAACATTGGAGATAGTATTTTACATTTATCATGGATTAAATAGTGGACATTAATCCCAAGGCAATAGTGTCGGGTGTTATTACATCATACCTAGGAAGCGATCCCTGACTAACTCCCACCTATCTACAAGAAGAATATGTGAATAAAATAATAGAATAAAGTTCCCAAATAACAAACGTATATCATGAATAATTTTATCATGTAAGTGATAAATTAAATATAATAATCCATCTTGGATGAATGTTTCCATATTACAAACATGATAGAATTGGAAAATGAGCATACCTACTTTGATTAAAACTTAGAATTCTAAATAAAACAACTACATCCTCACTTTTTAAATCAAGAAGGAAAATGAACATATATTATACATCATCACATTTGAGGGAAATATATATAGGGAAAATGATTTATTCCATCACTCGAAAGGGGGAAATGAGTCTAGGTAAGTGATATCTATGAATGAAAATTTTAGGATCCTATGAATAATAGTTTTGGTACATTAGAATGATTGGTTTTTTAAGATTTTATAAAACTTATACAAGGTATTATAAAAAAAATAAGAAACCCAAATCTTGGAATATCGTTCTTGATATAAAAAATGTTACTATAAAATTAAGAAACCATAATTTAACTTACACCATAGAACTATAACATCCACCGATATCATCTATGGTTGATGGAGATCACATGAGAGGTATCTAAATGAAATCCCTTCTCTGATGGTATCTGTAGTTTCTTTTGAATTGATCGATGTTTGAGGTGGATCTTCTCATTACTGAGGACATTATAGTTCCTCATAAAGGTAAATGGTGAAGATAAAGTGAACTAATAAGAAGATGAATTTTTAGCTAACTACATACAGGAGTAACACACACCCATCAAATGGGTATTTTCTCTATAAAAATCTCTCACAGATTCTCCCCATGTAAAAATTCATGAAATTATATATTATGATTTAATTATTGTTTTTAGATTATATTCAACCTTAAATATTATCAAACTCAGTCATTTAATCTTTTATTTATGTTAATAAATGATAGAATACATGTAGAATAAGTGACTGCCAACTCATTAACACTTCATTACCTTCAATGAACCCTAACAATTCTAAATGAATCCTACCTTACAATTCATGGATCTGTGATTCCTCATTGTCATACAATACAACTGGCCAAGGAAACCTATATGATATCTCTTTATCATTACATAATATATAACCAATGGTATAAATATAAGAATATTTCCAAATGTATGTCACACCCTACCACATAAAATATGATTCCATACAATATCACGTGGATTTAGGAAATATTACCTATAATATACCACTTTTACTAAATCCTAATATTCTCTTATTTCATGTCACCTCATATCATATCATATTTGATAACTTTTAAAACCATATCGAAAAATATTTTTGGTTATTTTTCAAAAAACGATGGTAAAATCTATCATCAACTTCATAATGTATCATTTCATATAAAATAACTTATGAATACCCAACTAAAAAAACTTTTGGATAAAAAATATAAAATAATTTTAGAATAGATCTTAGAGTCAAACTCATTCCCCATTTATCCAACTACAAAGGTTAACCCCATGGGACTTTGTAGAACTGCTAAAAAAATGATAAACAGATAGATAAACATATGAAAGAAAATTCATCTATCAAAGCATCAATAATACTCAATATGTAATGGGATTTATCATGTTCTACATTAAACACATGTATCTTTATACCTATGTACACCAGCTACATTATATTTAAGCATTCATTATCACATGTACCATTTTTCTAAGACATCAGTTGATCATGGGACATAGAGTATGTCAATTCCATAGAGCCAACTCATATAATCTCAAATCTATGAGTATAGACATACTAGGTAAATAAATAAATCACATGGAATTATCTTGTATAGATAATAAAATAACTTTTTCCATTCCTAAATAAATAATCACATTATATATATTGTCTAGGTTGGACATCACACTTCCTAATTCTATCTCATTCTAGGTATGAAATTTCATAATCATCATATGATGAGAAAAATACCATATTATTTGAGTATTAATTAACAATATGATTAGTAACATACCCAACCACCCTATAATTATCCAATACATAATGTTTTCAGAAGAAAGGTACAATGATATCGATGCTATCATGATAGGTATATCTTTATCCTTAGGTAGCGGGGACTCTAAATATGAACCATACACCCCTAATATACCAAATACACTGTTTATGGTTTTCCAGGTTTTATAATAAGTGGGTTATCTAATGTAAAAAATATGTTTTTTCCTCATGATCATATTATGGATAGTGATATAAGAGTCATATTCATGATTACTACTTGAAGATGTTTGGCTTACTCACAGCTTTTAACGTTTTCAATTCTGCTTCTGTCTGCATGGTTCTGCTGTCCCATCCTGATATTGCTGTTTGGAATTTCATGTTGGAAGCTACGGATGGGAGCACCTTGTGGCTGCACCAACATGAAGCCTAGATGGCTCATCATTTCTCATGGACTGCTTCGGCTGCAGCCTTTCTGTATGCCTGGTCCATCATTGAAGTATGTCAGCCTGCTTCCTTACATACCTTATGTTTTTGCTGTTTTCTAAATGTTTGTTGGTGTAACTTCTTTACACCTCGAAATTTCATTGTAAACTCTTTATTTAATAAATTCTCTCAGCTTGGATTGTTAAAATGATTACCTTAACATTTCTTCATAACCTATAATAATCCATTAAAAAATAAATTACAGATAACTCAAAGATATTATTTTAGAGTAAAATTATCATTTCACTTCATAAAAGAATGAAAAATTAGAGATTTAATTTTGTATAACATGATAAATGTTTTGTTTTTATACTATTTTAAGAAAAATTAACAAAATCATTCTCAGGAACCAATTTAACATATCATATATGATATACAATCAAATCATAATTATGTTTGTTTCACTTATAGGGGGGTTTATTAACTCATTGCATCTATATGTAATTATTACCACATATCTATATAATATTCTTATTAAAAACCCTCCCACTGATCTGTTTAGTGAGTAACAACTATGAAGTATGCCCAGCTCAACGATGGTGAAACTTAGGAATCATATTTTTAATGTTCAACACCTTGAACATATTCAAACTCCTTATCTCTACAATATCAAATGTTATGTTGTCAACTTTTTTATCTATTTTTTACTATTTTTATGCACATCATCATCATTCATGGAACCCGTTTCATAAAAATGTTCATTAATGTGTTTGGGAAATTAATTTAACTATTTACATTATCAATTATAAAAATATCCTAAACACATTTAGGATAATTTAACAATGACTTTTTTATGGTTAAAAACATATCTATTTATCTTTACCTTTACTAACATACCCTTAATTTTTTGGATCTTAATTGAATATCACTATGAATTTTCAATGATATAATAACATATTTGTTGCTTTTGAACTTCCCTAAACACAAACATACACCATAAGAAATGTATTATATTGCAACAGGACCACATAAATCACCATAACCATTGCTCAACACCAGACCCCTCTTGGACTCTCCCTCACTACTGCTTGATGTGGGACCCCATGCCTCCCCATCAACATTTCTCAACACCAATCACCCTCTCAAACTCCCCCTCGACACTTCTTAACACTAGACTACATAAACTCTCATCCACAATGTAGGCTACCCTCTTAGACTCCTCATATGACCCCCCACAATGATTCCTTTTTGGAATCCACAATACTATACCCACACTATGATTTTTTGTGATCTCTCTTCGATTTATTTTCCCCTAATCATAGCTAGTTGATTTTGTGCACTATGTTAGTGAAACATTGTGCATTATGGTTAGGTTTAGTAATTTCTCTATTCAAATTATCCTTCAACACTAGTATTTTAGTATATTTATGAAATCTTGGTGTTCAAGGGGTAGTTTGGGATACATTACTGGTTTTTATTATTTGTATAGTTTGAGATCTTTAAACACTTATAGAGTATGATATTAATTTTGAGGATTTTATACAAAATGAGAACTACTTCTATGTTCAAATTTTGAGTGTGAACATAATGATTTTATAATTGATTCCAATTTTTTGAGATTCATTTTACATGAATTCATAAGTGATAAACCTACATATAAGAAATTGTTTTAAGGAATGGAATGTGAAATTACAAGTAAAAAAATAAGTTTAATTGGTCTAATTCTGAAATAATTCATGGATTTTATTTTATCATTTTTCGAATAATTTATAATATATTTATTTGTGATTAAATTATTTTTTAGTATTATTTGGTTATGCTATAGTGGGGTGTATTTTTATAAATGATGTAAAAAATTGTGAAATGAGTATTTGAGTAAAAATTATACGTGTGGACTATAAGAATATATTTATTTCATTTTCTATTGAATATATACTATTTTACTATAAATTTAAAAATAAAATTTATTGTGAATGACTAAATTATTTGTCTCAGATTTGTTTATCCTAATTAAAAAATTACAATATCTTCGTTTTTAAACATAAATGTATTTTATTTTTTATATAGTAATATAATTATATTTTATATTTCAAATTTTATTAAATAAAGTAAATATAGATAAAATTTAGATTAACTTACCACAAAATAAATCTTTATATGTTACAGGTTTTAACATGTTTTTGGATTTTGCAATTAAAAATTGATATGTGGATAGAGGAATCAAATTTCCATGCCCTAAATGAAAATGTAGATGATGATTGAAGAGAGATGAAGTATGTAGACAATTGATATAGAAAAAATTTACTTCTCATTATGTGCATGTGATTTTTCATGTAGAATAAAACATTTAGAAAAATTTGGGTAGTTATATATACAATCAATATGGACAGGAGAATGCCTTGATAACAGAAACTAAAATTCAAAAAATGATAAATGATGTTTTCAATATAGTATGGAAATTCCATAAAAATGTAACACATCAGGTGATTGGCTTATTGATGTTGAATATATTACTAATTCTTACTAAAATGCTGGACAACCAGACAAAGATGATCACATATTAATATATGATGTTGAAGAGACTAATATAAGGGAAATCTCATCCAAGAAAACACCCGAGTTTTCTAAATTTGTTGTAGTTTAAAATCAAGAATTATATTAAGGATGCGAAAAATATTCCAAACATTTATTTTTAATAATATTGTACCACATCAATTGTTTATGTCTAATTATAAATAATGAAATGTCCATGACATTGGAACTATTTGTAATTCAGTTATTGAATCTAAGATCCCAATGTCATTTTATGAGATGAAAAATATTTATATTAGTCTTGGAATCAATTATATGAAGATACACACATGAACCAATTAATGTATACTTTATTAAAAAGAATATTTGAATATATAAAAGTGAAAAAATACATTACTTATAGAAATAAATCAATAAATAATTATGTTAGTTTGAATCTTTGTGGTAAAAAAAAGAAAAATATTTTTTTTGAAGGTTTTATATTAAATTCCATTAAAAATAAAATTGAAATTATTTTTTATATCATTTAATTTTGAGAAAAAAAATATGTTTTATAATTTGAAAAATAATAATTATGGACTCATGTGACATTCAAGAGATTCAAAATTAGGGAATAACTTTAATTCATTAAAACCTGATTACTATTTTGATTTAAAAAATGCATTCATAGGATTGAAATCTGATGGATTCAATCATTTTGGGATCTTAAGTAGAAATTACAACATTGTACCAATTGTCTTATCCCTTATAATCTATATCCTCGGATATGTATGTAGTAGGATTTATTCATCATATCAATGATTATTCCTAGAAATAAAATTATTAGAAATTATATTGATATCGACCTCCTGTATATTATTCAATAATTATAAGATTTATGGAATAATGGGGTAAAAAAGAT
This sequence comes from Viscum album, assembly GCA_963277665.1. Lineage (NCBI taxonomy): Eukaryota > Viridiplantae > Streptophyta > Magnoliopsida > Santalales > Viscaceae > Viscum > Viscum album. Next base: position 1,112,115,806 of record OY728123.1, read on the forward strand.
ACAAATCTACTGTGAAAATGTTTAAAATGCATTCTACCATTATGTGAACAATTAGTGGCTTTCTTATAATTTTCGAGTTGAAACATACACATTGGTTTTTCTTTTCTAGTTAGTAACTTTTATTTTTGAGTCTCAATGGTTATTTTATAGTAAAAAGTGGTTTTTTGTGTTTCATCATCACTTCCACATTACATATAATAGATTTTAGTTTATCAAGTCACAATTGAATGGAAAAAATGATTTATGACTTTCACCAAAATTTTTATCAGGATCACAAATCTTGAAATAATTTTTAAATGTTTGTATAAAGTTTAGAAAATATTTTATGCCGAATAAAAGTAAAAAAAGGGTTTTGACATCATCAATTATAACTGGAGCACAAAAATGGAATAAAATTATAATTTTTTTTAAACTTCCATATTGGGAACTTAATTTTTTAAATTTTAGTCTTGACATTATTAAAATTGAGAAGAATGTGTGTGATAATGTGCTACATACATTAGTTAATGAGAAGTAAAATAAAAGGATCATTTAAATGATCCTAAGGACTTAGAATCAATCAATATATAATGTGATCAATAAAAAAATAATAATGAGAAGAATAAAAAATCTATTTTCATAATGAAAAATCATCAAAAAGATGATTTACTTTTACGATTAATTTTTTTTAATGTTCTTAATGGATATTATTGTAATATATATTTATATATATATATATGTTATGATTTTAATTGTTTTATGATACATGTATTGAAAAGTCATCACTCACATGTAATGATGGACTAGTTGCAACCTTTTAAAATTTATAAATTTTTACCTAAAAAAATAAGTACCAAAATAAAAATTTTCATATTATTTATACAAAAATATGAGAAAGAATTAAACACAAATGAATTCGATAAAATTAAAGAAATAATTTTATGGATTCTTAGTCAATTTGAGATATTCTTTCCACCATCATTTTTCACTCTGATGATTCATCTTATAGTGTATTTGTCTAAAGAAGAAAACATTAGAGGGATTATACTTTATTTATTAATTTATCACATAGAGAGGTATTTTATTTTAATATTTTTTCATCAAAAAACTCAAAATTTCTTATTCAATATTCAAAATATTTATTTATTAAATTTTACCTTTTATCATTAGGTATCTTGGTTATTTGATGTCCTATTAATAAAATAATGTTCATGGAAATGGTTCTATAATGGATGGTTAACATATTGAAAAGCATATAACCTTATTTTCACGGTGTCTAGATTTCATAGAGAGAAGGTTAATTTGAATCAGATGTTTTGATGATAAACCAAAGTCAATTTTTGGCTAATAATGAGTCAACAATGTTTCCAACTTTAGGTTGAGAAGTTGGAAATGACTCTTAAATTCAATGATAGATATGAAGTTATTAAAAGAACATAGATATGGGCTATTCAATACTAATATTTTTGATCCGTATGTTAAGCAATTAAGGAAACAAATAGAAACAATCCATGAGATCCAAACTCTGAATGAGACAAAGATAACTAATGTTTTTTCCAAATAAATTTATGAATTGTTTTCACATCTTGTAATTTATTAATCCAATATGCTAATTGAATATTTTTTAAAATATCTAAATTATGTAGTTATTTTTTATATCAATATAAATAGTTAATGAATGTTGATAATTAAAATTAATTTTTCTAATATTTGACGTTTTTATATTGAGTTCCTTTGAAGCATGTTATGAGATGCAGTACTTAAAATATTGGTGGTTTCAAGTATCATGTTGATTATCTCAAGGATGTTTAGAAAACATAATATTGTGGTATATTTATAGTTGTATATCAATGTCACTATGGATGTTAGGTGGATATTATGAAGTTAAATTATCATGGGAAATTTTTAGTTGTGCTATTTAAATTTAATCGGGTCAATATTAATAAGGGTATATAGTAATATTAATTATAATTTTCTTATGTCAATTGACCTCAATTTATTGATACTGCGGAGTGGGAAAACGAAATCCATATATTTTATCTTCCCATAAAATAATGTTATATTTTGTTGAGTGTTATTGTAAACATAAAACTGAGAGACATGTATGGTATAATCGATGAAGGTAAAGTAAATTTTTATTGGAAACCCCACCAACAATAGTATAATAGTTTTATTGTACATAATGATATTGAAAATTTTGATCTTGTGGGGGAGATTGAAAAATAAGAAGAACTAACAGAAGAATAAAATACAATATTAACAATAAAACATGAAAAAACATGCCCAAGTAGGAATACAAATTGAAAGTTATTTTTTAATATTAATAAATTCAAGGGATGTTTTTTATTTTATGAAATTAAATGAATATTTTATGATATTAATTAATTCAAGTAATTTTTTATAGGTATTTCATTCTAAAACAGATTTAAGGACAATATCTAATATATGTTACATGATTCTAATTCTCCCTCTGTAAAATAAAGTACACCATCACGTAACTTGCACACTTTTTTATACCATTTTAACTTATCATAATACACTTTAATTTGTAGGTATATCTTCTAAAGACGATGTTAATAAATCTTACCAGACACCTAAAATGGATCTATTTAGTAATATAGTAGACAATTAACTTCTATCAAGGGAATGTTGATGGGTCATAGTAATTGGTATGTAATTAAATGTGACAACATTAATTTATTAAATATTTAAACTAATTATTTAATTTATTTTTTAATATATTTAAATTATATTTTTTGGGAAACAAACATAAAAAATCAATATACTTGGTATTTCACTAATGAAAAATTCATTATTTCTTTCGATGAATATGAGGTACCCTCTCAGATTGCTGTATGATTTTTTAGAAAGTTCGGTTGCATTTATCATGTTATGTGACAACCTGCTATTCATTATTGATATTTTCGGGGAATTCCATTATCATTGAAAATGAATTTTTTAATTCTAAAATATAGGTTGTATCATTCTTATGTATTCATTTATGATAAAATTATTAATTATTTATTTAATGTGTTAATAATTGAATGAATTTTATGTATTTATTTCTAGATTATGTCCCAATTTGATGTTCTTGATAATATTTCACATCTAGGACCATAAAAAATTTATAAAAAAAGGAAAATATTTAAATTTTTTATGTTATGAATTCAATGACACATCTCTATCAGTGTCACATTTGTATGAGAGATCCCTTGACGGTGAGCCTAACGACCAATGGAAAATATTAGTTGACCATTATCTTGATAAATCACATAAGGTGTTTTTTAAAATTTCCATAGATTGATAAAAAATTAATAAAATTTAAAGTTTTATAGATATATAATTTCATTATCTATTTTTGACAATAAATTATACCAATCAAGAGAAGAAATAGATTCCCCACAATTATGGGTTGATCAATTTTTCTAGGAAATCATATTTAAAGGGTACATTCAATTTATTTTAGTTGATATCTATAAAACATAAAGTAATTTAGTTTTTAAAAATATTAGTTATATAATTTTTTGATGAAAGAAAAGTAAGTAGGATATTTTGTTAGAATGACATATTTGTTGTTTGATGTACAAACAAAAGATAGAAATTATGTCAATAATAATATAGACAACATAGGTGTAAACAATTTTAATTATTTGTTGGTGATACTAGTGTAATTTATAATTCAATCTAATTTAATTTACAATGTAAACTCAAAAAAGTGTGGGATTCCAACCCTGACTTTTCAATTTTAGTATCTTCAAAGGATGAAATGGATTAAGTTCATGGAAAAGATTATTATGTTTATGTAAGGGGTATGGTTTGGGGGACATCAACATTGTGGGTATTTGGTAGGATATGTATACCATCATCGATGATTTTAGCAGGAGGGGTGTTACAGGTTTTAGTGATCTCGGTGAATTAGAGGAAATTGATGCACTGAAGAATACTATAAAATTTAAGGGTTTAATTATCATTACACAAAATGACCAGGTCTTGTAATTGGAGAGTGTGTTGCCTATTGAGTTTTATAATATAGATGGAAGTATTCATGAAGGAATAACTTCATTAATTGGGGAAGGAGTGGTAAATTTCATAAATTTACATTATATTCTTCATTTTATTAGTTAATTTTTATTTCTTAAATATTGAAAAGGATTATTAATGCATAACTATAGTGTTCACAACAATATTTTTTAAAATTATTTGTCAAATAGTTTATTATTTAAAATTTCATATTCAAATATGGACTCAAAAATAAAATATAGAAATTGAATTTCATTTGATACATTCTTGTATGTAAATATAGATGAATCTTTTCTCAATATGATATAAGTTCACCATAGGATGATGAACATCTCCTATTTTAATTTCACAGTATCTCCTTGAGATAATCTCATAGTAAAAATGGTCTTACTTATGGTTGAGTTCATTTTTATTGTTTAAATATTGAGTATAAGATAAACTAATTCAAGATACAACTATTGGAGCATTGATATGGGTTGAATTCAATAGGAAGTCTCATGAATTATATAGCATCTCAAAATATTTTATAAGAATTTTCAAGGATACCAATTATTCATTATTGTAATATTACTTAAAATAAATTTAGATAAAGACATATATCATTTTAATTATACTTTATTTATTATTCATTTAATTTTGACATTATTGATGTGTGATTAACTACTTTAAAAGCTATCAATATAGGTGGGATGTGGGTAATGAGGTGATAGGTCACAATATTATCTTGTTATGTGGGTTAGGGGGATGAATCTCAGTATTGTAGCCCAAAATCGTGTTTGTGTTCACATTTTGTGAAACATTAAATTTTTTACACCATCATGTAATTTATTGTTTTATAACATGTAAGTCAATGTTTTTTTAATTTATGGTAGTTTTTTTATTTGTTATAATGCATTGGATTCCTATTCTTTTATATATATTTTTCTTATTGGTATTTGTTGGATCGGGTGGCCATCAAAAAATCTCTTCAGGAAATTTCATTACATGAGGTGGTTTTAATCATCATGAATAAAATTGGGGTAGTTAAAATAGGCACAAAATTTTATTTTTCTAGAAAAACTTCCCCTGGTAAAAAAACCAACACTATATTTTATACCCAGAAAAATAATGGCGAATAAAAAAACCACCATTAACTATACATTTCATCTGCATATAATGAAATAATTTTGAAAAGATATAAAACCATTGTTAAATATTAAAAAACACACCATTTTGTTGTGGGATTAAAAAACCACCAAAAAATATTTTAGAGGTGGTACTGTTATATGATGTGTTTCCTATAGTGTTACTCCCACAAGCCTTTTAGTCACTGTATTCACTCCAGAATATCTTCCAAATTTCCAAACATGTATTTAAAAAATAATATTTAATTCCATTTTTTATGAATATTTATTAAAAAAAATCTTGTTTATATATATTATATGATATTATATGTTTTTGTAGCATCTTTTTGAAAATAAGTTTATTCTTTAAAATATTCTAATTATTGGTGGTTAGATTTTATCCCGTATATTTAAAAAAATATTTGTACAAACAACATTATCCTAGATAAAAAAATTTATCCTCATCTTCTTCACATAATATATTATAAAATATGATGAATCATAAACCATGTTTATAGATTCAATTATCTTATATTATTCATAAATGTTTTTTAACATATTACATCTTTTATCATATAAAAAAATGATGTGAATATGAACATCCTTTAATTAGATCTATACAAGATTTACATATTAAATTTTATTCAAATATTTGATGTATCTACACTTTTCTTTATAACATGAATACAAAAAACAAGATATATCAATTCATACCTTGATTTCAAACTCCTTTATATTTACAACACTTATAAAATAAATAGTTGGTATTGAAAAACCTTTAAAATCAGGGAATTCATTTCTATAACAATGATACCCGACATGAACATTCCATTGATTTATATGAACCCCTTTAGGTATCCTAGAAAATTCTATCCTATGGAATCATTTCCCCTTTTCAATAACTTTATGTTTCAATGACCTTGATTGGATACTTAATGAAACACTATTAGAATTTAGGAAAAACAATTATTTTTTTAGTTTAAACATTAACCCACTTTTACAATCAATATATCACCATAACTTTGACTTTATATACCTATTTCATCAGTCCTCAATACTTTGAGTTTAATTGGGTAATAATTTCTTAAACTCATACAAATTTTCAGAACATTTACATCAATAAAAACATAAATAACTCTTTTACTAGAATAAACCTTATAGAACACTATCATATGACCATGTCATTGACATACACAATAATATTGAGTATATATATAAAGAATTAAATTTCTTTAGTAAAATTTGTATCTAACACCTTTAAAACAATAATAGAATCCCTTTATGCTTCTCAGGATCATTTAAATTCATCTTTTGAACAACTTAAAATTTTAGTTACCTTGGAAGGTGTTCCTCTAACACATAAATAAACTCCTCTTATATAATAAATTATCTTATGTTACCAATAACATGTTTCAAATATTATTATTATCATTTATCTAAGGTTGATCTCAAAGATATGATTGATGATGATGAATCTATTATATACCATATAATATTTTATCTGATGAGGATCACATCTCACAATCATTTAATACGGAAATTTTTTAAATGTACTCCCACACAAATAATGATCCCTTTTAAAACCATCATATCCATTAATGGTCGAAGATCCATATTTCACTAATTAAGGTTGTTTTTTCAGTGTTACTCTCACTGATTAGTTATTTAGGTATATATTCACCTCAATTATATCATATATGATCCCTAGATAGTTGAGAGGACTACACTTTTCCCAATACATAATATGGATAAACCCAACTATAATAATATTGCATCTTAACTCTTTGGGTTTCTTAGTGAAGTGTTTCAAATTTATCACAACAATATTTGGTTACCTAACTCTTAAGGTTATACATTTCTAATATTCCCTACACAAGATAATCCATAAGAACCTTTCTTTAGAAGAACCTACTAGGATGAATGATCGACATCTTATCATGTATTTCCTTTAAATTAATCTAACACATAATATTTTAAAGGAGATTTAATCTCACCATATTATAAAATGTTATTTACTGTATGTATGCATTAATCAAATGGTTTATTATGTAATCTTATTCCTTTCACCAAATTAAAATGTTCAGACCATATTGAGGTGTAACTATTTACACAACTCACAACTTGTGTTATTAACCCAAATAAATTGTCAACTATATTTGATACATATCCAAATTAATCTTATGAATATGGTGAATAAAATACAAATATATAAACATTAAGAATTATATTAAGTTATCAATAACCATATGAGTAAGTCTATAGAAATAAATACTCAACACCCAGTTTTCAAGAATAATGAATAAGCCTCCAGGCTAGTGGTAAGTCTGACCCAAAGTCCCTCTACCTAGAAATACTTTACTCAAGAGATATATCAATTATATAAAAACTCAAAACATATTTTTTTAAACTAAAATTAAATAATTGATTAATGACCTTGGACTAATACACTATAAATTCAAATTAGAGGAAAAATTAATCCATTTATCATACCTAATATTTAAGAACTGAAATGGATTTATGATATCATAGAGATAAAGACCAAGAATCTAGTAGTCCTTATATGGTGCCTTACATTATTAAACTATCAAAATACATAATAAATCACATACCAAAGGATCTAATAGTTTATTATTCTTGGTAAAGTAGATAGATATTTATAATAAAAATTACATTTCAGACATAAAATTTGAAAATTAGTTTCTTTGAGAACACCATTATTCATCTTATCATAACCCCACATATCAATCATAATAAACTTCGTTGAAAAATGGCAGAAAATAAAACATAAGGGGTGATCTCAAATTCTCAGTAAGGGTTAATTAAAATGAAAACTAACATTAATCAATAAGAATAATCAATATAGAAAGGAAAATAAGTGATAACACATTCTATTGAATCAATAAAATGAGAATGAAATACATCCATATATTTTTTCATAGTGAAAATCTCATGGATAATTATAACTGAATGTTGAATATAAGAAATTATTAAATATTTGAAATCATATATCTAGAACTTGAACTAATACTATCATGTCCTCTCATAAGATTGTTTAATCAACATGTAAAATCCTATTTAATTCAAGATAATTTTTTCCCATGATAAAAATGATGCATCAAGTGGCTATTTATAATTGGGCCCTACCCATGTATACCAATCCATGGAATTCCTCATAAATCGAAAAATCGATTTAGTTCCTAAAACAATGTGACTTATCATTAAAATTTTATATTGATAAAACGATATGGATTTAACATTTTTTCCTAGTTATTTAAATAAATTTCAAAGTAAACACCTTATGAAGAAAATGGTATATAGTTTTGTAAATAATCAAATGATTCAATTATGTGTATTCACTATAAATCCACATAAATGAAGTGTAAATACAATATACAGTAATCAAAATTAATTTATCACATAATATCATCATAACATAATTAATAAAGTATAATTTTTAACCCAATGAATGGAAATTGAGTTAAGAAATCTCTTACCACTTTGTGATTTATCGATTCATATGCCCCATTAAATTATTAATAAATAAATGAAACATTTAATACCATAAAGATAAAGTGATTATTGATATGATATATGAAATGTTAGTGTATATACACAATACACAGAAAATAAGCGGTGAGTAAGGCATATATCTCACAGAAGTAAAACTGTGATGAGAAACCCTTATCTTATGCTTTCCTTTAGTTGAACATGTTTTAACCTCCTCTTTTTCAAAACAATTCCTTTATATCTATTCTCAATGGATATAGGGTTTATCTTTTTGGAATATGAATACCTATAAAACCATTATAAGGACATTGGGAATAGAAATGAGCATGGTTTGGTCGAGAAAAAAGGCTCATTGTGGTGTGAAGAGGTGGGGGAGAGAGTTCCCTTTTATAATTGAGGAGAAGAGAACATTTGGAATTTACCAAATGATTAAATTATAATAAATTTGTTTATATTTGTAAATTACTCAATATGGAAATGGATTAAAAGATAAGATATGATAGGGTAGTAATATCACTAACCAATATAATTTAGACAATTGTTGATGTCATTTTAAACCTTATCCTTTTTATATACCACTTGGTTTGTTATTTTTGACCTTAAATATGGTAACAACTTTTTTAATCATAAAGTGTTAATAATGTTACAATAAATAAAAAATTACTCATAGATAGAACATTTATGATATGTTCATGTATATTCCATTAACATGGACGAAGATATGATTTGGATGAATTTTAATTTAATAAATTATTATTTTGATAAACTATCATTAATGTCTATTTTGACACTATTCAATTACTTTGAATTCAAATACCACATGAAAAATGGGAAATTTGAATATAATACTCTCACACCAATATAATATGTCATATAGAACTATTAAAATTATTTCAAACATTAAATCATTCATATTATATCAAAATTAATAATTTAAATCATTTATTTTTTTAGTTAATTAAATAAATAATCTATTAGTATTTCACAAGAATTTAAGGCAATTATATAATTTATAAAAATTATAAATAAATTTTTATAATTAATATAATTTAATTAAGTTAAATATATATATTTATGTTCATTAATATCATGATTTTCTCACTATGTGGACACATAAAAGATATTAAATTCATAGAGAGTGACATTTTATAACTATTTTTGATTTAAATAATATATAAGTTAATTTCATGGGATAATATCCCTTAAATAACTAATTTTAGAGCCTAAGGTTATAACTGAGAATTTTATTCATCTAATATTTTTTGGACCAGTTTATGTCATAGTTAAATCCTTTTTTTTTCTTTCAACACTTCTTTAACCAGTTTAACACTTACCTTAAAAACATGGATTTTTAATTTTTGAGGGTTAATATAGTTACTATAAAATAAAAACAACCCATAAATGGATCATGTGTACTAGTTTCATCTTTATCCCAATTTTATGGCTGAATATAAATTTTTTGGAATTTTATATCATTTAATAAAATATTATTTACTATAAAATATTCATAATGTCAATTCTATGAAATATTCATTACTTTGTATTTAATAAAATTAAAAAAACAAGATATTTTGAACCAAATATGTTAATAAATCTCTAATATGTCAAAGTAATCTATAAAATTCATGCATGAGAATGATTCTATCATATTATATTTATTTTATTATTTTTAATATCATTTATTTGATATTTACATTAATAAAATAATTACTTCATCACTGCTATGAACATATTTAAGCTAATTATGTCTTTACTAAAAATTAAAATTTAATTTCAATGGTGAATAAAATTCCTATTTCATTCAAAATACTATTTATAGTTTAAGATACCTTCTTGATATAACCGTATAAAAAATGATGTGGTTATTAAAAATATGAATGTGTCATATTTGACTTATCTTTAAATAAATTATTATAATTATCATATCCTCATCCAAATGGCCATAAATGGTTGTATAACAAAAACATAATAGATTAAAAATGAAATTGAATCATCTAATAAAATTTGGTCAAGTGTTAGAGACATTTTGTAGTTCTTAGCATTTTATTTTTAAACTTAATTACCCAAATTACCCTTTACCCTGAAAATAAAAATTATCAAGGTTACTATTAATATTGGAGAGAAATAAAAGAGACCTATTTAATAAATTTTAAACTTATGCATCCAAATATTCCATCAATTTTTTAAAATTAAAAATATGGAATTTGAATAATTTAAATTAATCCCACAAAATGCAACAAAAACAGTTTTATTGCACATAAATGTTGTTGATCTTGTTACACAACATTAGAACTATGTAAACATGTTACCTTATTAAACTAGTATGAATATTCAGAAATATTTCTTTATGGACTATCATAATCTCATATGGAAACATAACATGATTGAATAGTTCAATGTCAAGGAGTATTATAAATTGGAATGCAGAGGCTCCAACAGACCACCATCATGGCTCTTGAAATTCAAAATCATTCATTTGACCTTATATATTCTTAATACTTTTGGGGGAAATAGAGGAATAAGATTACTACACATGATTAAATTATAATGACAGGACACCACATTGTGTCATCATGTATTTTTTTCTTAAAGGATGAAGAGAATTCCCATCACCTGTTTATGGCATGTAGTTTTACCCAAAATTTATGGGAATGTGATGGATATTTGTTTAAAACGTAGTTCTACACTCATTTTTAGGTGCATGATATCATGTAGAGGATCAACAGTGTAGGATGAAGTGAGAAGGTTCAAAATTTCTTTCTGGAAGCTATTGGACCAATTTTTTCAACAGTCTGGAATGCATGAAATGCCAAGGATTTTGAAAACCAACAACCCTCCATTCACATAGGCAATATTAAAATACATATAGAGGGTTAAAATACATCAATTATATAAATAGAATGTATCTATAATAGTCTTGTTTACATGAATACCCTCAGGTTTTGTTTGTCATAGACAGACCAGAAAACCCAAAGTTATCAGATACATAAGATGGATCCCTTCCATAAACTCATGGATCAAGGATATCATTTATGGTGAGGCCTCTGGAATGCGAGTTCCCTTAGGTTGTAGAGATGTTTTTTAAACACACTGTGGAATTTTCAACTTATGATTTTATCATTACATTGGAATTGGGGTAGCCTATGGATCAGAATTATGGGCCACTGTATATGTGGTCAGGTATTCTATTCAGTATAAGTGGAGCTACTGGTGGATTGAATATGACTCTAAAGTTTCTATCAAATCCTTGAAAAGAATTGCAAGGAGAGTGTATTTTAAAATACCACCTCATTTGTATGACTATATTATTAATGTTTATCAACTCAATTTGGTGACCTTGCATGCATATATAGATGAAAAACAAGTTTCTAATTCCCTATTAAAGAAAGCGGTCATGGAAATTTATCTGATGTGGTTCTTTAGGGCCACTAATTATTGTGATCCAATTTCAGATGTAGAAATGTGTGATGTAATACATACCCATATCTGCAACAATCCCCTGTAACACTTGTCTCTTCTTACACTTTTTTATATAATATTTTCTCAGGGTTGACTTTGATCGGATCCTAGATATTTTGGTCAAATATATTGGAAGAATGTAAAAAAATTGATTTAATATTTAAAATATTACTCAATCAGGGTGTTAATGTTATTAATTCCATCCAAATTAATGTCTAGGTTATAATAATATTTCATTGTTCATTTAAGCAGAGTGATGTGTGCAATGTAAGATATCAAATAGATTAAATTTAAAAGAGACATACTATAAAATCTTGGGTAGTTACATTCTCCCCTCCTTTAATAAATTGGATCCTCAAAATTTAAAATTGAACTTTCAAAATAAAAGTTTGATATTTGAAAGTGTGGGAAACCCAAATTGTAAATAGGGTTAATAAAAAAATCCACTTAACATTAGGGAAATTGAGACTTGAAGGTCACCACAAAATTAAGATTTTAAATAGGAGAAAAAAAATTTCAAGTGAATATATGAAAAAAAATAATTATAACAAATAGTAAAGGTCATTTATTATAAGATTGTAATTGATCAAAAGAAATTTAAGGTCCTAAAATCCATAAATCTTTTATGATTTAAAAGACCATATGATTCATCATATATAAATGTAATAAGACAACATTTTTGTTTCAAAATCCATTTTTGACGGTTGAGAAATTCTTTTATAATTTAGATAGAGAACTCAAGAAAATAAACATACTCGATTTAATTCTATGGCATAAGAATAATATCATCATTTTGTTGTTCTTCAATATATATCCCAATCATTTCTTGCACCAGGAAATCGATATTCACATTGAATTTTATGCTTCAAGATCTTTTAACAAATCAAGGTTTTCATGTCATTACATGATCCTAAAAATATTTATCAAAACCAAAATGGTTAGTACATGTTATCCAATGTGATAAATAATACTTTATCCTCAAACAATAATTTCCAAAGTTAAACTTAATCCATTCCAAAAGTAGTCAACCTCAGGCTTGTCCAAAATACATCTGTCTAAATTCACAATCCAAAATGGTCACCAAAACCAAAAAATCAATCTTAACATTAGATTCTACAAACAACATAATTTAGTTCTTATTATAACATACCAAATATATTAATTACATGATCAGTTTTAAACCTTAATGAAAAAATGTATGCTTATAATAATAAAATATCAGGTGTATTTCTTAAATCAAATCATGTAATATACGCAGTAAAGATAACATAAACCATCAAATCACTAACCAATTTCATATTCACCAATATTTTCCCATAAACATATACTTTTCATTATTATCTCTACATAAAGCATAAATTAATAATTATCTTCCCCGTAATCATGTGATTTCAAATAAATCAAATTTTTACTAAATCACATTTCTTGGTCATCGATACCATTAAACATATACTATCAAATTCTTAAAGAAGAAATACTGCAGTACAATCCTTATATATATATATATCCAGAATATAATTGATAAAATACTTTTACGAAATTTTTATTGAATTGAATCAATAGCACAATAATAATTACTCTTCGTATGTGGTAATAGAATAATCTTGACCGTGATCCCTTGGAGTCTTCTGAGGTATATTCCCTTGATTCTTGGGTTATTCTTCTATATAGTACCCCATATTATTACAGTTTAAAAATTGAATAAAAAAATATTTCCTTATCTTATAATCATGATAATGGTGAGATTCTTCTCCACACTTGAATCAAAATCCTTTTCTTATTAAGAATATACCTATGTGTTTCAATCTATAATTATCACATGTGGGAAAATCCTTATTTTCCTTCTTCCCTTTATCCATATTTTTTCATACCATCCTTTTCTTCCTATTGTTCATTTTTAATTAATTATATATAAAGAATTTATCCTCTATCTTGATATCACATGATATTATTTTCACATATTATGAGAATGTTTGAGTGACTAGTTCACTTTGAAAGATTGACTTAAACCTTACAAATAAATGATCATTTTTACTATTTGGATTATGTAAAAGTATGTGGTTCCCATTATATCTGTTAGGCACAAATTATTAATGATGGGATACACTAGATTAGATCATATCATTTTGAAACATAATTTATAATCCCAAAACTAGGGAAATAATTCATAAATAGAATAAATTATGCATAGATAACCTCATAATAAAAACGATGGTTTCTTTGGGATGTCCATCTACACTTATCCTCAGAGCCTAACATTGAGTTTTTTTTTCAAATTTATGTTTACCTAAAAATATTTCCTAATGTTTCTACTAAACTTTCTATGATACCAACAATAAAGAACCAGAATCTATTAGCCCAGAGTTGGTACCTTACTTTATTACGTTGGCATAAGTGACATCAAATATCATTCCAAAGGATCGAATAGTTTAGAAGTATGGGTAAAGTAGATACATATTTGAAATTAAATTTAAATTTTAGAAATAAAATACAAAAAGTATTTTCTTTTATAACAGCATTATCCCCTGACCATAACCCTACATATCTACCATAAAAAAACTTCTGGAAACATGGGGAAAATAAAACATAAGGGGTGAGCTAAAATGATCAATAAATTTTAAGTACAATGAAAGATTACCTGAATCAATAAGAATAATAAATATAGAAATGTAAATAACTAATCACACATTCCATTTAATCAATAAAATGAGAATAATATGCATCCATATATTTTATCATAGTGAAAATATCATGGATAATTTCAACTGAATACCTAATGAAAGTTGTTCTTAATTATTGGATGGCATGTATCAGGAACACGAACCACTGAAATCAATACCATTCATAATATGGTTTAATCTATATGTAAAAACCCATTTAATTCTATATTAATTTATTCATCTCATCATACTACCGATGCATCTATGGGATATCTATAGTTGGGCCTCATCCATGTCTGCCCACACTAAACATTCCTCATATATCGAATAACCGATTTAATTCATAAAACAATGTACATTGTCAAAAAATATCAATGTTGAGTAAAAAAAATGAATTTGGAATTGTTTCCCCAATTATTCAAATAACTATTAATGTATATACCTTATGTAAAAAAAGGTTTACATTTTAGTCAATAATCAAATGAATAGATTTTGTGTGTTTTCTATAAATTCACATAAAACAAGTGGAAATAAAACATAAGATATTATGAAATCATTTATCACATGATCATAGCATTAATTAATCATTATATTAGATTTTTTAACCCAGTTAATGAAAATTTATTTATGAAATTCCTTACACTTTGAAATCAGTCGAATAATCAACAAATAAAACATTGAATACAATTGAGATAAAGTGATTAATGATATGATATGTCAAAGGGAAATATAAATACACCACAAAAAATAAATAATTGGTGAATAAGGAATATATCTCACAGAAGTAAAAGTGGGATGAGAGACGCTTACCTTGTACTTTCTATTTGTTGAACATTCATTAACCTCCATTTTATAGAAAAAATCCTTTAGATCCCTTCTTAATGGATCTATGCTTATTTTTTTGGAAGATTAAAACCTCCATAACTTTTATAAGGATGTTTGGAAGATAAATGAGCAGCGTCTGGTCATGCTAAAAGGCTAAAAGTGGTGTGAAGAAGAGAGGGAGGAATTTCCCTTTTATAATTGAGGTGAGGGGTAGTTTTGGAATTTCCCAAAAGATTAAATTATAATAAATTAACTTATCTTTCTAAATTCATGAAAATGGACAGGTATTCTAATGTAAAATAGTATAGGGTTATAATCCCATCCACCAATTGAAAACAAGTTTTGATGTCATTTTAAACTTTATACTTTTGATTTAGACCTTGGTTGGTTATTTTTGACCTTAACCGTGGTAACCAATTTTTAATCATAAATGGTTAATAATGTTACTATTAATGTAAAAATGACTCAGAAATGTAACATTTATGATGTTTTAAACTATATTCCATTCACATGGATGAAGATAATATTTTTATAAATTTGAAATGATTAGATAAAATAATTTTTTAAATAAATTATCATTAATGTCAATTTTGACACTATTCATTTAATTTGACATAAAAAACATCAACAAAAAGCTAAAATTAAAATATAATTATTTTAAACCTCTATAATATATCATATATATCTATAAAAATTATTTTACACCCTAAATCTTTTATATTATATGAAAATTAATATTTTAAACTCATTTATTTTATTTTTTCTGTTAATTAAATTATTATTGTATTAGTATTTCACAAGAATTTAAGGTAATTATATAATTTATAAAAAGTAAAAATAAATTAAAATAATAATTTTTTTTATTAATATCAAAATATATATTTATTTTTGTTCATAAATTGATTTTTTCCCTATGTGGACACATAAATGATATTAAATATAAAGAGAGCGACAAATTGTAACTATCATTGATTTAAATAATATATAAGTAATTTTTGTAGACATGTGTCCATTAAATAAATATAATTGAACCCTAAGGTGGTAAGGTTAAATTATTATTCATTAAATAATTTTTTTACAAGTTTAGGACATGGTTATATCCTTATGTTTTTGTTTTAACCCTTATTTAATCACTAACTCTTACCTTGACAACATGGATTTTTACACTTTGAGGGTTAATGTAGTAAGTATAAAATACTAAAATACCCATTAATGAATCATTTATAAAATTTTAAACCTTATCTAAATTATTTTATATAAATATAATATATTTATAAATTTTATATCGTATAATAAAATATTATTTAATATAAAATATTCATAATGTCAATTTTAAGAACTATTCCTTACTCTGTGTTTCATAAAATTAGTAAGACATGATAAATTTAAAAAATATTTTTATATATCTCTAATATGTTAAATGAATTTATAAAATTCATGGATGATATTAATTATAACCAATTATATTTATTTATTTATTTTTAATACCATTTATTTGATATTTCCATCAATAAAATAATCACTCTATCATTGTTATGAAAGAATTCAATCTTATTTTTTATTCACTAAAAATTAAAAATAAATTTCTATGATGATGAAAATTAATTTATCTTCAAATATACTATTTATTGTCAAATATACCTTCTTGATATCTTAAGATTGAAAATTTTATGTTTATAAGAAATATTATCGTGATATCTTTGACTTTTCATTTATTAAAATATTATAAATATCATAACCTCATCCAAATATACATAAATGGTCATATAACTGAAAGTTAATTTATTAAGAAAGAATTTTAATCATAAAATAAAAATTGTTCCCCTTTAAGGGTTATTTTCTATTCCTTACCATTTTTAACCAAAATTACTCAATTTTCTTTTTACCATAGTAATAAAAATTACCAAGGTTACTATAAATATTGGAAAAAAATAAAAGGGAACTATTTACTAAATTTTAAACTTTTTAATAAAAATATGGTTGGAATTTTTCAAAATTGAAAACCTATATGTTTAATAATTTAAATTAATCCTGCAACACGCAACAGAAAATAGTTTTACTGAAAAATGTATTTTCAAGACAAAAAATGCACTAATACCAAAATAAGATATGAGGATAGATAAAATGAAATGTATTATATTATTTATAGATAAATAGTTATTAATTTATATTTTTATAAAATTCAAATCAAAAAGGGACTTTAATATAAGGAAATTGGCAGTTTTATAAAAATCAGTATTTTCACTATTCATTGGAAAATCAATCTTTTCAGAAAAATAAAAAAAATCCAACCAAATATAATGCTTACATTATGATTTAAATAAAAATTATTTTGAAAAATTTAAATTATAAAAGTGTTATAATTTTGTTTTAAAACAAGTTCTCTATTAAAATGCAACAAAACTACCTTTAGAAAAATATAGATTTTTATGCATAAAATTGGATTTGTTTTCATTTTATACCTATAAAATCTTCTGGATGAATTTCAAATTTTTTGATTGAATATATAATATATATAATTTGATAATGTGGATAATATTATTCATTTATTACAATTTAATGGCTAGGTTATAATAATATTTCATTGTTCGTTTAAGATAGGTGTTGTGTGAAATGTAAGCTATTGAAGAGGTTAAATTTAAAAGAGGAATATTATAAAATCTCGAGGTGCTACAATATGATAAGTTTAAACAACTTTAAAATAAATCCTATAAATATTGATAATATAAATAATTTGAAATTAATAATAATTAACCATTAAATAGATAATTCAAAAATTTAAACATGAGATAAAAATTCCTGAGTAATTCATAAATAGAACTAATTGTAAAATATTTATATTTTTAGAAAACCGTATTAATATTCCAAAATATTTAATTCAATCATTTTATATTCTTTTCCTAATATTAACCCAATCATTTTTTTATTTATATAGAATTTATTTTAAATTTATGATTTTATATGAAATATTAACATTTTAAATTTCAATTCTATTATGTACAAATTTACATAATACAAATATATCCTATTAATCATTATTCAAACATTGATCTAATAAATTATCAAAACTTATTTTTATTTTCCTTAAATAATTTCTTATATAAGGCTTTAATTTGAATGATTTAAATTGAATTTTTAGTAATTCATAATTTAAATATGAAACCTTTTATATTTAGCCTTATTTTTTTTAATTAATAATCACATAATAAATTACCTTTATTATTTCTAAATAAAAAAAATTATTTCTAAATTAAAATACACACCATATGTTTGGTAAAACGTATTTCGATATTATAATTTTATAATATGGAATATTTGGAATAAATGTTTATTAAAAATTTATTTAATTAACAATAACCATTAATTATTAATTATTTAATTAACACTTTTATAAATTAATTGATATCCCAAAATAACTTTTATTAAAGATTTTAAAAAATTTATATATTATTAAATTTAATTCATAATTGAATTTTAAGAAACAAGAACTTCATTCTCATATCATATTTAATGATATAAGTGGAATCATTTAATACGATAGATAAGGCCATAGTGCATAAAAAATTTAAGTGCTATTAGTCATATTTTAGGGTCGATACCCCTATTTCTTCTTATGATAAGGGGAAGACATAGGGGTTTTCTTTTCTAGTTTTGCAATAAAGGGAAATCTATTCTTTATGGTAAAAAACCTTATATATTAAGGTAAAAAACATATGTATCAAGGGTGTAACACTTACATATGAAATTGTATTTTATGATCTACATAATTATCAATAAGGCGATACAATGCACTATTTTGAACTCATGACATAACACTACTATTGAATACAATATTCTAATATTTTACAATAGGACTTCCAAAAAATGGAGTGGGTTGCAAAGAGTTTGTAATACTAATGACCTTATAAATAGTTAATTTTTAAAAATTATGTTGGTAGATGTGTCTAAGGGAGTTCATGGGGAGTTTGAGAGGGTACAGGGAGGATTTTTACTCAAAAATCAATATAGGGAGTTTTGCAACGTGGATCATTGGATTGCGCCATATGTATGGATATTGTAGTGTGTTGATGTTGGTTGTAGAAAAGTAGTTTTATGGAGGTGTTTTTGTGGTTCTTCCATAATGGGGGGGGGGGTGATGTGTTATGGATTATGGCTACGAAGTAGCTTCTTTCTTGGAAGTTGAGCAGCTACAGTGTGGAGTGGCTGTTATCAGCATATGGGAAATAGTAATTTTTGGGTTATTCAACCGTTTTTGGCATGGCTGCGGTGTATAGATCCCACTTTGAAATAGAGTCTTGGGGTGAGTATTATGGGGGGTTCTATTGAGTTTTTAGAATCTTCACCATTCATATGGGTTACAGGGTAGTACCCTTCCTGTATGTTCGGTTCTACGGTGTAGTTCTCTTAGTTTTTTCATGGTCCCTTATCATGTTTTATCGGATCTTCAAAATGGAGAGGACTACATTACTCAGATTATTCTCTAACCAGCAAGGCTACAACATGGTCCTTCATACTGCATTGTGGTCAGATGATTTTTTACATATTTTGAAGTGTGGTGGTAGGGAATACGTCACAATCTTATGTTTTCCAGACCACCTAGGAGTCATATAATCCCATAAAACATAATAATTATATATAATTTTCTCTCATTTGATGGGTGACCCAAATGAATATTTGGCTGTTATTTTATACCCTTATTAGGGGATTTCAACCTTGAATTTGGAGGTTTATCCTTGGTAGTTTTGGTGAGTTTATTTCTTATGTATCACCTTTTTTTGACTCTTTTTATTTTTTAAAAAGGTTTAATCTTAGGAACCTATGATTTCATTAATGTTTTGGCAGGATATGTCATGTGGTTATTATGTTCTAGGCTCATATGGGTCTTCTTATTTGATGTGATTCTTGGTGGTGGCCTCCCTCTTATTCTAACCTTCCTGAGTGGATCATAAATCTCTAATGACGTAGGGGTTATTTTTCCCATTTAGTTGCATCATATAAGAGTGATTATTATCTTTTTATATCTAGTAATATAATATATCTGTCTTAATAAATATAGAGAATAGTTTTAATTGAAATTGATAGGGAAATGGGAAATAAACACTTATTTTACCTCTTTTGATATTTTTTGATATTGGAATTTTACAGGCTCGATACCTTGTCGAATATCATGGTCGTTGGCGTATTTGTTTGAATGTATTTTATTTTTTTTGAATCCGTTCTATATGATTGTTTGATATCACAGAAAATGAAATTGGATGACCACTTAAATCTGATTAGTAAAAAAATTTACCCAATAAATTATGGATTATATTAGAATTAACTTAAAAAAATAAGTATAATTAATAAAAATCCACTTTATAAATCTATACATTATTATATTAATGTGTTTTGAAAAGTGTTGTGATGTAGCTTGATTGTGTGGGGAAAATTGGATGTGGTATATGGCAGCGGTGAAGTGGTAGTTGTGGTAAAAAATTGTTCTAGTTGTAAAATAGTAGCGATGTGGGATTCATTGGCTTGAAAAGGGGATGAGGATGATGGGATGTTTGTGTTGTGGGGTGTTGAGATATTTTATTTTCCTAGGTATCTTCATAATTAATCAATTACTAATGAATGAAAATTAAATGGGTTGAAGTGGTTGGTAAAATATTTATTCGAAATATGATGCATGGAAAAATGTGATTGTTGTTAAATGTGAATTAAATGGGATAGATAATGTAAATTTGTTGGTAATGTGAAATTTTGCAAACAAACTAAATTGAGAATGAAGATAAAACGTGTCTTGTGTCTTGATGTCTGGTGTTGTGCACTTAGTGGTGGTAACGCAATTGGTGGTGTTGAACGGTTGGGTGTTGATTTTTTGAGTTGGTTTTTATTTAGATATGAACCCATAAGTTCTGATTTTGTGTGGATATATAGGCACTGTATATGTTCTTTTTGATTCAATAGACACCCACCCATGTCTTTAACTCTGTGCTGACAAACAAATGTTTTAGAGGGTTTCTCCCATCATCCTGGTGGTGAGGATGGATGGATTGTTACCCTTTATTCCTCTATCTCTTTTAGTAGATTTAAAAATTCATAGAATGTGATGGAAATAAGTCAAAATTTCAATAATTTTGGTTGTTTTATTAGATTATGTTATGGATTATGGTTGGGTTTTCACATGGTTGGAGGAGAGCACAAGGTTGATGTCCTTTATGATCATGATTCCCTACTTTTCTAGTTATGGTTGTGATGTGATGAGATGGACCAAGTGTATCGAAAAGTGATGTATTTGATGCTATTATCTAGGGTTCTTATGGTGATATTTGATATTATGGAACAGGTGTACTAAAGAAGGGTTTTTATACAGAAGAAATGGGACCTCTAGCTTGTATGTCATTGGGATGTGAGAGCAACATCCCAGTGGAAAAGTGGTTTAAGGTTCACTTATTGATTTTCTTCTTATTATGTTATTATAAATGGATGTTTTAATTTTTTATAATGTCTTGGTAGTGATGATATTGGCTTGTTGACCTGCTTAGGTGTTGTTGGTTAATCTGTTTTCTCATGGGTGTAATAATATTCTCTTTTTCACATTTTCATGGGATACTTTTTGGTATGAACCTACTGAGTATACTTTTATGATCACCCTACATATATATAAAATATTATCATATTTATAAGAGAACATTTTGGATCATGATGGAAATTTATAGCTTTGGATTGGGAGTTGTTGTTATGTTGCTACCTTAGCTTTTCATTTGGGTACTTATATGAAGATTCTTGTATTTATTAATATTATACATGCATTGTGTGATGGTTTTGGTTTCCTTTTTACATTATTTCATATAGTTTATTGTTTTTTATTTACCTTATCTCTAGATACTATTATTATAGATGGTAGTGCCTCCCATTTGTGATATTTTTATGTCCTCATTGTTAGACACCAACTCAAGGCCTACTAGACGCATCACTTGGGTGTTATTATCTATCTTACTTCATTACTAACATAGAAGGGGTGACTTTGGAGGTAGGGGTCATAAAGGAGTACTATAAATGGTTTTTTTGAGGGATAATATAGATTTATACTTTAGGGACAATTAGGATTACATGGTTTGGTGAGGAAATAATGTTAGTTGCTCTGAGCACCTGACATAGGCCAGGGAAGACCGGTTAGGAGTTGTGATATTAGGGATCCAGTGATTTGATTTAGGGAATCCATGTTTATTGAACAACCATGTTATGTAGAAGCAATTATAGGTTAAATAATTAGGATAGGTACATATATCATGAATTAATTGTGTTCTTATTTAATTTTTTTTGATATTGGGAAATTAAAATAAAATAAAATAATATAAATAAAATTTTATACTATAATGTTTAAAAAATCCATGTTTCCCTTTTTAGTTATAGATCTTGGTCATCATTGACCTATGTTTCATGAAATTGAGGTTCATCAGGATCATCTAGTTAACAATCATAAGGTTGATACAGTTGATCCAGATTATCAGGGGTAGAGAATTTTGTATTTCTTCCAGCAGAAGTCCTTAGGGAAGTACGAGGTTAGTGTTTCTCATTAGAATACATAGAGATTGTTGGAGGATATTGATATCACATTTATTTTAATTCATGCCACCATGTAATATTGGGTTCCTTTGGAAGTTATTCACATGTGAGGGACTTCACTTTAATGGTGTATTTTTTATCTTGGTGAGTAGAAGGATGTAGATGTTTCATGGGTTGAATTTTTAGAGGATTTCTAACTAGTTTTTATTTCATTTACCATGAAAGAGGTGAAGAGGCATGACCTTATCTATATTTAGAAGGGGATTATTAATGCATGAGATATGGGAATATACTTTAGGGATCTTTTCTGTTTCTCCCCAAATATTTTTTAAAACATGGATTCCTGAGTGTAGCATCTTAAGGATGCAATATGTCATTTGATGTAGAATGAAATTACTTGTTTTACATTTCCAACACACTTGGAGGTTTAGAATAAGGTGGTGGTGATTGATTTTATGTACTCATGATGTGTTTTACCATAATAGGGGAACCAATAGGGTTCCTATAGGAGAATGGTTTTCAGTGGAAGGATTCTAGTGCCAGATCCTTTTATGTTTTGACTAGTGAGGAGTTGACCTAAATACCTTACCTTCCATCCTTTTGGAGATATTGTTTTTTGTGCTTTTTCTATGGTTTTTGGGCAAGTGTGCTTCATCTCTAGGGGTTTTTTCATCGTTAGAGTTATTTCCCCATGGTTATTTGATCTCATTATGGAGGGGGAGGCATAGTTAATATCATCTTCAATAGCAACCAATAGTGAGGTCATTTTAGCATCATAAGAAATAGGATTTTTCTCCCATTAGAGGATATGAGGTGGGAAGAGGTTGAAATTTGGATGTTTCTCATCTTCAGGGAGCATGAATTGAGCATTGATATGGAGGTGGATATTACCAGAGAGGGAGAATACTTGTGCGTGGTTCGTTTCACATAGTGAAGGAAATATCTCTAAAGGGGATAGAGATCATTAGAGGTATGATAATTTTATCATAAACTCTTATTTGTTATTTTTTTCACTCCTTTGTTGTAACAACTCTAATCCATCCTCTGAAACTAGAAGTATAGAGGCTTCTCATGTCCCTTGTGATGAGTATGCTATTCGGAGTCCAGACCATCTTGTTTGATGTGTGAAGGTGGTGCTGACTGATGATGGGGCCACATTATTTATGTGGGGTTCTTTTCTTTCTATTGAAGTAGTTATATGATGTCATTCTCAATATTAACTATTTGTATTACATACATACTATTATCGATAGATTTATGAGGAGAGTCATGTTCTCATATGTGGCGATCTTGTGTGTGGTTTTTTTATTGAATGGGGTTATTAAGTTGGTAGTATAAATGTGGATCATATTCATTATTTGGTGGTTCAGTTTTCAATGGAATCAGAAGAAGCTAGGATGAAGGTGGATCCTAGGGTTTTCATGGAGTTTCTAATAGTTTTTCCAAATGATGTTATAACACTGCCCACTTGACATGATGTTGATTTTGGTATAGACTTGCAGGAAAGTGATTCTACAATTTTGGTAGATCCTTAGCAGATGAAACTTTATATCTTTTAAGAACTAATGATTTAGATATATTTCCTAATGAAGAAATGTTTTATCTATCCCAGTGTGTCACCATTGGGTGCTCTAGTGTTATTAACCAAGAAGGTGAATGGTAATATGTGGTTATGTATATAATACTAGAGGATTAATTAGGTGACTATCATGAATCATTAGCTTCTCTCAAGGATTGATGATATTTTCAAAAATATTAGGGTATTTAATAAGTTTCCTAAGATCTATTTGTGGTCTGAATATCATAAAATGAGGGTAAAAGAGGTTAATATCCCAAAAAATTTATGTAGATATAGGTATGATCACTTCAAGTTCATGGTCATTCCATTCGATTTCATGAATGCATCAGTTCTGTTCTTTCAACTCATGAACTATATGTTATGTTAATTCAACTACTAGTTTATAGTAATGTTAATCGATGACATATTGATCTACTCGAAGTTAGTGGATGAGCATGTCTATCATATTAGATTATTCTTGCATGTTCTTTAACACCACTAGATCCATGGAAACATTTACAAGTTTATGTTATAGAAAGGAGAAGTGAATTTTGTTGGGCATGTGGTATCATAGTGGGGTGTGGTCATGGACCTATCATAAATCCATGTAGTTATTTCTTGGGTGGCACCCAATAACGTGTTCGAGGTTCGTAGCTTCCAAGGTCTTGTGGGGTATTATTGGAGGTTCATTTCCAATTTATCATTTATTTTAATATTTTTGATATCTCCATCCAGGAAATACCATGATTTTAACTAGAATGTTTAGTGTTAATAAACATTTGACTACCTGAAGTGGAGATTTATTAGTTCTCTAGTGCTTCAATTTCCAAAGGGGGGGGGGTGATTTTTGACGTGTTTCTTAATGATTCCTATCTAGTATTAGGATAATTGTTAATGTAGTAGAATGTAGTAGAATGTAGTAAACTCTTATTGGTCTAGGATGTTACTTCCCCATGAGTATAACCATTCCACCCATGATCTAGAGATATATGTGATTTTGTTTGTGTCAAATTTTTGGTGACATTGACTCATTAGTAAGTGTTTTATGATCTTCAGGTATCACAATATATTGAGGTATATCTTTTCTGAGTGTGATATAAATCTAATAATAATGTTGGTGGATGAATCTTATATAAGAATATTACATTGATATTTCTTACACCTTAGGAAACTGGAATTCCTTGGTTGATGCATTGAACTGGAATCACATAAGGATGTTGTTATGGAGTCCAAAGATGCTTGGAATGATATGAAGGATTTCGTAAACTTGTACTTATATGTGAGGGTGTTTAATAGATGAGTTTTCTTGTATCATGTGATACCTTATTATTCTCCTATGTGATTGGTAGAGGAGTATCGGTTTGGATACTCTAAGGCAAAGGTGATGCACAATCATGTTGGCCATTGTGATGCTCTAGATGGATGGTCGAAACCAGATGTTGTTTTAGGGGAGGATATTTATTGTGGTAGCAGTGCATGAGGGAGTTCTTCATGAGTTTCATATATCACCTTTGTATTATCACCTAGGGATATCTAATATGAATCCTTTATTGATGACATAGTTTTGGTGGCATAGAATGAAATGGGCAGTGGCATAGTTTTTTGGCTATGTGTCTAGTTTTCCATATAGTAATGGTTGAGCATTGTGTTATTAGAGGTTTGTTATAGCGCTCGGATATTCCCATGTAGAAATGAGACGAAATCTTGATGGAATTTTTCATAGGGGTATCCTGAGCTCGTGGAGGTTATGAGGTTATCTGGATAATCGTGGACTAGTCGATGAAATTGATTCACTTCATAATGATCAAAGAGTCATGAATTGTGGATGTTTTAGTGAGGATGTTTTTAGATGATGTTGTTCTGATTCAGGGAGTTCCATACTCTGTCATCTCTTAAATGGACACATGTTTTACATATCAAGTATGAAGGGTATTACTATTTGATTTAGACACTCAGTTATGCCTCAACACTGCTTTCCACCCTCATATGGGTTGGTAGATAGAGCAGCCCATGCCAACACTGAATGATATATTACAGGAATCCATCATAGAAATTGAATAATATTGATCAAATAACATACCTTTAGTTAATTTTTCTTATAAAAATAACTATAATTCATCCATTTTCATGCCCCTATTTTAGGATTTGTATGGGTGATCACGACATTCCCCATTGTACTTGGATGAAGTTAGGGAGTTGTCATTTCTCAATCCCAATGTTTTGTATATCATGATAGAGAAGGCTTATTTTGTTTATGAGTGGATGAAAGCTACACATGAATATAAGAATTATTACATTGATCATAGGGGGAGTCCCTTGAAGTTTGTAGATTGAGACTATGTGTTCTTGATATGCACCCCTCAAATTGGGAAGAAGAGGTTTGATGGGGGGAGTAAACTCTCACCCTAGTTTATTGGACCCATTGAGGTGTTGGGGAATGTTGGTGAGGTGTATTATCAGTTTTAACTCCCACCATGAATGAATAAGATTAAAAATGTATTATATTTCTCTCATATCTATTAGTATCTTCATGATGAATCCTATGTCATTGACTGGGGAAAGTTATATATCAAAAATAAAAAGATGTTCATGGAGTGGTCAGTAGAGATATAAGATCATTGAGAGAACATATTTCATGGACCGACCATTCCTTTGGTCCATGTTTCATGGAGACATTGTATCCAAAAGAAGAGTAACTGTGAAAATGAGACACAAATTCCTTCCCAGTACCCTGGTTTTTTTCATTTTTATTTATTCTATTTTACTTGTTATTGTGGCATTTGGATCTTTCTATTTTATGATATTCACTAATCCTTGATGTGATTTTTGTAAAATATTCTAGCATATAAAGAGGGGAAAATCTATTTCCCAATCAATACACATTATACTATGATGTTTTTTTATGGTTGTGTGAGTTAGTTCCACCCAAAGAGGATAATATCATAACATGGGAGAAGTAGTTCCTTGATTTGTGTGAGTGAGCCCTTGGTTGTATGATGGTTATGGTAAACATTAGATTCTTTTCTGTGGAGAATAAGACATGAGCTGATGGTCATAGGAGAAAATTGGCTTGGTGTTTGTTTGGTGGTTTAGTTGTGTGAGGTGTTTATAGATATCTTCATTTGGATGGTGTGTTTGGTTAGTGGTTGTATTTAGTTGTAACAAGATCCTTGAAAGGTATCTTGTGGGATGGTTTTTAGACCTTTTTCCTCTTATTTTATAGGTTTTTTTTATTATTGAGGATGATAATAGTTTGAGTTATATATGATGTAATAGTTTGGAACTTATGAACCTTTAATTTGTATAAATTATAGTGGTAGAGGTATTTGGGGGTGTTGTCAAGGAGTTTGAGTGTGTGAGAGGAGATGTTTTGCTAAAATTTAGCAAATGGGGTTTTGCGGTGTGGAATATGGGGTTGTGTCATAGGGATAGAATCTTTGGCATGGGGATTCCAGTGGTGGAATATTTCTTTAATGAAGGTTTTTAGTGATTATTTCATTTCGTATGGTAGGTTTACTATGAATCTTGCCTATGGTATAACATCCTTCGTTATAGTTTAGTAGTTTTAGCATGGATTGGTCGGCTATGGTGTAGGAGATTGGGGAGAAGTTGGGTTGTTCTGAAATTTTGGACATGGATGTGCTATGTAGACCTGACAATGGAATAGAGTCATATGGTGATATTGGGGGTCTATCGATTTTGGGGTACTTTTATAGCGGAGTTGTGTTGTGGTATATCCCACTTCCTGGCTATTGGGTTCTACAACACATTGCTCTTGGCTATGTCATTGTCCCTTTTCTTATTTTATCGAATCTACGACATGAAGATAACTAAATTACTAAAAGGTTTGTTTGAAAATCCAAGCACGATTTGGTCCTTCATATTACCTCATTGTTTGGATTTTTTCAATAGTTCTGTTGTGCGACAGTAGGGGTTGTGTCATGGTATTATGTTTTCCAGACCGCCAATAAATTCAAAAATCGCCTTGAACCAAATAATTCTTCAAATATTTTCTAATATTTCCTTATTAAAAAAGTGTTTCCTTTGGGGGTATTTCCTCCCACTTTCATTGGATTCCAACATGGGCCTTAGAGGATCAATCTATAGTGGTTTAGTTCAGTTTTATCATTGTCTTTACCATGTTTTCCATGTTTCTTATATAATAATGATAAGTATTAGGAAACCTATGGTTTTGGTGATGTTTTGTAAGGATATTAGATTTTGTTATTTTTTTCTTGGATTGTAATTTTTTTTTATTTTTTTTATTCTTGGTGGTGGCCTCCCTCTTTTACTAACCTTGTGCATCAGATCATAAAGATCTGTTTGAGGTAGGGGATCCATCTTTTCTCATTTAGCTACATCATGTAGGAGGGATTATTCTCTTTTTTATCTTCATAAAGATATCATATCCATCCCAATAGAGTTAAAGAATCAGTTTAATTGAAATTGAAACAAGAAGGAGAAATAAACACATGTTTTTTCTATTTATTTTTGTTGTGTTTCAATTTTTTTTGGACCCATGTTGTGTTTTTTTTATATAACTTTAAATGAAATCAGATAACCACTTGTATCCAATTAATAAAATGTTTCCAATGGAAGTTATGGCTTGTGTGAGAATAACGATAACATAAAGGAGTATAAGTGATTAAAATCACCTTGATAAATCTAGAAAATGCTATATAAATGTGATGTGAAAAAATTTTATATGTATGGTTGGGATGTGTACTGGTGATGTGATGAGAAGGTGATATAGTACATGGAAGTTGTGATATGGAATGTGTTTGTAGTTGTGAAGCAGTGGCACTCTGGGGTTCCATGACATGGGAAGAGGATGATAATTATGGGATATTTGTGTTTTGTTGTGTGGTGTTGTGATAAGCTTGTTTCCTAGGTAGTATCATAATTAGTTTGTTAACAATGAATGGTAATAGACTGCTTTAAAGTGGTTGATAAACTCTTATTTTGATATGGTATGTGTGGCTAAATGTGGTTATTGTTAAAAATGAATTAAATAGTATGGATAATGAAAATTGGTTGGTAATGTGAAATTTTGGAGATGGATAATATTGAGAAAGAAGATAAAATTTAGTTTGTGTCTTATGGCTTTATTTTTGGTGTTGTGAATTTAGTGGTGAAAGAAAAAGTTGTTATGTTGTGAGGTTGAGGTGTGATGTTTTGAGTTGGTTTTTTCTTTGGTTTTGAACCCATACGTTGGGCTTGTGTGTTGATATATATATATATATACACTTTTTATGTTCATTGTGATTTATATATGAATACCACCCATGTAAATCACCCTATGCCGACAACAAAATGTTTTAGGGGTGTTTTTTCTAACATCACAGCTGTAAGGATGGATGGATGGTTATCTGTTCTTCCCTGCTATCTCTTCCAAGAAAGTCAAATATGTATGATATGTGATGGTTATAATTCCTAAGTTCAATAATGTTTTTTAAGAAATGATGAGATGTCTTATGGTGTAGGACATGCATGGTAGGTGGATGGAACAAGGTTGATGTCCTTTATATTCATAATACCCAACTATTATGGTTGTGGATTTGATGTGATGAGATAACCCAAGTTTCTTTGAGAGAGATGTGATGTAATGACCCATGTTTGTTCAGGTAGGGTTGTTGTAAGGAAGATATGATAACATCAGGACATACTTTGTTGAGGTGTGAGAGAGGCGTCCCAGTGGGAAAGAAGTATGGGGTACCTTTATCGATATTATTTTTTACTATTCTATAATAATTGGATGTGTTATTTGGTGATAATTCCTTAGTAAGGATGACATTGGTTAGATGACCTACTTAGGTGTTGTTGGTTCTACTATTTTCTCACATGTGCATTAATACGCTCTTTTTCACATGTGCATTGGAAAATTTGGGTATCATCATATTGAGAATACTTATATACTAACCCTTTGTATATACAAACCATTTTCTGGTTCCCAGATGGAATTTATTAATTGTGATGGACATTTCTAGCTCAATCTTGGGAGTTATTTCTAGGTTGTTGCCTTATCTTTTCTTTTTGGTATTTATTTATATATTCTTGTATTTTTTAGATTATACTAACACTATAGGATGGTTTTCTCCTATATTTTAAATTTTTTATGTATTTTCTTGTGGTTAATTTATCCTTTCTACTACTCCTATTATTATATAGTGTAATTCCTCCCATTTATGATAATTTTATACCCTCAAAGATCGCTACTAAACTGGGGTGTACTAGAGGTGGGACACAAGGTTAATTATATCTCTTCCTCCATTACTTTCTTTAGAATAGTAGTTTTGGAACTAGGGTTTAAGGAAATAGTTGGTATCTATGATATCCCATATCATAACCTACAACTCAAATGGGCATAAAAACTTCTTTATTTTATTTGATGATTGATAAATCAATATGCATTATGATTTCAAAAACCTTTATTTTCAACATAATTTCTTGAATAAAATGAAATATATTTCTATGATACCACAACTGGGTTCCATAGGATTTTAAAAAATCTTACACGATTCATAAGAACAAATTATAAACCCAAATCCAAGAACATTATGCTAGATAAATGAAACCATCCCACTTTAAAATGAAGAAACGACATGTTTACCTTAAATCGTAGCTCTGAAACATCACTATTAGTTACCTATAATTAATGAAGATTACATGAGTGGTATCCAAATGACACCCCTACTATGATAATATTCACGTGCTATATTTAATTTCTCCATGCTTGGTCAAGATCCTTTCTTCATCTACAGAATGATAGTGCCATGTGAAGTAAAAGGGTGAAGGTTAAGAGAGATTTTCAGATGAGAAAGTTTTGAATAACTACATACAAGAGTAACATGAACTCCTAAAATGGGTATTTTCTCTATATATAGTTCCCTCAAGTATTCTCTTTGAGTGAAAATTCATTATCTCATACATTATGAGTTAATTTATATGGTCATATAAGATTCATTCTTAGGTCATGACAACCCCATGAATTTCATCTTATGAAACTATTAATAAATGACCATTTTCACTACTACAAAATAGGCCTTTAAATGTGCTAGAAATGGACTTTTTCAATGCTAAAAAAGAAATAATGGTGTGATCGATGTTGAAATCTCAGGAATTTTATCAGCGATAATAAAAGCGCTGATAAATGTAACATTTATCAGCACTTCTTAAAGTTCTGCTAAAAGATTTATTTATTAGTACTTTCAAAAGTGATGATAAAAATATATACTGTAATATGCTATTACAACACACTGTAACACCACTGTAGTGTGTTGTTACATCACACCGCAACCCCAGAAGCATGAAAAATCCTAGAAACACACTAGATATATCAAAAAAAGAAGAAGTTCCAAAATAGAATTTAAATGAAATGAAATTTACAACACAAATACCTGAAAAAAATTACTATATTATAGACATTTCAAACATTTTTTATAAAATTACATAAATACAAATTATTTCATACATTCAAAGACAATCCTAACTATTAATGTTTCCACAATTTCCATTGAGTTTATTTGTTGAACATCCAACACTAGATGAGTAGCTTCAAATAAACCACATAAACGCAAGCAAAATAATCCACCTATATAGGAAAAAAATTATTATGTGAGTAATACTAAGAAGAAATAAAATAAACATAAATATGAAACAATACATTAATTATATGGAAAATAATTTTACTCTGAATACATAAATATTTCTTTTGTGATTGAGTAGAGGAAGCATCATTGTTATTCTTACAAAGGAAGTTTAGGTAACTTGAAAAAAAGGGTTAAATGCATCACTGCATGAGTGAAAAGATTTTGAGGGAGAAGAAGCATGAATATTCGACAGAGCACCCAAACTCAAAAAAAATAATCCACCTGTATAAGAGAACAATTATTATGTGAGTAATACTAAAAATAAATGAACTAAACAAAAATATGAAACAATTCATTAATTATATGGGAAATGTTTTTACTCTAAAAACATCAAGATTACCTCTATGATTGAGTAGAGGAAGCATCGTTTCTGTTCATACAAAGGCAACGAAGGTAACTTGAAAGAAAGTGATAAATGCACCATTGCATGAGTGAAAAGATTTTAAGGGATACGGAGCATGAAATTTGGACAAAGCACCCTAGGATTCCCTTTTATTTATGCTGAATCATGTTTCAAATTCACATGTCACTAACAAAGTACATATAGAAACACAAGTCATGAAAAAAAAGTACACATAGTCTGCCACTACTTGCACACTCATACCCCATTTGAAAACGTACGCGCACCAAGTCATTTCAAAAACATGTCTCACACATATTATGTATGTTAATAATTATTTTACAAAGTTTTCTAAAATAACCCCCGGAGGCACCACAAGTCTTTACATAAAAAACACAACTATGTTCACATGAAAATACTACTTTTAAAATCAAATGCACAACATAACTACATCGAACATAATATTTAGAACTTATATAATTTAGGAATTCTATTAACTAATTTATTGAACACTTCCAATTAACAAAACTAGATTTTACACCAATTTGCAACCAATTCCATAGTAAGTCCTTTTTTTAAAAAATTTGTACACATCCTGAAATAATATTCAAAACATGTCTTCCATCCTTTAAAAGAATTTAAAATTCACATTAATAAAATGGTACAACATGTTCAACACGGAAAAGTACGTTAATTCCCTTTAAGAACTTACTTCCAAACCTTTCTGCATTTATGCACCTTTGAAAAATGATTTCACTATTTAAACCACCAATATAAACCTTCCATAGAACACCACACTGAAACACACACACACAACATATTCATTTTCCGTTACAAAACACAAACACAACACAAAGCATGCCAAACCATTTGAAAACACATTTCAAATCCCTCACCTCATTTAATAAACCATTTCCACGTCTCAACTTTCATTTCTAAAACAAATTGTTCATTATTTAAACACTTCACAGTTCATGCTCAAAAGTGAACAACAAGACTAACATCCCAAAAACAATTCATTTCCCATTAAAAATCATTTTTCAACACAAACACACCTTAAGCAGCCAGAAAAATACATTTCTCACTGCTCAAATAATTAATTGAACACTTCCACTAATTTTTCACAATAAGGCCTAAGTAGAAACATAACAATTTATCTTTAGAAAATTTGTTTCCAACACAAATGCATGTCAAAGTATTTCCCAAACATGTTTGCACCACAAAAATAAGCCATATGGCAGGTAAATATTAACCAAGAGAGAAAAATAAATTATTTAAAATTGTTATAGCAAAGAACCACCTACCTTCTGTTGAGAAATTACCAAAAATTGATAAGACCCCCCCCCCCCCCCACATCGCAACCTAAATGAAAAGACGAATGTCAGATGATATTTTCGTGAAAATAGAGCACCGATAATAGTCAATTGGAGTGATTCGAGCTTCGATTCACCAAAGACGATCACCGACAATAGTCGAGTGGTGTGATTGAAGTTTCGATTCGCTGAGGAGGAGCATTAATAGTGGGTGGGTTCCCCAGAAATCTCATGATTTCACAACAAGTTCGCAAGTGGTTAGGGTTTTTAAAATATATCATGATACTTTTATCAGCACTTATAAATAAGTGCTGATAAATAGACCTTTTATCTGCACTTATAACATAAGTGCAGATAAAAGGAATATTTATGAGTGATTTTTTAGCACTGATAATGGTCTATCTATATCAGTGCTAATAAATCACTGATAAAATAAATATTTATCAGCACTAAAATTAGAGCACTAATAAATCATCATCTTCATAAGTGCTTTTTCCACACTGATAAAGATTATTTTATCACTGTTTAATAACAAAGAACTGTTAAATGATTTATAATTATAAATATAAAATAAATAAAAAAATTATAAATACATAATAAATATATATAAATATCAATGTAGTAAATATATTCCTTTTTAAATATATTTATTACAATTTGGTAATTATTTATTTCTAATTACAGAAATATTTTAAAAAAATATTATTTATATCATTATATATATTTATATAATTATACATATATATTTAAAATATATATATAAATTTAAATATAGTAAATATATTCATTATTTAAGTAAATTTATTACAAATTTAAAAATTATTTAAATATACATAATTACTTATTTATAATGATATAAATAATTTTCAGAAAATATTTATTTATTTATAATTATAAATAAATAATTGTACAAATACTGAGACTGTACATTTATAATATTTTAATTTATAAATATTTTTTTACAAATATTTTTTTAACATTATTAATGAATATATCCTTTTAAGTGCATGCATCTATGTTAATTTGAGTGAAATTGAATAGATTAAGAATAATTACACTTTAACAATATTGAAAAAATGGATAAGTTTGGTGTCTTCAAATTATATATTAAAATTCATTAATTACATATATGTAAAATAAATATGACCCACATTTGATCTATTTTAAATTGAAAAATCAAAATACATTCAATTATATGTCAATACTATGCAATTATAGTCAATATTTTTAATTCATATTAATTTTTAATTATAAACTATTATTCAATAAACATATAACTATTTAATGTAACGTGTATAAATATTTTTTAATATGTAAATAATATTTATATAAATTAATATATATATATATATTTATTACATACAATTTAATAACATTAATTATCATAATTATCTAATTAATAAAATGTTTAACAATTAATAATGTATAAAAAATATATTCATTTTTATCAATAATTATTTAATTAATATAATTTGTAATATTTTTTTAATAAACAGATTTTTTATTTCTTATTTAGTTCATTATTTCATTTTATTTATATAAATATTAATATGCACTAAAAATAAAGCATTGATAAAGGATACCATGTATCAATGCAAAAATTAAAGCACTGATAAAGGATACCTTGTATTAGTGGTAAAATTAAAGCGTTGATAAAGGATATATTATATCCACGCTAAAAATAAAGCACTGATAAAGGATTCCCTTTATCAATGTTAAAAATAATGCACTGATAATGGTTTTCTTTTATGAGTGATAAAATGACGTGCTGAGAAAAGCATAAATTTATCATTGTTAATAAATATGTCATTTATCAACGTTTTATTACAGCGCTGATAATTTCCAGCATTGTTAAAGGCCTGTTTTGTAGTAATTTTTTATATATTAGATGTGAGGGTCACCTCATTAACACCTCACTACATTTAATGAATAATTTCAATGCCAATTAAAATTTACCTTATGATTAATGGAACTACAATTCCTCTATGGCATATAATATGACAATCTAAAGTAGCTTATAAGATATATCTATTTCGTTAAATAATATATACACTATTTCTTAAATATAAGCTTATTTTCATATGTATGTTGTACTCCATGACATACCATATCACACTACATGATATCATATGGATTTAGGGCATATTGCCTTTATAGTATTCATCACATCTTTCACTATAGGAACCATTTTCAATGACCTTCCTGTCAAGACCAAAGGAACCTACATAATTTATAACAATATCTCCTTTCCACTCACTTTCTGAAGAAAATATATACATAACAACAGTACCAAAATCTAATAAACATAAGAATATTAACCCATAGGAATAATCATTAATGGCTTATAGAACCTGCATTAACATTTATAAAGATATCATCCCACTACCAACCCCTTTGAAAAACTAAGAATATGAAATAATGAAAATAAGTAAAAAAATTAAAACTTATAACTTTTTTCGAATATCAGGACATTATAAAAATTACAATGATATAAAAAATGTATACAAAAATTAATATATTATTTTAAAATTAGACATAACCAATAAAAATAATGATAAAAATAAAACAAAACAAGTTCACATGAAATTACATTTAATATCTCATTTTTTTAGAATAAAGTTCATTATTGTTTCAGTTCCCCTCCACCCCATTGCACTATAGATTATTTCACTAAAATAATATAATAGGGCGGAGGGTTCACCTACAAAATGATATTTTTGAGTCCTAAATTAAATTTTTTAAGAAGATAATATTCCACATATAGTTGATTTTAAGAAACCTAGAATATATGATTAAGTGATTAGGTTGATGCATTGATTAATTACAAAAAAAAAAGAGAAAAGGTTGCATAACCTCAAGATAACTTAATATGATCTATTTCTCTATATTAATGAAACAAAATAATAAGGAGATAATTGATTTTAGAGACATTGATTTCTAGATATATTCATTAATTCTTCAATAAGGGGTGAATTGAAAATAAAAAACATTAAATAAATTAAAATGAGATAGAAAAAAAAATTTATAGTGTTTCTTATGAAAAATCCTGTATTCTTTCCCAACCTCTCAAAACCCTTTAGAAGAATGGATATCACTATGACATTAAAATTAGTTTTTTTACAAAAAAATACTAAAATGATGTTGGGTAAAAATTATTTATCCATATAGCACCTTTATTACTAGAACATAATTTATGTTGAACACTTATATAGATTATGTGAGTGGCGTTCACCCAAGATATATTTTATTTAGGTAGATTTTATTAATACCATTAATATAATCCAATTTATATTTTTCTTTATTTTTCAATTTCTTTAGTTTATATATATAATAATAACCAAATTTTACCCATTTTCAATAATATTTTTTTATTAAAAATTTATCTCATTAAAATAATATGAAAATATAATTGAAATCTCCACTGAGGGTTTTCTTTTAGAAAAGAGTGATTTATGACATTGTTTAATCATTTTTCATATTGAATTCAAGTTCCAATTTTCTAGCATTATAAAAATAATATAATAATAATAATACATAATACATAATACATGATTTATAATACAATTAATAAAATATTAATAATATAATTAATATAAAAATTATAATAAATAATGAAAACATAATAATAATTATGAATAGATTAATTAAGAATAAATTAAACTGTATTAGGTTGATGGGATTACAAATCATAAGCAACTAACACACCTAGGTCTCCAGTTGATCTTGCATCATCCCTCCCCAAAAGGATTTATAGACACCCACTGGACTTATTTTTCATGAAGTACTTTGATTTTATGACCCATAAAGGCCCTTGATTTCCTTAACTTGAATGACTTGTGATAACATGACCTAAAGAGGCAAGCATTTACTTATCAAGGACCTAGGAAGTTAGACTGATAAGCACTATGCCTATCTATTTGCGCCTTCATCAATCTACCAAAGTTGTAGTGGCCAACTACCACATCAACTCATGTAGTGTCAGCTTCAATAGATCACCAAGATATTCACAAATTATGAATTCTATTTATATGCCACACCTCCTAATGCCTACATTGACAATTATATTATACTACTACATGTTCACCATGGATTACTTACACCACCAGGAATACAACACCCCTTTTTTCCAACGTACATTCTCCCACTTCATCTCCTAACACTAGTGTCAAATACATTAACGATCATTCCATGGCCATAAGAACAACAGGTTGGTGAGCGAGAAACAAGTCCCATTGCAATGCTGAAGATATATCCCATGTTGAACATGTAAATGTAGAGACACCATGGAAATGGAGATCCCAATGTCCTGGTGGCCCATGTGAGCCCTATAGGGCACCCACACACATAACCCTTCTCTTTTTTTAGCTTTGCGCCTTTTCTTCCACACTCAAAGACGCTTTGTGGCCCTGATGTCACCCTCCCTCCACATTCATTTGTGGGGCCCCACCATTTCCATCCAGCTGTGTAGTAAGTCATCACAACCTACATATGCCCCATTATCAAGTGAGATGCCTCCACCTACAGGATTGGACTTGCACGGGTTACCGCACGAAGTTGGTGTTAGTGAGGATGATGGCACCCACACTAATAATTTAACTTGGGGATGAGACGAATGGTTAATATTTTTATCCCCCCGACTGATAGGATGCAAACTCAATCCCCAACCAAACATGCTTGACCTGTTTGAATAATTAAGAATAATTGATAATTAATAAAAATTAATAATAATAATATAATTTTGAATAATAAATATTCAGTAATAATTAATTAAAATATGATTAATTAATACTATAATATTTATACATTTTTATTAATTAATTAAAAATCTAATACATTGTTAATAATTATAAATAATGATTATAATTAATCATATAATTTGTAATTATAGTTAATGATTATAATTAATGAATATAAAAATTAATATAATTAATTATATTAGCAATTATTAACTAATAATATAATTAATTAATCTTTAATTGTATAATTAATATTATTATTAATATATAATTACTTAATATAGTTAATAATATAATTAATAATATTATTAATACTGAATGAAAATTAATAATTAATAATTAATAATTGTTAATATGTTTAATAATATAAATATTAATTAATTAACATTACTTTTTAATTATTAGTTTCAAATAAATATTTAATGATTATTAATTATAAATTATTATGAAATATTTGTTATATTAATAATTATTAATTATACGATAAATTATTAATAATAATAACAAGAGAAATTATTTATTTATTAATATTATTTCCATTAATAATAAAAAAATATTAATTATATTATTATTTGTTGATTATAACTGTTTATTATATTATTAACAATTAATTAATTAACTAATAATTATTATGTATATTATTAATTATTAGTTGCATTAATAATGATTATTATTTGAAATAGGTTGAGGATGTGGCCCCATTTATTCAGAAAGAAAACAAATTTAATGGGAGAGATAGTGGGGATAGACATGGATAGATGCTCATTAAGATGGCAAATGAGAGACAAAAAATGACCATTATAGGAACAACCTCCCAGAAAAATTAAACATCAAGATAAAAGCATTCTAATGTAATAAAACATTGGTTTTAAACCCTGAACACTCTAAAAATGAAATTTCAGTATTTAGTGAAGAATCACCCTATCATTAGTCATGGAAAATATTTTCTAAATACTCAAACTGAGAGAAAAGACTAATATTTTGATTATTTGATTGGATTTCCCAACTATAGGGTGGAAACCTTTTCCCCATTTAGAATCCATATATAGAATATTTTGATTTTTATATTCTAAATTTATAGGTGCAACATCAATGTTCTCAAGACCAACTCTAGAATGAGCATTCCCAAACACTAAAGTAGTCAAGGCTTCCTTCTCTTTACACTTTTAGGTAAAACCATCATGGTCCTTGGAAGATATCATATAATGAGTTATTTACCCTTTAAAATTTTGGGTATTAGGATGGGTATGATTAAGATCCCTTGAAGCCCCTAATCCTTCTTTTGGTCTTTTAAAATGAGCCCCCATTTTATCAAATGATTATTCTTTTTCCTCCGTCGGATGAACCTGATTAGGTGAGTCATCACCTAATATAATGTAAAATGAATTTTATGTAAAAACCTTATGTTTTTTCATAACATTAATCAATTATCTTTGATATAAAGTTTCCTTAATGGGGTTTCTAGCTTCTATAAGTTGTCCCTGACTTTATGTGGTTGGAAATTCAAATAACCAATCCATGAGTTTCAATGATCTATTGGCTATTGAGGATCCCTTCCTAGTATTGGGTGCTTCTAATGAAAAAATAAATACCTTCATTTTTTATTATTCTTTGAATCTATCTTATTTTTTTCACAATAAGTGATATACAACTACTTCTATAGATAATTCACCATTAGATTGGGTATCTTTAAGATCATTATCTTCACCCCTCGAATATCCTTAAAATGTGTATCTATAAAGGTATCTCCTTCTTTAGAATTGTACTATTCAACCTACACATTATACCAAGACCCTTCATCCCTCTTTAAAATTATTTTTGACCCTACTTTCCCTAAATCCATATTAATAATGTGAGACTCTGGAGAGATATTCACCATCTCCCCTTATTATTGCCAGCCATCAACAACTACCTATTTCACATTCTATATACAATTGTCCCTCCTCTAAATCTTATAGATCACATAAGGATCACCTTTCTCTTCAAGAGATAATATTGACTCATTTCTATTAGGATCCTACTTTTATGTTATACCAACCACCTGGTTTGTCTCTTTTCCAACATTGAGAGGAAAAAAATAAAAAGTTTAGAAGGATCCTAATCCTAATCCATTCTATGAACCACCTCATTCTCTATACTATCAAGTTCCTAATTATATAGGTCTATGAAGTTCATATAAGGTTGATCAATTTTATATGCGATCACCTCATATACATCTGCAACATTTGTAATAATAGAGGCATTTGCCTCTAAATTCCACTTCTGATAGTTTCTGTGAATTTTTCCCATTAGAGAATAAATGGAATATACATTGTATTTAATTAAATTTTATTTATATTGAGCTATAATATGATAAATAAAATATAATTCATGTAAATTTTTATGAAAATTGTGATTTTAAAATCATCTTCCTTTGTAGACAGGACCACCTTCTCAATCAAAGGTGAGTTCAAGTATAATTCCACCATTAAACTTTGGTTTCCATAAGATCTAATTTAAACTAAAAAACCCCTTACTTGGATTTATGTTCTTTTGATTGAAAAATATATTAAAATGAGGATCTTGATATTGTATATAGATCACAACTAGTTTTAAATTGATCATCTTAAAGCCACACCCCTTACTATTCACATCATCAAAGGGGGGCACTAAGTGATAAAATCCCATGCCCATCAGAATGAATTTACAATCCTTAAAACCACAAAAATTTTAGACCAGATCAATAGGGTCATCCACTTTCCTAACCTGAGATCCCTAAGATAAAACTAATTAATCTATATAGTGTGTTTTAAAATAAGAAATTTCTCAGTAATCACATCTTGATTATCTATAATGTTAGTCATGTTACCTTTTATGATAATGATACCTTGGATCCCATCTTTCAAATTTTAAAAATTGCATTGGGAGACACCTTTTCAATGATATTCATACTAGAATGGTGTGAATCAAGAGCCTTAACTTTCAATGAAGGCTTAGGTTGATCTAACCATTCTATAATATCACCTCCTACTAAATGATCAAGTTGCAAGTCCTATGAAAACAACATTCATAACACCGATCCCCAGTCACCTCCATCTTCACCAAACTGCGAGATGCCAAACCTCATGCTCTTACCATAATTAATGATTATTATTAATAAAAAAGTAACTATATTTTTAATTAAACTATGAATTAAATTATGAATTTTCATTTTCAACTATATTTTTTATTATAATTAACAATTACTAATTAATTTAATCATATTATTAATTTTTAATTATGTTTTTAATTTTTAATTATATTATCAGTTTAAAAGGGAGCTATATTTGGGAATTTAGTAATATTTTTGGACAAAAATCATTAATGTAATTAGAAATATAGTAATATTATTTTAAATATTGTCTAAATTTTTTTCACACACACACACACACACACATATATATATATATCATTAAAAAAATACCAAAATATATGTTAATAAAAACATTCAACTATCCTATGAAAACATCAATCATCAAATCCACTTAAAAAATAAAAAACTTACATGAACATGATTAACATCATTTATAAAAATGCCTTGTGCGAAATAGGTTCACACAAATAAAGAACCATATTGAAGAATAATTTTTACCCTACCCTATTTCAATAATTAATTCTTAAAAAACTAAAAAAATACCTAATATATTTCTGAATCATTAAGGGGATTCATAACTTTTTTACATTAGGAATTTTCTAGTTAAAGTACAACTTGATGTTTCTGGTTTTTATTTAGGTAAAAAAACAATTATGAACATTCCTTTTATAAATTTATAACCAATTTATAGTAAAATAGTGTTGTGATGAAAAAACATAAAACATGTTTACAGATATAACATAAGAAAAATAAGAAATAATTATTTAATAAAAATGATGAACTATAATTAATTGACATATCTTGATGGTGTTCTCAACATTCAATATGCATGATAAAATCATCATTGTATCTATCTCAACTAGTAATAGTATGAGAGTGGTTAAATGTATCAGTTCACTCACAAGTTGGCATATGTTCTGCCTTTACTTTCTTTTTATAATCATATCCCTTAAAAAAATTTATTGAGTTATAAAACACAAGGTTACTCATGATCTTCAAAGGTAATCTTCTCATGATTTACATAAAATCAATTTCACATTAATGCATTGTCTTGGTTTTACTTCCTTTTTCTTTGATAAATTGATCATTTATATATTAACACCACCTTAAGATAAAACAAAATATATTTTTAGAAATGATCAATATCTATGTTACAACCTAACACAATAATCTTTATATATCACTATATTTTGATGAGTTAAATTACAATGAAAGTATTACAATAATGTCCACATTCTTAAATTCAATGTAATATTTATATATCAATGTTGTATTGTGTTGGTTCAATACAACTCATTAACTTAGTGACAATTCCCAATTGAAAAAAATCATAAGGTGTCGGCATACGATCATTTTCTGCAATTACATTCCAATATAATGATGTAAAATTAATTATTTTTATTAA
The DNA here is from genome assembly GCA_963277665.1 of Viscum album. NCBI lineage: Eukaryota > Viridiplantae > Streptophyta > Magnoliopsida > Santalales > Viscaceae > Viscum > Viscum album. The sequence continues at coordinate 1,112,159,023 of OY728123.1, forward strand.
AATTAAATATTTAGTTATATACAAAAATATCACTTATCTAAATATGAAACTAGGTAATAAAAATAAATATATAATGTGTCACTTCACACTATCTTAAGCTATAACACAATATAGAAAAACTATGATGATATCTCTCTAGACTAATTTCTCATTTTCTCAATAAAATACCAAAAAGTTTGAAATATTAAATGAGTTGGCTCGTTCTATTAGATAAGTAAGAAATAAAAATAAAAAATAAAGGTACTTAATATCAATTGGAAAACTAAATAAAATAAAATTTTAAAATTAAGCCAAGACTAATAAAAATAGATCATTATATCATATACAAAAAACATTAATAATGTTACCATGGGTTACTATGCAACTACTATTTTCCATAATTCTATTTTGAGGTGTGATTGATAGTGAATTCATAATCCATTACATGATTGACCAATGTAATTGTTAAACCATAATGATGAAATTCAATTAAAGTATTTTTTTTCGTGAAAATGAATATTTATTAGATCAAAGGTCCAATCATCTACACCTTTTTGACATGGTCATCCCAAAAAAATTACAACAGAATAAATTTAAAAGATATATCAAATATTAGAAAAATTAAATAATTAAAAACCTATTATAAATATAAATAACTCCAATTTAACTCCCTCATTATAAGGTTCCTCTCCTCAAATATAAAAATATCCTCCCCTTTGGACTTATCAAAATATAAAAATATCATAATTAAGAAAAAAATCGACATGAGTAATATAATTTTGTAAAAAATAAAAAAAATTATTATGTAAATAGTTGAAGATATAATCAAAATAGATAAATTATTTAAAAAACAAAAGAAATATTATAATGGTGATGCTTTTCGAGCTTCTTTATCATCTGTTTTTTCTTTATCAATAGATGATTTATCATTCCATTGATTTTATTTTACAATCTCTTAAATATAATTATATTAATTACCTATATTTTATTTTACTTCAACTGAGTTTTATTTCTTTACATTCTCAATTTCATCATCACATCTATTTTGAACATTATTAAGAATTTTGTCTATACTTTCTCTCAATGAGGGAACATATTCTCAAATTCTCATTAAAAATAGAATAACTATAGTTGATGGTAGAAAGGTACTAACTTTATATTTTATAACTGATATGTACTCTTGAAATTAATATAGAGTGACCTAAAAAATAGAAATATACTAAGGATAAGAACTAATTGACTCTTTATAATCCTATCAAATGATATCCAACCTATGATTTTTTTCCAGATAAAAACATTAAGCCTTGATACAATTCTATTTATAGTATAAATCTTTCCATATTAAGGAGCCTATTATTCCTTTTTCTCCTTCTCCAATTTACCGACCTTTAATTTTCCTTTTATACATTTATTTCAATGCCACACCACCAAATTAAACTTATTTTAGTACTTATTATTATTTTATAGGTTTGGGAAAGATTCTTCAGGTTGTTTCTCAGCAGTTTTCTAAAAAGAAACATATTCTTTTAATAAAGATAATAGAAAAGGTTTTTATGGAGATGTTGTTGTTTTAATTTTTTTAAAATTAAGAATCCACTTCTATTCTCTATTGATTGGTGAAATAGAATAACTTTTCTATCCAAATTGATGTTAAGAATTGATAAAAATAAAATTTCATTAACTACCAACCTCATTTAAAGAAAATATTTAAAATAACTTTCTACGTTAAACATAATTTTTTTAAAGTTATAAACAAAGTCTTTTCTATATGAAGCATAAAATCTCCCAACTCTGCAGAAGATAAATACACTCTGGCTTTGAATTGATATAGTTTCTATTTATAGGTAAATTATAATTCAATATTATTTTTATCAAAATATGAATATAAATTAATCCTTCATGTAGATTAGGTTCTTTACTCTTCTTCTTTCACAATCATTCCTATTTTGGTGTAGGTAAAGAAATAATTATCCAGAGGATATTTTTGTATTCTATCCCCTTTGAGTGGAGTCTGGTGATTCATGTGATCATATTCTATGAATAGACTATAGTGGTCATAAATATATTCTTGATTCTATGGATTCAATTAAATTTTGCTCATCCCAATTTTCCAATCACCCATATAGTATTCCTCTATAATTATCTTCCCATTGATCTTATAAAAAATAATATACAACTTGTGTAGAACTATATAAATGAACCTTCCAAATAAAAAAACATAATTATCCCTCCACATTCTAGGAGAAATTTCCTTGATTATCCTTCACATCATCCAGATCATATTTAAAGGATTCTTTAGTAGTTTAAAATTAAGAAAACAGAGATCTAGTATATTCATATTATGGAAGTCTTGTAAGTATAATCGTTAATTGAATAAAATTTTCACCAACCCTCTATTGGGATTTGAGTTGAAACATACTCTCACAAATTTGGTCTATAATATTAAAATGTTTAAAATAACATGTAGAGTAAATTCCTTCAAATGAGAACATACTTGTCAACTTACTTAAAAATTACCGGTATGCATGACATTGAATATATCAACAAATATAATGGATGTTTATTTGATAATGAATCTCTTTAATATTGAAGATATAATATTATGATATTTTAATATTTTTTTTATAATTACCATAGATTTATCTGAATTCTCTATCAAAGACATGCCTATTCTTAATGCATCTAAAAATTTCAGTGCAATTACAAAACATTAATATATATATTAAACTAAAAATTTATTTTCTTATCGATTCCATATCAATAATTTAAAAAATATGATCTTTATTTTTTCAAAAATAACATGAAATACTATCTTGTAATTGAAGTCGTAAAAGAAAAGGGGTAGAAGACATATTTTTTTATAGTTACTCTCTTATTTGAAAAACCACTATCGTATTTTTCTTTTTTTATTTCCTTTGTGAATATATGGTGACCCATTTCCAAGATCTCAAGGGGGTCAGGGAAGATAACTCTTTTTTATTTCCTTGCTCCCATTGAAACCAAAATAGAAATATTCAACCAAAATAAAATAAATCTAACTTATTATTAGATTAAACATGAACTTTATTTATATAATAAACCAATATCAAAGATAATAGAAGAATCTCTCAAATGATGAATTATGAATCTTTATCTATAATGATAAGTTTTACTTTACTTTGAAAAATAAAATGGGAATTTACTTAGTAATTAATGTTCAATTTTATTTGGTGATGATCTAATTTTATATGAATATCCACACATCCTATTATGAGAGGTTTATAAATAGTGGAGTCATTATAATGCCTTACATTTTTACATCCAGTATAGTGATATGGTGATGGCATAGTACACATCACAAATTAATCTATTATGGCCATCCTCACACTATCCATGTTCATTCCTCATCCAACATTGATGATCTGAATCTTCATTCAATTAATCATGAATAATATTTTTCTTCACATTGTGATTTGATTCATTTTAATTAATAGAGATATACAGTGATAGAAAGGGTAATGAAACATTATGACATGATGTATACAATGTGATTACAGTTCACTCTCCCATGATTTTTCATATACAATATTCTCAACTATTTTATTTCCACGAATTGGAATGTGAAACATCCATAAAATTTCACAATATTAAAACATAATTCATACACATTTCAACCGATTTCACATTATGGGACAATAATTCATACAAAATTGACTGCTTAAGTAATGTAATACAATAATACCTCAATTTTGAAAAATATTTAAAATCTAGATATTTTATATTATGAAATGAATTTCCATCAAGTTTTATCACTTAAGTTTTTACATTAATTCTTTAAAACTTTCTATGATATAGGGTATTTATTATGATATCTTATGTAATAGCCCAAAAAACTCATAATCATGATATTGTCTAATTTGGGAATAGTGTCCCTTATGAATTTGATTTTTTTATTTATCTTCAGAAAGGGCCCCAAGATGAGTGATGTATCAACACCACATTATAAATGGGTTTATTTTACCCTATAATTCTAATGTGGGAGTACTATATCCTTTCCCTTAGGTCCTAGTGTCCTAATTGGGACATTGATTGGGTAATAACTTTGATATCATTTTATACTATCCAGAAGAAACTATAATCAATATATTATATTATTTGAGAATAAAAACCCTCGAATATTTGTTTTTCTCAGTCTTTGTCTCAAAAAATAAGCCTCATGATGGGTGAGGTATCCACACATTTTCACAAATTTTCCTAAAAAATCATTATAATATTCTCAAAATACCCATATGAATGAGTTTGGTATGATGTGCTCAAGTCGCATATATATCAAGCACTAACTAATACCCTTACACAAGTGTCACTTGAAATGAAAATCTTAGACATACAACCTTCCCAACTCTTCAACAGAATTGCTTTGCCTTATTTCAAGGAAGTGTGTAACCATGGTCAACTGATTTATAATGAACCATTCTACATAACTACCTTAAGGAACCCTTGAAACCCCCATAACAAATCCCTAGTCACATGTTCCCACTTTCACTTAGGAATGGGTAGTGTTAGATATGACTTATGGTTCTCTAGTGCTAATCTCTTTCCCACAAGAAGGTAAAACATCATGAAACAAACCTTGTTATGTCTTTATTCATCCGGACCCACCAGTATTGCCTATAAATATCATAGTATATCTTGGTAAGTCTTTTGTGAATAACCTATATTGAGGCATGTGGATCTTGTATCATATTCTCATTCATTCTCATAGGTCCCATTACTTAACCTTATATGTAGAGAACCTCATCATCCTTTACAAACAACCTTGGAGGCGACTCCCTACCATATACACTATCCCTCATCACCAATTAGTATGTGTTAGATAACTGAATATATTTCACTCTCTTAAATATTTAGAATACAATACTTTGATATGTTAGGTTTTCTTCACCTTGATAATTTTGAACATCAAGGAATATTATAATGAAGAGACTCTTTATTTGTGACATTCTATTATATCCCCAACCAACCTTATTCCTCCTAATCAGTGCATAAATAATAAAATTCCACATCCCAGGGGTATATTCTATCTCCAAGTAAAAATATTGATGATACGTGACCCACATAATATGTGGAAGGTTCAAGTATCTCTGTGAAATTATGGACCTTAGGCACTTTTGATCTGGGTATATGAAAAACCACTTTCCCAGAATATGAAAAAACCAACATATTAAATAATTTCCTACCACCGACAACTAAAAATCATAGTTAATATAATTCTACTCATGTGAAATAAATTACCTTGAAAAAAGGAAACAACACAACCTTCCTTCATCAAAATTACTACTTGACCAACTCCTAATGCATTACAATATAGGGTGTAATACTTTAGTAGTCCATGTACGTTCTAAAACGATATAGATTCTAGTATATTTTTGATATCTTGGAAGCATCTCTTTTAAGTGATAAGCTTTTGATATGTTTTAAACTTCTATTTCAGGTTTGTCATTGACCCTCAGAGTCGAGATAAATCCTGAGTGAATTTCCTATAATAACCTATCAAACCCAAGAATATGGAGATCTAAAAAATATTCTTGGGACACTCCCATGAAACCATATCATAAATATTTTGAAGTTACACTTATATTCCTACCGTTGATATCACATTCCCCAATAATTAGATCACACTGATCCATAATTGACACTTTGAAATATTTATATATAGATGATTCTCTATATGTGTGCTCAAAACAATATTTATATTCCAAGTATGGTCTTCCTCTGTCTAGGAGTAAACTAGAATTTTATCGACCAAAACCACTATAAAATAACATATGTATGGATTAAAGCCCAAATTCAGTAGGCCTATAAACATGGATGGAATTATCATCCACCCAAATGTAATTAAAATATATTAATATAGAATGTAAATTCTTATAAAAGTATTATAAGGAATATCAAAAGGCATCACTCTCATTTGATAATAACCCGATCTTCAATCAATTATAGAGAACCACTTATTTCCCCTTAGCTGGTCCAAAAAAATCATAAATAGGTGTAATAGAAAAATAATTCTTGAATATCACCTTGTTTAACCTATGGTAATATACACATAGGTATAATGATTCGTCCACCATCTTGGAAAAAAGTATAGGAGAAATAAAAGGGGGTGTTATCTAAAAAATAAAACCATTATCCTCTTAATATTCTAGTTAAACATTCATTTCACAAAGCTCTATAGGATCTAACCTATAATAATGAGTGGACATGGGATTCATACCTAGAATAATATTAAATACAAATTTTCCTTTCCCTTAGGAGGAAGATCTTAGGAGATTTCCAAAAATACATATTTGAAAACTTCAATAACTGGTATAAATAATATATAATATGTCTTCTCATCCAAAACTACACTAGTAAATTTAGTTAATAGCATCCCCATCCATTGATGCTCAGGTCCTAAATGAAATACCTGAAGATCACACTCACCAGTAAGTGTATAATAGTCACCTTCTCTTGATGTAAAATTCAACCCCGATAATATAAATTGATGTTCACATGATTCCAAGTCCATGATCTATGCCTAGTATCATAATAAAATCTTGTATCTATAACATGAAGAAATATTATTTATTCTAATATACACTAATCATAAGGGTGAACTCATAGAATTGAAGAATCCCTAAGATCACACACAAATGGTTTTATTAATAGAAATAACTTCATATATGTGCTCAATTGTCAAACAAAGATCAATATAATACTGAGTATAAATAAATGAATATAATACACATCTAACAAATAAATCTTAAGTAAGGGTAGTTTTCACTATGATCACAACTTTAACAGTTAATGTTCCATTTTCATGAGAAATAATTTTTAACTTGACAGCTTGAAGATGGCCTAATCTTGAGTTGGTTCCCATTACCCTAGAAAGATTGATATACCAAGGAGCACTGGACTGCTGCCATTGTTAGCATTGAGAACCTTGAACACCTCCATTCCCTAACTAATAAGAAGAACCAAAACTACCACAATATGATACCACACACATTCATTAAGTCTTTATATTAAAACAACCACTAACTAGATGAGAGGATATTTAAAAACAATGTTATAAATACCCCATATTCCGACATGAATGACACTACATTGGAGACAAGTTGAACTAAAGTTGAGTATTCCTTGAACCGGAACACTGGAAACACACTAGTTGAGACATCCCATATTGGGAAAAATTATATCCACGGCCCTGAATAACCTGACCAATTCCAAAATGACAAGAATTGGTAAATTTTCATTTACAGATGGTCAAAGGTCCACTCCTAGGCCCAAAATAAAAACTAAACCTTCCAGAAGGTCTATATCCATCTAGTTTCCTAATTCACAAACTCAAAAAAGATAAAAATGAAAAGATATTATCTTGATAACAAATTAAGAGTATCAGTCAATCCTCTAATCGATGAAACCTAGTGGTCTCATAACTCATGAGTAAAGGATAAAAATATATCATCTTAGTAAAAAGTGTCTTATAGTTCATCAGTGACATTTTTTCTTATGTTAAACGCATAAATTTTAGAGATGTGTTTGGTCATATAATCTTAGGAAAGAAATAATCAGAGAAAAGATCCTGAAAGTCCTTCCAGGATAGTATTATATGATTCTAATCCAAGATAAGGAAATTATAACAGTGCCTCACTGGTATTTGAATCATATACACCATGATCATCACTCACATTCAATGCGTCTCACTCGACAGTCAATGATATCCTACATTAACCCTATCCAGATCTCATCATCTTCAGGTCCACCCTCTCTAAAAAATAGATGTGGATACTACAACTGAAACTCCATGGCTAGATCATAAAAATAATGTCCACCCCTTACTTCCTTATCCCATGAAGTGGATAACATTATGTATATTCTCATGAAACTACTAATCAAGAGGTTATATAGGCACAAATAAGGGATTAGTCTCAATAACTAGTGGTGTACGCTTATCCTCTCCCTCCTGGAACTCAATAGGTAGTTTTCAAGGTGGAATCTCACTAAAATTCCAAATTAATGGCTCAAAAACACATATATAATAGTTATGGATATAATAAATAGGGTAAGTAGTAACAAGAAAAGAATTTATCAATGTTATAAAAACATCTTATTATACTAGGGGTCTTACATAAACATAAGCATTCAATGTATCCCTAGTCACCTACCCTATCTTAGTGGTATAATCATATACATAAAAGATCCAAGAATAATTTATTAATAATAATATTATAAACATGGTTATGTTAAATAGAGTGCTAGTAAAAAAATTATAGTGAATTACTTTATAAGTTATTATTGATACATTATATAATTGAAATCCATATCGTAACTATACCTAGGGTGCTCAAAGATAAAAAAGTACATGTATGTAATTTGAATCCTACATACTGAAAATGATGCATGGATGGAAACTAACATTCCTCCACAAGGTAAGAGAAAAAATTCATAAACCATAAATAAAATTCTCAATGACTCATATTCAAAAACAATAGTCCAATAATAAAAGTTAAAACGAAGAAGTTCAATTACATGCATAGTAATAGGAACTTTCTTAATATGAGGGGTTAGCATTGCTTAGGCATAAAGACCTTCTTAGATTATTTCCACATCATAACACCTATATACCATATCCTAAATATTTTGAAAAAATAAAAAAATCAAGGAAATGATACCCCTTTTTATCTTCCTGGATCTGTCTCACCTTCACTATGAACGAACTACGCATCACTTACCTTTTTTGTGCCTCCCAAAATACTACAGGTTTCCAACTAGAAGAGGGAGACCATGATTAAAGTCGGGTGGATATACCCTCATAGGTACATATATCCATAAATCATAATTAATAAAATATAAATAAGAGTCACTATAAACTTCATACAAGATAAAAGAATATTATAGTTAAAATCCAAGTAGGGTAATAATATCACCCATGCTATTAGAAAACGGGAAGCCGTAATTTTAGGATGTTATATGGAACATAAAAAATTATTTCAATGGTCTACTAATATAAAAATTACCCAAAATAATTCTAGATATAACAAGGATATAAGTCATGTTTCAATTCCTGATATTGTCTCCCATGTTCTACCAAGTTCTAAATCATCCCTTGACAATAGGGACCTTTTACCTATCTAGATTTCAAACCATATTGTTTTATCATGTACAATGACACCTGAGAAGTGTGTGAGTAAATCATATTAGGCCAAAAAAAATATATTCCTTAAATATATCAAGAAAAACAAGTGCATATACATTTTGATATTCTTGCAATAAAAGTTAAAAGGTAACAAAAACAATAAAAAATATGACACAAATATGGGTGAAACAAAGTTACCAAAGTGTGAAAAAAATATTATGTTTTCTATGTTGGGGTGTACCTAGACATATCACATAATCCTAGATTCTTAATACCATCCTATGTTCTTACTAGTGGTCATAATATCTCATTATAAGATGATGATTGCCACATGGGATGTACATCCCAATAAAATATTCAAAACTGATACATAACATCCCTATAGTAACATAACCATTGATACATGGGAAACCTATCCCAAAAAAATATTAATACCCATGGTAATGTAGTCCATGATTCTATATATACATGAATTGATCAAAAAAATATATATTATCAAGATAGACAATTACATCCCTCTCCCTGATAATTCATAAGTGGGAAATACATCCATAGTCCTGAGCTATAACACGATTGAGAGGGCATCACATCCCATATGAATCAAAAATCATATGGGAATCACATCCTTTCTATTGAATCATATCGACATGGGTAGTTCCCCCCACTTCATTAGGTAATAATAGATACCAAAGCATTACATCCCATCCTCACTATCATCATGGTCATATGGCTATTCTATCTCATCACAATGGGCATTCTGTCCCGAATTCAAACCACGTCACAAAGGGAATCACATCCCTCAACATAGAAAACATTCCATGGGTGGGAATTACATCCCAAAATCATAAAATAGTATCTTGGCCCTAAATATATAAAATAGAGGGTATATAATCCCTTATCATGTAGAATGTCTCATCAATGGGTATATTAGACCAACTAAAACCACCATAATCACTATGGTATCATGTCCCATAGACTTATCCAAACATCATAACAATTCATAGTGATCAGTTCAATATTTTCATATAAACAATTCCTAATTAAGGTTATAATATCATTCTACACTTTTCCAAATATAACTAGGTTAATCTCTATGAACTCGACCTAATTATATTAATGAAACCATTGCACAACCACCCAGTTACACTAACTAAAGGGGAAATAACACCCGCCTTAGTTTAAATTTAACAATATTAGGCTATAGGGAATCTAATAAGAACAACATATATAATAATTATGTTGGCATATTCAAATTTCAAACCACTATTAAAAAAATTAATTTAAAATAAACCAATCTAGACCTATGAATAATAAGTAGTAGTAGTAGTAGTATAATGGAATGAGGGCATGAAACACTATTGGGTTTGATTAATGTTAGAAGCTCATATTGGGTTTTAAAATAAAAAATAATAATTATTAAAAAAAATTATTAAAAAAGATCTAGATACCTATTATGAACCCATAAAATTTATTCTGGGTACCTGGTGGGAACTGAGTACATGTCCTATGGTTACTAACAACTTGGTGTCCCTAGCAGAACTTCCTCCTTGCATGGGGCTCCACCAGTTACATGGTAGAAATCCACTAGGTACCTGGTGTCTTCTGTTATAAATACATAAGTCCTATATTGATGACAAATATCCCAAAATGGTATCCTTGGGCCCTTATAACATCTAAAACATTAATAATAATCCAAAATACACAACATTTTGGTGAAAAGTTAATGGAATTTATACCTTGTATAGATGGAGATTGTTATATCTGCTAACTAATTTGTTATAGAAATTAATTTGAAACTAGTGTATTCCTTTTGAAAATTATATTTGATAAAATGATTAATCACAAATTTATACTTTTCAAGGTTTATTAAAATAGAAATTTATGAATATTTATTATAAAATGGGTTTCTTATCAAAGAATATTACAAAATCACTCAAAGACTATCTAATCCAAAAGTTTCTCACACCACTGATGGTAGAACTAACATAATCAACTATTACTATTGATATATCTATAAAGTTTTATTTATTAGAACTATAAGGAACTAAGATCATTCTAAGAAAGTGATACATAACTATTAATATATTTCTATCAATCTTAAGTCCTATAAATTTTGAATCTAACTAACATGTTAACTCAAATGATATTTTTAAAGGATAGAACAAATCAAGGATCATTGTACCTTTGACATACTTTATGTTTTTTTACTAAAATCAAGTGTGATTACTTTGAGTTGGAATAAAATCTTGTACACAAATATATAATGAATTTTAATACATTTTTTTAATTTATGAATTAGATAAGGCTTCCAATTATTCCTTAATATCTCTTTTTATTAATTGAATTTTCATAAAAATCTTCATCCAACATGCGTATAGTTCACATAGAATATCTTATGATTTTTATGAGACCATACTAATTCTCTTTATATTTTCCATTGAATACTTTCATAAACTTAGAAATATTCTGTCATTCATTTGAAATATATGAAAACCTAAAAATATCTTGAGTACTCCTATGAATTTTATCTCAAATTAAATGTCCATAAGTATAGATAATTCATTATAGATGGATTGTCTTGAATATCCAAGGATTATATTTTCTAAATAAATATGAATAATTAAAATAGTCATAGAAATTTTTATATGAATATAATGTGAAAAACTATACCATTATTAAATAAAATATACAATAGAAATAAATAAGGTTTCTTATACAATGATTGGGGTGAGATTTATTTTTTCTATATAAATCTTTTGTAAGATTAAAAACATGATGAGACTTCTTATCCTGCTCAAAATATTGAAGATATTTCATTAAAAAATTCTCAAAAATTAATCCTTTTTGGAATGAAATTTTATCATCCATATTATTGTCCGTGAATATATATAGAATTTCATAAACTAATAGAATTTGGATTACTTCTATTGGTTACAAAAGAAAAGGTATCACAATAATATATTCCTTATTTTAATTATAACCTCGAGTAAAAATACTTTCCTTAATTTTAAAAATCTATCAATATTCATGTAGATTGTTTCTTAATATCCATTTGGTTCCAAAAAACATGTTTTCTTTAAGAAGATAAAAAAGTTCCCACACGTCATTCCGAGTGAACCATTTTGATTATACTATTATTACAAATACCTAAGTAGGATGTTTCCCTATTTTATAAACATCATTAGTTTCTATTTAATAAATTAAACCTATATACATGAAACATATATTTTTCATGGATCTATTTAGATGTTTTCAAAAATAGTAATTCTTTATAGTGTCAAACCGTACCGGTCTTGAAATTTTCACTTATTATATATTATTTATTAATAATATGAAAACATGAGGGTTTTAAAGGAAATTAATTATAAAAATAAAGTAATAAATGAATAATAAGTGATTTTTGTTTTCTATAATTGAAAAGAAATCATATTTGTATGTGACGAACTCGCTAATATTGAACTACTAGGGACTCTTCCCTTTATATTTAATTATTCCAAGAAAAGAATTAATTTTCAATGAATAATTCACATCCATTAACCAAACATTCAAATGGTTAAATAAATAGAGAGTTACTAAATGTAATCACAGTTGGTTATTCTGTTTTTTTCTATAAGAACATATTATAATTTCAGAAACCGTTAATTTAAGATACAATTAAATATTCATTATGATCAAAAGATCAATATAGTGTTGAGAAGTTAAACTAGTGAATGAGTAATTGATTCAATTATTATTTTTTAATACTTGAGCTTCAATTATAGTTACTAAACATTTCTTTATAAAGAAACTACACCATAATGTACTTTAATTTTATTCAAAATGTGATTAAAAATAAAATTACAAAATATTATAAATTGAATTTTCTTAAGTTAATTTGTTTTTTATTAATTATTTCAAAATTATCCTTGATTAAATTATTTATATTTTTTAGAAAAAGTTTATTTTGGGGTGAATAGTGAAAACATTGATTTTTTGAAATATTTTCACTTTTAGGAAATTTTTATGATGTATATACGAATAAAATTTTAAACATTTTTATCAAAAACATATGTGTTTATGAAGTTAAATAATTAATTTTAAAAGATTATTTTTAATTTTTGAACCCAATATTTACTTCTGTGAAATAAATTATATGTTATTCAAATTAAAAACTATTGTTGGGTCTATACATTTAATGGTATGGTCAGAAGTTTATTTTCAGTTTTATATTGATAAAAAAGTATAAAACCATTTATTTTTTATTAAATAACCAAAACAATATCTAAAAAATTTATTTTACTTGCTTTTAATGTAAAATGATTTTTATTCTTAAATTAAGTATTTTATTAAAAAAACTTTTCATGTGTTTTATGTTCTTATATTAAAACTCATTTCTTTTACCTTTAGAATAATAATCTGATAAAATGGATTCTGTATTTAAAATAATCGTGTAAAAATTTATTTAGAAGTAACCTTTTATTTTTGGTTACATAAATAAATTATCATAGTAAAAAAGGTATGTTATCACGGTTGAGGTTAAATTAAGTTTAAAGGGATTTAAATAAGAGATTATTCTTAAGATATTTCTAAAATTTGATCGACAGAGTTTTATAAAATGTATAATATATTATCTATGATTTTTTAGTGACGTGGTGCCACTTTACCATGAATCAAACCTTTTTATATTTTAAAACATTGAATAATTACAAGAGTTTCACTCACCTAACTTATAAAAGGCCATTAATTATCCTATATTATTCACACATCTTGATCCAGTTAGCTCAAAATGTAACTTCAATAGTACCTTCCAAACCTCCATCCCCATGATATAGAGGCAATCACGAACCAGTCTGGGTCGACCCTGAACTAGTCACCTGAGTTAGTCCGCAACATGTCCTGAAGGGTGTTCTTGATCCCCTCAGGATGGAAACTAGTTCCGGGCATCAAAACATACACTTGGGAATGATTTAATCCAAAAAGAAACCAACCAAAATCAAATTAATAAATAAAATTGAACAATCCATGACAACCAACAACTTATCATAGATAAAAAACAGTTGGTCTAAATACATGATACAACTGAACAAATAGAAAATAAAGAGAAACAAATTTAAACAAAGCCACACTACTATGATCTCTATGTGACTTCCTAGTCACCTCTAACCATAAGACTTTCCTTGATCCATTACTAAGGAGTTGAATTAGGAACCTGAACAAAATTTGGACCTTCAACTGAATAGATAGGATAGGTGTGAGCACCGAATGACTTATTCAGGTTTACAAAGATAACCACTGAATCCCAGAGTTTGCTTTCCTAGAATGAACCATTAACAAAGGTTTGAAATACAGTTACAAAATTATGGTTTTCACATTTTAAATAAAACAAAATTATTTTCCCATTTCAAAATCCAACTCACAATACCAATCATTTCCCAAACAAAATTCCATTTTATAACAAAAAATACTAACCAAATGATACTAGTAAAAATTTTCAATGGAACAACTTTAAATGGAATTTGGTTTCGAAGAATGAAACTTTAAAAACAAATCATTTACTTTTAAAATTACCATCCCAACCAACTGTATGCTGATGGGAGGTGCCATATATTCATTGAACACTAGTCATGGGAACACCCATAGGCACTAGCAAGCTAGGGCCCCAGATACCTCGTATCTCAGTGAAATGTAACCATAATAGTATCCTTTCTAGTGCACAATCCACTAGTAAAGAACATACCAATAACTTTGTGGTACCCAACTTCATCATCATAGTGTAGTTAGTGTTGTCATCGTCAAAATTGCGGCCTGAAACAGGGGCCAAACTCCACTGGACCGCTACCATACTAGCACACATCTGCCCACCTAGATACCTAGGTTTCCCTTTTGTGCTCAAAAAAGTTCTAAATAACATGATGCCACTTACATAATTCATCAAACTAACCAAGCATCACATTTCATAAGACACCACTTTCACATCACAAACCCATTCTTGAAAACTTGTTCACATTGAAACATTTACAAATCATTTCTAAACTGATGAGAAACACCACTACCCTGAGAATTTTCTAAAAAATCCATTTCAAATTTTAGTAAAAACTTGAAACTATAAAAAAATGATAACTAGGACATTATATTTACACACACAAATACCTATATCATGACATTTCCAAATCATTTATAATACCATCTTCAAGTCTGAAATGCCAAATAAGTCTTTACCATTCCAAACTCACACAAATCATTTTCTAGGGAAAAAACTAAACTTGAGGAACACATTTAAAACCAAGATTTCCAAATACATTTTAAGAAACCCTTTATCAAAAATCCAATTAAAACCTACTTTAGAATTCTCCCAAGGGAACCAACATTGTTTGAAAACCAAGAGTTATTTGAGAAATCATGATTTTGTAAGAATACCATTTTTCAAGTGTCATCTTCATTTGAGGGAACATACATGTGTGATCATTGTGCACCCATAGATGTTACATCATCTAATTTCACCCGTTTTCATCCAAGAAACCATTTGAAAACCAAATCGAACCATTCATTATTTATAAGAACACAAAAATCCCATTTTCTCCATAAAACCCTTATGCAAGGCCTTTAAACCGACAAATCAAGAAACACCATTTACAAATTACACACACAAAACCATGTTCCCAACCAAATAAGATCCATCACACAACATAATAGTTAATAATTTAATAAAATACCTAATTACACTTTAAAAGTACAAGGAATTTCAAAACAAGCAACATATGTGCCTTAAACCTCAACATTTCACTCAAATCTCTTTAAGAAACTGTTTTTAACAAAATAAATCAAAACAAAATCATCATTTATATCTAGAAAATGGTTATAATAGATGTGAAAAATAAAATTTAAGAATCATATGAAAACATTTATGTTCCAAAGGATTATTTCGGAAAGGAAAAGCTAAATTCACCTACCTCAAAAAATTTGCAGATGGGATAAAACTTCAAGGAGAGGGAGATCAAAGCCCCATGAGAAATCGGCACACCTTATCCATAAGAAAAATGAACCACATGAGCCTAAACTAACCCTAGGGTTCTCCTAAGGGATGAAACCCAAAATAAAACCCCAAAAACAAGGAGGGAAACAGAAAGAAAAGAGATTTAATGAGTGGAACATGAAGAATCACAAACATTACTTCATAAATCTCCCAATAAGTTCCCAAAACAATGGAGTATGAAGGGGGGAGGATCCTCTGGTCAATACCCAATAGGTATGGATCTATTTTGGTGTTGGAATCACTCAAAAGTGGTTTCCACATCAAAAGTTATTAATCTCGTAATGGCCTACACAGGTTTTCTACACAGTTTGTCAAACCATGAGCAACCCATGTGAGAGCTACTATAAAGATTCTAAAAACATGTAAGGTTATGTTGCACGGTTTGGGGAAACTGTTCTCTAACTGTGCACCCCTAAAAATTCTTCAAAACCCCCAAATTGCACCCCAAACACTAGGTAATTCCACCCAATGATTTGTCAATGTTTTAAACACAATATATAGACACTGAGGGCATCAAAAACTCTCTAACATGACACATTAATCCCATAAAATTTAAAATAACCATAAATAGTTCTATAGGAAAACAAATACAACAAAAAACACAAGGAATTTTATTAGACACCCAACTCGAGCCTCAACCAAAAGATCCAAAATTTTCTAAATACATAAAATGAAGGAGTATATGAGGTTGGGGTGTGATAGAGTCTATAGTATCATCAATATAAAAACAAATAAGGATTAATTTTTATTCCGAATGGTGTTTTCTGAAGAATTGTAATAACTTTTAGTTGAGTGTTTTGAACTCATTTCTTCTTATACCTCCCAAAAATCTTGTAAAAATGTTCTCATATAACAACATAAATATATTTTATATGAAAAAATATTAGTATCATTTGGGAATAACCCTTATTAATATATTTTCAATCCCCTGGGAATTGAAAATATCGCTCGTACATACGTATGACCCACCACCTCCATAGAGTGGTGTAATTTAATTTTAATCACTAAATTACTTCGATGGTTGTTAAAGTATATTTAATGAATATATATTATTTTTTTTAAATAATTATTATTATTTAAATATAATATAACAAATAGCTTTGTACCCTTCCATCCATTTTAAAATGATAACTTCACTCATGCATATGTATAGAATACCGTCTCGACGAAATGATGTGATCCATTTTTATATCACAACTATACATGGATGATTATAAAATTTTATACAATTAATAAAACATATATTAATTACATTAATTAAACTATATAAATTATGGAACAATTTCATAACTCCTTTAACTATGAACAATATACAGACGTAATTTTACAAAAATTGATTGAACAACCTTAAAGTGGTCAACATAAATAGGAACTATTCAATTAATGGATTTAAAATGATTATAAATAGACCATAAAAAATAGAATATATAATAAAAATTGTATTAGGAAAGTATTTATTAAATTTAAATTCATTATATTGGAGGATCAAATATTTACAATTAAGAAGAGACCCAAGATAATGGATTTCCTATCCTAGTTTTCTTTCTTTGAGATTTAGGCCATTTTGAAAAAATAATTTTTTTGTGGTGTATGAACTACCAAATGTATGTATTTTATCATTCATTTATAAAATTATAGTGGTTTTAAAATCCATTTCATTTTTTCTCAATAAAGTTTCTTTTTATTTGAAATTTATCAAATGTATAAGGGATTTTTTAGAACCTTATTTTAATGTATTACTTTAAAATATTTCTCCTCCATATCCCTATTATTAAAAATGTTAAAATAATTTTTTTATTTACAAGAAAAATAATTTAAATCCATTTTAAACTAGTTTTTTCTTTCTTTTTAATGGTTTAAAAATGAAACTTTAAAATCTTTACCATAAGGTTCATTTTCATGTTTTTACAAAATTACATAAATAATGTTTTTCTAATATATATGTTTTGATCGTAACTTTTCACCATCACAACTTTTTTTTAACAAGATTGATTTACAGGTTTCTATTTTTATTTCCTAGTTAATTGTTTCTCAATATTCTCAAAACAAATATCTAAAATTCTATAAATACTAAAGGGTATTATTTTTTAAAGTAATGAATATAATTTAGAAGTGATTTATTACTCCCTTCCTTATAAAATTTACAAGAGAGATATTTTTTTGTTATGATTTTAATTTATTTTCTAAAGTATTGGTTTTACTAAAGAGTCTTCATTTATAAAGAATCCATGGTATTATTTAATACCATACTGATTTAAGGATTAAACCATATTTTTTGATCATTCACTTACTTGTGATCATGTTATATATCACTCTCCATTATTCATTAGAAATTATTTTTCTCATTCTTGTCCACTATTTCAATATCATAGATGAATTAAAAAACATTTCTATAACTTTAATATTGTTTTAGATGAATAAAATTTCTATATATTGTTTCATTTTATGGAAGAAATTTGTTTAATTTACTGAGGAAATATTCTGTATTCAGGATTCAATAATTATAATTATTGAATTATATGGAATTATAAGAATGAATTGTATTGATCGTTCAATATATATGTATAATTAATTGGATGGGAAAGTGATGAGCGGGGCTAGTTATTTATATCCCCTCAATGCATCTATAGGTATTATAAGATAAACAAATGCATTCCATATTATATGGGCATCTACTTTACACCTAACAATTTATTAAGAATGATTTCTCAGCTGAGACATTAATAGTAAGATTCATGATAAATTTTTTGGGGCCTTGATAAAAAAGTATTGAACGTAAAAATTTATGATTTTAATTTATTGAGAATCTATTTTACATTATCTGTGTGATTTATATGTTGGTATTATTCTTTTATGACTATTTAACAAAAGTTGTTGATTAAATGGAATTTTTTATAATTATCCCCTATTTTATATTGATTATATCTTATTTACTCATTATATCTTCCTCTGTATGTAACCCTTACTATGCACCAGATCCAATAATTTATTTTTTTTCCTTTCCAAAGGATATAAAGAAGGATATTATGAATTATTTGAAGGATGTAAGAAAGTTTCTCATTCTATTTTTCTATGTAATATGGTAATCTTGTTTGTATATAGTTTTATAGGAATACTAAACTGATTTATCCTATATGGTATAGTCCCTTATATCTTGTACCAATGTAATAAAGTAATCATATTATCTAAGTTGTTGGAGATAGGGCATTAATATTGGATTCCGGTCAAGTTTAGTCAGAACCTTGGGAATTATATTTTAAATAAACATAACTGATATGAGAATTTTGATAATCCTCGATGGTATATGAGAAATTTTTTCCTTTACTAGTATTTTTCTAATGTGATGAAATATTAATGATAATTATTAACTAACTTGGTGTGTTCCATTATTTAGATATTAGGTTCCTAGAATAAGGAAGGGAATCAAAAATTGTATTCAATTTAATGATTATTATAATGGTCAAGCCAATATAGTCAGTGTTGTATCTAAGTTGATCATGTCTATATTAGGGTAGCTGACTCAAGTTATGATGAATAACCTTTTCTGTATGGATTAATATATTGTTACATATCACAATTCACTTTTTTAGATCACTTAATATGATATAAGCCTATATATTTTAATGAAACTACAATTCCATTGGTTATCAAATAATTGATTATGTCCCTCAGAAAGATATTTCTAGCATTGGGAAGTAATGAAAGGGAAAAGGATATTCTATTCTATGAGAAGCAATATCCTTGAGAATAGTTATCTGAAATAGATAAGAATTCCATCAATTTAAAGTAAAAGGAAGAATAATATTTTATACAAAATGAGGCCCAATTTACAATATTATCTAAAAATTTTGTGGACTACATATATAATTCAGTAATAATGATTTACTATTTCATTGATGGCCTTAATATAAGTCCCCAAAGGGCACTATTTTCAAAAATATTTTCATCATATTATGATATAATATAAAGTGACATCAAGATAGATAATTTTTTTCCAGATCTTATATCTTCAAGGGAAATGAATAAAATAATTGTTTGAATGGGAACCAAGAAAAAAATAATTTTATCAAAGAAGTAGAAAGGGGAGATGATATTTCCATCATGTGATAATTATAGAAAGAAACTCCAAGGTGATTTCTTAATTAAAACATGGATATTTTTAACATGTGATGAAAGGGGTCAGAAGGATCATTAAATCAAGGTAAATAAAGAAACCATTTATACAAAATTATTCAATTGTAGATAGATGGTGAATTATTCAAATCAATGTCCCATGAATCAAGAGAAACTCTTACAGAAGATGCTAAAGGGAGGTGGCCAACCTTATGTGATTGATATAGCTGAAGGTGAACTTTATATAGATGTGTTTGATTGTACTTTGATCATAAAAATTAACTTAGATAATAATTTATTTGATTTTGGATCTTTTCACTCTTTTATATCTTCCTTGTTTTATAATAAAATTAGATATTTCCATAGAACCTTAATAAGGGAGTTGTTAATCAAGACTCTGATTGGAAATAATATTTCAATAAGGAAGCATAAATATATCCCAATTATGAAAAATATGAACAACCTATTTTCATAATTGATTATAATACTTATGGTTAACTTCAATATAATCCTTAGTATGAATTTGATTTCAAATTGTAATTCAAAAATTTATTGATAAGAGAAAGAGATTATGATATGCGGTTGATATATATAATCACATATCTTCTAAGGAGATACAAAATCATTCGAAACATGTTTTAATCCACCTCTAGTAAATATTCATAATGAAATTGTTAGAGAATAAGGTCATATGAAACTTATAAATGTGAAAGGAATCCTTATAAGAGAGGATGTGCCAATTTTTTAATAATACATTGATGTACTTTTTTTTGATGTATTTCCTAGATATCCACCTAAGTGTGAGGTTTAGTTTTCCATTGATTTCATACCCGATGAAAAGCCTATATCTAAGTCTCTTTATAGGATAACCATAGTGGAATTTTTATAACTAAAGAAAAAATTATATGAGTAGTTTTATAATTGATTTATACACCATTGTATTTCACCATGGGGATCCAATGTTATTTTTATTAAGAGGAAATATGGGTCTATGAGGTTGTTCATAAATTATAGGGAAATAAAAGACATTACTATTATAAAAAGTATCATATTCCCTACATTGATTAATTATTTTATCATAATCAAGGAGATCAATTTTTTTAAAATATTTATCTTCATTCTGGGTGTCATCAACTATGAATAAATAAGGGAGATATTTGAAAGATGAAATTTCATATGAGGTATGAACATTATGAATTTATATTAATTCCCTTTAGATTTACTAATGAACCCTTTGTTTTTTGGATTATTTGAACAAAGTATTCTTGGATTATATTAAAAAATTTATTATGGTGTTTATTGATGATATCTTGATATACCTTAGAAGTTATAATGAGAATAAGAGTAAATTGTTTATCATTCTTAAGTCACTTAGAGAAAAGGAAATATATAGAATATTTAGTAAATATGAATTTTGTCTTTAGGATGTTTTTTGTGGGTCATATTGTCTCTAAGTGTGGAATATCAGTTGATTTTTCAATGAAAAAGGCTATAATTGAATGGTCAATGACAATGAACATTTCTGAGGTATGTAGTATCCTTAGATTAACATTTTCCTATCAATGATTCATTAAAAAAATATTGATCATCTAACCCATTATTCATTTTGACCCATAAATTGTGTATGTTCATAAGGTTAGAAGATGGTATATGAATTTTTAAGAATTAAATAGGAGATTATTAAATGTATTGATATTAACATTACCATAAGGAAAGGGTGGTTTTGTGATATAAAGTGAGTCATTGAAGAAGGTACCTGTATGTTTCCTTAATTATAATGATCAAGTTGTTACCTATACATCAAGAGAGTTAGATATTCATGAATAAAATAATCCAACCCATCATCTAGAGTTATCAGTCCTGATCATTGAATTAAAGATATAAAATCATCACCATTTTAGTTAAATGTGGTAAACATATACATATCACAAAATTTTGAAATATATATTTTCATATAAAGGTCTCAACATGAGTTTAAGGTAATGATTAGAACTACTAAAGGATTATGATGTGTCAATACACTGCATCTTAGGAAGGAAAGTAAGGTGGTTTGTGCATTGAGTATGATAAATCATCAAATTTTGACAAAAATGAGGATTGAAAAATATTATATTTTTATATATTTAGTAAAGATAAATGTTTGAATCATCAAGGAAGGGTAAACATTACATCTGTTGGACCTAAAAGGGACTTTAGTGAGAGATTCCATGGGGGTGACCCAGGGTATGAAACTCATTCTTTTTTTTATATTTAACCTTGATAATGTCACTAACCTAGCTAATCTTGACCCCACAGATTATTAGGGTCACTATTGTGTTCACTTTTTTGGTGATGATTTGATTAACCAGTGTTATTATATTAGACTTATTTAGATAGGATGAATTATTTTTCAATCCAAATACACTTATTGTCACCATGTATAATTTTTTAAATCATCCAAAAAGGACACCAAAATTTTACATGGTACACTCGCACTATGCTAGTCAAAGGAGAATTTAATTGCATTGTGACAAAATATTAAAATAAACTTAGAATATTTAATTGATGTATTTATTCTAGGTCACTAATATTCTTTGGGTCACTCCCATTAGAAAATTTAGGATCATCTCACATCTACCCTAGGTTCACCCCCTTTTCATGTTTTGGTTTGGCTCACTACCACCCACAAGTCACTCCATCTTTCCCCTCCCTTTTCTCACTACTTCAGGAAGAAAATAAATTTATCACATAAAATAATTCTCTACATCACAATATTATTGTTCTTTAACTAGTTAGAACATGTTGATCTTCACATTTCTATTTCACAAACAGGTTGTAAACATCACCATTGTAGCCACTTAACTTTCCCTATTGAACTAGTATTCAATCAAAATCATCTTCATTTGTCATGGTCTGCAATTATTTCCAACAACATTAAAATGGTTGTAAACATAACTAATGTTTGAATTAATGCATTCATGAAACTCGCTTGGTCAAATTAACACTAGAATTTTCTCCATGTAACTTATGTTTTCATTATAGATTCTTGTATAAAATATCTTCATGAAAATATTTTGAAAATTAATATCCAATATATCTTCACTAGGTATAACTCCTTCAAATTATGGGGGTAAACACCTATTTATAAAATTTTCTACGACTTCATGAAACTTAGTCGCATACCACTTACCTTTCATGAAACGTTCATGGTTTGAAAAACATTGAAGATTTGACGTATACTTGAGTACAAAACTCACTTTAATCATGAACCTATCATCTATATTTTGTGATTTCACATAACTACCACTTTTTTTACTCTCCACACATTCTTATAATCCATTCTGTTTTCAAATACGAACAAGGAAGCTTCAAAACAAAAAATTTTGGATACTTTGGGCATGTTCACACAACTCTACCTCTTCACTGAATTTTTTTAGCATATCATTGATTCATGTAATATTATGAGAAACATGTTTCTCCCGTAAAAAATTTTCATGACAAACTCACTACCTTTTCATTACTCACATTCAAGAATGCACTTTTGTGAAACCACTAATATTTCGAGAACTTGATGCATTTTCCAAATATTCATGTGGAAAACTTGGATTTTCATTTTCACACAACATAGAGAAACTACTAAAACGTTTCACATTCCTTTTTCACTTGTGTGAAATTATTTCCTTTTCCATATTCTGTTGAGATGGATTGGAATCATCATGTTTTCACAACTTATAATTTGGAAAATTGTTTTTTCTTTTCTCCATTTTCATACAAAAAATTATTGTAGACACTGAACCATTTATTGACCCATTAATTCATGAATATATGAAGGATTTCATGGACTAGGAAAGTTTCAAAACATTTCATGATGAAGCCCTATTTGGGTGCTCTTATATCATATATTGCTTCAACACTCTCTTGGTATGATTAGAATCGACATTTAGAGCTTGAATAATGCATTATGAAATTAACCTATTTACCATTTTTGGGGACACTATATTCTCCAGAAACTTCTAACATGATGAATAGATAAAAAATGTTCTCCATGACACCATGTCAATATAAAACCTACACCCCAAATGAAAACACACTATAGTGGGAAACGATAGGGTTGAAAATGAATCCAACACAAAACACATAGAAACATAATTCCCATTGGTGTCAAAAAATTCCCCCTTTGTATTTTTTGTAAATAATTGGATCAATACTTTTCCTCTCTCTTAATGAAATTCCACCTGATAAAGAATTTTTTATTCCAACTATCCATGAATACTAATATTGATTATAGATTACTGTTGGATATTAATATAAAATATTTAACAATACATGGCACAAGGGAGGACCACTTTCTTCAACCCCATTGGAAACTAATTTCATAATAAAATCTGATTTTTTTGAACATATATCTTAAGAATCCTCATATTTTCAACTCTTAACTTCCTAGTCCCCTTATGAAGGGTTATATAGGATGGCACATAGATTCATGATCCTTTGTTCTACCCATTTGGGAACAAGTAAAAATTAAACCTTATACCATATGAATGAAATATAAAATCCTAAATAAAAATCACAAATTTGGAAAAGGAGATAGAAATTTCCTAATCATATCATGCTACATTAGTTTAAATGATATCATACAATATAATCTTTCATCCTTTGAATCCATTGAGACCATTCATTACATAATTTAACTCTTACTTCATTATCAATGAAGCACAAAGGGGTAAATATCCCCCATTGTGAACATGGTCTTTACATATGATAAGAACTGTAAATTCTCCCGCTATGATATGAAAATCCTTATCTTGTTAGAAATAGTAGTTATACCCAAAAAATATATGTCTCATTTACATCTTTTCTTCATATGTGACTGCAGGTTTAAATAATTTTTTAGATCAAAATATTTTTTATATTTTCATGAAATTCCCAAAGATTTTTTGTGGGTGAATATACCACTTAGAAAAGATCCATCAATAAAACCTCTATTCATACCAATCTAAGTCAAAATTTAGGAAACAAGAAATAAATTAAGTAGAAAAATAATTTTCTATTGCACTCAATTATTTCCATACATCTCAAGAATCCATAGAACATTGTTTTATTTTATGGAATTATTCCTTATTTAATATTCATATCTAGAAACCATTTTGACAATAAAAATCAACAATATTGATGAAACCATTAATTTAATTTTTCATAAAAAATGTTGAATTAACAACTTATTTTTTCAGATTTTGAGATCACTTCCTGAACTAAACACGGTAACTGATTTATTAACTTATCCACAAGGAGTATTTCCTTAAAGAATGGGGAACCATATTTCATGTTTTCAACTCAAAACACCCCTTTAATTTCCTAGCTTCATTACTTAATATATGATAGAAATGTTTCATGAGATTTTTCCAGCCAAATAACGCAATAATATCCCAATAATAGTCAGAGGATATAGGATGTTTGATAAAAAAAACTCATGAGAGATCATGTTATTGTTAATTACATAATTTATATCTTCAGGATATAAAATTAAAGAGATCAGATGATCTTAACATAAATTCATAATGAATTTTTAAAACTCTTAACATCAATTGGAATATCAACTTTCAACTCATGATGCATATCAATGCGACTCATCATTACTACTCTGATTCTTCTTATATTCTCATTCATCACGATTATAGATACAAAAAACCCATTTATAATAATTTGAATATTTTTAAACTATGGAGTATGTCACAATATAAATTTTCATCTCTTGATGAAACTTCCCCATGGATTATATATTCTCCAAAATCTGTAATAGTTTAACTATAGTTAAAATAATTTAAACTCATAGGGTGAGGAGACATTTCACTTCTCCGAGTTGAGGAATGAGGATGAGATTTCTTAACAAACCCTTTATTATCACATGTTTTCCTTTTTATATGTGAGGAAAGTAATTACATCTCCTCACCAACCTATTATTCTTCTAAATATCCCATTATTGTGAGTTTCTTCAATGGATTATAAGAGGATCTCCTTAGATTGATTCCACTTACAAAAGATTTATTTTTTATTTTTTCTTTATATTTTTCCTTCTCAACCTTTTTAATTTAATTTTATTCGTATAACAACTCATTAAATCTTCTTTATTAGTTACTATTACCAACAAGGATCTAGTCATATGTTACTGATTATAAGCTTCTTCTCCATGTATTCTTGTATCCCTGTTCATCCCTACTAGATTTATTAGATTTTATTGATCATACCCTATTTTGAGATATCTCTTTTACATAATTAGCTTTTGTAGTCTGTTACGTTTTAAAAACATTTTTCTCACCTTTCCAATAACCTTCTTAATAAATATTAGATTTGTAAATCCTATATGAAATACTAATTAACATTTTATAGGGCACTACCATAGTTCTCTAATTCCATTAAATTTTTGTAATCTTTTCAATACCAATCGAGCACATGTCTATCTTATTTGAAAGTAAATAAATCCACTTCTAAGATTTTCTTCTCCAGTGAATCCTTCTTGGAATGTTCATCCATATTTCTAATAGATGGATAAACATCCTTCATTTTCCTTAAGATATTTTTCTTTCTTTCTAAGAGGGCTTATGTGAGTGAAATGATGTTGATACTTGATTCACATTTAATTGAGCTTTATTGTTTCTCCCCAGGGTTGTAAATATATTTTCAATCTTAAAAAATATTCTTTGAGTGAAAAATGTATTCCAATTAGTCATAAGTTTAATGAAATATGTTGTGAAACATTTAGTTCCATCATGCTGCATTTTTGAGCCATATAACCATGGTTATAGAAAATGAAGAATATACCATTAAAACCACACCTTGTATAGTTACACCTAATTTTAGATATTGTTATAGTAGATTTACTTCTTCCTTTGATCCCTTGGGATTCTAGGTAGACATTCATGGGATTCCCCATGATTGAACAATAGTATCACCTAGTGGATAACTTCCTCCAAGAGTCATCTATTTCAGATTTCAAATGATAATTATTCTTACTATTTGACATTATATTTACTCACTTCATGGATAAACATGTTGATAATCCCATTGAAGGGATCATTGTATTTTAATTATAGGTTTTCAGCCTCCCTTTGAATTCTTTGACCTTCCCATACTTCTCTTTTAGTTGGGTAGTCATATTCCACAAATATTTTCTTGATTATTTTATATATTTTAACCTATATTCTACTTTTGTTTCAAGAGGTATAATTATAGATTTAAAATCATTATATGTGTCAATTATATTTTCCAATTCACGTGACTTATGTTTAAGTAAGTGACACTGGCTCTTCATTTTTGAAATCAACTTCACAATGCCATCACTCTAGGTCACCATAACTTTCCTCAGCCATTAGTTCTCCAAAAAAAATACCCATGTGTGAAACCAATTAATCCTTCTTATCCCTCATATTTTTATCCTTCATGGAGTCAAGGATATTTTCTTAGGAACTAGATTTAAAATCATTCACTTTGGTTGGAATCTCATAAAATTCATTAGTATGAGTATCATTATTCACTCTTAGATTTTTTCCCACGTTAGGTAGTCATTTATTAAGGATTTTTAGTTTATTAACCTCAATTTTCTACAATTCAACAAAGATCCATTGAGAATCATTCTTCTTTTTCATCTCCATGCTTTCTTTCTTAAGTACTTGATCAAGTTTCTTTTATATGTTGATAGATTCTACCTTTGGATATATTATAATCTTTTAGTATCATTGTATGTAAAATTATATATAAAATTATATTCATACATACCATCAAATTTTGAGATGCTTCACTCCTTTATCTCAATTACACACTTCTCAAAAAATGTTCCATCATATGGAATTACTTTGGAGGTTTTCTTCTTCTTCTTTAAATTATCTCTCTTTCCCATGTTGTATGAGAAAAATATATTTGAACTCCAAAACCCAATAATATCAATTCATAAAAAACATTCCCAATAAGATAATATATTGATTTTATAAAAATGATTGAAACCAAAATAGACTTTAGTGAGAGATTACTTGGGGGAGGTTGAATTAGGGTATGCAACTCATTCATGTTATCCTAATTAACCTGAATACTTTCACTACCCTAACTAGTCTTGTCCCCAATTTTAGTAGGGTAACTCTTGGGTTAAACTATTTAGTGATGATTTGATTAACTTTTTTACTTTTAATATCCTTATTTATATAATATATACCATCACTCAATCCATATACCCTGATTATTATCCTATTGAATGTTGTAAATCATGGTCAAAATCCCTAAGAATTTTTCTTAGTTCACCCACATTGGGATAGTCTATGTAGAATAGAATGAAAATGTGACAAAGTATCAAAATCCAATAAGAATATTTCAGTGGTTAAAATAGGATAGTTCAATCTTATTATTTTGTACACTACCCTTACAAGAATTATATTCAACTCACTTCCACCCTAGGGTCACTAAATTTATAAGTTATGTGATGGTTCACCACCACACATGGGTAACTCCCTTTGTGATCTCTCTTTTCTTACTACTTCTAGAGGAAAATATTTTTGGCATTAAAGACAATGAAAAACTTCATTATCTGATTTTTGTTTCACTGATTAGTGCTTATTGATCTTTATACTACTCTTTTGCAAACTGATTGTGAACATCACCATTATTGAAACTTTACTTTCACTATTTAAATAGTCTTTATAGAATATTGAATTTGTTTGTAATGGTTTTCAATGAGTTCATACCACTTTCTAAACTTTTTTATCGATATTGATACTTAATATTATCTTGTGTTCTACTGTTAGTAATTTCACAAAAATCTTATACCTTCACACAACTCCTCAGTCTTTTCACAACTTTAATTCTGACGTAAAAATACACACTTTCAAACAAATTCCTTTTCTTTGTTAATTTATAAAATTTCACAAGACTTATAGTCTTTCATGAATATATCTCGGTCTATATAGGCACAAGTTAAATTTTTTCCCAAATCATGTCTATGTGAATGAATTTTTAAAACTCACTTGGTAAACTATCTCAAGTAATTTCTTCACATAAATTATTCTTATATTACTGATTCAAAAAAGAAATATATTTTTGCAACCCTTTTTAAAATTCAAAGCCTCTAAATATTTATTTTGTTGAGATACTTCAAATTAAAGGCTAATCCCATATTTATAAAAATTTATTTCCTTTTTCAAAACATCTATGCATGCCACTGACCTTTCCCACAACATTCCTCGTTTATAGAACTTTAATTCTTTGATGTTTTCTATAGCATACAACACACTTATATCATGAAACTACCAAATTTATTTCATAAGTTTTCATAAATATAACTTTATGATCTATCAAAACATTCAATAAATCCTTAACTTTTCAAAATATGAACAAGGAAACATTAAACCACCACTTTTTAAAAACATTTTGTGTGTCTGTGCAACCCTACCTCTTCATGGAATTTTAGACATATCTTTCAATCATGTAAGAATCCAAGAAACATGTATCATCTGTCATTTATTTTAATACTAATATCACTATACATTTTTAATTGACATTCATGAATATAGTTTTCTAAAACAACAAATATTTTATGAATTTGGGTTTTTCCATATTTTCAAGAGGCAACCTTAGATCTTCACTTTTGCACAAATTTAAAAAACATCTAAACAATTCCATGAAACTTTTTCACTTTCATGGAATTATTTACTTTTATCTATTTTATTCAGATTAATTGGAAGCACCATGCTTACACAACTTATAATTTGTGTGATTCCTCTTCATTTTCTCTATTTTACCATGAAAATTTACCACACTAACTCAACCATTTTTTGGACCCATTCCTTTATGAATATATCGTGGTCTTTATGGTCCTAGATATTTTCTAAACTTTGCATAATGCTTCCCTATATGGGTGATCATATTTCTTATATAACTTAAATTCTTTTCTATATATGATTAGAACTAACATTTCAGGATGAAATATATTTCAAGTGATCCCCCAAATTCCCTTTATTAGGAACACCATTTCTCATGAAATCATTAACATAGTATAAAAAAATTGCAACATGCTCCATCACACAATATCAATGGATTACCATACCCAACACATCTATATACTAGGGTGGGTTGTTATAGGATAGATATTGGGTCCAAAACTCAAGGCATGGAAACAAATATTTCATTGGTTTCCAACAATATATATTCCAAATGATTTTCAAACCATCCCTTTTTTATAAAATTAAAATTCCCCATACTGATGATAAGAATATTCAAAAGAAAATAAAGGCCATAAATGATGGGAACTTGGAAGAATTCATCTATAAATATAGAATATATAAATTTGGAAAGATTCTATATCTTATATCTATTCCAGTTATAAAAAGTAATTATTAGATGAATCTCAGAGATCAATTTTATCTAAACACCCAGGTAGTACCCAAATGTATCCGGATTTGATGAAACAATTTTGGGATGATATGAAATGGGAAATACCAAATATTTTTCAATATATTTAGTTTATAAAATTGTAAAGGTTGAGTGAAAAAATGTTAAAGGTTTCATAAAAGTTATACCTATTATTATGTTGAAATTGGGTGATATTACCATGGACTCTATCACTGGATTTCCATAGACTCCTAGAAAGAATGATTCCTTATGGGATATTATTGATTTCCTTAAAAATTATGCATATTTTCTTATTATAAGGGAAGAAAAACTCATGAGTTGTTAACACAACACTATATTAATGAAGTTGTCAGAATTCATGGAGAACCTATTTTGATTATATCTCCTCAAGACTCACAATTGACATCAAAATTATCGAATAGTGTTTATAAGGATCTAGAAACTGAGATTTGTTGGAGCACTAAATATCATCCTATGATAAATGGATAATCTAAAATAACTATTCAAACATTAGAATACTTTTTTGGGTTCTTCCCACTTGATATACAAGGTGTATAAGATTAAAATTTTCATTTGGTAAAATTTTATTATTATAATGGATTCCATTAAAGAATTAAAATGACACCATACGAAGCATTGTATGAGATCAAAATCCAAATTATGGTGATATATTTGGTGGAAGGAATTTTTAACCATAAAACTTACTAAAAATAATAAAAGGAATGTAAAAACTATTCAGAGTCATATTAAGGTATCTCAAAGTGGGAACAAGAGTTATATGGATAACCAAAGGAAGGATCTAGAATTTCAATTAAGGGATCATGTTTTTTGGTAAGTATCTCCATGGAAGGGTTATATATTGTTGATAATGAAATAGAAACAAATCCCTAGGTACATAAATCCATTTTAAATTCTATAAATAATTGGGGCTACGACCTACCACTGGGCAATTCCATCTATCCTTTTCAAAGTTTATGATATGTTCCATATCTCTTTATTAAAGAGTTATATTCTAGACACAATTCATGTTGTCATCTCAATGGAAATATAATTATAACCTTATTTATCTTACTATGAAGATCCTATCCAAATTCTTAATACTAGATAATAGGTGTTATGGAATCACATGACTCAATTAGGGAATGTACTTTGGAGAAATCATAAAATAAAATAGGAAATTTGGGAACTTGAATAATCTATAATGAATTAATAACCACATCTATTCATGATGTGACATTCTTGAAATTTTGAGGATAAAAGTTTTGGAGTGTAGAATATAATACCTAATCCTAAATTATAATAAGAAAACATTTCTTTCTAAATAAAAAATAACATAATAACCATATATTTATTAAAAATTCGAATAAAACATAATTCACAAATTTTATAAATATAATTTGATTAATATATTTTTTTTCATTCAACATGTCTAAATTAACTTAGGGTGTCTTTTTGTGATATTTTAGAAGGAGTTGATTTTTTGGTGAATAGTGAAAATACCGTTTTTAAAATATTGTCACTTTTATGACATAATTATAATGTAAGTGTGACTTAATATAGTGACCCATACATTTTATAGATAGATATTACATCTTTTCAGATGAATATTCATTATATAACATAATAATCCATGCCAGATTTATATAGGTCTAGTGCCTTTAGAAACTTGGATTCTTAAACAACTAGTTCATAAGTGAACTACATCATCTCCCACAAAGTTCATCATAAATAAAACCATTTTTAAACTTATCATACATAATACCTTTCTTCATAACCTTAGGAAAGGAAACATATGGAAGGGTGAGATCATATTCTCGATAAGGGTAAATAAGAGAGATATCATTGATCACTTAAACATAACATGAACATAAAGGTGTGGGAACATGGATATTACATTTGGAAACTATACCCTACATATCATAGATCCAAATATTAATTGATGGAATAAATCTTGGAATTTTATTAGAAAGGAATCATAATGTAATATAAAAAGATGATCCATAAGAGAAAAACATTGGCATAAGAATTAGATTTATAGAATACACATAATTATAGAAAATAATTTCCTTAGTAGACAAGGATCATTTCCAAGAATATAATATTATAATCGGTTCACTCCCCAAAACATCGTAGTAGTCAAGGTTCACTTAAATGATCATAATAGTGAAAAAATTCCCTTATTGAACTAGGTTTACTCCCCATTCTGGTGTTGTTTATCTCATTAGATATCCTTTTTTACCCAATGCATTGTTAGAAAATGGAAATCATACATATTTGTTCAATAAGATCATAAAACATTCATCATATTATAACTCGTGAAAAGGAAATGGGTTTATTAATCAATTTGTCATAATATAACTAATGTAAAAGAGATAATATTCATAATAATTACATCAATTCACCATAACAAAACCCATGGAAAAAGAAACATGTTTCATAAATATCTATTCATAATTATTATAAATCATATAGAGAAATAATAAGGATGGTATAATAGGATCATATCCCCATTAATGAAACTTATATGATATAAGGTCTAAATAGTTCTATAAAATAGTAATTAGATAATATTTTTGGACATTTTAACGCTTATCTTTTTAATTTAAGACATGTAAACAAGTATTAACAGCAACTACAATTACCGATTTTTGTTGTCTTTACTATTAATTATGAAAAAAATTAAGTTAAACTTAAGAAATAATATTAATTATTCTGATTCAAAATATAGACTAAATAATATAAAATAAAATTCATAAAATTGGTTGAATTTAATTTAAAATTAATCCCACAAACGCATCAAAGAATTCATTTTGTAATGAAAAAGTTTCCTTAAGTATAAAAAGTTCTTATATCAAAATTTAATGTAAAATTGATTCCAATGACCTAAATTGGATTATAAATAATATAATTGAAATAATTTTACTTCTAAAACCATATTAAAACAAAA
Organism: Viscum album; assembly: GCA_963277665.1. Classification (NCBI taxonomy): domain Eukaryota; kingdom Viridiplantae; phylum Streptophyta; class Magnoliopsida; order Santalales; family Viscaceae; genus Viscum; species Viscum album. The sequence goes on from OY728123.1 coordinate 1,112,192,599, forward strand.
TTGTTCCTGTAAATTCTTTTAACAAAAAGTCAATTTTTAATAAAAATACGAATCTTTTCACTATTCATTAAAAATTTAATCTTTTCAGTGAATTATAAAAAATTAAATTTAAGATATTTTTGACAACTTGATTTAAAAAATAAGTTCATTTTTTAAAATAATGTTTCTAAAAGTGGAAAAAATAGTTTTAAAAATAAGTTCACAACACATGATGAAACCATTTTTTAGAATATATATATATATATATATATATATATAATTTTTAAGCATAAAATTTGTTTTATTCTTATCCCATTGAAAGAAATAATATTAGGTTAATGATAAAAAAATTAAAAATATAATATAAAAATTTCATTAAAATCATTCACTAAGTGTGACTCATTTAATTTATTAATATAAAAATATAATGAACGCACAAATTTTTTTTAGAAAAATATTTCTTTTACTTTAAAATGATATTTTATTTTTATCTAAAAATATACGGTCAGTTTAATGTAACAACATGTAACACAATGTAAAGAAAGAAACTACATTTAACACATATATCTAATGACTTGACCCCACGACATGCCCCTCACCCAACCCAAACCAAAACCACCCCACCACCAACGGTGGGGTTTTATAATCAATTGATAACAAATGAATTAATATTATAATCAATTGATAACTAATGAATTAATATTATAATCATTTATTATCCATTTCTAAACAATGAATTAATATTATACATATGTAATCATAATTACTTTATAATTTAGTCATTTCTATTCATACCTTCCAATCTAATAGCAAGGTTATAAATGTCAAATTAAATAATAATATTTTAATATTATATTTTGGTTTGTTTAAACTTGGTCATGCTTTTAACACAAGATTTCTAATAAATTAAATCTATTTGAAAAAAATAGTTCATAAAATATTAGGGGGTTATATTCTAATACCCTAAAAAAATTTCCCCCTCAAAATTATATTAATAAATTATAAACAAGTGAGGATACTTTATCCTTATTATTTCCTTTGGTTAAAATGTTGCATACTCAAATTGGTGGTTTGACAACCATAGTTTTACCAGGTGAGTGCTATTATTTCGCAACACATTCTCTCTATGATTTACAATCCCCACTATTTTTCCATAAAAATTGAGATCTTTCTCAAGTGGTATGACCTTTGTGTTTAATACATGTGAATGGTCAGGTATGTACTTCCTCAAGATAGATACATGGAACAAATCATGGACCTGAGAGGGGTTAGGTAGAAGTTCCAAGTGATAATATATCATACCTAATCAATCAACAATATATAAAGAGATAAGATACCTTATTTCATATTTACCTTCACTCAAACGCTCATAACCTTCTTCCATAGATAATTTCACATAAAAACCTTCTCTCCAACTTCAAATTCTAGATCCCTCTGATGATTTTCAGAATAAATTTTTTGTCAACTCTGAGATTCCATGATGAGATATTGAATGGTTCGGAATTTCTCTTGCATTTACTCATATAGATTGGGTCCCTATATCTTTATTTATCTAACTTAATCCGATAAGTTTCAATTTCTACACTTCATTCTATAGAGATCCTGATAATGAGACATCTGAATGATAGAATGAAATATATTGTTGTAAGAAATCTCAAATAGTGGAAGGTTTTGATCCAAAATACCTTTGAAATACATAGAAAAATATCTAAAAATATCCTCTAGGGTTGAATAATTCTCTTAGAACAAACTTATATTTTAAGATGAAAAAGTTGTGATAAAATTAAACCCTTTACGAATATATTGTTGAATACTTCACCAAAACATTGAGGTAAACACGAAATCCCAAATAGATATAATATAGTGTGGTACTCTATTAAACTAGACCACTTCCTTAATGGATAATCTACCAAAATGAACAATATAAAATCCTTATATAATGGAAAAATATAAGGATGACCAATATAAGGATCAACAATAACTCAAATATGATTATTTACCTTAGAAATTTTGGGGAGCCTAATGGAAAAATCTTTGGAGATGTTCTCCCAATTCCTTTTTGGTATGACTAATAATTACAACACCACCTTAGACTTCTATCTCCCTACCTTAACTTGATGACATACCAAGCACCGAGATATATACTTTGCAATATATCTCTTCATATTTTAACACCATAAATTCTCTATAAGATCCATAGATGTATTCATACTTCCATAATGAATAGAAAATAAAAAACAATGAGCCGCATCAAAAATATACTTATTAAAACTTGGTATGTTCAAAAAAAATATTTTATTCCTAAGACTTATCATTACATCATAATTAGGGTTTCACTTAGGGACATTTCTAAATGTATTCTATAGTTACACATATTCCTACTGTGCATCTTTAATTCTTACATGTATATATGACTGAACACTCTTTTTAGAAAGATAATATTTATCCCCTTCCTTAATGTTGTCTAGATTCATCTTGTAAAAATCTAGAAATATTGGTTCTTTTTTATCCTCATCATGGAAAATCTTGCATGATCCTCTCAACTCAAAGAATCAGCCACATCGTTCATATTTTTAGGGTGGTAATGTACTGAGCAGTTATATTCTTTAATCACCATTAACCATCTTCTCTAATGTATATTCAAATCTTTCTTTCTGATAAAATAATATATATATATATATACTATTATTTTTAGTATATATATCACATATTTCTCCATAAATACAATTACTCTATATCTTTAATGAAAAAAATACCATAACTAACTCCAAATCATGATTTTGGGAGATTTTTATCTAAAAATTCAATTTCCATGATACATAAGTTATCACTGTATGATTCTACTGAGAATTTATCCTCGCCCCTTCTTCAATGTATCACTATAGATTAAAAACCCTTCTTCAATATAGGGAAATGTAAGAATAGGTGTTCTAAATAACATTTACTTGAGTTCTTTGAAATTATATTCATAGAAATTTATCTAAAAGAAATTTACCCCTTTTGTGTTAACTTGGTGAGTGGATAAGATATTCATGAAAAATTATAAAAAAACGTGATAAATATCCATTTGAAAAAAGAAAAATATGATATCATTCATAGTTGTTGGTTTGGGATAATTTTCAGTAACTTCATTCTTTCACGGATCTATAAACGTACCCTCTATTGAGATTATATGACCGAAAAATGAAACCTTTTGTAGCTAAAATCCACACTTGGAAAATTTTGCGTACAACATCTCCTTCCTCTATGTGTTCATCACAATTTTCATGTGACCTTCATGCTCTTTATTTATCATTAAATATATAAGAATAAAATATATAAAAACTACAAAAAATTGATCAAGTTAATCTCTAAAGACTCTATTCATTAAATCCAACAAGATATCAGGGGAATTGGTAATAATAATTGGGATAAATCAATATTCATCATGTCTATACATTGTATGAAATTTTTTTGGGGTATATACTTCTTCTTAACCCTCATTTGATGATATCCACAATGAAGGTCAATCTTGAAAAAGTATTAATCTCCACATATTTGATCAAATATGTCATCAATATAGGGTATATGATACTTGTTATTGATTATGATCATCTATTGTTCCTGAAAATCAATGAAGAGTTTCATCAATCCATTTTTCTTTTAAAAAAACAATAGATTCACCCCAAGGAGACATGTTTGGATGAATGAATCCCTTGAAAATATTTTATTAAAGTTATTTCTTCAATTACTACAACTCAATTGGGGAAATTCTAAATGGAGACTTTGAAATATATGCAGCCCCATGTATGAGTGATATTAAAAACTCCACTTCATGATTTTGTAGAAGACTAGGAAACAATTCTAGAAAAACATCAACAAAATCCTGAAAAATTGGAATACCTTTGATGTTGAGTTTCTCCCTAACCATCTGAGATCAAAACCCCTTTTGAGTATTAATCAAGACCCATACGATGGATACAATTTCCATTATAAGTTCATGTTTATCATTTCACTAATATCCGATCATTGGTTTGTTCATAATATCAAATGAAAAACCCCTGCCTTGATAATTGATGTGGAATTTATATAGAGAAATCCAATCCATGCCTAATATAACATCAAATTCAACCATAATAATAATAATAGGATTTTTAGGAAGCACATTCCTAGAAAATTTAACCAAATATGAATCATATGATTGAGATGAAATCAGCATACCGGCAGAGTATTTTACTGCTAATTCAGCATCTAATCATTTAGTTGGTACTATAATACTAATAGAAATTCATTTAGATATAAAAGATTTATTAGATATATAATCAAATAATACATTATTAGTTCGATAGTAGATAGTATGTATACCTTTCATCATATAGTTATCATACACCTCATCATAAATAGTGATCATATATGATTTCAATTTTTCTCGGGGATTAAGTGGTTTCTAACATTGATCATCATCATTAACTTTAAATATGATCATTAGTTAGTTTAATTCCTATAATACTTTCATTTGAAACACTAGTGTGTGGGTTCTATATTATGTGGAGGTTTCACTCTATTCATATCATATAATAACTTCTTCCCATCACTTTGGAATTCGATTACCCAATAACATTCCTTTCCGTGCTTAAAACATTTATCCGCCTTAATAAAATTTATTCCATGTTTCCTTCCACACTTCAATAATAAAGAAAATATCATAATCTTCTCTCCATGATTTTTAGAATTATATTTTAATTTCACCTTTATTTTCTTATCAAAACCATGATATTGATGGGTTACTCTAATATAGATTTCCACCTTGAAAGAACATCGAACAATTTCTTCATAGCTACTGAATTCCCTTATATATAACACCCATCATAGACTTGGTTCTAAGTTTTTGAAGAATTGATCAACCTTAATTTTAGGATGGATGATAATAACATAAGTGTACCTCACAAGTATTGTAAACTTTTCCTCATAGGTTCCAATGGATTCATTATCATTATGATTTGTATTAAACAAATCCTTCCCTATTTTCATAAGATGAATAATATGCATGTTATTATTGAAAAATAAGCTCATAAACTCATTACACTCCATGAAATATATTTATTTCAATTTCTATATTTTCGTAATAAGAGTCCACCATTTATCCACATATCCTTCCAAATAATAGACTGCCAAGATGATTTTTTCATGATCTAAACATTGAAGAATGAAAAATATCTTTTTAATTGTACTAATATATTTCATAGAAACTGGTAGACTAGTAGACCCACTAAAATTAGGTGGATGTTTCCGCATGAAGGACTCAATAGAATTTTTGTCCCACCTTTTCTCATATAAAAAATTTATTTTATTAAAACAGATAAAGGGGCTAAATCCATACACAAATCAAAAATAGAGGGATATGGAGGTCTAAAATAATAAATCCTGAGAGAATCCCCTTATAATAAATCCATACCTTCATAAGGAAAATCACCCAAATTATAAAAACACATGACATATGTACCTACAAAGGCCCTAGAGGAAATAAAATCTACTACTTTATTACCCTCACACCAAATATGAAGGAAATCCATGCAATCATTGATGAAAATTATGCACTTCTGGATATAATATGGAATTTTACAAGGGATACTATAGATACCCAATAGACAAGTCTGAATGATTTTGATGTCTATCTTAATAGACTTTAAATGAATATTGAACAAATTACATAATTCCAAACCTATGAGCATCCCCCTCATCTCAGATTGGAGGGAATCTATAATGAAAAAGTAGGTTGAAAACATAAGGATCAAACAACAAATCATATCCCGAACTACCCCACTTCCCCACATAGTTCCCATATAGAACAAGATTTCATAATTAAGTTTGAGGTCACACCAGTGAGGAATTAAGCTAACCCATTGTCCTTGGAGGCTATTCAAGATGGAAGAAAACAAGGGCCCATTACACTTGTTGCTTCTGAGATATAGGGCATCGTTCTATGCATTGGAGAGCTGATAATTGTCTAGAAACATGATTCTGATCCTACACACAGGGGAAAATGATGTGCATGGGGTTCCCTCATACCTTGAGGTATTTTTCACTTGTCAAATACATCAAAATCCCATCACAAAAATAAGCGTCAACACCTTAAACTCAGATAATTTCTCCTACACCCCTTAGAACCAAAAGGACGAGAAAGGTTATCTTCATGATAATTGAGACGGAAAAGTAGTGAGTTTTCCAAAGTTATTCTACATCAAATGAGCCCAATATCGTTAAAAAAACAGGTGGTATGAGGACTCTTCATAGGGGATAGCACAATAAGTGCAATGGGAACATCAGTAGGGATTGAACTATTACACATTCATATATGGTTGACGTGAACATCAATAAGAATTGAACTACTACAGATGCTCCAAAAAAATAAGTTCATATTTTGAGGGATCATGTTACACTAAAGGGAAGCTTACCAACTATCCCACTCGGATGGTGGATATTATATCCAACACATATCCTTCCAAGAAAAAACATCATATAGTGTTAAAAAAAATGGCACATTTATCAGCGTCACTATTAAGTTCTATGAGATCAAAGATTCCACATTATTTATTGACGAGGAAAGCCTGAGTGAAAATCTAGGTAACTCTTTTCTTTTGTAAAGGTAATATCCATGGTGGGACACCCAGGGAAACCCAACAAAACTCTAGCCCAATTTTGATACAAGGAGCTGAGGTCGCCTCTTCCAACTATCCACGAGGTGTAGCTATAGAGGAATTAGATATGTGGTGGGATCAAGATCCACATGGGGAAATATTTCTATTACTAGATACCATATTATTTTTGTACCTTAATTTCATGAGCCTTCCACACAATGAGTGACCCTCATTAACATGCCATTCGAATTTGGCATGTAGGAATTGCACCTCACTGAACACACATCTAATATAAATTCCCACCTTCGAGATAGGTCATTCCATCCTGGACCAAGATTCCTAGTGATGATTTCTATTTGAGTGTACATCCCATATGAAGGTCCTAAGATTCTTCTCAATTCGATAAATGAATATTTTAGGAACCTTGAGAGAAGATAGAGTGTTTATTGGAATTGATGTTAGGACACAATTCAAAAGAGTAATTCAACCACCATGAGAAAGAAAATGGTTCCTACAATTTTTGATATGTCACAGGATTTTCTCAACAAACCTATTGAAGTGGTGGATAAGAACTATGAAAGTGAAGATCAAGGCACCGAGATAGTCCATGTTGAAGTTGTGTATATGAATGCCTAGATTTCATTATAGGTATTGAATGCTTCTTTCTATACACCTAGAGGAGAGGTAAATATTGCTCTTATCATGATTTAACAACTTCCCACTCCATTTATAGTAATCCTTAATAATATAATTAATTACACTGATCTAACTTTGGCTTCCTTTAAGAAATAGAATTGTATAATCCACATAAATTAGGTGTAAGAGTCAACTAAAATTTTGTTTACACTGAAAAGGAAGAATATTAACAACATAGAGACTTCTATTGATGTACCGAGTGGGGGAATCCTACATCAAAATGAATAGACTCAGAGAAAGAAGATCACCTTTCCCAAGACCCTTGGTAGATATAAAGAATCTTCATTATTTTCCCATGAAGGTAATGCTGAACTAAGGAGATTTGAAGCACCTATACAATATGTCGAGACCCACATAGAGATTACCATGCATGAGAGGATCTTAACGATATGGTTCAAATCAATCATATCATAGTCTTTATCCATGTAAAGATTAATGACCACATTAGAACTTTTTGCCTTCAAGTTTATTTCCCTTAACATCTCTTATACCAAGCCGATCACCCCCTGTATCGACATTCCTTTAATAAAATCATTTTTTTCTTTAGAAACCCAAGAATGAAGAAAAATTTGAATTTTCCTATCGATGAAACTTTCCAGGACCATATAGGCTAAGTAACATATGTTGATGGGGTAACAGTGTTTAAGTAAGGATATGTCCTTGCTATTTATTATAAGAACAAGAGTTGTGGCATAAGAAATGTGTGATAGATGACCTCATCAGAAGAAGTCTTGAACTACCTCGACAAGTTTCTTTCTGAACAGGCCCCAAGTGGCCACAAAGAAGGATCCAAGGAAACCATCAGGTCCAATTGAACTTTCCAGGTTGAGGCCTTTCATCGTATCATAAATTTCAGGTTCTTCTGCAATAGATTCATAATGATGATTTTCATTAGCTAAGACCGTGTGAGGAAAGAAGTCAAAAATATTATAGGATCCCGGAGGATATAATTTATGATTGGGAGGGTTGAGACCAGCTAGGAGATTCATGAATTGATACACATCTGGATCCCCAACCACATCACGATTATCTGAAATGGATCCATCCTCCAACTGGATAGTTGGTCTATTTTATCGCTTCCTCTCTTGAACACACACAAGAAATAATGTGATGTTATTATCACCTTATGAGGGAATAAAAATGATATTTTTCATTCTAGATCCCCTAACATTTGGTTTCTTAGGATTATAATCATTTTATTGTTCGTCGCATTCAAAATTAACATGATTCCTTTAGGTTCCAACTATCAACGAAAACCCAAAATCATAGAGTGATAAACATCACTAATAATGGGAAACACATACTCATGAAAATAATTTATATGAAATATAAATTGATACACATTATTTTAAATCTATGATACCTTAGGTCTACTTATACCCATCCATGATCATTACTAAAATTTTAGGATGTTATCCTACACTTAGACTTATTCCCATCGTTTTTAATAATTTTTTCTCACCATAGTTTCCAAATGATAACTAAACTATTCTCTGATACCAACTATAACGACCCATTATTTTGGTACATAGATATCTCATCTTATTATATGAATATTAATTAAATAATATAATGATCTATGTCAGAATCATATAGGTCTAGTGCCTTTGGAAACTTGGAAACATAAATAACTGGTTTAGAAGTAAAGTACATAATGTCCCACTATGTTATTTATAACTAGAACCCTTCTTAGATGTATCATACATAATACCATTACCCATAAATTGTTTAATGTAAACATAAGAAAGGGTGATATCAGATAATCAAGAAGGGAAAACAATGTAGATATCGTTGATCACTTAAAATAGCATGAGAATAAGGGTGTGATAATATGGGAATAACATTTGGAAACCATACCATGTATATTATGGATCATAACATTGGGTCATGGAATAAATCTTGGTGGTTTATAAGACATGAATCACAAAGTAATCAAAGAACATGAGCTATGAGAGCATAACATTATCATAATAATTATATTTATGGTATATACATAAGTATAGAAAATTATTTTATTAGTATTCAAGTATTATTCCTAAGACTATCATAGTGGAATTAGTTTACTTCCTAAACAATCATAGTAGTCAAGGATCAATCCCAATATTAACATAGTGGACAGATTCCCATACTAAATTAGGGTTAATCCCCATTCTATTACAATTTATCTCATGAGATATCAATATTTACCTAATGCATTAGAAGGATATATAATTTTAGGCCCACCCATCAGATAATGAAAATAATAGAGATTTGTGCCACAAGATCATAAAACATTCATTATATCATAACCAATGAAAAGGAAATAATATTCAAAAACATTACATCATGGAATAACCCATGAAAAATAAATGGGTTTTATAATCATTACATCAATTCACTATAACCGAAACCGTGGAAAAATGAATGGGTTTCATAAACATATTTTCACCATTATTATAATTTACATGGAGAAATAATTTGAAAATTATAATAGACCATATCCCTAAAAATGGTTATAAAACATAAAAGGATTTCATATTAGATATAAAATTAATTTGAAATATCTCTTGAAACATTTCTTGAAAAAAATATTTGTTCCACTTTGAAATCAATTATTTTTAATCTAACAATTTCCCAAAATTTAAAGAAAATATTTTCTTTGAAAATAAACATGGAGAAATTTAAAGGAATCTTCAAATAATTTAGTGGTCATTATGGTGGAAAATTGTGTTCATGTAGTGCACATTAAAACAAAAATTCTTTTCACATTTTCGATAAAGAGACTAAAGTATCTTATTTAGAAAGGTATAGGAATATTAATTTTAATCCATTTTTTAAAAATTAAAACATGCATAAAAATGACTTTAAAAAATCATACAGTAATATTAAAAACATTCTTAAACACATTTTTAGAAAGAATTTATATTAAATAAACATTATTTTCGATCGAAGAGATAAATAAAGTGACTTCTCTATAAAAATATTTTTTTTGAACTCTTGAGTTCAAAAAAATTTGGAAAATGAAAGGAAAACTTGTGTTCTTAAAATTTAACCATAGGGTAATAAAAATTGAAAGTTATTTATCAGATAAGATTCATATAATTTCCTCAATGGAAATTCTATTATAAACAATCTCTATTAAAAATAGGATTAAAACATAAATCCCATACCACTTTGGAAACATTTAAATCATAAGTCTGATAAAGAAATAATTTAAATGAAACTTTAAATATCATGAAAATAAATTATTTCATTATATAACATGTAAAATGGTCTATATATACACCTCATAAGTTAATATATATGCATAACTTAACTTATGTCCGAAAGAAGAAAATTAGTGGTGAAAATCTATAACCTCATATACAAATTACTTTGTACAAGTTTTAACCAAATTTATAATAAATATATATTTATTATAAATATATTAAATAAAAATAATAATATATTTCATACTATATATTTATTAATTAAAACATTTTATTACTCTTTTATAAAAAACATTGTATTAAAATCACTGTTCTGGGTAATAACTACTTCATTTTTCATATTTGTTTTGATTTGGTATATTTTTTCCTTCTACATTGATTATGGTTACATAATCTTCATATTGTTAATAATTAAATAAATATCATATATATTAATCATATTCATATTTATATTCATCTATAAAATTTATAGGCAGAAAAATGAATTACACTATTCATGGAGATGATAGATCGTACAAACGCATGAAAGTTGTTTTAATTTTACATCTAATGGAACGAAAGGAAGGTAAATAAAAATTAACCATTAAATAATTATTATTATATCATATAAATAATATATATTCATAAAATCCATCCTTATTACCAACCATGTAAAATGAAAATGAAAAAAGAATCACATCACTTTGTAGATGTGGAATTCAACACGTACACACAAGCAATGTTATCGTATTCCAAATGGTCGGAGGGTAAGAATATATATGTGATTTTATAAGTCTAAAAGAATAATTTTTTTAAAAAATTATATATAAATTAAATACATTATTATATCCATCCATGAGTGGTGGTGATGGAAAACAAATTTCGCAAGGCAGTAGTCCTCCGTCCACGCAATCGACAGCTTCATTTCCCATTTGATGGAAGATGAGATGGATATAGGTTATTAAATAAACATAATAAAATTTAAGTATATGGTAAATAATTGTTTAATTATTTATCATATTTTAATAATAATTAAATAAAATAGGTGAATAAGTAAAACCAAACACATTGTTAAGAAATATACATCCTCTTCAGAAAACCTCTTTAGGTTTATACATAATGCCTTCATAAGATGATTTAATGATAAAAATAAGAATATAGATCATATAGAGGGGTGTATGGAATTTATTTGAGTTTCTATTGACCAAACCAAAAGTTTATTTAATTTTTAATACAAGATTATATGTGGTGTAGTTTTATAACGAAGGTGAGTGGCACACTTCCATTTTTTTAAAGTCTTATAATAATTTAAAGTCAATTTCTTGGGAAAATTGATCCAAAAGGGAAAATTTATTAAAATTAGATGGAATAAGGTATAAAAATTTCTATTAAATAGAAATAAAAAATTTATGTCATTTTAAACCTTATCATTTTAGCTAAACCCCTGGTTAACCTATTTTAAGCTTAACCGCGACAAAATATTTTAACTATTTTATCAAATCATATTGAAAAAAATTAATTTGACATTATTAACTAATATTAATTATAATAATTACAAATATTGAAACCATTTTATAAAATTAAATTCACATAATTCGTATAATTTAATTTAAAATTAATCCCGTAAATGTGTCGAAAAAGTGGGTTTCCAAAGAAATTTTTTTCTTAAGTATAAAACATTTTTTGTATAAATATTCAGTGTAAATTTGATTATAATAACCTAAAATATATTAATAATAATATAATTGAACTAATTTTATTTTTAAAACTATATTAAATCAAAATGGGACTTATAAATGATTTATATGAAATAACATTGTATTATAAAAATCTATATATTTCACTATTCATAAAAAATTATTCTTTTTAAAAAATTATAAAAAATAAAATCTAAGATAATTTGGAAATTTTTATTTAAAATATGAATTTAATTTTTTAAAATAAATTTTCTAAAATTGGTAAAAAGTAATATTAAAAAATTGCACAAAATGTGATGAAACCGCTTTTTGGAAAAATGTTGTTTTCAACCATAAAATTGTATTTATTATTATCACAAGCCTAGAAAAATATTATGATAATGATAAAACATTTTCTGAAATATATAATATATAAATTTCATTAAAATAATTCACTGATAGCAATTAATTTAATTAAATAATAAAAAACACAATGCACGTATAAAAATAGTATTTTTTAGAAAAATAATTTTTTTACTTTGTAATCATTCTTATTTTTATTTATATTATATTGATAAATAATGACTTTTTTAATACATGTATAAACCATAAATTTTTAATAATTTATTTAGTCCTATTCATACCCACCAATCCAACAACTTTATGAAAACTACCACATTAAATAAAAATATTTCAATAGTATATCATGGTTCCTTTAAACTTGGTGTTGTGTGTAACGAAAGTTATTGAAGAAATTAAATTTATCTAGAAAAACTTATTTCAAAAAATTTCAGGGAGTTACAATTAATAAATTAAAAAAAATTTATTAAACAAATATAGGATTAATCATTTTAATTATATATTTTAAAACATTATTTTGAATATGGGAACCCACCTTGACTTTTATGAACATGAGTTATATTCTATTTAAATTAAAAATTATTTTTGGGTCTTTATAATTTAATGGTATTTTTAGAGAGTTTCATTTAGTTTTTTATTGATCTAGTAGTATTAAAAACCTCCTTTATTATTAAAAACCCAAAATAATTAGGTAAATAAACTATTTTACTTGATATTAATATAAAATTATTTTTACACTTAAATCATGTATCTTCCTAGAAATAAATAATCATGTATTTTGTGTTCTTATAATTAAATTAATTTTTACTTCCTATAGAATAATAATTTTATTAAATTTATTCCTTATTTTGAATCATCATATTCAAATTTATTTTTTTAATTCCTGTTTTATTTTTGGTTATATAAATAAGTTGTCAGGGAAAAAATTTATGTTATTATGGTTAAAGCTAGATCGGGTTTAATGGGATTGAACTTGGATATAAGGATTAAAATGTCTAAAAAACTTTTATAAATTTGATTGGTTGAGTTTTTTATGAACATATAAAATAATATCGATATATTTGTGGTGACTTGGTTCCAATTTACCAGGAATAAGACCTTTTAATAATTCGAAACTTTTAATAATTACCAAAGTCACATTCCTATCACTTAAAAGGGCCCACCTTATCTTATATTCTTCACACCTATTGATCCACTTATATTGAAAAATACCAGACTAAATCCCTTAAAAAAAACCTTCCCAATCCTATAGCCTTTAGTATCACCAAAATTCCAAACTAGAAGGCTAAAAGTGTAATCCAAAGTTGAGTTTCTAAAGGAAATGTATAACTCTTAAATGAGCATTTTCGTTTTATTTCTTTTTATATATCCATAAAATATTCTATATAAATTATTAAACAATAAAATTAGTATCTTATTTATACTTAAATTCTATTATTATGGAGGTACAAACTTTATTTAACTTTTTTCTTTTCTATGAAAAACAAAACCATCAATCGTGCGTACGTACGACCTTCCGTCTCTATATAGTGCTGTAATTTGATTTTCATCACTACTTACATGGATAATTATAAATTTAAAATTAATTAATATATATATATAAATAATATTTATGAAATAATTATGATTCTATAAATATTTTTACATATAATATACTTTATTACCCTTCCATCCACTGAAAAATCATAAAGTTGCTCGTGCATATATGTGGAATACCAACTCCAAGAAGTGATGCAATACATTTTTATATTACCACCATGAATGTATGGTTATAAAATTGTATAAAATAATTAGAAATAATATTCATGAAATTATTAAAATTATTAACATTATGTAACCATTTCATAACTTCTTAAACCAAGAATAATATCCTGAAGTAATTTAAGAGAAATTGGTCGGAAAACCTTAAAGAGGTATAAATTATAAAAAATAATTCAATTAATGGATTTTAAATGATTAAAAAAGAAAATAAAAATTATAATATGGATGAAATATTGTAAAGACCCAGAACATCCATGTAATTTTTTAAGTATATGGGAATTTTTTGAGTCCACAAAAATTGACGGCGCGTGATTCCAAGGCCCGGTGTGCCCGAAATGAATATCTAAACTTTTTTTTAGGTACGTTCAGTAAATGTGTAAGTGGATTTTTGTAATTTTTAAACTACTGCTTGGAATTGATATCTGAGGGCACCGTTGAACTTGCAGTGTTGGTATTCTCTTAAGGAGACCGTCACCTCAACCGCAGCGGGTCGAGGGTGAAAGTTAAATTTTTGTGCATTTCATCATGGAATTAAATAAAATGAAAATGTCTAACATTTTTATTTTAGAAACCCCATGAACATGGGTTATGGTGGTGGGGACCACCCAAGCCTAAACCTCCCATGTTAATGTTAAGAGGTGGGGACCACTTGAACTGATCCCATTTTGAATTTAGAGGTAGGGACCACCTAAACCCCCTTTAATGGGAGGAAATCTTTCTACCCCCTCTTTAATGAGGGGGGGGGGGTGTGACCCTAGGTTTCCTATAAATTAATTATTCCAACCTAGTCATAATTAATGATTCTAATTTAATTTTGTGCCCTCAATTAAATTGATGGAACACACCATATTGGCTACTTTTCATTTTGGGTGGAATTGGGAGGAAAGGGTTGCAAAGAGGAGAGATATTGGAGGATTATTCTCTCCCATGATGAATGCGTTCTCCAATGAAGAATGCGCTCCCCAATGAAGGACGCTCTCGCCAACGAGGAACGTCTTCAATGACAACAAATCAATGATCGAAGAAACTCCGATGTCACCGAAGACCGTCTATCCCCAACGACATCTTCTCCTTCCTCACGACCTCTGTCAACAAATCTCTGGGGTAGGGGTGTGTTTTAAATTGATCAATATTAATTTTCCTCTCACATTGAATCATTCCTCTTGAGCTTCTTGCTACAGCCCTAACGTGGAGGGTACATGCCAAACAAATATGGGTCGACCCCTCCGTAAACCTTATGGTTCTTTTGTGTGTTCTTCATGATGGTGACAACGACCGGTGCTAGTGTTTGGCACCTGTGGAACTCGAGAACCGCGTCTAGCACCACGACCGTCCATGATAAAGGAGACAAACGAAGGGCAGCCGGCTGCCGGCAAAGGCACGAAGCACGACCATGCTGCATGGACAACCACAGTGGACCACCGCCCCACAGACTCCACTATCCCGTGGCCGCACAACCCCCACATCTTCCCCACCCCCACGGCCTCACTGTCATGCGGCCCTCTAAGGCCCCACGGCCTCACCGCCCATCTCCCCTCCGCAGCCTCACCGCCTCACGGCCCTCCGTGCAGCCCCGCGGCTTCACCACCCCATAGCCCCTCGTGGCCTTGCTTCCCCACTGCCCTTCACGCCACCCCATGGCCTCGCCACCTCACGGCCCTCTACGCCGCCCTCGTGGCCTCCGCGACCCCCGTGGCCTCCATAGCCCTCGCGGCCTCTGCACCGCCCAGCGCGGTCGGGTCAAACCCAATGGTCCGGGCCGGAGCAGACCCATTGTGTTGTGTTGACATGAACTGGCTTAGGTCGGCCCAGGCCGGTTCGGGCCAGGTTGGACCAGACCCGAGCCAACTTTGAACTTTTCTCTCTACTGGATATAACTTTGGCACTTGGTGTTCGTTTGATGAACCGTCAACAGTGATGGAAATATTGGAGCGAGATGGTCCCTTTAAGTATACTCCACTAGAGTTTTGGATAAAGTGGGATATGGTCAAGTTGGATCGGGCATAAATCCAACTGGGCCTTTGTGACTAAAAGGCTAATAACTTACAGACATGGTGTTCGATTGACTTACCATATGTTTCATTGAGACCCCTATGATGTGGTGGTCCTTTGGGATAGCGTTTCTTGGGACTTTGTGGTAGTTGAAGTATCGAACAGTGGCTTGATGAGCAGACCCTCCTGGAGACGATAAATCTTAGCGTGAATACCCAGTAGTTGGTTGTGACGATAAGAATGAATAACAATCTTGTGTGGGTCAGCACTGAGCGATCCTGTGTGGGTCAAGAACTGAGAGATCATGCGTGGGTTAGCACCTAGTGATCCTTTGTGGTTCAGCACCGAGCGATCCTGTGTGGGTTAGCATCGATCGATCCTTCATGGGTCAGCACTGAGCATTCCTGTGTGGGTCAGTAGCAGAGCCTCTTAACATAGTAAGATGATTCAGTAGTTAGATCTAATCATTTGTACTTCTGTACCTAAGAATTACTTGGTGTGATATGAGTCAGTACATTTGTGGTATTCTTCTATGTGGCGTACTTGTGTGGTACTTACCTTCTGGTATTCCTTCCTTTATCGAATAGTTGAGCTTTGGGATTTTGAGGAGGACTCTGTGTTTCCTCATGATTGAGATGGTTATACTTGATAACTTAGGTATTTGTGTGGGAATATACCTAAGTTGGGTTGTCAGTTGATTTCATGATTTTTGGTTTATCCTTAATAGATTTTGTGAGACCTTGAGGGTTCTCGGGGTCCCTACTGAGTATCATTATACTAACCCCTAAATAGGCTATGCCCACACCACGTTGTGTTTGGTGTATACGACAAACAAAACTGACTGAGGACGAGGGTACCAGGACTTGAGGTAGCTCATAGGTGGACCTTAGACGAGGCGTACCATAGAGACGACCATTTGAGAGCTATACCTACACTTCTGGTAGGATCCTTGGTGGGTGATCACAGGAGTTGTTCCAGTTTACATGCACTTTCATTTTCTTGTACTTTCCAGTTGTGCTTGTATTCTAGCCCCTTTTACTTACTGTACTCACCCTGTTTACTATTCAGTTTACTTGAGTTTGTATCTTGGTGTGTGCATGGTTGGATGTGTTTACAAGTTATAAAGCCAATGCCTTCCCAGTTTTTGGGAATACACCGTCGGTGCTAGTTTCCAGCCCCTAGCCTATGGAAGGCGGGCTTGGGGTAGTCTCGGCACAGGCCCCGGGGGACGGGTCGTGACAAATTGTTATCAGAAGAGTCAGTTCTACCGTAGAACATAGAACTCTGATATTTTTTTAATGGAAATAGTGTTAAGAGAAGTGAGTGTTGTTATCAGTTTAGGGAAACCAGTGTTAGTGCGGCGTCTGACATATCCATACACTAGGATGCTGACTTCTGATTACCGACTCAGTGCATAAAATCACTGATTGCATGTGTGTTCCCAAGAGTTTACTTTGTGATCTCTTTGAGTCAGCTCTCCAGGTATAAATTTTTTACTATGGAGCACCTGTTTCTTTAAAGATGCATCCACGCAGAAAGCCAGCTATGGTTCCAGATATAGTATGCCCTGATAGCCCAAAGAGCGACGAGGCCTCGGTGCAGGGCCCTCTTCCAGTAGAGGCACCAACAAAGGCACCAGCGGTACCATTACCCATTGGTCCACCGATGCCACCAATCCCAGTAGTAGAGGGTTCATGCCGCTTGAGCGCATTTCATGAGTTCCAGCGCCATAGGCCACCTAGGTTTAGGGGAGAGATAGACCCACAGGCGGTTGAGGATTGGCTGGATGTTGTGGTGAGAGTCTTCCAACTGGTAGGGATACCAACCGATCTCATGGTGATCCTTGTCACCGACCTTCTACAGGCAGCAATAGGTAGAAGGTGGGTCTTGATACTCCAATCTCATGAAGAGGTGACAGTTCTCTGGAAATACTTCGAGAGCCTGTTTTGGGTAGAGTTTATTCCAGTGAATCTTCGTGTAGTGCGCATACAGGAGCTTCTTCATCTATAGCAGGGAAGCATGACTGTGGCTTAGTATTCAATGAGTTTCACTGAACTCTCATGCTACTCCACTGATATGGTGTGGGACCCATTATTTAGGGAGCATAACTTCGAGCAGGGACTCAAGTGAGAGATCAGGGTTTGGGTGATTTATCTTAGCATCTTGACACCGGAGGGGGTGTTAGAGTGATTCCTCTTAGTGGAGAGTTTCCTCGATGAGAAGTCACTAGCATCGAGACCCACCACCAGACGTTACGCAGTGGATTATTTTGTAGCTGGATGCAGACATATGTTATAGTGGTCCAAAAGGACCAGACCTATAGGTGGACAATCGCGGGATTTAGGGTTGGTTGTGCGGGGAACCCGAGGTAGAGCCAGTCCTGCCAGGGGTGGGTAGTGTTACATATGCGGCGGGTAGGGTCACATGGCTTGTGACTATCCGACCCACCATACAGATGATCAATAGATGGTTGAAGGACCACCCAGGCAGAGATAGAGGTTTGACCGAGGAGGTCCACAGGGAGTAGGTGGGCAAGGAAGAGGAGCTATCCATGCAATTGGCAGTGGGAAATGATTTACGATGTTACCACCACCACCACCAGAAGGTCCACCATGACTACAGGGAGCAGGAGGACAGGGGAAAGCTCAGCTCCAGGCAGCTGATGCGTACGATCACAGTGCTCCGGAGATGATACGATGTATGATATGTGTCTACTCCACCTTAGCTACAGTACTTATAGACACAGGTTCCATTCATTCTTTTATTGCCATTGTCCTCGTTCGGAGCTCAGAGATTCTGATGGATCCACTGACTCTATCCTTATAGTTTTAGATTCCAACAGGAGAAGATTCAATGATTACGCATTGGTTCCGGTAGTGCGAGCTTACTCTAGGAGGCGAGAGGTTCAGCTGGGATCTCCTAGTAGCGGCATCGAGGCTTTACAACGTCATCTTGGGTATGGACTTGTTATCTACAGTCCATGCTCAGATTGACTATATTAGGTGAAATGTGTGGTGTGTCTGCATGGATTGGACTAGGTTTACCTTCACCGTCGATAAGGGATCCATCGTAGAACATGATGGACTTAACCAGAGGGGAGTGCAACCTATCACTAATCAGTAGGCTAGCCTTATCCTTAGATCAGTTGATGTGGAAAGTCTGAGTTATCCAAGAGTGGTGGACCTATATGTAGATGTTTTCCATGATAATTTCTCAGGTATACCTTCTCATAGATAGGTGGAATTTTACATTTACTTGTACACCAAGACAACACTGATATGTACACCATCATATCGGATGGCTCCTACGGAGCTTCGTGAGATGCAGGTATAACTGGAGGACTTATAGGGGAAAGGGTACATTTGGTCCAGTGTTTCTCTTTGGGTAGCCCCAATTTTGTTCTCCAAGAAGGAGGATGGGAGATTGAGACTTTAGGTCGACTATCAGTGCCTGAACCAGGTGACCGTGAAGAACAAGTACCCACTACTAAGAATTGACGACCTCTTTGATTAGCTGAAGGGAGAAGAGTGGTTATCGAAGATAGACCTCTAATTAGGCTATCACCAGCTCAGAGTATGGGATGGGGATGTGCAGAATATGTCTTTTAGATGTCGGTACAAACACTATGAGTTCTTAACTATGCCATTAGGAATAACCAATGCTCCATCAGTGTTCATGGGATGCATGAACATGATATTTCAGCCACACCTTGATATCTTTGTAGTAGTCTTCACCAACGATATTCTGATTTACTCGAATACTGAGGAGGATAATGCCTATCATTTTCAGGTAGTAATGGACACACTTTGAGAATACCCACTTTATGGTAAGCTCTCAAAGTTCCAGTTTTGGATTTGAGTGGTTCACTTTATGGGACACGTCATCTCATAGGCTGGAGTTGTAGTGGATCCAGTGAATATTGAGGCGGTACTTGCTTGGAAACCACCCAAGAGTGTGAGAAAGATACAGAGTTTCATGGGGTTGGCCGGATACTTCTGGAGATTTGTGCTAGATTTCTCCAGAGATGCAGCACCACTATCAACATTGATGAAGAAGGGAATCCCTTCATGTGGTTAGAGAGATGCCATCATAGTTTTTAGGATCTGAGGCAGAGGCTGACTAGTGAATACATCTTGAGGCCTCTAGAGGACGGTGTAGGGTATGTTGTCTACTGTGACACATCATGGACCGGAATCATATGTTTCCTGATGCAGGAGCATGCAGTGATCACATATGGTTCTCTATAGCTGAGACAACTTCATCAGAACTACACTACCCATGAACTGGAGTTATAAGTAGTGGTATTCGCCTTGAAGATGTGGTGACATTACTTTATGGGTGAGCGTTTTATAGTCTACTAAGATCACAAGAGTCTTAGGTATATCTTCTCTCAGAAGGACCTGAACCTGAGACAACGATGTTATCTTGAGTTCTACCAGGACTATGACTATGAGATAGTCTATAATCCTAGGAAGGGGAATGTTGTAGTAGATGCACTCAACCAAAGATCAGGTATACAGCTTCTAGGTGAGGCGACGAAGCAGCTGGCTGCTTTGTAGATATCCTTTGTGGATTGGGATGGATCCGCTTTCCTTCAGTCTATTGCAATCACTCCCCCACTTCTTCAGTGAGTCGGGGAGGTGCAGCACAGGGACACTGACTACAAGACTCGATGTGCTTAGATATCCACCGGATAGGCACCTGATGGATTTTCTGAATGTTAGGAGCATGTCATCCTTTTCAGAGGATGTACCGTGGTACTAGTGTCACTTCAGGAGGAAGTGTTGAGGGAGTTCAAGACATCCCCGCTAGCGGTACATCCAAGAGTGGTGAAGATGTAGCAGGATCTCTGATGATAACACTGGTGATGGGGAATGAAGAAAGCAGTAGCAGAGTTTGTCTCTCGGTGCCTCACTTGTCAGTAAGTGAAGGCAGAGCATCAGGTACCAGGAGTCTTGGTTCAACTTTTAGAAGTCCCAGAGTGGAAGTGGTATTGGATATCCATGGAATTCGTGACAAGACTTCAATGTACATCCATGGGTCATGACTCAATTTGGGTGATCGTCGACCGACTCACCATGTCAGCCCACTTCGTACCGATCAGAGAGTAGGGCTCAGTAGAGAGCTTGTGACACTTCTATTTGCAAGAGATTGTGTGGATACATGGCGTACCCTCGACAATTGTCTCTGATCGTGATACACATTTTACTTACTGACTATGGAAGGGGTTACAGAAGGCTTTTGGGACACATCTTCATTTGAGCACCTCCTTCCATCCTCAAACGGATTGTTAGAATGAGCGGACGATTAAGACCCTTGAGGACATGTTGTGTGCTTGCGTCCTCGACTTCAATCGCAGTTGGGAGGATCACTTGCCATTGTTGGAGTTTGCATACAACAAAAACTATCACTCCACTATTGGGATGACACCTTTTGAGGCATTGTACGGAAGACCTTGCATATCACCATTAAGCTAGACTGACCCAGGGGAGTCATCACTAGTGGGACAAGAGATGGTACGAGCTACCACAGAGAAAGTGCAGGTCATCTAGGAGCATATGAAGACTGCACAAAGTAGGCATAAGTGTTATTCCGATAGGAGATGGAGACCTCTAGAGTTCGAGGATGGTGACCACATCTTTCTATAGCTCTCACCCAGATGAGGATTGCAGAGATTTTCTGAGGCTGAAATTTATCTCCGAGGTTCATTGGACCCTTTCAGGTCCTCAAAAGAGTTGGCGAGGTGGCTTACCACTTAGCTCTTCCCCCTCAGTTTCACTGGGTGCACGACATCTTCCACGTATGTTAGCTGAGGAGATACGTGCACGACCCTTCCCAAACAATCGACCACAGTTAGCTGGACATCGACGATGGGGAGACATTTTCGGAGGTTCTAGTAGAGATTGAGGATTGACATGAGCGGGTCCTTCGTGGGCAGTTGATACCTCTGGTCCGCGTTCGCTGGGAGCACGAGAACATCCAAGAGAGCACATGAGAGCGGGAGGCTCATATTCGTACTCAGTACCCCCACTTGTTTTCCTAGTTTTTTTATGTGAATTTCAGGGATGCAAATCCCTTAGATGGGGAGAGTGTAAAGACACAGAAATTCCATTTAATGTTTTTAATTATAAGGTAATTTTACGAGTCTGCAAAAATTTGCGGCTCATGATTCCGAGGCCCGGTGTGCCTGAAATGAATTTATGAACATTTTTCTGGGTACGTTCATTAAACGTGCGAGTGGGTTTTTATAACTTTTAAACCGGTTCTCAGAATTGAAATTTGAGGGCACCGTTGAACTCACAGCGCCGATATCACTTAAGGAAACCTTCACCTCGACCACAATGGATCGAGAGTGAAAGTTAAATATCTATGTTTTTCGTAAAGAAATTAAATAAAATAAAAATGTCAACATTTTTATTTTAGAAACCCCGTCAGCATGGGTTATGGTGGTGGAGACCACCCGAGCCTAAACATTCCATGTGAATGTTAATAGGTGGGGACCACCAGAGCTAACCCCATTTTGAATTTAGAGGCGGGGACCACCCGAACCCCCTTTAATGGGAGGAATCCTTTCAAATCACTATTTAATGAGGGGGTGACCCTAGGTTTCCCCTAAATTAATTATGCCAACCTAGGCATAATAAATGATGATAATTTAAGTTTTTTTCCATCAATTAAATTGATGGAACACATCATATTGGATACTTTTCATTTTGGGTGGATTTGGGAGGAAAGGGTTGGAAAGAGGAGAGCAATTGGAGGATTATTCTCTCCAACAAAGAGCGCGATCCCCAATGAAGAACACTCTCACAAATGAGGAATGTCTTCAATGACAATGAACCAGAGATCGAGGAAATGTCGACATCACCGATGTTCGTCTATCCCCAATTACATCTTCTGCTTCTTTGCGACCTCCATCAAAAAATCTCTGAGGTAGGGGTGTGTTTCAAATTGATCAACGTTAATTTTCCTCTCACATTGATTGATTCCCCTTGAGTCGCTTGCTACTGCCCTAACGTGAAGGTTATGGGCCAAAAAAACATGGTCTGACCCCTCTGCAAACCTTATGGTTCTTTTTTGTGTTCTTCATGATGGTGACAGCGACCAGTACCGGAGTTTGGCACCGGTAGAACTTGAGAATCGTGGCTGACACCACAGCCGACCAAAAAAAAGGCGACAAATGAAGGGTGGCTAGTCAAGACGACCGCCGACAAAGGCACGATGCAGAACCGCGCAGCACGGCCAACCACGGCGGACCACCGCCCCGCATCCTCCACCGTCTCGAGGCCTCATGCCCCCCGTGGCCTCACCGCCCCACGGACTGGCAGCCCCCGCGGCCTCACAGTCCTGCGGCCCAATGGCCTCTCCACCCAGCGGCCGTCCTCGGTCCCCGTGGCCTCGCCGCCCTGTGGCCCCACAGCCTCGCTACCCCACGGCCCTCCCCGCCACCTCGTGACCTTGTCACCCTGCGACCCTCCGGTCCGCCCCACGACCTCACTGCCTCGCGGCCCTCCGCGCCGCCCTCATGGCCTCTGTGGCCCCTGCGACCTCCGTGGCCCTCGTGGCCTCCATGCCGTCTAGTGTGGGCCGGTCCGCCCGACGCTTCCGGGTCGGACCCAACGGGTTGTGCCAAACCTAGCGGTCCAGAATAGACCTAGCAGGCGAAGTCGACAGACCAACTTCATAATTTTCACTCTATCAGCCATACCTTTGGCACCAGACATCCATTTGACGAACCGTAACCAGTGATGGAATCCTTGGAGCGATACGGTCCCTTTGATTATACCCCACTAGAGTTTTGGATAAAGTGGGATACAGTCGGGTTGGATCGAGCACAACTCCAACTGGGACCTTGGGACTAAAATGCTAATAACTTACAGACCAGGAATCCGATTGACGCACGGTCTGTTACATTGAGACCCCTATGATGTGGAGCTACTTTGGTATACTTTTTCCTGGGAATTCGTGGAAGTTGGAGTATCGACTAGTGGCTTGAGGATCAGACCCTCCTGGAGATGAGCAAGCTTAGTGCGGGAACCCAGTAGCTGGCTGGGAAGAGAAGAATGAATAGAGATCCTGCGTGGGTTAGCACCAAGCGATCTAGTTTGGGTCAGCACCGAGCGATCCTATGTGCGTCAGCACCGAGCGATCTTGTGTGGGTCAGCAGTAGAGCCTCTTAACAAATTAAGATTATTTAGTAGTTACATCTAACCATTTTTACTTTTGTACTTAAGAATTACCTGGTGTGAGTTGGGATAGTACCTTTGTGTTATTCTATTGGGTGGCGTTCTGTGTGGTACTCACCTTCATGGTATTCCTTCCTTTGTGGAATAGTTTATTTTTGGGGTTTTGAGTTGGACTATGTGTTTCCTCATGATTGAGATGGGTATACTTGATAACTTAGGTATATGTACGGACATATACCTATGTTGGGTTGTTAGTTGATTTCATGCTTTGTGATTTATCTTTTGTGGATTTTGTGAGACCCTAAGGGTCTCGGGGTCCCTATTGAGTATCGTTATACTCACCCCTACACGGGCTATGCCCGCACCTCATTGTGTTTGGTGCAGATGATGGACAACACTGACTAAGGATGAGAGTACAAGTACTGGAGGTAGCTCGAAGGTGGACCTTAGACTAGGCGTACCATAGAGATGACCGTTCGAGAGTTATACCAACCCTTCAAGTAGGATCCTTGGTAGGTGATCAAAGGAGCTATTCCAGTTTACTTGTACCTTTAGTTTCTTGTACTTTCTAGTTGGGCTTGTATTCGGGCCCCTTTTACGTACGGTACTCACTTTGTTTACTATTTAGTTTACTTGAGTTCTTATCTTTCTGTTTACTTGGTTACATGTGTTTATAGGTTATAATGTCAATGCCTTCCAAGTTTTAGGGAATACGCCTTCGGTGCTAGTTGCTAGCCCCTAGACAATGGAAGGCGAGATTGGGGTAGTCTCGACACAGGACCCAAAGGACAGGTCGTGAAAAATATGATATATATAAATTTTTTAATAAATTTAAATTCATTATATAGGAGGATTAAAGAGGTATGACTAAGTATATACCTAAGGTAAGGGACTTCTTGTCTCAATTTCCATTCATTGAGACTGCTTGAACTTTCACCACATGTTTAATTTTTTGTGGGGTAAAAACTAAAATATGGATAAATTTTATCATTCATTCCTAAAACATTATTAGTTTTCGAGGACATTTCAGGTGTTCTCCTTTAGTTTTATTTTTATTTAAAAGTTTTCATAGGCATAATAAATTTTTCTTTAGCACCTGTATTTGAAGTATTCATTTTAAATATTTATCCTTGATAACCATGTAATTAAGAATATTCCATGAATATTCATATTTATATAGAGAAAACTAAGAAAATTTACATTCAACTTTTTTTATTTTTAAATATTTTAAAATAAATATTTCAAACATTTAATATATGTGTCGTTTTGATGCTTTTTTACAATAGTGAAAAAAGTTTTTTTATATATACAAATTGACGAAAATTTCAAGATATGATTACTATCATAAGATATAAATATTTCTTTAAATGTTTCTATGATTATTTACAAATATTTTTTAATAATTTTTTAATATTTATTTAAATTTTCACTAAAATAAACTTTTATTATTTTCTTAAAGAATGAAAAGTATTTTTAAAGTGATTTTTTCCTCTATTCTTAAAAAAAGATACAAGGAAGTTAATTTTAATGTTTTAATTATAATTTCCATTATAAAGGCCTTGTTTTAATAGAAAAGATTTATTTATAATGAATCATTGGTCTTATATCAACTTTTATTGATTTACATATTAAAACTTATTTTGTGACCATCAACTTTATTGTAATCATGTTGTTTATCACTCGTCATTATTCTGTGGACATTATTTGTCTCCTTCATGTTTATATTTTAAATATCATGGATGAATTCAATATCATTTATATTTTTCAATGATGTTTGAAATACATACCTATTCTATATATAGTTTCATTTAAGTAAATAAAGTCATTTAATTAATTGTTAAAATATTATGTATTGTTGATTTGAGATAGATAATTATTGATTTATAAAGAATTTTAATAATGAATTGTATTGATATTTTAATATATATGAGGAATGCATTGGACATAAAAGACAAGGTTGGGGGCTAGTTATAGATATCCCCCAAATGCATCTACCAGTCCCATGAGACAAAATAACATAAATTCTATATTAGATTGGCATATGGATTACAACTACCAATTTATTAAAAATGATGTCTTATTCGATGCCTTGATGGTAATATTCAAGATAACTTGGTTGAGTCCTTGATAGAAAGTCCCTGAATGTTTATATTTATGCATTTCATTTCTTGAGATTTAAAAATCTATTATCCATGTGATTTTAATTTTGATATTATCAATGATGTTCATTGGACTAAATTTTTTTGATCGAATGACACATGTTTTGATTATAAACTCTTTTATATTGATTATTCCTCATTTACTCATGATTTATACCACTATACATAACCTTTACTGAGCATATGATCTTAGAATTTTCTTATTTTCCTTTCCCCAAGATATGAAGAAGGATATTGTGAATAATTTAAAGGATGCAAGAATGTTTCTTATGATAAGATTTTATTTATAATATAGAAATAAATTATTCTTCTATTATTCAAATACCACTAAACTAATCATTACTACATGGTGTAATCCCTTGAATATTATACCAATATAATAAAGTAAAAATCATCTCATGGTTTTTGGAGTCAAGGTGTTATATATTTGGATTTATTTCACAAACTAGATTCAAAAAATTATAATATGTCAACCAATAATATTCTAAAATGTGGAGAGAAAATAAAGTATTTAAAATTGTTTAATATGGATGTAATTTTTTAAATAAATGAAAATCTTCATTATTTAAATTAGTTCATTTTAATACTTATAAAAATGTATTTAAAATAAAAATAAAAGTATATGTTATAACCAAGGGAAAAAGAAAGGTATAATAATTGAGAAGAATATATTTCCAAGTTAGCAATCCACTAGTCCTCTAAATTCAATTCTCTCTATTAGGATTGAGCAAAAGATTTATTTCAAGGATGATCTCATAAAAAAATCCTCTTCATTTAACCTAAATATTAGATATATCAAAATATCATCCCTTTAACATTTTTTTAAATGCTTCAAGTTCCATTCAATCCCAGATTGTGGTTTTTTATTTTATAGGTAATCCATATTCATCATTCACATTCCCTAGATTTACTACTTGAACTACTTATTTAAAATCCAACAATGATTCCAATATCCTACCAGTGCTTCCATTCTCATTTCTTAAATCTTTTTTCATATATTTTGAAAGATGTTTTACGATAAATCCATATTTTTATCTATATAATTTTTTAATAAGGTTCTTCTAATGAATTTAATTAATTTATTCAATCCTAGGGTCATGAACCAATCAAAATGAGAGAATCTTGAAATATATTCCTAATTAGTTGAATCCTGACCACAACTCAAAACTCAAACATTATTCTCAATTGTTGATAACATTGGCTGAGTGAAGAACACCCTTGAAACGCCTTTAATTTTATAAGTGTATAGAGATTTATTTTCCTATATACCGACTGATTAATCTTACATTTGATTTGAATTCAAAAATCTATTCTTATATATCGATAATAAAATCTCTATTGCTAGCCAGTATTTTATAGTTTATTATTATGTAAGTGGCCAAGATTGGTGAAAATTATTAAATGAGAAGTGTTTAAATACTTATTACACAACCCAGAGATGGAGTGAATTACTCTTATGAAAATCTGTAGGTTTCTATAATTTTAATCTTATGAAATTTTTTGTTATATAACATTTTTGAAATGAACAAATTATGCAAAATATTTACTCTTTCCTAGAAGTTTGAAATAATGGTGTACACTTATTCATTGAATCCCCTCATCGTTGTATTATCCCTTTAAAAATTTACTTCACATTCTTATAAAGTTTGATATTCTTAAATGAATCCATTTAAAAGACGTTTAATATTACATATATATATATATGTAAAAAAATTATTTATTCTAAAACATATATGAAAAATAAATGTAAAAGATATAACTAGTGATATTTCCTAAAAAAGATGTAAAATTCACCAAAAAACCAATCAATGGATTATTTATTTCATAAAATTCAATTTAATTAAAAATGTTTAAATTAAAAATTTCTAAAAATTTGAAAAATATTTTAAAATTTTAAATTCAATACTTAAAATAAATCATATTAATTGTTCTTGAAAATTTTAAAACCTAAACTCAGAATAATTTATTTTTTAAACTTTAAATAAATATAATATCTTCACAAAAATACAATACTTCCAATTTTTAATGCAATTAATCATATTCATCAATTTTAATCTAATTTAATAATAATAAAGAATAAAAATGGGTAAATTTAATATTTTGGAAACACATAAAATTGAGAGACATCAAATTCCATCATACTAGGCCATTACTTTTACTCAATTAATCAATAATCATATTAAGTAAGATTTTGTAAAGTGAAAAAATGAATTTTGATTTAATTGAAATGGAAAATTTAAAATATTCATATCTTCTTGGAATTTTATAAGTGGAAGAAAAATTATCATTTTATTAATTATAGACACATTGATTAGATCCCATTTCTAGCATTAAAAATAATTGTCAAAATTGATATTTGTGATGAGAATTTAAAGCTTTAACTTGACTTTCTAAGATTCATATAAATTACCTTTTTAACCATGATTGATCACTCAATAAATAATTAAACTAATAATTTACACCAACTTTAACATCTTTGATCCATTTATCCCTCACATGACTGAGTTGGGTGGTCACAAGATCTCAGGAATGCCTCCCCATATGTTAGAGGCTTCCCACTAGTAGTGAGAGTTCAAGTAATATAGTGGGGAGACTATACCCTCTGACATAGAGTAGGAATCATATTGGAAATGTAATAAACTATTCAACATGAAACATTAATCACATAAAAATATGTAAATAAATAAATAAAATTTCTAAGAAACCATGCCACGCCTTACTAGACAAAAAATAAATATTATGTTGTGCTATATGAACAAACTAAAAGATATAATCTATAATAATGACTAAAAAATTTATTAACCTGAACCCCATGTTGGTCCCATCTCTATGTCCTAATCCTATATAAAAACAATAATTCAAATGTAGGGCCCCTTGACCTTCTCCATAAGTGTATCCATGAATTTTTCCTAGATATTAAATGGCACCCAAACATGGTGTGAGTTCAACTCAATAGGAAGATATCTACAATGTCAAGTCCTATAAAATCTGAATAAATAGTTCATGAAGCAATAAGATAAACAGGGGAAATTTCATAAATTAATGAAAAACATCAAATAAGCTAGAAAACCCTTAAGATCTGGGTTGAAAGTTGGGGACAGTCAATACCTGCTTCAACCTAATTTTTTATATCTCTATCCATTGGCAGTTCTTACTAACATGGATGAATCACCCATACTTTATCAATTAACGAGTATGAGGTATTATGGGTGGATTATCCTACCTATGAAAAATCATCAATAGCCTAAGTCAAATAACCCAACATCTCACCCTCAAGTATAAAAAAACCATGAAAAATTGTACATTATATGAATTCTCATGCTAGAGCCACTTAAATATTCCAAGGGTATAAGACCGTGCCCAGGGAAAATGTAACCACATCATATTGGGCACCATGTGAATTTCCATTCTATTACTACTTACAAGTTCCCATGGTGCAATACCATAGTAAGGGAATATTATTATAAGACTCTGTTATAATTTCTTTACATAGGACACTTACATGCTGATAGGAAATCATACCATAAAAAATTTCTATTCTGAAGATAATTTTACAATTTAAACATTAATGCAAACAAGATCCAAGATTAAAAAATACCAAATAATCCAATCATGTAAACATATGACAAAATTGGTAAATTCATGCTAATTACTATTTATATTTATTATTTAAAATACAAATAATTACCCCATTTAATCAAAATTATATTTTTGTACCAAAACAAAAGTTAAGTAATTTCATAACTTATCAATTTATCAAAGTCCTCTATGTTCATGTGTTCTATGTTATAACCTCAGGTAAAATTTTGTCACACCTCTTGGGTTGATGAAAGTCCCAGTCTCAATGCCAATGAACCCAAAAATTTCATGGGAGGTCTAAGAATATGGTTTTATAAAAGATAGTGTGTTTCAAATTAGTTTAGGTCTTACGTATGGTGTTTTGGTGTGATTATACTCATTGAGCATACTAGAAAACCAATTTAATCATTAGGGAGATGACATAGACCACCTACATCAAAAAAAAGAATAATAGATCAATGGTCAAGCATCATAATCTATGTGTAACATGAAAATCCTTTATGGATAGTTATTGACACACCAAATCAAGGATGGATGAAGAGGATCCTAGTATATTTTTATTATAATTCAATAATTCCAAGAATAACTCACAAATTCAAGTCATACGAATCATATAATGGATCAATAGGACAAGGATACTTGTCAGATAAGTCACAAAATCTTTTTATATCAATATAAAATTTTAAATCCTTGGTTAGTGTAAAATAATGGGTTATTTAGAATTGAAAATGGATTTGGGTGTATAAAATATGATTATGTCCCTTCTTATTTCAACCCATATAGATTCCACTGGGTATTCGAGGGTGTCCTCTAGTATATATATAGATCTGTAGACTCCAGCAGCTTGTAGGTCTACCTCCTATAGGAGACCTAATATTTCCATACCCACTAACTAGATGGGGGATCTGTAGTCTACCCAAAACTATAAACTTTTGGTAGCCACTACTATTCTCCACTAGTCCATCTTCTCTAATTCCCTTCACACCTATAAAACCACATTTTAATACAGGAATGGGGTTTCTTTATTGAGATCAGTAGGATGAAATAAAAAATTAAATAGAAACATACATATAAAAAGATGGGATCTTAAAACATCCCCACCGTATAATAGA
The DNA here is from genome assembly GCA_963277665.1 of Viscum album. Classification (NCBI taxonomy): domain Eukaryota; kingdom Viridiplantae; phylum Streptophyta; class Magnoliopsida; order Santalales; family Viscaceae; genus Viscum; species Viscum album. The sequence goes on from OY728123.1 coordinate 1,112,223,883, forward strand.
TCATCACCTTGGTGTAATACCATGCATCACTATGGGCTATTAGGGAACAAGTTAAGCCGCTGTGCCTTCATATCATATTCCCTCTCCTAGTCCCCTCTTATGCTCTCCCATGATACCAGTACACTCATACATAGTAAATAGTATTTTCTTAGATATTCTTCTTCCTATAAGCCATGATACTGATTAGATTATCCTCATAGTAATAATGAACGGTAAGCTCAAAATAATCAATATTAAACACATGAGAATGGTCAGGGTGATGTCTTAAAATATTTAACACGCGAAACATGTTTTTCATGGAAAAATATTATTATGGAATTCCCAAACAACATGCCACTAGACTGACTCTCTCCACTATCTCAAAATACATGACGAACCTGAGTACTATCTTCCCTTTCTTCCAGATACAGTGTTTCCCTTTCCTAGGACACACCAGAATAAATACCTATTGACTGGCCTTGAACTCCAAAGGCTATCCCTAATAGTTATTATAATCTTTCTTCCTACTCTTTATGGTTAAAATATTCTTTCTGATCAAGTAAACATGCTTACATGCCTCTAGAACAAGACTAGGTCAAATGAACAATGACTCACCCACCTCTAACCAGCATAGAATAAAAAGACATGACCTACTATAAAATGGATCAAAAGGATCCATTTGGGAATATTCCTATCATATATTAAAATAAGTGAACTATATGAGTTCCATATGTTGGTCCGAAGAACAAAAAAATCCCAAAACACTAACTCATAACGTTTCCTAAACAATTTTTATTATCCACTCATTTTGGCCAACAGTCTAAGGATGGTAATATAAGATCTGATGAACCGACGATCCTAATACTTTTTAATGTAAATACTTGAACTATGATGTGAAATGAGGATCTTGATTTGTAATAATGCTCCTCAAAACATGATACTATAAAAAAATCTTCCACACATAGAGGATACCTAGATCATTAATGATGATAGTATCCATGATCAGTAATAAGTGGGATACCTTTTGATTCATGCTCTAATTTAACCAAGAGATGAAGGTAGAATGGTCCTTGTAGTTTATCTTGGGTTTTCGAATCCTCATAGACATAAGAAGAAACCTATAGGCATGTACATTCTATGGACATTTTTTGGCTATGAAGTGGCCAAATTTGGTTGATTTTATAGGGGTTTAAAGGATAAGTTATATATTTAAGTGAATTCAATTTAAAATAATTATTTTATCCTATGTTATCACTCGAGGTGGATTGGATGAAATTATTTTTAAACTATTTCATTTTCTTATATTTGAGATAGGTTCATTTAAGAAGGTCAAACAACATCCTCACTTACTAGTTTAATACCTACACACATAAATACTAATCACCTATACAATTTAAGGATCAATGTTTTTATCACTTCAAGGTAAATTTTTGTATTATCACTTGAAGTGTGTGGCCTTAAATTCAATAAGGACGATGGAGTTTAAAAATCATCAAATTAAAATATCAATTAAAATAAGTGATTAGAAATTAATGGTGTGATAAATAAAATCAAATATAGACCCTTGATACTCCCCTAAATCAACCCATAAGTGGGTTATCCTTCCATTGATTACGTGGTTTCAATGGAATCGGAATGTAGACTCATGAAGGAGGAAAGGGAGAAGTAAAAAAACAATGAAATAATGATCACTCCACCCTTGTGTGATAATTTCACAAGATTTGGTGTGAATAAATTCACAACATGAACCAACAGTATTAAAGTGATATGAATAAAAACAGAATTAGAGGAAAAGAATAACTTTTATTAAGAAACTAAACTAAATTGAACAACTTACATGTGAAAGACAAACTTGAGACAAAAATATCACAGCATAACATTAAAATTGAACAAAGCAACAAATATTATCAACTCCTCCACCAAAACTCCCTTAAATAAGAATGTTTAAAGACTTGGGTCGATCCCCCAATAGTCCATGTGTCCTCAATAAATTTTGGTAGGCCATAGGTGGGTGGAATGTTGTGGGTGAATTGATTTTTCCACCCTTGAGCTCAGGTGGCACCCACCTTTCATCCACCGAAAAAACGTGTTTGAATGGCCTTATAGATGTCCGAATTGGAGTGGTACATAGAATAAAAAGGTGAATCTTAGGTGGTTTCCTAGATCTATATAATCTTTCAGCTCAAATGGATATGTGGTTTCCAAGATATGATTAAATTGGTGGACTGTTTTTCTGGGCCACAGAATCTGGCTCATAATTTTATCTCTAAATTGGGACGCCTAAATAACCACCATGAATGCCTAATTAGCATTAGATTATGTATAATTATTTGTTCCAATATATGTCTTCTAGAATCCCATGAAATTGGGGCTTCATTGGGCCTGTATGTTGGGCCCCACAATCTCATCGGTGGGCTGGTGTCCAATCTGCCTTCTCCAGAATTGTTTGCATGAAATCCGATTTAGGTTGTCTTCCAATATGAATATTCCAACACACCACAAGTATGAATTTTTACCAATTTAATTATAAACCTAAAAATTAAATATTAAAATAAAATCAAGATCATTGGGTATTTTAAATGATGTTCAAAAATGTACCACATAATAGTGCATTTTATGATGGAATTACAATCATAAAGTGAAATGATGTTCAAAGTGTAAAATGCACTAAAATGTTGTTTATTAATAATAAAGAACAAGAATATTATATATATATTACCAAGGAATATTATCCTGATTTAGTTTCCAATCACACCCCCAACTTGAGTTTTTCTAGTCCCGAGAAAAATATATCTCAATAACATGAAATTCGAATTCCCTTTTCCAAAAATATTTTTATACACAATGATCACCAAAAACCCTTATACCAAGCAATAATAAAACCCATAAAAATATTTTAATTCATGATAGTTTCATAAAAAGATCCCAATACCAAGTTCATTCCTTCGTTCAAATTCATCGCCATATTTCATCCAATATCAATTAAGAGTGATGATGTGTTGTGCATCACATTAGACATGGGGGTTCATCATTATTAAAGAGGGAAATGATAGAAGATATAGGTGGAATCACATTTCAATATTAAAATGGGTATTAAAAAAAATATTGTTTATTTTGTTTTTTTAATTTTGCCATGGTAATTGAAATTTCACTCAAAAGAGTCAACCCGTGTCGCGAGACATTGCCGATGACTCCCAGGCTCAAAGACCTTAGGGCACCAAGTTAAGCCAACATACTCGGGCATCATCTCGAGTTAACTGAGTCAAAAACAAATTCAAATTACCAAAAATAGAGATAAAATTACTAACTCTGGGCCAGACAACTCTGGAGTCATGATCCCCAAGTGCCGAAAGCCGCGCATTAGGTCATTTCATTGATCTGTGTGCAAATTTATTGTTTTTTCAATTTTTCTATTGAATACTCGTATTAAAACTAAAATTATCACCAAAACTATGCAATTTATTTGGGGTACCCCATGAACTCAAACTAATACCCCACTATCCAAAGGACGTGCGTTGTGATTTTTTTATTTGGATGAAAATATAAACCATGAAATATCACATTTGACAGCCACACTTTCCAAAATCTATGATCATGAAATTATACAAGGATTAAGATAAAAATTATGGAATGCTAAATTATTTGATATTCGGAGTCAAAGTGTACAATTTCTATTATCTTGTTCAAGGTTAAAGAAATTTTTCCATCCATTAAGGCACACTTTTTTTAAATCATTCATTTTTTTGACAGAAAAACAATTTTCTTATCTCCCCCCAACATAAAATAACATTGTAACTATTGTTTAAAGAAAATAAAATTTATAAGGGGGTAGAGGTAGAGAATGAGAGTTCAAAAAAAATTGAAAACTAGGATCATGGAATGAAGTCACCTGGTGGTTGAAGTTGAAATTCTTCATGCTCTCTTTTAATCCCTTGATCTCGATGTCACTCTGAAAATTCCCTAGTAGAGGGAAAAAAAGAAAAAAACTATATATATATATTTATATTTATATAATAAAGAAATTAAATTATAAGTATATATATATAAATTATAGAATAAGGAAGCACAATAATCCATAGGTTAGTGGTAAGCGCGTGCCCCTGTCTCCCGTTGGTCTCGGGTTCGAGTCCCTGCGGCTTCGCCAGTTGTGATGGGGTTTGAACCACGACCTATGATGTGTCACCCCCCCTTTTTAATTATTAATATATTTTTATTTTTTATTTTTTTATATTTATTTTAACCTACAAACACATAAAAATAAAATGAACTGATGATACATTGTATTCTTTTTAAACTTTTTGGTAAGGTATTACTCAAGGATCACACCACATGATACAAATGAATATGGCGCTCCTCTTTCATACCCATCCATACTAATAATAAAATAACAGGTCAACAACCTATTTTTTATTTTTAAATATCAAAATGATTCATTAATCCTATTTGAAAAATAAATATGATTAAAAAAGAATAGAAACATGAAAACCATGGGTTTCCTCTCATACAACTCTTTGTTTAACGTCGCTAGCTCGACATGAACCCCCTAACTTACCCAATACAAATTTTCCAAATTTTAAGGACCCCATATTTCTGTATGTCCACTAGATTTATATTTATTCTTTGTTTATAATTTTTATTGTGTTCAAACCTATGTTCTATAATGAGAGGTAAAATCCAAGGAATATCAGAAATGGTTGAACCAATTTCTTTTTTAGTCTTTCCAACGAAATTAAAAATCATTACCACTTTATTGGTTTCAATATAGGAAATTTTAAAAATTGGATGTTTTTGGATATCGCCAATGAATGGAAACTTTTGGGTGGATGGAAATTCCTTTCGTTCAAGTTCAGGTAGGCTTACACTTTCAGACATATGTTGGGACTTTGAATTAAAATCAATTTTATTTCCAAAATTTCTCTATAGAATTGGTTCTTTTTTAATACAATATTCAACCACAAAATTGGAAATATAAATTTTAGGAATGGTTATGGACTCAATGTTTGTGATTTATCTCAATCTTTCAATGGTTGGTATTTTAGAAAATTCATCAATGGATTTATACTTGGGAAACTCATTCCATGATGTAAAATTCTCCTCTTTTGAATAAAAAAATTCAATTCCCTCCTGATTTAAATACCCTTCAACAATTCCTTGATCCTCTTAATCTATCCAAAATCCAAAGTTTGGTTCTTAAATAAATTCATGTGGGGTTTGTGGGAAACAAGAAACATCACATAATGTTATGGAAGGGATAGTTTGTGTAGAGATGCGTTCCTCATAAGATTCAATGCTTTGTATTTCTAACCTCAAATATGAAACCTAAAAATTCATTTTATACATTTTTTGAAACAATATTTCAAGTAATGGTTCTGGATAATGATGGTAAAGGGGTTGAGAAATATGGCTTATTCTAGGTGGATAATTAAGTTGTTGGAATTGCACAAGAGCGTGTTCATATTAGATTTGTGGGGATTGAAACTCATAATAGGTTAGAATTTTTTGTGGAGAAAATGATTTAAAACATTTTGTCTCAATATATTGTTGGTTATATCACCAGTAATAACTAGGATGATCATTGTACATCATAATTGGTGTGGGGTGATCAAAGTAAGGAGAGGTTCCCCATGTTTGGATTTGTTCAAAAGGGTTTTCCATAGGAATGAAATTGGGGATGAGATAAGATAAGTGGGATAAAAAAAAGGATGATAGTGTCTAAGATAACTTACTTAGGTCCCTAGAAATGGCACCAAAATTTGATTCATTCTCAAATTTACCCAAGATATGAATGTACAAAGGTCCTTGTAGTTTAGCTTGGGTTGTCGAATCCTCAGATGCCTAAGAAAAAACCTATAGGAATGTATATTCTATGGACTATTTTTGGATATAAAGTTACCAAATTGTTTTGATTTTATATGTTTTAAAGGATAACTAACATATTTATGTGAATTTAATTTAAAATAATGAGTTGATCCTAGGATATTGCTCGGGGTGAATTTGATGAAATTCTTTTTCAGCTATTTCAATATCTTATATTTGAGATGGGTTCTTTTAAGAAGATCAAAAAACATCCTCACTTATTGGTTTAATACCGAAAAAATTTAATACCAATAACCTATAAAATTGAAGGATCAGAGTTTTGAGCACTTCAAGGTAAAGGTTTGTATTAGCACTTGAAGTGTGTGGCCTTAAATTCAACAAGGACGATGGAGTTTAAAAATAATCAAATAAAAATCTCAATTAAAAGAAGTGATTAGACATTAATGGGGTGATAAATAACATCTAATAAATCCCCTTCATACTCCCTTGGATCAAATCATAAGTGGGTTATACCTTCATTTATTCTATGGTTTCAATGGAAGTGGAAAGTAGACTCATGATGGAGGTAATGGAGAAGTAAAAAAACAATGAAATAAAAATCACTCCACCGTTGTGTGATAATTTCATAAGGTTTGGTGTGAATAAATTCACACCTTAAACCAAAGGTATCAAATTGATATGAATAACAATAGAATAATAGTAAAAGAAGAACTTTTATTAAGAAACTAATGTGAATTGAACAACTTACATATGAAAGACAAACTTGAGACAACAAAATCACAGCATAACATTACAATTGAACAAAGCACCAAATATGATCAAATCCTCCCCCAACAATGCCTTAAATAGGAATTTTTGAAGACTTGGGTCGAGCCTCCAAATTTCCAAGTCTCCTAAATTAATTTTTGTAGGCCATAGGAGGGTGGAAAGTTGGGGGAGAGTTTATTTTTTCACCCTTGACCCGAGGTGGAATCCAGATTTCATCTACCAAATAGACGTGTCTTAATAGCCTTCTAGATGGCCGAATTGGAGTGGTCCATATAATACAAAAGTAAATATATGGATGTCTCCTATCTCTATGTAAAATATCATCCCAAATTTACATGTTGTTTCCAACATATGATTAAATTGGTGGGATGTTTTTCTGGGATGAAGAATCTGGCCCAGAATTTTATCTCTAAATTGGTCCACCTTAATAACTACCATGGATGCCAAATTTGCATTAGATTATGGGAAATTTCTTGTTCCTATATATGTATTATATAATCTCACGAAATATGGGCTTCATTGGGCCTGTATTTTGGGCCCCACATTCTCATCAGTGTGCTGGTGTCCAATCTTCCTTCTCCAGAATTGTTTGCATGAAATCCCATTTAGGTGGTCTTCCAATGTGAATCTTCCAACAATCCACAAGTACGAAATTTTACCAATATAATTATTAACATGAAAATTAAATATTAAAATATTATCAAGATCATTGTGTATTTTACATGATGTTCAAAAAATGTGCCACATAATAGTGCGTTTTATGAAGGAATTACAATCATAATGTGAAATGATGTTCAAAGTGTAAAATGTACTAAAAGGTGTTTATGAATAATAACGCACATGAATATTATATATATTGACAATGAATATTAGACTCATTTAGTGGCTAATCACACCCCCCAACATGAGTTTTTCAAGTTCCGAGAAAAATATATCTCAACAATATGAAATTTTAATTCCCTTTTCCAAAAACATTTTAATACACAATGATCACCAAAAAAACCTTATACCAAACAATAATTAAACCCATCCAGATTTTTTAATACATGATAGTTTCATAAGAATATCCCAATACCAAGCCCATTCCTTTGTTTAAATTCATCGCCATATTTCATCCAATATCAATTAAGAGTGATGATGTGTTGTGCATCGCGTTAGACATGGGGGTTAATATTTATTCAAGAGGGAAATAATGGAAGCACTAGGTGAAATCACATTTCAATATTAAGATGAGTATTATATTTTCTTATTGTATTTTTTTTGTCAACTTTTCCATGGTAATTGAAATTGCACTTAGAAGAGTCAACCCCTATAGCGAGACATTGTCGATGACTCCCAGGCTCAAAGAACTTAGGGCACCAAGTGAAGCCCACATAATCAGGAATCATCTCTAGTTAACTCAGTCAAAAACAAATTCAGATTACCAAAAATACGGATAAATTTACGAACTCTGGGCCAGAAAACTATGCAGTCACGATCCCCAAGTGCCGAAAGCCGTGCATTAGGTCATTTTATTGCTATACGTGGAAATTTATTATTTTTCTAATTTTTTTATTGAATACTCATATTAAAACTAAAATGATCCCCAACCTATTCTATTTATTTGGGGGACCCCATGAACTCAAACTAATACCCCACTATCCCAAGACGTGCATTGTGATTTTTTTATTTTGATGAAAATATAAACCATGAAATATCACATTAGATAACCACACTTTCCAAAATCTATGCTCATGAAATTATACAATGATTAAAATCAAAATTAGGGCATGTTAATTTATTTTATATTCAGTTTCAAAGTGTACAATTTTTATTATCATGTTCAAGTTTAATGAAATTTTTCCTTCAATTAAGGAACACTATTTTTGAAATCATTCATTTTTTTTGACACAGAAACAATTTTTTATCTCCCCCCAACATAAAATAACATTATCCCCAGTCATTAATGAAAATAAAATTTAGAAGGGGGTAGAGGTAGAGAATGAGAGTTCAAAAAAAATTGAAAATGGGGATCATGGAATGAAGTCACCTAGTGTTTGAAGTTGAAATTTTTGCTACTCCCTTTTAATCCCCTGATCTCGATGTCACTCTCAGAATAAGGAATCATAATAATTCGTAGGTCAGTGCTAAGCACACACCCCTTTCTCCCTTCGGTCCTAGGTTCGAGTCCCCTCGGCTTTGATGGTTGTGACGGGGTTTGACCCATAACCTATGACATGTCCCCCCCCCCCATTTTTTTAATTATTAATATTTTTTTATTTTTTATTTTTCTATTTCTATTTTAACCTAAAAACACATAAAAATAAAATGAACTGATGATACATTTTCTTCTTTTGAAATTTTTGGTTAAGGTATTACTCAAGGATCACACCAGATGACATGAATGAATATGGCACTCCTCTTTCATACCCATCCATACTCATAATAAAATAATAGGTCAACAATATATATTTTTCTAAATATCAAAATGATTCATTAATTCTATTTGAAAAATAAAGATGATTCAAAAAGATTAAAAACTTGAAAACCATGGGTTGCCTCCCATGTGGCGCTTTGTTTAACATCGCTAGCTCGACATGAACCCCCTAACTTACCCAATACAAATTTTCAACATGTTAAGGGCCCCATATTTATCTATTTCCACAAGATTGAGATTGATTCTTTGTTTATAATTTTTGTCATGTGCAAACCTATATTCTATAATGATTGGTAAAATCTAAGGAATATCATAAATGGTGGATCCCATTTTTTTAGTATTTACAAAGACATTAAGAATTATTACCTATTTATTGGTTTCAGGATAAGAAATTGTGAAAATTGGATGTTTTTGGATATCCCCAATGAATGGAAACTTGAGGGTGGATGGAAAGTCCTTTCATTCATGTTTAGGTAGGATAACACTTTCAGACATAGGTTGGGACTTTGAATCAAACTCAATTTCATTTTCAAAGTTTCTCAACAAAATTGGTCCCTTTGGAATAGAAGATTCAACCAAAAATTGGAAATATCAATTTTCGAAATGGGTATGGACTCAATGTTTGTGATTTATCTCAATGGTTCAACGGTTTTTGTTTTTAAAAATTCATAAATGGAGTTATACTTAGGAAACTCAATCCATGATGTAAAATTATCCTCTTTTGAATCAAAAAATTCAATTTCCTCTTGATTTAAAGACACTTCAACAATTCCTTGATTTTTTTCATCTATCCCAAATCCAAAGTTTGGTTCTTCCATAAATTCATGTGGGGTTTGTGGGAAACAAGAAACATCACATAAGTTTATGGAAGGGAGAGTTGGTGTAGGGATGTGTTTCTCATAAGTTTTAATAATTTTTAGTTCTATCCACAAAGATAAAACCTCAAAATTAATTTTCTACATTTTTTGACACAATTTTTCAATTAATGGTTGTGTATCATCATAGTAAAGGTGTTGAGAAAGATGGTTTATTCCAGGTGGATAATTTAGTTTTTTGAATTTCACAAGAGGGTGTTCATATTGGCTTTGTGGGGCTTGAAACTCATAATATGTTGGAATGTATTGTGGATAATAGGAGTTAAAACATTGTGCCTCAATCTATTTTTGGTTATATCACTGGTAGAAACAAGGATGATCATTTTAAATCATACTTTGTGTGGGGTGATCAAATTAAGGAGAGGTTCCCCATGTTTGGATTTGATCAAAAGCGTTTTCCATGGGAATGAAATTGGGGATGAGATAAGAGAAGTGGGATGAAAAAAAGGATGATAGTTTCTAAGATAAATTACTTGGGTCCCTGAAAACGGTGCCAAAATTTGATTCTCTCTCAAATTAACCCAAGAGATGAAGGTATAACGGTCCTTGTAGTTTAGCTTGTGTTGTCAAATCTTGAGAGACCTAAGAAGAAACCTATAGGAATGTACATTCTATGGACTTTTTTTGCCTTTTAAGAGGCCAACATGGGTTTATTTTATATGGGTTTAAAGGATAATTAACGGATTTAATTAAATTCAATTTAAAATAATGAGTTGATCCTAGGTTATCGCTCGGTGTGGATTGGATAAAATTCTTATTCAACTATTTCAATTTCTTATATTTGAGTTGGGTTAATTAAAGAAGATCAAACAACATCCTCACTTACTGGTTTAATACCTTCACACTATAATACTAATCACCTATACACTTGAATGATCAATGTTTTGATCACTTCAAGGTAAAGTTTCGTATTATCACTTGAAGTGTGTGGCCTTAAATTCAACAAGGACGATGGAGTTTAAAAATCATCAAATAAAAATCAGAATTAAAAGAAGTGATTAGACATTAATGGGGTGATAAATAACAACCAATTCAGACCCTTTATACTCCCTTGGATCAACCCATAAGTGGGTTATCCCTCCATTGATTCTTTGGTTTCAATGGAATTCGAAAGTAGACTCATGAGGGAGGAAATGGAGAAGTAAAAAAAACAATGAAATAACGATCACTCCACCATTGTGTGATAATTTCACAAAGTATGGTGTGAATAAATTCACACCTTGAACCAAAGGTATCAAAGTGATATTAAGAACAAAAGAATAAGAGGAAAATAAGAACTTTTATAAAGAAACTAAAGTGAATTGAACAACTTACATGTGAAAGACAAACTTGAGACAACAAAATTGCAGCATAACATTACAATTGAACAAAGAACCAAAGATGATCAAATCCTCCACCACCACTACCTTAAATAGGAATTTTTGAAGACTTTGGTTGAGCCTCCAAAATTCAAATTCTCCTCAATTAATTGTAGTAGGCCATTGGTGGGTGGAAAGTTGAGGGAGAGTTGAATTTTCCACCCTTGACCCGAGGTGGCTGCCAACATTCATCCACCGAACATATGAATCTGAATGGACTTTTAGATGGCCTAATTGGAGTAATCCATATAAAAAAAAGTTGATATACTGATGTCTCATAGCTCTATGTAAAATTTAATCCCAAATTGATATGTGGTTACCGAGATATGATTAAATTGGTGGGCTGTTTTTCTTGGCCGTAGAATCTGGCCTAGAATTTTATCTCTAAATTGGGCCGCCTTAATAACCACCATGTAGGCAGAATTAGAATTGTATTATGTATAATTATTTGTTCCTATATATGTCTTATATTATACCAAGAAATTGGGGCTTCATTGGCCCTGTATTTTGGGACCCACATTCTCATCAGAGGGATGGTGTCCAATCTGCCTTTTCCAGAATTGTTTACATGAAATCCCATTAAGGTGGTCTTCTAATGTGAATCTTCCAACACTCCACAAGTATTAATTTTTTCCAATATACTTAGAAACCTGAAAATTAAATATGAAAATAAAGTCAAGATCATTGGGTATTTTAAATGATGTTAAAAAATGTACCACATAATAGTTCATTTTAAGAAGGAATTATAATCATAATGTGAAATGATGTTCAAAGTGTAAAATGCACTAAAAAGATGTTTATAAATAATAAATCACATGAATATTATATATATTAACAATTAATATTAGCATAATTTAGTGGCTAATCACATATTTCAGTTGATCTATAATCCCTCATACTCTAACATTTTTCTAAGGTTTCCTAGGTAAACCTATCATGAATTCCATGCTGACATTATCCCATTTCCATTACAAAGTGGAAAAATGTTATATTAACACAAAATTCCATTGATAATAATAATTAACCATATAATAGGTTAAGCTTCAAGACATGAATCACATTGTCTCCTTCTTCATCCCTGAAAACAAGTATTTCCTACAAAGGTCACAACGAATACTTTTCAAACTGGGATGTACCACCCATTTCAAAACATGTAATTCCTTCATCAAATTCGAATATATTCCCATAGGAACCCATACATGACCATGGATAAAAACTCATGACTAACAAGAGATGAACTTGATGGTGGATCCATATATACCATCTCTCAGAGATAATCCCTCATGATAAGATAATTTTCCTACCTATGTACATTCTAGAGGGCCAGTAACAACATATTTTAAATTTAGAATCATTCATCCCTAGGAATCTTGGAAAACAAGAAGCATGTCTACAAAGAGCACTATCATATTTCACTCATCACAATAATATTGCACTGCATTATCCCATGTCTTCCTACTCAAGGTTTCAGCAATGACACTTCCCTTTACTAGAGTTTATTCTGGATTGAATTTGAAATACTGTAGATACTCAAACCACTAAATACAATGAATGTTTAGGTCATACTTGGAAATTATGTGCTTTATAATCTTATGGTTGATATACACCACAAACCTCTCTCCCAAAATATAATGTTTCCAGCATCTCAGGGCATGTACCATTACATCTAACTCTATGTCTAGATTATGGTAATTTATACCATGCGATATCAACTTTATAAATCCATAAGCAAAAACTCAATCCTGTTACATTATAATTTCTCTTAGCCCAACTCTTGATGTGTCCTAGTATATAATATTATTCTTACATGACTCAGGTAAGTTGAGAATTAGTGTTGAGGTTAACCGGCTCCTAAATTCCAAGAAATTGTTTTTATATGAATCTAACCAAATAAACATCACCCTTTCTTGGTTAGAATAGACATCAATGCTTCCAGATGGTAGACGTCCTAGGTAAAACACTAGTAATAAAAAACTATACCTAGAAATCTCTAAATTTCTAATTCATTCTTTTTTAATTCCCATGATACCATAGATTCAACCTTCTCTAGGTCCACATACACTCTAGATTTTGAGATATTGTGACCTAAAATTATCACTTTATCAATATATATATATAACATATATATCTTCATATATAAAAACTGATCTATATATTTACTCTGTATGAAGTCAATCTGTTTGGAACGATCATCTCTAGAATGGTATTACACATAAATATTATTAAACAACAAACTCATACAAGATATACCCACTTATGAAAGTACTCTGGGGTATGTTTAATGGTCTCACCCTCAAATGATGATACCCTAACCTCAATTCAATCCTGGAGAAAATCTATAATCCTCTAAGATTATTGAAGAGATCATCGATGTGCATAAGGGGATATTGGTTCTTGAATATTATTTGTTTTATTATTTTATAAAACACATATAAGCTCAATGTACCATATGACTTCTTTAAAAAAGTAAAAGAACTCTTCAATTATGTACTAAGTCATATGAATCCCTTATCTTCAATATCATCCATCTATATTTTAAATTCTCAATGCCATGCCAATTTCATCTTATAAAGTGGGATGGAAACAAGTCTGTCTCCTAGAACCAACTTGATAGTGAACTCAATCTCATACTCAATCCATAATTTGGAGAATTCTTCTAGAAATAAATACTAAAAGTTATCCACTACTAGATGAAAAATACGCTACTATAACTCACTATAATATTGAACAAGGTGTGATATTTGGTCCATGAAACAATCTGATATACACTGAATTGGTCTGGTACGACCACCCTGAATATTTCATTCACCATGTTAGATATATCTTCCTCTTCTAGTGATATCAAGGTCACTCTCCTCAAATAAAAATTGATATTATCCTTATAAAAACTAACCAATCCATACCCAAAAATCAAATTGAACCAAACCATCTAAAACATAAAGAAATAAAAAATAAAATAGTAGCCAGCAATTTTTGGATAACACTCTCTACAATGTTTGATACCCTTTTATATCACCCCTAGAGGTAAAACTATGGTTATAATTTCCCCGAAGATTTCCATAACCAAACCCAATACATAGGTTAATTGAGTATATATAAAGAAATGAAATTATTTTGTATGTAATAAAATGTAGTCAAGTGTTGATGAGACTAGAATTTTACCTCTCATAGTGGAAGGTCCTATATCCAGACAAGTAAGAATATACTATTGGATTTGAATCAGACTCTCCCCTATAAATTGGTCACTAGACTGACTCCCACGATATTCTCTTCCTAGGTAATAGTATCACTCCCGTGTTGGGGAACCACTTCCAATATCCTAGACTGAGTGGCTAGTAGAACTATGCCTACTTGCCTAAAGAGGGGTATCTGAATCCTTTCCAGACTCTGCTGTCTACTATGATCCTCTTCCACTTCTCTACTACTGACGGATCCAACAGAACCTTAGATGGGATATATTGTCATAAGACTGACACTCCAAAATAAAGTAAGGATACTGAGATCACTATTTTCTATCCCTAGTACACTAAAAGTGTTTCCCTTATCTATAGTTTTGAGACTATTTTTCACTCCCCTGCCTACTCTAACCAACGCTTCCCTGATATTAATTCTCGCAACATTGATTTTTTAAAACTAAAGAAGGAATCCCTGATCTTCCAGTTCGTTTAATATTCCCGCCACTAGGTACCTCCTTCAATTTACCTATTGTGATGAAAACCAAATTCATCACATCGATAAATTTACACCGGAAAAATTTGTTCATGTATGAATTGATCTCCTAAAAACCCCATGATAGAAGTGGTTCTACATTGATATGTCATCTACAACCTAAGATGGAGAAAAACACGATTGTTAAAATTTTCAGCACAATCCATCACTAACTTTCTTCATTCATCTAGTGAATGATCCCTGGATCACTCACATCCCTCTACATCAATGGATATAAGTGACTTAGGTACTTTACCTTGAGACCTATCTAGG
The DNA here is from genome assembly GCA_963277665.1 of Viscum album. NCBI lineage: Eukaryota > Viridiplantae > Streptophyta > Magnoliopsida > Santalales > Viscaceae > Viscum > Viscum album. The sequence goes on from OY728123.1 coordinate 1,112,239,077, forward strand.
TTATCTCTTGTTGTTGTCTGGCTTGCCCTATGATATCCCATCCAAACATTGACAGTCCTTGCAAAATATAAATTATAAGCTTCAACCTTCATTCTTCAAGTGTCTCTAGGTGCTGTAAGATCATCTAGATAGACTCAATCGAGAACTCATCTATATGATGGGCTTCTTTACTTAGTGAAAGTGGGTGGGTACTATAGTTGAAACCCTCTGGACAGATCAAATAACAAATTCACAATTTGAGTAGTATCTGTCTACATGGATTTCATGACCCATAAAAAATTATTACAACGATGATATTCTATATGGATCCCTAATGCCATAGGATTTTATGGCCTAGCTACATGAGGGGTGTGCTAGTTACCACTCTTTTGATGCCCATCCAGAAGATGAAACTATAACATTCTCTCTGTAAGGGTCAACTCACTCCTCAAATAAAATGATACACAACAAGAAAAAACTCATAAGATTATGGGAGAGTAAAGATATACATCGCAAGGTTTCTTCATAATTGTCTTAAAAATAGAATTTTCATTTCACAATAGTTTCATTTATCTCTTTTTATCTGATATGTTAAGGGGTTTCATTTAAAAATTTAGATAAATAGATATATCATATGCAGAAAATATGTCTCTTGCATGAACAATGCATATCAACATATTACCGTATAAACCTATAATGATGCATGAATACTCACCTATTACCATACTAATCCATGATAAAAGTATATTAAACATAACATAACACAATAAGTACACAAACCAAGGTTAAATAATATCAAGAATGTTACAAAAAAACATCAAGAAAAGAAATCTCATCCTAAGAAACTAGGGGTTTCCCCTTAACATGGGTTAGATAATCCCATGAATGTGCTCAATTCCAAGCCCCAAAACATCATAGTATCCTATATATCTTTCTCAAATAGTAATAAAATATAAAAGTCCACATCTGACAACACAATGTAACATCCTCGACCTATTTCTCCCTCATGTGACCAAGTTAAGTGGTTATATGACTTCAGATGTGAAGCTCTATACACTAGAGGCTAAGACTAGCAGTGAAGGTGTAAAGAATATAGTTGGGAGGCTATACCATCTGGTACAATATTTCATTCACAGGAGAAATATAAGAAACCAATCAACATTCAACACAACTAGATGACAAATAGGCAAACTAAATAAATCAAATATGTAATAAACTATTCCATATCATGTTGTATGTTAACTAAATTCCATGTTGAGTCATACAAGAAAACAAATAAATGAAAACATAAATAATGAATATTTCAAAATAAATCACTATCTTGAACCCCATACTAGTCCTATCACCCATCTTTAATCCCATCTAAAAAAGAAATTAATGAAATTATGGGCCCCTTTCTCTAATTTATACCTGTATCCATGAAATATTATTGGTTACCAATGGTCACCCAAACATGGTGATAATAAAAGTCGTCAGGTTAACACCCATTGTGTCTATTTATATGTAGTTTTAATAAACAGTTCATGCAACAATATAATAAATAGGGGCATTAATTGAAAATTTAATGTAGAAAAATAATTAAACCTTCTTGCCCTTGAGCTCTGAGTTGACACCTAGGGTTATCCAATACTTGATTCAGCCCGATACTATATGACTTTATCCTTTAGTAAATCCTCCTATATTGGATGATTCACCCTTACCATATTAAGTAACTAGTATTAAGCCTCATGGTGGGATTCTTCTACCTAGGATGAATCACCATTTCTGAAATTCAAGAAACCAAATATTTTTCCCTTAATCATCATGTGACCATAGAAAACTGAACTCTCTGAAAATTCCCATGATTGATCTACTTTCCTGCTCCCATGGCACAAGATAATGCTAAGGGGAAAAGTAATATTTTTACACTAGTATCTATGATAATTACCATGCTATATCTACTTATGTGTTCCTAGGTCACAAGACCATGATAAGGGAAAAAGTATTAGAAGTCCCGGTGTAAATTACCATGATAGGGACACTTACATGTGGAATGTACATAAAACCATATGTTAATTCCCATTATAATATAGACTTTACAATTCAAACATCAATGAAAACATGATCCAAGATGAATAAAATACCCAATTTTCTAAACATGTTAACATATGAAAAAATTAGTTAATCCATGACATTTACAAATTGTATTTAGGATTTAAAATAGATTCTATTATACCATTTAATACAATATCTAGTTTCATTCCTTCTTACCTTTTACCACCAAAATTGTAACAATTCCATTTCAAAATCCATTTAAATAAAATTTCCATTTAACCTGACCTTAAAACCTTATTTCATCATGTGATCACACTGATTCAAATTAAATTTTAATTAACCACTTCTAAGAAAAGTGATTCTTTGTCATGAAAATTACACAAATTCATATGATAATTCAAAACAAAAGTTAATTCATTTCATAACTTCTTCTTAATTTATCAAAGGGTTTTAAGTTCATGTGTTCCATATTCTAAACTAACGTCAATGGTTGGAACACTTCTTGAGTGAAAAAAGTCTCGGTCTCAACGCCAACAAACCCAGGGGGATTCATCATAAATCTAAGATTATAGCCTTATAAATATAATTGGTTTACCAATTTGGTTAATCCATTCACACAACATGTTGGCATGAATACATATTTTATACATACTAGAAAACCAATTCAAACCATATGGAGATGACATAGACCACCTACCTCTAAAACAAAGAAGAATAGTTCAATGATTGAGAATATGGATCTACAATGAACACCATTATCCCCTATATAAATTGATTGAACCACCACATAAATGAGGGAAGAATATGATCCTAGAATAAGATAAGATGAATTCATCAATTCCAAGAAGAAACCATTGATTTAAGTCATCCATATTGAAGAACATCTCAAGAGATTAATGAAATCATAAAAAAACAAGATATCTATGGAGGTCCCTCACAATTCATAAATTCTAAGTTAGGTTTGAATGGGGGGTTTAATTTGAATTAAAAATGGGTTTTATTTATAGAAATATGATTCCTCCCTTTCTTATTTTATCCCATTCTGACACCATAAGGTAGCTTGTGGTCCCATAAGTTAGCTGGGGGTCTCCTTTTGCGTACCTGTAGATATTGAGACCACATTGGTTGTCCTATGGGACTCTTATGGGAAACCTATTTTGCCCAAGCCCACAAACTATATGGTGGAATACTCAAGCTAGCTGGTGGATCTGTAGTCCCTCCAAAACTGCAAACCATAAATATCCATAATCAGTATCATCTATTCTAACTTCTATAAGCACCATAACACCAATAAAACCACATTTTAAAATAATAACATGGGGTTTTTTTACTAAACATAGGTGGATAAAACAAAAACATAAAGAGGAACTCAACTATTAAAAATGGGATCTGACACCAACAATTTTATTTGAATAATTAATTAATTTTACATATAGGGAATAAAATTAATTTAGCATAAAATTCCCTTTGTCAATTGCATATCAAATCTCCTTGATATTTTACCAATAAGTCAGATTAATCATCACTATATATACTTTTTTATTGGTTATACCAAGTGTATATATGAGAATAAAGTGAAGAAAAATATTTATTCCTTAAAAATTGAAATATAAAACCAATCAAAGAAAATTTAAGTGATCAACATATTTCCTTTCCCATGTACATTTCAAATAAATTTGGGGAAAATTTTATTTTCCTTATCAGATATTTTCTAGAAAAATAATAGGAAGATAATGGTTGATCAAGGATAATTAATTATGATTTTAATAAATAATTAAACACACATGAATTAAATCATGTTTGAAAATTCATTCTTCCAAAATTATTAAAAATAGGAATTTAAAAAATGTATTATCACGAATATCCTTAGATTGAATTTAAATTATGTCATAAAAACTAGAATATTCATCAAAAGTATAATATTGAGTGTTTTATATGGAATAAAAACTAATTAGTTTATTATATTAGATAAGAAATAAATTGATTGTTAAAGAATATGCATGCTTGTATAAAAAATCAATAATATATCCTTAATAAGTACGAAATAAAAAAATTAATGAAAATAAATGTGAAAAAATTATAGGGTAATATAAGATTTTTAAAAAATGATATTTTATAGAAAAAAAATATAATCCCTTCCCCAATAATTATTTTCACCATTGTCCCCAATGTTGATTAATATGGTGAATATGTATTTCTCAAATGAATTTAAATATTATTTTCTCTTCTAACATTGAAATAAGAATATATGAAATGCAAAAAAATATTATAAAATTCTTTAAACATTCAAATTGAATTATTAATACTTTAATGAAAATGGGTAAACTTATTTAAAGTAATGATATAATTCAATGTGGTTAAATCTTGTTCTATGATATCTATATAATAAAATCACTATCTTTTACTATTATTCCTAGCCTTATTTCTATAATTTATAGTATTTTAGGATAAAATAAAATTCAACATTTAAATCATTTTATAATTTCAAATAAGTAACACAGTTTTTGAAAGTAATTGTGTTTGGAAGATGAAAACATTATCAAAATAGTGGACTCAAAAGAAATAATTTGATGTTTCTAGTGCCTTACAGCTATTTTGGAATAAAAAAATGAGGCTTTAGTGGATTTTATTTAAAAAATATATCAAAGATAGAACATTATAACCACTATTCAAAATTATAGGGTTAATATAATAGAAAATGGTGGTGGGTTAGTGTTTTATTCTAAAAAAAAGAAAAAAACAATAAAATAAAGATTATATTTCAATAAAATAATGAAAACATTTATTCTAAAAAAATGGTTAAAGGAAACTCCATGTTAGTGTGAAGTTTTAGAACCATCCATCGAAACCTGAATAATAATAGGTAATTCGACATCTTCCCCTACCATCTCCCAATATAATTTGTATATTACAACTTATAAATCCACTAACGTAACTATTAGAACTTATTAATATAATTTGTAAAAAAATTAAAACATTACATAAATCCACCCTTTTAAAAAAATTATCACTTTTTTATCAAAGAACAATTTTTGAGTCTCAATTGTTTTAATTATTTGAAGAAATGGAGGCTCAATTTTATATGTAATGTCAAAAATATAGATTTTAATTCAAAACATATTCCTTGGAAAATAAATCATGAAATATCATTCCACTTTTTTACACTATGAACACCCAAATTCAATCTCATTATCAATGTTCTTGTTTTCTTCCAGTTTAAAATAAAACCTATATTATTATTGAAATATAATACCTATTAATAATAAAATTGTTGAAATGATATTTTGTTTTAAAAGGGTAATTAAAATTTTAATTTATCTCTACTAATAATGAAATAATTCACATTATCAAATATTTTTAATTAAATACACATTATATCAATCAATTTTTTAAAACAAACTTCCTTATTTTAGATACCATCACTTAAGTAATCAACTAATTTTAAATCAATATGCATAATAAAAAATATTTTGTCTAATTTTAATATCAAAATCTTTCCAAGTTCATCATTTATTGTTTCTTTAATTTTGATGAGAGTTTTTAGTTTAATTGATTAGAAATAATTAATTCAAGAGTAAAAGTAAATATTCCACAAAACATTTCCATAAATTATTAAACATCAACTTTAAAAAAGCCAATTTTAGCAATAAAAACTTCACTTTAATCAGATAGAAAATATTAATAATTTTAATAAGAAATATTAAATTTATTTTCATGAAAAAAATTAAAATTAGGAAACAAAACATCCATATCTAATTCTATAGGTTTATCTTAAAAAATAGATTGGATATGTGATTCTCTTTGAATAATGAAACAAATTTAGTTAATTAGTTTCCAGTTTAAAAATTATAAAAATCTCTATTCATTTCATTCTTAAAAAATTTATAACAATAATCATCTAAGGATTATTGATCTTTTACAGCCACTTCATCTAGAATGTATTCTCCAATGATCGATTTCATCTATAATGTTGTAAAATCCATTACTAATCTATTCATTATCACATCTTAACAAGGTTCCTCATTGGAATAAGTGGGTAAGAAAAGTTTCCAATTAATTATATTCCATCATTGAACATTCAATCCTTTCATGTTATTAGTAATTTTATCATTTTTTTCATTTCCAAAATTTATCTATGATATTTTTTCCAATTCTATTATTGAGAATCCCCACAACAAGAAACTATTTAACATTTGTGAGGCTAGTAATAAAATTTGATCACATTGATTTTTTTATGAAAATAATTTTCATTTTTTTATTAATATTTATTTTGAAAAGCATAAGTATTTTGAAAATAGTTTTGATTTTGAAATTTATTTGAGTTTTCAATTATTTTTATTTTGAAAAGTATTTGAAACATAAAATTATTTTTGAAATCACTAAAAAATTAGTTGAATTTGAATGATTGATTTTAGTAGATTAAATATAAGTTTTAATTAATTTTTTTGGAACCAAAATAATAGTTTTTCATTTTCAACAAGGATCATAGTTTTCAAGAACATGTGTATTTTAACAAAAATTACCTCAAATGGTGATAAAACACTCATATATTATGTTTCACATCAAGTAAAAAAATAGTATTTATCACACAAAAAAAAGTAAAAAACAGTGATAGGAAAAACTGATCTAAACAAGTAGGGAAAAAATAGAAACCCAGTTGTTTAAAATTATTGGTGTTTTCAATGAAGTTGTATTTTTTTGGTTTTTAAATTTGAATATTTTTTATGAAACAAATGTGAAGAATGTCTCAGTCCTCCTCAAAAGAAACACCAAATTAAAATGGATATTTTTCATCGAACACATTCTATGTTTATAAATTCATAATGTTACAATATGGAACACCCCCGGATAATATAATTTAAAGGAATATTAACTCATCCTAGACTTTAAATTATTAGTTATTATGTATTATTTAATAATATATGAAAATATTTGTGTTTTAATGAAAATAAATGAAAAAATAATGTAATCAATGAAATATAATAGATTTTGAATTTCTGAGAATAAAAAAATCATATTTGGAAGTGATAATATCAACAATATTTAAGAATTAGGGGATATTACATTTATGTTTAATGATTCCCCTCAAAGAATATATTTTTAATAAAAGACTCACAATTGTGAGAAAAAATTTAAATGGTTAAAAATTGGTATTTCAGTATTGAAATCACAGTAGGATATTATATTTTTCCATAATAATATATTTTAAATTTTGTAACCACAGATTTAAGGTATAATTTAATACACGCTATGATAATAACCCTTGATTATTTTAAATATGTTTACACAGTTAATGGATATTTGATTACATGTTGAGTCAATAAGGTTTTCCTTATGACTTTTCCATTCCTTCTTGTTTTGGAAATCACAAACACCTTATCCTTAAGAAAATATGTTTCTACCCCTGTTTTAATTCTATAAGGAAAATTCCCTTACAAAAGGAAATTTACCCCTACCTTATTTTCATTGTTCATATCAATATTTTTCTTAATTATAAAAATAAGATTCACATCTGTAGACGCCGGAAAAGTCCGTTGTTCCCAAACGAAGCTCCGGATGCGGAAAGCGAGGTCATATTTGGAGTCGGAAGAATGTTTCGGAGGGCCCGGAGGCCTTGCGCGGAATTTCAGAGGTCTGCGCGCAAAGATGATGATCCGCGCGCAAAACCCCCGGGATGCGCGCAACTCCCTTGCGCGCCGTGCCCGATTCCGCGCCCGCGAGGAGAATTCCGCGCTCGCGCCTTGGATTCCGCGCCCGGGGTTGCCTATAAATACTAGGCGACCCCCAACGTTTCAAAGGTTGCTGGAAGTCGAACGGTCTCCCGCGCGCGCAATTCAACCCCTTCCGCGCGCAATGCCGCTCTTCAGGTAACCTCCTTTCTTTCGCGCAATAGAGCCTTGGGGTCCGCCTTCGCGCGCAATCCCCTTGGCTCATTTCCTTTGAATCAATTTCAACCCGAAATCCTTTGCGCGCAAAAGAAGCCTCTTGCGCGCAATTGCCCCCGGGTGCGCGCAATCCAACCCGATTGCGCGCACCCCCCCATCTTCAAAGTGGCCATTCGTTAGAGAATGAGCCGTTGCCCCCACGCGCTATCCGAAGCCCGGTGAGCGGAATCCCAACCATCCGCGCGCGAAGCGCTGGCCCAATTGGGCGCCAGCCCGCCATTTTGCGCGCCGACCCGCGGTTTTGCGCGCAAAGCTCCTCTTTTGCGCGCAATCCGCCAGGGTCGCCTCCCTTGACCCCCCGAGGGTACCCGCCTGCGTGGCGCCCGATGATCCTCATCCTGGGTGCCCGCACCGTGCGTTGTCTTCCCGTGCGGCCCTCCAGGCTTGCGCGAAGTGACACGTACGTACGTCCAGCATGACGTTAAACTGCATATTCGTCCAGCATGACGTTAAACTGCAGATACGTCCAGCATGACGTTAAACTGCATATTCGTCCAGCATGACGTTAAACTGCAGATACGTCCAGTATGACGTTAAACTGCATATTCGTCCAGCATGACGTTAAACTGCAGATACGTCCAGCATGACGTTAAACTGCATATTCGTCCAGCATGACGTTAAACTGCAGATACGTCCAGCATGACGTTAAACTGCACATACGTCCAAGCTGCACGAAGCTAAACCGCCTAGCCCCCATCGTCCGCGCTGCAAGACGTTAAACTGCCAAGTGCTTCGTCCTCAACACACGACGTTAAACTGTACTTCGTCCGGCAAGACGTTAAACCGTCCGCCTCGTCCTCGACACACGACGTTAAACTGTACTTCGTCTGGAAAGACGCTAAACCGTCCGCATCATTTGATCCCGTGCCTCGCACGCAGGGTCTCCCCCGGTTTGGATGTGGCCCCCACCTGCTCGTCTCTGCAGGGATGTCGGGATTGTCCCCCTTTTGGGACGATTTAATGGGAGTGGCTTTTCCCTACGGGGGAAGGGTATTACAAACCCCTAGTTTCTCGTGGGAGGCTGCACATGTGTATCTCCATTGCGCCTCCCCACGGTCGAAGCCAGTAGAGGGTATGACTGGGATCGAGGTGTCTTCTGCTTTCGGTCCAAGTCCCTTCCAACTGAGTTTTGCCACCCGGGCTGCCCCAAGTGCGTAAGTCCTGACAGAATGAACTACGTGGACTTTGATCCCTGTCTTCTATACAGGGTACGTAGGAAGCCTCCCTGAGGTTCAAGCCTGCCACCTGGTCGTCCCGGTCGTATTTACGTCGGTTCGTCCATCAGTGGACCCCTCCAGGGTTCACGCTTGCGTCGATTCACCTATGAATCCGCCCCTGTGGGAGACTGCCCGTGTGTATCTCCACTGTGCCTCCCCACAGCCCCTTTTTCCATTTCTCCTTTTGTCGTCCAGCATGACGTGAAACTGTGATCCACCCGGCCGTTCCATCCCCCTCTGTGCGAGGTGGTCCGGTTCAATCCTCCGCCCGGCGGCCTAGACCTCTTCGTGAGTCGGCTTGCCGACGTCCAGCATGACGTTAAACTGTATACCCGAACTACGTTGACTTTGATCCGTGCTAACGCGCGGTACGTAGGAAGCCTCTACGGGGTCCAAGCTCTTCACTCCATCATCCATCCTGATCCTTACCCGGGCCGCCACATCCCGGTGGGGTCATGCCACTTCACTCCACTCCACATCATTTGGGAAGCCGCCCATGTGCTGGCCCCAGCGTCGGAGGTTCCCCGCAAGGGGTTCTGTCATTCGATCCACTTTTCGTGTTGATCGGTCCGATGCCGTCCCCGCTGGACGTTAAACTCGCGGTATACCCCGTGTTAAACATGGGAAGCTGAGGAAAACCTCAGGTGACACAGTTCCCCGCACCTAGTGCAGGATGCCTCAGGCCATCATGCCTTCGAGAAGCCCTATTAGGGACGGAAGACAGACGTGCAGAGCCGCAGTGTTACGACATGCCCCCAGCACCCAGAGCCACCCGGCCTTCTCACCGCAGGTTGCTGCCCCGCCCAGACTCCTTGGAGCGTCCGGGCGGAAGCAGCATAATTAACCGGTGTCCATGAAGATATGGCACCGGGAACGAGATTCACGAACATTCTTAAGTCTATGAGGGAGACCCGGATTAGGCGACGAGTTCCGAGGAGACGTCCAAGGAAGGAGGAGCCGACATCCCATCATCCCGGTTTCGATCAAGGAGCAGACGCCCCTGAATAAGGGACGAATGCCGCCCGCCCTTGGAAAGCGGGACTGCGGGACCACAAGCCGCGCGCCCATCCCCTCGGGTTGACGGGTGCACGCGCGAACGCTTCCTGGCGGAACAGCGTAACCCGACGCACATCCGCACCGAAACAGAAAAATGGTGAACCCGACGTGAATCTCTTCTCCTCGATACGAAGACCGATGGCTTTCAGAGGTGTTGGAAGACCGGCGTGTTGCCCGACCAAGCATTCAGTCTTACCCGCCAGGGGCTGGGGAAGTGAAATCGGGCACTCCGTCTCGCAACGTCGAGGGCCTGGGTTCCCCCCACGGAAGGCGTCGTGGCACTAATGGTTGGTTGTCGATTCCTTTTTCCTGTCAGTGTTAATGGGTCATTCTCCCTGCTTTCAGAAATCAGGTCGCCCGATCCAGTGCCCGATCGCCACCCGCCCACTGGCGCAGGGACAGGGGAAACACCGACGCGGCTACTCCGCGCGGTCCCGCCCGTTCCACAGCCGTCCCAGCAGCCGCAATTGCGGGACGACCACGCCCTCTCTCCCCCTCGGAGGTCATCCAGAGAAGGGTGATCAACACCCTGGTGCGGAGATACGAGGAAGAGGGAGTCATCCCCACTAGGGAAATGGCTCGCCTAGACCTTGAGGAGGCTGTGCCTCGCCACCACCGCCGCCCCCGAGGGCCGCACAGGGAGGCACCGCTGCCTACCTCAACGTCCAACCGCTTCGGGAGCTTATCCCCGGAGCGCTCTGACAGTTCCCTTCCCTACGCGGATGAGGTGGAAGAGGCCCGGGATCACCCTATCCGGGATTCGCTCCAGGGATCTACGGTAAGGACTCCCGCCAGGCCACGGCGACACCGCCGCCAGGCCTCTCCAGTCGAAGAGCGGGCTCTCCACCTACCCGCGCCGCTCATCCCGACTCATCTGTCTCGACGCCAACGTCGGGCACGAGCGGAAGAGGATGCCCACCTTGGGGCTCTAGCAACAGCGGCCGCATTGGCCCAAGCCACTGCTGGCTCCAGTCGCCAGGCCTCTGCGCATCCTGAGCAGGGGAACTCCTATGCCCGACCTGGATCGAGGCCCCGACCGCCCCAAAGGCAGGTTGGGTCGACTCTCCCGGTTGCTGGCACTGGCAGTAGCCACCGCGGACCACCTCGCGGTAGCGCTATTCACCGGCAGGATCTACTCTGTGTGGCCGATCCAGGAGGCATGGGTCATCCCACCTTCCGATCCCGGCCCGGAGTCCTGCCCGGAATCATCTCTCCCCGCGTCCCCTTTGATATCTGTCCCAGTGCCCCTCGCACCTTGGTTCCCAGTCCTCTTGGCCCCAGCACCAGTGTGGCCGGAGGACGCCAGGACAGAGATCAGCCCTGCCCCGGAGAACCACCCAGGGGCAGGAAGGCAAGGCGTCGACGCCGAAGGAAGAATGTTGCGGAATTCCGGACAGAGATCCGACCGGTTTGCTTCTCTGACTCAGAGGCGGAGTACGATTCAGCGACAGAGCCCCTTCCCCAATCCCGCCAGTCAAGGGCAGGGGTAGGAATGCGGCACGTCAGCCTCGTGCTCCCCGAGAGCGAGATCGATGTGATCCCCGCTTCTCTCCGAAGGTATATCCGGAGTAACGAGGGCCTGGTAGACCCCCAAGGATCATACTTGCGGTTGGTACCGGCCCCTCCAGAAGTGCCTTCCGTCTCGATCGGAGAAGTCGGAGACTTTTTCTGGGGACCGACGGTCGAACCACGATCTGGTGCGCCCTCGGCGAGCACCGATGCTACGGCAGGATGTTCGCTCGCCGGCCCGTCCTATCGTGATGTGGTATCCAGGCCACCGCCACCCTCAGAGGGCGGCCCGGGATATGGAGGCCAATCGGCCTGCTCGCCGTATTCACCGCCGGCCAGCCCGTCAGCCCGGCGGCCCGCCTCGGCACCACTACCAGTTTCCCGTCCGTTCCCAGCCATTGAAGAGGACCAAGGAGATCTGGGTCCCGAGTTTGAGTCGTGGAGCTTCTGGACCGTCCTTGCAGAGGGCCACTTCCCTGAGAAGTTTTGGCCAGTCGCAGGACCGGGCTTTGATGCACCCGAATCGCTCACCCCGGATGAGTTCGAATGCTTCCGCCGAACTCTCCGGGAGACTCGCTCCTGTCTTCACCGCCTACAAATGCCATACCCCGGGAGTCAAGCGCACCTGGAGGATATTGGTGAGCAGTGCCGTCAAATTGACCTGGCCATGCTCCCCGCGGTTCGGCACCCCGGGTCATTTGGGCACCATGAGGCCCTCCAACAACGATGCGTTGAGTGTTTTCAAGTACTCCGCAAAGTTATCGAGGAAGCCACTCCCCACGTGTATATCCGTGGATGGGGGCAGTACGCTGCCCTACGCTTCAGTGTGATCCGCCGACAGCCCGATTCGCTGGGTGGCCCTGAGGGTATATCCCCAGGGACAGGAACGGTCAATATGGCTGACCTGTCGGGAGAGGGGAACGACTTGGAACTTCTCGACGGGGGCTTCCCCCCCGAAGACAAGCCGTCGTCAGATCCATCAGTGAGAGTTACTCGTCATCAGAGAAACCTCCTGGGGCTCCCCGCACCCACTGAAGCACTGACGTTGAGCCGAAACGTCAGCAAAGGAAAAGAGCACAGCGAGGCTATAAGGCCCGCCGACCCATCTGCCTCCATGCAGAGGGCAGAGGAGGATCCCGAGAAGGCTACGCTACGTCAGCAGCTCGCCGAACAGAAGAAGCTGGTTGACCAGCTCCTCGCCGAGCGCGCTGCAGAACGGCGGCCTGACTACGGTGATCCTAGGCCAGGACAGCAGGGACCGGAACAACCGCTCCTCGATGAGACTCTCCCGGGAAACCGTGATTACGCCGTGTTCGCCGACAGGAGAGAGGCCATTGCCTATGGCAAGAAGGCGCGGTATGTTTCGCCACACCCTCCCGAGCGGCGTGACTACCTGAGAGATCCCGCTCGGATTCCTCCCGCTGCCCCAAGGGCCGCTCCGCCCGCCATCCCACGAGCTTCCGAGTTCGACGACCCGGTCGACGACCCGATTGAAGGGCCATGCAATGCGCTCGTGGTTAGAGATCCTCGCCAGGACTGGAACCCATGTCCGGACGATCCGATGGCGGCACTCATTGCCCGCTTGGAAGCCTTGGAGACTCGGCAGGTGGCGATCCCACCGGACGGCAAGCCCTACCCAGCATGGGTGGATGACATGCCGGCGCCTCCGGGATTCGGGAATCCCACTTTTGCCCCCTTCAACGGGACTGGAGATCCGCCACAGCATTTAGCCCACTTCAACTCGAGGTGCGGGCCTATGTTGGGGACTCCGGCGCAGCAAGAGGCCGCTAAGCTTCGCTGCTTTGTTCAGACACTGGAAGGGCCAGCATTTGTCTGGTACAGCCAGCTCCCCGTCGGGTCGGTAACCAGCTGGGAGGACCTCCGTAGACAGTTCCTCTACCAGTTCAGTTCCACGACCCGGAAGACAAGTATCGCAGACCTCTTCAAGTGCAAGAAGAGGCCTGATGAGCGAGTCGCGGACTTCGTCGCCCGATGGAAGGGTCTCACGTATTCCCTTGACATGCCATTGACTCAGGAGCAGTTGCTGACAATGTGCGTCGGGAACGTCAAGACCGAGCTGGTCCCTTCCCTGATCACTCAAAATTACCCCGGAGGGTTCAGGGACTTCTCAGACAAAGCTCAACGTCTTGAGGAAGCCCTGCAACAGGCCAGCCAGGCACACCCGCTGCCTCCTATGATTCCTGCAAGGAGAGTCAGTAGGGCTGAGCCCGCTGCTGTTGCCCAGATAGAGGCCCCCAGGCCATTGGAGCTGCTGCCGGCGAGGCCAGCTCCACAGCCTCACAGGAATCCGCCTCCACGGGCTCAGTTCCCGGCCCAGCAGCGGCAGCCTCAGAACCGGCCGGCCCCTCCGCGTAATGTACCGCCGCAACCCAGGCGAGATAATCAGGGTCCACCTCCTCGGCAGGCCCCTCCAGCCCCTCGTCAAGACCACGCTCCCAGGGGCCCGCGACACCTGACTTACTCATTCCATGAGGATCAGGTCCCCGGTTATTTCCGGAGCGCCCTGGAGCAGAGGATTGTGCGACTGCCTGAGTGTTGGAAGCCAGAGGAGGCACATCTTACGAATAACCCCCGCTACTGCCCCTACCATCGGGCCCTGGGGCACACCATCCAGCAGTGCTATGTGTTTAAGGATTGGCTCCAAGACTAGATTAACAACAATGTAATCAGGTTGGGCCCAGCTCCAGCACAAGTGGCGGGCGTGTTCGTGGGATCAGATGACGATAGTGGCAACGAGGACGAATGGCAGCTGGTCTCCGACCGCGGATCCCAGAAGTATAATAACTGGATGGCCCGCAAGACGACCATTCGCGCCCATGGAATCATCCGTGCGCGCTTGAATCAGCCTGAGCCCCCAGAACTTGCGGGTGCTGCTTCGGCATCGTCGTCCCAGCCTGCCTCTTCCAAGAGGAGCAAACGGCGGCAGCGCAAGAAGGAAGAGCGCGCCCCGCCGGTTCCGCCACTATCCCGCACTCTCGGCGATTTCATGCCCCCGGAGATGGGGGTCCCTCCTCGGATCCGCCCGATGATGGATGATTCGTCCGATGACGGTATTGGGTACGCTTCGGTTAACACCGTCGAGCTGGTAAATCCCTTTTCGGTTCCCGACGTTGAAGAACACCAGGTGGACCTCCCTAGTGTCCCCGGTCGTCGCCACCGTCGGAAGAACCGCAGCAACAGGAGTCGCCGGGGCACAGCCGTTGGTACCTCCAGCCAGGCCGTGCACGCCACTGAGACTAGGCAGCAGGCTCAAAACCGAGCTCAGCGCGCGCAGCCCCCCCATCCGGGGATGACGGATTCGCCTCCGCCACTGTTTTTGGTGTGGGACCAGGCAGAACCGCCTCAGCCGCGTCGCGACCAGCTCCGCCCTGCCACGGGTCCATCCCGGCCTCCTGACTCTAGTACGGTGACCATTTCCCGGACTGCGACCAGTGAACAGCGAGATGCGCCAAGTACCAGTCGGCCGCCGATCCAACCGGCAAGGCCCGTCATGCCACCAACCGCAGAGCAACCTCCTGCAACCAGGGGCTCGCGCTTGGCCAAAAAGTATGATGTCCTGAAGCACTTGGCCGACATCCCAGCAAGGCTCTCCATCCTTGAGGCTCTGCGCATGTCATCTGAGATGCGCGAGGCACTCGCTGAAGCCCTGAAAAGCCCCCTCCAGTTTGAGACAGAGGTTGCGGCTGCAGAGGCCTTTCACGCCGAAACGATCGAGGACGCCGAATGTCAGGCAGTTATCTCGTTCTCTGGTAAGGATGAAGACCCTCCTATACAGGGACACATTCGTCCGCTGTATGTCACTGGCCAGTTCAATGGCCTTGAAGTCCGGCGTTGTCTTGTCGACACGGGGTCCGAGATTAACCTGATTCCAACTCGGACGCTCCGGAGATTGGGGTTGTCTGAGGATGACTTGATTCCCTCCGACCTCAGGATCCAGGGGTACGATCGCACCGAGAAAACCCCGGTCGGCAAGATACGTTTGAAGACCCAGTTCGGTGACTTGGTTGCCAACACCGAATTCATGGTAGTCTCTCAGGACACTGCGTACAACGCATTGATGGGCAGGCCATGGCTCCATCTTCACGCGGCGGTTCCCTCGTCATACCACCAATGCCTCAAATACTCCTTTAATGGTCGAGTGGGCGTGCTTCAAGGAGATGCCTCTCCTTTTGCCTCGTGTGAAGCCCGCTATCTGGACGCGGACTATTACAAGAGCAAGGATAAGTAGATCCTGGCAGGTGAGGTTGAGCCTGTCGCTGTTGCAAGTGATCCCTGGGCAAGTCTGGATGACGCTTACGTCCTCCCGATTCAACGGTTGGACGTCGCCATGGTCTTGACGGTCCGCGAGTCTCCTGATGAGATGGCCGCGACCGCCCGCGCCAGCACCAGTGGCCCAGCAGGATCTGGTAGCCCCAATGCAGTTGCCAACGCAGTCTCTCCCGTGGATGATCCCTCCCCGAGTGGAGAGGATATGGAAGATGCACCCCCAGCCTTTGAGGAGGGCGTCCCCGCCACGGTCGATGAGTTAATACAGGTGAACCTTGGAACCGAGGCCGATCCAAGACCCACATTGGTTAGTGCCGCCATGCCCTCTGAGGAGCGGCAGCAGTACGTGGACTTTCTCAGGCAGCACCGTGATGTATTCGCTTGGGGCTATGACGAGATGCCGGGGCTGGATCCTCAGGTAGTCGTCCACCGCCTTGGTCTCCCGGCGAACCATCGCGGGTTCAAGCAGCCTCCCAGGAAGATGCACCCATCCCACGGTGCCATGGTTGAGGCCGAAGTTGACAAGCTTATCAAAGCCAACTTCGTGAGGGAAGTTCAGTACCCCAAATGGCTGGCCAACATTGTGCCGGTCAGGAAGAAGAACGGGCAGATTAGAGTCTGCATCGACTTCCGCGATCTCAACCGCCACTGTCCGAAGGATGATTTTCCCCTTCCAGTGACAGAGCTGTTGATTGATGCCACGGCAGGGTTCCAAGCCCTCTCCTTCATGGATGGATACTCTGGATACAACAAAATTCGGATGGCCCCTGAGGATGAGGAGTTCACTGCCTTCAGGGCCCCCCAAGGTACCTTTTGCTACCGGGTCATTCCCTTCGGCCTGAAGAATGCAGGTGCCACCTATCAACGGGCGATGCACCGCATATTCAAGCCAATCCTCGGCACACTGGTGGAATGCTACGTCGACGACTTGGTTGTCAAATCGCGCCAGCGTCGGGACCATCTCAAAGATCTTGAGATAGTGTTCAGCTTCCTCCGGTCTCGCTGCCTGAAGATGAACCCGTTGAAGTGTGCCTTTGGGGTAACCTCCGGAAAGTTCCTTAGATTTGTGGTAAGATACCGGGGTATTGAGATCGACCCAGAGAAAATCAGGGCGATTAGCCAGATGCCTCCCCCAGGTACCGTCCGGGAACTGCAAGGGTTCCAAGGCCACTTAGCCTATATACGCCGATTCATCGCGAATCTGGCCGGCAAGTGTAAGCCCTTTTCTCGGCTCATGAAGAAAGGTGCCACCTATGTATGGGATAAAGAGTGTCAGACCGCTTTCAAGGAGATCAAGCAGTACCTGCTTCAACCTCCGGTTCTGATGCCGCCTGTATCCGGGAAGCCGCTGGTCCTCTATGTGACCGCCCTGGAACGGTCCCTGGGTGCCCTTCTCGCCCAGAAGAACAACGAGGGAACGGAGAATAGCCTCTATTACCTCAGTCGCATGCTCCTCGATGCGGAAGTTAGGTATTCCCCCATCGAGAAGAGCTGCCTGGCGCTCGTATTTGCCGTACAGAAATTACGGCACTACTTGCAGCACCATGAGGTACAGTTGGTTTCTCGGGTAGACCCGTTGAAATATATCCTGAGCCGACCAATGTTGACTGGCCACCTAGCGCGGTGGGCTGTGATTCTCCAGCAGTTCGACATCAGGTATGTGTCTCAGAAGGCCATCAAAGGGAAAGCATTGGCAGACTTTCTGGCGGCTCACCCGACCTCCGCGGATCAGCCGCTGGATCTAGGCTTTCCTGATGAGACCATTCTCTCGGTTGATCGAGCCGATCCATGCTGGCAGATGCACTTTGACGGTGCCTCCCGGAGCCCCACCGGTAGAAGACTCGATAATCCTAAGCTCAACAGAGTGGGCTTGGGTATCGTCTTCATTACCCCGGAGTGAGCCGTGCT
The DNA here is from genome assembly GCA_963277665.1 of Viscum album. Taxonomy (NCBI): domain Eukaryota; kingdom Viridiplantae; phylum Streptophyta; class Magnoliopsida; order Santalales; family Viscaceae; genus Viscum; species Viscum album. Next base: position 1,112,257,012 of record OY728123.1, read on the forward strand.
GCCATACTCTTTCCTGTTGTCAGAGGGCTGTACCAACAATGAGGCGGAATACCATGCCCTCATCACCGGCCTCGAGTTGGCTCTCGAGATCGACGTGCCCCGTCTGTGCGTGAAAGGGGACTCCGAGCTGGTCGTTAAGCAGATCAATGGCGACTACGTTGTCAGGAAGCCGGAACTTGTGCCATTGTTGGAGTGCACCCTCCTTCTGATGGCCCGGTTCCCTTCTCGGCCGGAAATTGTCCATGTTCCCCGGTCGCAGAACAGTCGAGCAGATGCTTTGGCCAGCCTCGCTGCGTCACTTGCAGAGCCTGAACAGGACAACCTGATCGTCCGCGTGACGCGCCGCAGGCTCATCGCTCCCGTTATCCCGGAAGAAGATCGCGGCCCGTTGGTAAGTAACCTCACCACGGTTGCTCCTATGCCCGGATCCCCGAGTACCCCAGATATGACAGTCGGATCAGCCCCTGATTGGAGGACGCCTTTGGTTGAGTACCTCCAACATGGCATTCTTCCATCGGAGCGGGCCGAGCGCGAGCGAGTTCGACGCCGCGCATCGCAGTTCGTCCTCCAGAGCAGTCCCGGCCTGGAGCAGATCCTCTACAAACGCGGATTTGATGGTGTTCTCCTCCGTTGCCTTCAGGGAGTTGAGATCCCACGAGTCATGCAAGAGGTTCATGCTGGTTCATGCGGCGCCCACCAGACTGGGCCGAAGCTGTCCCACCAGATTCGGAGGTTAGGATACTTCTGGCCCTCCATGATCCATGACTGCATCGAGTATGCCAGGAGGTGCCATGCGTGCCAGGTTCATGCGAACTTTGTGCATCGGCCGCCGGAGCCTCTCCATACCACAAGGTATTCCTGGCCCTTTGCAGTCTGGGGACTGGACGTTGTGGGACCTTACCCACCGGAGACAGCTCGCCAGTGCCGGTTCATTCTGACCGCTACGGACTTCTTCTCCAAATGGGCAGAGGCGATTCCGCTCAGAGAGGTCAAATCCTGTTCGATCGCTGACTTCGTGACCTCCAACATCGTCCATCGATTTGGAGTGCCTCACGCTATCCTCACGGACAACGGAACCAATTTCCGAGCAGCCGAGTTGAAGAAGTTGTACGCCAAGTATAACATTCGCTCGAACCATACATCTCGCTATCATGCGCAGGCGAATGGACAGATCGAGGCGTTTAACAAAACCCTCTCTAACATTCTTCAAAAGATGGTTGGTCAGAACAAGAAGAGTTGGCCGGACAAGCTCCCCAACGCCCTCTGGGCTTATCGGACGACGACTCGCAATTCCACCCAGATGACCCCTTATTCCCTGGTGTATGGAGCTGAGGCCGTCCTGCCCATCGAGATCCAGTTACCGTCCTTGCGCACTGCGGTCTATGACCAGCAAGCGCCGGACAGAGTTGCTGAAGCCCGTCTAGTCGAGTTGGAAGCACTGGATGAGAATAGACTTCGCGCTTTGCACAACTTGGAGAGGCATCAAAGCAGAATGGCTCGAGCTTTCAATAAGAAGGTTCGCCTCCGCTCCTTCCTGCAGGGTGATCTAGTGCTAGCCCTAAGAGCGCCGATGATCCCCGGCAGGAAGCCACCCAAGTTGGAGCCCAAGTGGGAGGGACCGTTTGTTGTCCACAAGGTCTATCCCAATGGCGCATACTCCCTAGCGACTATGGATGGTGAGCGTGTCACTCCTCCCACCAACGCTAGGTTCCTCAAGCAATACTTTGCCTGAGTGTTCATTCGTCCCGCATGACGCTAAACTGCACTTCGTCCTGCATGACGTTAAACTGCACCACGTCCTGCACGACGTTAAACTGCATACGTCCAAGCTGCACGACGTTAAACTGCCCAGCGTATCGTCCGTGCTGCAAGACGTTAAACTGCCAAGTGCTCCGTCCAACATGACGTTAAACTGTACATCGTCCTGCATGACGTAAAACTGCCCCTCAAGAACTACGTGCGGCTTGATTCCCATCCTTATGGGATACGTAGGACCGCCTGAACCTTCATGTTTCAGGCCCAGCCCCATCCTTCGGGAATTTCCATCCCATCTCGGGCCCTTGGCCCAGTTTCCCCCGGGTGTGTGGTGTATGGTGTGAGTGTGGGGCTATGCCCTCATTCACGTCGGTTTGCTCGTCACGCTGTACGCCCCCCCACGTTTGGGGATGCCTTCTGCTCCCCCCTTCTTTTCCCCTCATCGTCCTGCATGACGTTAAACTGCACTTCAAGAACTACGTATGGCTTGATTCCCATCCTTATGGGATACGTAGGACCGCCTGGACATTCATGTTTCAGGCCCAGCCCCATTTCCCGGGAATCTCTATCCCGCGTTGGGCCTCTGGCCCCAGTTCCCCTCCTTTTTGTGTGAGGCGTATCGCGTGAGCGGGGGATTATGTCCTCATTCACGTCGGTCTACTGGCCGCGCCGTACGCCTCCCCCATGTGTGGGACCACCTCACACCCCTCATCGTCCTGCATGACGTTAAACTGCCTCTTAAGAACTACGTGCGGCTTGATTCCCATCCTTATGGGATACGTAGGACCGCCTGAACGCTTGTGTTTCAGGTCCAGCCCCGTCCCTTGGTTGATCACGGGAATCTGCCCTCTTTTGGTTGCTCTCAGGGTGAGTCCTCCGACCCTTTCCGGAGATCTGTTAACATGTTTTGGGTACTTCGGTCTATGACTCGTAGTGTCAGATTCAATCCCGACAAGTCCTGTGTTGCTTGTCAGGCCTCGCGCTTCCTCTTATTCGAGCCTTCACTCAAAGGGATCCTCGTTAGCGGTTTGGGTACGATGCCTCAGTGCTCTCCCACCGCTCCGGGTCGATTTACCGGCGGGTCTTGGGCCGCAAATCGATATGAATCCTGCGATTGAGCGGTTGATGCTCGTTTGCTTGCCCCGTCTTAGACTGACGCGATCGGAAGTTGTGTTGCGAATGCGTCAGCAACATCCTTGATCGCCATGTCAGCTCCTTCAGGCTCTGAACATTGGTTGCGCAGTCCTCATCACACTCCGCCTTTATGCGTTGTAGTGGAATCTGGACACTCTTTTCATACTGACCTTCAGTACACCTTTACACGTTAGGCAGACCAACCAAGGTAATGATGTCGTTCGAGGCTCCCATGATCTGAGCACCAAGGATATATGCGGATGTTCTCCCCAAGGGCCATGCGTAGCTGGACCCTCGTCCCCATAAGGAGGGAGGAGTCGCTCGAACAATCGCGTTCTGAGCCCAGTATATCTGGAGGCTAGCATCTCTGCCCCTCGGGTGATGGACATACGCAGGCCCCTATCCCAAGACTCTTCTCCTGGAATCGTGCGTGACCGCAAGGCTGGGTATGCTCCCACCTCCGCCGTGTCCGCTGTACCGCGGTAAGCGGATTCCTCCATGGTCCGAACCACACGACCTTAAACTGTGTTGTCTGGTCCGAACCACACGACCTTAAACTGTGTTGTCTGGTCCTACCACACGACCGTAAACTGTGATCGTCTTGGCCGCCCGACGAGAAAACGGCACTGCATCGTGATGTTCCCCTCAGGGGACACTCATGTTGGGCGCTGGTTAATAACCACGCCATTCATCAATGCCTTCAATGGCTTGATTATTGTGGCGACGCCAGAGATTTCTCAATCACAGGCATGTCGCCGCACAAAGAAAAACCATTCATCTCTAAGGACAAACAAGAAATATCAAATGCCGCTCCTTTTGTGTGTGAGGGTCAGACCCGCACTCTTCCCCGCGCTGGTGCCCGATTGTGTTGCGCCGCGCTTCAAGAACTACGTGCGGCTTGATTCCCATCCTTATGGGATACGTAGGAACGCCCGGATGTTTGAAACTTCGGGTCCAGTCCCCCACCTCTTAGAGATTCCCCCTTCTCTGGGGAATCCGCCGCCTTCAGGTCACCCTCAAGGCGCGTTCCCCGACCCCTTGCAGTGGTCCACCGGTGTCAAGAGTACTCTGGTTTATTGCCAGGAGGGTCAGGATCCGCTTGGTCAGGTTTCCTCCGCTTTTCAGGCTTCGTGCTCCCTTTCATTCGGACCCATCGTCTATGCCCTGGGTGGAGCCCCCGTGAACGGTTCGGACACAATGCCTCAGTGCTCTCCCACCGACTCGGGCCGGTACCCCCAATGGCCTTGGGCAGCAAATCGATATGAATCCTGCGATTGAGCGGTCGATGCTCGTTTGCTGCCTCATTCCACCAACGGTTAGTGCGATGTTGATGCTGCTTTTCCGCCACGGTCGGCAGTACTCTCATATCGTCACGCCGGTGCTCCCGGTCCTCGAGTGAATGACCGCATGATTCACATTTCCCACCTCCCATTCTGACCAGGCGAAACCTCGGCACTCTCGACACTATCCCTCAGTGCATCTTCGCATATCCAGGGGATATGACCAGATGCGGCGTACTTTGAGGTCTTTATGGTCCGAGCTCTAAGACCTTAAACTAAGATCTCCCCTTATGGTCCGAGCTCTAAGACCTTAAACTAAGATCTCTCCTTATGGTCCGAGCTCTAAGACCTTAAACTAAGATCTCCCCTTATGGTCCGAGCTCTAAGACCTTAAACTAAGATCTCTCCTTATGGTCCGAGCTCTAAGACATTAAACTAAGATCTAGTCCTTATGGTCCGAGCTCTACGACCTTAAACTAAGATCTCCCCTAAACGGGATTCTACGTCCTGCATGACGTTAAACTGCACTCTCAGAACTACGTGTGGCTTGATCTCCAGCCTGATGGAGTACGTAGGAACGCCCGGGCATTCCGACTCGGGTCCAGCCTCAGGGATCGTTAAGTCCCGCCCCTCCTCGTCGCCGGCCGTCTGGCCTGACTTCGGGTAGAGTGGTGCAGTTGTGATATTCTCCCCGATTCAGCTCGGGATGCCCCACTGCAATGGTGGGAAGCGACGGTTTCCTCGTCAGAGAGGTGCTGTCTGAGAATTGAGGTGACTCACGGCCAGATTAGTGCATCCGCCTAATACGTTTTCCCCACGGTGGCGCAATTTTGAGAGCGTTGGGTTCTGTCCGAACAAATCGTCACTTCGCCCCACGCTTCGCATGCCCTGTTGATCTGGATTTTCCACCCTTGTGTCTGAAGGAACCCCAAAGCGGTATTCATGATGACATGTGGTCCGCCTCCTGCAATATGAATGATGGCCTTTTTCGGTCCGTCTATTGCAGTTGTTATGGTCGATCCACTGTCCGCCTACCGTCTTGGGCATTTCCTGGAAGGCCGACCGTTGTGGATGTCTGGATTCGGGACACGCGATTCACCCTTTCTCATTTCCCTATGTTCGGATAAAATCTCAACGCCCCTAGCATTGTCCCGCTCGTGTGTTGGAACAGGTTGGGGGAATGGTACATTGATTAGGTCTGAGGTCCCCTTTCCTAGGAATGACCTCCCTCTTTTCTCCAGAAATCCAGGCCCAATTATGGATGCCTGATGCTTGGTTAACACTCCCGCAAGACAGTGAATTGTGGTTGAGCATATTAAACCAAAAGATGCAGATAAATATATTGATTCATACAGATGGATCAAAGTAGCGGAAGCAAATGTTTTGGGAATGGCAAAACAAAGCCCTTAGGGATTAGCGTGCTGAATGAGTCTTTCTAATGCCGCTACCCTTTGACTGGTGGCCTCCAGAGCTGCTTCTCGCTCTCTGCGTGCCCTCTCTTCGTCGGCGGTCGCAGCACGCAGTTCGTCGATTCTGGCCTGTGCACGCTCCCGCTCGACCTGAATTGTGACCATCTGTTGGCCCGCCTCCGTCAGCTGTACCTGGGCGTCAACCAGCTGGGCTGCTAGTTGCTCCACAAGCTCGGTACACGTTGCGACGAAGGCCTCCTTCTCTGCTGCCTGCCCTTCGAGGCGCCGGACTTCCTGCTCCGCCGCGAGGAGCGCCCGCGTGCTCTCCGACATGTCCCGACTTCGTGTGACGTCGGCACGCCGGCAGCTCTCGCGCATCTTTTCGGCCATGAAATCACGGACCGTTAGATGGAGGCGTTGAGCATCAGCTCCCCCGGCACACAGGAAGCGCAGCCAGGTCTGAAGTGATCCCATGCGCCCCAGCCACTCCGATGGGTCTCGCTTGAGGAAGCGCTGGATGCACTTCCACCCCCTATGGCGCGTTATCCGGCTCTCCTCGACCGCCTCCGTGTCTGAGTCGTCCATCTCCTCGGGATCGGCAGGCCGGTAGGCAGGGAAGGCAGCCAGCAGGTCTGCTGCAGGGTCCGCCCCTAGGAGGTCCTCACGAGGGATAGGTTCCCCAACATCCGGGCGACCTTCTTCTCTCTCCCCAGCGGCGCTGACACCCTCGTCAGCCCCCAACCTCTCTCCGATGGCAGCACCGCCGACGTCCGCATCCCCTTGATCAGCAGTTGGTGGGGCCGGCTCGGTTTGGGAAGTCTGTTCCGGAGCAGGCGGCATGTCCACCACTGGTCCACTCGTAGATGGCCCGGGTTCGGCAACCCGATGAGCCTCCAGTGTTGAGATCACTGCGCAGGGCATGCCATGGTTAGTCACGGATCGTCAACGGCAAGCACCAGCAGTAAAGTAAGGAGACTTACGGGAGTTCGGAGCGTCATCTTCCGCTACCCCGGTCGCCGCAGGAACAGTTGCAGCAGGGGACCCTTCCACGCTTGTCAGTTCGATGATGGGTGTCTGCCCCCCGCCTTGTCCTGCTGGCGCCCCTCCTACTCCCGCTGAGGATGCCTGACCAACATCCGTGCGCTCCTGAGAAAGATGGAGAAATGGGTTAGAAGCTGCATAAGAGAGTGGATGAAGCAGATTGAGTAGGGATAGAAGCGGACCTCGAGGAGCTTAGTGACATCAACGTTGTCAGAGCCGGCCACCTCGCCGCTCTCCCGTGGGCTCCCCTGATGGGATCTTCCCTCGGAGCCTTCATCCTCCCCCATTTCCTCCTCTTCTTCGGAGTCGTTGCTACTGTCGTCTTCTTCCGGCGGCATCTGTTCCGGAGCGGGCTCGAGACCGAGCATCACCTTCACCAGAAGGGATGGCTCCGCGCGCTGACCACGTTGGCGCGCGTACTCGTCCATGGCCGTCAGATACGCATACTGCCGGTTGAAGTCCACCCTGTCGGCAATGTGGAGGCGCCCGACCTCTGGCAGATGGATTCCTTCTCTGAGAATCTTTCGCCAGATGGCGTCGGTCCCCAGTGACTACCGCAGGGTCATCCAGGCCGACCACAGCGCCGGGAAGACTGCATCGTGGGAGGGTTCGAGCAGACGTCTCACCTGCTTCCCGGGCCGCTCTTCGACCGCCGCATGTGCCCCCTCTCTGGGCGCCGAGGTCGTAGCGGCAGCCTGCGATGTGCCCGCCGCCGAAGTCCCTGCCCGCGCCGGCTCCGCTGCTTGGCGCGCCTCCGTTCTCCCCCGTGTGGCGGCGCCTCGCCTCCTTCCTTGACGCCCGGTCTCCGCACGGGTAACCTCGAGCCGCCGAACTAGCTTCCGCAAAAGCCCCTCAGGGTACGCGATGGCCCAGTGTTCGGCGTACTCGGTTGCCAAGCCTGCGTCAACTCCGGTAGGAGGGAGAGTGATGACGTCGCCAGAGCCGAAAGCGGCAAACATCAGCCACATCTGGCGAAGGACGCCAGGGTTTGTCTCCTCCCGGACAGCAGTGAATACCCTCTTCGGCATCCGTTGAAGGCACCCGAACTGCCTGGCGAACCGGGTCGGCACGTAAGGCTCGCAGATCACCTTCCCGTCGATCCGAGCCACGAGCACCCCGCCCCGCATGTTCAGGAAGTATTCATGCTGCTCCAGCGGACCCTGCCCATTGTCGATCATCTGGCCGACGGGAGTGGGGAACGGACTGAAGTTGAAGTTGGCATGATTGCCAATCCGGATCCGCACGCCCTCCTCACTTAGGGTCATCGGAGCGACCCCCGCGATGTTCAGCAGGGAGGGTCGCAGGCCGTTGCCCGGAGGAATGATGGCGTTCGGAAACGTGTACCCACCGAGGTGAGCAGCCACCCAGCCGTGGAAGAACTGAAAGGGCCCACAGATCCTTCGTGGCGACCCCCCTCGTGAGATGCGTCCCAGGATGGCATACAGCCTCGCCAGCACTGGGACCCCGAGGTTGTATCTCTTGTTGGCGGCCATAGCGCCCGCCACCGCCAGTGTCGCCGGGCGAACGCCCATTCTCGCGTCCCGCACTGGCAGGAGCCACCCACTCAGAAAGGCGGCCAGGAACGCCGCGTACCGGACATTTGGGTCCCGGGCCTCGATGACGCGGTACCCCCATGAGCGGTAGTCACCCGTCTCCAGGACCCGCCAGTACGACCCGTTCCGGCTCCTCTGAGCTGCGGTCGGGCACCGCTTCCCCCTGCCTGGCATCTTGACCGCCGGGTCATGCTCCAAGAACTGGCCGAACCATTCCTTGTAGGCTATGTCCTTCTGGAAGTCTTTGATCCCGAGCCGCTGCGTAGCCAGGTCAAGCAGATGCCAGGTCAGGATGGGAGTCCGTGACCTGTCCTCCCAGATGTTCTTCGGTGGCAGGAACTCATCGTATTGGTAGCCCTCCAGCGGGATACCTCCGATGCAGTGGATGTCCCAGAGACCGATGCCGACCTCCCCATGGTGAAGATGGAAGGTGTTGGTATCTGGAGACCATCGGGTGAACAGCTCCGGCTCGAGCTCGGACTGCTGGTAGAAGTGGAACTGCGACGTCCACACCGCCTCGAACAGGCCGATGTACCGCAGCTCCTCTGCGAAGTGATCGCAAGTGTGGCGTACCCAGAACGCCCAGGCCCACTCACTGGTGAAGTTTCCCCCAGACCGCAAGTCCCAGTCCTTCAGCCAGCCCTTGGTGTCGTCCGTGACGCTCTGGCGATATATGCTCGAGTAGAGGGCTGGAGAATTCTCCGCAGTAGGCTCACCCCCATCAATGGTTCGCGTCCTCGGGTTCAGGACATAGACATCCAAGTTTCTGGTCTCCCTGGCAGGATGCCCATTGTTGGTGATGTTATAGCGGAGAAGCTCGTCCTCCCGGGTCACCCAGGTCCACGGCGCATCAATCTCGAACCCTGGCACCAGGACCTCATCTAGGATGCCGAAGTTCCAGAGCGGCAGGTTGTCCGACAGTGGATATGTCTTCTGGGCCGGCGTCAGTAAGTCGAACAAGGATTGATTGTTGGAAACAATCTCCTTGGCTCCGTAAACCTCCTCGTTCGTCGCCATCTCAGCCCTGCGAGTGGCGGCATCCCCCTCATTTCCTCTGTGCGCGGCCATCTCAGAAGTTTCGGGAGTCGTGCGGGTTAAGGGATGAAGTGTGCGGTATCGGACGAGGCTGGTGGAAAAGTTTGAGAGTCGGCGCGCAATCCTAGTGGACGGCGCGCAATCGGGAAGTCGTTCGCGTAAAACTCCGGGTATTCGCGCAAAGGCAGAGCGAAATCCGGACGGTTTTGCGCGACGAGTGGGCGAATTCCGCGCCGGAAAAGGCAATTTCGCGCACGAGAGCAGAGATGCTTATCGCGCGGAAGTCCAATGTACGGCACGGAGGGACCCAGTGCCCCTATTTATAGGCGAGGCCGGGGTCCGCGCTGCGCGGAAAGCGCTTTGCGCGACCGCAGCGGCAAATTTCGCGACCGGCGCCCCTTTTTGCGCGCCTAAGTCCCGCGCCGCCCAGGACTTCGGCATTCCGGCGTCTCCCTCGGAACCCGATCGTTGCGACCTCTCGCCGATCAGATTCCGAAGGGGGGGCTTTTGTAGACGCCGGAAAAGTCCGTTGTTCCCAAACGAAGCTCCGGATGCGGAAAGCGAGGTCATATTTGGAGTCGGAAGAATGTTTCGGAGGGCCCGGAGGCCTTGCGCGGAATTTCAGAGGTCTGCGCGCAAAGATGATGATCCGCGCGCAAAACCCCCGGGATGCGCGCAACTCCCTTGCGCGCCGTGCCCGATTCCGCGCCCGCGAGGAGAATTCCGCGCTCGCGCCTTGGATTTCGCGCCCGGGGTTGCCTATAAATACTAGGCGACCCCCAACGTTTCAAAGGTTGCTGGAAGTCGAACGGTCTCCCGCGCGCGCAATTCAACCCCTTCCGCGCGCAATGCCGCTCTTCAGGTAACCTCCTTTCTTTCGCGCAATAGAGCCTTGGGGTCCGCCTTCGCGCGCAATCCCCTTGGCTCATTTCCTTTGAATCAATTTCAACCCGAAGGCATTTGCGCGCAAAAGAAGCCTCTTGCGCGCAATTGCCCCCGGGTGCGCGCAATCCAACCCGATTGCGCGCACCCCCCCATCTTCAAAGTGGCCATTCGTTAGAGAATGAGCCGTTGCCCCCGCGCGCTATCCGAAGCCCGGTGCACGCAATCCCAACCATCCGCGCACGAAGCGCTGGCCCAATTGCGCGCCAGCCCGCCATTTTGCGCGCTGACCGCGGTTTTGCGCGCAAAGCTCCTCTTTTGCGCGCAATCCGCCAGGGTCGCCTCCCTTGACCCCCCGAGGGTACCCGCCTGCGTGGCGCCCGATGATCCTCATCCTGGGTGCCCGCACCGTGCGTTGTCTTCCCGTGCGGCCCTCCAGGATTGCGCGAAGTGACACGTACGTACGTCCAGCATGACGTTAAACTGCATATTCGTCCAGCATGACGTTAAACTGCAGATACGTCCAGCATGACGTTAAACTGCATATTCGTCCAGCATGACGTTAAACTGCAGATACGTCCAGCATGACGTTAAACTGCATATTCGTCCAGCATGACGTTAAACTGCAGATACGTCCAGCATGACGTTAAACTGCACATACGTCCAAGCTGCACGACGCTAAACCGCCTAGCCCCCATCGTCCGCGCTGCAAGACGTTAAACTGCCAAGTGCTTCGTCCTCAACACACGACGTTAAACTGTACTTCGTCCGGAAAGACGTTAAACCGTCCGCCTCGTCCTCGACACACGACGTTAAACTGTACTTCGTCTGGCAAGACGCTAAACCATCCGCATCATTCGATCCCGTGCCTCGCACGCAGGGTCTCCCCCGGTTTGGATGTGGCCCCCACCCGCTCGTCTCTGCAGGGATGTCGGGATTGTCCCCCTTTTGGGACGATTTAATGGGAGTGGCTTTTCCCTACGGGGGCAGGGTATTACAAACCCCTAGTTTCTCGTGGGAGGCTGCACATGTGTATCTCCATTGCGCCTCCCCACGGCCGAATCCAGTAGAGGGTATGACTGGGATCGAGGTGTCTTCTGCTTTCGGTCCAAGTCGCTTCCAACTGAGTTTTGCCACCCGGGCTGCCCCAAGTGCGTAAGTCCTGACAGAATGAACTACGTGGACTTTGATCCCTGTCTTCTATACAGGGTACGTAGGAAGCTTCCCTGAGGTTCAAGCCCGCCACCTGGTCGTCCCGGTCGTATTTACGTCGGTTCGTCCATCAGTGGACCCCTCCAGGGTTCACGCTTGCGTCGATTCACCTATGAATCCGCCCCTGTGGGAGACTGCCCGTGTGTATCTCCACTGTGCCTCCCCACAGCCCCTTTTTCCATTTCTCCTTTTGTCGTCCAGCATGACGTGAAACTGTGATCCACCCGGCCGTTCCATCCCCCTCTGTGCGAGGTGGTCCGGTTCAATCCTCCGCCCGGCGGCCTAGACCTCTTCGTGAGTCGGCTTGCCGACGTCCAGCATGACGTTAAACTGTATACCCGAACTACGTTGACTTTGATCCGTGCTAACGCGCGGTACGTAGGAAGCCTCTACGGGGTCCAAGCTCTTCACTCCATCATCCATCCTGATCCTTACCCGGGCCGCCACATCCCGGTGGGGTCATGCCACTTCACTCCACTCCACATCATTTGGGAAGCCGCCCATGTGCTGGCCCCAGCGTCGGAGGTTCCCCGCAAGGGGTTCTGTCATCTGATCCACTTTTCGTGTTGATCGGTCCGATGCCGTCCCCGCTGGACGTTAAACTCGCGGCATACCCCGTGTTAAACATGGGAAGCTGAGGAAAACCTCAGGTGACACAGTTCCCCGCACCTAGTGCGGGATGCCTCAGGCCATCATGCCTTCGAGAAGCCCTATTAGGGACGGAAGACAGACGTGCAGAGCCGCAGTGTTACGACACGCCCCCAGCACCCAGAGCCACCCGGCCTTCTCACCGCAGGTTGCTGCCCCGCCCAGACTCCTTGGAGCGTCCGGGCGGAAGCAGCATAATTAACCGGTGTCCATGAAGATATGGCGCCGGGAACGAGATTCACGAACATTCTTAAGTCTATGAGGGAGACCCGGATTAGGCGACGAGTTCCGAGGAGACGTCCAAGGAAGGAGGAGCCGACATCCCATCATCCCGGTTTCGATCAAGGAGCAGACGCCCCTGAATAAGGGACGAATGCCGCCCGCCCTTGGAAAGCGGGACTGCGGGACCACAAGCCGCGCGCCCATCCCCTCGGGTTGACGGGTGCACGCGCGAACGCGTCCTGGCGGAACAGCGTAACCCGACGCACATCCGCACCGAAACAACATCTAAATCCTTGGAATCATATAATACTTAGATATGAAGCATTCTATTTTCTGATCCGAATTCCTATAACAAACTTTTATGATGTTCTACTCTGAATTCCTTGTTACAAACTTTTATGAAGGTCAACTCTAAATTCTGATTATGAACTTACATAAAGTTATAACTCTGAATTCTGATGATGAATTCTGATTATGAATTCTCATTATGAATTCTGATGAAGAATTCTAATTACAAATTCTCATTACAGATTCTAATGATGAATTCTGATTAAAAATTCTCATTCTTAATTCTGATGATGAATTCTGATTACGAATTCTCATTATGAATTATGATGAAGAATTATTATTAAGAATTCTCATTATGAATTCTGATGATGAATTCTGATTACGAAATGTCATTACGAAATCTGATGATGAATTATGATTACAAATTATCATTAGGAATTCTAATTATGAATTCTGAATACAAATTCTCATTACAAATTCTATTTGTGAATTATGATTACGAATTATGGATACAAACTTGTATGAAGTTCAACTCCAAATTCATCTACAAAATAGAATCCAAATATCTCTTTATTATAGACTTCAAATTCATTTTCTGGTTAGACTCTGAACTTCTACTTTCACTCCGAACATTCATTTTCCCCATTCCAAATATCAGTATTAGTATTTCTTTCACTTATTCTATTACAAAACGATGTAGTTCCTTCAGTTATCAACTAACCGTTGTTTGAGTGACACATGTACAGGTCCCTCCAAAATTCAAGGAAGAATATGACTGTTGGAGGAGGGAACCGACCGTTGGAGCTGAGACTATAAATAGGATCTCACTTGAAAAGAGAAAAACACCTGACAACATCTTTGACATCTATGCTTACATGCTGTTGAAGTCATTTCTAGAGAGAGAGGCTCTTATAAACTATAAAATCATTGTACTGAATGTTTGAAAGGCTTGTTCAAACTTTGGTTCTTGCAGACTTTCTTCGTGTGACTCCGATTGTTGTTGTGTACAATCGAGGGCTTTTGGGGATAGGAAGACAGAGGTTCCGACTACCTGATAATTGAGGGCTTGTGGGGATAGCAAGACAGACTCCGATATTCTTATTGAGGGCTTACCCTGGTGTGGGTTAGACAGACTTTCTTGAAAGTATAATTCAAGGGACCTTTATCCAAGGTTGTTGGATACCCTTATCTTTGGGTTAATAGACTTATTACATGTTACTTGTTTTGTTACAAGTTTTTCCTCTGTATTTTTTATTATTGAGGAAAGTGTAACTATCTTATACTTTATCACTCTTGTACTCTGATTTAGTTAGATTTTATACGCTTTAAGGTAAAATCTTAATCTTTGTAACTTTTGTTTAGTTTCATTTTTGGAATCACTTTTCCGGAATCTACAAGTGTTTAGAGCCTATAAGAGGTCTTCTGAATTGTTTTGTTTACCCTTGTTAAAAATAACTATCTTTAAAAGTTCCAAAGGAATTTTTTTAAAAGCTACAATTCACCCCCCTCTTGTATCTGAGAATCTCATTCTTATTTCGATCCTACATTTGGTATTATAGAGTATATCATACTCAGACATACCATCTCAACAATTGGTATCAAAGGATTTTGTTCAATCTGAATTAATCTCATGATTAGATTCAGAATGAAATTCTCGGAATAACATTTTTCAGAATCATATTTTTCAGAATCTATTTTTCAGACTCATAGTTCGGATTCACTTTTTCATAGAGATAATTTTGCTTTATATTTTCTTGCTTATAATATTTTCCTTGTTTACAAACTTTTTCTATTAATATGTTTTTGTGGAAAGACTTTTCTTAAAGATGACAAGAATTAATGTTGGTTCCATAGACAATCTAAATCCAACCATACCACCAATCTTTTATGGTATTGATTACGAATATTGGAGAGATTGTATGAAGACATTCATTATAAACACTGGTGTTGAAAATTTTGTTATGCTTACTGGTGGATACACAATTCCTGATAAAGAAGTAAGTGCCTTTACAAATCAAGAAAATCATGAATATCAATTAAATTATAAGGTTCACAACACTTTACTTTATTCAATGACTAGAAATATATATAGCCAAATTTAATCTTGTGAAGCAACAAATTCTATATGGAAGAAACTTGAAGTTACTCACTTTGGGACTTCCAAAGTAATTGAGACAAGAAGAGCCATTCTTAGTGCCGAATATCATGGTTTTAGTTTTCCTTATGGTGAACCCATATGCAAGGTGCAACAGAGATTCATGACTATTGTGAATAGTTTGAAATCAATGGGTGAAAATGGATTATATGATGAAGCTCTTGTTGACAAGATTATCGACATCATGCCGAATGAGTGGGAATCTAAAAGGACTGCAATTGATGAGAATAGAAAGGTTACTTAGATTACCCTTGATGAGCTATTTGGAACTCTTCTTCAGCATGAGACTAGAATGAAGAGAGATGCTGATATTGTGAAGAAGAAGAATGGAAATGGTAGTGTAGCCTTTACTACTACTTCCAATCATATGAAAGCCAAGACTCCTGAAAGAGTTACCAGATCTAGATCTAAGAAAGTTTTTATTCATTCCTAATCTAGAGGAAGTGAATCCTTAGAAAATTAATTTGAAAATCTTGCTCGAAGAATGAACAAGATAGCTGGACAGAGGAACTTTCAATCCATATATAAGAAGAAGGAAAGGAAAGACATGAGAGATTCATAAGTTACAAGCTATGAATGTAAAAGAGTTGGACACATAAGACCATATTGCCCTATGCTCAAGAGAAAAGAAAGAAAGGAAAGGAATTATAAGAAAAATAGAAAGAGGTTTTACAAGTCAAAATCTAAGAATGTTTTGAAATCTAATGACACATGGAGTAGTAGTGGTGGAGACTCTTCTGATGAATCTTCAGATTATGAATCTTCTGGACAAAATAATCTTGGTCTAATAGCCAGGCTATCTATTGATAATCATTGACTGATGGCTAAGGTACACAATATGGAATCAATGACCAATGTTTCTTTGATTTCTAATGATATTAAATATTATAACTCTTTGGATGAAGAATACTCTTCTGATTAAGATAATAATTTACCTACCTATGAAGACGTTTCTAGGTTTGCCAAACTCCTCGATAATGATAATTCAAAACTCATGAAAAAACATGATAAGGAAAATTCATGGAATACTATTCTTACTAATAAAATTTCATATCTTTCTAAATATATTGATACGAAAAATGCTGATTTTGAAAGTATTTCAAAAAATCTTTTCTAAAGATCTAGAAAACTTAATTTCTAAGAAAAATGATTTCAAGCATAGCTCTAGCTCAAAATCCGATATTTTTTTAAGATAAGAACTTAGTTATCAAACTCAAATCCAAAATATTTTCCTGGAGGAAGTGTGTGTAAAATTTTAACCTAGGTAAGGAAAATTTTGATAAAATGTATTCACAAATCCGACCTCGAAAGAATACTTCTGGTTCTGGTTATACTAGTTCTAAACTGATTTTTATAAACAACTACTTTGTTCCTCAAAGGGCCCCATTCTGTACTAAATGTCAGTGTAGTGGCCACTGGGAAAATAATTGTTCCTTAAAAAACCCAATATTTAGGTTTTTATAAGGCTTATATTTCTAAGAAGATGTTGGTTCCCAAAATTTTGCTTTCTGAAATTTCCGAATCCAAGCAAGTCTGGATTCTGAAATCCTAACTTTTTCTTATTTTCAGGAAAATAGGGAAAGTACCAACAGAAATACGTTGTACATGGATAGTGGATGTTCCCGGAATATGACTGGTAACAGAAACTATTTTGAAAATATTATCAAAACGAAAGGAGGAAAAGTAACCTTCAGAGATAATGCTCAGGGAGAAATTTTTCTTATAGGTAACATCATTATTCTTGGAAAAACTTTGATTTCAAATGTTTTATTTGTTAAGGTTCTTAAGAACAACCTCATTAGCATAAGCCAATTATGTGATGAAGGCTACCTTGTGAATTTTAGGAATAATAAGTGCTTAGTACACAATTTCATGGGACGAATTTATTCATTCTGTCAATAGGCAAGAGAATGTTTACACACTAAACTTAGAAAACCTTAGGATCCAATACATACCTTGCCTTAGTACAATTGATGATCATTCTTGGTTGTGGCATAGAAGGTTAGGACATTGTAACCTTAGGAACTTATGCAAACTCTCTAAGAAAGGTTTAGTTAAGGATCTACCGGATCTTAGATTTTATTCTTCAAAAGTCTGTGACCCTTGTCAATATGGAAAGCAACATAAATAATGTTTTAAATCATTCGGTGAAGTCTCAACCACTGATGCATTATAGCTAGTGCATATGGATCTTTTTGGTCCTACACAAACTGGAGGCATTGGGGGAAAATATTATGTATTTTTTTTTGTTTGATGATTTCACTAGATTAACATGGGTCTATTTTCTAGCGAATAAGTTTGAAGATTTTTATTTTTTAAAATGTTTTAGAGCCCAAGTCAAAAATGAGAAAAACCTTCCATTGAAAACTATTCATAGTGATCATAGAGGAGAATTTAAAAAATTTTATTTTAAAACCTTTTGTAGTAGAAAAGGTATCAATCACAACTTCTCAGCACCCATAACACCTCAATAGAATGGTGTTGTTGAAAGAAGAAATAGAATTCTTCAAAAGATAACTAGAACCATGTTGAGTGAGTATTTTGTAGCCAAAAATTTTTGGGATGATGCTGTAAGTACTGCTTGTTATAATATAAATCAAGTTTTAATTATACATTTTCTTAATAAAACTCCCTATGAGTTATGGAATGGTAGAAAACCTATGCTTTCCTACTTTATGGTTTTTGGTTGTAAGTTATTCATTCTGAATACTAAAGATAACTTACACAAATTCTCACCAAAATCTGATGAAGGAATTTTCTTAGGCTACTCCACAACTTCTAAGTCTTATAGTGTTTTTTACAAAAACACTTGCACTGTTGAAGAGATAGTACATGTAAAATTTGATGAAACTGATCCCTTTGTTTTCAAACAACCCCAACCTACATCTTTGGATGTGTTTTAAAAATATGATTATCAACCTTTGTTAAAAGATCCTTTTGATAAGGAAAATGTTCAAGAAGATACTTCTGAAACATTTACCCTAAAATATTTCCTACCATAAGTTGATGAACAGGTTTTACAAAACCCAAATGAGTCGTTTCTTAAGAATCATCCCAGTGATAGTATCATTGGTGATGTGAATCAACCTATAAGGACTAGACGTTCCTTAATAAATGAAGTAGAACATCTAGAATTCCTTTCTCAATTATAAAAAAAAAGCACTGATGAAGCTTTAGGTGATGATGATTGGATCAAAGCCATGAAAGATGAACTAAATGAATTTGAAAGGAATAAAGTATGGACCTTGGTTGAAAGACCTAAGGAAACTTCTGTCATTGGAGTAAAACAGGTCTTCAAAAATAAATGTGATGAAAATGGAATCATCATAAGAAATAAAGCTACATTAGTTTCTAAAGGCTATAATCAACAAGAAGGAATAGACTATGAAGAAACCTATGCTCCAGTAGCTAGACTTGAATCTTTTCGTAATTTACTTGCCTTTGCAGCATTTTTCAATTTCATGCTTTTTCAAATGGATGTGAAATGTGATTTCCTTAATGGTTATGTTCAAGAGGAAGTTCTTTTTGAACAACCTCCTGGCTTTGAAGACACAAAATATCTTGATCATGTTTTTAGACTTACCAAAGCTTTGTATGGCCTTAAACAATCCCCTCGAGCCTGGTATGATAGACTTACAAGATCTTTGTTTCAAAATAACTATGGTAATGGAAATGAAGATCCAGCCCTTTTTATAAATAAAGATAAGAAAAATGTTTTGATTGTTAAAATTTATGTTGATGATGTTATATTTGGTTCAACTCAGCAATCCTTAACTGATTCCTTTGCAGATCTAATGAAATCATAGTTTGAAATGAGTATGATGGGTGAGTTAACATTTTTCCTAGGTTTTCAAATTTCAAAAAAACCAGAAGGAATCTATATATCCCAACTTATGTATATTAAATATCTTCTTAAAAAGTATGGATATGACAACACTAAAATTATAATTACTCCCATTGGTACCTCAAACACACTTGATCTTGATGAAGCTGGGAAACCAGTAGATCAATCATCTTTTAGAGGTATGATAGGAAGTTTAATTTACCTGAAATCTATTCCTCCATACTTAATTCTTTCTATATGATTATGTGAAAGATATCAATCCAATCCTAAGGAATCTCATTTAAAGGCAGTGAAAATAATTTTTCGCTATTTAAAGGGAACCATGGATTTAGGACTATTTTATACTTATGGAAATGGTTTTGTCTTAGAAAGATTTTCAGATGTTGACTTTGGTGGATGTAGAGTGGATAGAAAGAGTACATCCAAAACTTTTCATTTCATAGGAGATTCATTAGTTTCTTGGTCTTGCAAGAAGAAACATTCTGTATCACTCTCCACTACTAATGCTGAATATGTAGCATCTGGAAGTTGTTGTGCTCTAGTGTTGTGGATACAACACACACTCAAAGACTATGGCTTGAGTTTTACTAAGACTCAAATTTTTTGTGATAACACAAGTGCGATTTCCCTTAGTAAAAAACCTGCACATCACTCTTTTTCAAAGCACATAGTCATTAGGCATCAAATTCTTAGGGATCACACAATAAAAAGAGATATCATTCTTCAATTTATCGGAACGCAAGATCAGCATGTTGATATTTTCACAATATCTTTACCTGCCGATAGATCTGAATACATTAAACCAATGTTAGGGATGATAACTGTAAGTTAATCTTCCTCTATTAAATTTCTATTTAACCAATATCCTTACAGTAATAAAATCCTTTCCATAGGTGGAGTACATCTGTTTTCAAATGTTTTTGATAATTTTTGTAGTATGTTTTTCAAATTTTCATAATGGAAATTTTCGTAAAGGAAATTTTTGTAACGGAAATTTTCGTAAGGGAAATTTTCTTAATGGAACTTTTCGTAATGGAAATTTTTATAATGAGAATTTTCATAATGGGAATTTTCATACTCATATTTTTCGTAATCAAATTTTGGTACTCAAAGTTTTTGCAATAAAACATATAGATCTTAGGTTTTTCGTAGTGAGTTTTTCGTAGTGAGTTTTTTCGTAGTCAAATTTTCTTCAAGAATAATATCACCTATTACGAATAATTTTTATATCCAATCTAAAAATTATGATTTATTTACTTATGTTCTTTTAATCATTTGTAATTTCTGGTAATTTTTCTTGTATTTTAATGTTTTGGATTCTTTTTTCCTAAAATCTGAATGTTTTTCTTAAAACCTCAAAAGATCGGATTCAAGGTTTCCTTATGGGTATGTTTTCAACTGTAAGATCAGATCAGAGAGTTTTTCAACCGTTAGATTGGTTTTGGAAGATGAAAGGTCATCTCCATCACTCATATAAATGGGACCCCCGATGGTTGTCCCACATCGGTTTTTTCAAATCTCTCTTATCTCGAAGCTCTTCCAACCTTCTTAAGCCCATTCTGGATCTCTTAGAGTTCCTCCTGTTCGAATGTCTGTAGAAGCTTCATCCCAAGAAATTTCTACCACGAAGCCAATCTCAAAATGGCTAGTACACAGGGAAAGGTTGGTGCATCAAAACTTTTTCAAGTATGATTCTATCATTTATAAGAATATCAAGTAAAATGGATGAGAAGATGTCTTCATATCTAATCCAGGTGAACAAGAAATAGTGTATCCATATTTACTCATATAGTTTTATCATTCAGTGTGCTTATTTAAGGAATATGATAGAGAAAGATTTTCATTCAAGTCTAATGAAAAAACCTACAAACTTTCTTATACCAAGGATGCCAGCATGGTGGAATTATCATATGAAGGGGAGGCAGAATTTTTCTCCCACAAACTCTTGGATGTTCAAGTTAGTTTCGTTAAGGTCAAGGCCTTGCAATGTCTTGGACATTCTGATGTCAAGACAACAAAAATTTCCCATCTATCTTCTAAAAACAAGATTCTTCTGCTATGGTTACATGGTTTTTAGTACCAAGAAAGGGTGATAAAGATACCCTAAAAAAGAGTGACATATATTTCTTAGATTTCTTGGTAAATCTACGGAAAATCAATTTGATGAGGCATGTTCTTGTTATAATTCAGAAAATCAAAAAATGGAAATATAAGATCCCAAATTATCATGTATCTTTCATTACATTCAAAGCTGATAGTTCGTTGTCTTGAATCAATCAAGATTTCATGCAAATCCACATCTCGGAATTGAAAACTTATGATTGTTAGTGATGACACCCTGAAAAGAATGAATATGGCCTATTCTAAGGAGATAGTAGAGTTTTATGATCTTCTAGAGGAAGATTCAAAATCCAATCTAGAAAATATTGAAAAATCTAAGCCATCGAAGAAGGTTGGAAAGAAAGGGAAGTTGAAAGAAGTGGAAGTTGAAGATAAAACCCCTAAGCCTATGAAAGCCCAATCCTAACCTCCCAAACCGAAGAAAAAGAAAGTGTATCTGGATGAGGTGGTTGCAAAATGGAGGGAAGATAAGGGAAAGAGGAAATAAGGGGAGCCATAGTTTGGATTGGACCTTGCTGAAGCTAAGTCTTTAAGGGAGAAGACTGATGAATACCTTGAAAAGAATGAAAAAGAGAAGAAGATGAAGAAGAAAATTTCTAAGGGTGAAGTTGTGCAATCTCTTTCAAAATCCATAGAAGTAGATTTCAAGAATATTCCAGTGTTAGAAAATTTCCTAGTCCAGCCATTACCTGAGACTCCAGGGAAGAATTTCTTCACTCTGGAAAAATCTAAAGAGAAAGAAGTTGTTGAAGAAGTGGAAGAGGAGGAAGTAGAAGAAGTAGAAGAAGAAGAAGAAGAAGAAGAAGAAAGTGGTGATTTAGAAGATCTGATTAATCAAGGTGAAGAATATCAAGATAAGGCAAATTCATCAGAGAAATTACCAATCTGAACATCTGAGGCCGAGTCCTCGAAGCTTGTCACTCCTGGAAAGGAAGAAGGGAAAGATGGGAAGAAAGATGAAGATAAGGAAGAAGAAGAAATAAATGAATTATTTGAGGAAGAAATCTATGAAAAGAAATTTATTGAGGAAGGTGAAGAAGAAGAGAAATTTGATGATGATAGAGTTGTTCAATTACCTGATAGCAAGAATAAATATTCTGATGAGAAAGTCATACCGAAGATTGGTAAGGGTAAGAAAGTGGTTGTTGATTCTCAAAGAAAATCTACAGTGAAGAGGAATGAAGTTGAAGGAACATAAAAAAGGAATCTTGTTGAGCTTTAAAAACCACTGTAACCAAGTAATGTATCATATTTGGATTCATATTCACTTGGTCATTATTTTGTAGAGCAGTCTTTGAAGAAGGTAGTCGGTTCCATTCTGAGTTTTACAAACATAGATTCTAAATGCTAGATGCTCCAACAAACTCTTAATCAGAAGTCGGATTCGGTGTCCATGGTGATGGACAAGTTTGTCAAGATAGTCTCAGATTTAAAAACTTTTCTTATAGGCTACAAAGCTCACAGGAAGTCTTGCAATAAAATGACCACTTGTTCAAAGTAGGTCATCCAAAATTTTGCAGAGCATGATGAATTTCAAGAAGAAGTAAAAGAGGATTTTGATACCGAAGATTCCAAGATCAAGGATATTACAAACTGTTTTCAAGAAAAGGTGACCCTAAAGCAAAAAAATCGTAATCAACAGGTGAAGGATCTGAATGGGATGCTTAAATCTATTGCTCAAAGATGGAAATGGGAAATAAATCATTGGATTAAGATTGAAGAGAAGATTGTAAAGAAAGATAATGTTCTTAAGGCTCAGTTTGAGGCTCTGAAGGATTAAGATAATAGGATTAAAGCTTTAGAAAAGCAAGACAAGGAGGGAAAAAAAGATTTAAAAAAGCAAAAAACCCTTCTTAAGAAGAAAATCCCCAAGGAAAAAGAAAAAAAATAGACCTAATATGATCTTTTGTTGTATTTGTTTTTTCCTTGTACTAGTACTTTCAATCTTAATGAAAAATCTAGTTGTTTGTATTTTGTGGTATTTTGTACTAATATTTCAAGTACCATATTTTTTTTCCATTCCATAATTTTTTTTTTGAAAATCACAAAGGGGGAGAAGGAAAAATAATTCTAAAAAAGGGAAGTAAAATTATTAATAAGTATAGAAGAAGTATCCATAAGTAAGGGGGAGTTTATCTAAGGGGGAGTGTTCATTACGAAGAATTCCATATTCATAATGAAAATCACATTCTAGAAATCTAGAATATGATCCTTAGTGTTCCAAATCCAAAGGGGGAGTTAGTCGTATTTACCATTGTCCATGAATAAAGGGAGACAAGATTTATTTCAATGTCTAGAAAATATATTTCTAAGCCCCTATATTCTTTTTCTGAAGGATGTTTGTGCTTTACAAAAAAGGGGGAGATTGTTGAGACAATAAGGTTTTCCTTATGACTTTTCCATTCCTTCTTGTTTTGGAAATCACAAACACCTTATCCTTAGTAAAATATTTTTTTACCCCTATTTTACTTCCATAAGGAGAATTCCCTTCCAAAAGAAAATTTACCCCTACCTTATTTTCATTGTTCATATTAATATTTTTCTTAATTATAAAAATCATATTCACATCTAAATCCTTGGAATCATATAATACTTAGATATGAAGCATTCTATTTTCTGATCCGAATTCCTGTGACAAACTTTTATGATGTTCTACTCCGAATTCATTGTTACGAACTTTTATGAAGTTCAACTCTGAATTCTGATTATGAACTTACATAAACTTATAACTCCAAATTCTGATGATGAATTCTGATTATGAATTCTCATTATGAATTCTGATGAAGAATTCTGATTACGAATTCTCATTATTAATTCTGATGATGAATTCTGATTATGAATTCTCATTCCAAATTCTGATGATGAATTCTAATTACGAATTCTCATTACGAATTCTGATGAATAATTCTGATTATGAACTCTCATTACGAATTCTTATAATGAATTCTGATTGTGAATTCTCATTACGAATTCTAATGATGAATTATGATTACGAATTCTCATTATGAATTCTAATGATGAATTCTGATTGTGAATTCTCATTACGAATTCTGTTTGTGAATTCTGATTATGAAGTATGGATACAAACTTGTATGAAGTTCAAATCCGAATTCTTCTGCAAAACAGAATCCAAATATCTCTTTGTTATAGACTCTGAATTCATTTTCTGGTTATACTCTGAACTTTTACTTTCATTCCAAACTTTCATTTTCTCCATTCTTAATATCAGTTTTAGTTATTCTTTCACTTTTTTTATTACAAAATGATGTCGTGACTCCATTTATCAACTAACCGTTGTTTGAGTGACACATGTGCAGGTCCCTCTGAAATTCAAGGAAGCATATGACCGTTGGAGGAGGGAGCCGACCGTTGGAGCTGAGCCTATAAATAGAAGCTCATTTGAAAAGATCAAAACACTTGAAAACATCTTTTATATTTGTGCTTACATGTTTTTGAAGTGATTTCTAGAGAGAGAGTCTCTTATAAACATTCAAAGCTTCGTGCAGAAAGTTTGAACAGCTTGTTCAAACTTTTCTTCATGCAGACTTGCTTCGTGTGACTCTGATTGTTGCGGTGTACAATCGAGGGCTTTCGGGGATAGGATGATAGAGGTGCCGACTACCTGATATTTGAGGTCTTGCATGGATAACAAGATAGAATCCGATCTTTGTATCAATGGCTTACCCTGGTGTGGGTAAGACAGACTTTCTAGAATGTTTAATTCAAGGGACCTTTATCCAAGGTTTTTGGATACCCTTCTCTTTGGGTTAAAAGACTTATTTCTTGTTACTTGTTTTGTTACAAGTTTTTTCGTTGTATTTTGTATTGTTGAGGAATGTATAACTATCCTATACTTTCTCTCTCTTTTAATCTGATTTAGTTATATTCTGTACGCATTAAGGTAGAATCATAATCTTTGTATCTTTTGATTAGTTTCTTTTTCAGAATCACTTTTCTGGAATCTAGCAGGTGTTTAGAACCTATAATAGTTCTTGTGAATTATTTTGTTTAACCTTGTTAAACATAACTATCTTTAAAAGTTCCAAAGGAAATTTTTTAAAAGGTATAATTCACCCCTCTTGTATCTGAGAATATCATTCTTATTTCGATCCAAAATTTGGTATTATAGAGTATATCATACTTAGACATATCATCTCAACATTACATTCTAATTTTGAATGAATTCGAAAACCACTGTTATTAAACTGGAATATATTAATTGGTCTTATTTTAAAATATAAATTAAAAATAATGTATGAATTTATTTAATAAGGTCTAAAAAATTAAAATATATGACCATCATCATTATTTAATTTCAAACTTCTAAAATTTATAGAGAGATAGTTTAAATGGAAACACTGGTTGAAGATATGACCAATGATCAACCAAGGTTTGGCCATAGAGGAGATCATCTTTCCAAATTACAACTTTACTAATCCTCCACTTTCTCTTCTCACTCTATGGATCGAGTAGTAGATTTATTTAAAGAATGAACCCCCTAATTCCTCTTGAATTCACAAAAAATTATGATATATCTAAATCTCAAGCCTTTATTCATTTTATAAATAATCAAATATCCCCTCTATATATTTCAACTATCACGAGATTGAACAGTAAGTTATATTCATCCTTTTTATGACCTTTATTTACTACCAACATCACTCAATTAAAATCCATCATTGATTACAAGATTATTCCGTTGTTTACAAGTGAATTTCTTAATTCTTCATTCATCATTTTTTCAACCTTGTATGAAAAAAATACATATTCCCACTGATATAATAGTTTCTAGTAATGCTGGTCTAATGAATTTCTAGTGGTTTCTTCATACTTAGTGATCATGACTCAGTCAAACGAAGTGAATCTCAGTTCACCTTCCCAATTAGTTAAATCTTGACCAAAAAATCATACTTAAACATGCTGGTTGTCTATTTTTAAACATGATTGAACGAATTCCAGCCTCAACTCCCATTTAATTTCATACATGGAATGGTATTTATTTTCCTATGTACTAAAAGATTAATCTTACCTTATATTGAAGATCCCAAATCATGTCATATGTATCACACCAAAATTTATTACACAAGTCATTATTTCCAAGTTTATTCTTACGCAAGTGGACACACTCTATGTAAATTCTTGTAAAATTTTTGGTAAAACTATTATTACATAGCCTGTTAATGGAGTGATTTGCTCTTATGAACCTCAAAAAGTTGTTCAAATATTTACTCTTATACAATTTATTATTATGTAACTACCAAAATGTCATCAAATTAAAAAATATAATTACTCTTATCTAGTAGTTTAAAAAATGGTCCACTCTTATGCATTACAACTCCTCATCCATGTAGTATACCTTCAAAAAATTATTTCACATGCCAGAAAACATAGCCATTATCAGATGAACCTATCAAAATGAAATTTAATATTATGTATCTATGTAAAAAATATATTGAATCTTACATAGGTAGAAAAAATAAATGTCCATCTACTACCAAATATATCCCATAAAAAATAATTTTAAACATAGAAATTTTTTTAAAAAATCAATAAAGAATAAGTTAATTTTTAAAATTAAATTTCATAAAAAAATATTTCGATTGAAAATATTCAAAAATTTAAAACTCAAATAAAAATTATAGTTCAAATCCTTAATGTCCGTCAAAATAAATTTTCTTAAAACATTTTAAATTGAAAATCATAACAAAAATTTTTTCAAACAAAAAAAAATATATATATTTCAAAAGAAATGATTTTAATTAATATAATTCATTAAATCCAAAATTTTGAATGCAATTTTAGAATAAAAATGAGTAAAAATTGGTAAAAATAATATATGGAAAACACATAAATAGATCCAAATAAATCCTTACCCAAAGCCTTATTTTTTATTTCTTATGGGAATATATTAATTTGTATCTATATATGATTTATTAATTGTGTGTCATTTAAGATTCTTCCATACTAATGTTTGAGAAGTATCGGTCCCAATAACTAAATTATCCTCACATTAAATCATCCTTACAACAAGTTATGAGTCATCCTATTCTAGTCCACCCAAATCCTCATCAATGTATTCCAAAAACAGAGAATTATAAAATTGATTCTTCTCATTATTTTTTGAATGAATTAATTCCTCCATAACAAAATAACCTTTTTTGTTAAATTTGTAAGACTAATTATTAGTAGAGTATCCTAAGAAAACTCCTTCATATGAATTTAAATAAGAATAATCCAATATATCTTTGGTTTTCAGGATAAAGAATTTACAACCAAATACTCAAAAGTGACCAACCTTATACTTTATAACTTTTATAACTCATATGCTTATTTAATGAAGATATCCCTTTATAAAATTATATCGGTCACATATTAAGAAGTGTTGTCTGATAATACCCAAAAATACTTTTTTCATATTTTACTCATTTAGTTTTATTCTTTCTATTTATTTAATTTTCCAGTTCCTTCATTAAACTTATTTATTTTACTATTGTTGTGTGCATGATTATTTTCACTAAAAATATTCTGTAATTCATTATCATGGAACTCTCTACCATAGTTACTTTGTTTTTAAATGATGATGAAAACCTTCAAATTTTGAACTAAATTATCATACATTGAAAATTTGGAAAATATATCACTTTTATAAGGTAGAATGTATACACATGTGAACCTGATGCGGTCATTTATAGTCATAAAAGTATATTTCTTTCCTTATAAACTGGATAAATAAGTATGTCTGGAAAAAAGGAAATATATAGGGGTTTTTAAGTTCTCACTTCATTAACTAGGTAAAATGATTTCATGTGTTTCTTTGATTTCATGCATTAATCAAAAAAGAGGTTTATTTTCACACTTAGACCAGGAACTTGTAACATATTCTTTTCTCATCCATATTAGAAACTAATATGAAATTATAGTGACCAAAATGTTTGTGCCACAAATAGTAGTTAAAATTTTAATCATTCAAACAATTTACATTTTTCAATTTTAGATAATTAAGATTAATAATATACAAATTATCCATTCAATGAACAAGAAACAAAGGCTAATAATAATTGAAAATAAGTCATTTATAAGTCTTCAATTTAACAGATAAACCATCACCACATAGTTGAGAAACTATAATATTAATATATTATAAACCTATAATATAAATTAACTTACTACTTATTATAGAATTTTTTAATCTTACTCCATGAAATCCTTTGAAACATCCTTTGGAATTTTCTCCAATTGTAATATTTCTCCATCACATTTTTAAAATGTTGTGAAATTTTATGAGATTCCTATCACGTGTTTAGAACACCCAATATAAATATAGTAGATTTCATTCTTGAATCATCCAAGTATTTTATTCTAATATAAATAAATTATGTAATATTTTAGAACCCATGAAAGTTTTATTATAACTAGATTAATAGCTCAGATTTTAGGAATCCAAATTGGTTTAATAGTCGTATTATAAGGGGTATTATAAGTCAAATATTTTGAAAACAAATCTTCTCTTTAATTCAAATTGTGAGGACATTGTAAACTATCACTAACATAATTACCTCTCATACCATAGTTAAAAAACATTATTTAAGGGATAATTCCAATAGTGATATTGAGAATAACATTATTACATATCTTAGATAATTATCCACTATAACCGATTCTATTATACTTTTTAGTAGGTATGTTCAGATTAAAAAATTTATATAGATTCTCTCTTATACAGGTGAATTTGGACTTGGCCTCATTCAACATCTAATTATAATGTTTAATATTTTCTATAAGGACCCAGCCTTAAAACATTACTTAATCTTGAATTAAATAAATAATTCACATTGCAGATCTTTTTAGGTTTAGAGTTTTAGAGAATTAGGGCATAACTATTACATCTCAAATGATTAAAAAGTAGACACTTCTACACAGTTTCCATTTTAAAAAAAAACCTAAACTCTTGAAAAAAAGAGTCATGTCTAGTTCCATGTTTAAGACAACATGACTTTTCCTTCATCCCATCCTTGACCCTATTCTACATTATGTCCTGTGAAAAAAATTTCTAAAACTTGGGGTGAGCATAAAAATCTCAGTAAGGGATACACAAGGATGGAAAACTATTAGTTTTTCAAAAAAAAAGTAGACCATGAATACCTTATCATAAGTAATACTTTTCACCTTTATGAAGTAGTAAATATACTTCCCTGAATAAAAGATAATTTCTTACCATTTTGTAACCAAAAGATTACCATAAAACCCATATAAAGAACACATGACATATAAAGGTAACTTGGGACATAAACATACATAAATGGAATAACCATACGGTCGACTTCCACAAATATCACTAAATGGAATAGCCATACGGCCGACTTCCATACCCAATGCATTGGAGGTTATAACGTAACCGCCCAACCTAGTATTCATGGCACCACCCGTCATTTGGTTTATCATGTAACCACCCGTCAAATGTCCAAGTACCATTACAAAATAATAAGACATAAAATAAATTTAATGGAAAGAAAACATTTCCACATTTCAATCACAATATATCACTTTAATATATTGACATAACAAATCCATTATAAAAACCATTTTCAATACCAAAATACATAATAGAGTATATGGTATTTATTTTCATTTAAAAACATTATGGCTTGTTAAGGAAGCCAAAGATCAAGTAGTACTTGTGGCGGTAGAAAAGGTCGGTGTCACCGCGTATGTTAAAAGAAACATTCCTTTTTGACTTTTAGTAAAATGCTTCATAGAAAAAGATTCCCTTTGAATGAAATGAAATGTAAAAGGTGTTTATAAAGCGTATAAAATAAATTCTTGTATTAAAACAAAATACGCCTCAATAAAATGAGATTGAGACGAAGTCCCTAACCTCATGTCTGACTTGACTCTAGTGTTCATTAATCTTTTGAATAATGAATTAAAGTTAATTTATACCTGCTTAAGAACATTTTTCAAGTTTTTATTCCTTTTATATCACTTATTACCATGTTATGAACATTATGTAATCATTTAAGTTTATAATGTTCGTTTTTTCGATATTTGGTACTTGAGTCAAAAATGGACTTCTTACAATTGCGTGTTGTTCATGTGGTCAAAGTTTAATTATATCCAAAATGATATTAATGATTTAGATATCATATATATCATATATATCCATCATATACATGTATTTATAATAGTACATAACATTTAGAGGTAAGAAATGAAATGCACCGTTCATGGAGACGGTAAGTCGTACGTACGCATGAACGCTACTTTCATTTATATTTCGTATTTAATAGAATGAAATCACAATTATATAAAGGTAAATTATAATTCCATTATAAATTCATATATAATATTATTAAATACATCCTTTATACATCCCACATATGGAATTAACGATTCAAATCACTTTGAGGGGTCGGTAGTCCGCACTTCCAAAAATGAAATTATTGCGTTTATCCATTATGGAAACCATAAAGGTATGCCATAAATGAAAGATACAGAAACATATGGAAAACATAAACATAATATATACCATATATAAATATAGTAAAATATTAATTACCATCATTAAAGGTGTTAAGAGAATATTGAACAATCATCGTTTCGTGAGGCAGTAATTCACCATCCACAGAAATAGTCTGTTCTTTAACCATTAGACGGAGGTGTGTGTAAGTGTAGCTCGAATAATTCTCATAAAAACATCATAGTATATTAAATAAACTGGTTTTGTTACAAAATAAATGAATAAAAATTTATTATGGTGTTGGAGAAGCAAAATAAAGCAAAATAACATAAGAGAAGACATTACCTTTTAATCGGGTAACTTCCCTTGGATTGAACCAAAAAGGTTTTTTGAAGAGATTTCTGCCTAAGGTAAGGATTCTAGGATGAATAAAGGTATATAGGGAGCTTATTTTATTAGAGGTTGGGTGAGAAAAAGGGCTTGAGAAGTGTGTGAAATGGGTACAAAGTGGGGTCTTTTTATAAGGGAGAGGAGGGGCTCGTTTGGAAAGCATGAAACTATTATTTTATTATATAATGATTTTCAGTTTCTAAAGGTCCAAAAATTATTAAAGTTGAAGATACGATGTCCCATGTTGGACATAAAATCATCCAATAATAATTGGAGAAGATTTTTATATTATTTTAAACATTATCTTCTTATTTATTTAAATCATTCAGTAATGACGTAAACACTGCATTATCATTGTGTCATAAATAATTTTATTTATTTGATGTATAAAAATTATAAAAAAATTATAATGTTATAGGAAATAATTTTATGTTTCTAATGAATATTTATATTCAAATATATCAATTATATAACCCCATGTAAAAAATGTTTTAGTAAAACAATACATGTTTGTGACATTTTTATTTTTACTTTAAATAAAAGGTATTAATGTCATTATCTTACCCAAGTGGCTCCATGGGGTCCCAAAAATTTACCCATGGATTGTATTGGTCGATCATGACTCATCCAATAAGTGTAGGACACGTGTCAAGGTGATTTCATGTTATTATAACATTATTTTTACCTTAAATTACACTAATTACTTTTTATCACGATTAATAAAACATAAAAGTTACTATTCACGAAAAATTATTTTCATCCAATTAAACAAAATTTTACTTAATAATGAAAAACATGATGTAGAATTTTTGAAATTAAATTCACATGTGTTAAAGTTTTATTTAAATGAATAATCAGTTTTTTTAACTACCACATAGTGGTTTCACTATTCTTCAAAAATTGAAGTTTTCCATAAAAATACCAAAAAATTCACCCTAATCTATATTTGATATTCCGAATTCAAAAATGATTTCTATTTTAAAAAATTAAAAACATATAAGTTGCATTAATTAATTTAATAATTAATTCCAGTTGTCAAAACAAATACCATGTTTTTAAGAAACAATATCTATCAAAATATTGACACTTGTTTAAGTCCAATTTCATAGTGAAATTAATTCCAATGAACACCATTGGATTAAATGGTAAAAATATATTCTAATTTCAATTAAAAAACAATTTAAAAGATATTCTAATCATATAAATAAATTAGATTAAAATGAGGTTTTGAATTAAAATACAATATTTTTCACTTATTCATTAAAAATGAACTTTATCAAAAAAATAACAAAAACATACACAAAGTAAATTTTGATGTCCCAATTATAAAGAAGGATTTTATTTGGTCCATTATAATGTATAAGAGTGACCAAAACTATTTTTAAATAGGGTTTTCCATCAAAAGGTGATAAATTGACCTTTTAGTGAATATTAGAGTATCTATGCCTAAAATTGAATTATTTTCTTATTTTAAGACTTTATCTTTTATTGGATAAATGTAAAAACATTTAACAAACATAAATAATCATATTTTAGTTATTTCTATTCATTATTGCCAATACAACGGCTACGTGTTAACTACCATTTAAAATAATATTATTATATTATTAGTGTGCACCATAAAATTTCAAAGAAACTTGTTGTTGCGTATTGGGTACGCTATCGAACATAGAAACCCCTTTAAAGTGAAATTAATATTTAAATCACAAATATTAATACATATGAAAATGTATTGTTCTTTATTTACCTAGGATGTTACATCCTTCTCCCCTTTTGGGAATTGCGTCCTTGCAATTTTATTCACTTATCAAAATAAGTGGGGGTATTTATCCCTCATAGCATTTTCAGATTCCCAAATTGCCTCTTCAACAATATGGTTTTTCCATAAAACCTTCACGTGATAAATTACCTTATTTCTCAACACTTTCTCTCTTCGGTCAATAATCTTGAAAGGTTGTTCTTCATAAGAGAGATTCTATTCCTAATGAACTACCTCTATGCTCAAAACATGAGATGTATCTGGAATATACTTTCTCAACATTGAAACCTGAAAACCATTATGTACCTGAGATAAACTCATAGCTAAAGCCACTCGGTACACAAGTGATACAACTCTCTCCATAATTTCATAAGGTCCAATGAACCTCGGACTCAACTTTCCTTTTTTTTTCAAAACGCATCACACATTTCCATGGTGAAACTTTGAGAAAAACATGATCACCTACCTTGAAAGATAGATTCTTCCTCCAGTTATCCGCATAAATTTGTTGCCTGCTCTGGGCTGTTCTCATGTGATTCTGAATCAACTGAACTTTTTTTGACATATCTTCTACCAATTTTGGTCCCATCAGCTTCCTTTCCCCTACTTAATCCCAAAAAGCTGGAGTTCTACATCATTTACCATATAATACCTCAAACAAAGCCATCTGTATACTGGAATGAAAACTATTGTTATAAGAAAATTCAACCAAAGAAAGATGTTAGTCCCAACTTCCCTGGTAATCCATCGTGAAAGTACCTAACATATCCTCCATGGTCTAAATTGTTCCTGATGACTTCCCATATGATTACAGATGAAAAGATGTATTGAAATTTAATTCAGTACCCAACGACTTCTGAAGGCCTTTCCAAAAGTTAGAAGTAAACCTGGGATCAAAATCAGATACAATGGAGATGGAAACTCTTTTCAACTTGACTATCTCTTTAAGATACAATCGGGAAAGTTGATCTAGAGAGAAAGAATCTCAAATAGGAAGGAAATGAGCAGATTTAGTCAATCGGTCAACAATAAACTAGATTGCATTATTACCTTGAGGTGTCTTTGGTAACCCCACAACGAAGTCCATGAATATATTTCCCCATTTCCACTCCAGCGGCGGTAAATACTGAAGCATCCATTTCGGTAACATTCGCTCTACTTTAACCTACTCACAAGTCAAACACTTCACAGTAAAATCAGCAATATCTCTTTTTATTCCATCCCACCAGTAATACTACCAAAGATCTCTATACATCTTAGTACTACCTGGATGAACTGAAAATGGAGAACTATGAGCTTCACATAATAACTCTCTCTTCAACTATGAATCAAAAGGCACACACAATCTATTACCAAATCTCAAAACACAGTCATCATTAATGTTAAATTTAGGCAACTTACCCTTCTGAACCAACTCTACCTTTTTATGCAACTCACTGTCTTTCTTCGGTGCTTGCTTAATTCTGTCTGATAGAGATGATCTCACAGACACCTAAAACAAAAAATAATAACTTCTTTCACCAACGACTTCTATGCAAAAGTTCATCAAATGAAAAACCAAAGGATCTCATTCCAAACATAGTATGGTTAATTAAGCATTACTTTTTTAACTCAAAGCATCAGCCACTTTATTTGCTTTTCCTGGAGGGTAATGAATTGTACAATCATAATCCTTGATTAATTCGATCCTTATCCTCTGTCTCATGTTCAATTATTTCTGAGTGAATATATACTTTAAACTTTTGGGATCAGTATATATTTCACACTTTACTCTATAAAAATGATACATCCAAATTTTTAGAGAAAAAACAACAACAGCTAATTCCAAATAATGTGTAGGGTAATTTAACTCATGTGTTTTCAACTGGTGTGAAGCATAAGGAATTACCTGATCATTCTGGATAAGTACACAACCACGTCGCTTCAATGAAGCATCACTATAGATAATAAACTCACCATTTCTGGAAGGTAGTGCCAAAACTGAAGCATTCATCAATGTTCTTTTCAATTCTTGAAAACAATCATCAAATTCTTTTTCCAGATAAACATAACACCTTTTCGAGTTAACTTATTCATTGGACTAGATAACCGTGAAAACTTTTCAACAAACCTCCAGAAATAACCTGCCAAACCAAGAAAACTATGAATCTTGGTTATATTTTTGGGTCTTGGCCATTCTTCAAAACAAATTTAGTTTTAGAAAGATCAAAAGTAATTCCATTTTTTTAAATAATGTGACCAAGGAACGGAATTTGTTGTAACCAAAAGTCACACTTTCTGAATTTTCCACACAGTTTTTTTTCTTTTAAGGTTTGCAAGATAACCCTTAAATGACTTTCATGCTCTTCTTTAAATTTAGAAAACACCAAAATATCATCAATGAACACAACCACAAACTTATCCAAGTACTCCTGGAAAATTCTATTTATTAGATCCATTAATATAGTAGGTTCATTGGTTAACCCAAAAGACATAACTACTAATTCATAATGGCCATATATAGTATGAAACGCAGTCTTTGTAACGTCAGCTTCTTTTAATTTCAACTGGTGGTACCCTCACCTCAAGTGATTCTTCGAAAAATACTGAGCTCCCTGGAGGTGATCAAACAAATAATCGATATGAGGCAAAGGTTAATTGTTCTTAACAGTGATGTTATTCACTACTCTATAATAAATGCAAAGTCTCATTGAACCATCTTTATTTTTAACAAAAAAGACAGGATCACCCCATGGTGATGTGCTGGGTCGAATGAAACCTTTTTCTAATAACTCCTGCAATTACTTCTTTAACTCTAAAAGTTCAACTTGAGCCATTAGATAAGGGGGTTTTCAAATTGACTTAGAATCAGGAACTAAGTCAACAGTAAATTCAACTTCCCAATCTTGTATAATACTAGGTAACACATCAGGAAAAACATCAAGATACTCATTTACCACTGGCACATCATTAATCTAAACAGTTCCTTTGTTTTCAACAATATGTGCAAGGTAACATTCATTTCCATCTTTTACTAGTTTCTCAACTTCCTGATATGTTATCAAAAGCAAGGGTTCATTCTTGTACACAAACTGAATATCTTTCTAAAAAGAAACCTCTTTAGCTCTGATGTCTATCTTAGCATGATAAACAGAAATCCAATCCATGCCCAAAATAACATCAAACCCTACTAGAGGCAAAACAATAACGTTTGTAGGTATATTCTTTCTGCACACAAGGATAAGATGGTTCTTATAATTTCTTTTTGTCTCAATGTTTCCTCCGGGTGTTTTTACCATATGTTTAGGATTCATATCTTGAGATGGAATTCCCAATTTACTATAAAACCTCTCAGAAATGAAAGAATGTGTAGACTCTGAATCAAACAACACATTGGCATAATCTGAGCAAACAAATAGTGTACCTGATACTACTTCATTCGATGGCCCCACATCTGCTGAAGTAGTTGCAAAGGATTTCACCACCCCTTTCTACTTGTAGTCTGGCTGCTTTCTCTCAGTTCAGTTCTTTATTAGACACTCATTTGCATAATGACCCATTTCATTACACTTAAAACATCTTACCGCTGACTTTTCATTGCCGTCTTGATCTTCTTCCTTAAAGTTACGAGCAATATGACCAGACTTACCACACCGAAAGCAATTTCCATACTTTGATAAACATTCTCTAGGATGAATTTTACCACACTTCTCACAGGATGGATATTTGGTTTTCTTATCTCCAGACTTTGTCTTTAACCTTGAGTAAAAACAGTTGATTTTACTATGAAGATCTCGTATGAAATTCGGTGCATACCTTGCCATTCGAGTGAACTTTTCTTCATAAGCAGCCATTGATTCATCCTCCTACCTCAATTCTAGGAATTTTTTTCCCATCCTAAGACGAACCACCTTAGGAAAATATTTTTTTAAAAAAAATACCTTTGAATTCATCCCAGTGAAGATCATAAATCTCCTCACTATCCCTGATATTTTTCACCATCGACCACCACTGATCAGCTTCACCTTCAAAACGACAAATAGGAAGACTAACCTTTTGATGTTTTGAACACCCCATGACATCAAAAATCTTTTCTAGTCCTTTAATCCACCCTTCTGATAGCAGAGGGTCCGATGATCCTCTGAATGATGGGGGATGTTGCCTCATGGAATGTTCCACCACTGACATGTTCCTCTGTGGTTGATCTATCTGATCTCATGCATAGATACCACCACCATTTATAGCCAGATTCAAATGTGCCATCACTGCAACAAACTGTTCTGTTCCGATTCTGACCATCTCAGGTTGCTGATTTGGAAGGTTGTCTTCCTCCTGATGTTTTCCCAACATGTAGAGACCCGAAGCCTGACGTACATGGACATTACATTAATTTTTTGGAATACTTAGTACACAAAAAAAAGACACACACAAGGATCGTAATAGTTTAGTGTCTTTGGAAACTCGGAAAATAATCTTCTAATCGTGGTGAAAGATCTTCAACATCTCCCATAAAGATCTTCCCTTTTTTTACCTAAAACCTTTCTTTATATCCTAGGGAAGATAAAACATAAAAGGGTGAGCTCAAATGCTCAGTAAGGGTAAACAAAAGAAATATCAATCACATCGTATACACAAGAACATAACTTTTGGAAATCTTAACCTGCAAAATAGATCATAATTTCAAAACATGGGATAAATCATGGCAGTGAAATGTAATCACAATAATCATAACCTAAAACATGAAACTTTGTGACATACACACATATTCATAGAGAATCATTTCTTGTTAGTCAAGACTCATTGCCAAGACTATCTTAGTGGACAAAGTCCCTTTCTGAACCGAGTCACCCTCGTTTCAGTCCTGTTTCACTGAACCGGTATAACCTACCGTTCTAGCCATGTCTATCTCATGAGATATAAAATCTTTACCCGATGCATTGGAGGGAGATATAGGTCCCACCCATCTCATAATGATACCATTATTATGTGTGCCACAAAATCATAAATCATACATCATTTCATAACCCATGAAATAAAAATGGGATTCTTAAACAACATGACATCATAAAACAATTCATATAAGATAAAGGAATTCATAAAAATAATTCCATCACAACATAATCAAATAAATTTAATAATAGATTTATAAACAAAACCCAATATTATCTTATATGGAAAATAATTTTGATAAAACACTTGAACTCTATTCTTGAGGAAAATATCCTTTCTACTTCAAAAACACTTTTCCTTACTTAACATGTCATAAAATTCTAAACTAAAAGAAGTTGATTAAAAATAAACTTGAAAACTTGTAAAGGAAGATTCTTGGAAATAATGTTTTAAAAATCCATTCATGTCGTATAAGTTAAAAAAAACATTCTTCTCGTACTTTTGTCGGAAAAGTCAAAAAGTACCTCGTACGAAAAACGACAAAAGATTCCTTTCATGTTCTTTACTAAAAACTCAACGAAGGGTAAAATTGGATTTAAAATATTGTATGTGGATGGAAACAATATTACATATTGAGGGAACATTGATGTGGATGATAAAATACACCCCAGTAAATGGAAAAGTAAAAACAATCTCGGATAAAAATGAGATTGTGACATTTCCCTTACCTTAGGTCTAATTTGCATCGTAAGTGTCCGAACCTCTTGTATAATGATTTAAATAATGTCATTGAATTTTTACAGAATCATATTTATTGTTATGATATCATATATGGTTCACTTATGACTTTATATTACCCGTTCTTTTGTAAATTCCATGTTAAAGAGCGTTTTGGGTAAAATTGTTTCATTTGTTGTCCGTGTTTTGACTTGTAATTATTCATATGATTACTTAGATCATGATTACTTAATTCTAGAATATAAAACATGATTTATATATATATATATTCAGAATATACATATATATAATAAATCAGTAAATGGAAAGAAATACACCGTTCATGGAGACGGTAGGACGTACGTACGCATGAACGATGTTTTCGTTTCCTTATTGAGTTAAACGGAATTAAGTAGATGACATACATATATATAAACATAAATCCAGTATCATTATTATGTCATATATTTCATGATTACTTATTATATATACTTTATAATCATTCATGGATGGTTAAAGTGGAGAATGAATCTCATCGCGTCGTGGAGACGGTAGTCCGTACGTACGCACGAGCGATGATATCGTTCTCATGATCGTGGGACTGTATTGGAGTGTATGTATACTATTTCAAAATCAATATCACTTTAAAATAATAAAATATAGTTATTATTTACACCATTATACCCATCCAAGTAAGGTGGTGGTGGAAAATAGATTTCACCACGGTGTGGAGACGGTATTCCGTATGTACGCACGCGCAGTGATTTCATTTTCTGTAGGATGGATAGATGGTGAAATAGGGTTTTTTCATCCTTATAATAAAATATCCGTATATGAGTGATACTGATGTTATTACTTCATAATTAAACAACCTAAGAAGAAGAAGTGGAAGAATAAATAAAGGTGAAAGAATCGGTAACGGAAATTACCTCTTCTTTGAAGCGCCTCTTTGAGACCTCCTCTTAGGGCACTAAAATTTGTCTTTGAGGAATACCAGAACCTCTAGGATGTTTATAGTGAAGTGGAGAAGAGAATTTGTCAGGGGTTGGCCGAGCTTGAAGGCTCAAAGTTGTGTGAGGAAGAGAGGGAGGAGGTGCCCTTTTATAAGGGAGGAGAGGGGCACCTTTGGAATAACTAAAAATATTATTTTATTATAAAGTCATGTTCGGTTATAAATAGATAAAAATTGATTTATTTCGATTCTAAGGTGGGGATGGGTCTAAATCCTTTCATCCAATAGAATTTAGACAAGTTTAGGTTCCTATTTTAACCTTATCATTTAGATTTAACATTAAGTTAAATAATTTTACTTTTACCGTGTCTTCTTGTGTTCTTATACTATAAGGTTTATAAACTAACTATAAGAAGCCAAACGAACCCCAAGTTGTTTATTATTAATATATATAACCTTATCTAAGTCATTTGGCGGAACCTTAGATTTTTAGGAATAAAATAACAATTAATAATATAATATTTGTTTTAAAAACTATTTTATGTCAATTTTGACACTATTTAGTAATTGATTTTTGTGAAAATCATAACAGAATGATAAGTTAGAAAAAAGTTACTTAAATCCATATTAACATGTCATATTAACCTATAAAATTAGTTGAATTCATAAAAAGTCTCAAATTATATTTATTTGGGTTTTTATAACATCAATTATGTCAATATTTCATTAACAAGATAATTACTGCATCATCGTTGTGTCATAAATAAATTAACTTATTTAATGTTTAAATATTACAAATAAAATACCATTATGTAGTAAATCATTTTATCTTTCTAATGAATATTTATAGTCGAATTTATCGTATTTATAACCCCATATTAAAAATGTTTTAGTAAATAAACGTTGATTTTAACTCTTTTAACCCTTCTTTAAATAAATTAACAATAAATGTCCTAATCTAATCCAAGTGGGACTAAATGGTCATATTTTATTCCTAAGTTTGTTTTTTGTCGAATTAAACTTGTCCAATAGAATTAGGACATGTGTTAGGGTAATAATAATATCATTTCTACCCTTAATTACCCTATTTACTTTTAACCGTGGTAAAAAAAAGTAAAAAGTTACTATTCACCAAAAAATTATTTTCATCTCTTTGAACCACATTTTACTTACTGACATCAATCGTGTCTCTCGGATTTTTGAAATTCCACTCACATAAGCGGTAAAATTAAGTTTTATGAACAATTCAGTTTTTTAACTACCACTTAGTGGTTTCACTATTCATCAAAAAATGAATGTTTCCAGAAAAATAACAAAAATTAGGCCTAAGCTATATTTGATATTATGAACTCAAAAATGATGTCTATTTTACCAAATTCAAAACATATCAGTTGCATTAATTAATTTAAAAATTAATTCCCGTCGTCAAAACAAATGGCGTGTTTTTGAGAGATAATAACTATCAAAAGATTGACACTTGTTTATAACTTGTTTAAATGTGAAATTACATCCAATGACCAACATTGTATTAAATTGTAAAAATATATTCTAAATATAATTTAAAACCAATCAAATTAATAATTTATCACTATTAATTATTTTGATTAAAAAAGTTGTTTTTAATTAAAATTTAGTAATTTTCACTATTCATCAGAATATGAAAGTTATCTGAAAAGTACCAAAATTTCACCCTAAGCTAATTTCGATATTCCGAAACCAAAAATGAAGTCCATTTTAAAAAAATAATTAAAAATTGGTTATTACTATTCATAACGGCTAGTTTTAATAATATTTTAATAGCATATCGTTGTTTAGTGAAACTCGGCATTGCGTACTACACACGCTATCGAGGAAAGTCGTGATTGCGTCTATTGAAAGGCAAGTCAAGGATGCATGTTGTGAAAGCTCCTTTTGGTGTAGCGTACAACACAAGACATTAATGAAAAGAATATTTTTCATAAAATCTCGGGGTGTTACATTCTACCCCCCTTAAAATGAATTTCGCCCTCGAAATTCGTCGGGGTTATAAATGGTTTACTACTCGAAAGTTTCTTTAATAGAAACCCACATCGTAAAAAGGAATACCAAAACCAATCATTAAAAACAAAAGTATGAAACTTAACGGTTACCCAAATAAACTAATCACTGGGTTTCCACATAGGTGAAAATATGGATATGGAAGAGAAATATCACCATCATGTTCTGATGGAGAGTGGTAGAGAACATGGCTATGGAAAAGCCAGCAATCACAAAGCCATAAATTTGGGAAGATCTAGGGTACCATCTGATTCATCAGATATAAGAGCACTAGGACAATATTTTTGGTTTTTAAGATCATTTCCCTAAAGTTGATGAAATTGGAATTAGAAGAAATACTTTCGTGATTTTGGTATAGTCTCACCGTTTGTCATTCTTTGGACAATTTCCACTTCATCTCTTAAAGAAATGAAGTTGAATTTTTCATTCGTGATGTGTTAGCAGATCATGTGATAGATGATGGGTCATTCCATCTGTCTCAAACAAAAGGATAGAAAAAATAGATAAGTCCATCTATAGTGAGATTAATCCTATATAGTTCCTAAAATGAACTTATACTTCATATATCATACTGCTTAATATAATAAAACTAGTTTCTACTAAATAGGGACTTCCTGTAGGCCAGTGGTAGGCGATAAAGGCCAGTCGCACTTTGGTTGTGGGTTCGATTCCTACGACCTTGTCTGACGCGATGGTCTGTCACCCGTCCTGCAGGTTGTCCTTTTTCTAAAACTATATTACTATAACATCCCATAAATAATATCGAAAAACAAACAATACTAACTTATGTCCAACATAATCCATTCTAATCTTTAGGCTTATCCATAATACTGCAGTCCACTCCTAGAGATTTAATACCATCGTTGATCCCCATATATCATAAGATATATCTTGTTGGTCACATTCCAAACATTCAAAGGCCTTAATCATGTATTCTCTTGAATACCCACTGAACCTTAGTGAAAACATGAATGCAGTTAAAAGTTAACACCTTCCACATACCAAAATCCTCAAAATTCTATATACTCAAACCATGATATCACTTAGTCCTTATATCAATCATGAGCTCATGAACACTGTTAAACATTTC
Source organism: Viscum album (assembly GCA_963277665.1). Classification (NCBI taxonomy): domain Eukaryota; kingdom Viridiplantae; phylum Streptophyta; class Magnoliopsida; order Santalales; family Viscaceae; genus Viscum; species Viscum album. The sequence continues at coordinate 1,112,298,862 of OY728123.1, forward strand.
ATTTTCTCGTTTTCCCTTCATTATGCGTATATCATCTTATTTCCAAAAATATCTCAATCACTTAGAATACCACATTAGACCAATACATAAATATTCCAATACTCCATGATACAACATTATTTTGGAATCCCATTACATAAACACTTAATCATTCCACCACATCGTTATCATATTCAACATCGCCAATGGTGATCACATGTGACTTCCCTTTGTCCTTTGCCTTAAGTGGTTGCTCATGTCAATCATCACTAACCCTTGGATTAGGGCATTTATTACCATAATGCCCCATTTCCATGAACTTGAAGAATTGAAGTTTTGTTGGTGTGTTCTCTGCAGTCTTTTCTTTATTCACATCATTAGAAACCCTGTTTCTATTACTTCGACACTCAGCTGCTCGATGTCCTTATTTTCCACACTTAAAACATTTTCTAGTCCCTTTAAGACAATCTCCACCATGCTTCTTTCCACACTTTGAGCATAAGGAAACACTTATCTTATTTTCACCATTATTCTGAGATTTCTCCTTGAACTCCATCTTTCGTTTCTTGTCAAAATTATGAGAAGGATATGTAATACCAACTTCCATTTCTACCTTGAGAGCACAACGCACAATTTCTTCATAGCTACTGAAGTCTCTTATAGCTAATGCCCTTCGAAGACTTGGTTTTAAGCCACTGAAAAATCGATCAACTTTACTTTCAGGTTGGATGATAACGCCAGATGCATACCTTGAAAGTCTTGTAAAATTTGCTTCGTATATACCAACAGATTCATCATCCTTCTGCTTCAGCTCAAGAAACACTTTTTCCATCTTTGTTCGAAGAATACCAGGGAAGTAATTACTGAAAAACAAGTTCTTGAACTCATCCCATTCCATGGACTCAATTTCATCTCTTGACCTCGTATTCTTGATAAGATTCCACCATTAATCAGCTTCACCTTACAAACGATATACTGTTAAGATGACTTTATCATGCTCAGAACATTGAAGAACTGAAAATATCTTTTCAGTGGTACTGATCCATTGTTCAGCAACAAGTGGATCGGAAGACCCACTGAAAGAAGGTGGACGTTGCCTCATGAAGGACTCAATAGAATATTGTTCCCTTCTCTACTCATTTGGAAGCCCAGAATGATTCATATCTTGTGTAAGTATAGAAATAAGATTTTTCACTCCATCTCCCATAACATTTGTTTGTTCAGGAGGGAAATCATTGCATTGTCCATTGCATTGATCAACACGGTTCCTTCGGGTTCCAGCCATCGTCTAAAACCCAAAAAGAATAGTGTGAGAGGCAAAAATAATGCTAGGGAAAACAACATAGTAAAGGGGGAGTACCCTTAATATCTAACATCTTAGGCTAAATTCTAAAATTGTTACCGTAGTTCTAGGACCATATCCTATACATATACTTATTCTTAGGAACATCCCTAGACATACCTTAGAAATATCTCTAGGGATCTCACTAACGTTTTCGCATCCTAGTTTCCAAAGGTTGACTAAACCTTTCCTCTGATACCAACTGTAGAGACCCGAAGCCTGACGTACATAGACATTACATTAATTTTGCGGAATACTTAGTACACAACAAAAACACACACACAAGGATCGTAATAGTTTAGTGTCTTTGGAAACTCGGAATATAATCTTCTAATCGTGGTGAAAGATCTTCAACATCTCCCATAAAGATCTTCCCTTTTTTTACCTAAAACCTTTCTTTATATCCTGGGGAAAATAAAACATAAAAGGGTGAGCTCAAATGATCAGTAAGGGTAAACAAAAGAAATATCAATCACATCGTATACACAAGAACATAAATTTTGGAAATCTTAACCTGCAAAATAGATCATAATTTCATAACATGGGATAAATCATGGCAGTGAAATGTAATCACAATAATCATAACCTAAAACATGAAACTTTGGGGCATACACACATATTCATAGAGAATCATTTCTTGTTAGTCAAGACTTATTGCCAAGACTATCTTAGTGGACAAAGTCCCTTTCTGAACCGAGTCACCCTCGTTTCAGTCCTATTTCACTGAACCGGTATAACCTACCGTTCTAGCCATGTCTATCTCATGAGATATAAAATCTTTACCCGATGCATTGGTGGGAGATATAGGTCCCACCCATCTCATAATGATACCATTCTTATGTGTGCCACAAAATCATAAATCATACATCATTTCATAACCCATGAAATAAAAATGGGATTCTTAAACAACATGACATCATAAAACCATTCATATAAGATAAAGGAATTCATAAAAATAATTCCATCACAACATAATCAAATAAATTTAATAATAGAGATATAAACAAAACCCTATATTATCTTATATGGAAAATAATTTTGATAAAACACTTGAACTCTATTCATGAGGAAAATATCCTTTCTACTTCCAAAACACTTTTCCTTCCTTAACATGTCATAAAATTCTAAACTAAAAGAAGTTGATTAAAAATAAACTTGAAAACTTGTAAAGTAAGATTCTTGGAAATAATTTTTAAAAAATCCATTCATGTCGTATAAGTTAAAAAAAACATTCTTCTCGTACTTTTGTCGGAAAAGTCAAAAAGTACCTCGTACGAAAAACGACAATATATTCCTTTCATATTCTTTACTAAAAACTCAACGAAGAGTAATATTGGATTTAAACTATTGTAAGTGGATGGAAACAATATTACATATTGAGGGAACATTGATGTGGATGATAAAATACACCCCAGTAAATGGCAAAGTAAAAACAATCTCGGATAAAAATGAGATTGTGACATTTCCCTTACCTTAGGTCCGATTTGCTTCGTAAGTGTCCGAACCTCCTGTATAATGATTTAAATAATGTCATTGACTTATTACAGAATCATATTCATTGTTATGATATCATATATGGTTCACTTATGACTTTATATTACCCGTTCTTTTGTAAATTCCATGTTAAAGAGCATTTTGGGTAAAATTGTTTCATTTGTCGTCCGTGTTTTGACTTGTAATTATTCATATGATTACTTAGATCATGATTACTTAATTCCATAATATAAAACATGATTTATATATATATATATTCAGAATATACATATATATAATAAATCAGTAAATGGAAAGAAATACACCGTTAATGGAGACGGTAGGACGTACGTACGCATGAACGATGTTTTCGTTTCCTTATTGAGTTGAACGGAATTAAGTAGATGACATACATATATATACACATAAATCCAGTATCATTATTATGTCATATATTTCATGATTACTTTTTATAAATACTTTATAATCATTCATGAATGGTTAAAGTGGAGAATGAATCTCATCGCGTCGTGGAGACGGTAGTCCGTACGTACGCACGAGCGATGATATCGTTCTCATGATCGTGGGAGTGTATTGGAGTGTATGTATACTATTTAAAAATCAATATCACTTTAAAATAATAATATATAGTTATTATTTACACCATTATACCCATCCAAGTAAGGTGGTGGTGGAAAATAGATTTCACCACGGTGTGGAGACGGTATTCCGTATGTATGCACGCGCGGTGATTTCGTTTTCTCTAGGATGGATAGATGATTAAATAGGGTTGTTTCATACTTATAATAACATATCAGTATATGAGTGATACTGATGTTATTACTTCATAATGAAACAACCTAAGAATAAGAAGTGGAAGAAGAAATAAAGGTGAAAGAATCGGTAACAGAAATTACCTCTTCTTTGAAGCGCCTCTTTGAGACCTCCTCTTAGGGAACTAAAATTTGTCTTTGTGGAAGACCAGAACCTCTAGGATAGGGAAGTGGAGAAGAGAATTTGGCAGGGTTTGGCCGAGCTTGAAGGCTCAAAGTTGTGTGAGGAAGAGAGGGAGGAGGTACCCTTTTATAAGGGAGGAGAGGGGAACCTTTGGAATAACTAAAAATATTATTTTATTATAAAGTCAGGTTCGGTTTTAAATAGCTCCGAATTGATTTATTTAGAGGATAAGGTGGGGATGGGTCTAAATCCTTTCATCCAATAGAATTTAGACAAGTTTATGTTCCTATTTTAACCTTATCATTTAGATTTAACATTAAGTTAAATAATTTTACTTTTACCGTGTCTTCTTGTGTTCTTATACTATAAGGTTAATAAACTTACTATAAGAAGCCAAACGAACCCCAAGTTGTTTATTATTATTATATATAACCTTATCTAAGTCATTTGGCCAAACCTTAGATTTTTAGGAATAAAATAACAATTAATAATATAATATTTGTTTTAGAAACTATTTTATGTCAATTTTGACACTATTTAGTAATTGATTTTTGTGAAAATCATAACAGAATGATACGTTCGAAAAAAGTTAATTAAATCAATACTAACATGTCATATTAACCTAGAAAATTATTTTAATTCATAAAAAGTCTCAAATTATATTTATTTGGGTATTTATAACATCAATTATGTCAATATTTCATTAATAAGATAATTACTGCATCATCGTTGTGTCATAAATAAATTAAATTATTTAATGTCTAAAAATTACAAATAAACTACCATTATGTAGGAAATCGTTTTAGCTTTATAATTAATATTTATAGTCGAATTTATCGTATGTATAACCCCATATTAAAAATGTTTTAGTAAATAAACTTTGATTTTAACTCTTTTAACCCTTCTTTAAATAAATTAATAATAAATGTCCTAATCTAATCCAAGTGGGCCTAAATGGTCATATTTTATTCCTAAGTTTGTTTTTGGTCGAATTAAACTTTTCCAATAGAATTAGGACATGTGTTAGGGTAATAATAATATCATTTCTTCCCTTAATTACCCTATTTACTTTTAACCGTGGTAAAAAAAAGTAAAAAGTTACTATTCACCAAAAAATTATTTTCATCTCATTGAACCACATTTTACTTACTGACATCAACCGTGTCTCTCGGATTTTTGAAATTCCACTCACATAAGTGGTAAAATTAAGTTTTATGAACAATTCAGTTTTTTAACTACCACTTAGTGGTTTCACTATTCATCAAAAAAATGAATGTTTCCAGAAAAATACCAAAAATTAGGCCTAAACTATATTTGATATTATGAACTCAAAAATCATGTCTATTTTACCAAATTCAAAACATATCAGTTGCATTAATTAATTTAAAAATTAATTACCGTCGTCAAAACAAATGGCGTGTTTTTGAGAGATAATAACTATCAAAAGATTGACACTTGTTTATAACTTGTTTAAATGTGGAATTACATCCAATGACCAAAATTGTATTAAACTGTAAAAATATATTCTAAATATAATTTAAAACCAATCAAATTAATAATTTATCACTATTAATTATTTTGATTAAAAAAGTTGTTTTTAATTAAAATTTAGTAATTTTCACTATTCATCAGAATATGAAAGTTATCTGAAAAGTACCAAAATTTCACCCTAAGCTAATTTCGATATTCCGAATCCAAAAATGAAGTTCATTTTAAAAAAAAAATTAAAAATTGGTTATTACTATTCATAATGGCTGGTTTTAATAATATTTTAATAGCATATCATTGTTTAGTGAAACTCGGCATTGCGTACTACACACGCTATCGAGGAAGGTCGCGATTGCGTCTATTTAAAGGCAAGTCAAGGATGCGTGTTGTGAAAGCTCCTTTTGGTGTAGCGTACAACACAAGACATTAATGAAAAGAATATTTTTCATAAAATGTTGGGGTGTTACACAACATATCTACCTTGTTTCCTCTACAGAAGACCATTCTGAACACAGAAATATCTTAGACGAAGCAACATGGTAATCTTTAAATTATATATCATTTCAATCAAACCATAAATTAATTTATGTACATGAATTTAATAATTTTCTAACTCCTAAAGTTGTCTAAACTGACCACTGATTCCAACTATAAGGACCCATCCTTAAAACATTACTTAATCTTGAATTAAATTAATAATTCACATTGAGGATCTTTCCAGGTTTAGAGTTTTTGAGAATTAGGACATAACTATTACATCTCAAAAGATTATAAAGTAGACACTTCTACACAGTTTCCATTTTTTTACAGAATATGAACTCTTGAAGAAAAGGGTCATGTCTAGTTCCATGTTTAAGACAACATGACTTTTCCTTGATCTCATCCTTGACCCTATTCCACATTATGTCCTGTGAAAAACATTTCAAAAACATGGGGTGAGCATAAAAAGCTCAGAAAGGGATAAACAAATAAGAAAAACTATTAGTTTTTTAAAACAACAAGTAGACCACGAATACTTTATCATAAGTAATACTTTTCACCTTTATGAAGTAGTAAATACTCTTCACTGAATAAAAGATAATTGATTACCCTTTTGTAAACAAAATATTACCATAAAACCCATATAAAGAACACAAAAAATATAAATGTAACTTGGGACATAAACATACATAAATGGAATAATCATACGGTCGACTTCCACACATATCACTAAATACAATAGCCATACGGTCGAATTCCATACCCAATGCATTGGAGATTATAATGTAACCACCCATCCTGGTATTCACGGCACCACCCTTTGTTTGGTTTGTCACGTGACCACCCTTCAAATGTCCAAATACCATTAGAAAATCATAAGACATAAAACAAATATAATGGAAAGAAAACATTTCCACATTTCAATCACAATATATCACTTAAATATATTGACATAAGAAATCCATTATCAAATACATTTTCAATACCAAAATACATAAAAGAGTAGATGGTATTTTTTTTCTTTTAAAAACATTACAAATTGATAAGGAAGCTAAAGATCAAGTAGTACCCACGGTGGCGGAAAATTCATTGTCACCGCGTACGTTAAAAAAACATTCCTTTTAGTCATTTAGTAAAAAACTTCATAGAAGAATATTCCCTTTGAATGAAATGAAAATTCAAAGGTTTTTATACACTGTATAAAATAAAGTCTTGTATTAAAACAAAATATGTCTCAATGAAAGGAGATTGAGACGAAGTCCCTTACCTCATGTCCGATTTGACTCGATCATTCTTTAATCTCCTGAATAATAAACTAAAGTTAATTTCAACTTGCTTAAGAACATTTTTCAAGTTTATTATTCCTTTTATATCACTTATTACATTGTTATGAACATTATGTAATCATTTAAGTTTATAATGTTCGTTTTGTCCATATTTGGTACTTGAGTCAAAAATGGACTTCTTACAATTACATGTTGTTCATGTGGTCAAAGGTTCATTATATCCAGAATGATACTCATGATTTGGTTATCATATATATCATATATATCCAGAATATACATTTATTTATAATAGTACATAACATTTAGAGGTAAGAAATTAAATGCACCGTTCATGGAGACGGTAAGCCGTACGTACGCATGAACGCTACTCTCATTTCTATTTCATATTTAATGGAATGAGATTACAATGATATAAAGGTAAATTATAATTACAGTATAATATCATATATAATATTATTAACTCCATCCTTTATACGTCCCACATATGTCATTAACGATTCAAATCACTTTGAGGGGGCGGTAGTCCGCACTTCCAAAAATGAAATTATCACGTTTATCCATTATGGAAACCATAAAGGTATGACATAAATGAAAAATACAGAAGAATAAGGAAAACATAAACATAATATATAACATATATAAATACAAAGACATCTTAATGTCCACCATGAAAGGTGTTAAGAGAAGAATGAAGAACCATCGTTTCGTGATGTAGTAATTTTCCATCCACAGAAATAGTATGTTATTTAACCATTAGACGGAGTTGTGTGTAAGTGTAGCTCGAATACTTCTCATAAAAAAATCCTAGTATATTTAAGATACTGGTTTTGTTACAAAAGAAATGAATAAAAATAGTTTAGGTGGTTATAGAAGCAAAATAAAACAAAATATCATAAGAGAATACATTACCTTTAAATCGGGTAACTCCCTTTGGTTTGAACCAAAAGGTTTCATTGAAGAGATTTATTCCTAAGGTAAGGCTTCTAGGATGAATAGATGGATATCAGGATCTTATTTTAGTATATTTTGGATGAGTCAAAGGGCTTGAGAATTGTGTGAAATGGGTATGAGGTGGGGTCTTTTTATAAGGGAGAAGAGGGGCTCTTTCGGAAAGCATGAAACTATTATTTTATTATATAATGATTTTCAGTTTCTAAAGGTTAAAAAATTATTAAAGTCTAAGATAAGGTGGCCCATGTTTTAAATAAAATAATTCAATTAGAATTGGACATGTTTTGGATATTATTTTAAACATTATCTTCTTATTTATTTAAATCATTCATTAATGACGTAAACACTGCATCATCATTGTGTCAAAAATAATTTTATTTATTTGATATTTAAAAATTATAAAAAAATTACCATGTTGTAGTAAATATTTCTATATTTCTAATGAATACTTATAGTCAAATATATCAATTATATAACCCGATGTAAAAAATGTTTTAGTGAAGGAATACATGTTTGTGACATTTTTATTTTTACTTTAAATAAAATGTATTAATGTCATTATCTTACCCAAGTGGCTCCATGGGGTCCCACAAATTGACCCATGTATTTTATTGGTCGTCCATGACTCATTAAATAAGTTTATGACATGTTTCAAGGTGATTTCATATTATTATAACATTATTCTTACCTTAACATATACTAATTTCCTTTAATCACGATTAATAAAACTTAAAAGTTACTATTCACCAAAAATTAATTTTATCCCATTGAACTAAATTTTTCTTAATAAATACAACCATGAATGTCGGATTTTTGAAATTCAATTCACAGATGTGGTAACGTTTCGTTTAAACAAAAAATCAGTTCTTTTAACTACCACTTATTGGTTTCACTATTCATCAAAATTGAAGTTTTTCAGAAAAATACCAAAAAATTCACCTTAAGCTATATTTGATATTTCGAATTAAAAAATGATGCATATTTTAAAAAAAATTAAAAACATATAAGTTTCATTAATTAATTTAATAATTAATTCCCGTTGTCAAAACAAATAGCGTGTTTTTAAGAAACAATATATATCAAAAGATTGACACTTGTTTAAGTCCAATTTCAAAGTGAAATTAATTCCAATGACCACCATTGGATTAAATGGTAAAAATATATTCTAATTTCACTTTAAAACCAATTCAAAAGATAATATATTCATATAAATAAATTAGATTAAAATGCGGTTTGAATTAAAATACAACATTTTTCACTTATTCATTAAAAATGAACTTTATCAGAAAAATAACAAAAACATACCCAAAGTAAATTTTGAAGTCCCAATACAAAAGAAGGAATTTATTTGGTCCAATATAATATATAAGAGTGACCAAAACTATTTTTCAAGTGGGTTCTCCATCAAAAGGCGATAAATCAACCGTTTAGTGGATATTAGAGTATCTATGCCTAAAATTGAATTATTTTCTTATTTTAAGCCTTTTTTATTTTATTGGATAAATTTAAAGACATTTTACAAACATATATAATCATATTTTAGTTATTTATATTCATTCTCGCCAATACAACGACTACGTGTTAACTACAATTTCAAATAATATTACTATATTATTAGTGTGTAACGTAAGATTTCAAAGAAACTCGTTATTGCGTCTTGCGTACGCTATCGAACATAGAAACCCATTTAATGTAAAATTAATATTTAAATCACAAAAATTAATAAATATGAAAATGTATTATTCTTTATTTACTTGGTATGTTACATTTTCAATCTCACAAGCTTCAAAATACTTACTAGAAGAAGTGATATTCTTTATATTTTCAAGCACTTATTTCATATAATTGTATTATTCCACCACATTCTTATGGTTCTCCACCACCTTTTTATATAATATTGTAATATTTTTAAATTTATATAGATTTTTTCTATCAAATTCGTTTGACTCTTCAATAATTTTTTTTATTTTCAAAATCTCATTCGAAGGAATTAACATGCTAAATACTATCCATATGAAAAAAAATATTGATTCTTTTTCCTATTTAGATTTTTCATTTAAGGATATATCCTCATTAAATTTCCATGAATATTTTATTTCTATTTTATAATTTATTTTATATCTTTTACCCTTTTATTCCTTATTTATTTATGTAAAGTTATAATTTTTACGGTGTTTCTTCTTTATCTCCCCTACCTTCTTAAGAGGTGTGGATCACACTAATATATTATTATAAAATTAATGGGTGTCATAAAACATTAATCATTTCCTTTTTAGTAGAGGCCTAACGAGGAATTTCTAATTTATGTTGTGGTGGAAAAAACTTTAAAATATACCTTTTATAAAGGTATTGAAAAAATATAATCTACAAATTTAGTGAGGTAAAGGTATAAACTATATTTAGGAATAAATTACATAAAAAAACAAAAAATTTTAAAAAATAAATAACCAAGAATAAAGGATGTATCTCAATGGATTTCTCAACTTCTAGTATCCATTATAAAATATTAAAATTATCCATATAAAATAATAATAATACAATGGTAGTTAATAAATTCATTGATATACAGTCATATGATCTTACTTCATCAAAATTTTATAATAATATCCCTTACAAAATTTGTCTTTATTGATTTTCTAAAACATAAGTATGACTTATGATCTTCAATCAAAAGGTTATAATGGTTTATATAAAAATATTTTCCAATTAATTCATTGGATAGAGATTAATTTTCATATCCATGATAAATAGGTAAATAATTACTTGACATTGTTCTAAAATAAAATAAAATAGAGAGTTAAAAAATATTCATTTCTATGTTAAAATGTAATATAAAATTTTCCCTATAATATCGTCTTATGATGAGTTGAAGTGTTGTATTATTACCCAAACATTGATTTTGTTCTTTAATTCATTATATATTTTTATTATCACCAATGTCTTGCATTGGTTCTAAATAACATGTTAACTTGGTGATGTTGTATTGTAAGAAGAAATTATAAGGAATTGAAATACATTTATAGTCAATGTTTACTTGATCTTACATTATTCTAGAATTCCCTGAATTTATTAAAATACAACCCTCTATTCTATTAAAAAATATTCCTTAACTAAATCATGAAGAAATTAAATAAAAAGAAACATACAATTCCTCACACTCATGTAGAATAGGTTAATACTTAAGATAGTGTAACCTTGATGTTGCTTCTCTAGAGTGACTTCTTAACTTATCTCTCAAATTACAAGTACTCTCAAACCTATAGGGTTTTAAATAAACTACCTTTTCTCAGCACATTAGTAATAAATAATGATCAAATATATATTAATTTAAAAATATTCAAAAAAATATCACAAAGTTAAATAAAATCTAGGAGTAACCAAAAAAGAGAATCATATTATATATAGAAAATTTTAGTGATTCCACCATATGCTTCGATGAAACCTCAATTTTCATTAATACTATCATGAGGTGTAACACATACTATGTTTATAAATAAACACATGAAAAAACCAAAACACAAGTTAAACCATAATGAAAAGAATAAATTAATAGTGTTATACATATAAAAAAGAGTTGTTAGATCGTGTATTAAATAATACAAAGAAAGGGTAATTTTGGATTTAATCCACTATAAAAAATTATTAGAAAACATTAGGAATAAGTGGGAACCCCTATCTTATAATAATCAATGGAAACCTCCTACAACAACTTGGTGATGAATACAAAAAAAATAGAGATTCATTTAAGAGTAATATAATTATGTGGAAATGAGAGAGAGGTGTACATATCTAAAGATATGTCCATAGGTGGATTTTTCATAAAAATATAGAAGAAATCTATTATAATGTTGTTTAGATGTAATGTGAAAGGATAATTTTTTCCTTCAATTAAAAAATACTCTGAAACCTATTTGGTACATAGAAAAGAACCACTAACCACCAGGTGATCCATTTAATACCTGGCATAAGACCACTGGGTACACATTACTCATGGTAGAAAGTTTTGAAATCTAAATTAAATACCATTGGGTATTTGTTCCTATGTAATAGGGTACCAAGTGACACTTCTACTTAAAAAGTAAATTTCTTTTTATCACTTCTACCATCTATTTGTTTTTTAATCTCATTTTATATTTGGAATAATTAGTTAAAAATTAAATAACCAAAATGAAAATAGAATTACAAATATATAATGATGTGTATCATTACAAAGTCCACACAATTGGGATTATCATAAAAAATAATAAATGATATTCTTAGTGAAATAGTCTCAATAATTTTTCCTTTAATACCAACCCCCTCCCTATTTCATCATGAAAAAATCTATGCATCCATAGTATTCATACTAAAATAATTTTTTCACTATTATTTTCTCACTCTGATCAATAATTCTAATCAGTTACTCTTTATAGAAACCATTAACTTCTAGATCTATATCATCATACTGAAATACATGATCATGATCAGGTAAATTTCTCATATTTTGAGGAACATAAAATATATTATAAATTACTCTAAAATAATTTTCTAAGTTCAATTTTTAATCTTTTTTAAATATTCTTCAAAATTTTAAAAGTTATAATAAACCGAGTAATTGGTTTCCCTTTCTTTCCCATACTTTAGTGACCTAATAATTTATAGACTCAAAATAAATATAATACCATCAAAATAAAATTCTAAAGGTATCCAACTAAAATTGGTATTTTAATTATAGTATATTTGAGTTGTGGTTAACTATTTTTGAACCATTTTCACTTATTAAGTCATCTCATGTATAATATGAATCCTGATCAAGTATGATTCACTAGTCACTCTCTAATATAGTGAAGAATGAAAAATTATTCCATTAAAATATTTGAATTGATCCATATTAATTGATGGAAGATATAAAAAACTCTAACAGTGATCAATAATACATCCAGGAACCCCTAAAATAAATAAAAACAGTCTAGTAACATATCTTCCACAATTTGAATTGTCCACTCTGACTAAACATTAGTCAATGGGTGATAACTTGTTCTTATATTTATGTGAATGCCTAGATCCCACTATAACCTTAACCAAAACCAAGAAGTAAATCTTATTTCTTGATCAAAATTATTTATGTTGAAACGTTATTAATATTTACTATGTCTTAAAAACATAATTTTTCCAATACATCAATAGAATAAGATTTCTTAAAGGGAAATAATTGTTCTATCCCAGTCAACTATTTTATGATCACCTAAATATTATCCTAACTACTAAATTATCTTGTTAATATGGTTAAGTAATCTATACTAATATATTTCTACATTTACACTAGTTTTGGGATTGGTTGAAACTCACATATTAATCATATGTGTTCTTATTTCACCTATAATAAAATGAGACATTAGGAAAAAACTAGTTATATTTGATTTCATGATCATTTATAAGAATTTCTTCTAAATTTCATGATACATATTTAATACAGTTAGGTGAATCATTAACCTAGAATATTTATATACCCACATTATTTGATTTCTCATACTCATTGAAACTATGATATATCCATAGAAAAAAGAAGAAATAATGATAGTCCTAAAAAACATCAATAATTTTTCCACCATTGATTATTTATTGAATAATGGTCCATTATTGATTTCAAATATAAGATTCCCTAACACACTCAAAAATGGGTGATGTCTACTAAATATGAAATAAAAACATCCAATATCAATAGTTATTCACATCCAACTAAATATCAATCAATATATACATCAATATCCATTCCTTCTTTAGATTCTGCACCTTTTGAGGCGGGTCTTCCCAAGAAATGGAATTAACTACCACATTTACTCTCATGGCATACATGGAAGATCAAAACCAAATTATTAGAACTATCAAACACACTAATATTTATCAGGACTTTTATCACAATGAAAAAATATATACATAATGATTTTATGATTAGTGTATAATATAAATCATTACCTAAAGATATTTTCCCACCAGAACATCAGGGAATAAACTATACTGACCAAATTTAGAATAAGGTTTGGATATATACATTTATTCTACTAGATATATTGACAACCCTAGTATATAAAAGAGTGATACGACCTGATTAAATAACCAAGAACCACTAATGAGTCATCAAAAAAACCCTCAAACCCTTCACATTAACAAGGGATAATAAAAATAAGTGATGTGGAAGACTTTAAAAAATTCCTAGAAAGATATCTGATATTGATCAGAATCAAAATAAATATCCATTATTCTCGAAGTGGTTTTAAGAGCTACAATCATTGGAAAGTCATGAATTAAGATATTATAAAATAATACATATCTGAAAAATATCTTAAACTCAAAGAACATTATGGCTACTAACCATAACATGAACACATATTCCATTTCCTCATCTATAAAAAATATAGTTTATGATACTTCATCTCTAAAGAATTTCACTTCCCTAAACCAAAATGTGCATTTAAGAAAAAAGTTGGAACTTTATAATGTCTCAAATATAATCCGGATATATCTTCCATGTTTTTCTAGGGATCTTCTGTATGCAAGAATGTAATCTAAAAATACCACCTCAAATTATCCCTATAATGAATGAAATATACTATTCATTAAATCCATGATGAAAAAAATTGCATTAGTTAATCCAAATTGCATAAATAGATACTCAAATTGACTATAGCAATTAAATAAAAGTATTTGTGGAATGTATTGGTCTGTCACTCAAATTTGATGATAACAAGATTATTTTTGAATCTTAGATATATATCATCTAAATTTTATTTAACCTAATAAGTCATCAATTTATAGTGATTCATAAATAATTTTTATAGCTAGATGATTCAATTTTTGAAAGTCAATACATAATCATATACTCCCACTTTATTAAATATAAAAACACATTGGGGAATCTTAAAGAGAAGATTTAGGTTTGATAAATACATTATCTAAAATATTCTTTATTCATAAAAAAATATTCATTGTATTTAATTGATTATATATTCATTTTTTCCCATACATAAGATATGAAAAATTATTATATAATTTTTTTTCATTCATCCCCTCATTTCATTGGATTCAAAAAATATTTTTTAAACCAAATACTTTGTGAAAATATTCGATTGATTATGTTTTGGGAATAAAATTAAATGTTTATTCTATACAATCCCTTTTTATGATATTTATAATGTGATTAAATATTTGGTATTTTGGGAGAAGAAGGAAGTACAAGATCTATAGCTATGACTAAAGAGTATATTCGTTGGATAACATAATCTCACAATGAGGCATGAGGATCCATCATCTAAATGAACAAAATTTTTCATATGTATATCACATTATTTCCCCATACTAATTTAGTATTGTGTATTTTATTGAGAAGGCATGATCATGACAATGTAGCTTATAGTGACCTCTGAGCATCTTTTCATGCAAATGTAATGTGATGAAGGGTATCTTGAGAACATGGAATGATTAATAGAATACCTTGAACAACATTGAGAGGTTAAATCCACTTACTAATAGATGATGCATCAACATTATAGTATTATATCTATTCAAATGTAATGTGGGGAAAATACTCAAGGGAACATCTACAGTCCAACATAGTATAGAGGGATAATATAGGAAACAAAATCAAATCAAATCAAATATGTTTTATGATCTCATGTTTTCTAAACAAGTAAATTTAGATTAAATCAATATATATTATCATGATATGAGATATCATATTATATAACATTGAAATGTCCAAAAAAATCACCCTACATCACATATTAGGGATACGTTCACATCCCAAAACCATATACAGAGGAAACTCAGGATCCCTCAACACTTTAATGTACTATAGAGGTATCTGAATTGAGAATAAATTTTCAATAAAATATAATTTCAAGACCTAATATAGGATACATTGGATATAATTTATTCTAAGGGATCAATTTAATAATTTCCTATAGTATTACCAAATTATCACCTTATTTATGTCAGAGTTATTTTGTATCCCCTAAACTTTCTTGAAGTTTCTTTTATGATTAAAGTAAGTGTAGTTGATGTAAGATCCAATTATTTTCCAAGTACGTACAACTTTAAAGTTTTTATAATCCTATTTTATCCTCTTGTTTATGTTTTAAAACTTGGTTGTTGAGCTTTATTTTAGATAGGTTTGTTCTAGGAGGAAGCATGAAGAAGGGGAGTTGAGTAGATATTTTTTTTTGTGGAGCCTTCAGATGCACTGTAAGGTATTCCACTACCACATAGAGATCCAAACAACAAAATAGGGTCCTGGGAGGGGGATAATGCAAGATATTAGAATTTTGGGAATAACAACTATGTGAAGGAGGGATAAAATGTAACAGTCATTCAGCTACAGTGTAGATAGGATGACTATTGTGTAAGGACCTTGGAGCCAGATTTGGTCAATTCCTCCAAATATGGAAGCTCTTTGTGTGGAGTAAGTTTATGTTGTAGTATATAACTTGGGTTGAAGAGTTCTATTGAATGGTGGTTTAGGATAAACTGTAGTCATCCCCCTAGGTTTATAGGATCCACAGTTTAGCCCTATCCATGATCTTCAGATGTGGTTTGATCAAGCTGGATATGACATGGTCCCTTGTGCTATACTATTGTCCAACCCATGTCATATTTTTATATAGGGTGTTATGGGTGGATACGATGTGGTCTTATATTTTATAGAATATTTTTGAGTACACCAAACCATTCCTAACCATTTTACCTCATATCTCTTTCACTCAAACCTTAGGAACCTCTGAGAGTTTTTCTAAGTCTTTTGAAGATCATTTCAATCGAATTCAACCCTCGCATTCTAAGGATCAATATTGGGTGATCCTAGATTCCTAGTATAAACCTGTGAGATTCCTCTTTAAACTAGGAGCATAATTCATCAGATATTTGTGATTTGGTCATAGAATTTCATGGAAGGAAGAATTTGATTGCTACCTCAGACATTGAAGAATTATCTGTACCTTCTCCTCTTTTATGTTGGGTGGTTTTAAACAATTCCCCAATGTATTTTTCAATTGAGAACGAGTATAAAATAAGTTTCATCGCACTGGAAAATTGTGTGAATGATCTACCCAAATGAATAATCCACTACTTTGATGAGATTTAATATGCTTGGACCACCCATGGATCCTATCAGGTCCATTAGAATTGATTCCAGACCTATGGCTACTCAAGATGTGACTATAACCTTGTGTAAAAGAATGATTTTGGTATATTTGATAAAGTGAAAATTTATTATCGATGTGATTCATTGGAAAGTAAATTGAGTTTTGGTATGACATGGTAAATGGGTATTTGGCATAAATTGGGACCACACTATCTGAAAAGAGTATATATTGATTATAATATTAATTGATGTTGGATCGATGGAATAAGAGTGTGAAATGCGATAATGAAATGGGTGAATAAGTTAGAATTTTATTTAACAAGTTTTATATGCTAAAATTCATATATAATGGGATTTCACCTAGTTATGCTGAAATTATGATTTAAATGGATTGTGCCTAGCTATGGAGAAATTCTTATATAAAGGGCTTGCATATAGTTATGCTAAAATTTTTATATAAAGGGATTATTCCTGGTGATACTAAAATTCTTATCTAAAGGTATTGTGTCGATCTATACTAAATTTTTTATACAAAGGGATTATTCACAGTTATGCAGAAATGATAATACAATGTGCTTACACCCAGTCATGCTATAATGCTTATAGGGATCTGCCCGGTTCTATTGTGTTGCTTTTAGGTCTATACCATGGGAGGGTTTTGGATATGGTTTTCATGGTTCCATAACATGCTTATAGATATCTAGAAATGTACTAAAATAGGTTTATCTAGCCTAGATTTTCATCCTGAAACTCAAGGTTCAGTGGGTTTATTTTATGACAAGTATTAATTTATTAAATTAATACCCCTATTTATCACTTTTTTTGAATTGAATATATTATTAGACTATATTTATTTATACACCATTGCTGGCAGCCTACTAATTTGTGCTCACACCATATTGGGGATACCATTTGGTACCCAAAAAGATTTCATGGATGTAGGTTTTCAAAAGGGACACATGGCATACATTGGTCGATTGTTTTTTTGGATGGGTTAGATCTTGGATATGGTACTGACATGGGGTTTGGGATTGGGGTTTTGGAGTCTTTTATTGAGTTATTTTATTCTTCTATATATATTTCATTCAACATGAAATTTAATTTCCATTATTCTATCATTACATGATTCTATAATTATTTGTATGCCTTTGATTTGACCTTGTTTCTACTATGGTTGTCTGATGATTATTTATATTGTTTTTTCTCTTTTCCACTACTCTGTTATTACTTATGCTATTGTTTCTACTCTTTTATAGAAGGTATATTCTTCCCACTATTTTCTTTACAACATCATTTCTAGTTGGTAGCCTCTGATATATGGGGAGGTGTGCCTGAGGTCACATAACCAACCTAGCTCAGTCATGTGAAGAAGCACTAGGCTATGAAATTACAAAGTGGTATCATAAGATCATATTTTTTAATTATTTTGGAAAATTAGAAAAGATACTAGGATATGTCAAGTATTTTTAATGATCGTGTTCATGGGAATAGAAAATCCATGTTGGGGGGGGGGGGGGAACTGAGTGTCCACTGATAGGATTATTGTTCATGTCATTCACTTTTTATAGTTATGATATTACTTCACCATGGGTGATTCACTTGTTTTATGATGTTATTATTGGTTGAGAATTTACACATGTGAAATAATTGAATGAGTGGAGTATTATTGAATCACGGTGGACACATATGGATATATGTCGACATGAATTGTTCATGATGGGGAAGTATTTCGTTCATGTGAATTATTTATCCATATAAACAGTGAAATGAAATACCTAGATATAACTGATTAAAGAAATTAAATAAAATATTATATTGTACAAAATCCCTCAAGCTAAATTTTTAGTGTTTTTTGGGTTGATTGGGTTCATGAATGTTTGGTGATTCATGAAGGATAACGAATTCAAAAAAGATATTTCATGAAATATAGATAATTTGATAAGGAAAGATAGTAAGAAACCCAATTATAAGAAGTGTCAGAATTGGAAAATTTCCATAAATTTATGCTAAGATAGGGAGGTTCATTAATAATTATGAATAATTTCAAAAAAAGGAGGTGGTGATCTAGGAAGTTTCGTGAAGGGGAAGAAAAATATTTAAATAGATGGATACCCCCTCATTTGAGGACTATAAGCCTTAATGGAAATCTAGAGGCTCTAATTTCATGAAGGAATTTACCGAAATATTTTCTTGCTTCAAGGATTCATAAGAATAACAGTTTCAAGAAGAAAGGAAGTTTCATGAAAGGAAAATTGTCAAGAATGATTTTTAGTTTTGTGAGAAGAAAAGTTTCACAAAGGGTTTACATGTTTTGTGAATAATTGAGTAGTTTTTCAAAAGTTGAGAAATGGGTTTTGAAAAAGTAAATCTTATGAAAATAAGAAGGGATTTCCCAGTAATTATTTGGTAAATAGGTATTCATCATGTTATTAGAAGTAAATCTTAATGATAAACTATATGAGGTGTAAACAATATTGATTCAAGTGATCAAATGAAGAATCATATGAAGGATTAGTGAGCACACTTTTGTTGAGAGAAAACAATATTTAAAATTATGAATGTTAGTGAATAAGGAGGGATAGTGATACTACTCTAAACTCTGTAATAGCAGTCTGCTTTAGTGTATTTGGTATATAGGAAAAGTTTCTGTGTATGATCTTTATACATAGCCTCTTGTTGGTAAACCAGGAAAAATTTCTTTCTTCGTATATAATTTTATTTCATCTCATACTTTTATATGAGAAAAGAAGATAAAAGTATTTTTTTTAACAACAAAACAAGATCTGAAGGGGTAGTCATTTTAATCTATCAAACTTTTATTTAACCTCCTCTCAGAGTTTATAAACATGTTGTATAACAACTTTTATTAGAGAAAATTGTTAAAATTAATGAATCTCTTTGTGTGGTTTCAATGGATATTGATAATTACAAATGGATTATGATCATTGATGGAAACAATTTTTAGTTGTGTAATATATTGACACATCACTACTTCTGATCATTAGCTATGGACATATTTATAGCTATAATGGATAGTATTTCTACTAATGTGGAGAATTTAGTTTTATCATAAGAAGACTTAAGATAATTGGATGATGATTCTAGAAGAATTATTTCCTTAGGAGGTGTATTATCTAACACAATATTAATAAAGGTGATGTATTGTAAGAAAAAACATTCCATGTGGGAAAAGGTCTTAAATAACTATAAAGGCTACTCAAAATTTAGAGAACAAAAATTATAGGTTATTTGGAACAAATATGAGGACCTATGAATTCACCCTATCGAGTCTATAGATGCATTATTTGATCGGGAAAATGTTTTTTGGAATACATTTGTAATATCCCAGTTCCGAAAGCTGCATAGAGGTGCCCCGTACCCGGTTGGTCACATGGACTCAAGTGCATTTCCCCGAACGCCAGAGGTTTCTGACTAGTAGCAAGGGCCTTGGGTGTGATTGTGGAGAAACTATTCAATCATTGGTAGAGTAACACAGCGAAAGTAAAATAGATAGAAATAGAGGAAGTAGTAAAACATGAAATAGGTAAATAATGAAAGTAATAAACAACAGGAGAACACCTATATAAATGATGCATGGTATATAAGTCTAGAAAATCTGCAAAAAAAGTAACAATTTTAGAATACAATAGTAAACAAAAGTATAATAGAAAAAAAAATGAACCATATCATTGCAAGCCTTAGCTTGGTCTCATACTCCCCAGCTCTGGAGCAATCAAGCTCCTGAAGTAGAAGGGCGCTTACCCTTATCTAAACTTGCAACTATATAATCATTTTAGGCCCAAAAGCATGACCCAAATAGGGTGTGAGACTAAATCCTAGTAGGAAACCACCCAAAGATCTTTTCCTAATAGTTAGTTAATATATATGGAAGGCTATAATCAAAATGAAGTAGTAAACAAGGTAGTACTCAAAATTAAACAATCATACAGTTTCAGATTCATTCAATTATCAGATAACAAGTAAGCAACTAATCATAAGTAGGGAACCCTCTAGGAAGTAATCACAGCCTAACCCCTATGGTCCAACCAAAACAACAAAATCAACTATATGGGAAGTACACAAAGTCTAACCCCTCTAGTTCAGCTTTTGCACAGTCTCTTTGAGGAAGCACTCATTATCAATTCCCCCCTATAGTCATGCACATGAAACTAAAAGGTGCTTTTGGGAAGCACTCAATGTCAAATTCCCCCTATGGCCCACATCAAGGAAATAAAGACACTTTGAGAAATAACTTATGTCTGCTCCCCTTATAGTCTCACATCGTAACAGTAAAAAAATCACTCTAGAGAAGCCCTCAATGTTCATTCTACCTATGATATACTACACCAGGTTCTCACAACCCTACGTAACTCAATCGAGCACAGCGATATATAATGGCAAAAGTATAACTCATCAACTACTTAGCTAAATATTTTAGTGCATAACAACATTTCAGATAAACAATATCACTCCATTATATGAACACTAGGAATGGAAAGCAAGCAGCCTAACATGCTAAGGAAGACCCAACAGTCATAAACAAAACATGCATGGGAAAACACTTGCAAAGAATAGAAATTAACCTTTCTCACATTAAATTAACCTCTACTAAAGCATAAAAATCATAGTAGGCAATAATAGAGTTAAATCCATAAACACACAATACCCCGATCAAGGGTATTGTGTAATTTTTCACATATAACTCAAATTTTATCTACGGAAAGGCACAAACCACCTACCTCGGCATCATGATATCGATATACATGAACTTCAGGCCTTGAATCGACATATAATTCCATAGATCTACTAAAACTTCTAAAACATTCAACTGAGGATAACTTGAGAAAGAGGAGAAATCAAGAGATAAAGCTCTAGAAATAGGAAGATCTTACCATGGTGATCCCAACACAATCGACGACAGTCGAATCAAATAACCGATGGTTGATCGGGGACTTAGGGAAGGATTAGTGTCATACGGAAGCTCTCAATCGAAGAAGGTGAAGAAGAATATATTTCTTCCAATTAGACATTACCCTAGTCCATTTAATGAAAAAAAAGAAATTATAGGGCATGTACTTTAGAAGTACATGGCATGTACTTGCCATTACCGTCCCCCGCATTAGGCGGTCTACAGGTCACCACACACAGCTGTGTGCTTGACTATTACACGTCCAACACATGGATACGTGCGGAAAAAGAGTACAATGCATATACATATAAGTACACGGCGTGTACTTTAATAATTTTTGGAAACGCCTCTTTTTCTCAAAAACACTAGAAAAGAGAAAAACTTACATAAAAAGAAGCTCTGGGTTGTTAAAAACTTCCCCCCTTAAAGAAATTTGTCCCTGAATTTCCCTAGCTAGGCAGTGTAGAATAAAAATCATCGAAAATCTCTGGCCACTGTGATCATACATCATCTTCCCTCTCTCAGGTCTCGTCGTGTACTCGCTCGTGCTACCATAGCACTCATACAAGAGGAACAAACTGTCCATAGATAACTTTCATACTTCGATCAACAATCTGGATAGGACGCTCCTCCAATGAGGCTTCCACCTCTAACTTAACCTCCTCTGGTTGCAAAATGTGATACGGATCTGAGAAATAACATCAAAGCTGAGAAACAAGTAATACATCCTGAATAGCCTGGTACCTCTGAGGTAACTGCAACCAATAAGCAATCGGCTCGACTCTCTCTAACTCCTCAAACAGTCTGACATACTTCAATAAAAGCTTACCCTACCTCCTAATACTCTTATGTCCCAACCTTGGTGTGACATGCAGAATAACTTGATATCTAACCTCGAACTCCAGAGGTCATCTCCGTCGATTAGTATAAGACTTCTATCGGGACTGTGTAGTAGTCATCCTCTTCTGAATCCACTCCATATGCTATGCTGTCTCCTCGACAAGATGAGGTCCCATCATAGCTGCCTCTCCTGCCTCCATCTAGTATAAGGGTGATCAGCATGGCCAACTGTACAAAGCCTCATAATGTGCCATCTGAATATTTTCTTGAAAACTATTATTGTAGGAAAACTTCACAAGAGGTATGTTCTTCTCCCACAAACCTCCAAAATCCAGGATGCATGCTCGAAGCATGTCCTCAAGCACCTAAAGCGTACACTCGGACTAGCCATCTATCTGGGGATGGTAAGCTATACTCAAAAGCACATGTGTACCCAAGGCCTTCTATAATCCATACTAGACCCGAGAAGTAAAACGTGCGTCTATTTATGAAAAAATGGAGTGTTTAACACCTTGTAAACATGCAATAACTTGGATGTACAAACTTCCCAGTTCATAAATTATGAAGGTCTACTTGATTGGAAATAAGTGAGAAACCTTCATGAGTCTGTCAATTATAACTCACACTGCATTGTTCCATCATGGTGACCTCGGTAAACCTGACACAAAATCTATTACGACAATGTTCCACTTCCACTCGGGAATGGGTAACTTCTGCAAACGCCCTGCTGGTCACTGATTCTCTGCCTTCACCTACTGACAGGTGGAACATCTCATGAAAGACCCAACAAAATCTCTGTTCATACCTAGCCACCAAAACTAACAGTGTAGATCACGATACATCTTCGTGACACCAGGATGAACTGGCCAAACTAAGGGATCAAAGTCCAACTTCAGCTCCTCGAATATGTCTGCTGGCACCCATATGCATCCATGAAAATGAAAGATCTCATCCTCACCTACTATCCATCCAGAAATAGGGTCCTCTCCTAAAACACTCTCTCAGAGGACTGGGCCTTCAGAATTTGATAGCTACCTCATTCACACTCATTCAAGCAGAGTAGAGGTAACAACTACAGAAGATAGAAATATCTTCCCCTGACAGTCGTGCACCTTCAAATGCATATCAGAGAACAGATCCATAAGCCGCCACTCACTTCTGTCCTCCAAAACTATCTAGACCTAAGTCATCCTCCTCAATGCATCACCCACTACATTGCCCTTCCTAGGCATGTAGGCAAGCGCAAATTCAAAAGACTAAAGGTACTCAACCTGCCTTCACTGTCTCAAATTCAGGTCACACTGAGTGAAGATATACTTGAGACTCTTGTGGTCAGTGAAATCCACAAAATTCTCTCCCAACAGATAATTTCTCCAACAACGTAAAGCATGAACAACTGCAGCCTGCTCGATATCGTGTGTCGGGTAATTTATCTCATGTGGCCTCAACTACTAAGACCCGAACACAAAAACTCCTCCCTGTATAAGTACAACTCCCAGAATGATACCTGATGCATAAAATTAAATAATATATATTTTTCTTGGCTTTGAAAATACTAGTATCGGTGCTAAAGTCAACCTCCCTTTCAGCTCCTGAAAGGCTAACTCACAAGAATCTGACCACAAGTACTTCACACCCTTCTTATTCAGGCCCTTCAGTGGCACTGCTAAGCGTGAAATGTTCTATATAAAACATTTGTAGTAACCAGCCATCCCTAGAAAGATTCGTACATCAAAGACATTCTTCAGCTACTCCCAGGAAACTACTACTCTCACTTTCTCTGGGACTACTGATACTTCTGCCTATGTGATAACATGACCCAAGAAGTGAATCTGGTCCATCCAAAAGTGTAATTTTTGGAGCTTAACATATACTTGATGCACTCTCAGTGTACTCAAAATGATATCAAGATGTGTTCCATGATCATGTCGAGTGTGAGAGTACACCAATATATCGTCCATGAAGACCACCAAAAAAGAATCCAAGTATGGATGGAACAATTAGTTCATCAGTTCCATGAAAACTACAGGTGTGTTCGGGAAACTAAATGGCATAACCAAATACTCGTATAGACCATACCTGCTCTGAAAGGCTGTAAGATGTACATCTGATGGTCTAACGCGCAACCTATGATAACCAGATCTCAAGTCAATCATCGAGAGAACTCGGGATCCTCAAAGCTAATCAAATATATCCTCAATACTCGGAAAGTGTATTGATTCTTGATTGTCAAATGGTTCAACTTCCTATAATTTAGACAATGTCTGAGGGTACTGTCCACCTTCCTCGCA
The DNA here is from genome assembly GCA_963277665.1 of Viscum album. NCBI lineage: Eukaryota > Viridiplantae > Streptophyta > Magnoliopsida > Santalales > Viscaceae > Viscum > Viscum album. The sequence continues at coordinate 1,112,323,973 of OY728123.1, forward strand.
AACAGGATAGGCGAACCCCAAGGAGATGTACTGGGTCGAATGAATCCCTTTGACTGTAACTCCTCCAAATGCTTTTTGAACTCCTACAACTCTGGTGTAGCCATCCTATAAGTAGGAATAGAAACTGGTGTCACTCCTGGAACAAGATCAATCAAAAAGTCTAAATCTTGCTCCAAAGGCATACCTAAAAATTCCTCTTGAAAGACGTCCCTGAAATAATCCACCACTAGAGGAAAGTCCATATGTAAAGTCCCCTGGTCATCCAGATATAGATTATAAATCTAGGTAGTAACTCCTCCCATCCCATGATGCTCGGGTCTCGCTCTTCTCACCAAGAAATCTCATTCACCCTTATGTTGAAACGATCGACCCTCTACTGATATAAAACTCACCCTACGGTGATAGCGATCGACAACTTCTTGGAAGGGAACTAACTAATCCATTCTGATAATGACATCATAGCCTATCATCCCTAGGACATAAAAGTCCCACAAGAAGTGACACCCACCAACCTCTAGAGGGAACTCTATGCACTATTGTACACTAGCCGTTCTTATCCCCAATGTTGTTTCTAGTGTCAAGATAATAGTAGAAGAAAAGATGCAGAGCCCAAGGCTCTCCACAATAGTAACAGATACAAAGCTGTGGGAAGCCCCTGTATCAAAAAGAGCAGAGGATAAATCTGAGGAAACTAGGATCTTACCTCGAACTGTAGAGGGTCTGGGATCCTACTCCTACTGGGTATGCTCCACTACAAAATTCTGACCAGCACTGCAGCCTTGTGCCCCTACCTGAACACTCTGAGCTGATCCACCCTATTTTCACAGAATGCATGGAGACTGGCTGCCACGGACACAACCTCCACCTTGGCCTGAATGGCTGGGATAACTCCAATTCCCAGACTAGTGAGAAACTGGTGGTGCTTCTCCCGAACAAGGAGTCATAGAAGAACCCTTATCACTAGCTGTCGGTGAGAAAAACTGACAGAAATACTGAATATGACCCATCTTACCGCATGATCAGAACTGCATTGGGTCTCTCCGGAAATGTGGCCTCGTATGTCTACTCTTTTCGCACTGGTAGCACACCACTTAGATACTAGAAGAAGCGTCCCGCCTCCTTGGATACTCGCGTGTAGACTCCATGCGGTGCTTCATGCTATCAATATGAAGGATACAGACCTCTAATGTTTAACCGCCCTGAATTACCACTACAGAATACCTTAGGTTGCGTTCTGCGATCAGCTCCTGTTTGACGATAGTAGTGATGGATGTCAACCTAAAGATGATCACCTGAGATCGGATGTTGTTCATGAGGCCATCATCCAACTTCCATGCCAAGAATAACTCATCACCTCCTGGGATAGGCGTGAAGCTCTGCAACTCAATGAAATGAGAAGAGTACTCCATGACTGAGAGAGTACCATATTCCAAACTCATGAACTCTCAAGCTCCATCGGCCCTCAAAGTCTTAGGGTAGAAGTAGTCATAAAAAGCATGCTAGAACTCATCCCACGCCATAACCTACTGGAATCCCGCCTATGAGATAACATCCCACCATATCTTGGAAGAATCCTGAAGCATATATGTAGCGAGCTTCACCCTCCACTCTGGAGTCATATCCAGATGATTTAAGATAAAAAACATGGCCTCTAACCATGAATCTGCAGCCTAAGGTCCTCCTTCCCCCTATGAATGTGGGAGGATGCTACTACAGAAAGACCTGTGTCAGTTCTTCCATAGAGGGGGTAGGATGCGATACACCTTAGAAGGTCTTCATAAACCTCAAAAATCCCTCTCAGAACTGGGCATCAACACCTATGTCTGTAATGATGGTTGGTGCCAAGACTGACATAACTGGAGGATCTTCTGGTAGTCCCTGAACAGCCATATCTGGTGTCTGATCACTATCCTATAACTGGTGGACAACTGGAGGATGTCTTGGTGGCATGCCTCTACAAGGTCAATCACACACCTTAGATCAAGATTAACATGGACTGAAAATTAGAAGTGTGTGAAGGTAATAGGAGAAAGAAATCATTCAAATTATTCAAAACATGGATACAAAACGTGTATATCCACTACATGGCATGTTCCCTCATGCCTCCACATGGGCGTGTACTTTTTCCAACCTAGTTCATGTAACACCACATACACACGGTGTGTTTTCCAACACATGACCTGCACTTGAATCCCCTTTCCCTGTCCGAGTTATTCTACAAGGCTAATCCACATGGTTCTTTTAGAACAAGACTAAATGGCGTGTTAGTACAAGACACGATGTTTACTAGATTAACTTCACCAACCCGTGTTGTTAGTCACATGTTTGGTTACAAGGCTCGCTCTACATGGAATGTTTTTTCTAGACACAGCGTGTACTAGAAAGGTTACACTGACCCATTTTGTTCACTACATGAACAGATACCTGGTCTACACTACACAGCATGTTCAAACATGACACGGTGTGTATAACTTAAGCTCTCATCCACCTGTGTCTTTAGTCACATGGGTGGACACATGGTCTACACAACACGACATGTAAAACCGGTACACAACGTGTTCCCCCAAAGATTTATCAACCCCGCGTCTCTTCCCACGCAGTCAGTGACACGATTAGAGACTACATAGCATGTACATACATTACATGGAGTGTACTCAAGAAAAAACAGTTCATTCTCAAACAGAAGGACACATGGCATATATTCATCATTACACACCATGTATTCTCGGTTTTTCCAGATATTAAGCCTTAGAAACTACTCTAGAATCCAATAAAAACACTGAAACAATCATTAAAGTTTGAAATTCTGATCTGTGATGGCCCATACTCCCCATGAATTAAAGCTTGGAATCTTATACATATCACATATAACATAACATAACAATGATCCACAAAATTCTAGTCCATGAGGTCCCATAACACCTCAAGAATGAAAGTTTGGCGTTCCATTAAACGAAACCTTACACAATTCAATACCCTATCAAAAGAAGGTATTATATCAAGGCATCTATCACCACAACATGCATATCTTTCACAACATATATCATAACAACATCAAATCTCCAATTCATCCTAGATGGAATGGAAATAATTCATGACATGTGATTTCTAACAAGTGCCTATATGATGCATGAATAGGCATACCCTCATCTAATCATGTTGCAATTGAAATAGAACCTCAATAATATCAACAATAACAACACAAAACATGTGAATCACCCAACGATGAAATCAAATCATCTGTAATAATTGAAAAACTAGAAAATTTTCAATAACGAGGTAAATTTGATTTTCCTTGTACACAGGTTAGCTACTCCCGGGAACATCTTATTACCAAGTAAATATTCCTTTATATCACTGTATATGGGCTCTAAATATTAATTCAAGAAGAAAGAATTCCTATTATACCACTTTGTAACATCCTAGTTCTGGAAGCCACCCAGAGGTGCCCCGTACCCGGTTGGTCACATGGCCTCAAGTGCATTTCCCCGAATGCTAGAGGCTACTGACTAGCAGCGAGGGCCTTGGGTGTGATAGTGGGGAAACTATGCCCCCATTGGAAGATTAACATAGTGGGGGGTAAAATAGATAGCAATGGAAGAACCAGCAAAACATGCAATAGGTAAACAATAGAAGTACTAAACAACGGGAGCACAACCATATAAATGATGCATGGTACATATGTCTTGGAAAGAAGACAAACAATTAATGATGAAGGAATACAATACTAAACCAAATTACAATATAAAACAAAAAATTGATCCACAAAATTTCAATCCTCAGCTTGGTCCCATGCTCCCCAGCTCTACACCAATCAAGTACCTGAAGTAGAAGGGCACTTTCCTTTATCTAAACCTGCATCAATATAATTTTTTTGGGCACAAAACCATGACCCAAACAGGGTGTGAGACTAAATCCCAGTAGGAAACCACCTAATGATATATTCCTAATATTCAGTGAATATATATGGCAGGCTATAATCAAAATGAAGCAGTAAACAAGGAAGTACTCAAAAGTAAACAATCCTATAGTTTCAAGTGCATTAAATTATCATATAACAAGTAAGTAGCTAATCATAAGAAGGGAACCCTATGGGAAGTACTCACAGCCTAACCCCTCTGGTCCAACCAAAACAACATAAGAAACCCTTTAGGAAGTACATACAGTCTAACCCCTCTGGTTCAGCTTTTGCACAAACTCTCTGAGGAAAAACTCACCGTCAATTCCCCCTATAGTCTCGTATCGGTAACTAAACTGCACTCTAGGGAAGAAATCAATGTACAATTCCCCTTCTGGACCACATATAGGAACTATAGACTCTTTGAGGAATCAATCCATTCCCCCTATGGTCTCACATCATAACAGTAAAATAGACACTCTAGAGAGTCCCTCAACATCGATTCTCCATATGGTCTTCTACACCATGTTCTCATGGACCTGTGTAAGTCAATCAAGAATAGAAATATATAACAGCCAAATTATACCTCCAGAACTACTTGGATAAATAGTCTACAGCATAACAGCATGTCAGATAAACAATATCACTCCATCTTATCAACACTAAGAATGGAAATCAAGCAGCCTAAAAGGCTAAAAAAGACCAAATGGTCATAAATAATACATGCATGGGAAAAAACTTCTAATAAATATCAATTAACTATACTCACATTCAATTAACCTCTACTCTATCATACTAATCATAGCAGGCAATAAGAAGGTTAATATAGTAAACACGCAATACCCCGATCAAGGGTATTGGGCACTTTTGAATATATAACTCAAAGACTATCTACGGAAAGGAAGTAACCACCTACCTCGGCATCGTGAGAACGATATACGCGAACCTCAGGCCTTGAATCAACCTAGAACAAAATAGATCTAAAAAAATGTCTAAAATGTTCAACCAAGGATAACTTGAGAAAGAGGAGAAATCAAGAGATGAAGATCTAGAAGAAGGAAGAGCTAACTTTGGCGATCCCAACACAATTTACGATGATCGAATCGGGGAACTGATGCTTGATTAGGGGCTCAGGGAAGGATCGGCATCGTATGGTTGCTCTCGGTCGAAGAAGGTGAATAATAAGACACTTATTCCAATTAGATGCGACCCAGTCCATTTAATGAAAAAAGTACATGACGTGTACTTTAGAAGAACATGGCATGTACTTGCCCTTACTGGCCCCCACATTAGGCAGTCTCCAGGTCACTACACACATATTGGTGCTCATTCGTTACATGGATATCACACAACTACATGCGATAAAAGAGTACACAATGTGTAAATATAAGTACACGGCGTGTACTTCAAAAAAATTCAGAAACTCATTATTTTCTCAAAAAACCAAAAAAGAGAAAAACATACCTGAAAAGATGATCCAGGTTCATACAACATGTGTGGTCTTGTATAAATTCTTCAAGATTTATATATCATTGAGTGCATATTGAGAATACTTTCACCTCGATTCAATCCAAAAGTAATTATACTGGAAGATAAAGATCCAATGTGGCTGAAATTAGATTGTTTTTTATATACTCTTTCTATATATTAAATGAGAAATGATGATACTTATTATATGAAAAAAAGTAAGTCTAAAGAGGTGGAATTCAAGGCCATGAAGAAGACCACTATTGAAGATATCTTGGAAGAAGAAGAGATTGATGAGTTCATTTCATTCTTTTTCTCAAATCCATAATGAGTAAAAGAAAAGTTAAAAGGAAAACTTCCACTTGAATGATTTTGATGTACCATTGTTAGATATATTGCAGCAATGATGATGATGAAGATGAAGTTGAAATTACCACGAGTAAGCCTTTATCCTAAATGAAAGGAAAAAAATTATTTTAAGAGAAACTTATTCAAAAAAGAATCTTTTTCCATAAGAAAATTATATTTCAATAGAATATGAGTTTGAAGAGATGCATAACTGTAGGGATCATAAATAAAATGATATGGTGGAAATTTTAGGTAACTCTTATACAAGGGATGAAAAATACAATGATGGAGAAGTAAAAGGAAGGATTAATCTACAAGCTGAATTAGAAACTCCTCTTGAGGATAAATATGTTTAGAGAGACAAATTGAAGAAATCCAACAGATTTGTTCATGATTACAAACTCTATATAAAGTAGTAGGAAGAGGAGAAGTATTAGTTAAAGGAAGATATTGGAAATATTAAATTTTCATTTATAAATAACTCATAATAGGTAATTGATTAAAAGATCAAAGTTGAATAATGGAAAAGGTTGATCGATGTTTTGACAAATATAGAAAAATATTAAGTTAAAAGTATCAAAGAACTTAAATATGAAGTTTTCATCCTATGATTAAAATTATAATATCGGGAGACAATATTGACTTCTTGTATGATATCAGGATATTCGGTCACTGATGTGATAGAAATGATGGATGTGGAACTTAGAGGTTCAATAAAATAAAATCAATAATCATACTCAAATGATAAGGCTAGTATAGATCTTGATCATAAACAAAAATTTGCGATGATTGATGTCAGGTCGCTATCACCAACTTTGAGGTTGAAAATTGATTTGGGTGTAATTCAGAATATGAAGGTTTATAGAACCCATGGATTAAGTAGTCCTATAATAATGAATCACAAAAATTCACCTCATATTAGATGTTCATTATGTTGAAAGATAACACATTAACAAAATGTATGTTCCATATCCAAAAGTTATCAAAGGGAACACGAGCATCAAAGGAATCCTCATAGAGTTCAATATTCCAAAAAAGATTTTGATTTTCACTATTTCTAGTGTAGATAATTTAGACACACTGATAGATATTTCTCATAAAAATGAAAATATATGGGTTGAAGAATACCTAAAGTGGTTGTAAACTATATCTCCAAGAACCATCGAATGAGATAAAAATGAAAAATCTATTTGTAACTATAAATGACGATATCAACCCATCATACATTGAGGAAGATCAAGAATATATGTCTAAAACATGTATGAAGTCAATAGTGTGGATAAAAAAAGAGTTGAGCATGCAGTGGTTGTAGAGATTTACATTAAATAATTAGATCATACTGGTGTTTGGATCCTTGACAGTGGATGTGCATCCCATATGATGTGAAATAAGGATCTTGTTACATGAATCAAATATTATAAGGAAAGTGTTTTCAAATTTAGAAATGATGAAGGCTTGAAGATTATTTTCTAAGGAAAATTAAAATTTGTTGGAAAAGATATGAGACACATTGATGTCTTATTTTCAAAAGTCTCTGTCATAACTTGGTAAGTTTTAATCAATTGTGTTACTCATTTCATGTTATAATATTCACCAAAAAGTTTTGTATCATAAAGGGAAAAGATGGTATGGTTTTTTTACTAGTAAAGTGCATGAAGGAGAATCTCTACCTTATGAGTGGAGAAGAGTATATGTGATTTCTATCCAAAGAGTAAAAATAGGTTGTGTTATAGAAAAAGTGTCCATCTATTCCAACCATCCCTGGAATATCTGGTCAAATATGATGTAGCTCGATATCTTCAAAGATATCAGATGATCATACTCATATGTGTGATTCTTGTTAACAAGGGAAGATTATAAGAAAGATGTACAAGGAAAAAAGAACAAAAGTTAACCAGAGTTCTTGAATTAGTTCATGTAGATGTGTGTGGACGTATTTCACCAAGAGATTTTGATGGGAAGAGATATTATATTCTTTTCAATGACGATTTTAGTAGGATGACATGCATATTTTTCATTTCCCACATGTTTTATGTGTTTAGTTTCATAACACAATATTTGAGGTAAGCCAAAAGGATTCTTGGGAAGAAGATTATGATGTTTCTAAATGATAATTGTATGAAATTAACAAACAACCAAGTGGATTATTAGCCTAAGAAACAAAGGATAAGAAAACAAGTTTTAGTAGTGTGAACTCCTCAACAAAATGAATTGGATGAGAGGATGAATTGAATTATAAAAAACACATATAGAAAAATGATTATTGAAATGGAATAACCAGATAAATTCTGGAAGGAAACTATCATAACATCAGTCTACATATCATATAGTAATTTGTTTTATTTAAAATAAGAAAAGTCTTTTTAAAAGACTGGGTATAGAAATAATCCAACATATAAATACTTTTGAATCATTTGAAGTAAGTGTTTTATTCTCAACAGGGAGAAAAATAGAATGTTTGTGTCTTGTGGATATGAGGGGATATTCCATGGATAATCCCAAAAACAATATAAATTCTTCAAAAAGAGGTTGGTAAAAGTGATTAAAAGCAAAATATTTTACTGTTGTAGAGAATGAACAGAATCTTTAAAAATACAACAAATAGTTCCCCAATGAAAGTGATGAAGAGGTAAGAAACATAGGGTGAGTAGAAGTGGAAAATTATAATTCTGAAGAAGATACTGATGATGAGTAGAATGAATTCAAATTTGTATCCGCATAGAAGATGAATAATTGAGCAGAAATTAATAGGAAAAATACCATTGGTGATTAGGTAGCGCTAGTTCAAACATATAAAATGAAGTATTTATAGTAGGAATCCTTACAATATTAGGTAGATCCAAAGTGTTTTAAAGAAGAATACGAAGATGAAAATTGGCTTCAGGTTATTAATGAAGATATTGACCAATTTGAAAACTACCAAACATGGGAGATTATTTAAAGACCTGTAGATAATAATGTCATTGGTACAAAATGGGTATTCCAAAACTAACTAAATAAATATGTAATGTTCATTCAAGAAAAAGCATGACTAGTGTGAATGGGATACTCCCAAGTTGGGGGAATTTATGTGGATGAGATATTTTCACCCACTGAAAGTTTGTAAACTACTCTCTTATTCTTAGCCATTGTAGTGCAATGAAGTTTCAAAGATTTTTGTATGGATGTAAATTCTTTATTTCTAAATGGGGTTCTGGAGGAAGTGCACATCAAATATCCAGATGGTTTTCTTGTCCATAAGGATGAGAACAAAGTTTTTTATATTAGGAAATGAGATATATGAGCTTAATTAAGAACCGAGAGTGGGTTAATCAAGACTTGATTAGTTTTTTAAGAAGATCATTTTTCATCATATTGGAGTTGACTAAAATCTCTATATCAATAATGACAGTAATCAAAATAGGATGACACTAGTGTATGCCTATGATATAATAATTAGTAGATCAGATGAATCATAATTCCATTAGTTCAAATAATTCATGAAAATTGAGTTTGAAATTTTGATGATTAAAAAACTAACAATATACCTTGGTTTACAGATGATGAAATGAACTAATATAAAATTCATTTCTCATTCCAAACATGTCAAGAAGATCCTGATAATATTTAGAATGGATAATTAAAAGGAAATTTAAACTTTGGTGGCTACCAGGATGGAACTATCATGATATGATAAAGGAAAAGTGGTTAATGTCACAATATATAATCAGATCATTGGCATTCTATTGTACTTAACATCGACGTGACCCAATATTATTTTTTCCACATAAAAAATATCATAGTATTCAGGAAATACCAAATAAATATTTTTACTCATAGTAAAAAATAATACTTTTCTATATTTATGGATCTGTGTGTTTTGGTTGCTGTATAATTAAAAATCTCTTCAAGAGTTATTGGAGAATTTATAATCATATTTGTTTTTCTCATAAAATAAATGAAAATACATGTTAGGTGGTGCATTTTATCTTTGAATATTTTGTATTTCTTGGATAATCAAGAACAAATATTAAATTTGATTGAGAATTGAATAATATTGATATATTATTACAACTAAAACTTTTATGTAGTTATTATAGATGAAGTGGTAGCTTGATGATATGGGATTTGAAGTGATATATCCTATCAGAAGTTATTATGATAATTCAAGTGCTATAAATATTAGAACAAATCTAGTTTTTCACTCAAATATATTGAATATTGTAATAAAGTATCATTTTATCAAGTAAAATGTGGATCTTTGGCATGTGAAGTTGGATTATATTCCTACAAAACAACATGTTATAGATATTTTAATGAAGTCCTTATCCAAAGAAGTGTCTGAAATAAATCAACTTCTCTTGTAGTTCAGTGAATCCCCACACTTGAACTGGTATGGACATGGGATCCCCTCTCCTTAAGGTATTGTTTTTTTCCTTATGTTATTATATTTTTTCTTTTTAATGTTCTACCCACAAAATTAGTGACCATTGGGTTTATTGACAATGGGGGTTAATTTTTTTGATGAAGATAGGGGATACGTTGGTAAGAGGAGCAGTTAATGAGGGGGAGTTTTTAATTTGATGATGCTAATCTTGATCAATCAAAGGTTATATATAATGAAATATAGGGTTTAAGATGAAAAATCTTAATTTTTTGGGAATTAAGTGATTAATTAGTGAACTTTTCATATTACTCTTATTTCTCACGTCGAGTATGGATCATGTGGGATTAGAGTGTGTATTGAGTAAATATTTGATCGCTATGTGGAATCACAAGATGAAACTTTTGGTGGAATATGAAATTAAACTTAAATTGGTATCAAAGGTTGAATAGTTTTGAATAAACCCAATGGGGAATATTGTTGGGCAAAAATCCATAATGTTAACTTTGATGTTTTTTTGGTTTGGTTGTGTTTTTTGACAAACCAGGTTTACATGGGTAGTTTTTGAGTTCCAATATGATTATTGATCAATTATGTTGATGTATATTTAATAATAAGGTATAGAATTTTTTTAAGTGGTATAGAAAATTATGTTTACAAGGTGACTCCATTTCCCAGTGTTTTCCAAATTATTGGGGTCCAAAATTCGGAGGATGGTACAAGTTTCACGAAAGTTGTATTTCTAAGGCATCCTCATGAAAATATATAAAAGGAATAGAATTTGTGAATGTTTAGTAATTCAATAAATTATGGTGATCCATGAAGGTTTGGATATTCTCAAAATAATGTTTTTAGAAATATGTTTGGGTCCAAAAGCAAATATGTTATGTTACACAATTATGAGAAGTTTCATCAACAGAAAATTTCCTTAAAGTTTCGTGAAGATATGGAGCTCCAAATACATGTATGAATAGTTTCATGAAAAGGTGGTGGAGATCATGGATGTTTCTTTAAGGGGGTGAAATTTCTATAAATAGGTGGATATCCCCCTCATTTGAAGAGATGAATCCATAATAGAAATCCAAAGGCCTAGAATTCATAAAGGATTTTCATGAAACATTTTATTCAATGAAGGATTCATAAAAATATCAATTTTTAAAAGGAATGAAGTTTTTTGAAAGAGATATTTTGAGGAAATATTATTAGTTTTGTGAATGGAATTTTTTTTAAGGTTTAAAATGTTTTAGGAATAATTGGGTAGTTTCTTGAAAGTTTAGAATGGGGATTTATGAAAGAGAATCTTACACAAATCAGAAGGTATTTCATAGAGATTCTGTGGTAAAAGTTATTAATCATGTGTATGAAAGTGGAGCTTCATAATTCACTAATTTAGGTGTAAAAATGTGTATTCAGGTAATCAAAATAATAATATTCTAAAGGAACGGTGAGAAAACTTCTGTTGAGAGAGTAGTGAGCTTTCAAATTGTTAATGGTAGTAAACCAGGAGAGACTGTGAGTCCAATCATAACTTTTTAATACTAGCTCACTTTAGTAGATTTGTTATATTGGAAAATTTCTTGTGTATACTCCTTGGATATATCCTAGTGTGAGTGAACTAAGTAAAATTGATGTGTCTCATGCATACATTTATTTTTTCTCATACTTTTCTAAGAGAAAGGGAGAGAAGAGTGTTTTGTTTAATGAAAAAAATAAGAACTAAAGAGTCAGTTGGTTTAATCTACCATAACCTGATACGACCAAATCGTAATGTTTTTAACCTAGTTGGTATAACATATTATGATTATATAAATTCACTCGTTGAGCCAAGGTAATAATAATCTTGAGCCAGTAGTTCTCCACCATTTTTACCTATTGAGGTTGATCTTACTGTGTAAACTATATTATCAGGAGTGTGTTTAACTTATAGAGTTAAATTACTCCTTATCATCTTTAGATTGATAATTAAGATAGTGATAATTCACATGATCTTATTATGGAAAAGATGTAACCTCATGTAACATTAGGTAATTAGATGGGTAATCAGCTTCACAACTGTTTCCTGAGTGTCATTTGATCCATGGAAAGAGAGATTGTTCACACCATAGCATCGATTTCTAAGTTGATGAGATAGTTAAAATTATAACACTTTTATAAATTCATTAGGTAGGGAGGCTCCCAAGTAGTTGAGTTCTGGATCAAGTCAATCCATATGATCTTTAAGCACCTCGAGACATGGAGGGTGAATCTTGTTTCCTACAGGTTATAAGGAACAACTAACTGTTGATGGTACATTATGGGTAAATATGATTAGAAATAGGAGATAAAATAGTAGTAATTTGTGGGGAAGTTCCTAAAAAACTTCTATCTAGAGTTTTGGGGGGGGGGGTGATAGGGCTTTTGAGTTCATCCACTTGATGCAGGAGGGAATGTGAGTTATAGATTACACTAGATGCTTCATTGACCTGAAACATTTTTCTCCATCCATGGAAGTTTTTGAGGTCACCAGGGTGAGACATTTTTATCATGGGCTTTGATACGAGATATATTCATAGGTGAAAGTATTTTTCCTGAGCATATTCAAAAATAAAATGAACCAAACTCTCATCACATAAGGGAATTTAAGGGATTCCCCGAGTCTAGGAAGAACTCAGCTACCCCTCAACAGGCTGGTAGTAAGAGTTCCACCATAAGTTGAAAATGAGGTAGGGGATGTGATAACCCATAATAGGAGTGGTAGTACCATATAGAGGAAAAAATTGGTGATTCAGACTGGATCCCAAAGTATAGGGGTGAGTTAGCTACACACTATTTAGTCTACGCAGGATAGTTTGGATATAGGAACTTCTAATATACGAGGTGGGATTATTGTATCATCTACCCTAGATTGTGTTTTGTCTGATATGAGAGAATCTAATTCCTTTTTTTCTTCACAATTTGAAAATGGTTTGGTCTTGTTTTTTGATATCTTAGATAGTGTTATAAACTTTAACAAACCCTTGGGAGGGTGGTTAGTGAATATCAAATTTTATAAGGAACGTTCTCTTGAAATTGGAAGCTATAGTTTCCTTTGGAAAAATGTTTTGCTGGAAATGAAAGTTTTTTATTTGGTCCTTGGTATGGATTGGATTGGTCTATACCAAAATATTATCAACTATTATCAGAAGAGAGTTACCATTATCTCTCTAGAATGGGACATCTATACTCATTTGGTTGTGTGGGATCTTCAGGCTGGTCGTGCAAGATCAATTCAATATAGACTGGATTGTCTCATGGAATAGATACAAATCCTTGTCCTGAATGATAGTGAAATGTAGCATTATAATATTTTTATAATTGTTAATTTTTTTCTTGAATTATATCCTAAAAAATTATATTACATACCACTAAAGGGGAGATCGAGTTCACTATCGAGTTTGTGAAAGTATCCGAGCTATTTTCTATCCCACATTATAGAATGGAACTGATGGAGCTTATGGAGTTGAATGTTTTGAAGGTATATTTGGAAGCAAAGTGTTCCAAATAACCTAGTAAATCACCATGATTTCCTCCCATGGTTTTTTCCCAGAAAGTATATGGGACTTTGTTCTAATTTATGGATTATCATAGGATGATCTAGATGATTTTTAAGAAACTATATCCCCTTCTATACACTAGAGATCTATTTAATCATATGATAGGTGCCTAGATTTTCTACAAGATTTATTTGAGGTTAGGGTACCATCAATTGAGGGTGATTCCATCCGACAAAACTAATTTTAGAAGTATTTATGGAATTAATGAGTACATGGTGATTTAGTTTGGTCTAATAAACAGGCCATCACTGTTCAAGGACAAAATGAATCGGATATTTCATCCTTTACTAAATCATTTTATTTAAGTTTTAATCGACTATATCATGGTGTACTCCCATTATTCAGATGATAATTCCCAATATATTGAAATCATCCTGATCAGACTGAGATATAATTATCTTTATTCCAAGTTATCTAAATTAAACTTATGAATTTATAGAGTGAACTTTTTGGGAAATTTTATCTCATAGGTCATACTGGTAGTATACCTGGAGAAGGTAGAATCCATGGTATGTTAGGAATGAAACAATAATGTCTTTGAGATTCAGATTCTTATTTGTCTAGTAGGATATTATAGGTGCTTTATCTAATAATTATACCATATGGAAGCACTGATGTTTAGGATTCCCATGAAAGGGGTGAAGTTGTTTTGGTTGGATCATTATGAGAGAGCTTTCCAGGAGATAAAAATCAGGCTGAACTCAACACCAATTCTATCCTTTCCAATACTGGGTAAGGATTATAACATGCACTATGATGCATCCAAAGTGGTACTTGGAGTAGTTTTGATGCAAGAGGATTGAGCGGTTGTTTATAGATTTAATTAAATAATACCACATGAGAGGAATTAACCTACTCATGATATGGAGTTTAATATGGTGGTACACACTCTACGATGTTGGAAAAACTATATATTGGGTGAGATTGTTTTGGTGTAAATAGACCACAAGAACCTCAAGTACGTCTTTTTTTCAGTGAGAACTAAATCTTTGATAGAGGTGGTGGGTTTATTATCTTCCATTAAAAAGTAATGGATATAGATATTATAATATAATACATGTCCCAAGATTATCTTAAACTCATAAAAATTTTTGGGTAATTTCCTAGACCTGAAAACCACTTCCTTTTCCTCATCTACCAAAATTTTAGCTTATGAGACCACATACCTAAGGAAGTTAACTTACCTGAAACAAAAGGTTAATTTTAAAAACTTATCAAAAATTTGGTACTTATATAATGTATCTAATATAATCCATAGATGTGTTCCATGTTGTTCTAGGGATATTATGTATGTAATAATGGAATTTTAAAATACCAAAAATAGGATCGTTATAATGGATGGAATATACTTTTAATTAAATCCATGAAGATAAAATGTCCATTAGTTAATCCAAATTGCATAAATGGATACTCAAAATGAATAGACCAATTACAAAAATTTATTTGTGGAATGTATTAGGCTCACTCAAAGTTGATGATAACCAGGTTGTAGGTGAATCTTAGAAAAACATCATTTTACTATTATTTAATCAAATAAGTCAAAAATTTATGGAGATGAATAATAATTTTGATAGTCATATCATTCAAATTTTGGTAGCCTATATATAATCATAAACTCCCATTTCCTTTCTTAGAAAAACACACTAGGGAATCCCAATGAAAAGTGTCAGGTTTGATAAATCCATTAGCTTATACATTCTTGATTTATATGAAATATTCATCATATTTCATTGATTGTATATTCATTCTATTCCCTTATTTAATATATGAATAATAATTATATAATTTCTTCCATTTCCCCCCTCATTTCATTGGATTTTAAAAATATTTCTTAAATCAACTATTTTTTAACATATTTGATTAATTATGTTTTTGGGATAAAATGAAATTTTTATTCTATAAAATCCTTTTATTTGATGATATTTAGAAAGAGGGTAAATCTTTGGAATTTAGTGAGAAGAAGGAAGTACAATATATATAGCCAGAACTCAATAATATATTGGTTGGATGACATAATCTCACATTGAGTCATAAGGATCCATCAGCTAAATGAATAGAATTTTGAATATGACCATCACATTATGTACCCATGAAAATTTATTATTGAGTATTTTATTGAGAAGACGTGATCATGCTAACATAGATTATAGATACCTTTGAGCATCTGTTGTGAAAACATAATGTGCTGAAGAGGATCTTGAGAATATGCCATGATTAATAGAATCAAGTGAACATCTTTGAGAGGTTGTGTCTACTCACTAACAGATGATGCTTTAGCATTATAGGATTACACCTATTCTAATGTAATATGGGTGAAATAATCAAGGACAGGTTTCTTATCCAACATAGTATAGATGGAAAACATAGGAAACAAATGTAAATCCAGTATAATATATGTTATGATCCTATGTTTTGTGAACATATAAATTTAGAGTAAATCAAGATATGTTATCAAAATATGAAATATCATATTATATACCATGTAAATGTCAAAACAGATCACCCCTCATCACATATTAGGGATATGTTCACATCCCAACACCATATAAGGAGGAAAATCACAATCCGACAGCACTCTAATGTACTGTAGAGGAATCCGACCAGATATTACATCTTCAATCCAATATAATTTCAAGAACCAATGTAGGATAAATTAAAGATAATGTACTATAAGGGATAAATTTTACATTTTTTTTAGAATTATCAGTTTATCAATAGGATTACGTCAAATTTATTTTTTATCCCCTAAACATTATTGAAGTCCCTTTTATGATCAAAGGATGTTTAGTTGATATAAGATTCAATGTTTTTTCAGGTATCGTGAACTTAAAAGTTTTCATAATCCTATTTGGGCATGTTGTTTTTATTTTTATCCTTCTTTGTTGAGATTTAGTTCGAATAGGTTTGTTTTGGGAGGAAACATGATGAAGGGGAGTTGAGGAGAGGATTTAGTTCTCTGGATCCTTTAGTTACACCATATGGTATGCCACTATGGCATAAGGATCCAGGATATATAGTAGGGTCATGGGAGGTTGAGAATCAAATATACTACCTTTTTGTTCATAAAAATAACGTGGAGGAAGGTTGTGGTGTAGAACTCGAGTGGTTGCATTGTGTAGAGGATGAATACAGTATAAGAACCATTGGTTTGGATTTGGTCAGTTCTTCCAAATCTAAAAGCCTTTGGTGCGGAGTAAGGCTCTGTTATTGCCTACAACTTGGGTTTTTTATTTTTTTGACATGGTGGTTTAGGTTACACCGTATTCATCCCCTTGGGTTTATCGAATCCATGGTGTATTCCTAGCCACAATATTCAGACATGGATTTATCAAGCATGTTAATACATGGTCCCTTATTCAAGACCATAGTCCTACCTATTTCAGCCTATTTTGTGGTGTGGTATGGGTGGATATGCCAAGGTATTATATTTTATAGGTTATCAATAAATACCCCAAACCATTCCTAGTAGTTTTCTCTTAGATCATTTCCAATAGAATTGTAGGCACCCAAGAGAGTTTTTATAAGTATTTTGAATCTCATTTCAATCAGATTAAACCCCTTCATTCTTGGGATAAATCCATGATGATCTAGGACACTGAGTGGAAACTTTTGATCATTATTTTTTAAAAAATAATTCTTAATTGGATATTGGTGTTTTGGGCTAAGAGTTTGAAGGAAAGAAGAATTTGATTGCTACCTCATACATTGAGGAATTTTCTTCCCCTTCTCCTCTTTTATGGTGGGTGGTTTTAAACAATTCCACATAGTCTATTCAAATTATTCAAGTATATACAATAAGTATGATAACATTGTAATGTTGTGTTCTTGACCTAACTAAATTTATAGTCCACTGATTTTATGCGGTCTTACACAATTGGACCTCCCATGGATCCTGTCATGTCCCGTGGCATTGAGATCGGACCTGCGACCACTCAAGATGTGACTATAACATTGTGGAAAATAATGATTTTAGTATATTGGATAAAATGAACTTGTATTATCTATGTGATTAATTGGAAAGTGAATTGAGTTTTAGCATGACATGGTAAATAGGTATTTGTCTTAAATATGGACCACACTATCTAATAAATGGTTACAACAATTATAAGTTTAATGAATGTTGGATCAATGGAATAAGAGGGTGAAATGTGATAATAAAATGCATGATTAATGTGGAATGTTTTGACATGTTTGATATGATAAAATTATTATATGAAGGGATTGAACCCAGTTATGGTGAAATAATTATATAAAGGGATTATGTTTGGTGATGCTGAAATTAATATATAAAGGGATTGAACTTGGTTATGCTAAACATTTTACACAAAGGGATTGCACCTGGTGATGCTGAAATGCTTGTATAATATAATTTTACCAAGATATGTTGAAATTATTATATAAAGGTCTTTTGTACGGTTATTATAAAATGATTATACAAAGTTCTTATGCTCATACATGTTGTAATGATTATAGGGCTCTGCCCGATTCTTCTATGTTGATTGGTAGGATATACCATGGGAGGCTTGTGGATATGGTTGGTATGGTTCCATTATATTCTTAGTAGTATTTGGAAATGTGATGAAGCAGGTTTGGCTAGCCCATAGTGTCTTCCTAAAACATGAGGGTCAGTGGGTACATTTTTTGAGTGGTATTAATTTATTAAATTAATACCCATATTATCACATTATTTCATGAACACTATTCATAGACTATATTTGTTTATACACCATTGTTGTTAGCCTACTAAGTTATACTCATGACCTATTTGGGATGCTGTTTGGTAGCCATGAAGATTTCATGGATGCGAGTTTGGAAAAGGGAAATGGGGAATACATTGGTTGATTGTTTACTGTATGGATTGGAGCTTGGATACGGGACCAACATGGGGTTTGGGATCAAGGTTTTGGAGTATTTTATTGATTTAGTTTATTATTATATATATATGACATTCAGAAAGAAATTTATTTACTATTAGACTATAATTACGTGATTGTATCTTTATTTATATGTCTTTGGTTTGAATTTCTTTCTAAAATGGTTGTCTTATAGTTATTTATCTTTTTTAACTATTTTTCACTGATTTTTTATTACTTATGCTATTATTACTGCACTATACTAGAAGGAGTAGTCTCTCCACTATGTTCCTTACACCCTCACTACTAGTTGGAAGCCTCTGGTATATATGGAGGTGTGTCTGATGTCACGTAACCAACTCAACTTAGTCACGTGATGAAGAAATGGGTTGGGGACTTTACAAAGTGGTATCGGAGGTGCATGTTACTATTTTATTACTTTACTATTTGGGAATGTTAGAAAGGATACTAGGATATGTCAAGTCTTGGTAGTGAGCTAATTCATCGGAGTAGTTGACCCCTATGTGGGGGAAACGAACTGCCCACTGACGGAATTATTGTTATTACATTCAATTTTTACATTTATATTATTAATTCACCATGGGTGATTCACTTTTTGTGCAATGTTATTATTTATTGAGATTTTATTAACAGGAAATAATGAAATGAGATGAGTATTAATGCATCATGGTGGACACAAAGGGACATATGTTGACATGCATTGTTCATTATAGGTATATATCTATTGAATGTGACTTATCTATCCATATAAATAGTGAAATGAAATAACTTTATATAATATATTAAATAAATGAAATATACTATTATGTTGGGGAAAATCCCTCAAGGTAACTTTGTAGAATTTTTTTTGGGTTGATTGTGTTTATCGACAAAGAATGTTGATAAGGTTAGTTGTGGATATCTAGCATGATTTTCTACAAATTATGATGATAATGATTCAAGATAGAGGTATGGAAGCTATGAAAGTGTTTTAGGGAATTATGTGTACAAGTTTCACTATTTCCCAGTATTTTCTAAATTTTTAGGCTCCATAATTTGGAGGATGTGACAAGTTTAATGAAAGTTTAATTTCTAAGGATGCCTTATGAAAATATGTTAAAGGCATAAAATTTGTGAAAGTTTGGTGATTTTTAATTTATAGTGATTCACGAAGGTTTGAGGATTCATGAAAGAATGTTTTACAAAAGAAGGATAAGTGTCTTTGGAAAGACGGTAAGTTACATTATTACATGTATTATTATGAAAGGAAAATTTACTTGAAGTTTTTCTAAGATAGGGAGTTTCATGAATAGGTAGTAAGATTTTGGGAAAAAGGAGGTGTTGATCTTGGAAGTTTCAAAAGGGGGAGGAAATATCTATAAATAGTTCGATACCACCCTCATTTTAAGAGACTATGCCTTAATGAAAATATAAATACTCTAATTTTGTGAAGAAATTTACTAAAATATTTTATTTCACGAAGGATTCATAAGAATATTAGTTTCATTAAGGAGGTTTCACTAAAGAAAATTATTTGTGAAATGTTATGAGTTTCATGAAAGGAAATGTTTCAATTTTTTTGAAAAGCTTCATGAATAATTTAGTAGTTTTCCAACTGTTGAAAAAGTGGGTTTTAAAAAGGATAATCTTCTAAAAGTAAGAAGGGATTGACAAGTAATTCTATGTTAAAGAGGTATTCAATATTTGAATGAATTTAAAGCTTAATAATAGACCATATGACGTGTAAAAAATATTGATTCAAGTGATCAAAAGAAGAATATTTAGAAGGAATAGTGAGCACACTTCTATTGAGAGAGAAGTGAGATTTAAAATTTTGAATAGTACTTAATGAGGAGGGATAGTGGGTACATTCCAAACTTTTTAATAGTAGTTTTAATTAGTGGATTTGGTACATAGGCACATTTATTGTGTATTCTCCTTGGATTTAATCTAGTGTATTCAAACCAAGTAAAATTTTTGTGCTTTGTGCATGATTTCCTTTTTAATCATACTTTTCTATGTGAAAGGGAGAGAAGATTATTTTGTTTAATTTAGAACCAAGATCCTAAATGGTAGTTTTTTTTAATATATAATACCTTGATTTACCCCCTCCCCCTCTCCCCATATCAAGGTATATAACCTTGTTGGGATAACAATTGGTATTAGTGTGAAAGGTTAAAAGCAATGTTTCTCTCTCTATAGTTTTAATGTAGACTGTTATTCATAAATGGATTCTGTTCATTGATGGAAAAAAATTATATGTGGAAGAATCAGATGTGTCCCTACTTATGATAATTGGGTATGGATATTTTTTTAACTGTGATGTATAAAAAAATTTCTGGTGTGGATAGTTGAGTTTTATTGGAAGCAGACTTAAGATAATTGGATGATGATACCAAAGGAATCAATGCCTTTGGAGGATAATTATCTAATATAATATTCATGAAGGGGATGTCTTGTAAGTAAAAAAATTCCATGTGTAAAACTATTAAATAACTATGAAGACATTTCAAAATTTAGAGAACCAAAATTATAGGCTCTTTGTAACAAATATGGGGACTTAATAATTCACCCCAATGACTCTGTAGATGCATTATTTGACCGAGTGAATGCTTTTCTAGAATACATGCATGGTTTTGGGGAAATTATTGAATATGTAAAGATAATTAAGCGCATTTTGAGAATTATTCCACTTCGGTTCAATCAAAAAGTCTATGTACAAGAAAATAAAGATCCAAAGTAGCTGAAATTAGATAGTTCTAACTATGCTCTTTCTACATACAAGATGAGAAATGATGATAATTAGTCTATAGAAATATTTAACTCCAAAGAGGAGGAATTAAAGGTCATGAAGAATATCACTATTGAAAATAGTCAGGAAAAAGAATAGATTAATGAGAACATGTCGTTCCTTTCCTCAAATCTGTATAGAGGAAAAATAATTTTCAAAGAAAAACATCCAATTGTATGATTTCGATGAGAAAAGGTTAGACATCTTGAAGAAAGGTTACCCATGAATTTTCAATATGATGATGAAGGTGAAGTCAAAATTATTATGAATAAGAATTTATCTTATGTGAAAGGTAAGAAAAAATTTGAGAGAAACTTCTTTAAAAAGAAGAATATTATTTCATAAAAAAATAAAATTTCATAAGAATATGAGTTTTATGAGATAGAGAACTACAAGTATCATAGAGAAAATCTTATGGTGGTAGATTTAGGTGACTCTCAGATAAGGGAGGAAATCCATAATAATAGAGAAGCGGAAGGAAGAATTGATCTAATGGTAGAATTAGAAGCCACTCTTGAGGAGATAGGTGTTTAAAGATCCAAAACAAAGAAATCCTATAGAGTGGTTCCTGATTCCAAACTCTATATTCCATATTAGAAAGTGGAGAATCCCGAGTTCAAGAAAGAAATTTAAAAGCTTAAATTTTCAATGAAAAAAATTCACAATAGTTCATTGAGAACTAGATCAAATTTTAAGAACATAAAAGGGTGATAAATGGTTTGAAAAAAATAGAAAAATATCAATTCAAATGTATCCAATAAATTGAATATGAAGTTTTCATCCTATGAGTAAAATTATAAGATGAATAAAGAATATTTACTTCTGGTATGACATCAGGAAATCAAATAAATCTGGTGATAGAAATTATGGATGTGGTTTATAGAGGTATAGAAAATAGAAGAAATAGTTAAACTCAAATGATAAGTCTTATATGGGGTTTGATAAAAAACTTAAAGCTGTGATGATTGATGTCAGACCACAAGCACCCAATCTGATGTTAAAAATTTATTTGGGTACAAATTAGAATCAAAAGGTTTAGATAAAGCATGGAACAAGTATTCCTTTAATAATGAATCAATTAGAATTCACCTCATATTAGATGTTATTGCTGAAAAAATATGAGACATTCCCAAAATTTATGTTTCATAGACAAAAGTTAACAAAGGGAATAAGAGTAGAAAAGGCATACTTATAGTGTTCAATATTAAAAGAATGATTTTTATAGTTACTATTTTATTTGAGAAGGATTCATACACATGGATAGATATTTCTCATCAACAATGCAAATGAATGTTTTGAAGAAAACCCAAGGTAGTCATAAAATGTACCTAAAAGAATCATTAAATGAGATGAAAATTAAAAATAAATTATCATCTCTATAAGACAAATTTTTTCCTTTATACTTTGGGTAATATCGAGAATATCATTCCACAATAGGATTGAATTAAATAATTTTAATCAAAAATAAAATATTTGAGAATGTAGTGGTTATAAATATTGAACTTAAAGCATCAGATCATTTTTGTGTATGGATCCTTGAAAGTGGATGAACATCCCATATGATGATAAATACATATATTGTTACTAGAATCAAATATGATAAAGAAGATGTTGTAAAATTTAGAAATGACGAAGTCCTGAAGATTATTTTCTTGCGAAAATCCAAATTTTGGGGGAAAGATATAAGACATGTTGATGTCTTATTGCTGAAGGTCTCCGTGATAACTTTCCAACTATTAGTAAATTGTGTTACTTAGGTCATGTTATAATATTTACCCAGAAGTTTTGTATCATCGTGGTAAAAGATTATTTGGTTGTTTTATTGGGAAATTTCTTGAAGGGGAATCTCTACCTTATGAGTGGAGAAGAGTGTATGGGTTTTCTATCTAAAGAGGAAGAACATGGGTTTTGGTATAAACGGATTGGCCATTTATTCCTACCATCCCTAGATAATCTGTTCAAATGTGATGCATCTTGAGATCTCCCAAATATACCACATAATAACACTTACATGCCGATGCTTGTTAACAAGGGAATATTACTAGAAATATGTGCAAGGAAAAATAAAAAAAGTCGGTCATAGTTCTTAAAGTGATTTATGCGGATATTTGTGGACCTATGTCACCAAGATCCATTGATGGAAAAAGATATTTTATTCTTTTAATTAATGATTTTAGTAGGATGGAATGGTTATTTTTTATTTCCCACATGTCCGATGTGTTTAGTTTCATAACACAATATTAGAAGGAAGACTAATGGATTTTTGGGTAGAATATTATGAAGTTTCAAACTGATAATGGTATGAAATTCACAAACAACCAAGTGGAGGATTATCTTATGAAACAAGGAATAATGAAGCATGTTTTGGAAGTAAAAAAATCTGTAACAAAATAGATTGGCGGAGAGGATAAATTGGATTATAAACAATAGGGAAATAAAAATTCTTATTGAAAAGGAACAACTAGAGAAATTCTGGAATGAAGATGTCTTGACATCGATATACAAATAGTAGGAATCATTCATATCTCAAGTAAAGATAAATTGTTTTGAATAAATATATGGATATTAAAATTAGGTTTAGTCTATTAATTAAGATCATGACCAAATATAAAATATCCAAACATCAGAGATTGTTTTGAGACTAGCAGATATGAATGTCATCATAACCAAATAGGTATTCCAAAAAAAACTAAATGATGATGGATTATTAATTCAACAAATAATAAGGACTAGTGTTTGAGGGAAACTTCCACATTAATGGAATTTATGTTGTTGAGTAATTTTCACCTATTCTAAGGATGGAAACTATTCACCTATTCTTATCCATT
This sequence comes from Viscum album, assembly GCA_963277665.1. Taxonomy (NCBI): domain Eukaryota; kingdom Viridiplantae; phylum Streptophyta; class Magnoliopsida; order Santalales; family Viscaceae; genus Viscum; species Viscum album. The sequence goes on from OY728123.1 coordinate 1,112,348,093, forward strand.
ATAGTGCAATGAAAGTTCAAATTTTTTTCATATGGACATCAAGTGAGCATTTCTGAATGGTATTCTAGATGAATAAGTGTACAAAAAAATTCTAGGTGTTTTTTTCCATAAGGGTGAGAACAATATTTTCCAAATGAGGAGAGTGATAAATGAGTTAAAGCAAGAACCGATAGTGTGGTATTCATGAATTTATCAGTTTTTGAAGAAGCATGGTTTTCAGCATGGTTGAGTTGACTACAATATTTATGTAAAAAATGACAGTAATCAAAAGATGATGGTGCTAGTGTATGTTAATGATATAATATTTGGTAGATCACATGAATCAAAGTTCCAACGATTCGAAGAATTCATGAAAAGTGAGTTTGAAATGTAAATGATTAATGAACTAACATTATTCTGTGGATTAAATTTGATTAAATGAAGAACTTTCACATTAATTTCTTAATAAAAATATGGAAATGACATTTTAGTAATATTTGTAATGGATAAATACAATAAAATGACAACTCTAGAAGCTAGATGGATGAAACTGTTATGAAATGGTGAAAGAAAAGAGGTTAATGTCGAATAATATAGTTAGATCTTTGGCAGTCTATTGTACTTAACATTGACCTAACCAAATATTATTTTTTCCATATTATAAATGGTGTGGTATCAAATAAATCCCAAATAAATCCACTTAATCATATTAATAATAATACATTGGTATATTAAGGGAACTATGTATTTTTATTCACTATACAATGAAAAATCTCTATAAGAGTTATTGGGCTATACAGATGCGGATTGAGTCATCTCAGCAAATGAAAGAAAATCCACCTCATGTTGTCCCTTTTATATTGGTGTATTGTGTATTTCATGGATAATAAGAAAAACTGTTGAATTTCATTGAGCACCAAAGAAGCTGAATATATTATTACTACTCAAAATTTCACATAGTTATTGTGGATGAAGTATCATCTTGATGATATGGGAGTTGAAGTGATGTAATCAATCAGAATCTATTTTGACAATTCAAGTGCTATAAATCTTAGAAAAAATCTAGTCCATTACCCATATATAAATAATATTTAATTCAAGTATAATTTTTTCAAGGATAAGGTGGGTCTAGGTCTTGTGAAGTTGTAGTATGTTCCTACAGAACTATAAGTTTCATATATTCGAAAATAGGCTTTAAAAAAAGAATCATTTGAACAATATCGACTTTCTATTGGAGTTTATTGACTCCCCACACATGAACTAATATGGTTATGGGACCCTCTCTCCCTGAGGTACAATGTGTTTACCCTTATTTGATGATATGTTTTCCTTATAGTGTTTCAGACACAAAGGAGTGTCCTTTGGGTTCATTTACAAAGGGGGATAAAATATCTTAATTAAGATAGGGGAGAAATTAAGTAGGGTGAGTTTTTAATATGATGATTCTAAATATTATTGATCAAAGTTTATATATCATGGAATATGGGGTTCATTATGAAAATAGTTGAATTTTTTGGGAATTAAGTGACTAGTAGATGAACTTTTCATACTAATCTTGTTGTTCACATCGATCATGGATTATATTGGATTATAGTGTGTGACGAGTAAATCATTTATCACTATATAGAATGAAAATAAGAATATTTTGGTAAAATATGGAAAAATATTTAGATTGGTATCGAATGGTGAAGAGTTTTCAACAAAATAATAGGGGGGGTATTTTTGTGAAAAAATCGCTCAAGGAAACTTTTTAGTTTTTTAGGGTTGATTGTGTTTGTTACAATGAAGTTTGACAAGGTTAGATTTGGAGTTCCATTTTGATTTTTGATCAAATATGATAATAGATATTTAATACTTTGGTATGGAATCTATGGAAGTGGTATATAAAATTACATGTTCAAGGTTCCACTATTTCATAGTGTTTGTCAAATTTTTGGGATCTAAAATTTAGAGGCTGGAACAAGTTTCATAAAAGTTTCATTTCCAAGGATGCCTCATGAAAATATGGAAAATGAATAGAATTTTTTAATGTTTAGTAATTTGAGAAATTATAGTGATTCAAAAAGGTTTGCAGATTCTAAAAGTAATGTTTTTAAAAAAATGGATGAGTCATGAAGGAAAGACAGTAAGTTACACAATTATGAGAAGTTTCGCGAACAGAAAATTTCTCTAAAGTTTCAAGAAGACAGAGAGTTTTGTGAACTGTATGAATACTCCTATTAAAATTTGGTGGATGGATTTTATTTTTATTCAAGGAGAGTAAACATCTATAAATAGGTGGCTACCCCGTCATTTAAAGATAAGAATCCATTATAAAAATCCAAAGGTCCTAATTTAATGATGGAATTTCAGGAAAGATTTAATTTCATGAAGGATTCAAAGAAATATCAATTTCTTGAAGCTATGAAGTTTTTTGAAAGAAAATATTTTAGGAAATATTCTCAGTTTTGTGAAAGGAAATCTTTTATGATGGTTTGAAAAGTTTCATGAATAAATTGGTAGTTTTGTGAATGTTGAAAATGGGGTTTTTTGAAAGTGAATCTTACGTGGATAAGAAGGTATTTCACAGCAATTGTAGGATAAAGAGGTATTGATCATGTGTATTAATGTGTATCTTTATGATGAACCAAATTAGGTGTAAAAATATTGATTCAAGTGATCAAAACAATAATATTCTGAAGGAGCAGTGAGCACACAACAGTTGAGAGAGCAGTGCAGTTTCAAATTTTAAATAGTAGTGAACCAGGAGGGATAGTGAGTCTACTCAAAACATTGTAGTGGGACCATGATTTTGTTTATTTTGTATATTGAAACATTTCCTGTGGATTCTCCTTGGATGTATCTTAGTGTGGGTTAACCAAGAAATTTTTTTTGTTCCATGTCCATGATTTCATTTTTTCTTATACTTTTCTATGGGAAAGGGATAGAAGAGTGTTTTGTTTAATGATAGAACAAGAACCAAAGGGGTAGTTGGTTTTAATTTTTCATACACTAACTCACCCCCCCCCCCATCAGGGTATTTAACCTAGTTGGTCTAATATATTATGCTTATACCAATTCTATTGCGGATGCAAGGGAATAAAAACCTTGATCTAGTAGTTCTATATTGTTTTTACCTATTGAGGTTGATCAAACTGTATAAACTATATTATAATGAGTGTGTTTAACTTAAAGAGGAAAATTCAGCTGTATCATATTCATTTTGAGGGTTAGGAGATTGGAAATCAACATGCACCTAATATATATAAGATGGAACCTCCTAAAACTCTGTAAAATTAGATGGTTTCCTAGCCTCACAAAAATTTCACAATGGTCATTTGATCTATGGAAAGAGATATTATTAGTACCATACTATTAATTTCTACGATAATTAGAGAGTTACATATACAACATTTTCCTACATTCATTAGGGAGGGATGCCCCTAAATAGTTGAGTTCTGGATTGAACCAATCGAGATGATCTGTAAGCACCTAGACACACCCATAGATTAGAGGGTGAATCATGCTACTTACATGTTTCAAGGACCAGCTAGTAATTTTTGGGACATTGTGGGGAAATATGATTATAAATAGAAGATAAAATGGAAAGACTTTGAGGTGAATTTCAAGTGATAATTCTATCCATAGATGTTGAGGGATATGTGGGATTGTGATTTCATGCACTTTACTCGGAAGGGAATTTAAGTTGTGGATTACATTGGACACTTCACCAACCTGCAACATTTTTCTCCATCCTTGGTATTTGATGAGTTCAATAGGGTGAGACATTTTTAGTATGTGATTTTATATGAGATATTGTTATAGGTGAAAGAATTTCTCCTGATAAGATTCGTAGATATAATAAACCAAACTCCGATCAGGAAAGGGAATTTAAGGGATGACCCGAGTGTTGGTCATGTAGTTTCAATAGGGAGATCTATAATTTTTTCGTTTAGAAACTTGAAATACATCTATGATAGTTACCAATAGGTAATTAGCAAGTTGACCATTCAGGGAAGTATACAATCATCAAGGGACTTTATCCTAGTTAATTTCATTGTGTTTGGAAATTGTTTACACAATAACCCTCAATTTCCAAATGATGCTTTCTATTTCCTTACCTATGGAAGGTTTATTTATCTTAAGAGGTTTTTTAGGACCTGAAAATATCAAATTAGGGGTAAGGGATATGTACAAACACTAGATTCTGGAAAGGAATAAGCTACCCCTTAATAGACTAGTAGTTAAAGTTCCACCAAAAGTTGAGACTGAGGTAAGGGATGTGGTAACCCAGCACAGGAGTGGTAGTAACATATAGAGGAAAAACATAAGGGAGTCAGACTTGAGCCCACTATAGAGGGGTGAGTTAGCTACACATTATGTATTCTACTCAAGATTTTTTTGATACATGATATTGTACCATCATAGGTTCATTTTTTGTATCATCAACCCTAGATTTTTTTATATGGAAGAATCTAATTCATTTTTATCTACTCAATTTGAAAATGGTTTTGGTCCTGGTTTTAGAGAACTTAAATTGTTTCATGACCCTAGAAAAACCATTGGGAGTGTGGTCACTGGATATCAAGTATTGTAAAGAATGTTCTCCTAAAATTGGTAGGTATCATTTCTTTTGGAAAAAATTTATAATGTTAATGAAATGTTTCAATATGATCCTTCGTAAGGATAAGATATGTCTATACCAGACTCACATAACCTATTATCAAATTAGAGTTACCATTATATCTCTAGAAGGGGAAACTATACTCACTAGGGTGAGTGGGATCTTCAGGTTTGTCATCCCCAAAAAATTCATTATATATTAGATTGTCTCACAACTCATATTAGAAGCCTTATCCGAGATGATGGGGAATTGTAGAAATATATTATTCCTCCTATTATGAACATTTCTCATGATGTATTTCCTAAATAATTCTCCTAGATAACAGCTAAGGGGAGATCGAGTTCACTATTGAGTTGGTTCTAGGATATGAGCTATTTTCTATCCCACCTTATAGAATAGTACCAGTGGAGCTTCGTGAGTTTAAATTTCATATGTTAGATTTGGAAGGAAATGGTTTCATATGACTAAATAAATCACAATGGGGTTCTTCTAATATTTTTTCCAAGAAGGTATATGGTACTTTGGGATAATTTATGAATTATGGTAGGATGAATTAGATGATTATCAAGAACCAATATTATCTTCTATGCACATATTATCTATTTAAATATATGAGAGATACACATATTTTCTCCAATATTGATTTGAGGTCAGGGTACCACCAGGTGAGGGTGATACCACCATAAAAAACATCTTTTAGAAGTAGGTATATACTTAATGAGTTCATGGTGATTCTGTTTGGTCATAAACACACACCAAAATTATTTATATTCTTAATGAATCAGATATTTCATCCATTCCTAGATCAATTTATGGGATTTTTCATCGAGAATATCTTGGTGTACTACCATTCTGCAAATGATCACGACCAATATATTGAAATCATCCTGATCACACTAAGAGAGAATCATCTTTATGGGAAGTTATCTAAATTAAACTTTTGGATTGATAGAGTGAACTTCTTAGGGAATGTTCTCTCTTATGTCAGAGTGGTAGTGGACCTAGAGAAGGTAGCAGTCATGGTATATTGGGAATGACCTAATAATGTCTTCAAGATTCATATTTTTATTGGTCTAGTAGGCTATTATCGTTTATTTATCTAGGACTTATACCATATTTTATCACTGATTTCTAGAATTCCCAGGAAATGGGTGTAGTTTTTTTGGTTGGATCCTAATGAGAGAGATTTGCATGATATGGAGAGTATGTTGACCTCATTATTAATTATTTCCTTTCATGTTCCATGTAAGTAGTATACCATTCACTACAAAGAATCTGAAGTGGGGTGCAGATTAGTTTTGATGTAGGATGATTAATTGGATGTTTTTAGATCCATGAAATTAATACTACATCATAGGAATCAACCTACTCATGTTCTTTAGTTTCATATGGTGGTAAAACCCTTGAGATGTTTGAGACACTATCTGTTGGGTGAGATTTTTGGGGTGTACATGGACCACGGGATCCTCAAGTATATATTTTCTTAGCGATAACTGAACCTTCGATTTAGGATGTGGGTAGAGTATCTACAATCCTTTGACTGTCATTTTTATTATACACTAGGAAAATGAAACGTTGTTGCTGATGACTTGTTCCAAGATATAAAAATATATGAAGTGTGGGAGTCTTTCATTGAGTGGCGGTTGATGGCACTCTTTTCAAGAATGTATCTAGATTTCTACAAGTCTCAGGGATGAGTATCTCTGGCTTTGACATCTGTTATAACCATGTTTCATTACTAGATCAAGACAAATAAATTATCTAATCTAGATGGATTAACTGTGAGGGGCAGTTTATATAGTGGAGATCCAAAATTAGGACGGTCTCTTAGTAGTAGTGATATTCTTCTTACCCATGGTCATGTATGGGATTCCAACGAGATTGTGTAAGGAACTGATGAGAGAGTTTTATAAATCTAAATGGGCATCATATCTAGTTCTTAAAGAGATGTATCGGGATACATATATACAATACTGGTGTCCAACATGAAAAATAATATAGAGGGATTTTTGGAAAGATGTATCACCAATCAGTAGGTGAAGGCTAAGTATTATAGGTCTTCTAGGTTGTTGTATCCTATACCCATTATATAATAGAAGTGGGATGATGTCACTATAGAATTGATGGTATGATTGCATAGGAAACCTCTCAATAATGATGAAGTGTGGGTGATCATGGATTAACTGGTAAAGGTATCCTAATTCTTACCTACCAAATAAACCTTCACTATCTATGATTTGGGTAGTCTCAATGTGCATGAAGTAGTTTATCATCATGGTGTTACAAATAGTATCATTTCCGATTGAGATTATTATTTTGAATCACAATTCTAGAAATTCATTCAGATAGCTTTGGGATTGCACGTTATTCTGAGTATATCATGTTAACATTAAACTGACAGCCAGTCTGAATGAATGATTCATATTCTAGAGGATATGTTGCAAGAATGTGTTTTAGAATTTGGTGGTTCTTGAGAACAATATCTAGAAATCATGGAGATTCCCTATAATAATAAATTTTAGGCATCAATACAAATGGATCTACTCAAGTATTTGTATGGAAGTTTGTGTCATCTGCCTCAATGTTGGATAGAGGAAGGAGGGACAATTATTGTTGTAACTAGTCTTATACATGAGACATATTTGTAGGCTTAATTGATTACAAACTAGTCTATGACCACACAGATTCGATATAAATCACATGCTAACCATTATATATAACCTCTCAGGTTATATGATGATCGCCGTTTTTTCATTCGGGTGTCACCTAATTTGGGGAAATATTGTATCAGAAATAAAAAGAAGATAGAACTCTAGTTTTTTGGTCCATTTGAGATCATGGAATGGGTTGATCCAGCAATGTACTATTTATCCCTTCTACAATGCTACAATGTCTTACATGACATGTTTCATGTTTCATAGCTTTAGAGATATCATCATGACCCTTCTCACATGATAGATATTAATGATGTAAATCTGCATGTTTGGGGAGTATCATATATGTGTCATGGAACATAGTGAGAAGAATCTATGGGTGAAAGTTGTGACTCTTGTATGAATGAATTGAATTATTGGGATTCTCCAAGACGATACCTAGGAGAGGGAGTTTGATATGTGGGCGTAGAGGCCATACATTTTTACCAATATCCACTGAGATGCTTTAGATCATAGCTTGGGTATGAGATATTATATGGTGGGGAGGTTTTAAGATCCCATATTTTTACATTTATGTCCTTTAATGTTTTGATAAAACTATTTGAGACTTTTCTTTTGTTTTAAACATTAATTGTTGAGCCTTGGTCCAAACGGGTTTGTTCTGGGATAAATAATGAAGAAGGGGATTTTAGAATATGACTCCATGTCGTAGAGCCTTCGACTACTCCATAATGTGTGCCACAGTAGCGTGGACATCCGTTCTATGGAATAGGGTTCTAGGACATGGAGAATATGAGATACTTACATTTTGGGTATAACTATAATGTGTAGGAATGATGCAACGTAGCAGTCGAGTGGCTAGGGAATGAAGATTATGGCTGTGGCAGAAGGACCTCATAGTAGTATTTGGTTAGTTTCTAAAAATTTGGAAATCTTATGGAGTGGATCTAGGTTCCACCATTGCCTACATCTTAGACTTGGACCCTTCCAGTCATGTGTCTGTCTAATGTTTCTCAATTTAAACCTGAGGGGTGAACTTGATTCTGGGTGATTCCCTCAGCCTCCATTATTTCCGATCTCCATAGACTTAGACTCATCCCCTTTGTATTCTCCTTTTGAATAAAAATAGTAATGTTTATGTTGATAGTGTGGTGGTTTAGGATGGAATATAGTATTTACCCTAGTTTATAGGATCAAAATAATGTTTCTAAGTATGATCACCAGACACGATTTGACTTAGAATGTTGTGGAGTGGTCCCTTGAGTTATGCCATAGTACTATGAAAGTACGCATGTTCTATAGAAAGGTATGGGAGGCTACACCATGGTCTTATATTTTATAGGTTTTCTATAATTACCCAAAACCTTTTTGAACTGTTTTTTATCAGATCTCTTATGCTCAAACCCAAGGCACCCTAGAGAACTTTTCCAAGTATTGTGAATCTCCTTTAAATTAGATTCAACCCCTATTTATGGATCAATCCATAGAGATCCAAGCCTCCCAGATGTAACTTTTGAGATTCCTCTTCAAAATAGAAGCATGTTCAATCAGATCTTGGATTTATAGGCCTAGAGTTTGAAGGAAGGGAGAATCTAATCACTACCTAAGACATTGAGGAATTTTCTACACCTCCTCCTCTTTTTAGGTGGGAAGTCTTAAAAAATTCCCCAATGTCTATTTTAATTATTCTAGTATATCAAATAAGTTTGATCACACTATAAAACCATGTGAAAGACCTACCTAAATGGATAATACACTTATTTGATGAGATTTCATAATATTGGATCTCCCATATATCCTGCTAGGTCTATTAGAATTAAGACCAAAATGGTGGCCACCCAAGTGGTGGGCCTACCCTTGTGGAAAAGAATTATTTTGAAAGATTTGATAAATTGAACTTGGCTTAACTATCTAGGTTTTTGGAATGTGAATTGTGCTTTGGCAAGAAATAGTAATTGGGTATTTATCTATAAAATGGATCACACAATCTGAAAAGAGTTTATAAAAATGATGATAATAATTGATGTTGGATTAACATAATAAGTGAGTGAAATGTGATAATGAAATGGTTTACTAATGTGACATGTGTTAATATGTTTAATATAATGAAACACTTATATAAAAAGATTTCACCAGGTTATGTAGAAATTATTATATAAAGGGCGCACTAGGTGATGCTGAAATGATTAAACAAAGGAATTGCAATGAAATTCATAAAAATTAGGATTGCACCTGGTGATTATCAAATTATTATATAAAGGGATTTCATCCACTTATGTTGAAATGATTATATAAAGGTCTTGTACCCGATTATGCTAAAATACTTATACAAATGGATTTTAGATAGAAATGTTGTAATACTTATATGGATTTAACCGGTTCTCCTATGTTGATTTGTGGGCTATACCCTGAGAGGGTTATGGATATGGTTATTATGGTTTTGTTTCATGTTTCAGATATATATGACAACGTGTTGAAGTAAATTTGGCTAGTCCTGAGTGTCATTCTGGAACCTGAGGGTCAATGGGTTTATTTTGACCAATATAATATTATTAAATTAATATCCCTATTTATTGATTTATTTCTTTCACTATATGTTCATACTGTTTCTTTTTAGACACCATTATTGGTGTATATCTAAGTAGTCCTCACATTCTATTTGAGATTCCATTTGGTTCTTATAAATATGTCATGGATTTAGTTTTAGACAGTGGAAAAGGGAACTAAATTGGTTGATTGCTTGCTTGACGGTTTGGAACTCGGGGATGAGACCAACATAGATATTGGGACTAGGATTTTATATATTTTTTTTTTAATTTTCTTAGTCTTCTATTTATATGACACTCATTATGAAATTTAGTTATATTCATAATTTAATTACATGATTCTATCATTATTTGGATGTCTTCAGTTTGTCCTCCTTTTGGGTATGATTGTCAGTTGTTTATTTATATTGTTTATAATATTTTTTTCTAATTTTTTATTACTCCAGATGTTGTTTCTACTATGTAATATATTTTATATTGTCCCCAATATGTTCATTACACTCTCACTACTAGTCACTAGCCTCTAGAATAAAGGGAGTTATGACTAAAGTCACATAGCCAACCTGACTAGGTCACATGAGGAAGCATTGGGATGGGGGTGTTAGCCTCGAGTATTGTGGGCCCTTTATTAAGAGTTTTTATATGTGATTAAAATTAGTAGGATGTAGGGATAGATGGAATATTAATTTTAATTTATCTAACTAGATGAAGAAATCTGGAAATAAAAAGGAAAGACTGAACATAGACATTAGAAGAGAATAATTTTTTGAGTTCATGGTCTTCAACCTTTACGTGTGCATTCAATATAGAACCATACATTCCACATGGACTTAATCCTAAGAATATCAATAACATATGAGAAGATCCAAAAAGAGGGAATATTATAAAAATAGGATGAATGAATTCCTATGGGGAGTTTTGTTCTTTTTATCTGGTTTTAAACAACAATTTCTTTTCTTGTCTGTTCAATTTCCATGGTTGCGATCTGTCACATGGAGGGATAAACCCTTCCTCAATGTTTCATCCAACTAAGAATACCATTATATCATCTTGAGTTCTAATTAATTTCTAATTCCTATTATAATTTTAATCTAATTTTCAGCTATGTATGATTGGTTATTTAATATTATGATCAATTTTTAGGCCATTTCTTAATTCTTACTTTATTATTCATTCATAATCTCCCTCCACTCAATAAACCCTTTAAAAAATAGGATATGATTGATTAAGTGGTGAATTTCTTGGAAATAATAGATATATGTGTGGAAGGTATAATTTCTTTATTAGATATTTGGGATCAAAACTTCATGATTGATAGGTTCAAAAACATTTGGGGTGAGTTATTTGTTAGAATTTTGGGTGATTTATATCACTAACTGACCCATTTAACCCACTACAATGGAACCCAATCATCCCTAAAAAGTCCTGAAGAGAATTATTGATCTCCAACAGTAGGAAAATAGTTTTCAGGCATTAAAAATCAAGAGGTAATTATTTAACCACAAGAGAAACCTTCATATTAAATTTGAAGATAATAATACATAAACAATTAGTATTCAAAAATAGTCATCAAGAGAAATACACCACTTGTTAAATTGCATCATAACCCAACTCATTACAAAACCATTGATGAAATAATCACAATATCTCCTCATAATAAGTACATAATATTCTATTCTAGTAAGATATAACTATCAAGGTACCGCTAATAAGAATCACCCACCATCACCAAATGGGTTTCTCCTTTTTTTCATGATCTGACATTAGAAATTATACAAATTCCCAAAGGTAAAGGTATGGTGTGAGAAAAAATAGTCAAATAGGGGCTCACAAACCATTATATAAGCATTCCATATTATATAAACAAATCATGGTTAATTTAAAAAAGACATGGAATGGTAATAGTTTTTCAAATCAAAATAAAATATGTTTTTCAATTCATTTCAATGGAAAATACAAATCAGGTACATATAAGAAAATGGACTGAAACAAGCATGAATTGTATTCTTAATCAAAACATGAATGACTAAATATTTCCAAAAAAACTGGCATGTGTAATTAATTTCCAATCATAGAACCATGGTTACAAACCTTTAGGTTAGTTAAATCAATTCTCAAGGATCATCACAAATATTAGTGCAATATAGATCTAGGATTTTGCACATCCATATATCTCAAGACTATGGGGAATAGAAAAGTATCCCAATGTATGAATTCCCTTCACACATATGGTTTAGTTTACATCGAATTCATCAATATATTGTCAGGTAGACCTAATACATACCTAGAATGATTATCCAGGACTACCCACCTTACAACACAAGCTCTGATGTGCTTCAAGTAATTCAAATAAGGGGGAAATCATTCATCTCAAAATAGTTTCATCAAGCATCAATCATGTTTCCCCATTTAAAATTTAAAATATTAAATTTAATTTCAAAAACCACCATTACATGGTGTTCATCAAAACTCATTGTAATACCTTGTGATTTTAGAAAATATTTCTCTTTAAATAATTTTATTTCTTTGATTGATTTCATTACATGCAACACCAAGTTTAAATTAACTATGAAATGCTATTAAAATATTATTGTTTATTGTGATAGATATAACCTATGTATTAATTTTGAGGGTATTAATATGATAAAACACTGTATTAATTATATTCAAAGTAACTACTCAATATAAATACTTATAAATTAATCACTCATTTTTTAGTAAATTTGTTTATTCTTCAAAAATATGTTTTCTTCCAAAATGTTTTTTTCTTTTTGTGAGAAAATATTATAAATAATATTTGAGAAATTTAGAAATTATATTTGATAAAATTAACATCATTTTATGAAATCAAAATATCAAAATTATATTTTGGTGGAATTTTGGTATTTTTCGGAAAAGAATGATGTTTAAGTGAATAGTTAAAAATACAAATTTTAATAAAAAGGTCATTTTATTTTCATATAAATTATAATTATGATTTGGATTTGATCTCAAAGTAACATAAGTATGTTTTTTATATTATATAATTTAACTAAATTAATTTTAATAATCATTATACCTGATTTTTGTATAAATATATTTTTGTACTTAAAAACACATTTTTCTAAAAACTATTTTTTGTTGTGTTTTACGTATTTATATTAAAATTTATTTATACCACTTATATAAATTGAATATTTAAAACTATATTCCATATTTATAACCAAGAGTTTAACATTTTTTAAATATCCCCCTTTTATTTTTCATTGAAATTCATAGTAGCTGTGGAAAAATTTATCACCTCGGCAAAGGGTAAATAAGGTAAATCAATGTTAAAAATAAGTGATAATTCCATCATTATTCATGTTATTTATTATTTGATGAATTAAATTATAAACTGTTCAATTTAGGATCAAATTTGAGTTATTTAATGGATATTTTCCATGAAAATGACTTTTATATTATGTAAACCAAAGGATGTGAAAAAAATGTCACTCTTTTAGTTTTAAATATAATTTTTGTGTTCCAATAGAGAAAAAATTATTTATGAATAAATATAAATATTAGTTTTTCTTCCTTATAAAATTATATTCATTATGGTAATTTATTTATAATTTTTAGTTATTAAATAACTACCTTAAATAATCACACAATGTTGGTGTAGTAATTATTAATTTAATGAAAAAATAAAATAAATGATATTAATAATATTATAATTATTATAATTTGAGATAATTGTGGTGATCCATAAATTTTATAGATTAAAAGTATCTTTTAGGGGTGTATTAAAGTATTTTTTTTTTAATTTATATTGTTTTCATGATGTTATTAAAGTCAAAGTAAAGAATAGTGTTAAAATGACAATAATGATATTTTATGAAAATAATATTTTATTAATTTATTTAGAAATTATTAAAAAAAATTGTAAGGAAAAAGGGGAAATTATATGGTCTAAAATGGAATAAAAAATGAATTTATTGTCCATTTATAACAATTTTTCTCTAGAAAAGTCTTTTAATATTTCAATCTTTTGGGAAATTCCAAAGGTGCCCCTCGCATCAATTATAAAAGGACACATATTATCTCACTTATTTGCACCATTTTTAGCCTTTTAGATAGACTATACCCTACCAAATTATCTTCTTAACTTCCTTATTCATATGTTATAGGTGATTTAATTTGAAAAATAACAACCCTATATCTATTTATAGGATATCTAAATATGTTGTTCCAAAGAAGAGGTAATCACCATAACTGATCACATTCCATTTTCTACTCATATTTAAATCTGTTAAATCAATTAAATTTATAATAAATTAAAAAAATTCAATATCCTAGATATTTTAAATTTTTATTTATGATCATTTAAACACAATTATATACCCTCTTTTCCATCAAAGAAGAAGTGAAAGTATCACTCGTGTATACATACGGCTTACCACCTCCACTTTGATATACAATTCATTTTTCATTACCATATTATATAGATGAGTATTATGATGTGTTTAATGTTTATATATTATATTTATAATATAATTGTACTTCTTAAATAATAAAACCATGTCTACTTTTTTACCTTCTAAACTATTGTAAAATGATATTGTCGCTCGTGCGTATGTGTGGATTATCACCTCTACGAAGCGATGTGATTAATTTTTCATTTCTATTTAACCTAGATGGTAAGGATGATGGAAATAATGAATATATATGATATGAAATATATAGTAATTATTATTTAAAGGTGAAATATTATTAACCTTTATTTCTTCTCATTTTTCAAAAAGTGAATACAACGTTCATGTTTACATGCGTCCTACTATCTCCCTGAACATTGTAATTCATTTTTATATCTCTAATTTTTATGAATGATTATAAATATATATATATATATATAATGAATATATAATTATTTATATATAATTATTAAAATTTTGTAACTCATGGTTCTATGATCAAATTATAAGGATCGGGACTACCGAACCAAAACATGCTTGGAAAATGAAGCAATTATCACTAAGAAAAGTGATTGTAATAACAAATTATTAATAAACGAGTGATAAGATATCATAAATAAATCATAAATGTTATAATAGATAAATTTATATTAAATAAATTTTTAATAAACCGATTTTTATTAAACAAGTTGTTTGAACATAAATATGGAAAGGTGAGACTTAAGGTAAGGATTTTTTGTCTCACTTTTATTTCTATGGGACACATGTCTTATACACTAGTTGTTTATTTTGTAGTGTATATTCTTCCCATGAATGACTTTTAAAGTTAATATTCTGAATATTGTTTTGATTTACGTATCCATATATGTATTTTTATTTCATGTGGATTATGAATAAAAAGTTACCAAAATTGTAAGGGATTATTTCCCAATCTCATCATTTTTTTGGATTTTTTATATTTAAGTCTATGTTGGGTAATATTTAACCTTCCTTTCCATGTCTTCTAAAAAAATTAAAAATTGTTTTAACAATTCTCCTATAATAGTTTTTAAATAATTTTTACCCATTTTTAATTTTTTACAAAAAAATTTCAAAATAATATTATTTTCATTTTCTAAATGAGGTTCGTTTTGACTTTTCTGAAGAAAATAAATATGGAAGGAATGTTTTTTGAAACATATACAACATTATGGGATTTTTCCACCATCATGATTCCTGAATTTTTTAATATTCCTTTACAATTTTACAAGCTTTTTAAATAATATTTATTCATTTATAAGTATGAAACTTTTGGAAAAGATATACAGTTTTAAAATAGATAAGTTATTTTCCTCCAAAATCATTCTAAGTGATATTTATAAATCATTTTCTGTATAATATGACATCATTTTATGTTACTTGTACTTTAATTGGGATATGATTCAAGGATACCATATTTATTCTTTATCTATAGTGTTTATTTTTATGATAAAAAGATAAAATGTTTATGAAACCCATTTTTTTAGGAGTTTTGATATGATGAATGTTTTATGGTCCTATGGAACATAGATTTTTGGTTTTCATTATTCGATGGGTGAGACCTATATCTCCCTCTAATTTATTATGTAAAATATTTTATATCCTGGGATATTTGTGGGTAAAAATTCAAATTTCTTGATCTGTTATGGGAAAAAAATCAAACTGCTTGATCCATTATGGGAAACTAGTTGAAGTGCTTGATTAGTTATGGAAAATAAGTCAACATGCTTGATCCATTATGGGAAACATGTGTTGATTTCCGGTTTGACAGTCTTTGTAGTTATCCTTGAAATATAAAATTATATATATCATTATGATGATTCCACACACATTTATGACATGAAATTATGGTTCATGATTGAGTTATGATGAATTCTCATTCTTAGGATCCATGTATTTTGAAATGTGAATGTTTTATTCCATTACTCTTGTGTATGATCTTTGTCAGATTGATTATGAACATTTTATGTTTTGTTCAAGATCTGATTCCTTTATTATTATCTTATTCTTTCATATTATCATCGGTTGACATATCTCATTCTTATTCTTACAGATCATTTGAGCTCACCCTTTCTTATTTTTCCATTCCACAGATTATGAAGAAAGTATTAAGTAGGGTATGCTTATGAAGGTACCATAAGGGAAGATATTTATAGAAGATGTTGAAGATATTTCATAAAATAAGAATATTTATATCTAATATCCAAATTCAATGCAATTATATGATTATCAGGCATGTTTTTTTTGTATAATGTGTTGAATATTCATCTATTAATACATAATATTTATGTATGAAAATCTTGGGTCATAAATGTTTTTATAAGAGAAATATTTAGTTAAACTTTGAATACTTGGGTTAACAAACTTTGGTGAAAACCCTATGGATAAGTATAAGTATAGGATAACATCCTAAAACTTTATTAAGGAAGATATTTTGTGATTTTACAAGAAATTAAATCCCTAATCGGATACTACAAGTATATGTGGATCTACTACAATTCTTACTAGGGGTAATAAACCCTAAAAGGGTGCATTTAATAAGTCTCAATCATCACCCGATTCGAAAAAAATATTCCTTGACACACACATGGTTTGACACTCTTGGGGATATACTATGTAGTAATATATATTTTCTTTTTTAACCATTATGAAGGATATAAATATATGATAATCATAGATAACCAAGGTTAAACATAATGTGTCATCAATTTAAATAATATGTCATTTTCTATACATTCTATAAATGATTATGCAGTTTTCCACTATGATTATGTTTTCTCACACTATGAATTTGGTTTTATATAATGTATGGGATGAAGAGGATTCAATTTAATGGTGAATGTGACAGAGTTTGGTGAAGAACTCCATTACAAGAAAATAGTAGCCTTTGAAAACTGGTTTGACTATTACAGTTCATGCTCTCGTCTGGGCCACATCCACCTTGACTGTCGATTTTCTATAAGCTCAGATCCTAAGACATTCCGTTCTTCTAGTATTTCGGACCTTCCAAGCATTTTTCCCCCTTCAGCTGGAGGCTCGGCCATTCCTCCCTATTTTGAAGGAGCATGTTTCAGGGGCATCTGTGGGGAGTGCCCACTTTTCTTCTAGTGAAACTTTGGCCATTCAAGTTGTTGTTTCCCCCATCATCCCTCCTCTGAATCGGGTGCATCCTGTGGGTGGAATCCTCAAGGGACCTACCAGTGCCATGCTAGAGGTTATTCATAAGGATCCAAGGGTCGCAGACATATTTTCAAGGTTAAAACGTGATTTGGACATTCCTACACTTTCAGTACTGGTCCAGGGTGAGTCCAGTTCTTTGGTGCCTCCTACCTTTGCAGAGATGGCCAAGGACGAATTGTGGTCTCAGCAAGTGCCTTTGCATTCTACTCGAGTCAAGGATGGTGGCTTTAAAGTATATGGAGGGCCCCTTGTTGAGAGAAGAAAATCCCGCGAGCTGAAGGACCTCCAAGGTGCCTTTAATCAGAAGGTTGTCTCACAGGGGACCAAGCCAAGAAATATTTCTCCTAGTCTCACTTTCAGCAATCGATTTGACATCCTCAATGTCGATGGAGGGACTTCCAGTTGTCCCTCAGATGTGGACCCAAATGGAGAATGCCAATCCTCAGATGGAAATATAGTTAGAGGGTGTGGTAAAGGCCTGCACAACCCAAGGAGGAAGAAAGGAAATAAGGAAAATAGGGACCTGTGGAATTGTATTTTTTCTAAGAAGCAGAATCCAACGTGATGAAAAGACTACTCACTCCTACCGAGACCTATGGAGACTCGGTCACCTAAAAATGGAGGTAATACCAATGAAAATAAGGACAAATAAATGGCTGGAGACAAGGAGGGTTTCCATTCAGGTGGGTACGGATCCTCAGTGAAAGAATTTTTTAAGCCTGAGGGTACCTCAGATGTTTTGGTTCCTCTTCAAGGAGATGCATATATGATGACCAAGGATCAGCAGGGAGAGATTCCTTCTCAGCTAGAGGATTCTCGCCCAGTGATGGAGGATACACTACCTCCTGGGAAGATTCAAGAGGTAAAGTCCCCCGACGACCCCCATAGACAGGATGTTGCGGCCCATGGCCAGAGTGGGGAGCTGCTCATACACTCGGGGGAAAAGATTCTGGAGGATGTTCTACAGATTAAGGCGACGTGGGAAGATGGTGATGAAATGATGGGAAGATTGCTTTGTCTGGATACTTCAAGGGAGCAATGTGAGTGGATTGACAAGAAAGACCTCATATTGATAAGAGGCTTCAACAAAGGGATGATTAACAAAGAGGAATACCTAAAACCTTGGGACTATTTGGCATTACATTTTTAAAACATTCTAAATGATGTTCCAGACTTTCAAGTAAGTTCTCTGGAATGGAAATTATTTAGGGAGATATATTCTAATTGAATTAAGATTTTCTTTGATAAGTTTGTTGTTTCATTTTCTATTTGATCAGATTTTGTTGTGTGGGTTATCACTACCCCTTAAAAAGTGTTTCATAATAAAAAAAAGTTACTTTTGAGGAGGACATACAATTAAATGATTTTGTTCTTGAGTAACCAAATGAAATGGGATATGAAATGAGAAACCTAGTTATTATGTCTTTTAATAAATATCCTAATATGATCAACAATATCAACTTAGGTGAGTTTCCTAAAACACCTAACAATAGGGAAACGAAGATTCAGGGTGAGCATAAAGGAAAGAAAGTTCACTTTTCATTATGTCGTGAATGTGGGAAGAAGCATGGAGGAGAATTCCTAAAAGGAACAGGAAGATGATTTGCATGTTTATAAGAAGGAAACAGAGAAATTAATTCTCAAGGAGAAGTTAATGGTTCAGTTAACACGATGGATGGGAATAATGGTTCTAATAAGGTATCATTGGCAGCTGAATGTTTTAAATTTTAGAATCATGGGAATTATTAAAATCGATGTCATAGGGGGGTGATCTTCAAAAAAGTATTATCGGGGTTGTGTAAGTAATGGTTTTTTATTGATGATAAAGATAATATGAATTAAAATTAATGGAAATAAGTGTGAAGGAATAATAGGAAAAATATTGGGTAATGGATTATAAAGGAAGTAGAATAATTGAAATGTTTATGTATTTATATTTTCAAATTATATGGTAAAAGTTATTAATGAAAAATATTCTAGATTATAATAATCATGAAATGTTTATGGATTGTTACTCAATCATTTTAATTTATGTAATTACAATTATATTTTGAATGGTCCCAATAAACTAGAAAAGTGATTTAGTTTCAAGATGATATTTTTTTGTAAAACACATGATTTATGGAATGATAATCCTTAATATGTGTATAATGTGGAGATAATAATGTTTTTTGGGATAAAAAGATGATTGATATGTATTAGATATTAATGGTAACCTTGAAATTAGTTCGTGATTTTATAAAAAATTTATTTATGTATTCATTGATAATGTTTATGGAAGTCTGGATTTAAGTAATATATTAAATATTCTACGGTTATATTTTAGGAAAAAGGATAATGTTTATTTTTATAAGCATGCATGTTTCAATTAATTTTTTATGGTAATTTATGTTATTACTATGTGTCGAGAGAATATATATCCAAGGTGTTCAAATATTTGGTATGTGACATTAAGAGATACTTTTAGGGATTAATGTTAAGTTGAATTAGGAAATAGGGTGGCTTTATTCCTAAATTTTTGGGTCCTGAATATGTTCTGATATATATTTTTGAAGATTTTTTATGATTAACTACTAATGGATTAGATAATGTTAAACCTTGGTCATTATTGTTTATGTTTTATAAATTAATGTATTTATCTATATTAGATAAATTAAAATAACTATTTTGGTTTTGATTAATATATAAAGTTGGAAGGGGTATTTGGTTATCCTTTTTTGGATTATGTGATCCATTGGAAGTTGATCTTAGTGCTTGAGGAATGAAATACTAATCTTATTCATCATTTGGAGAAAAATATGAGATTGTGGTGTAAATTGAATAAAGGATGAAATTATACTTGTAAAGTAAGTATATTTCCTAATGTTACTATTATATATGGTAAAGTAAGGTCTAAACTCTAGGAAAAGAGTCTGAAAAATCATGTGGTCCAATAAACATAAATTTCAATGAATTTTTGAAATTTTCTATATCTGTGGTTTACGATTATGTGATTATAAACTTTCTCAAGATTATTCACTTTATTATGATCAATGATATATCAAAATTACTTTTCATCCATGTCTACATCTTCACATACTGATAATTTTATCCTATTTGGAAATCTATTATACTTAATTCTAGATGGCCATTATACTTCATTTTCTCTCTTTCAAGAGAATATTTTATTAACCCTTGTTATGATGTGGGTTTCCACAAAGGAACTTTCTAACAAAAAACCTGGGATTACCAAGAAAAAATTGCGAGGATGAAATATATTAAATGGGGGGATAATTTATAACCTATATAGTTTAGAAAATATTTCCCTTTAAATAATTTTATTTCTTTGTTGGATTGTGTTGCACGCAACACCAATTTTAGACAAACTGTGATACACAATTAAATTATTATTATTTAATGTGAATGATATAACCTACCACTAAATTGGAAGGTATGAATATAATTAACTAATTTTTTTATTATATACAAAGTTAATACTCAATATAAATACTTAGTAATTAATTTGTTAGTTTTTTGTAAAGTCGTTTTATTCTTCAAAAAAAATTCATCAAAAATGAATTATTATTACTTTATCTTAAAAAATATTACAATTATAATTTTTAATTTTTATAAAATATAATTGAAAAAATTAACTTCATTCTTTGAAATAAAAATATCAAAATTAGGTTTGGGTTAAATTTTTGTATTTTTATGTAAATATTAATTTTTCAATGAATGGTGAAAAATAACAATTTTTATAAGACTGCCATTTTATTTTCATATAAGGAATCATTATGATTTTAAATTGATCTCAAAGTAACATAGTATTATTTAAATATATATAATATAATTAACTTAATTTTAATTATCATTATACATGATTTTGTTATAAATACATTTTTGGGCTAAAACGCATTTATATAGAGATTGTTTTCATTGTATTTGAAGCATTTATATTAAATGTATTTTTTAAAACTTATAGAAATTTAATATTGAAAATTTTATTCCATATTTATAATAATTAGGTTCAAATTTGGTAAATAGAAACCTTTTATCTTCTGTCAGAATGAATATTAATCGTCGTAAAATGTATCACCTCGGTAAAGGGAAAATTACGTAAATATAGGATAAAACTAAGTGATAATGCCATAATTATTCATCCTAATTATTATTGGATGAATTAAATTCTACACTAATCATTTCAGGATATAATTTTATTTATTTCACGGAAACTTTTCTATGAAAGCGACTTATATATTATTTAAACCAAAGGAAGTGACAAAATGTTACACTATTAGTTTTAAAAATCATTTATCTGTTCACATAGGGAAAAATATTAGTTAGGAATGAATATTAATAGTAATTTTATACCTAATTAAATTTAATTCATGATGGAAATTTATTTATAATTTTTAGTAATTAAATGATTACTTTAAATTCGTACACAACACTGATGCAGTAATTATTCAATTTATGGAAAAATAAAATAAATGAAATTACTAATATTATAAATATTATAACTTTATATAATTAAAGTGATAAAAGAATATTATATATTAACACAACCTATTAGGTTTGTTTTTAAATAATTTAGTTTGAATTTTTCTTTTTTATTGATGTTATTAAAGACAAAGTAATGAATCTTGTTAAAATTGACAATAATGATATTTTATGAAAATGATATTTTGTAACATAATTTAAAAATAAAAAAAAACTTATATAATAACAAAGGGAATAATATATGGTTTAACTTTTGATCCCATTTTCATTTATAGTCTATTTTTGTAAGTATTTGTCTCTAGAATAGTATTATTATATTTTAATCTTTTGAGAAATTCCAAATGTTCACATCACCTCAATTATAAAAGGAAACCTCCTCCCACATTTATTCACAAAACATCAAGACTTATATCTCAAGAATACACTTAAAAATATCTTATTAACTCACTTACACACATTCTAGAGGTTTTGGTCTTTCCAAAATACCAACCCTAAATCCCATTAGAGAAGATATAAAGGAGTAATTTCAAAGAAGGGGTAATATACCTAACCAATCTCTTTCTCTTTTATATTCATTTTTTCCACCTATAAATAAATTATATTTATCATAAAATAAAATTTTCAGTATCTTAAATATTCGGAAATTTTATTATCATTATGAAAACATCGTTATACACCCTCTTTTTGATCAAACTAGAAGTGAAAGTGTCACTGGTGCGTTCGTACAGCTTACTGTCTCCACGTAGAGATACAATTCATCTTTCAACACCATATTTTATGAATGATTGCTATGATGGGTTTAAATTTTATATATTATAATTCTAAAATAATTATACTTCTTAAATGTTAATATCATATCTACCTTTTTACCTTCTAAACTTTTGGAAAACGATAATGTTGTTTGTGCGTACGTGTGGACTTCCACATCCTCGAACCGATGTGATTTTTTCTCATTACTATTTTACTTATATGGTAAGGAGGTTGAATATGATGAATATATATGATATAAATGATATAATAATAATTATTTAAATGTTAAATTATTATTTACCTTTCTTTCATTCCATCCATCAAAAAGTGAATATAGCGTTCATGCTTAGGTACGGCCTATCGTCTCCATGAACGGTGTAATTCAATTTTCTATCTCTAATTTTTGTGAATAATTATAAATATTTATATAATAAATATATATTATTTTATAACATGATTAAATTTCAAAAATTATGGTACCATGATCAAAGTATAAGGATCGGGACTCCCAAAACGAAACATGCTTGAAAAACAAAGTTGTTATCACCCAGAACAATGATTTTAATAACAAATAATTAATAAATGGGTAATAATATGTTATTAATAAATCATACCTAGAATTGTAGATATATTTTTATGGAATAAATTTTTAATAAATATTTTTTTATTTTAAATTATGTTTGAACATGAATAAGGAAAGGAGATACTTGAGGTAAGGGATTTTCCTCTGACTTTTATTTCTACAGGTCACATGTCTTATAAACTAATTATTTCTTTGGAAGCATATATACTATCCATGAATTGATTTTATGGAATATATTATGAATATTATGTATATTTACAACTCTATATACGTTTATTTCTTTCATGGGGCTAATGATTCAAATGTTTCCAAAGTGGTAAGGGTTTATTTCATAATCTCATCAGTATTTGGGATTGTTTATGTTTAAGTAACTAATGGGGAATATTTGTTTTCCATGTCCATGTTTTATAAAAAAATCATTTTTTTCTATTTTATTACATTTAAAAAAAATCATTTTCACCCATTTTTTATTTTTTACAAAACAGTTTCAAATGAATGTTTTTTTTCATTTTTAAATGAGGTTCTTTATGACTTTTTTGAGAAAAATATTAAAGTAATGTTTTTTAAACTTATACTACATGATCATATTTACACATAATTATGATGAATTAATTATATGAAGCTTAATTTACAAGCTTAAAAGTTTATTTTTTAAGAAAATGCTTTCATTTTTTTGTGCACGGCTTTTTAAAAAGAGAATCAGTTTTAAAATAGAAAAATTATTTTTCTCAATAATTTTACCAATTGATCTTTCAAAATAATTTTCCATGTAATATGACATCATTTGGTGTTAAGTATTCTTTATTAGGTATATGATTCAAGGATACTATATTTATTCTTTCTCTGGATTGTTTATTTTTATGATGAATGGATGAAATGTTTATGAAACCCATTTCTTTTCATGGGTTCTAATATGTTGATTCTTTTATAGTCTTGTGAACCACATATTTATGGTTTTCATTATGTGATGAGTGGGACTTATATGTCCCTCAAATGAATTATGTAAAGTATTATATATCATGATATAGTTATGGGAAAAAATTCGAAGTGATTGATCTTTTATGGGAAGCAAGTCGAAATTCTTGATTTGTTATGGGAAACAAGATGATGTGCTTTATACATCATGGGAAATGGGATGATGTGCTTGATAAATTATAAGAAATCCGTTTTTATGCATTATCTGATGGTTATCCAAGTTAATTTTTTATTAATACCCACTTTTATGGAAAAAAGTGGGAAACCAGCAAGACAACAGCACATCAAGCACAAAAGTAGAAAACAGAACTATAGGAGACCAACTTGAAAATATTGGATGTGACTTACCTGAATAATCTTCAGGACAGGTCACTTACCTTTTCCCCCGGCTCATTGCTGATGATCACTTCGAAATGAGAGACCAACTTGTCCCAAACTTGTAATAACTCCTCCACTGTAAGCTTCCATTCATTGAAGCCTTTGGTCAAAATTAAGTGTTGTTTTTCGATCTAATCGGCCTGCTCCTTGCTTACACCCACTTGAACTGGTCTTCAATTCATCCTTTCTGTATCCTCCTCTGAGGCCTGAATTAGGAGAACCCCCTCCACTATCTCTTCCTCAGAGGACATGAGGAGGTCCCATGAGTTTTCTGCAACTGCAGAATCCTCCCCTCCTATTGCTGAAGGCTCTCCCTTCCTGATCACCGAAGGATCCACCAATCCACTTTCCTAATTTTCAGCTCTGTGCGTAGAAGAAAGACCAAACTCTGAAGTAGTCCGCGTAGGAGTCTAACTTGAAACCGAAACCCCTTCATTGTTCAATAAAGGAACCCCTGGAATAGCCTCTGTGACATTTCATTTATACTTGATTTCCAATCTGGTAACTATAGTCTTTGGAGTGCCCGAGTAATCTATGTGTGGTCTTGACTTCTTTCCACCCTTGGGAGACAAAATTATTCTAGTTAAGAGGTTTCCTTGTTTCCATTTCCTTGAACCGGATCGAACTACTTCCTATTGAACATAGTATCCACTAGTCCAAGAGACCCCCTCTTGGTCGCTTGAGTCCCCATCTTGGTCACTCGATTCCTCCTATTCTAAGTGTCTACTCCTAACCTGCTTACATTTCTACTTAGGAATGACTGTAATCCATCCTTAGGGATCTTCATTTTCTTTCCCTGCCTCATCTAACAACGAGAACTGATTATGCACCTCAGTCAGCTTTGAAGCCGTGTGAAAAGGGGCCACCTGGGACACTGGATCATGCACATTAGGAGTCTAAGACTCTTTTAGCGCCCTAAAAACATCCTGAGAAACTGAACCTACAGGTTCAGAAATTTGGCCAATTCTTTGGCCACCCTTCTGACCTTAACTTCCTCGGCAAAGGATGAGGGAGACTGACCTCCACCTAGCTATACCCATCCTCCCCCACCAACACCTCCTTAGGCCAAGGACTCCTTAGCAAGTCCTACCAGCAAGTCCCCATTCTACAAAGCATCATCACCTGCATTCTCTTTACCACCTGAAGGACTACCCGATGCAGCCCCAACAGGATCACCACACGGAATGGCCAATTGAAGCTCACACTTCATCCTTCTGAACACATCACTGACCTTCGGTTCAGGAGGAGGCATGCTTACAGGTTTTTACAGCACTGATACACCAAGAGTAGGATCATAAACCATGATCTCCTGCACCCCAATGTGTCTCCCATGCTTAGAGCAATGACAAAGGGAAGCCCCATGACCCAACTGGAGACATACCGAGCAGTGATCAACCCAGGATTCAAAAACAACATCTTTCCTACATCGGAACTCCTCACCAACCGATATCCAAACCCACTGTACTGACGACTTTGATACATCCACCTCAACACAGATCCTCGGATTAATCGGGTGGCACACCGAAGAAGTTCGACTGCCCGAACAGAGGTAGCGACCCACCATATTTCCTAGAATTCTAATAATCACGAGGCTTTTAAAAGTCAAGGTAAGTTGAGGGAAATTAACCCATGTCATAAAGAGTGATGAATCCCAGTTCATGTAGACATCGTACGACCAGAGGAAGAGGAAAAATTTACATCCAATGCATCTGAGAGGAGCCCTGGACCACGCACAAATCAGGTCCTCTTCCGAAGTGAAGCGAATCATAAGGTGACATTTATCGTGGAGACCCATGACCGCGCGGTCACGTAAGCCCCAATTATCGAAGACAAAGTGAGAAAAATCATCCACCAAGGGTCTTCGATGATTGAATCGAGCCATAAGGGTTAGCTTCAGAATACTCGATGCTTCAGAGAACTCCAAGGTAGAAATCGAGAGGTGAGGATCACCAAACCGCAAATCAAGAACTTTCAGAAAAAGAGAGATTGCCGGGAAATCAAGGGGAAATTAGGGTTGGGAAAGGGGGAAAAGGGGATCTTCATATCCGGAGGTGGAATAGTCTGGCCATCCTCCCCCCTTCCACCTCCGGGAAGGGGGTGGGGAAGTCTTTGACGGACATCAGTGCTGGCCAGAGATGCCATCGGCCTCGACCCTCCAGTTCTTAGTCATGATTAGGGATTTTTTGCTATCTGATGGTCTTGGTAGTTAACATTGACCTATAAAATGATATCTATACTTATGATTATGCCACACAATTTTATGACATGAACTTATGGTTCATTATTGAATTATGATGAATTATTATTTTTATGATTCATGTCTTTTAAAATGTAAATGTTTTATTTCATAACTCATGATTATGATCCTTTTCATTTATGTATGAAATTTGTAAATTATTTTCAAGATATCATTACCTTATGCTTATCCTACGCTTACATATGATCATCTATTGATATATCCCATGCTTACACTTACTAAGAATATGATATCAGTATTTATTATGTTTTCTTTCCTAAGGTCTTGAAGAAAGTCTTTAGTAGGGTATTCATATGAATAGTACAATTAGGGAAGATATTTATGGGAGATGTTTAATATATTTCATAAAATAATAATGTTTGTATCTAATATCCAAAGACAATTAACTTATATGGTGTATGATTGTGTTTTTGTACAATTTATTTATTATTCATCTACTAAGATGTAATATTTATATACAAAAATACTAGGTTGTTATAGTCATGGATTTTAAAACCACTCATTTCATTTCAAATCCAGAAAACATTTCATGCCTTTATTTCTCAAGAATCATAAAATTCATTCTTCAAATTAATCATTCTCATTCAAAATATTTTTTCTTGAAAAAATCACATTATTTTAAAATCCATTTTCAAATAGGTTTAAGACACATCATTCCACTTTAAAAACATTAATCAAGAATATAAATTCTCATATAACAAATTATTTTAAAATCCATTTCTAATCATGTTAGATATAATGATTTAAATTGGTTAGAATTGAATTATGAAACTGCCTACCTCTAGAATGGAATCACTAAACACCCAATGATGGATTTATGATTAGATATAAAAAAGAGTCTACAATTATTACCACACAAAGAACAAGGAAAACCGACCTCTAACAAAATTTAACTAGTTTTCTAGTATGAAATAATAAGAATTGAGCTAATGGAACTAGATCTCCTTCTATAGTAGTTGGATGCCCAAAACTCCCATTATGAAAATTATTGATCTGAAATATGATCCAAACTAGGGATAAGGTTTGGTTTAATAGAGGAAAACCAAAGTTAAGATATGTATTAAAAAAATTTATTAAGATCTTACATGGTTGGAGTAAGTGTACCTAAATGATTAAATATCATTTGGGAATTTCAAAAATTGAAATTCACATCACCGTGACCTAGGCCATTCCATAGTGAAAAAGTATATAATGTTCTATCTCCTTCCATAACTTCAATTATTCCCTAGTGTGGAATTTCTAACCATTTCACATAGTAGAGACACATGTATAAAAATGATTGTACCAAGAAGTTTTCTCATCTTTTTTACACTGGGAAGTCCAAAAATAACATTAATGCCTCCAAAAAAACATTAAAATTTTGAAAATAAAAATAACAAGTAATTATTAGATGAAAACAAATTAAACTAAATAATTTTCCTAAAATAAAATTTTTTGATGTTACAATTATGCCAACAATAAATTCCTTCTTCCACCATAGAGGCCAATAAAGAAGACTAGTCTATAATGATATGAGGCTGTTACACTCCCACAAAAACCTTTTTCTCCTATGTTGCCTAAGAATTTGAACCATGATATCATATAACCTAAAATAAAGGTATTTAATTCCCATATAGACCCTTTATCTAATAATAAATAATTTAAACTAGCTGCCCATTCATGATTATATCAAGTTCCACATCAAGATCTTCCAAATTCAAAACATGTGATAGGTCAGAAATATAATTTATAAGTTGTGACACATGAAAAACATCTTGGATCAAATTCATAAATGGTGGAAAGGCTAAATAGTATGACACCTTATGAATTTGATCAACAACCTCAAACAATACCACATACCTTAGTGCCAACATCCCTTAATTTTTGAGATTTTGGTGATCCATCTAAGGTGAGACTCAAGAAAACATGGTCACTAACCAAAAAACACAATGTATTTCAATGATGATCCGTATAAGATTTATATTGATATGATCCATCACCATTCTTTGACGAATCATTGTTGATGTCTTATAGATCAATCTAGGTTCCACTTGAGAAGCTTCATTTATCTCTCACTAGTTGAGTGTATATTTATAAGGTTGACCATAAAAGGACATAAAGGGTGATATTATAATGGAATACAGGTGACTATTGTTGTAGGAAAAATCGACCATTCCCAAATGACATTATCTTTCTCCAATAAAGTTATAGATGCTACCATGAAGATGTCCTCAAGAATCGATATAACATATTTCACCTGAGGATCTGTCTACGGATGATACATACTTCTCAACTTAACTTAGAATCTCAAAACCACCTAGAGGCCTCTTTAAAACCAAGATGTGAAACTAGGATGCCTATCAGAAATAATATCATACATAACCCCACACAAGCTGAAAATATTCTTCACTTACAGATTCCCCAAATACTCAGATTTGGTGGTATCACAAATAAAAATAAATTTAGTCGATTTTTTCAATCAGTTAATAATGTTATAAATCAAATTCTTTCATTGGGGAGTAAATGGAAACCAAACTATAAAATCCATCTATATCCCTTCGTACTTCCAAGTCATCATAAGAACAAATTGAGTTAAGATAGATGGATTATGATGTTTATCTTTGATCTATTCTTAGGTGTAACAACATGAAACAAAGTTAATAATTTCTCACTTCATACTAGGCCACTAGAATTGACACCACATATCATAAAACATATTCATCATTATTGGGTGCACTACCCATTAAGAATTATTAAAATCCCCTATCATGGAATTTCTGGTAGGTGATGGTTTCATGTAAATTTTATTAAAGAAAAGGATTTCTTATAGAAATAGATACCTTTTTCTGATGGTCTCCCCACCATATAAAGAGTTTATAACACATAAAAAATCATCACCAAGATACTTCTCTGATAAGATCATCTCAAGAAGAAAGGATGTATATTGTACATTTGAAAAGGAAACCTCAGTCTCATCCCCTCAAACTCCCAATTATATTCAAGAGAAAAGGGATATAATATCCCACTCCTCTAATTACTCTTTCATAACCTAGAAAGGAAGCTTACTTCTTAGAGATTCAGAAAAAACGTTCCCTTCCATAAGGGTGAAGTAAATTTCAATATGAAAGGATTTCAGGTATTATACCCTTCACCAATGATGGTGATTTAAATATTTTAGCAAGAATATATAACTACAGATCTTATGATTGGAGTAAATGTTAAACCTTTATCCAAAAATATAGTACCATTAACTCTTAAGATCATGCATCAGAACCATAAATTCAAGAGCATGAGTGTGATAGTTATTCTCATGAGGTTGAAGCTAATGAGAACTTTAAGCTACTATGTGATGATCCATCATGGGAATCCATCCCAAACAAAACAATGAAGTATCATAAAATACCACATAGCATTGTCTAGACATTAGAAGAGTCAAATCTTGATCAAAGTGAAAATTTGCTTCAAATCGGTAAAGGAACTCCAAAATTTATAATCCCAAATTACCTTCACTCCCTTTGAGTTGAGAGTGGTCAATTGAGAATCTTTATTTTAGAAATCCTTTACAAACTACTGATAATACCCTCTCAAGCCCAAGAATCTTCAAATCTAAATGATATTATGAGGTTCCTCCCATGAAATGATAGCTTTAAACTTTTCAGGATCAATTGAGATAAAATGTAAAAATACAACTTACCTCAAGAAAATCACCTTAAAAATATATAATTAGAACTTAATAATATTGTCATAAATTTGGTTATTCCTCAAGATATTCAAATCTACTCTCAGAAAAAAAAATATCCTCACAGATTTTAGATTAAACTGAGATGTAATCCATGAATACTATAATGAATAAATAGAGACAAAAATAGAAAATCCTATTTATCAGCATTATAAACATTGTAGGAGCATTGGTTAATCCAAATTGAATAACTAAATAATCTTAATGGACATACCTACCCTTAAAAGTTTTCTTTGGAATATCAAACTCCCTATCCCTGAGATATTGGTAACCATACCAAAGTTTAATACTATTGAAATGCATTTCCCCATTTAGAAGATAAAAAAATGATCAATATATAGAAACAAATAATTTTTCATTACCATTACCTGATTGAGCTTTTGGTAATCTACAAACTAGATAATGTTCCAATTTTATTTTTTTCAAAATGCAATGGTTCTTCCCAAGGAGACACATCGGGTCGCTTGTAGCCTTTGGACATCATGTCATCCAACTAAATTTCAATTTCATTTAGTTATTCTAGTTCTATATGATAGGGGGGAATATATATATGGGACTATTTCACAACACCAAGTTGATTATGAATTCTACCTCCCTCACTGGTAGAAACCTAGAAAAGTAAAACTAAAATACTTTGTGAAATTAATCCACTACTAGAGGAAGTTTTTTATTAGAGACTTATCACTCTAGTTCAATAGCACACAAGAATATTATCCCACCCAACATTAGAATGGGTGGTCTGGACCAGCTATCCCTTAGGTCATACTCTCCCATAAAAATATAGGACTCCCATTAGGGGTAGTAAGGGACATTATCCATTGATAATTGTCAACACAATCTTCATAAGAAGCTAACCAGTACATTTCTCAAAATACATAAAGGGAAATCATATCAAGAACAAAAAAATCCTAGAAAAACTCAATATATAATAAAGATAGAGTATAATAGGGTCATCAGAGGCCCTTCTCTCTTTTCTTCCTAAGATGAATTAAAATATACATTACATATGTCTTTAAATTTGAAGTAAGATTCAATAAATCCATTGTGTGGGTTGATATGAAAGAATGGGAGGCACCAATTTAAAATAAATCAAACACTAAAGTTGTTAAAATAGAAATGGTACTTATCATTTTCATAGAACCCACATCAATCCCACTAGAGACTCATTCACTATGTGAAGTAGATTCATTCATGATGTATGTGGATGAAACCCCATTTTTCTTGAATCATATGATTGAGCCACATATACTCTCAGTATTTAGGATCTTATTATAATACATAGAGTGGTAAAAAATTTTAGAAACTCTTAAAGTGACCTAAACATACCCCTAATCTAGAAACTTTTGGCGGCTCTACGCAAATATGCTTGGAGTTCCCAACCTTGGAAAACTAGAAAAAAGTTAATGAACCTTTACCATAAACTTTAAATGATTTATAAAATTTTTTATGTTGAGGACCATCACTATTGTTTCTAGTGCAATATTCATTCTATATTCTCTTTTATTTAATGTAACCAACAAATATTCCACTAAGAGTAGGAGGAACACTTGTTAGCCCTGACTAACCAGTCAGGTCAATTTCTCTAATCAGAGGCATATCCAAAACATCAAAATACGGGTCAAGATTATACATAAAGACTTCATATTAGATGTATTATTGAATATTTATATATAACCTACAGGCCTTAATCTTCTCATTAGACACCACCTTTGGTGAGAACTGGTCATGTTCAATAAAAGGATTAGTGTACTAAGTTGTTATTCGATCACCTTATTGATGGTTTTGAAACTCTATGTAATTAGAATATATCATCAACTCTAGATATAATTTCTCTATAAAAAGAGTCTTGAATTATTTTTTCTATATTGTATTATTATTATTTTCTAGAACTATAACATCCCTATATCTCCAACTAGAAACTTTATGTTTTAAGACAACACATTTCACCTTAATGGAATCTGGTGTCTTCATGAACTCAAAGAGTTCCCCAATCATTTATAACTAATCCCTTACTCTAAGTATCATTAATTCCCTAAAAGTATGGTGATTTATGTTGAATAAAATCATGGATCAATATATAATGTCATCTCTTCGAGGTTCCACTACTGGTGCCTGAATTTAAAAAGGTTTAACCCATTTTCTTAAATCTTAGAATGGATGCACTACTACCTAAATGAGGTTCTGGTCACCTTGAGGATTATCTTGATGTGGTTCATCTACGACTCACTCCTGAATATTGATTGAACATCTTTTTGGTGGAATAGTACTAGAAAAACATCTATATATAACAAATAAACATCAGTCAAGAGACACATGAATACCAACTCTAGGATTCAGAACTCAAATTCGGATCACAAAACTCAGATCAATGTTTTGGAAAATTCTAGAACCATATTAAAATTTTATAAAAGATTCTTTTACCAACTAAATATTGTAACTCAATGCTCGTTACAATGATATTTTGCCATAAACTCACTCATAATATACCCCTTATGTTATGAAATTCTTATCTCATATCTACAATGATATCCCAAAATACCTACCAATATCCAAGAAGTGAGTAATAACCTCCATTGATATAAAAAGTTCATGAACCAACATGATTAACCAACTGCACCAGTACCTGAATTAGCCTAAAATTTCCCTAGGGGTGTTTCTGATACACATGGGATATATATTAGTATTTGTGCCTAAAAATGATTAAGAGGGATCAATTTTACGCTAAGATAAACCATCATAACAAATTAGTTTATATGAATACATAAACAGTCAGTATTCGAATATAGCCATCAAGATAAATGTGCCATAAGATAGACATGTTTATAACTTAACACATTACAAAACCATCAACGTCATTATTTGGATATCTCTTTGTAATAAGTGGATCATATAACCTTCTTGTCACTGCTAAATCCCAATTTCATGAAAATCTGGAACACCCACCATCACCCTGCTGTGATTTCCCTTTTCTTATACATGGAATAAGAAATTATACAAACACCCAAAGGTAAAAGTAGAGTAATAAACATTATCCTAGTAGTGTCCCACCAAGAATTCTGTAAGATCAGGTATTAAGGATCCTCACACATCTCTATGAAATAAGGCTTTGTTGTGTACATATCCCTATATCCCATCCCTTTGGGGAATGGAAAAGTTTCCCAATGTATTAATTACATACCCTCATCAATTTTATTTTACATTTTCATCATTAATCTATATCTAGGTGGAGATGATAAATTCCTAGAGTTCTTTTTCAAGACTGCCTACCTAACAACACAATATCCCATGTGCTTTAATTAAATATAATAAGGGGAAAATCATTCATCTAAAAATAGTTTCATTAAATATCATTCATGTTGCCCCGTTTAAATATTCAAAAATAAAATTTCATTTCCAAAACCACAACCACATAATTTTTATCAAAACTCATGTCATTTAAAACCATTCATTTCATTTTATAACAACAAAACATTTCATTCCTTGTTATCTCATAAACCATCAATGTCATTCCTCAAATAAATAATTTTGATTCAAAATCATTATTCTAAAAATCAGCACATTATTTCAAAATCCATTGTAAAAGTGATTCATCATACACTATGTAATGTTGTAAAAAATCATCATGAATATCACTTCATGTTTAAGAAATAATTTATAAATCCATTTCAAATCAAGCAAATAGAAATGGTTTTAATTGATTGAAATTACATTTAAAAACCTCTTACTCAAAAATGGTAATCGAAAACACCTAGTAAAAGATCCAAAAAATGGAGATAAATAAGCTTCCACAATGACTCCCACACAGAAAAAATGAAAATTGATTATAAACCCCTTTCAATAGTTTCCTAATAAGGAAGAACAAGTATTGATGAAAAATAACTAGATCTCATCCAACAGTAACCAGAAACCCAAAACTCCCATAAAAAAATGCTAAATCTAAAATCCAATAAAATAGAGGGAGAAGTTTTTGTTTAATAATGGAAAAATGAGTTAGTATATTTGTTAAAACCCTCCATTAATATTGCATGTTGTTATAGTAACTAATCTCAAAAGATTAAACACCCTTCAGGATTTTCAAAATGTGAAACCCCTATCATCACAGTTGAGGTCACACCCTAGTGAGAAAGTCCAGGATGTTTTGGCCCTATCCAGAGCCTCCAACATGCACCGATGGGGCTTTACAATTAAATTCACATAGCAAGCGCATATTTTCAAAAAAACTTGGTCATGGGTGTGGTCCAACATTTTTTCACTAGAAAATTCCAAAAACCAATTTAAAGCCTCAAAATTCTTCCAAAGCTTCCAAAACCAAAAATAGGAACTCAAGTATCAAATTAAAACAAATTAAAATAAAGAAAATAATTTACAAAAAAGGTTGGGATGTTACAATTTCTCCCTTAATCCCTATTTAATTGGAAGAAATGATAGCCTTTATTGATAATTTTATTGTTAGAACTCCCAAGATCCAATAACTAAAGGTCTGTATAAACAATGTTAAATATATCATTGAAGAATAGATACATAGTGGTTCATAAATTTAGTAATTTTGATATTATTACATGATCACTCCAACATAAGGATCAACTACTGATCCATTATATTGATAAATTATATATTTGTTATAAAACTTTTAGTTTCACAAAAATCTGACAAAAACTGAATTGTTAACACATAACACAGTGAAACCTAAATTTCAACCTCCCTTAAATACATTCATTATAAACATGAAACTACATAAATTGGATTTAAATTTGTATTTTACCACTAAATGATGTGATGATGAGTAATAATCTTGTTGAATCACCTGGATATATTTCTAGAGAAGTGGTTCTTGTAATAGTTGTTTCATTAATGTTTGGTAAAATTAGATGAATTTTTATTTTTTGGTCTTAAAGAATAGGAAGATTGGAGAATTTTTATTTTGAAAGAAATTACAAGGGTTGGAACACTTGTAAGAGGTATTTTTGTATGTGTTTGGATGCTCGCAAAGTGTCTCGAGTTGTCAAATAATGAAAATAGGAGTAATTTTTTGGAATGTTTTTAAACCAATAAGTTTTTAATCATAGGGAAAAAATAGTATTTTGTGTGATAAGAAAGATCCATATATGATAAATTTTTATTTGACCAGCCACAGATAAATAATTTTCTTAATAAGTTTGGAAATCACCAAAAGAAGTGTCTAAAGGTTAAAATTCTAATTCCATATGATATTGGTGAAGTGGTGTAGTTAAAAGGTATAAGTATAGTAGTATATCTATTAAAAGTATATTGATTATTGTTGGATATACAAGAATTAGATTTATTCAAAGTTTATATGCCATAAGTTGAGCTGGTAATATGGGATGTGAAATTTGTATAGTGTTGGGAGTCCCTAAAATTCATAAGAGTAAACCACTGATGTATAAAAGTAAACTTGTGGGATATGTGAGTGTTAACCCAGTTATCCCCTGATACATAAGATATTATGTTTTGATATACTTAAATTTTTATGAATTCAACTTCCCACAGAACATTCACTATAATATATAAGCATCGCCCTATGAAGTGTTGGGAGATAAATGGTAATTATTGGAAGCTATATGATATATAAAAGTAAACAATTCATATTTAATAATAAATCTTTTTTCCTTCATCGAGTATATGAGAAGAAATATTTGTAATGGAAAATTACTTTTATGTATTTATTAGAAATTAAGATAATAGAAGTTATGTTCATAATTATAGGATTATTAGGTTGTGAAACTGGGATAAATATGAGATACCATGTGATATATAAGGTTAAATGGCCGGACACTTAAGTGCTTTGGTAAATGTTAATTTGGGAAAATAAAAGAGTGTGTCCTAGGATATATAATAATTAATTTAACAATACATAATGGTCAAATGGGATCTTTCAGAAACTTTTATAAGGGATGTTTCAGAAGATAAAAAATATCCTCTAGTAGAAGGAACTCAGGAAATAGAAGAGATTTAAGAGGATGGTTTCTAGAAACTGGATGAGTTTTGGAAGAATGGTTATTAGAAGGATAATTAAAAAGGAGAAATTTTCTAACAAGGAAATTTTGTAATATAATTCATAATAAGAACAAAAATACAAATTTTTTGAAAATTTGGGTAATACATATGGGTTTAACTGATTTCAAAATTTTTCCTAATATTAAACATGCAGTTGTTTTTTGATAGAGAAAGAAATTTTGTGAAGAATAAATCCATGGTGTTATGGTGAGACCATGATATTTTCAGTTTTGGAAGAGGTAGTGGTGTTACACTATGACCATAGGGGTCACATAGTGATGATTTTCCCTAAAGGGGAAGTCCAAGACATTGGGAATTGGGTCACACCATGAAGAGTCATAGTCATGTACTTTGGTTTTTTATAGGAGGATTGTTCAATGTAGTTAGTAATAAGGTCACTCAAAAATAGAATCCTCTATATAGTTCTCAAATATGGAGTGAAGATAACCATTTAGAGCTTTTAAATTAGAAACCCCCCTCTTTAGCTTACTCATTTTTACAATGTGTGGGTAGGGGGAGGCTAAACCTTATCCTCTACATCTTTACCCCATAATCCTTGTTATTTCATGGTTATGGAAGTTATAATTATTTTATGTTTAGGCTATCATTATTCCATTTATATCCAATTTTCTTGATTAATTTCCACCTTCTGATTTTGGATAGCGAATGACTAAGGTTAATACTGATTCCACTGAAGAATGGTGAAATTGTTTTGATATGATAAATATTATATTTAGTTTGGTTTGAGGGGATCTATATATGATGAACACACTTTGTTTCATATGGTATAATAAAGGTACATCGCTATTTTATTTTTTATGGATTTATATATATTTACATGAAATTTATCAGTGAGTTAGTAGGGAATTTATTATGATAAAGGTTAGAGTGGATACTAGGAGTGGTGCACACCTATTTTATCAAGGATTTGGACCATAAAGCATTGTTCGGTAATTAAATCTAAAATGATTCCCTAAGTGGTGATATTTTAAAATATAATATTATTTTAATGTTTAAATTTATTATGAGGGTTTAATAATTGATTTCAAGTTAATGGTCAATAGACGATTGGGATTTGGAGAGCTTAGATGGTGGTGTCAAGGTTTTGGAAAGGAAATAACTCTAAATGAGGTTAATGGTACTTCAAAATATTCTTAATGTTTATTAATTTTATTTTTTGTAATGTAACATGTAGCCTCTCCATTTGTTTTTGATTTACCATAAGATGAAAATTAATTTCTCATTAAAAATCTCCATGAGTAGAATAAATGTTTCTTTATCCATGATGGACTCCTAGTCACAATATTGATGCCTTGTTCATTGATGGCCAGTGATTTAATTATAAAGTGGTGTTACTTGAAATGAAAACCATATAAAATCATAAATGAATTGAGAAAATCATATCAGAGTTTATGATAGTGGAATTTAGATCAGTTGGGGTTGGGGTTATGAAAAATTTAGAATTATTGTCTTAGAAATATGCTATATATAACTTTGTGATACATTTGAATGTCTTGTTCAGAGGGTTAATTTATTGGGTGAGTGTTCCTCCTCCACCAGTGTGTGCATGTATCTAATTGAGGAAACCATGATATGGATTTGTATTTATATTCGATGATAGGACTAACCTATCTTAGATTTCAAGTGAGGTGGATGTTATGTCACCCCTGGTGTTGATTTATATGGCATTTTAATTTTGACTAATTAAGTTATATCGTAAGAATAGTTAGTCTAAAGGAAGTGATTCTCATGACTAATTATTGGAAATGTATAATGATAAGAGACATTTCAGCGCCGATAGAATCATATTTGGTCATCCTCAATTTTTACCTTATAACTCAAGGGTTGTAAGTGATTTATTTATTATGTTTAATTTTTTATTTAGTTATCCAAATAATATCACATTGTGCACACACTGTATATACTAGTTATGTTGGGGAAATCATTTGTGGGGGATTATTGAGTTATTCTCACACAATTATTGGGCATCCCTAACACATTGGTACCCAAGAAGACATCATGATAACAGGTGTAGGAAAGTTAGAGGCTTATTATTTATAGGTTGAGCTAAATATTTTGGAAAAAATTAGGGTAGGGGAATAGTTTGGGAATTGAGACTATGTTGGGTTTCAGTTTACTTAATTTTGGTTTTAATAGTACATGATATTCCCAATAGGGATATTATTGATGTTTTCATGAATTGTGTGACATTATAGATAGTTTATTTTATTATAACAGATGTTTATTATTTATTTCTAGTGTCTTATGCTATGTTGATTATTTATTTCTATGGATATTATTATGACTAATTATATGATATTTCCCCTATTTTTTAAACCTTTTATGTGAGGGTATAATCTGCCCAAGGTATCAACTTAAACCCCTCATAATATTCGGAAACCTCTAGAATATGGGGAGGAGGTTCAACTAAGGTCATGTGTTGCTTTTATTTAGTTACTGTAGATTAAACAAGACTATGGTGTTATAAAGTGGTATTAAATAATTTTTTTGTCTTACTATTTGGGATATAGTAGATCAGATATAGATCAAGTCATAACATGGGATATATTATTTGTATTATGCCTAGAAATAACCTATATGATTTGAATTCCAAGTTACCATGGAGTTGGTATTTACATTAAATCTTTTCAATATTATAGTTGTGTTTATTATTTTTTATTTCAATATTCTGATTTCTTTGATTTTTTAGGTTTTTCTCTTGGCCCAAGGTTGCCAGAGAGTGGGTATTCATGCATTATATTTGTAATTTAGGTTCACATGTAAATTATTGAGTGTGATAAAAAACATTTATGGAAAAAGGAAAATATATAGTTTTTTGTAATTTAAAGTAACAACAACACCTTATTTGGAATTTTCCCAAATAATATATTGGTGGAATTGTAATTAAACAATCCACATGTTTATGTTTCATGAAATACTGGTTCTGGTTATCTAAAGTTTGAATAATAACTTATTTAGTGTTTTAACAAATAACTAACTAGTGTAATTCTAAATAAATGGTCTAGATGGGAATGATTTTCCATATATATATCATCCTATGGTGATGTCATTTATATATGAACATATATATGATATTGACCCTCGAGGGGGTGGTTTGGTTTACAGAATAATAGTGAGGATTTATACCTTGATGTGGGTAGAAATATTTTGTATGAGATAACTTGTATATGTATATAGGTAATACCCTAGAGGGGTGTAATGGACAATGAGTAGAATTGTGGTTTTTGAAATAGTATTTTTGTGGTTACTCCATGTGTTGTGACCAATGTAGAGTATAGTGACGGGATAGGTGGGAGAACCTAGTGAGTTTGAGATGCGAATTAAGATGTTGGTGAGTTGTGTTATATTATAAAATAGTAATATTCATTCAAATTATTCCTTGAGATATGTAATTATATACAAGGGTAACTTAGAAGTTGGGTTAACCCAGGCTTGTGAGTGCATTCAGTGATAAGAAGTATGGGTATATGTTGTTTGTGATGACCGCATTGTCATGAAAAATCAATTTTATTATGATTTTAAATGGTATTTATAGTATAGGATGGACCCAAGGTCATCTATCAAGGAGCATTGGTGGGTTATAGTGTAAATTTTAAATAAAAAGAAACAAAAGAGAGGGGTGGTTTTGAATATAGTTTTATGAAAATTAGTTGATTTAAAGAGTTTAATAGTTGATAAATATAGCTGGTTTTTTAGAATTATGAAAGAAGGGGATCATTTCAACTTCACTACACATCTTGGATAGGTTGTTGCTCTGAATTTTTTTTATGATTTAATGTAATCCTTTGGTTGAGGGTTGTCAAGATTTCAACTTCCCTCTTGCCTCTTAAAATGATTCTCAAAGAATCACCCCTTGACACAACAATCATGCTATCATGTTTTGGTTCTAAAACATTGAAAAATGTCTACCAAATAATACTGAAATATTATGTATGTGTGCGAGAAATAGGATTCTTGTCTTTTCCAATTGGAATAACCCAAGATTCCCACTTGAAATATCAACCTAATCAGTGTTGAAATAAAAAGTGTTTCACTTAATTATAACAAAAGAAATATATTAAGATGAAAAGAAAATAAAAATTAAACATAATTGAAATATTTAACACACTAATTAACCAAAACTAATATAAGAACAAGTGTCGTAACTCCCTCAAAATGATCATCCACTATTTAGCTCGCCATCAAGAAGAGGAGGAGGCTCGGGTGGAACTTTTCCTTCATCCTTGATCTCCATATGAGGATAGGGGAATCCCTAACTTCTTGGATGAGTAAAGGACTCCTATAGATCTATAAAATACCATATATTTTCCTCTTGGAAAAACTTACAAATGGGGTTCCCAAGGTATCATTTTATAGGAAAATTGGAAGGTGGTTTTGGGCACACAGATAGTGTAAAACCACTGGAATCATTGTTTTGGGTGGGTATACATCCTTATCTCTCATCAGGAAAAACTAAAAAGTTGTTTCACAACATCTTTAATATCACCAATAAAAGATTGGATTCATTTGGACACTTACATCTCAAGATATGGATAGATCACAACACACCACGTTTGACTTCATTCTGATTTAGTGTACAGGATATATCAGGTCGGTTGGGCCAATTAATGGAAACATTGGTCTTTAATGTCTTAAGACGAGTTGTATCCCATTGATATTTGGACCTTAAAAAAATATCACCCCTTTTTATGCACATCTTTTTTTAACATTCGCATAAGTGGATAGGTGTTTCTAGATCCCATGCAATTTTGGCCCATTTTTCTTCCACTTCATCCTTAGATCTCCAAATCACCTCCACCTATAATGAATTCATCAAAAAGAGTATAATTCACCCTTTTAAAAGTGATAAATATTAAATAATGGAATGAAACATGAAGTGAAGTTTTTTATTTATATAATTTTTAATAAAAAACAAGTTTAGCATATTGGTGAATGGGTGAAAAGGAAACAGTGAATCACTGTGTAATCACACCCCCACACCTAAACATTTAAACTCCTGAGAAAAGTCATATTTTAAGAAATTATTCATGTATATATTTCCAACATCATAAATATTTAACATTTAGTGAAAATTTAATTCCTAATAGAATTGTGATCGAAGAAGAAATCACACAGAGGAGTTATTCTCAAGGATCATGGAAAAATGACATCTCAAAAATTGTATCATAATGAAATTCCAAAAGATTCATGGTATCACTCAAATAAAATTATTAAAAATTTAAACATATCACTAATTCTCCATGTGTGTGTGTGATGACCATTTAATTTTATCATTTCCACCTTCTATCAAGTAAATATAAATTTTTTAAAAAATTGTCTACTTACATGATCATTTCCACTAAACATTACCTACATAATTTGCAATCAAATTTCAAAACCCACTCACTTAATAATTTCCATAATTCAAACCAAAATATCCCAACCTAGATATCCCCATATTTTGTATATTTCATCACTCCCCTCAATGTTTATTTTTTTGGGAGGGGGGATTGAGGGCGTAAAATAGTCAGATAACAGGTACACATGTACATTTCTATCTGGTATAGTCATGAAATGGATCAGATAAGGAATGAACGTATGGGAAAATCATTTTTATAGGTATAAAAAAAATGACTTAACTTATATTTAAATTATGTTAAGTAATAAATTTTCACAATTCATGGTTGGGTGTAATGATTTGTGGAGAGATCATGTGAAATAAATTTATTTTAAACTATTCACATAATGGGTGCCATTCTTATCAAAGTGTTCAAAGGATAAAACCATTTATATTATTGAAAAACAGCCAAATTTCAAGAGAAAGTCAAACCACAATATTGAATTCTTACTAAAATATACATTTCATCAGAATTATTTTTTTTGAATGTTAAAACAACATGAAATAGAGAAATTA
This sequence comes from Viscum album, assembly GCA_963277665.1. Taxonomy (NCBI): domain Eukaryota; kingdom Viridiplantae; phylum Streptophyta; class Magnoliopsida; order Santalales; family Viscaceae; genus Viscum; species Viscum album. Next base: position 1,112,390,575 of record OY728123.1, read on the forward strand.
GTCATGAATTTTCAATAATTTCCATGATTAAGCGAGCATCATATTTAATGATAAAGTGGGAATAAAAAATTTACATTCTATAATAAAAGATAGATTAAATGGGGGATGTAAGTGACAATATAATCCAACAAGATAAAAAGATAAAAAGACGAAAGATGATGAAAATTCCTAACTTATCTAGTAATATACCCATCCCCCCACACCTATAGTGTCCAGTTTCCTCACAGTAATAAAACAAAATGTGGGAAGGAAGGATAAAACCTGATGGTTGTCATTGTTAGGTAGATTATTGAACTTGGAGTTCCTCCATCGGGAACTCTATAAGGTCTTCATTGAAGTGCTTAAGCCACTTCCCATTGACAGTGAAGGTTTTCTTGGTTTCTTTATTTTGAACCTAAATAGCACCAAATATAGAGACCTTAGTAATATTTTATAGTCCAAACCTGTAAGAACGAAGCTTACCTAGATTCAAATTCATCCTTCAATTGTAGAGGAGGAGCTTCTGCCCAATGTATAACAAACGATGAATAATGAGATGGTCATCGGCAGTCTTGGTTCTCTCCTTATAAATCTAAGAGATTTCATATGAATCTCTTCTCATTTCCTCCATCTTATGAATCTATAACTTCTTTTAAGCACCTTCACCAGAAAGATTAGAATTTCATTTTGTGATGTCCTAGTAGGCCCGATACTCAATCTCAATAGGTTGGTGACAACTATTTCAAAACACAAGTCGATATGCTCACATTCTAATGGGATTTTTAAAGGAATTATAGTAATCCCATAAGGAATCATCGAGTCTAAGACTCCAATAATTTCTATTATGTTGAACCATTTTTTTCAAGAATCTATTTTACCTCCCTATTTGACACCTCAGCTTGACCATTGGTTTGTGGGTGATATTTAGTAGACACTCTATGCCCGACCCCATACTGATGAAAAAGAGATTGCATTGTTTTATTGAAGAAATGAGAACCATGGTCACTGATGATAAACCCTGGTAATCTAAACTTGCAAAATATTTGTTGTGGAATTTCATTTCTTTTAGATACATTCCCCATTATTTGATAGTGATGAGAATATTTATAGAAATCATGGGCATCCCAAAAAAGTTTTGTCCAAAAGAGACCAGAATCAAGGACCTTGTGAGAAGTTTGTTGGGGACAAAAGTTCACCCCATAAGAAAGAGTGTTATAGAACATAAGGACAGAGTAAAAATTTCTATCAATAACACAACACGTAAAAAATTGATCACTACATGTTCACTCGGTACAATTGCTCATTTGGAAACATGTCATTTATGGGAATATAGGGGGATGATATAATGTATGAGGATGGGTGGATCCTACTAATTTTGTCAGCCACCACATTCTCTATTCATTTAAATCTTCAATTTCTAAATTGAATTCCTAAATGAGGAGCATCCAGAAAATGAGACTTGGTTTGGCTTCTGGTTTCTTAAGAAGATACCAAAGGGTTGCATGGTCTAAGAACACAATGAATTTAGTCCATAAAAGATACGACCTGAATTTATATAAGGAAAACACAACATAATGAAATTATTTTTAAATTGTGGTGTAGTTTTATTGGGAAGGATCCAGTGTATGTGAGGCATAGGTAATGACATTAAGAGCTTGATCAACCCTTTGTGATAAGACTACCCCAACTGCATAGTTAGGGGAACCACACATGATCTCAAATGTTAAATCCCACTGAGGTGGTTATATTACCTAGGGTGACATGAGACTCTATTTTAACCTTTTAAAATATTCATCAAATTCATTATCAAAAACAAATTCTTTTTCTTTTTGGAGAAATTGGGAGAGGGGGAGTTCAATTTTACTAAATTCTTGATTAAAATGATGGTAAAATATTGTGTAGCCTAGGAAATACTTCACATCTCATACATTTTTGGGAAATGTTATGGAAGAAATGACATCCACTTTTGATTTATCTACTTGTATACCATCTCCAGAAATGAAATATCTCAAAACAATACCTTTTTGCCTCGTGAAATGGAATTTCCCATAATTTATTATGATATTATTTTTCAATACAGCGATGTAGGACTGAAACAAGAATACTCAAACATTCATCAAAATAAAATCCATGAACAGTGAAATCATCCATGAATACTTCCATGAAATTCTCTGGGTAATCTGAGAAAATATTAACCATGAATCCCTAGAAAGTACCCAGATCATTGCGCAGACCAAAATGGAATCCTCTTATATGAAAATGTGCCAAAGGGGCTAGTTAAGGTTGTCTTTTCCTAATCCTCATAGGCAATGTGGATCTGAAAGTATCCAAAATACCCATCAAGGAAACAGTAATGGGACTTTACTGCTAACCTCTGTATAATTTTTTCATTGAATGGAAAGAAAAAATGGTCCTTCCTAGTGTTTTGGTTTAATCTGTGATATTCTATACATACACACCAACTATTATTCACATGAGTTAGAACCAATTCATTGTTTTCATTTTTTATTACTGTAAGACCAGTTTTTTTAGGAACCACTTGTACTGGAATAACCCATTGGATGTCAGATATGGGTTAAATGGTTTCAGTATCCAATAATTTTGTTACCTCCTTTTTAAAAACATCTAGTAGTTTTGGGTTCAATCAACGTTGTTCCTACCTCACTGGTTTAGCCTCATTATTTAACAATATATGTTGTGTACAAATTAATGGTCTAATACTAGGAATGTCTAATAGTGTCCATCCCAAAGACTTTGTATACTCCCTAAAGTAAACACAATTCTAGCTCATGAGGGAGTGAACTAGCAATTAGGATTGGAAACTTGTTTCCATTATCAATATAATAATATTTTAAATCATGAGGCAGTTGTTTTAGTACCAATTTTAGGGGATTTTGGATTGATGAAAGTGTGTGTGAAAGTGATAGGACACTAATATCATCTAACTAATCAATGGTATCATCCTCATATTAGGAATGACATTTTACAATCTTAGTAGTATCATCAATAGTCATGTGATCCTTAGTGTTCAAGAAATCATCAATTATTAAACATGCATGATATTTTTATAGACCAATACAACATTCTATGCATGATTCATTTACCATAATTGCAATCAATGATAAAACTGTGAAAGGGGGTTAGGGGAAAGAAAAGATGTTTTTCAAGGGAAGGGAGTATATCAATTGAATTAACAAAGAGAGAGGGGTGTTCTTATGAGTGGTGTTTCATGTAATCAAGGATACTTAACTAGAAATATCCTCACCAAAATCCATATATAATGTACCATTATGGAATTGTTTTTTGCAGTTTTCAAGAAAGGTCTCCCCAATATAATAAAGGCATGTCCATTCATCTTATCATCTTCCATTTTAATCGCATAAAATTAAGTAGGAAAAATAAAATTTTTCCCCCTCACAAGAACATCCTCTAACACACTAGTGGGGTGTGTCGTACATTGATTTGTGAGTTGAACAAAAATTCCTAATGGTTTTAGTTCTCTGACCTGAAATGTATATTAAATGGAGTGAGACATAACATTTATAGACATGCCCAAATCAAGCATAGCATTGGAAAATGAATACTCACCTATGGTGCACAAAATTAAGAATGTCCCTGGATCATTGCATTTGGTGGGAATTGATGGATCTATAAATGTTGAGACATTCCTCCCCAAGCTCACCTTATCATCAACTCGGAATATCCTTCAGTTTTAACAAATCCCCTTGAGAAACTTTTTGTATCCTTGAATTTGTTCATGGAATCGATCAAGGGGATGTTAACCTACATAGTTTTTGAATGTTTCTGATATTTCTTTATCAATTTTAGTTTATTTTTGTATTCCTGGTTGGGTGGAACTTTGGGTGAATGGAATAATAATGGTTGTACTGGGTGACTCATCAACATACCAACTCTTTCCTTTGTCAAAGATTCTCTCAAGACAAGGTTTTATCTCATTTAGACCAATTATAGTGGTTGGGATGGTGGTTTACTAAGTAGGGGATGACTCTATTGGAGGGGTAATTTGGATTTTAAGTTGAGTTCCACTCCTAAGGGTGATGGAAATAACATTTAGCTTATCCAGGGGGTTAATTACTGGTTGAGATAGTTTACCTGGCCCCTGACTTTGAATTCCCACCATAGAGTTAGCAAGTTTTCCTAATTTGGTTTTTAGGCATTTTATGGATTCTTGGGTGGTTTGTTGGAATTATATATTGTCCGTATCCATGTTTTCGTCATATCTTCTAGTCTAGGCTCAGGTATTGAAGGTCCTGGTTGAAAATTCCTTTATGGTGGTTTGGTATTTATGGGTGGTGGTGGCTGATGACTACTCAACCCCAGTTGGTTCCATTATTGTTGAGGTTGGTTTGAATACCCCTTCCTATAAGATTGTTATTCTTTCCACCTATGGTTGGATGGATAATAAGTTTCTTTCCTAAAGGGCTGGTTATAGGGGCAGCCTAGAAATATTCCCTCACAACTCTCAGAATTTTCTCTTAGTTGGGGGCATTGGATAGAATAATGGATGTTAAAATAAAATATTTCAAAGTGGATAGAAAGAGGAGATTGGATTTTTCCTTATGAAAGAGAAAGTTGTTAAAGAAGGGTACTTACCTCTTCGAACATCGTGTACAACTTCTTCTCTAATCAAGTACTTTTCACCTCATGGAAACCTCAAATCGTTACAATAGACCTCGAACCGAATTGTTGAGTGTTTTGTGTTATATTCTGAATCAGGGTTCTAAAAAAAATTGTGTTTTTATCAACTAGTGAACCACCTATAATGAAATCAATAATATTTTGATCTATATGAATTAAACCATCATAAAAATATTGAATTAAAAGTGGATCACATAGTTGGTATTGTGAGAAACATGAAAAAATCCTTTTAAATATTTACCAATATTCATGATTTGTTTCCCCTTGTGATTTCCTTATTCCCCATTTTTCTTTTCATATTGTTACAATTCGAGGGGATAGGAAATATTTTTCAAGAAAAAAGTATTTAATGTTCGTTTAGTCTCTAATTGGTGAATTAGAATATTAAACACAATATTTTTTTGTTTCTTCTATTGAAAAAGGGAATTCCTTAAGCTTTACTAGTTCTTAATCCACATTAGCAAGTTTTATGGTTGAAAAAATAGTGTTAAATTATTTTAAATGCTTGTGTGGATCTTCTCCCGTGAGTCTATGGAATCTTGGTAATAAGTGAATTTGACTGGATTTTAGTTCAAAATTGGGTGCCTTTTCTTATATTTGAATATATGTGGGTTAGATATAAACATCATGTGAGGTTAGTTATTTTAGCTTTAGATTTTTTTCATCCATGTTAAACAAGTTATGATTAGTTTTAAATTGGGTTCTAGAAGAAGATGGATTTAGAAATTTCTCAAGTGGTGGTGTGTCCTCCTTCAAAGGGTTGTCTTGTGCATCTCAATATCACTAACACAGAATTATCTTCGGTTTGAGTTCGAAAGGTGGTAAGTCTCCCAAAGTAGAATGTTTCATGCATAGAATCAACATAAGAAATAAATCAGAACACAAAAAATATATGCATGTGTATAAGATAGAAGAAATAAATATTCATAAAATTTACAAAAATCTAATAAAAAACACCCAGTAAAAACCCAAGTGCTCCCCGAAAATGTTTCTAATATTTGACCGTGTTTTCATAACATGTAAAATAGATAATTATATTAAAGGGTATTTATAGTATAAGTATGACACTAGGTTATATCTCAAGGAGAATTGGTGGTTTATAGTGCGAATTTTTAATAAAAAAGAATCAAATAGTGGATGGTTTTCAAAACATTTTTATGAAAATGACTTGATTTAAAGAGTTTAATAGTTGATAAATAAAGGTGGTGTTTTATAATTATGAGAGAAGTATATCATTTCAAGTTCACTACACATCTTTGATAGTTCATTTTTTTGAAAATTTTATATGGTTTAATGTAATCCTTTGGTTGAGGGTTGTACAGATCTCGACTTCCATCTTGCCATTTAAAATGATGCTCAAAGAATCACCCATTGAAACAAAAATTGTGTTGTCAAGGTATGGTTCTAAAATATATAAAAAGGGATACCAAATAATAATTAAATATTATGTATGTGTGATAGAAATAGTATTCTTTTATTGTCCAATCGGAACAACCCAAGATTCCCACTTGAAATCTCAACCCAATGGGTGTGGAAATAAATGTGTTTTGCTTAATTATAAGAAAAGAAATATATTCAAAATAGAATCACATCCAAATTAAACATAATTGAAATATTTAACACAAAAATTACACAAAACCAGTATATGAACAATTTTTGGGACTCCCTCCCAAGTATGTGCAGCTCCCCCAAAATGATTGTCCACTATTTAGCTCGTTATTGAGAGGAGGAGGAGACTCAAGTGGAAATTTTCCTTCATCATTCGTCCCCCTATGAGAATATGGGACTCTTGAACTTCTTGGATGAGGATAGGACTACTTTGGGTCTCCAAAATTCTAGATCTTTTCCTCCTGAACAAACCTAAAAATGAGGTTCCCTAGGTATCAGTTTATAGGGAAAGTGGAAGGCGGTTTTTGGAATACAGATTGGGTAAAACCAATTGACCCATTATTTTCAGTGGGTATACATACTTATATCACTTTATAAAAAACTAAAAAGTTGTTTCCACACATATTTACTATATCCACCGATTGTTTGGATTCATTTGGACACTTTAATCTCTAGATGTGGATAGATCATAACACACCACTTTTCACTTTGTGAGGATTTGGTGTGCTGGATAGTTCATGTTGATTGGGCCACTTAATTGATGAATTAGAGTTCAATGTCTTAATAATTGTTGTATACCATTAAAATTTTGACTATACCACAAAATATCAACCCATTTGTATTCACTTATTTTTCATAACATTTACATCAGTGGATAAGAGTTCAGGATCCCATGCAATTTTAGCCCATTTTTCATCGACTCCTTCATGGGCCCTCCAAATCACCTCCACCTATAATGAAATCATAAAAACAAGTATAATTTCCCATTTTAACATTCATAAATATTAAATAATGTAATAAAACATAAATTTCAATTTATTATTTTTTTTATAATTTTTAATTGTAAAATAGTTTAGCATAGTGGTGTTAGGGTGAAAATGAAATGGTGAATCATTGTGGAATCATGGGACCAAGTTGATTGGAAGTTGTTTATGGAAGATGAAAAATGTTTTTATCCACTATATTTTCTTTTTTTGTCTATAATAAATAAATTGATTCACTATTTATATTTTTTCTAATCATACTCCCCATCACAACCAAATGATCAGACTCAAAAGCATAAGAAAGTCCATCACATAAAGAAGATATTTTCTAGAATAAATAGTTCATAATAATCTTGTTTATTCTAAAAAGAAATTTAAATAATAATGAGAAGTTTTATCATAGTCATAATTTCTCTAAGTCTAAACTAATTATTCTTTTTTATTTTTTAATCACAAAATTCAAAATTTGTCAAAAAACATGTGATGCAAGCATTATGAGGGAAAGGGGGAGAAAAATTGATACCAGCTGAACTGAATCTTGGTAGAAAAGAATTTGTTGGAAGGATGAGAATTTACAATAAATCTCAATGTAATTCAGAAAATGTTATTTCAAAATTAAAAAGATTATCAAAGTCATCAAGAATTCATGATACCAAAATAATTTTATGGAAGAAGAAAAGTTGTTGAAGTCAAAACCTTCCTATATTAGTTCATCAGAATATGATCATTGGAATTAGATTAGTTTGATTGTTGATAAGGTTTTTCAGAATGTATGAAAATGAAAATGATGGGTTTCAATAAGACCAATGATCTAGAAGATAAAAGTCTTCGTAGAAATAAGTTGGCAGGCACCATAATTAGAAAAGGAAATGAGTCAATGTTTCTACAAAAACCGGTCATCAGACATGGTGACCACCGATCATCAGATGCAGTGATGGTTGAAAAATAGAATCAGATGCAGAAAATATAGTTAAACAATATTTTTCTTATTAGACGTTTTTTGGACCAATTAAAAAGAAAAGAATTTAAGTTGTTGGTATTAATGAAAAATGGAATCAGAGATCAATCAAAAATGTTGTAAACTATTTACATTAAGATGAATTGTTTTGGTTTCAATTTGGGTCAAGTAAGAAATAAGAACTCTGATATGTTTTTCATCAATTAGATCAAGACTGTCAGACTGGATCTAACACTGATTATCATAATGAAGTAGAGATTTATCCATTATATGTAGGCTAACACTGATAGCCTCATCGGACACAGGATCATCGATATGAAGAAAAGAATAAAATGATATTGGTTTAAAAAATCCACAAAAATGTAGTCAAGATGGATCTTGAAAGGTTGTTTGAAGAGTTTAGAGAGAGTTATTATTTGAATAAGTTATGAAGAAGATGGTTATGTGCTATTAATAAATTTTGATATCTTTAGAAGTGGTGACTATGTTTATTGAATAATAGTTTCAATTTTTTGTATCTTTCAATTGATATTGAGCATCGTAATGAGAAGTCTCCAGTTCTAATTTATTAGAAAGTTGGTCAAAAAAATCAAATTTACCATATGTCTTCATCATAATGAAGAAATAGTAATGGAAATTATAATCATACTAAAGATTATAAAGAATTTTTGAAGTGAGATGAGGTTGTGAGAAAATTAAATAAGGTTCGAGAATAAAGGAGAAGCGTTGAAGATGTCAAAAATGGATCCTAAATTTAAGGGGAATTTAATGATTTAGGATATTTGGTTGAGTGGGAAAGTTTTTTAGAATCCAACCTAAGAAATATTTAGAATATGTATAAATATGGGAAAGTAATATGTACTTTATCTCTAACATATTTACTATTCAAAGGTGTATATAGAATTCATAGCATTGAAAGTTTCTAGGGAGAAGGAGTTTCCAGATTGAGAATTCCTATGTAATTTTTTTGAACAAAAGGAGAAGAGGAAACATCATATTTAGTGAGTTATCAGAGAAAACTATGTCATCGAACTGGGAAACAAGACTGGGATAACCAGGCTTGTACATAAGTAGTTCATAATTGTTTCTATGGGATTTAGACAAAGTTATTTTATCAGACTAATCAATCAAGCTGGGGATTAGATTGAGTATCAAACCGAGTATAATTAGGAAGTCTAGAGAAGTTTTTACCTACTGATGGGTATCAAATTGAAGAATTGTTTTGAATTTTATATTTTTAAAATTTGATAGGGCATAATTGTAACTTATGTTTTAAGAAACTAGTGATATTTTCATAACTTTTTACAAAATATTTTATTACAACATTTCAAGCAACTTGAAGCACATGCACTGCTGTATTGATCATTGTGTTAAACAAGTGTAAGGGTGTATCCTGCTTGCTGTGTCCACACAAAAGGATTGTTTTCCAGTGGATTATGTGGTATTGGATTATTTCAAAACCAAACTAAGGAGGTAGATAATCTTATTGAGAACTGATCTTGACAAATTTGTGTGTTCCTATGGATGTGTGATTGTTTTATTTTTTAGAAAAGTGATAACTCTTTAATGGGAGGTGAGTTTTGATTCAAATTCTTTCCTTGAGAGTGTGATTTAAAATTCTTGGGAGGATATTCTTGAGAGATTTTGGTAACCTTTAGAGGACTCTAGAGAATTGATGGAAGATTAAGGAAATTCTCCAAGTATTTTGAGTGAAGTGAAGTGGGATCTTGGATGAGTTTATATAGGAAATGAGTGGGGAATTCTTTATGATTTCTCAAACATAGCTTTTGGAATCTACATAATTAAATAACCAAAACTAAAAACCTTATGATGGTTTTTCCCATGGTTTCAATCAAATTGGATTGGTTTTTGTTATTTTATAAGGTAAAGGGTTTAAATTAATAAAATAATACCCATTTTGATGTGTAAGTGAGTCATACTCTTAAATAAATGATTTTAAAACCATAAAATATATTAATGGTTTTGAAGGATTTATAAATGATTTATAAAATTAATAAAATCAACATAAAAACACATTATTTTAAATTAAAAACATAGATTTGGTAATGGATACCCTTTATAGTATTTATTATGTCAATTTTGGTTCATTATGATGTCATAAACCACACAGTATATTTATACTTTATTTATTATTTTCCCAAAAATTTGACTATCTCGAAAAATTATGAAAACATTAAATGTTGGATAATTTTGAAATTATGATTCCAAAAAATATATTCATCTTATCAAAATAATTTTTGAAGTATGTAAATTTTCACTTTTAAAATAATAATGAACATTTATTGAGAAATTATGGGTTTTTTACAATAACGGTTTTCAAACCCTTATAAAATTTACATTTGACTTCAAAAAAATTATATGATCATTTATATTTAATAAAAATTATTCAATAATAATATTTTTCTGAAATATTATTTATTTAAAAAATCTATTAATTCATCCAAATAAGCATCTTAATTAAAATTGAATACTAATTAAAAATTTAAAATGAGTTTTATTATATAAAAATCAAAATCATTTATAAAGTATAAGTAAATATAACAATTAATCTATTAAAAATAATATACATGTCTACACTATTAATGTTTTTATGCATTTCCATTCAACACAGTAGAAAATTATCAAATGGTAAGGTGTGTGACAGTGAGATTTTCATGGGGTGGTTTGGCATACATGGTTTGGGTCTTGATCTCGATGATCTTGAATATCTCCCATAAACATTTTTTCTCAGGATTAAGTTTTTGGATCTTGGCATGGGCTTGGTCAAGGGAAAATCCCAGTTATGTTATCTCCTATTGAACCTATGATAAAAGGGATTCATAGGGTATGATTCTACTGGTTGAGTTAATCACTTCCTTTGTCTGTGTCAATTGAATTTGTTAAAACCCAATACTTATACTAATCATGTGATCACTGTTAAATAGCTATAATATCAATGGTAATGATACTTAACGGTATTTTAAATCCGATAGTATATAATAATACCGAATAATTTCATGTGTCTTTTATAACTATAATACATAATAATACATTTAATTTAAATCATAAGGGTGGTTTTATTTATAACTATTTGGATCATTACAATTTTCCCCCTTCAGAAATTTCTCCCTTGAAATTATTATTTGAAACACTAAAAAGATGAGGGTAATTTTTTTTCATCACTTAAATATATTCCAATGTTTCTTCTTCGAATTTTTGGTTTCTCCATAACAATTTTACCAGGTTCATTTCATTATTCCATATAACTTTGTCTATATAATCTAAGATTGTCACCAGTTTCTTCTAATAGGAAAGATCATTCTCTAATCGTACCACCTATGGATTGAGTACATGTTAGGGTTCGGGTGTTTACTTCATCTAGAGTGATATGTGGAGCACATAATGTACTACAGATACGTTTGGTGGGAGTACTAGTTAATAGGACACCACTCTGATACCATCAGGGGTCTCAAAAGAACCGACGCATCTTAGAATAATCTTTCCTTTCTTCCCAAATCTCATGAATTTATTCCATGGATATATAAATATAAATATCATGTCTATAATATCAAAATATAGGTCTCATCGATGATTTTCATCATATATCTTATGTCGACTCTTATCAACCCTTATGTACTATTGAATGGTCTTAACATTTTCCACCATTTCCTTGACCATTTCAAGGCATGGTAGTTTATGTTCCCCAACTTCAACCCAACATGTTGGTGTTCTAAACATCTTCCCATAATTTTATTCATTGGGATTCATTTCGATGCTTAAGTTAAAAATATTAGTGTATAAAAACTCTACTAGAGGAAAATGTTGGTCCCATTCTCCTTTGAAGTCAATTGACCATGCTCTTGACATGTCTTTAAGTGTCTAGATAGTCTTCTCTAATTGGTCATTAGTTTGAGGGTGATAAGACATTTTGAAGTTAAACATAGAATTTATATCATTTTGAAGACTCTTCCAGAACATGGAGGTAAATCTTAGATCTCGATCAAATACAATTAAAAGTGGTTTTCCATATAGTCGTGCTACTTCTCTAATGTATATCCTTTCTCGTTGATCGAGTGATAAGTCCTCTAAAATCACAATGAAGTGGGAATTATTTATAATATGATTCACCAAAACCTATATATCATTATTTCCTCTTGATTTATTCAAAAGAACAGTGAAAATTTCTATGATGATGTTTTTCCATTTCCATGTAGGTATGGGTCATAGTTTCATTATCCCATTGGATTTTTTCCTTTGTACCTTCACTTACTAACATACAAGAAATTTTGATGTATATTTCATGATATCCTTTATCATATTGTCCCACAAATAGTGATCTTAGAGATATCAATGCATCATTGTGCTTCCTGGGTGGATGTAGAAGTTTTAGATATGTGCATTATCCATTATATCCTTTTTTAACTCATGATTTGGTGGTACATATAGCCGCGACCCAAATCATACATCCCCTTCTTCATTGAAATTTAAATATGAGCATTTTCCTTTTCTTATAGATTCAACTTTATTCTGAATTCCCACATAATCTATTTGATCATACTTCATCCTCTCTAAAATAGAAGGTTGAGAAATCATTTTTTAATGGATTGATTATGTTCCTTCCTTTATGATTCTCAGGTCCATTCTTTTCAAATATAAGAATATTGAATCCATCTCAATTCCCATAAATGATAGAATTACTAGATACCTTCTACTTATAGTGTCTGAAACATTATTTTCATTCCTATGATGGTAGTTAATTGAATATCCATAGTCCTTGATTAGCTCTAACCATATTCACTATCACATATTCATCTCATTATATGTGAATATATACTTGAGGATTTTGTGATCCATATATATTTTACACTTCCCCAAAGAGATAATGACACCATATTTTCAAATTGAAGATCTTTTAATCCAACTAAAGATCATGAATTTGTTAGTTCTATTCATGTACATTCAACTCCCTTAAAAAATAGGCCATCACGTTTTCATTTATCATTATCATGCATCCCAATCGCTTCTTCGAAGCATCGATAAATACCATGAAAATTTCTCCACCTGTGTGTAGTCTAACTACAAGTGCAATGATAAATCCTTTAATATCTATTCACATTTATCATTCTAAGAAAACATGACTTCCATATAAGTTATCTTGGTTATAGTGTTTGACAATTGTGATAAATTTCAAAATAATCTACGATAGTACCCAACTAATCCAAGGAAAGTAATGATATTTGTCACAAATGTTGGCCTTAGATATCCTTTAATTTCTTCTATATTTTATGGTCCAATAGATATCCCTTTACTTGTGATAGTATTCCCCAATAAGGATACTCAATTCAACCAGAAATTACATTTGTTGTACTTGGCATAAAGCTTCTCATTTTGTAAGGTTTTTAGCAAAGTGCTCAGATGCTCGTCATGATCCTCCTTTGTTTTAGAGTATATTAGAATATTATCTATATCAAAAAAAATTGATATAATATCTAAAGACACTATTCATTAATCCCATTAATATTTCTTGAGTATTTTTTATTCTGAGTGGCATTACTATGAACTCATAGTGCCCATACCTTTTAGGAAAATTAGCCTTGGGGATATCCTCCTTCTTCACCCAAAATTGGTAATATATACTGACCATAGATCCACCTTGGAGAATTATTTTTCTCTGCATAGGTGATTTAAAAATTCATCAATCATTGGTAGAGGATAATTGTACTTTATCATGATCTTTTTGAGCTCATGATAATCAATTCGAAGGTAAATTGACCCATCATTCTTCTTGATGAAGAGGATAGGTGAACCCCATGGTGAATCACTTGGGCCTATGAACCCTTTATCTAGATTATCCTGTATTTTTTTCAGCTCCTCAAGTTTCACAACAGTCATTCCATACAGAGTCTTAGATAATGGTAACACCCCAGGTATAATCTTGATTGAAAATCAACATCTTGGTTAGGAGGAAGATCATGAAATTATTTTAGAAACACTTCATTATATTCCCTCATAAGGGTAATGTCTTAAATGATGATCATTTCCTTATAATAAATCATTTGATCTAGATACACTTGCACATAGGTAATCCATTCTTGAGATATTGGTTCTAAAAAAGATTCATCCTCCTACTTTAACTTGTATAGAATCAAAGGATGATTCACAATACGAAGAGTGATTTTTTTATCATGGTGGTTTATGTTCGATATATATAAGGAAAGCCAATCCATAGATATAATTTCATAAAATTCTACAAAAGGAAGTATCAAAATGTTCACTGGGAAATTCATCCCACAAATTTTGACATGGGAGGATTTATATACTTGGGATGTAATAATTTCCCCATTTTTCATTTTCATTGGAAGTTCTAATTCTATGCTTTGTGGTGATATTTGAATAGTTCTACTAAACGTATGTGATATAAAGGATACATATAACTATAATAAAAAATTACATCCACTATTATTGAATGAAAATAGTGCACCTATCACCAATTCATTTTCATGATCCAAATCATCATTTTTTTATTGAAAAATCTGTCCCTTACTACCTTGGAGGTTGTTGGTTGTCTCTGAAAATCCTTACCTTAGTTCATTGGTTTTAAAAGTTCCCTGCTTCGTTACAGTCAAGGAAATGAGAAATTCACTAAGGTTTGACTAGATCACTCCTTTCCTCCATCACATTAGTGGGTTTCTCCCATTGTTTATCACTAGATAGGTGTGCTTCATTCCCGCACCTAAAGACTTTCCTCATCCCCTTAGGCAATTTTTGAGGTTCTTCTTCCACACCATTGACAAGTTGGATGTTAAAATTTCTTGGTAGTTTTATATTTCTCCACTAGAAAACTAGGATTAAACTCTACTTTTCACTTGTTATCCTCATGATACCCTTGATATTCACCAATATTTATTTCAAATTTTAGGGAACATTGGACAATTTCCACATAGCTATCAAAGTCTCGGATCACCGGTTCTTTTTATATAATATTTATTATACAACTAAAGAAGCATCCAACCATGCATTCAGGGGTAACAACAAATCTAAAGGCATATCATGCAGGTCTTGTGAGGTTTTCTCGTACCCCCTGATAGATTCATTTTATTCTTTCTTAAGGTCAAAGAAATCCATTTCCATTTTAAGTTACTGAGTTAGAGGAAAATATTTATCGAAAAACATTTTATCGAATTCCTTTCACCCATCACATTGATCACTTCCTCGAGCATCATATTCTTGATCAACATTCACAAATAATAATCTTCTCCATCCATATGATAAACATCCTGTAGAACCTTCTCTTTCTTATAACATTAGGATGGATATGATATTCTTAAAGTAGTTGATTCATTATTCCCTAATTAAGGGATTAGATGATCCCTTGAAAATCAGGGGCATTTGTCATATAAAGGTCTTAATTACAACTTTTTATTTCTTAGGGGGATTTTTGGGATCCTCCTAATCTATGTTTATATTCATAACCTAACTCATCTAAGAGAGTATCATTTCAAATTTTGTGATTCCCGCTCACATCGAGGTGGGCATCTTGTTGAGATACTCATCACATTTCCTATCACATTGGTTATTTACCTAATTCCTCCTACTCCTAGTCATTGTGTATAATAAATGGAAAATTAAAGATTAGTATTTTTAAACTATTAAACACATAAATGGGAATCCAATGACATTAAATATATTTCATCTAAATTACATGTATTTCCATAACTTATGAATTTCGAGGATTCAATCTATGTTATTAATGATATTTCTTCTAACATATGTTCTTATGGGTATTCTTTCCATTAATAATGGTTTGTAATGAGATTATAAATTTACCAAATCATATCCCTCAGGAGTTTCAAACCATGTGTACAGCAAGGCCCATTTTCATGCACCAGTTCCTAGTTGAGTCTACCTCAACGTGTTGTTTTCATTTTTTACCCCTATGTACATCTGTTCCAAGGACAGATCCACTTGTAGTATCAAGATAGGGGTTTATTTTCTTGATAAACCACATAATCTATACTTAAAAAAATTTAGGAATATTTTCTTATACTTATTTTTATCCTAAAATCTTTCTCCAGTGTTTTCTAACCCAATTTCCAAAAATAACTAAACGTTTCCTTTGATATCAACTATAACAAACATACTCTTTATTATACTTTATTTTAGGATTTAGTACATAAAAATACACATAATATAACCCATAATATCTAGGTTACTAGTTCCTTTGGGAATTAGGTACATTACATAAAAATTTAAAATAGAAAAAGCATTGTCTTTATTGAAAACATCCTTAACAAGCTCGCACTAAAAATTCATGGGATAACTTGGGGACATATATAATAAAGGGGTCAAATATAATACCAAATAAGAGAATAAACATGGAAAAAAATGAATAAATTAATATATTTTATATAATATTCATATAAATTGGGCATAATATGGGTGAGAACCATAAACATGAAAAATGAGGCATGATATAGCAAAATAACATAAAGGCAACATGGGAAATGTGGAAGCAACATAAAACACTAAATAATAAAAAACATTAATGAATAAATATCAAGATATACTAATGGAAAAATTTAACATAAAGAAACTAGGTTTACTCCCTATCCCAACATGATGATTCATGATACTAAACATTACCCAATGCTTTGGAGTGTTGTATAATTCTGGGTGCACCCATCACTTTCATTTCATTTTCATTCTTAAGTTTTCCACATAGGTCATAAGACATTGAATAATTTACAATCACATTTTATTCAATGATCATTTAGTGTGTAATAAATACATTTAAGTACTCAATAAATAATTATAATTTCATAAAGTTGAACATACTTGATAGGAAATGGGTATGAGTATTCACTGCATAATTTTCTGGCATGAAAAATCACTATGGAATTTCGACAGCATAACTACATCACTTAAAAATTCATAAAATGGGATGTTGAGAGAGAAAGGGGTCTATCGGCTTTTATAAATAAATTGGAAGGTAATATGGACATGTAAAAACATTTCCCAAAAATAGGAAATGGAAATACAATGCATAATATAATAAAGAAACTTAAATAAAGAGGAGAAGGAAAAGATACCTTACCTTGAGAGTGACTTTAAATGACTGGTATGAGCTTCTTTAGAGCTTTTGGAAACCTTGGTAGGACTATAGAGAGGGTATTTAAGATTTATGATGTGATCCCATGATTTTTAGTGAAGATAAGGGTGATATTGAGTGGAAGTGAGTCATCCTATGTCTTAAATTCCCTCTCTATTTTCATAATTCTCTTTTTGATGTCATAATACACATCATATTTTTATACAGTATTTAATTTTAATCTAAAAATTTCACTATCTTAGAAAATTATAAAAAAAATCACTATTGGATAATGTCAATATTCTTATTCCAAAAATAATATTCATTTTTATCAAAAATTGTTTTCTTAATATGAGAATTTTCACTTTTAAAATAATAATCAATATTTATTGAAAAATGTTGCCTTTTTGACAATAATAGTTTTAGAACCCTTATAAAAATTACATTTGACTTCATAAAAATTATATGATCTTTTATATTTAATAAAAACTATTTAATAATAAAATTTTATTAAAATTTTATTTATTTCAAAAATCCATTAATTTTTCAAAATAAATGTTTTATTTGAAATTGAGTACTAATTAAAAATACATTTTTTGTTTTATTTTATAAAAGTAAAATTAATTTATAAAGTATAAGTAAATATAACCGCTATTCTGTTGAAAATAATATACATATCCATACTATTTAGGTATTGATATATATCTCTTTAATACACCAGAAAATTCCATAAGGGTAAGGTGTACGAGAGTGAGATTTTCATGGGGTGGTCTATCGTACATGGTTAGGGTTGTTATCTCAATGTGCTTGGACTTCTCCGATAAATAGTTTCTCTTAAGATTCATTTGTTGGGTCTCATATTGGGCTTGGTTATGGAAAAATACTAGTGATGTTATCTCCCTTGAAAGGTCCAATAAATTGGCTACATAGGGTATGATTCTTCTGGTTCAGCCTTTCACTTCTTTTTATGTTTCTATTGAATTTTTAAAAACCCTATATTTATAATAATCATGCGACACTACTACAGAATAGGCTCTTAACATCGCTTGAAAAATATATTAACAATATAAATTTTTATATTGTTATATATTTGATTTTAAATAACATTAAATTATGAAAAATGATAAAATTTTAAAACAATAATATCAATATTAATGTAATACCAATGAATAAGTTTTTCCCCATAGAAAAAGGGAAACAATAACCCCTTAAATGACACTAAAATCCATTGAATGTTAAAAAATTTGTGTACCCTAAATAAAAACTCAGTTCTAGTGGCTTTCTAGGCCTATTGGGGGGTCAAAAATTGGACAGAAATTATAGTTCTCATTTCATCTCTCTACATATTAGATATCATCGTAGGCTTCGATTTGATATGTGATAGAGCTCAAATGGATACCCGAATCAAATGTTATGACTATTTCAAGTTTGAGTTATGTTTTCAACTTATTTTATATTTTTTATTGATTTATTTATTTTTTTCTTCAAATTGTTATTAAATGACTATTACTTAATAATAATTAGTTAATTATTAATTAAAAATATTCTTTAAATTATTTTATAAGCCATTTTCACTAAATATGTTTTATATCAAGTGTAAATTCCAATTTACCTTATATAAAACAAATTGAAAAAAATATAAATTGTATTTATATCAATATCAATATATTTATATATTAATATATTATTTTTAATAAAATATATATTTTTTAAAATATACCCTTTATCAGTACTAGTAAAAAAACACTGATAAAGGGGGTACTTTTAACAGTGCTAAAAAGCACTGATAAAAGGGGTACCTTTATCATCCCTAAAAAAATAAATGATGATAAAGGTGTAATTTTAACAGCACTTTATTAGCACTATTAAATTCAACCTTTATTATCACTCTTTTTAATGCTGATAAAGTTACCCGCATTATCAGTTCTTTTTTTTAACATTGCTAAAGGGTGGCGCTGCATAAAACCATTTTTTTGTGTAGTATGATCACTGTTCAAAACTATAATATTAACAGTAATGATTCTCAATGGTATTTAATATCTAATAGAATATAATATAACCAACTAAGTGCATGTGTTTTCTATAACAAAAATACAAAATAGGACATTTAATTTAAATCATAAGGGGAATTTTATTTATAAATGTATAGGTAGTTACAAAAAATGGTTCAGAAGGATGTTTTTTAGAAACCTGAGAAGGTTAGAGTAAAATTTGAAAATATATTCCAACCTTTGGAAACTATTTGTGAAATATGTGAACAACCTAGAAATCTTACAAAATTATGTCTTATTTTTTTACAAACACAACAAAATTTTGTTCACAATTCACCAATGCCGGATATTATAAAATATAAAGGGAAATAAATATATATTATTATCGAAACTGCTCTCAAAGATGCAAAAGGAGAGAGACCATGGATCTTGGATAGTAGGTTTTATTCTCATATGATAGGAGACTTGACATTGTTGAAGAATATGAAATACTTCAAAGAAGGAACAATGAATATGCCCTTGTTTGGGCCTTCAGGCCACCGACTTGGTCCCCGAGTCCTTTAAGGCCTTCAGACCACCCTAGCCTTTGGGTCAGTAAGGCCTTCGGGCCACCTCAAGGCCTTCAGGCCACCTTAAGTGCAGATGAAAATCAGAAAACTTATAAGTAACAAGCTTCATAATGAGGAGGATCAAGGAGTTGTCACCATAGAAGAAGCTAAAAGGATTGCAATAATGAGAGGGTATGGCACCTGCCATCAGGAAAAGCCTGTGCATGCACGAGAAAGCCTGGCCGAACATCCATTTGAAGGTGGAGAGCTGATTTCATGATGAAGATGCTGGGGAGGAGCAGTTCCAAGTAGTTAGTCTAGGATGTATGTAATGTTTGAAGCCTACGGGCAATGATTTCATCTAAGTCCTATGGTCCATGTAATACTTACACCTACGGGCCCTGTAAGGGTTCCACCTCACCCCTTGAAAGGTGGATTATCAAAAATCAATAAAAAATGAAGGCCTTAGGGCCATTGGAGGAGTATAAAAGGAAACTTTTTCTAGCTTAGTGTGGTTCAAAACTCTTGTTACATAGGTATAGTGGAAGAGAATCATTTGTGGAATAAAAAATTGGGGCACATGTGTCAAAGAAAAATGAAAAGGTTATAAAAAAATAAAATGTTTGTGGTATTCTTGATATGTCAAAATTAATATATTGTTGTTGCACCATTTTTTAGAAAGAAAATATTACAAAAAAAATGTGCATAAGAAAGTTTACATTTGTTCAAAACAACCCCTAGAACTTATTTATTCAAATATATGTGGGCCAATTAGAAAAAAACAACTCATGGAGATAATTACTTCATTATTTTCATTTATGACTTTACTCATATTAATTATGTTATGTATATGAAACATAAGTCAGATTATCTAAAAATGTTTAAAAGTTTCCAAAGGAAAGATGAGTAAGAATGTGAGTATTCAGTGAAGAAGTTGAGAATATACAATGGTGGTGAATACAGAAATGAATAATTTAAATGTTATCTTGAGAATTATAAAATTCAGCATGAGTTTACTACACCTTTCACTCCTCAACAAAATGGTGTTGATGAAAGGAAAAATATAAGTTTGGATGAAATGGGTCAGACTATATTACATGAACATAGTCTCTCTCATTACTTCTGGAGGAAATCCATGAGAACTGGTGTGTATATTCAAAACCAATGTTTCAATAGGCCAAGATCAGATATGAATCCATATGAAATGTTTTAGGATAAAACTCTGTGTTTGAAACCCTTAAGTGTTTTTTTGAGTCCATGAATCATAAAGAAGAAAGGTGGAAACCTTGGAATGTTTGAGAATAGAGGTATAGATGGAATTTTTCTTGGATAAGCTTTATAAGGAAGATGATATAGATGTTTCAAAAAAGAATCAAGAAGATTAAATGACTCTGTTAATGTGAGATTTATTGAAAAAACTAAGAAAGATAAAAAAACTCATATAGATAAAGAAGATGAATAGGATGGAAATATTTTTATTTAGAATTATGATAAGGATGCATAAAAATGTGATCATACTCAAGAATAAGAATTAGACTAATCTATTTCTAGTGATGAGGAATAATATCAAAAATCTCATCCTAGGCTGTGGAAGTAATTACAAGTTCAAAACATTATTAGTGATCAACATGAAAATGTTTAAACAAAGAAGAATATAAAATGTTATTATGCATACTTCTTTTCATTCAAAAGTTGAGAAAAAAATGTGAATGAAGCTTTTGATCATTCAGAATGGTTTTAGTCTATAAATGATGAGTTAAATCAGATATAAAATAATTATATATACTTGGGATATTGTATATAAACCCAATGAAAAAATGTTATTGGCACAAAGTGGGTTTTCCAAAACAATCTGAATGAAGATGGTGAAGTGATAAGAAATAAATAAAGATTAGTGTGCAAAGGTTAATCATAGATTAAAGTCTCTGATTTTGATGAGACCTTTTCTCCAGTGGAAAGGTTATAATCAATCAAAATCATTTTTGAAATTACAACATAATTAAGTTACAAAAATATTCATATGCATGTGAAATCATAATTTTTTGAATGGTGCTCTTGATGAGGAAGTTTATATTTTTCATGATCCCCTCCCCAAAAAGTGTACCCCCTGAGCCAGCAATGTGATAAGAGAGATAATGAACCCTATATACCACCTAAATTAGGCCTCAGGTTGTCAACTATCACTGAGGGTATAGAAAACACCTAGTTGGGAGGCATTACCCTCTAAGAGAAAACAAGCAGAAGAGAGAGATAAGATAGACACCAACAAAATCCTAATCAGAAAAAAATATTAAATAAAACCCAAGTACACATATGTAATGTCATGCAAAGACTACTACAACTGAAATGGAAAACTGAAATTACCAAAATAAAGTAAAATGGTAGCAACCACAAAGGCCATACAACTCCTCTAAAACCCCCAAGATAGTAGTAACGAGCCTGACCTCCAACCTACTCTAAGTGACCTGAAAAATATTTTATATAATGTAGAGAAAGTATAACAGTATACTCATTAGGATCCTACCCAAATCCTCTCTTATAAGTGTAAGTAAAGCATGCTAAATCACTGTGAAAAATAATTGAAACTAACTCATCACCTAAACTAGTATACTAAGTTCTCAACCTCACCATGGCTACTCTCACAAAGTATCACATACAAGAGTATATAATATAATAAAGAATATCAAGGGTACCCTACTAGCACTTACCCACTAGTTTTCCACTTTTCCCCAATGTCACGCATCCTAAGAATCTTTCTCCAAAAAGGATAGCCTGAAGACACTTGGGCATATCACCACAACATGTACCTCATGCAACTCACCACCACAACCACACAATCAAAAGTAACTAGGTAGTTTTTGGGAGCCACCACAGCTCACATAACTTATATCGTACGTTGGGTATTATACCTTAAGCCATTGCAGGCCATACACTGAGTAAGGATCCTCAAGCCATCGCATCCTATACATGTTACACCTATAGTAGTCTATAGGAAACTAT
Source organism: Viscum album (assembly GCA_963277665.1). Classification (NCBI taxonomy): domain Eukaryota; kingdom Viridiplantae; phylum Streptophyta; class Magnoliopsida; order Santalales; family Viscaceae; genus Viscum; species Viscum album. Next base: position 1,112,413,170 of record OY728123.1, read on the forward strand.
ATCCAAAATATATGTGTGTGAATAACCACAAGCCATTACAACCCTCTAAACATGTATATGGGTAAAACTAACCATTGTGCATACATGTACAAGTAACTACCAAGAGAAGAGAGCAGGGCCAAAGGGGATATTCATCCATCCATCCTCCCACAAGGATGTTGGGAAAACACACCTTATGGTTTAGAGTCTCTAGGGTGTCAGTTTACCTGACCGATGAGGGGGTAGCATATAGAAACACAAAAATTATATAATATAATATATATCACAACCATACTATGGTCAAAACTGAGTCTTATACTCTAATCCAGGTAACGTCTCTCGAACTGCTTGATTCTACTGCTAACACAATATATCCTATAAGCACACAACCATTTAAAGAGCTACATTAAGTCAACTTATCCCATTTAATCAGTCCCAGTTTATGTTAATTAATTATTTAACCATTAATTAACCACTACCATTTTCACACTACATTTAATTAGCATCGCAACAAAGTTCTATACCCTCCAGGCATGACCAAACCAAGTCTATAGTTCCTTATAAGTATAACCTCAGCATTGTATCCTAGCAAGCTCCAAAACCATAGGTTCTACATCATTTATTCATTTATTTACCAAAATTACCACTTTCCATAATTCCAAAGTATTCTAAAAAATTATTCGAAGATACCAAACACAAGGAGATTAACATGGTGAGTAGATGAACTACCTGTCGAGTCTTTGCCACCAATAGTAGGAGCATAGTCATATTAATCCTTGAGAAACTAAACAAGGAAATCATGTGGCATACACATGCATCTTTGTCTCTTTTAAAATGAGGGTAAGTAAGACCAATTGCCTCAAGCAGTGGGGAAATTAAAGTAGATAAACAAACATCAGATTCAATAACATCCACTTTCATATTAATGGGTAAACCCAACTTAAACCCATTATATCATCCTCAGTGCCCTCCTCAACACCCACATGCATAAACCGATGTATCTCACCACTCTAGGCATCAACAAATACCACAACCACTAAGCCTCCATGCCCCCTCATACCATAATATCCCTTCAGGCTTAGCCATCCCTGGCTCATGTCACATATAGGCCTCCCTTCCCCCATAACCACAAGTTTCGTATCCAGATCACATCAGAAGTAGTAGAAACAGACATAGAAATGATATCTCACCCCCAAAGCAAGATATTCAGCCTTCAAACACAACAATCTATTAGGGATACAAAGAACAGGAACTCAACCATTAAAATAAAGCGGGAAAATCAAGCACTATAAGGCATTAACTTTATCACACAATAGGTTCTTATTCCATATTTAATTAACTGATTCATCATTCATAGGTTCCAACTATGGGAAACCTAAGAAACAGGTTATCACCAAATTAATTAAACAATTAATTTGTCATGCCTTTAACTCTTTTATCAATAAGCATCAATATACTTCGATTTAATCAACCAATTTTAATTAAACATTCTCACTTGCATCAATTTTATTATCATCAAATTGGAACAGAAACTGAATTTCTTAGAAATTCCTCTTTATCTTTTAGCCAATTAATTAAAAAATTAATTCAGGCTTTACGTTATTTTCCAATTTCCATCAAGAATAATATGCTAACCCAGAAAATCATAGATTTCACACTATCTATAAAATCAAGAGACAAAAAGTTATCAATGTATAAAACAACAACATCGCTATAGGATCGATACCAATTTATTTAATCAAGTTCATATAATTATTAGGTCAATTTCATTGTGATACAAGGGGATAAATCATGATAACTCAAAAATTTGACATAAATAAATAGATAATCATCGAATCACCTACCTCAAAAGGTCATTGACATTCTTCACATGTGAATGTATTAAAGTAATGTATCACGATCACCTCTCCTGTAACAACTGCATCCACCCAAGGATGTCGCAACACAACCTCACCAACCAACCACTAAGAAAACCCCATTAGAAATGTAAAGATTATACACCATCACATGGAAAGGATAAATGGATGGAAATAGATCCGTGAAACCTCAAGAACAGAGGTATATAATACCTTATAACAAAGAAAATTTCTACAGATTGAAGAAGGGATTTTGGGATCATTAATTGATGAAGGAATCATCAAAACACTATAGAGAGGGTTTCTAGGTCACCTTGAGTCAAGGGAGAGCCGCTGCGGCTGTAGGTTTTAACAAAAACCAAGGAGCTATAAAACACTTAAAACATACAACGTCTGGGAATTACACGATGTGTAACCCCCTTTCATGTCATGTAATTACTTGAGGTCGAGTTCTGTAGAAAAATCTGTCACCTCAACACTTTATTGTTTTTTTCAGAACCTGAAGTATTTCATGTCGTGAACCCCTCATTCATGTTGTGAAACAACCCATGAAATAGGATGTCATGTTGTGTAGTACTGTTACACAACATGTAATCCCCTCCTTCTAGTTTGTACTTAATCTAACTTCTCAAAACTTCTCATGAGCCACCTAAGAGCACTTCTATCTTCAAAAACATGATGATGGTCAATCTAAACATATCTGGTCTCTTACAATATTGAATAAACATGTGTATTTGTTGTTGGTAAGGATGAAAGTTTTGTGCGAAAGTTGAAGAAATCCTTGTATGAGATAAAAAAATATTCAAGGGAATGGTATTAAAAATTTGATACCTACTAAAAAATATGATATTTAAAAATGAAGGATTGATAGTAATATTTACATCAAATAAAGTCATGAATTTTCCATTATAGTAATTTTTTATTCTGATGAAATTATCTTATCTGTGAATGATGAAAAAACTTGTGAAATATTTTCTGAAAATATGAAAATTGTAATTAAGATATCCATACTGTGAGAAATCAAATACTTTCTTGGGTTACAAATCTCGAAAAATAAGAAACACATTTTTCTTTCTCAAGAAAGGTATTCTAAGGAACTTTTGAAGAAGTTTGATATTGAAAATTCGAAACCAGTTTCCACACCAATTTCAGTGGGAACCAAGTTATCTAATAAGGGAGAAGGAATGAAAGTTGATACTAAATATTTTTTACAGGTAATTGAAATTTTATTACATCTGACTACCTCAAGAGATGACATTTTTTATGTTTTTACCTTATGTGAAAAGTTTCAAAGTGATCCAAAATAATCACATCTATTAGCTAGAAAAATAATTCTCAGATATATCAAAGGAACAATAAATTTCAATATCTAGTAGGATAGCTAAAAATTTATATACTTATTTGGGTATTCATATGCTGATTGGGTAGAAAATGTTTATGATATAAGATCCACCTATGGTGGAGTTTTCCTTCTGGAAAAAAATTGTGTTAGTTGGAATACAAAGAATCAAAATTCAGTGACTCTTAGCACATCTGAAGCTGGTTATGTTGTTTCCACTCAAGATGATACTCTACTTATGTGGATAAAGAATAAATTGTAAGACATACTTGATTATGTAAAGTTACCCTTTCTCTTTGGTTGTGATAATCAAAGTGTCATCAACTTTACAAGGAATCTGGGATAAAAATCTAGTTCAAAACATATTGATATCGAATACCACTTTGTCAAAGATTGTGTGAGAAGAATGAATTGGATCTGACGTATGTTCCTATATCAGAACAAGTTTCGGAAATTTTCATAAAATTTTTACTGAATGAAGATTTTTAAAAACTGAGGTTGAACATGGGAATCCAACCTTTATCTCATCAAGGTTTAGGTATGTGTTTTTGTCTGATATCTCATCTAGTATTTGGATAGTGTTATCATGGGGGTAATTTTTTTATAAATCAATATATTTATATGTTCTAACCCTTTTATAGAAGCATGTATATCTAGGGAGGTATGGGTAAGTTGTGATCATAGCATGTAAGTGTGTGAACTATTCTAATAGTTTTTTGGAGTGGTTGTAGGAAAATTTTGTTGACAGGAAATTTGAATAAGTGAAGAAAGATGTAAAGAAAAGATGAAGATGTTTTATGAGTCACTACTTTTGGAAAACATAGTTTTTCTGTCAATGATTATTATTATTTATAATGATTTAGCTCACATAGGCTTAGAATTATTTATAAGTAATTCATAGATTAAGGTTAAAATGATTAGTTATTTATGAACCTTGGTTGACAACAAAATCCAAAGTGGGAGATTATTGGGACCAATTTGATTGGAAGTTTTTTTAGAAGAAAAAAGAAATTTGTATCCAATGTATTTTCTTTTTTTAAGGAGAAAGCATTCAATTCAATTTATAAATTGTTGATAATAGGATTCACCATTGTAATCAGATGATTGGTCTCAAAAGCGTAAGAAATTCGATCACTTTAAGAAGAATTTTTTCGGGATAAATGGTTCATCGAAATCACCCTGAGCCTAAAATGAAAGGTTCAATCATAATGGGAAGTTTTATTAGAGTCATCATGGATCCAAATACAAGATAGCGATGATTTTCATTTTTTAATTCAAAAAATTCATAAGTTATTTGAAAACATATGATGCAAGCATTATGAAGGAAAGCGGGAGAAAAAGTGTTTCCAATCAGTCTAATGGTTTGTAGAAAAGAAGTTAGTGGAAGGATTGAAAGTCACACAACTTCTCAATGTAATTCATAAGATGTTATACTGAACATAAAAATATTGTCAAAGTCATGAAGAAGTTATGATATAAGTAGAAGTTTATGGAAGAAGAAAAGTGGTTGAAGTCAAAATATTCTAGTCTCAGCCCATTGTTGTAAGATCACCAGATGAATATTTTTTTTGATGGATGAGAAGGTTGTTCAGAATATAAGGAAATGAATGTAAGAACCCAGATCTTCGTTTCAGGTATGTTTTTCCTTTTCTAGTTGTTTTTGAGGGAAAGAGGAAAATCTGGAAATTTTTGAAGTACACGTTGTGTACTTTATAAGTACACGTCGTGTAATTTGACGCAGCATGAGGTTGTGTGCTGGCCGTGTCCAGGCCACACACACGGTGTGTAGGGGTGATGTGGAGGCTGCTTAAAGTGGATTACGGAAAGGCCAAGTACACGCCGTGTAGTTTCTTTTCTTTCATTAAACGGATAGGGGTCACGCTTAATCGATGAAAACACCTTATTCTCTAGGTTCCTTGACTAAGAGAGACCCGTACGGACGTGAACATCCCCCAAGAACCCGAGACTCTGTCTGTTTTCTGTATCAACCGTTTTCGATTGCGTTGGAACCGCAGCGGTGAGATCTTCCTTCTTCTTGAGTTTCATTCCATGATTTTCCCTCTTTCTCAAGATATCGTGGATCAAAAGTTTTGTGCATTTTTGTAGATATATGCCGTTCTAAATTGAATAAAGCATCTTGGTTCTAGTATTTTGATCTCCTAGCATCCAGGTAGGTGGTTTTTGCCTTACCTTTTGAAGACAATGTGTTTTGTGGGAAAATCCCACAAATACCCATGAACGGGGTGTTGCGTGTTTACCTTTTTGACCCTGTTGTTTTCCTACAATGCTTGTATGCTTGTGTAGAGGTAATTTGATCATGTATGAGAATATTTGCTATTATTGGATGTTTTTCCATGCCTTTTTTCTTTTTGCAACTTTTGGGACTTGTCAGCCTTTGGCTGTTATACTTGTTTTCTATACCTTGTGACTGTAGGATGGAATGGTATTCTTGAACTGCTTGTTTTTTTTTGTAGAATAGCTAGCCAAGTAGCTCTGTAGGTGTGCTTTTCCCTTGTAGCATTATTATACACTGAATGGCATGGGACTATGAGAACCTGGTGCTATAGACTATAAGGTATAGACCGAGTGAGCTTCCCAGAGAGTCTTGGATCTTATAGACTATAGGAGGGTAGACCGAGGGAGCTTCCTGAGAGAGTCTTAGACATTATAGACTATAGGGGATAGACCGAGTGAGCTTCCCAGAGAGTCTTGTATATTATAAGCTATAAGAGGGTAGACTGAGTGAGCTTCCTCAGAGAGTCTTTACTTTGTTTGAATTTCTTTAAAACCATTCCAAGCTAGAGAAGGAATTGACTAAGTGAGCTTCCTTAGATATTCTGTGATAGACCTGAGACTATAGAAGGAATTGACCGAGCAAGCTTCCTCATAGAGTTTCTAGACCTTGGGGTTATAAGAGGGTTATATCGCGTGATCTTCCTCAGAGAGTCCCTAACTACCCTAGACTATAAGGTGAATTGACCGAGCGAGCTTCCCCAGAGATTCATATAATTTTTTATGACCAAACCAGAGGGGGTATGATGAGTTCTCTTCCTAGAGGGTTGTTGTTATTTCTTGGATAGGACCAGAGGGGTTGGTTGCGAGTACTTCCCAGAAGGGTTCCTATTGTGTTTAGATGTTTGCTTCTTTGCTACTTGTTGTTCTGTGGTTTGATTGATATTGTATATCATCTTGTTACTACTTACTGTTTACTGCCTTATGTCTACTGTTATTGTTTACTGCATACTATTTACTGTCTGGTGTCTATTGTTACTATTTACTACTTACTGTACTATTGCCTACCATATACTCACTGACTATAAGGAACAGATCTTCGGGTGGTTGCCTACTGGGATTAGTATCACACCCTGTTTGGGTCATGCTTTTGGGCCCAAACAGACTATGTTGTTGCAAGTATAGATAAGCTAAATCTCCCTTCGACTTCTGGTACATGATTGCTTTGGAGAAGGAGAGCATGGGACCAAGATAAGGCTTGAGATGCTGAGGAGTTTCTTGTTTACTTCTGTTGTGTATTATGCCAATGAGGGAATAGTTTCCCCACTATCACACCCAAGGCCTTCGCTGCTAGTCAGCAGCCTCTGGCATTTGGGGAAATGTGCTTGAGGCCATGTGACCAACCTAGTACAGGGAATCTCCAGGTGGATTCTGGAATCAGGATGTTACAAAGTGGTATCAGAAGAATTCTTTTTTCATGATTTACTATTTGGATCCTTTAGCCAGGGATAGGACATATTCGGTACTTGCTAATAAGATTTGCCCAAGAGTAGCTAACCTATGTACAGGGAAAATCCAATCTACCTTATTTATTGCAGTTTTCTGGTTTGAGATTTTACGGTTGATATGATTTCACCTAGAGTGATTCACATGCCTTGTGTTGTTATTATTGTGCTATTGTGGTTCTATTTCTGTCACAACCCGATAAGATGAGGGTATTCCATTTCATGCATCATATAGGCACTTGTTAGAAATCACATGCCATGCATTCTTTCCAGGACATCTAGGGTGCATTAGCGATTGCATGCTGTTTTGATAGACGTTGTGTAGATTATACATGCTGTTGTGATAGATGTTTTGGTATAATCCTTGCTATTTATTAGAAAAATAGTTTGTATTGTAACGTTTCTTAAATGAATGCCAAATTTTGATTCTTGAGTTGTTATGGGACCTCATGATTCGGAGTTTGGTAGATCATTGACGTGTTTCTCTTGTTTTTGATATGTAGGAGATTCCAAGCTTTGATTCGCGGGGAGTATGGGCCCCCACGGATTGGAATTTGGCAACTACATTCTTGATTTTCATTGTTTTCTGGGTTTCGGTGCAGTTTTTGAGCTACTTCCCAGAAAAACTCAAAATACACAACGTGTACTTGACTACACACTGCATAGTTTTAAACCATGTAACTGACTGTGTGAGAAAAAACACGGGGTGGTGAAAAAGTTTTCAGAAACGTGCCATGTACTGTAGTTTCACGTCGTGTAATAGTGAGCCGTGTACCTGGCCGTGTCACTAACAACACAGGTTAGGGAATCTCGCATAGTACACATCGTGTTGGGTATGAACATGCCATGTAGCCTCGCTCTAGATACCCGACCATTTCACGAACAACACGAGATGGTGTTATCTCTCCTATATACGCTATGTTTGTTCGGAACACACCGTGTAAGGGTCAACCATGTAGCCGGCTGTGTAACTAACAACATGGGTTGCCGAAACCTTGTTTGGTACACGCCATTTCCTTAGTGAGCACACCGTGTAGTCTAAGGTTAATAGGACCGTGTGGGATAGCCGTGTAAGGAGACTCAGGAAAGGGAATGGAGATCCAATACACACAGTGTAGTTTAGGGTTTTACACAACCAGCCATGGAAGAAGTACACACCCATGTGTCTGGCTAAAGAGAGCAGGTAGTGTAGTTTTATACATGTCATGTGGTCATGTTTTGTAGAACTTGTTTGTTCTTTCCTTCTGTTCCCGTTCTTTACTCTTGTGTTCTCATTCTTTGAAAATTCTGATCTAAGGTGTGATTTTGATCTTTCAGAGCTATGCCTCCGAGATGTCCTCTGGTTGTACGTCAGCTGTTAGACGGTGATCAGACACTGGATATGTCCGATCAGGGATCTCCTGCAGATCCTCCTGCAGATCCTCCGGCTATGCTAGCCTTAGCACTAGCAGTTATACCCATTGCAGGTGCCGATGCACAGTTCAGGGAGGACTTCCTGTGGATGATGCATACCTTTTAGGGAGCACCGCCACCTACCTCATCGATGGCTGAGTTGATGCGGGTTTTCCAGGAGTAGCATCATCCTACTTTTTCCGGGGATGGAGGACCACAGCCTGCAGAGTCATGGCTAGAGGCCACAATGACGATCTTTGATCACCTGAAGATACATCCAGAGAAAAGGGTAAATCTTTCTACATATATGCTCTAGGACACCGCCAAGAGGTGGTGGGAGGTGATCTCACAGTCAGGGCGCCAACAGAGTATGACTTGAGATGAGTTTCGGTGCATTTTCTATGATTACTTTTATCCAGAGACCTTGAGGGCCGATCAAGCCCGGGAGTTTATGAGTCTCAAGCAGGGTGCTCTTTCTGTTATGGAGTACTCGTCTCATTTTACTAAGCTGCAGTGCTTCATGACGATTCCTGTAGGTGATTAGTTGTTCCTTGAAAAGAAGTTTGAGGGCAGTCTTAGGTAGGAGATCTGTTCCCAGGTGAATATCTTTAGGTTGACTTTGATATCCTCTATCGTTAACCAGGTGCTGATCACTGAGCGCAATCTGAGAGATTCTGGAGCAGTGAGCCAGGGCGGTTCGACATCCAGAGTCAGTGCTCCTCCTTCTGATAGCAGGAAGCGCCACATGGAGTCTTCTCGAAGAGATCAGGGTAGGCGAAATGTATCTTCGGGCAGCCAGGTAGTATGGTACCAGTGTGGTAGGAGTGGGCATACTAGGCCTCAGTGCCAGAAAGACCCGATGGAGTGTCGATCTTGCGTCAAGATGGACCATCTTCAGCGTTTTTTGTCAGATCTTCTCTCCTATAGCTGGTGGTAGGGGTTCTTCTATGACCCCGTGTATAGGAAATGTATCACCAGTTTCTCACCAGTCTAGGAACTAGAGTTCTTCCGGCCATTCGGGCTGAGGTGGAGGTTACGACTGTGGTGGTCTGTCACCAGGTTATCAGCGATAGTAGAGTGGATCAGCTCAGAGTGGTCAGCCAGGGGCACAGGGCTACAGTACAGGCTAGACATTCACCGTGGAGCAGACCTATCAAGATCAGGATCCCAGTCCTTATATAGTTCTAGGTATGATCTTAGTAGCCTCATTTTTATCTTCAACACTTTTTGATACTGGTTCTTCGCATTGTTTTATCTTATTTGTTGTTGTGGAGAGCCTTGGGCTCTGTATCTTTTCATCTGCCAACATGTTGACTCTTGATACATCGTTGGGAACGAGGAAATCTAGTGTATGTCAGTGTAGAGATTTCCCTCTTGAGGTTGCAGGGTGTCACTTATTATGGGACCTCTATGTCCTAGAGATGACAGGCTATGATGTCATTCTCGGTATGGATTGGTTAGTTCCCTTCCAGGCAATCCTTGATTGTTATCTCTGCAGGGTGGGTTTTATATCACCAGAAGGCATATCTTTTCTTCATAGAGGCGAGTGGGATGTCCAAGCGGGTAGAGCTAGACCAGAGCATAATGGGATAGGAGGAGTTACAGCCCAGATTGCCAGTATTTATCTGGATGACCATGGTACTTCACAGTTAGACTTTCCTCTAGTGGTGGATCATTTCAGGGATGTCTTCCCAAAGGAATTTTCAAGTTTGCCTTCAAAGCATGAGGTAGACTTCTCGATTGAGCATGTGCTAGGAGTGGCACTGGTGTCCATTCCTTCTTATAGGATGACTACACCCGAGTTATAGGAGCTCAAAAAGCAGTTGGAGGAGTTGAAAGCAAAGGGTTTCATCTGACCCAGTACTTCTCCTTGGGGTTCGCCAATCCTATTTGCGAAGAAGGAAGACAACACCCTTAGGCTTTGCGTGGATAATCAGAAGCTGAACCATTTGATGTTCAAGAACCGATATCCCTTGATGAGGATCTATGACCTATTTGATCAGCTTCGAGGAACCCGAGTGTTCTCGAAGATTGACTTGAGATCCAGTTATCATCAATTGCGTGTTATACCATCGGATATACCTCTTACATCCTTCATGAGTAGGTATGGCCTATACGAGTATACGGTCATGCCATTCAGTCTCACGAATGCGCCAGCAGTTTTTATGGAACTGATGAATCGAGTGTTCCATCCATACTTGGATTTCTTCGTGGTGGTTTTTATGGACGATATCTTGGTGTACTCTCACACTCGACACGACCATGCTACCGTTCTTGAGATCGTTCTGAGTTCCCTGAGAGAGCATCAGTTATATGATAAGCACTCAAAATGCCACTTTTGGATAGATTGGATTCAATTCTTGGGTCACGTTATCTCAGAGACAGGAGTATCAGTAGACTCAGATAATGTAAGAGTTGTAGTTTCCTAGGAGCAGCAGAAGAATGTATTTTATGTGCGGAGTTTTCTAGGGCTTTCTTGATACTACAGGTGTTTGATACAGGACATTTCATGCTTTGCAGCACCATTGACAGGTCTGACCAAGAAGGGTGCGAAGTTCTTATGGTCATATTCTTGTGAGTCAACCTTTTAGGAGCTGAAAGGGAGATTGAGTCAGCACCGATAATAGTCTTTCCAGAGTCGGGAAAGAGCTATACAGTCTACTATGATGCTTAATGTGTTCGATTGGGAGCTGTGCTTATGCAAGGAGATGTAGTCATTGTGTATGGGTCTCGGCAGTTGAGGCCACACGAGAGGAACTACCCTACGCACGATCTGGAGTTGGCAGTTGTTGTTCGGGACTTACGCTGTTGGAGACATTACCTTCTGGGAGATCACTTTTTGGTTTTCACCGACCAAAAGAGTCTCAAGTACATCGTCACTCAGCGTGATCTTAATTTGAGATAGCGTAGGTGGGTCGAGTATCTTTAGTCCTTCGACTTTGAGCTTGCCTATACGCCAGGAAAGGGAAACTCAGTGGCTGTTGCGTTGAGAAAGATAACTCAGATTCAGGAAGTTCAGGAGGCCATTAGTGAGTGTAAGCTTATGGATCTGTTCTCTGAGATGCATTTGAAGGTGCATGAAAAATAGGGGCAGACTTTTCTTTCATATGTATTTGTTACCTCTACTCTTCTTGATCGGGTACGGATGAGGCAACTATCAGACTCAGAAGGCCTAGTCCTGCAGGAGAGTGTGTCAAGAGAGGATCCTCTTTCTGGATAGATAGTGGGTGAGGATGAGATCTTTTGTTTCCTTGGATGTGTATGGTTTCTAGTAGACATACGCGAGGAGATGATGCAAGATTTTCATTCTTTAGTTTGGGCAGTTCATCCTGGCGTTACCAAAATGTATCGTGATCTACATCGCCAGTACTGGTGGCTAGGTATAAAGAGGAATGTTTCTAGCTTCGTCATGAGATATTCTACTTGTCAGTAGGTGAAAGTGAAGCATCAGTGACAAGCATGGCTTTTGAAATAGTTACCCATCCCTGAGTGGAAGTGGAACGATGTCACGATAGACTTCGTGACCAGGTTACCGAGGTCACCTTGAGGGAGTGATGTTGTTTGGATCTTCGTCGATAGGCTTACAAATGTTGCTCACTTCTTGCTGATCAAGGAGACCTATAGCGTTGGTGAGCTGGGACAGTTGTACATCCAAGAGATTTTACGTATGCATGGAGTTCCACACTACATTGTTTTAGATAGGGATGCGCGCTTTACTTCTCGGTTCTGGAAGGGGCTTCGGAAGGCTTTGGGTACACAGGTACTTTTGAGTACAGCATACCATCCCCAGAAAGATGGCCATTCCAAGCATACAATTCAGGTGCTTGAGGATATTCCTTGAGCTTGAATTCTAGACTTTGGAGGTTCTTTGGAGATTCATATTCCTCTTGTGGAGTTTTCCTATAACAACAGTTTTTAGGCAACTATTCAGATGAAACCTCACGAGGATTTGTACGGTATGCCATGTCGATCACCTTTGTGCTGGCTGGAGGCAAGAGAGGCAGCTTTGCTGGGACCTCATCTTGTTTAGGAGACCTCAGAGTAGATAGAGTTGATTTGGAAGAGGATGGATATAGCACAGTTTCAATAGAAGTCTTATGCTGATCAGTAGAGACGACCTCTAGAGTTCGAGGTCAGGATCAGGTTTTCCTGTGTGTCGCACAGAGGTTGGGACACAAGAGAATTCGAAGACAAGGTAATCTTTCACTGCGGTATGTCGGCCCGTTTGAGGTGTTGGAGAGAGTTAAGCTAGTTTCCTACGGTTGCAGTTACCTCAGAGGTATCGGGCTATTCATGACATCTTCCACGTCTCTCAACTCTAATGATACTTTTCGGACACATCTCATGTCTTTCAACCCAAGAAGTTTGAGATCAAAGCGGATGCATCGTTTAAGGATCATAATATCTGGATCTTCAATCACAGTATGAAGCTTCCCTGTGGCCAGTCTATTCCTCTGGTACGGATGCTATTGCAGCACAAGCGGGTACAAGACGAGACCTGGGAGAGGGAGGCCGATGTGCGATCGCAGTGGCTGGAGTTGTTCAGGGTTTCTTCTTCTACGCCTCACTAGGGAAATTCGGAGATAAATTTCTTTAAGGGTGGAAGTTTGTAAGAACCCAGATCTTCGTTTCAGTTATTTTTTTCCTTTTCTGGACGTTTTTCAGAAAAAGAGGAAAATCTGGAAATTTTCAAAGTACATGCCGTGTAGTTTGATGCAGAACCAGGTCGTGTGCTGGTCGTGTCCTAGCCACACACATGGTGTTTGGGGGCGATGTGGAGGCCGCTTAAAGTGAATTATGGAAGGGCCAAGTATAAGCCATTTACCCCAGAAGTACACGTCGTGTAGTTTCTTTTTTTTCATTAAACGGACCGGGGTCGCACCTAATCAACTAAAACACCTTCTTCTCCAGGTTCCTCGACCAAGAGTGACCCGTACGGCCGTGAACATTTTTCGAGCCCTCGAGCCTCTGTCAGTTTGATGTATCGACCACCGTCTATTGTGTTGGAACCACAATGGTGAGCTCTTCCTTCTTCTTGAGTTTCATTCCATGATTTTCTCTCCATCTAAAGATATTGTGGGTTGAACATTTTGTGAGTTTTCATAGATCTATGTCATTCTAAGGAGAATCAAGCCTCGTAGTTCTAGTATTTTGATCTAATATCTTCCAGGTAGGTGGTTTGTGCCTTACCTTTCGAAGTATTTGAGTTTTATGTGCAAATCCCACCAATACCCGTGAACAGGGTTTGTGTGTTTACCTTTTTGACCCTGTTGTTTTCTTGCCATGCTTGTATGCTTGTGTAGAGTTAATTTGATCATGTATGAGGATATTTTCTATGCTTGGATGTTTTTCCCATGCCTTTGTTCTTGTTGAAACTTTTGGTACTTGTTAGGCTTTGGTCATTATACCTGTTTTCCATACCTTGTGACTGTAGGATGGAATGATATTCTTAACCTGCTTGTTTTGTTGTATACTGGTTTGCCAAGTAGCTCTGTAGGTGTACTTTGGCCTTATAGAATTATTATGCACTGACTAGAACGAGACCGTGAGAACCTGGTGCTATAGACTATAATGGATAGACCTAGTGAGCTTCCCATAGTGTCTTGGATATTATAGACTACAGGAGGGTAGACCGAGTGAACTTCCTCAGAGAGTCCTAGACATTATAGACTACATAGGATAGAACCAGTGAGCTTCCTAGAGAGTCTTTGATATTATAGACTACAGGAGGGTAGACTGAGTGAGCTTCCTCATCGAGTCTTTATTTTTTTTGAATTTCTTTAAAACCATCCCAGGTTAGAGAATGAATTTACTAATGGATCATCCTTAGAGAGTCTGTGATAGACCTGATACTATAAGAGGAATTTACTGAGCGAGCTTCCTCAGAGAGTTTCTAGACCTTGGGGCTATAAGAGGGTTAGACTGTGTGATCTTCCTAAGAGAGTCCCTGACTACCCTACACTATAAGGGGAATTGACCGAGCGAGCTTCCCCAGAGAGTCTTATAATTTCATATGACCAAACCAGAGGGGTTACACTGAGTGAACTGCCTAGAGGGTTGTTGGTATTTCTTGGATAGGACTAGAGGGGTTGGCTACGAGTACTTCCCATAGGGGTTCATATTGGGTTTAGTTGTTTTCTTCTCTACTGCTTGTTGTTATGTGGTTTGATTACTATTGTATATCATCCTCTTACTGCCTATTGTTTACTGCTAGCTGTCTACTGTTACTATTTACTGCTTACTGTTTACTGCATGTTTTCTACTGTTACTGTTTATTGCTTTCTATACTATTACCTTCCATATACTCACTGACTGTAAGGCACATCTCTTCGGGTGGTTTCCTATTGGGATAAGTCTCACACCATGTTTAGGTCATGATTTTGGGCCCAAATAGACTATGTTGTTGTAGGTATAGACAAGGGAAATCTCCCTTCAACATCTGGTGCTTTATTGATTTGGAGCAAGAGAGCATGGGACCAAGCTGATGCTTGCGATGTGGAGGAGTTGCTTGTTTAATTCTGCTATGTACTATTCCAATGAGGTCATAGTTTCCCCAATATTAAACCCAAGGCCCTCGCTGCTAGTCGACAGCCTCTGGCATTTGGGGAAATGCACTTGAGGCTATGTGACCAACCGGGCATTGGGCGCCTCTGGGTAGCTTCCAGAACCTGGATGTTACAACAAAGGTGCAAGTTTTAAATCAGACCAATAATCCAAAAGATAAAGAAACATTGAGAAAATAATTTGGCATGTACCATAATAAAAAAATTAAAGAATTTGAATTTGTGGATGAAACCTATCATCGGACGTTGTGTACCAATGATCATCAAATGCATTGATGGTTGAAAAAGAGAATTGGAGGAAGAAAACTTAGTTAAAGAAGATAGTTTTTATTAGAATTTATTACGAAAAATGAAAAAGAAAATATGATAAGTTTTTCAGACCAATGAAAAATGGGATGACTAATCAATCAAAAATGTAGCCAAACATATTTATCAAGATGAATTGTTTTAGTTTTAATTGGGTTCAAGTATGAAAGAATAACTCATATATATTTTTCATCAATTGTGTCAAGACTATTGAACTAGAGATGACACTGATTATCAAATTGAAGTTGAGACTGATCCCTCAGATGAATTTTGATACTCATAACCTCAATGGATGTAGCATATTGGTCTGGAGAAAAAAAAAGAAAATGATATTTGTTTCAAACAACAAAAAAAGTGTTCTCAAGAGGGATACTGAAAGGTTTTTTGAAGAGTTGAGTGGGAGTGCTTTTTTGAAGAAGTTATGATGCAAATTTTAATGTTCTATTAAGAATTATTTAAATATTTAGAAGTGAAGACTATGTTTATAGAGGAATGGCTTCAATGTTTTGTGTATTTCAAATGATATTGAGCGTCCTAATGAGAAGTCTACATTTATTATTTTTTGAAAGTGGGTCAAGAAAATTATAGTGACCATATATCTTCATCATAATGAATAAATCATATTATAAATTAAAATCAGACTAAATATTGTGAAGAAAGTTTTAAGTGAGCTAATGTTATGAGAATATTCATAAAGGTTCGAGAATAAATGAGAAGCATTGAAGAATTCAATGGTGGTGCCAAAATTGAATGGGAATTTGAAGATTTATGAAATTTGGTTAGGCGAAAAAGTTTTTTAGAATCCTACCTAAACCAAATTTGGAACAAATATAAATATAGGAATGTAATTTTTACTTTTTGGTTGACACAAATATTGTTCATGAGTGTGGAGAGAAGGAATAATGCTGAAAGTTTCTAAAGAGAAGAAGGAGTTTCCAAATTAAGTATTCCTAAGGAAGTTTTCTGGAAAGAAAGAGAAGTGGAAAGATATTATTCTGAAGGTTATGATACCAGAATAAGTCATAAGACTAGGAAACCAGTCTAGGATTATGGAAATAGTATATATGTAGTTCAGAATTATTTTGGTGGTATTCAGACATAGTTATTTTTTCAGGCTGATCAATCAGATTGGGGATTAGATTGAGTATCATACTGAGTATCATTATGAATTCCATATAATTTCTTACCCGTTGGTAGATAGGTATGTGAATAATTGTATAGAAGTTTAAATTTGTAATAGTTGAGAAGGAACCATGGTAACTTGTTTTCAAAAAATTGGTGAATTTTTCTTAACTTCTTACACAATTTTTTTTTACATCATTTTGTGGCACTTGAAGCACATGCACTATTGTATTGATCATTGTGCTACCCATGTGTAAGCGTATATCCTAATTTTTTGTATCCACACAAAAGGATTGTTTTCTAGTAGATTTTGTGGTATAATATTGTTTCCAAAAAATATCAAGGATTTATCTACTCTTATTGAGTAGGTAACCTTATAAATTATTATTTTCCTATGGATGTGTGTTTTTTAAGCAAAGTGATAACTCTTTAATAGGAGGTGATGGTTGTTTCAAAAGGAAGAAAACTTCAAAGAAAAAGATATCATAGATTCACCCTCTCCCCCTATCAGTGATACTTGATCATGATTGGGAAAGAATAGATGTTTCCATTCTATATCGATGAAGGGAGTTACTATCAAATATATGTTATGAGCACAGAGATTCCTTGGGTTTTGTAGATGTGAAAGAATGGCTAGTGATTGGGTAGTGATGATTTTGAAAATCACATGAGGCATAGTTATCTATTTTAGTTTATATGATTGGTAATGGATGAAATATAAGACTTTTCGATTAATCTATTTTGGGAAATCTTTGGGGATAGGGAGATTAAGTTAAGAAGGTCATGTTACTCTTATGTTTTGGTCAGAATGATAGATAATAATGGATGGTGGTTGTAAATGATCCCTTCCAAATGTTTAGGGATGATTTTTTGGAATATACATGTTTGGTAACTTTAGACCCATATAATCCATAATACATCACGTGATTCAGGTGTGTTTGGATAGATCCCATGACTTCTTATTTCCCAAAATATAGGGAGTTAGGTTATGGGTTGTTGATGGGCTTCGTGGAAAATCATGAATCAATATTGATCAAATATTAGTTGATAATAGAATGGTCTGAGACACCTTATTATGATTTAGGAATAGAAGAAAGGTTGTTGTCGATGGATTCTATGGAATATGTTGGAGATCACTCAAAAAATACCACTGATAGAAGATTGAAAATGTTGAAGTAGTTCTTGAATATATTTAATCAAAGGAAATTTTCTTTATTTTCAATGAATAGAAAAAGTGAAAGATTTAAGAATTAATTGAGAGTGCATAAATCTAGAAAGAATGAAATATGTATGAGAAGGTATATTTATTTTACCAGGTCAATCTCATTACCTTAAAAGATTTATCCAAAAATCATAATTAGAACTACAATTTTACAAGAATTCATAACAGAAAAATTGAAAATCAAGAGAAAGTTGAAATGAAATATTCGATATTGATGATCTCTACCTCTATCTCCAGTCATCGCTTGACACCTGGTTCTTGCCTTTTTTTCTCCTGCTCTCACTCTCAAAAATGTGTTTTTGAGAATAATGAAGGGGTATCCTCTCATTTTTTCATTAAATCCCACTTTTATATTTTTATTTAAAGCACTACCTCATTCCGATAAACTCATGTGTTGGTCTCCACTTTCACTGAACATCTATCATTTTACAAATTAATTTATAGTAAAAAGAAAGTGCAATAACATTTTTAACACTCTAAAAAGTAGCTCTATTTTATACATATCAAAAAGTTCATGTTGTGTCACCTCTCTCCAACAAACACAAAATTGAAATTTCTTCTTCAAACTCAACTTGTTCTGATATTCCTCATTGAAATCACACAGAAATAGTTTCAACTTCAATTTATCATATTTAATTTTTGTTCATATAAATTAATCCATATTATCCATGATATATTCACTATATTGGTCAACTCTACCTGCAAATAGAGATTTACCTGTAGAAGATAGAAACCCATCAATGCACAACATTGGATTAACAATCTCTATAGGAGGAGGTAGACTGACCATTGACAACAAAATGCTTTAATTTGAAATCTCTAAACCCTAACTCGAGGAATCTATACCCTTTTATTAGTATCAACCCTGATCATAGATGGCTTTTCCGTATTTCAATGAGCTCGTTGTATTCAACCTGATCTTGGCCAACTCTATTTACAATTCTTCATATCTAAACTTCTTCCATAGTGACAAAATTGAACCCTTCTTCAAATTAATGGAAATCCTCATCTCGCTTCATCATCAAAATGACTGAGCTCCAATGTTGATGTCGTCTTCATCAAATTTCTTAGAGAAAAATGATCTTAGTATATCTCAATCTCCCTTGATCTTTACAGTGGTAGGCTTGTTGAAATGGATCAATCCCCATTATGTTTTTAGTTATCTTGGACATCATCTGATAATCAAACTCATATGGCTTGGTTTTCTTAAGATCATCTCTATAATAAAATCTGGATTCAAAATTAGGCCTCAACTACGGTGGTTTCGATCATCTAACTTCAAATGAGATCTAGAACCTTCAAGCAGTGGGGTTCATCTTCTTCAACATCAAATATCTAGGCTCAAAGTTTTTTGACTTTTTGTGGAATATTATCTTCTCTTATTATCGAAAATGTATCCCATATCATGTTCTACACTCCTTCACCCCCTTTATTTTAGGATAGGTCATTCTTTTTCGACACCCTTTATAAGATAAAATTATATTATGGGGTTTAATTTTATCTTACATAATCAAAGAATATTTATCCAACACATCACCAATTATAAAACAATTATCATACAAAGACTCCTCAAATCATCTTACTGATACTCGACAGATAAAAACCTTTTTATCCTAAGCAACATTCAACCCAATTTTTTATGCACATGAAACTTAGGATATTCTTATGCATAATCTAGTAGACTTATAAATTTATTTTCAGTGGACCCCATGTACTAAAAAAAATAAAAACAAGAAAAATATAACTGTGAAAACTAAAATTTCACAAATAATATAAAAATGATAAATTAAACTAATAAAATAAAAATAATTATTTAATTGTTAACAAGGGAAAAATATAAAATTAATTAATCACAAAGATTAAATCATAAACCCCAAAATTAATATTTTATAAGAAAAATAAAAATGAAATAAACAAATTAAACAAACAAGGAATAAGACACTCAATAAATTAAACATTTATATCAGGATAAATAAATAATAAATAATTGAAAGTAAATAAATATTATCACTATAATTAGCAACAAAAATACATAATCAAACACTAAAAGAACAAATTATTTATCAAAATAGATTTGGTGAAACATGTGAATTAATGTCACATTAAATTCTACCACACTTAAGAATTTCTTGTTCTTAATAAATCACTTAATCAATTTTAGTGGATTTAAACAAATATTAATAATGAAAAACTATGATGGAAAGAAGAATTATCTTTCAAATTAATTTTCCTCCACATACATTCTCAAGTTGAAAAAATAATTTCCCCCTTAAAATAAAAAAAATTCAATGAAAATTTGATTTCTTGTCTTACAAAACGAACTGAAATTAAAAATTTAGAATATAATTAAACAAATATCAAATTTCATAAAAATCGAAGTCCAAACTTCTCTTTACATCCATGTGAGCTAGTACACATAATTATAAGTCATAATAAATATAAACTCTACCTTAATGGGTAGGTTTAATAATTATAATCAAGATAATTAACCCATACATTGGCTTAATTAATTAAAGAATGAAATAATGAATAATTTTTTGCTTAACCTGAATTAGAATTTTCAGTTCATAATCCATGTGGATTCGTATATAAAAAGTTTGATTCCAACCAAAAAAGTTCTAATCCAATAAAAATTGTAAAACATTCCACCAAAAGTTTAACAAAAACAATATTTTTCAAGTGTTAAATTAAAATAAATTTTTCAATTAAATTATTGGAGTAATAGAAATTAAATTCCTCAAAGTGAAATCTCAATTATCAAATTTATCGAAAATTTTGATCCACTAAAAATGAAAAATAAAATCTTGATAAACTACCAATTTTGAAGAAAAAAATTGGGAGTCTAATGGGATTCACCGTTTAGAACATTTTATTTCATTTAATACGACCCTCTCCCCCACACTTGAAACTCATAATTGTACTCAAAATTGTATTCAAAGTCGGATGAAAACAATTAAGAATTTTAATTAAAAATAAATTTTCAATTAAATAGTATTATGATTTGTTAAAAGGGTCACAATAAAATTCAAATAACATTTTCCACAACTTCAACCACTTTTCTAAAAATAAAACTAAGCACATGCTTAAACATATTTTACTAAGCATAAAAATTTTCAACAAGGAACAAGAATGTTGCATGTTTAACCATCTGTTTCAGAAAATAAATACAGTTTCCAATAAATCATAACTTTTGAGAAGAAAAAGAAAAATTAAAGGTAGAAAGTATGAAAATAATTTCAAAACAACCAGGGATATTCCCCCACACTTAATTTCATTCAATATAAATAAATGAAAATAAAAAATTAAAATAAAGGAAAAGAACTAAAACTAGCTTGGTAAAATAATCTTTAATACTTATTATCTCATTGAAAATTTACTGCCCATATAAACCTTTAGTGAATTCCCCCTGATAAAATGTTTTAGTACCTATAGAAAAAAAGATCAACATTAGTTACAAGAAAATAGATTTCAAGAAAGAATTTAACTAGAGATAAAGTTTAGAGAAGTAAATCAAGTATGATCAGGATTTTAACTCCACTAAGAATTGAAGAATAGTCAAAGCTTTAATAAAAAAACCATGCTTCTTGAAATCGAATGACCTATAGAAAAAACATTTCAAACACTTGTAAAAAGAGCATAACTTTTAAATAATTAGAGAATAGTAGATAACTAGGAAGATTTAAAATTGTTATTTTTGTTGAAAAAAATAAAAAATAAAAACAAAATATACAATGGGTTGACTCCCATGAATCCGTGAGATTAAATTCCTTAGTTAGACACAGTAGTTAATCGTCTTTCCAGAACAAAGATGACAACCAATTCCTTTGAATTCCATTAAATTTAATGTTTAACTCAGTAAATTGTAACTAATAATGGTTGATTTTAGTCTCCATCTAATTCAAAATCTCCATTTAAAATCACTTTTATGATATTAAAGGGTCCCGACCATTTAGTTTTGAGTTTCCCTAGAAAACATTTTAATCTGGAATTAACAAGTAAGACCCTCTGTCCAACCTTAAAATGACTATTTTGAATTATGGAGTCCTGAAAATCTTTTTATTCCTCTTTATAAATTCTATAATTCTCATAATAATCCTTTCTAAATTCTTCCAGCTCACTTAACTCCAAAAACCACCTCTATCTTGCAAACTTGAAATCATTGTTGATGAATTTTATTTCCCAATAATATTTATTATGGATCTCTACAAGAAAATTAAATGTCTTTGCAAATAGAAGTATATAAGAAGAAATATCTATGTGAATTTTATACATAGTCCTTTAGGCCCATAATTCCTTATTCATCTTTAAAGATTATTATTTTCCTGAAAAACTAAACATTTTATCTAGAATTTTTTTAATTCTCTATTTTAAACCTATTATTTCCCACTAGATTGTGGGTGATATGTGGTACCGGTTTTATGAATACATATATAATTCTCCATCAATGATTTTAATTTAAATTTATTAAAATTTATACCATTATCCATGATAAAATCTCTTAGAACACCTAATCTGGAGAAAACATTCTTCTTGATAAAACTCACAACACTACTCGTAATATTTCTTAGAAGATCTACAGCCTCAACCCACTTTGAGATGTAGTCTACATAAATATGTATATACTCATTTCCACAAGAATATGGATATGGCTCCATGAAATATAACCCCCAAACATCAAAAATTTAAACTTCTAAAATCCATTTTTTTGGATACTCTTGTTTCCTACCCACATTCCCCAACCATGGACATTTATCGTATCTTATTACTAGTCTTATTGTATCCTAAAATAGGGTAGGCTAGTAAAAACATGATTGAATAACCTATTGTCCTATATTATCATCCCCATGATTTCCACCCTATGGAGAATAATGAAAACTTTCTAAAATATATATAATTTCCTCCTCAGGAACACGCCTTCTAAAAATCCCATCAATACACCTCCAAAAGAGAAAGGGATCATCCTAAAAGAAATACTTAAGCTCAGCAATGAATATCTTCCTTTGATTACGTGAAATTTATTTTGGAATGACACCAACCACTAAGAATTTGTGAAAATATTCAAACCAGGTAGATTTTTTTCACTAATGAATCAAACAATTTTTCATTAGGAAAAGAAGTATTGATTTTTATTAGCTCACTAACTTGAATTATGGTTGTAGGTAATCTATAAAAATGGTAAGCTACCACATTTTTAGTGCCTTTCCTATCTTTAATATCTAAATAAAATTCTTTACAAAAAATACAACCTCATAAGTCTCAGATTTGATTCCATTTTAGCCAAAAAATATTTCAATGTATAATGATCAGTTTATATTATGAATTTTAATCCTATAAGATATTTCCTAAACTTCTCTAAGGAAAATATTATAGTAGTTTAATCTTTCTCAGTAGCAGACTAATTTTTTGGAAAATCATCAAACAACCAACTAGGATGTTAAATCACATGTAACCTATTCTCTTTTCTTTAACCCAAAACTACCCCTACGGCCAAGTCACAAGCATATCAAATGGAAATTTGCAGTTCGGGGCAGTAATAATGGTGAAAATGTAAGATTTTCATTCAGAAGACTCAATGATTCATGTAATTTCTCATCAAATGAAAATGGTAAATCCTTCACTTAAAATGACCAAATTAGCCTAGAAATATTAAAAAAAATCTTTGATAAACTTTTGGTAAAAACTGACATGACCTATAAAACTTATAATTCCTTTTAAATTTATAGGATATGGATGTTTTTAAATCACTTAAATCTTAGCATTGTCTAATTATATACCCCTATTAGAAACCTTATAGCCTAAGACAATTATTTTTGTAACCATGAACTGGCATTTCTTCTAATTTAAGACTAGTTTTGTTTCCTCACATCTCCTTAAAATAGTTTCTAAATTTTCTAGACAACCCTAAAAATTAGAAATAATAATAGAAAATTCATCCATGAACACTTCTATAATTATCTCAATAATGTCAAGAAATATGTCCATTATACAAATCAAAAAGGTGTTAGGAGAACCACACAGGCCAAAGGGAATCTACCTATAGAAAAATATCCCAAATGAACAAGTGAAGGTGGTATTTTCCTAGACTTTTGGGGCTATGGGAATATGGTTGTAACCAGAATAACCATCCAGAAAATAGAAAAATTCATTTTCAAACAATATTTCTAGAATTTGATCTAGAAATGACACTATAAAATGATCTTTTAATATAGAAAAATTAATCTTTTGATAATCTTTATAGACCCTACACTTTGTAGCTTTCCTAATTTTAATTTATTCATTTTTCTCATTACTAATGATAGTAAAACCCCCTTTATTTATGAAAACTTATACCAGACTTACCCAAGGACTATCGAAGATAAGAAAAATTATTCCATTATCAAGAAACCTAATGAATTCTTATATAATTACCTATTTCATTATTTTATTTAATCTTATTTGAAATTAAACTATAGGATTATAATCTGGTTCTTTAGGTATTTCATGCCTGAAAAAAGATTGAAAAATTCCCCTAATATTAGTTATGGACCATCCAATAATACACTTACAATTCCTAAAAACAAACACCATAATCTCTTCTTAACTTACAACTAAATCAGCATATATTATGAGGTTTTAGGTAGATTTTTTACATAAAAATAATATTTAAGATGGGAAGGAAGAGCCTTAAACTCTAAAGTCGGTGCTTCTTGACTCGAAGGAATGAACTTGGGAATAGTAGGTCCAAGGTCCTAAATTTTCATCCTAAAAATGAATGATATATAAATAATCCTTCTGTCTTACAACTCTCTAAATTACACAATTTATCCTAATCAGTTTCCAGTTTTGGTTTTAAAACATTTTTTCCAGCAAATTTACACAGATTTTCCTTAAATTTTCCTAAATAAGAATATCTAAAATCTATATATTTACTTAAAAAATTACCATGTATGTTTCTTATTGTGTGGTGTTTTTATTTATCTCATCAATATTGTTTAAAAATTATTTGTCTTCTTTATCAAAATATTCTTCAGATTCATGAAAATTATGAGTTAAACAATTTCTATATTGTGGTGGAACTTTTTATTTTTCAAAAACATTGAACTATTCACATTGTTCTCCCAAATTAAAAATTAATTTTCTATTATAAACATTTATTAAAACTCTTAAATTGGTAAAGAAAGGCCTACCAATAATGATATGAACCTCCTTATCACACTCCATATCAATTATAAGAAAATCAACTAGTAAAAATAATTTCATAACCTTGAAATTTAAATTGTCAACTCCT
Source organism: Viscum album (assembly GCA_963277665.1). NCBI lineage: Eukaryota > Viridiplantae > Streptophyta > Magnoliopsida > Santalales > Viscaceae > Viscum > Viscum album. Next base: position 1,112,437,953 of record OY728123.1, read on the forward strand.
CCCCACTCCTCCCTTTGGGTGGGTGATAGAGCATTCTTCCAATAGTAATACAATAGTAGTGGGTAAAATATATCCCAATATGAACTTCATAAATAGCGAGAAGGGAATAAAGTTGATACTAGCTCTAAGTTCACAAAGGAAGTTGACCAAAAAACTATTTATAAAGGTATATGGAATTAAAAAACTTCTAGGATCTTTGATCTTAGAGGGTATCCTATTTTGAACTACAACACTACACTCCTCAGTTAAACTATTATTGGGAAACTCCTCATGTTTTTTTTCTTGTTTGAGATAATTTTTTATGAATTTTCATCGATAAAGGAACCTGGAATAAAGCTTATAGAAATGGTATATTAATGTGAATATTTTTTAAAAACTCTATAAATTTGAGAAGTTTAGGTTTTTGATGATTATTCTTAAGTATATCAGGTAAAGGAATGTGTGGAGTCAAATTCTTCAAAACTATAGGCATCCATTTATGTTTTTCTCAGTATTTTCCTTCTCTTTATTTTTCATAATTTTAATCTCTTTATCATCTTCTTTAATAGGTGGAACATTAGGTTGTACATAATTTTCAATGGGGATGTCCAAATTTCTAGATTCAGTGATTTTACTGTTTTGGTTATCATTTTATTCCAGAAAATCAGTTTCAGCAGGCTTAGGGTCCCTAGGGGATTCTTGGTGAGTTTAAATACCACTCTTAGTAGTGGTGTCCATGATATTTTCCCTAAGATTGACTTCAGTTGCACTTAGTAGTTTCCCCTACTCCCTCTGATTTAAACCTCTATCAAGTTAGCCCATTTGATTTTTTAATTTGTATTCTTGTATAAGATTGAATTTTATCATAATCATATTGAGATTTTTGTTTGTTCAATTTAGTTTTAAACTGTTTATCTTCAAAATCCATTCTATTCATAATTTTATCAATTTTAGAGATCATTGTCCCTAAAAATTAACTTTTGAATTAGAGGTTTTTCCCCTTCGTTGATTTTGGTATTGTTGCATAGGTTACTGTTGCAAACCAGGGGGTACGGTAGGTCTGAAAACCCCCTGCTATGTCCATTAATGGTTGGGATGATCTCTATAACCTTGATTATAATTATTATAAAATTTATCATCCCTTGATTGTAACCTAGGTGCATAAATAGAAAAAAAATCTCAAGTTGTTGGGTGGGCATATCAAAGTTAAGACATCATGTTTTGGAATGATCGTACATACCACAACGGTAGAATTTCTCCCTAAGTGAATTTTGATCATTTTAATTATAAAATCTAGTATCATTGAATTTAACTTGATGAAAATTTTTATTCTCTTTTCTAACTATCATTATTCTCCTATAAAACTTATGCAAGGAATTATTTGAAAGTGTATTGAATTTTTTTTTCAATTTTTTAGCTGTCGTATAGCTAAACTCTCCCCTGGAATCTTGATAAACTAATGTTTGATGATAAGGGGTGGATCTATTGTAAACGTTTTCTATAATAAATTATCTTATACACTAATGATTTGTAAATTCTCTAATAAAACCCCTAAATATGTCTCATAGCTCATGGAATATCTCCCCCTCTTCTTGAATAAATATCATGATCTTATGCTTAATATTAGTGGTCATTATTCTTGGATAAAACTTTATCACAAAAGCATTAAACATATGAACCAATGATTCAAAAAATTCTCCATTAAGATATTTAAATGAACACCTAGAATTTACCTTTTTAAAAATATAAAACTATAAGATTTATCTCTTCCTCACTCATCCCTCTTAAAGGTAGTTTCTGAAACGCATAGTACAAATATCTAATAAAGTCTAAAGAGTCTTCATTAGGAAGTCCATTGTAAGATGGAAACATGGAAATATGAGACAGTTTTATCTCATAATTTTGATCCCTAAGAGTGTGTCTAATTCATGATGGATTAATATATATGTTTTCTACCTGAAACTCTCTAAGTATTAATATCACTTCTAACTCATTCCTAAGAGGTTGGGGGTTCAGATTGTGGTTTTGAACATTATTTATATTTTCCATATTTTCCACTATTTTTGATTTTTCTTCTTTTTAATTGTTGAATAGTGAATTTTTATTTCATAGATTAATGGTTCTAATTTTATAGGCCATGATCTGGTGTGCATCAACACCCAAATTCAAGATTAAATTTTCTAAAAGTTTCAGTTTTCAGTTTTTTTTAAAAAAATAAAAATTAACATTTTTTAATAGAGATTTTTTTTATATTTTTCTTGATTTTGTAATCTTTTTTGTCTTGTAAACACACCTTTTCATTGGAAATGGGACCAAAATTTGACCATCCTTTCATTGATTATGTGAAAAATTACTATTTATAAACCCTATTTGAAACTAGTATAGTCTATGTGTAGTGTGTCAACCCACAGAGAAGGAAGTTTTAAAGTTTGGACTAAGGTTATGAAAATAAAACAAATAAGAAAACAAGAAACATCCATCCATTCAAGTGGAAGAAGAATAATAGAAACATGAGTAAAAATTTTCAAGAAAACAAGAACAGACTACAGTATGAAACATAATAAAGACAATAAACTTTATTAACAAGTTGAAAAATTATTCCATACTCATGTGTAGAAAATCTACTAGAACTGTGAGATTGAATATCAATCAACCAAGTCAAAAAAGAAACCAATGAATGAATTCATTCTATAGTGTTTCAAATGTAGAATTAATTATTCATGAAGTTGATTAATAGTTTTCAAAAAATAAATTTTTCAATTAATTTTATTGTGATACTCACTCAAACAATATCATTGTAAAAAGATTGAAAATGTTGGACCAGTTCTTGAATGGATTTAATCAAAGGAAATTTTATTGATTTTCAAAGAAGAGAAAAAATGAAAGCTTCCTGAATTAATTGAGAGTACAGAAATACAGAAAGAATGAACTATGCATGATAAGGTATTTTTTTACCATGTCAATCTAATTCCCTTAAAATATTTATCCAGAAAAAATAATCAAAACTGCAATTTTACAAGATTTCATAATATAAAAAGTGAAAATTAAGAGAAAAGAGAAATGAAATCTTCTCTATCAAGTATCTATTCCTCCATCACCATCTATTACTTTAAACCTAGTTCTTTCCTTTCGTCCACCACTCTTGCTATCGAAAATGTGCATCGAGAAATAACGATAGAGTCTCCTCTCATTTTTTCCTCAAATCCCCCTTTTATATTTTTTTTAGAGAACTGCCTCATTCTTATAAACTCACATGTTGGTCTCTACTTTCACTCAACACCTATCAGTTTATCAATTAAATGATAGTAAAAATAAATTTCATTAAATATTATTACACTTTGAAAAGTAGATATGACATATGCAAAATAATAAGTTCCTATTGTATTACCTCTCTCCAATAAACACAAAACTAAAATTCCTTCTTTAAACACATGTTGTTCTGGTCTTCTTAATTGAACCCACATAGAACCAGTGTCAACTACAATATATCATATTTCATTTGTGTTCACAGAAAATAATCCATCTTAGTCATGCCAGATTCACCATCTTGGCTAACTCTACATTCAAATGTAGATGTCCACACATCAAACAAAACCTCATCAACGCATGATATTGGATTAAAAATATTATTTATAGGACGTAGATTGGCCATCAACAACCTGATGATTTAATCTAAAATATAAAAACCTGATCTCGAGTGAATCTAAACCCTTTTGTTAGTAATAAACTCGATTGTAGATGGATTTTCCAAATTTTAACAGGCTTAGTGTCTTCAACCTGAGCCTGGACAACTCTGTTTCTAATTCTTTAGATCTGAACTTCTTTAATTGTGACAAAACTAAACCCTACTTCAAATTTGAGGAAATCTTAGACTCAATTCATCATCAAAATGAATGAAATCCAATGTCATCATCATATTATTCAAACATCTTGGCGTCAAATGATCTTTTCATATGTCATTCTCCCTTGATCATCACTTTGGTCATCTTGTTGAAATGGCTTGATCCCCATTCTAATTTTGGTCAACTTCAACATCGTCTGGTTTTCAATCTTAGTTGGAATGGTTCTCTCATGATCACCTCAAAAATCATAACAAGATATAAAATCAGGCATCAACTAGGGTGGATTTGATCGTCCACCTTCAAATGAGATTTGGAACCTTTGAGTGATGGGGGTTGACTTCTTCAAAATCAATGTTTCAAGCTTGAAGTTATCCGGCCTTTTGCGGAATATGAGGCGTGCTTCATCCCAAAAAATGAATCCCATATCGTGGTATATGCTCCTTATTCACCCCCTTTAAGTTTAGACGGTTCATTGTTTTATGGTACCCCACATAAGATAAAATTATCTTATAGGGTTCAATTTTATCTTACACGGAATGAGTATATTTATCCAACATGGAACCAATTATAGAAAAAAGTATCTTACGAAGTCTCCTCAAATAAACTTACTGATACTTAATGGATACAAATATTTTTATCTTATGCAACACTCAACCCAATTTTTTAGGAATAGGAAACTCAAGATCTTCTTATGCATAAGCCAACAAACTGATAAATTTATTTTTAGTGGACCACTTGCACTGAAAATAAAATAAAAACAAGACCAATTTAACAATGAAATTTAAACTTTCACAACCAATATATATATGATAAATTAAACTAAACAAAAATAAACATAATTTTTTAATTGGTAATAAGAGAAAAAAATAAAATAAAATAATAAAAAATATTAAATCATAAAACCTAAATTTATTATTTTCTAAAAAAACTAATAAAAAAATAAAAAAATTAAACAAATAAGGAATAAAATACTCGCTAAATTAAAAAATTATAACAAGTTAAAAAAATTAACTAGTTGATAGTAAATAAATATTATCACTATAATTAACCAAATATATATATATATATATATATATATATTTAAACACTAAAATCATAAATTATTTATCAAAAGCGATGTGGAAAAACATGTGAATTAATGACACATCAATTGGTTATTAAAGGAGCTTCTTTGGGGTATATTCAAGTGTGATTTTACTTATAAAGGATAGTGATTTGGGTTATAACTTGTGTGTGAGATGATGTATTTATGATATGATGATGATTTAATATGGTATCATGAGATTATAGATATGTAGAGATGATTAGATCATCTTAAGTATGAGCTACAATTTTATAGGATGTGTAAATTGATAACATAACCTTTGGATCTAATGAAGAAGTAAGATATTTAGGTGATTAAAATGATAGATATGGAAATTAGAAGAGTTTATTAACTATTGTGAGTTGTTCTCTAACGTGATAATGAGTTTCTCGGGTGACTATGCAGTGTTTTTAGTGGTATGTAATGAAATATTAACATGGTAAAGAGAATGGTAACGGAGTTTGAGTTATATTCATCAGATTAGGGTGTTCAATGATGGATTATTAGATGATTTTGGTTATGATAGTTCTTATGGATCATTGATAGGGTAATTCTTATAGTAGGGATCACGCCATGGGTGATCTAAGTATGGGATGCTCAATTTTTTCAGTTTTTGGTAAACATTAGGAGTGATGTGTTGGTTGTCTCAACCAGAGGTGATTAGGATCATGTGACTACACTAGGATACAAGTATCTAAGTTTATTATGGAAAATATAAAACACTCAAATGTGGGTATCATTTAATGGTAATTGTAAAAAGTTAGTTTTTTAGTAATGGTTAATTAATAGATATAGGATGATGGTCAAAAGCTATGATAAGGTATGTGTTTAAAAAACCTATGGGGTGATTGGGTCTATAGAATATCAGATCTCATGAAGAGTATGTATTCCAGGTATACCATTGGTAAGGATACTATATATTTTTATGGGTATAGTTAGGTGACACTTAAGTGTGACAATTGAAGAATGATGGTCTGGTGTTGATAGGTGATGTCAACAAATGGTATGATATTACTATGAATTTAGTATTTAAAAATTACACTAAAAAGAGGTAATTATAGTGTAATCGGAAGAAAATTCTATTGTTGTGATACAAAAGTTGGAGAATATTTGAGTAGTTGAGTTGGTTTTTGTGTAATTTTAATAAAACCCTAAACAATTAGAGATAAGTAATTTGATTTGTTCCTTATGTCTTGTTGTATGGGATGGTTTGTAGAGGATAGATAAGAAGAATTTCAAGGATGGGATGTATTATGGTGGGAGTTTTGTAAAAGTTAAACTATTACAAGTTTTTAAATTCATGGGAAATTTTAATATTTAGTCTTAGGGAATAGGATTCATTGATATTTGACATTTGAAATAGAATTCCTATTGTTAGAACATCAATATGAGGTGTTTTTTGATGTGTTCAAAGGTCCAAGAAGTGTATTGAGTGATCCTATCAAGGTAGGATTATTACTTTTAATAAATTATACAAAATAATTGGTTTTTAGTAGTAGGGTATGAGTGGTAATTCAAAGGATATGAATGATCTATAAGTTACAACTTTTTCTCAAACCATACATGAAAGAATAATTTTTCGGATAAGTTTGGAAATTATTGGAAGAATAGAGAATACATGTGTTTATCTTCTAATTCCTTATGGTATTGGTGGAGTAGTGTTTCCATTGTATATAATTTTGAAATTAGATCCATCATAAGTAGATTTATCAAAAATATATCAAACATATATAGATCTATCAGAATAAAATCTATTAGAATTATGTTGGTGGGAGGGGATATTAAATTTATAAAGTTTTAGGTGTCCCTTAATTGTGAAATAGTAAACCTACGATATGTAAATGTAACCCTTTATGGGAAATGAGGGTTAACTCGGTTATCCCATGATACATAAGTTTCTACCTTTCTATGGACTCATCTTCCAATGATTTTAACTTCTAAGATAACATTCATTATAGTATGTAAGGGTCACCCTATCAAGGGTTGGGAGAAAAATGGATAAGTTTTTAAATCCATGTGATATATAAAAGTAAAATATTCTTATGTAATAATAAGTATAGATTTACTCTGATTTCGTGATAATTAATCTATAATAGAGGGAATTACCTTTAGGCGTTGATAAAAATTAATGTTTTGTTAGTTATGTTCAGAAATAAAGGATTCTTGGTCTATGAAATTTCGCTATGTATGAGAGACCTGCTAACATGTAAGAGAAATTGAGATTATGCTTAAGAGTATTTTTGGCAGTGGAATTTTAGAATGTACCAGAGTATACCCTAGGATGAATAAGAGTTAATCAGATTATATGTGAAGATAAAATTGGATCTTCCAAAACATATGTAAGGGTTCTTTTAAAAGTTATGTGAGTTGTTTGGAAGAAGAATCGCCTGGAGGGGAAAGGGTTTCATAATATGGTTTCTAGAAGGATATGGAGTACTAAAAGAATGATTTCCAAATGGATAATTATAAAGGATAAGCTTTAGAAGAATAATTTCTATATATAGAATTTGGGAAATGATTAAAAATCTATAATTTGTGAAAATTTTAGAGAAACGTAAGGATGAACCTAATTTTTAGATTTTTTCCAAATATTTTACCTAGGGTAATTCTGTGAGGGTGAAGTTCACACCATAATGAATTAATCAACAATATAAAGTCTATTACATGTATTTTTTTAATTCTATCGGTGGAAGTGATGTAACTCTGTGACCATAGGGGTCATTATTTGGTGAGTTTCCCTATAGAGGAAGGTCACACGATGGGGCACTAGGTCACACATTAGTGGGGATCTATCATGAATATGGGATTTGTATGGTAGGAGTATTCTACTCTATTAGGAATTAGGTCACACCATGTAAGGATATTATATAACATTATAAAATCAAGGGGTTAGAACAATCATTTAGAGATTTTAAATTTAAAACTCTTTTGGTTTCCTCAGTTTTTAAACATGTGAGTAGGGGAGGCTAAACCCTCTCATCATACTTTTTATCCTTCTATCTAATTGGTTCATGTAGATGTAAGATAGAATTATTCAATTTATAGGGTACAATTATACCAATATCCTATCCTTATATTTATTCTATTCCCCTACTAATTTTAGGATGTAAATTTCTAGGTTTGATGTTGATTCTATAGGATCATGGTGGAATTAGGCAAATATGATGGGGGATTTGTTCATTTTTTCATAGGGGATTCCAGGGTGATGAACACACTAGATTTCATTTGGTTTCATTTATGTGCATCAATATTTTGATTCTTTTATTAATTTACATAAATTTTGGTGAAATTTATGGATGATTTAGGATATAAAGTTGGGCCTTTTCTATGGAAAAGGTTCAGCTAGATATTATTGGTGGTGTTATCCCCTTTACTCAATGATTTTGACCATTAAATATTTTACAATAAGTGATTCTAGGATTATGGCCTAAAATATGATTTATGGAATATAATATTTTATTAATATGTAATTTTTATTATGATTGTTTTATGAATAATTTGGATGATTATTATATATATAGGGACTTTTTTTTATGACAAATGGTTGATTGGTCTTGGGAGAACTTAGGAAGTGGTATTGATCTTGCACAAATGGAATAATTGCAAATGGGGTATGTGGTCCCTTAACTTTTCCATAAGTTTTATGTTTTTTTATATATGGGTCCTTATGAATTATCCACACTTATGTGTGATCAACCATAAATGAAAATGAATTATTTATTTTAAATTCCCATGAGTAGAATAAAATTTTATTCAGCTACAATAAATCCTCATACATTAGCTTGATACCTCAGTCACCAATGGACAATTTTTTAATTACAATTAGGTGTTATTTGACATGAACACTCATGGATGGGATAAAGAAAATACAAGAAATATAAAAAAACTTGTGATAGGTTCCCTTAAATCCCTTTAGGTAAGGGAGTGTTACAAATTGAGAATTGTTGTCTTGGGATCCATATTTTAATTTGAAATACATTAGAGTCTCTAGGTTAGACTATTTGTGTGAGGGGTGAGTATTCCTCCTCCACTAGTATATGTGTGTATTTGAGTGAGGATACCATGGTATGGATTTGTGTGTAGCTTTGGTGAGAGGACCAACCATTCATGGATTGGGAGTAAAATAGATGTTTTATACCCCCATTTTTTGGAATTATATGGCATTTATAGTGTGACTGATTAGTCTATGATGTGATCATGGTCAGGTTGATGGAATTCATGATCATGAATTATAGAAATTACCCTTAGAGTTTGGGATTGAGAAAAAGAAACCCATATGGGGTGTTTGGAGGATGATGTGATATAGTGGAAAATATTTGTGTTCCCCAGTGTTATGTTAACCCTTAAGAGGATTAATACGTGGGGAATTTCATGGTGATAGACTTGTATTCATGTAGTTTTGAGAAAAGTTTGTTCATTTGAGAGGCAATCCTTAGAATTTTATGTGGGGTTTGAGTGGGTTTCAAAAACATTGATGGTGATACTTTATATATGAGGTTATGAGGAGGTTCAATTTCCCTTGTTTTATTTTATATAAGGACACATGGAGGGACTATACATAGGGATGGATGATTCACCTAGGTTTATTCTATATGATGTTATTAAGAGAGATGATTCCCATTATTTTATTTTATTTGAGGTTATTATTAGTTATGTTTCATTGGATGTATGATATATGAGGTTCCAAGGATGTAAGATACCCTTGCGTGTTATTTTATTAGGCTTTGACGTCGGATATGGTTCCCCTAGGTTTTATTCTAATAAGGTATGGTTCAAGATGTGGTCCCCACTAGGTGGTGATGTTTAGAAAGGGTTCCAGTGTAGGACATGTTTCCCACAAGGTGGTAATGTATTATGATAAGATACATTATAGCATTGGTCGAAACTAGTATGCTAGACCTTATGTTCCACCTCAGAACTCAAGGATCTACAGTGATATATTTAGTGAATTTCATATAGTTGTTTTATTATTATGAGAATATCACATTGTTTATACAGTGTATATATTGGTTATGTTGGGGGGAAAATTGGTGGTGGTTTACAGAGTTATACTGAAACACTACTCAGGATACCCCGATACATTTGTACCCAAGAAGATATCATAATCATAGGTGTGGGTAGATAATATGGATAATATAGATTCATTGATTGGGATATATGGGATAAATTCATTAAAGGTTATAGGATTGGGACTCGAGACTAGGTTGGGGATTCAGTTTATTAACTTTTGGTTTGATTTGTATCTAATTATCCCACATCAGGTCTTATTGATGTATGTACACCTTCTGTGACATTTGAGATAGTTCATAATGTTAAAACAAAAATTTATTATTTATCTCTCATGGATTGGAATTTTTTATTTATTTATTCTTATATATATATTATTATGACTGGTTATATGAAATATCTACTATTTTTTATTACCTTTATGTGAGGGTATATTCTCCCCATGATATCACTAGATACCGTTACTACTATTCTATAGCCTAGGGTATATGGTGATGTCCACCTAAGGTCATGTGGAAATCCGATCAAGTTACTTTAGAGTAAAGAGAACTAGGACATTATTGTTACAATTTTTTAACACCAAACCAAATAAAATTATGACCAAATATAACACTAAAAACCCTATTCACACTTGATCCAGATATTGAGACGACCCTGATGAGAACTAAGAAACATTGACAATCTATAAACAGAATTTGAAAACATTTTATTAATAGAATCAAGTGAAATCAATAGTGTTCACTGTGAATATGAAATTATGGCTAAAAATCCGAACAAAACATTGAGATTTTGGGGTGCACCTCTCTTTGTGAATCAAAACCATGAAATTATCTATCCTCATGTACGAGATGATTTTTAATTTAATATATGACTAATACAATTATTTTATATGTTTCACATATTCGTAGGGGAGGATCCAAACAAGAACATCATATATTTTTCCATGGTTTGTGTCAACTTGAATCCAATGGGTGTGGTAGAGGAGCAAGTGAAGTGGAGGGTATTTCCTTTCTCTCTTGAAGGACTGGTCATACTATAATTACCTACAACTATCAGATATAAAAATTTTCATTCACTAGTTTATTTATAGTATATATTATACTCATGAAATCATCATTTTATTACTTCAATATAAAACACTATAAATGAAGTATGAATATACTCCATAGAATTGAAAATATAACATTGGGAAATAAAAACAAGTAAAAAACTAGAAATTGATATTCTTGTACATCAAGGTCCCCTAAAATTATGATGAACATTAAAAAACATTAAAAATGAAACAAAAAATCCCAAATAAGATTTAAATTTCAAAATTAAATGTAAATAAACTCGATAAAAATCAGATTATGAATAATTAAACAAATGAGAGGTATTTATAGTAAGTACAATGACCGTTGGAATAATATAAAATCATCAGGTATAATAACAAATCATTTAAATAGTAACTGGACTGATGAATAATAGTTATATTTTCAAAAAAATATTTACAATTAAAATATGTATATATAAATGTTATAATTCTATACAAAAATATAAAATCATATAAATTTAAAAAAAGATAAATTTTATTAATTTATGTCTTATTTTTTTAGTAAATTACTAATTATTTTACCAAAATTTAATATTTAAATATATATTCTTATAAAATATATATAACAAATAAAAATAAATCATATAGTAATTATAAAAGAGAAAAAAATAATAATGTGATCAGTTTTACAAAAATAAATAGTTTTTATTCTGAATAAAGTTTTTTACATGTATTGTGGGAATTTGTTTAGAAGTTAAATTTATAAATTTTTTAATTTTAAAAAATATATTTTAAAGTGTATTTAAGGATAAAATAATGAATTTAAAAATAATAAGTCAAATATATAATCCTATACTTGAAATTAGGGAACATGTGTTATATGTTATTACAAAGAAAAAATAGTTCTCAATCTTTAAATTTAATTATGTTTTTCCAATATACCATATAGTAATGGATTTATTTGAATGTTAAATAAACCTATTTTTTATTCATAAAAAAATTTCCTTGGAATAAAAACTTTCCATACTATTTGTACTGAATGAGAAAATAATTAATAATTTAATCAAAAATACCTCTACCCCTTGGTTATATTAACAACTATCCTCCACCCTTTTCTCCTCACTTCTAAAATTCCTTCATCTACCAAATCTCTATCCAAATAATTCTTTATACATACCTTTCCACAGAAGAAATCACTTAGTGTGACCACAATCCCCCATAGAAGGATTTAAAATCAATCCAAAGGTGGAAACTCAGATAACAAGGTCATCTATTTATGAATTTAGAGGTGCTTCCAAATCAAGTTAGGCCTTGAAGAAGGGTTCTTTTCCCACACTTTCCCATTTTTAATGAATTTTTTATCTATCACTCATTATTTCTCTCAGTATCTTTTATAAAATTTTAATATGCTTACTTCAATCCCATTATACTTTCTATTTCTTCATTTTGATGATTATTTTTATTTAATTAAGTTCTACATTCTATTATTCCTTTAAATCAAACATTATGAATCTTATATAGGAAGCTTTTCTAATTTCTCTCTTTTTTCAAAAAGATTATTCTTATATTATTCTTCTCATATAAAGTTTGTTATGTCTTTATATTTTTAAAAAATATATTCTTTATTTTAACATAAAATATATTAGTTTGTATCTAGTTTAATGGAAACTCTTTTCTCTTATCACTTTTAAAGAGTATTTTCTCATTTCCTTAAAAGTTCAATAAAAGTGTGTTACTTCAAAACTGTTTCATCGTCATTTATTAATATTTTTATTTCAATTTTATATATATTTTCTTAACTAATGATCCTTGGTTTAATAATGAATGTTCAATATGATTTAATCCCATAATTTCATGGGATCCTACATGATAGCTCGATGGTTAAATATATATGGACTTATTGTGTTACCCGTTTATTTTTCATTAGTTTAATTTGTGTCTATGATTTATTTAGGATTATTATACATGTCAAACACATATACATGATGTTTAATGATTATGGGTGAGATTAGAATTATACAGACCCCTAATCGGTTGTGTAATTATCAATATATTATGAGACCATTGTTCATGTGCTAGGTGAATTAAGTCGTGTTCATAATGTTATATATGGTCCTGGTTCAGTTAACATCATCCATAATGTTATGTATGGATCAGGTGTATTTAGCCTCATGACAAATCTTTGGGAATTATTAATTTCCTACAGGGTTACACAAATTTAATAATTTATAAAACTCAGAAAAACTTCAAAAAAATATAGTACTTAGAATGTCCAAGTTCTAACCCATTAGGATAATTTTTATTTTCTAAATTAATTAAGAAATTATAATTTTAATTGATTGATTTGTTTTGAAAAAGGGGGAAATTGAAAATACAAATTAGGTTTGAAATCAGGTGAGAAGCATGCCAGGTTCCTTGATTTCAAGTTCATGTTCTAGGGATTCAATTGATATGGGTTTATTCAGGTTTGTTGTTGGAATTGAGTTAGAGGGAATCCTTGGTCTGGGTATCCTACACTGATTCTATGATTGCACTTTTGGAATAGTCATACACTAAATTCAGTCACAAAACTAGGTGACCCAAAACCCTATTTAAACATAACTAAGATACATCATATAATTATCATACACAATACAAGTAAATAAATTGATGCAATGAAATGATAATCCTCTAAATGTAGTAATGGTCATGTAATATGAAAAGAAGATGAATTGGATTTGATAAATGGTGTTGAAAAAATCCAAAATAATAATATGAAATAGAAATAATCTTTAAGTAGTACACCCCCTACAATAAATGGCACCCATCACAAAGAAAACCACTATTTAATGTTGGGCATGATGAGAAGGAGAAACATGGGTACCTGAGGAAGATAGGAGATAAAGAACGGTGGAAAAATAGGGATTTGGATCATCACTCCATGTATGTTCATCGCTCCAGAAGTCTTCTGTCGGCTCTATCCATCATGGATCCCTCCTGATGTGTGGTATAGGAGTTATTTTATAAGTTATCCTATCAAAACCCTCAACCACATATAATTCTTTTTTCTGAATCGCGATTATGTAATGATGTGTATATTTTACACATGGTGTAATATTCTAATTTTCATTCTATGAGAATGCGTCTTGTATTTCTACATAACTCTTCCAAAAACATATCTCAAAAAACTACATGTTATTTAAATGGAATACACAATATGTAAATTATATACTACATTTTTTTAGCTTCGTTGTATCCTTGAAAAACAGATGTCACGGGGCAAGCGAAGCTCGGGGCGCGAGGTTTCTTTTAGCTAATAAATTATACACTTTTTTGTTTCTTTTCAAAATATTCATTGTTTCATTCCATAAATCATATAATAAGTTAAAAATTCCAAAAACAATCAATATTAATTAATTAAATAGAAAAATCCATACATTAAAATATCATAAAATATATGTATGAAATACAAATATCACCTCACCCAAAATGCTTTGATATCTTAGTAGTGAGACTTGAACTATGATTATGATTCAATCCCTTCATTTTGTGACACATTTTATATTATATAATATTTACCAAGATATTAGGATGTTTTAATCTTATTCCATGTTCTTATGTGATGGTTTTTTTATCATTCCCTTTTGTTTCCATGATATAATTATTGACACTCTTGATCTCTTATCCCTTATCTATCTTTTTTTTACCCTTATTGGGATTTTTAGCTCATCCATTATTTTATGTATATCTATTGTATATCCCATATTGTAATAAGAGTATGGAAATATCTAAGAGATAATATGAATATATGAATAAAATATTATATTGTTGTATAAGTGGTGTTTTAAGGTGAACATAATTCCCCAAATACACAAGACCTCTAGATGTATAGGGTTATTATATAGATATTTATGCTAAAAATAATTTAATAATATTTCTATGAGATTTGGACCATTATAATTGCTATCATAGCATGGTCTAGTTATTTTTTTGGATTAGGTTAGAGAACCTAAATTTAAATACACCCTAAATAACCAAGATCAGACATAAAGAAGTCATAAGTTTGGAATCCCATGTGATTTATTCTTTCAATGTTCATAATATTCCTAATATACACTTTTTAATTATAGTATGATCATCCCTAACTCTCCGTTATTTTAGTGAATGGATTGAAATATTAGAAATTATTTCAACAACCATTATGATGGGGATTGTGATGATTTCCCAAAAGAGATATCAAATGTTATTTGTAACATCCTAAAACATTCATGGTGAGATTTTATTTAAATTTTCTCCAAAAATCCAAATCCATTTGAGTCTATTCCAAAAATTAGAATATTTAAATATATTGGGTTGTTATATATGGTTGGGTATTCAGTAATGGTAATTTTGGTCGATTCTTGGGTCAAACATATGTATTGGAACCCTATAGAGGTACTAAGGGTTTTAGAATTAGTTAGGAATTGGTAGGTCTTGGAGATGTATTTTGAAACTATTTTTAGTAGATAGTGTGTCTAGAGTGAGATCTGGTTCTAAATTTTAATGGGAGATTTTGAGGGTGATTTGAGTGTTTTTGAAGTTTCTATAGATTTTCAAACATTTACATAGTCTAAAACCTTATATACTACAAGGGATAAAGTAATATATTATGTATGTAATTATAATATATTAGTTAGGGTTAAATATATTATATATTGGAACCAATCTAAATATTTTATATTTTATATGATAATAATATATCATGTATGAAATAAGGTATTATGTATCATGTTTTTGGATAAGGAAAAAAATGGTTATATATTAGAGAAATATAATATGTATCAAATTTTTCTAAGGGAAAAATATTATGTATGGACGTCATATTTTTTGCTTGAAAAATATATTGTGTCTGGTTTTTTCCAAACTGAAAAACCTTATGTACTGGCTAAAAATATTATGTAATGTATTTTCCAAGGGAAAAATATTTCTTGTTGATGAATATATTATGCATGGATTTTCTCCCTAGGGTAAAACCTTACACATGTGATATATATATATATATATATTATTACTAGGGAAATTATATTATGTAAAAAAAATCTTAAGGGAAAAACCTTACATATAGAGTAAAATGTTATGTATAGGTTTTCAAAGAGAACCCATATATAGGGAGAAATATATTACATATGAATTTTTTTAGGGGAAATAATTTATGTATAATTTCTATATATTATTATGAGGAATAAAATGTTACATATGTGGTAATATATTATGTATGAAATTGTATTAAGTGAAAAACCTTTTGCATGAAGGAAAATGTTGTGTACAGAGTTGTGATTTGCAGTCGGTCAACAACCTTAAGTATTGAACTCAAAAACCTTATATGTGGGTATTTTTGAGAAAATTTTAATCAATTATAATGAATTTTATCGATTATAAAATTTAAATGGGGTCTCTTTTATTCATTTATAATAGCATGCTTCCCTTATCTCACCCTCTCTTTGATCATCTCCCTTCTAAGGTGGTTTCTCCAATACCTAACTTTTTTGAGTGACGTTTGATTCATGTGATAGGTAAAGGTAACTCTTTCACTCCTTATTGATTCTTTCTCATATTCTCATATTATTTCATCATCTTACATTGTTTATGAATTATTAAATCCTATTTTTAATTTGTTGTAAAAATCTTCAATTTTTTCCATTTGGGGTTTGATTAGCTACTAATATTTGACATAGATAATCCTTTTAGAATAAGGTTGGTGGTTACTAGCTTTTCAATAAGTATAATTTTTTTCATGTGTTTATGATTTGAAGATTTTCTGTGTTAATGTGAACTTGATCTAAAAACATAGTAAAATATTTTTTATCTGATGAGGAAATCCCATTTTTCATAATGTGGGTGATCCATTAAACAATATAGAGCCTAAGCCATTGAAAAAAAGTGCATCCTTCCTTGAATCAATGATGTATCAAATATTATAGTAAACTTCATGGGTTATGTAAATGATGTTGCACCCATGTACATGCAGTGCTCCCTATGGGTTCATGATTGGATAGTAACCAGTCTACAAATTTTCGAAGTACTACAGTTTATCCTGAATAATTTAATATCATTGTGCCACGTAAACCGAGTCACACATGGGATGATGGTGTACTTATAATGTGATTGATAAATCAATTTGGAACTCCCCCACTACCATGAGGCCTTTTTTCTACATCCTTTTCCATATAAGGTGGGATGCTAGGGAAAAGCAAAGTATTGAGGTTAATTTTTGAGTGGGGAATATTATGTATAGATGGTTATGATTGTTATTTTTATAGTATCTAAGAACTATGATTATCTTTAAAACCCCCTAGTAAATATTGAGAGGGATTGTTTTTGTGCCCAAGGTTATGCAACACTCACTCTAGGTTTCTCTACAAGACTTTAATTCATCTATTTCTTTTTTAGGAACTCTGGGTCATACTTAATAAGGCTACACCATGGTGGAACACATCTTGACTACCAAAATAGATGAGGGGGAATTTTTATATGATTGATAAATCATTTCGTAATTCCATGCAATCCCAAGGCCTTATTCCCACGACTTTTCCATATCTCAATGGATTCCTTGAAAAAAAATCAATGTAGTTGATTCTAGAGTAGAAAATATTGTGTATGGAATGGCTGGATAGGTTCTTCATGATGTAGTTAAGGTCGGATATTAGGGTTGAATTAGTTCCTATAGGATTTTATTATTTGATATAATAAATATAATAGAATCATGAGGCCAAGTAATGATATTAAAGAAGTTCTTATAGGTTACGATTCATCTATAAAATCATTATTGGAAATGGTTTAAGTAAATATTATGGTTTTATTTCCTTTTTTACACATAAATCATGTTCAAACTCATGTGATGTTTAATGATTCATTTTAGGTGTCATTTATTACAACATTTTAGAGTCTTTTAAGATGTTTGGAATAATTTTTAAAGAGGCTGTAAAAATCTAGAAGTATTTTGATGTAGTTTGGAATCTGGAGTTGAAGTTGGTAATTGAAAAAGGACCATTGAAAAAGTCACATCAACTTATGTGTAAAGATATTCTTAGCTCTATGTAAAGGTATCACATAATTTTCACTTATGTGTAAATATATTTCTTAATTCCATGAGTAATATATGGGTATTTTAAAAATCGATAAGGTTGTATGAAGGATGTAATGAAGTTCACTAGGCTATGTAAGGGTATTCTTGGGGATAAATAAAGTTCCTTTTAATCCTGTAAAGTTAATTTATTTGGTATATAAAGATCATATAACAGATTACATTGCCTATATAACGGTAAAAACTATCTATGTTAAGGTCATATGGAAGATTACATTACCTATATAAGGGTCATTCCACCTATGTAAAGGTCATCTAAACTAAATCGGGGTGGCTACAGACTTAAAAGTTTTTTAGGATTATTTGAGAATTAAATAAGTGATAAAATAAATATTGTAACCCCAAAAATGGAAGGTTTTATACAATAGTTTATATATGGTGGCCATTTTTAAGAATATAGAAAAAATTTGGTGTTGTTCGAATCTTGAAAAATGGGGAGAGAATCATCAAACCTTGTGTTTTATATGGAATTTTGATTTAGAGTTTCACCTTTTGGAAATTCCGAGTGACACCACATAATGTTTTACTTTTAGTGTGATTGTTTATTAGTTCCTAAAATAAGTGTTTGTGGTTTGGGTCAAATAAGGAAATCAGATGATTCCAAGTATAGTGTTCTTTATTGAAATTTATACACCGTAAAGAGGGGTGATGTAATCTAAAGATTTATGGAGAGATTTATGCTTCAATATTATGGTATTCTATAACCATTTTTTAATTCACCATATTTATATTCAATTACAAGAATATTTTTTAATGCAGTTATTATAGATGGAATGAGAAAGATACAATAATATTATCATAGAAGAGAAGAATATGTTGAGACTTTAGTGAGCATAAATTTTAATTCTAATAACACTTATAAAGAGAAAGATACGGGAAAGAAGGGGAAAATAGGTAGATTAATATTCACACATCTTTGAATATATATTCATTTAAGGAGATGAATGATATTATTAATATAATTATAAAAAAACTAACTAGGAATTTTGGTCATGAAGTTCACATTAAAGAGACAGGAAGATTATTTTCTTACTACTATATACATATTCTAAATAACTCTTTACACAATAGAGATGAAATATTCTATTGAATTAGTTTTATAGAGTGTTCTGTGTAAAAATTGAAGAGAAGTATTTCAATCGAGAAATAATATATGATAAAGAAGATATTAACACATGGAAAACTTTATGGAATTAATTGGTTAAAGTCTAATTAGTGGTTTACCCATTTGATATTATTGTAATAATATAGGATTCAATTACTATGTGTGATGCACAAAAACAGTCAGGAGATTTTTATGTTTAGTTCTATGGATTATCCCTTATTTTAGTGGATCATAGGGTTTTATTAGTGGATCATTTGATCTTGATTTTTACCAGATTCTTTCAAGGTTTAGACACTAAAATTGAGTACTAAAACTTGTAAATTTCTCGTGTAATGTTTGTGTATGATTGCATGTGGTAATAAATCTAATGAACTAACTCTAATAATAGATAGAGTTTGTTTTAGAGAGGAATTATTAAAATTTATAATTCACTGATTCCCTATCCTCTCATTGATTTCACTGATCATGTGTCTCTTTAAATGGGATTGTGATCCTCTTGATATGAGAATTGGAATGTAAATATTTAAAAATGATATGATTTTATCCATTGATATATTATGGAAAGAATATGATGTGGTTAATACTACATTTTTTAGTGAGGATATAGATTCATGGTGGGGTGACATTCCCCTAGTATGGATGTGGATCCAGGGAGAGGATCCACTCCCCATGTTGTGGAGGTGGATCCATGGTGGGGAACCATTCCCCTTATGTGGATATGGATTTAGGGACGAGTTTCATTCCATATGGTATAGATATGGATTTAGGGAAAGGCACCATTCCCCTAGGTTTGGATGTGGATTCAGGGTGGTGAATGAAACCCCTGGAATTTAATGTGGATGGGGTGGAGTAGGGGGACACCTTCCACACTAAGGATATATGGTTCTTGGTGAAGAAATTGGGTGGAAAAAATACATTAACTAAACTTTTATTTTGGTATTAATTTAACAAACCGTGAATGGTGTGACATTCTTCTGAAAATTAACACTTTCATATATTCACTTTTATAATTAAATTAAATTATGAATTCTTTGAGAAACCAATTAAATTATCATTATTAAAAACCAAAATAATATAATTGAATTAATTTATTTATGATCATTAACTTACCCACTCACTAGTTACAACACATGGGGAATACTTTATCCTAAACTCCAACTCATTTGAATTAGAGGAGCATGCAAATTAACTTTGTGTGTGACCCTATAGGCCCCTATTTCAATAAAAGTGAGTCCAGTGCATAGACTAAGAGTGGTATTTAGTAAAAAATGATAACAGATAAAGAGTTTAGGATAATTCAAAGTTGTGTCTACTACCTATATATTTTTACCATGTAATAAAATACCCTAATCTTAACATCTCATTCCAGAAGGTCACATCTCCTATGTCATCGACCAATATGGCCAAAATTTATTTCCTTGACATATTGTAAATGAACATGTCAATATACCTCCAAGGACATGGAATTATTATAATGTTCCATTTTCATTAAAGGGGCTAATATATCAACCTCATTTATAGAATGTATGGGAAACATTCCTCCTTGATTGATTCATTAATTCCATATCATTTGTGTTTCACCAAACTTACACAAATTAACCATGAACATATATCATCCCAATTTACTAACTACATAAAAGTACAGGACTAATGATATGAATTAATAATAATATTAAAATTATAAGGATCATTACACATGTATGAAGATAGAAATATCCAATTATATATATAATATGTGGATTTCTACCTAGTGGGTTAGTTCTCATAAACTCATATCTTGGAGATTAATAAGGAAAAACATCATGAGAAGAAGTATCAATATCTTTTAATCCCCCTACCCCTGATAGTCTATATCATATTTGACCATTTAGATAGTATACTATGTCCGTAAAACATATATATTTACGAATTTGTCATATCTAGAAGGTTCACATCATAGTAAGGAACTGTTATGGCCTTTTAGTGTCAAAAATACTCTAAGTACATTATCACATACAATTTCACACTAAATAACAATCACAATGTGATAAGAACTTTATTAATATTCAACACTATGAATATATAGGCAATCACAAGTACAATTCAGTTGGTTATACTAAACCAAATCCAATAAAAACCAACTTTAACTAGACTTAACTGCTAAATACTCTTAGTCTATTTGATCTCACATGATATTCATTCTTTTGTTGAGATAAGGCTTCATTCAAAATTCTCACCACCTTTTCCTCCATAGAAACTCTGCTTACTATAATCTCAACTCTATGAAAAATAACTCAATAGATGGTTCTTCTGAAGTATATTATTCATCCATTGATATGATCTAGGATCCTTGCAGAAAATCAATACTACAATATTAACACAATACAATGTAATAACATCTTTACTTCTTAGTACAACACCAAGATCCTTGATAAATATGCATATCCATACAACATAATTAACAACATTAGAAGTTGAAATATACTTGGAATCTACTATAGAATCAAAAACCATAGTATTATTTAAGAAACTTCATATCGTAACTCCTCTATTAATGTAGAAAAAATATCTGGATTGTGATTTAAGATCATATTGATCTCTTTGGAAACTAGAATCTATATATCATCTAATTACTAGATCCTCATCTCATCCATAAACTAGGAACTTTTCCTTAGTATGCCTTAGATACTTTAGGATAGTCTTAATAGTAGTCTCATATCCTTCTCCTAGATTTTCTTGATATATTCCAACTATGATCAAGGTTTAGGAAACATCGAACCTGCTACACAAAATTACATACATGATGAAAGCTATCACGAATTTTGAATACATTATACTCATCCTATCTATCTACTACTTTGTCTAAGGACACATTTTCTTGGAGTGATATATACCATGTGTCATAGGAATTAATTATCTCTTATATTTTTCTATACTAAATCTCTTTAGTATATAATTAATGCTTGTACGCTGACTTAGTGAAATAAACCTCTTAAATCTATCATGAATGAACTTGATTCCTAAAATATAGTCTACTTCAACAAATCCCTTCATGAAGGAGCATGTTTTCTACCATTGTTTTACTGATTGTATGAATGGTACCACATTTCCAATAAGTAATATTTCATAATAATATACTACAATGGAAAAATTTCACTCCAGCTAAACCACTTATATGTACAGGGCTAACATTCATTATTTATAAAACCAAATTACATTATGAATTCATCAAATAAAATTTTCAATTAAATTACATCAATCTATATTTATATATCTATAACCTTCGTATCCTTTTGGAATCATGTAGAATCAAAAACTCTTATTATTGTGTCATATATAAATTTTACATAAGGTTTCCATTAAGTAATTCCATTTTGATATCCATATACTAAATATCAAAATCATTGAGTGATACTATAGTAAGAGAAATTCTTGTAGATTTTTTCATATCAACTAAATAAAAGGTTTTTATTATAGTATATTCCATGAATTTTCTTATACCCTTTTACCACCATAAATTCTTTATAGATAATAACTTAACCTTCATTGTCCATCTTTTTCATGAATACCAGATTTCACCCAATGGTATTTATATCTGTTAACAGATCAACCAAATCCTAGACTTGGTTATGATACATGGAATCCATCTCTGAATACATGGATTCTTTCCATCTAGATGATTATGATATCTCTATTTACTCCTTATAGGATAAACGTTTATCATTGTTAACCAATAATGATCCACTATCCTTGATTACAATAAAACCATATCACATTAGTTATCTATCACATTTGGTGCTCCTATACAATACTTGTGTCCTAATAACATCCTCTTCCATGAGGAATGGTTTAACTTGTACTTATTCCAAATTATATGTATCTTGAGCATCACCTTCATTGAATTCAATATTGTTCTTACTAGCCTTTTGAGGATATTATTCATTTCTAGAAAATTGGGATGTTAGTGAACCAAAATTATATAATTTGAAGGGTTATATAGATAATATCCTTTAGTTTCCTTAGGATATTCTATAAATATTATATTCATGTCATGAGGCATTATTTTTTCTCCAGAATTTTCCTTAATAAATTCATCACAACCCCATACATGAGAATAAAATTTAATATTTTATCTATAACATGGTTTAGTATGAATGTTATAGTCTATTATGAATATTGAATAAGGATAATTAAAGATATACATGATTCATTATTGAACTAACCATGTCAAAAAAATTTGGTTCCTCCTTCCACTAATACCATTCAATTGTTGTGTATAAAGATATGTGAGTTGATATAGAATTCAACACTCCCAAATAAAGTTAATGAACTCTAATTTAATATATTCCACTCCTCGGTCTAATCAAATCTTCTTTATCATTTTAGAAACTTGATTCTCCACATCAATAAGTAATTCCATAATTTTTTCAATGTATTTGAACTTATGCCTCAATAATTAGACATAACCATATCAAATCAAGTTATTATTTAAAGTAGTGAGGTATGAGTATCTAACTATAGCTTCAATTGGAAATGGTCCTCACATATTTGTGCATACAAATTATAAAAACTCTGTGGCCCTTTCACCCTTCCCTCTAAATTGAAGTTTGGTCATCTTTCCCTGTAAATAAGTGATAGATCTATCATGTAGATTTAGTTTGAAATAATATAAATATCCATATTATTATATATTTTCAAAATGATTCTCATTCACATGACCATTTTAGTGATGCTATAATTGGGTGTGAAATGTGTCATACAAACATCAGTCATTGTTGATTTCCAACACTTGTTTATCATATTCATGTTTAAAAAGTCTATTATTAAAATGTGTTATAAGATATAATATTATTACTTTGTAAATGTAGAAAATTTCATCCCCAAACATGAATATAAATACATCCATGTCTAAACTGTTCATAGAAATAATGTTTTTGGTAAAACTAGGAGCATAATAACAATACTTAAACACTAGAAGCATTTATGTTGGACGTATAAGGTGGTAGTCTTCTATAACCAAGGTATCTAGTCAACTTCCATTAGAATCTCTAAGGTCCACTTCACCTATTGAAACCTCTTGAATATACATTGTTCCTGTATTTGGATATTGATGTAAGAACCAAATATTGTATCTAATACCCAACGGGTAGATATAGAAAGATTGTTCTTAGTATTGAATACACCAGAATCATTCCCATGCTTCCACAAAAAGGTGAGGTTCTTTATCCTATGGACCAACATACCAAATGAAAAACATATTGTATATTTTTCCTTGGTCTATCTCTAGACCATCCACTTCTAGGAATGATAATGCTCGGGAGCCTTAGACTTGAAATATTTCATGAGAACCCTTTTCCATTTTACTTTATTTTTCACTGTAAGGACCATAGGTTTTCCATAACTCGTGTCATTATCAACTTGGTAGATCATATTGAAGAGTTTCAGGAGAGAATTCACATTATTTATCAAATTATTATTCATAATGAAAGTAGATAACCTCTAAGGAAGTGAGAAATAGATGAGATATATATTAAACACCTAAAGTATAATAAATACAAAGGTATCCAAGCACTCTATGTAGCCAATCATACAGGCTACATTATCTCTAGCTAGTGTCGACTCTTTAAGATTTCATATGAATAGTTCCCTGGTGATCACATAACATTATTTTATAGCCTTCTCCCAATTAATATAATGGTGATGCTAAAATATATTGTATACATACGTATCCACATATAGATTATGAAGTTAACTTTATGTAGTATATAAAATGAGATAATTGAAATCTAGTGCACCAATTACATGTTTTCAGTAGGTAAGGATCTTCTCATCACTGGCCTCCATAGATGGGTCTTTCTTAGGAGTATTAGATTACAACATGTTGAATTTCCTCTCTTAGCGTAGTAAGATGTCTAAGATTCTATATCACTCATTGAAATTCATGTCAGTGAAGATATTATCTTTCTTAAATATTGATCATAGTTAAAATATCAAGGATTTTTTCAATTTCCATTTTCTATAATAAAATTAAAAATATTTTAGTACTGAACATCAATTATCAAAAATGTAACATAATAGATTTTAATTATTAGTCTCCCATTATTTTATCAAATCCAAATATCCTTTACTATTAGATTTGGAATATCCTTTTATGTGGTCATTCTATTGGAAATAATCCACATTTAATTTCTCATAATCTAGACTATAGCCATGAAATTTACTAAAAATCATTTACGAAGGTGTAAGTTTCCAACTATAGTAACTCACAACTCATTGATCCATTGAGTGGACTCCATAATCCTAAAATCTGGAACACATATTTTAACAAAACTTGCCGACAAATGGTAATGCATGGACTATGTCCATTACACCCAATACCAAATTTGTTAAGTCAACCCAAAATTCTCATAATAACTCCTCGATAAAATGAAGTGTCAAGACTAAGTCCATAAAACCACTTTGTTCTATGGTTTTATTTTTTATATAGTTCAAGAAGATGATATTTGAAATAAAATTTCCTTGTGGGATTTTTATACATAATGCATAAAAATACATTAATTTATCATTTTACATGCTTGTTAATATTATATGAATTTTTATAATAAATTAATCACGTGCTGATAAAATAATCTACACACAATCAATTTAGTTCTCTTGGTGGATGAAATACAAGTCTATTTATGATTTAGGTTACTATATGATCATACTCACATCATTAACTATGCATAAAAAAATTCATCACACATTTATTCATTTTTTTATATGAAAACTCATTAACTATATTATTTTATTGTATAATAATTATGCATTATGGTAAATAACCACGCAAAATAAAAACATATAAATAATTACATGATCATGAGCGATTATCTAGTGGTTGGTGCATTGAGTAAATAATGGTTCAACTGAGACCATAAGGAAATACCTTGAGAATTTCCCAAATAAAGTTCAAATTAATTTTAAAATCATGTGCATTTCACTTATTTTCTTTCATGTTTTCTCTCAACTTGAACCATATCATTCCGATTTCCTTTTATATTTACAATGTATACTCACATGAAAGTGTGGGGGACTGAGTATGAGAGAATTGTTTTTATCTCTCAATTCTGGATACACAATCCCTTATACATTTTGTAACACCCTAACTTCAGATTACCCTAAATCCAGTGAATTATTAAATTTTATTATCATTATTACAAGGAAGAAAATCTCAAAGGACCGTACAGTTTAGCAGTCTTGGGAATCTAGATTACATACCTGATACCCATAATACATTGGGAAAACAAAATAAAACATGCTACACAATAACTGAAATATATTTCATACTTCAAAGCTTAATCAAACTTCTCCCCTTCATAACTTGGGGAGAGAAACATAATAATGGTGAGATCAAATTTTCAGTAAGGGTATGTACAATGGAAGCAATAATCAATCTATATGGACAGTTGAATATCTGAGAACACTTTTGATTTACAAAACTAGATATGGCATAAATAATATGGAAAGTAAGGAACTAAAACATATTCCATAAATCAATAAACTAATAATGAACTACTTCCATAGATATGTTGATGCAAAATATCATAGATAAATAATAACTAGAATTAAATGGGGGAAATACTTTATTTAAGGAGGTCATGTCTCATGAACATGAAAACCTATTACCGTAAATATCTTTCATAAGACAGTTTAAAATTAACTGTAGAACCCCATTTGGATAACTTATTCTTACCCTGAGAACCTTTTAATGCATTGAGGAGATATATAAAGCTTGGGATCCGCCCATCATTGTCTGTCCAAAGTATTTATCATATTGAAGAACCAAAATAAATAATATGCCTTATCAAATAACTATATTGAATGAGTAATATGGATCTATCAATAATTAACATGAAGAAAATAACAGAATATCATGAAAATAATGAGATTCGTGATAACAAATCAAAGGGTAGAATATACACCATATAAATGGAACTAGGTGCATAACATTTCAATATGCCTTAATTAAATGAAATTAAGACAAAATCCCTTACCCTAAGACCAATACTCTCAGTATTTGTTAGAAACTCATGTATGATTGTTTTAAAAATATTATTAACATATATTATAATCATAATAATATTTATGATATCATCTATGATTCTTTTATGACTTTATATTACCCTTTTATTAACAATTCCAAGTTAATGCAACAATTCATGTAATAATCTCTTTGTTTATCGTACTCGTTTTGACTTTTTATTCTTGATCATATTACTTAGATCGTGATTTAATTACTTCAAAAATCTATAATATCATATATATTCATAATATAAATATAAATATATAATAGATATATATATTAAATGGAATACACCATTCATGGAGATGGTAGACCGTATGTATGCATGAATGTTGTTTCCATTTTCTTGTCGTATTTAATGTAAATAATTGAATGACATATATGTACATAAATATAAATATTATATATATATATATTATTCCAGTAGCATTATTATTTTATATATTTCATAATTATTCATAATATATATCTTTATAATCATTCGTGGATGGTGAACCTGGAAGATGAGTCTCATCGCGTCGTGGAGACGGTAAGTCAAACGTACGCACGAGTGATGATATTATTTACTTAATGGTTTAATGGTATGGATTTGGATGGAATATAAATTTTAAATAAATAATATGATGTTATATTTTTTATTTAATTCATTTTTATTTATCATTTTACCTGTCAAAATAAAGTATAGATGAAAAATAGTTTACACCGCGGCGTGGAGACGGTAAGTCGTACATACACACGTATGGTGATATTATTTTTCATAGGATGTGTAAAAAGAGGAATATGGTTGTCCCATAAACAGAAAAAAAAATATCAGCATATATTAAATTCTGGAGTTAATATTTTAGTATTGTAACAACTTAGTAAGGGGAAGTAGTAGAAGAAATGAACTTTCAAATAAGGGATAAAACAATTACCTCTTCTTCGGGTGACTCCTTTTTATTTTCACAAAAGGACTAATTAGGTTGTATTATTCCAAAATGGTGGCCTATAGGATTAATTAATGGAATATTGTAGGATATTTGGGCATGTTTTTTCTGAGAAAAATAGCTTTGGATGTGTGAACAAATGGGTATAGGTGGTGGCTTTTTATAAGATCGAGGAGGGAACATTGGGATTGTCTTGAAATATTATTTTATTATATAATGATTTTGGAATTATAATAGTTCCAAACGGATATATTTAGATTATAAGATGATAATGGGTAGAAATACTCTCAACCAATAAGTTTTAGACAAGTTTAGGTCACAAACATAACCTTATATTTTAGCTTTACCCTTAGTTAAAAACATTAACTCTTACCATGTCTTCTTGTATTTTCGTAATATATGCTTAATATAGTTACAATAAAATGAAAAAAGAACCAAAAGTGGATCATTAATGACATTTACAACATTATATAATTAATTTTACCATATCTTATATTTTTAGAACTATTATATCATTTAATAAAACAGTATTTGTTTTTAAAACTCATTTATGTCAATTTTGAAACTATTTAGGAATTGATTTTTGTTAAAGGTATAACAACATTATTACTTCAAAAAAAGGAATTAACTCAAATATAATATGTAAATATCTTCTAAAAAAATTATGGAATCAAAATGTTAAAATTACATTTATTTTAATATTTATAATACCATTTATTTGAATCTTTCATTAATAAGGTAATCACTACATCATCTTTGTGTCATAAATTAATTGACTTTATTTAAGATCTAAAAATTATAAATAAAATATAATGATGTATTAAATATTTTTATATTTCTAATTATTATTTATAGTCAAAGATATAATTTATATAACCCTGAATTCAAATTATTTTAATAAATGATATGTGTTTATGTTATATTTCTCTTTAAATTAAATTACTTTTTATAACTTATCATTATCACACCCAAATGGCTCCATGGAGTCCCAAAATTGACCCAAGTATGTCCATGGTCATACATATCTCATAAAATAATATTATTACATGTTTTAGAGTAGTTTAATATTATTATAATATTATTTGTTTACCCTTATTTACCAGATTTAACCTTTAGACATGGTAAATAAAAATAATTACTGAAGTTATTATTCATAATGTCTAAAAATAAAAGGTGACTATTTACACAAGTTGGTCCTTATTATTCCAAATATGTTATCCATTTTTCCAAATTCATAACTCTGGAGTTACAGTAATTAATTTAAAATTAATTCCCATTGTCAAACCTAGAAAGCAGGTTTTTAAGAAGTAAAAACTATCAAAATATTGACATATGTTTATGTATAATTTAAATGTGAAATTACATCCAATTAACATAATTGGATTAAATGATAAAATTTTAATCTAATAACACTTTAAAACTTATTATAAATCCAATATAACTATATAAATAAATTTTATTAAAAGGTTGTTTCAAATTAAAATGTAGTATTTTTAATTATTCATCAAAAATTTAAACTTTTCATAAAATTACCAAAATTTAACCCTAAGATAATTTTGATATTATGAATTAAAAAATTAATTATAATTTGAAAAATAATGTTTATAAATTTTTTGAAGTGTGTTTAAAACTATTCATAACTACTTTTTAAACGGCTACTTAGATAGGTCGTGTTGTGCTTGAACTCAGGGTTACGTACAACGCAAGCCATTGAATTTTTTAAATAGAAGCATATTGTGGAAGTTTGTGGTGTTACATTATTCCATAATTCAAATAGTTTTGTACTTGAAATTTCTAAAATATCTCAACATAAAAATATTTGGTTAGTTCTTCTTCATATGGTTTTCAGGTTCTTACGTTGCCTCCTCCATTTTATCGTTTCTCCAAAGAAATTTTACCATACAAGTTGTCTGATATCTCAACACTTGTTATCTAGTATCAATAATATTTATAGGATCTTCAAAATAAGACAAATCAGTTTCAAGTTCTCTTTCTTCATAGGTGATTAAATGCATTGGGTCTGGTATGTATTTTCTTAATTGTGATATGTGGAACACATTAGGAACTTTTGAGAGACTTGGAGTCATTTCCAAATGTTAGGCTATAACTCCTCTTTGTTCTATAATTTCAAATAGCTCAATATACCTAGGAGTTAATTTACCCTTTTTACCGAATCGTATAAGAACCTTCCATGGATATACCTTCAAGAAAACACGATCTCTTACTTGAAATTCAAAATCCTTACTTCGATTATCAGCATAGAACCTTTTCCTACTTTGAGCTGTTTTGATATGGGTTTAGATAATCTTCACATTCTCCATTGTTTCTTCAAAACGTTTTGGACCTACAATTTTTCTTTCACTAAAATCATCCCAACAAGTTGGTGTACGAAATCTCTTTCCATATAATGCTTTATATGGTGCCATCTGGATACTTTAATGGAAGCTATTATTATAGGAAAATTATAATAGAAGGAAATACTGATCCCACATACCTTTAAAGTCATGTGAGTAGGATCTCAACATGCCTTATAAAGTTTTAATAGTAATTTTTGATTTTCCATCAATTTGAGGGTGGTATGCAGTGCTCAAATGAAGTTCAATATCTAGGGCCTTTTGAATACTTTTCTAGAATCATGATGTAAAACGGGGATCAAGATCAGAAAAAATCAATAGGGGTACACCATAAAGTCTTACAACTTCATTAATATATAGTATTTCTAAATATTCAAGTGGTAAATCTTCTCCTGTAGCAAGAAAATGTACTGACTGGGTAAGACAATCAACAATAACTCGTATCGCATCATTCCTTCTGGGAGTCTTTGGTAACCCCATAAAAAATCCATTGTAATATCATCCTATTTCCAAATAGTTATAGGAAGATGTTTCATGACTACTCTAGGATGTTGTATTATAGATTTCACCCATTGAAAAACCATACATTTTGATACATAATCAGTAATTTCCCTCTTCATGTTGTCCCACCAAAAATGTACCTTCAAATATCTATACATCTTAGAGCCACCAGGGTGTATATAGAAATTGTAGCAATGATAATCATCTAATAATTCCACTTTTAGCTCAGGTATAGATGGAACACAAATCCTCATCCCAAATTTTATAATGCCATCTTCAAATACGAAATTAGTCAATCTCTCTTCATTCATAGATTTAATTTTATTTTGCAACTCCTCCTCATTTGTTTGAGAACTTTTTATCCTTTATATTAAAGATGGTTTTTAAACCATTTCAAAAAGTAGTGATGTTTCACCCTCAATGGTAATTACTATATCCATTTTTACTAGATCCTTAAACATAGAATCCCTTTCAACTCTCATCTTATTCATAACTCCATGGTTCTTTCTGCTCAACGCATCCACCACCTTCTTTTCCATCCCTGGGTGGTAGTGTATTGTGCAATTATAATACTTGTATAGCTCAAGACATATCCTTTGTCTCATGTTGTGTTCTTTCTATGAGATAATATATTTCAAACTCTTGTGATCAGTATATATCTAACATTTTTTATCATAGAGATAGTGTCTTCATATCTTCATAGAAAATATTATTACAGCTAACTCAATATCTTGAGTTGGATAGTTTTGTTCATGGGCTTTTAATTTCCTTGATGCGTATGCAATAACCCTATCATTTTGCATAAGGACACAACCAAGTAATTTCCTTGATCATAACTCCATGTTCATTTCTACTCAAGGAATCCTCCACCTTATTTTCCTTCCCTAGGTGGTAGTGTATTGCGAAATCATAATCCTTGAGTAGATTAATACATATCCATTATATCATGTTCAGTTCTTTCTATGAGAAAATATATTTCAAACTCTTGCGATCAGTATATATCTCACATTTTTCATCGTAGAGATAGTTTCTTCATATCTTCAGAGAAAATATTACTGCATATAAATCAAGATCATGAGTTTGATAGTTTTTTCATGGTTTTTTAATTTCCTTGATGCATATTCAATAACCCTATCATTCTGCATAAGGAAACAACCAAGTACATTCTTTAATGCGTCACTATAAATAAAAAAATCATCATTCCCATATGGTAAATTTAATATAGTAGAATTGAATAATATTCTCTTCAATTCATCAAAACATTATTCACACACTTTTTTTCAAATGAATTTAACCCCTTGATGTGTGATATTGGTTAATGGGTTGGCCAATCAGGAGAAATTATAAACAAAATGTCAATAATAACCTGCTAAACCATTAAAACTGCTTACCTCAATTATACTTGTCGGTGCTGGCCATTCATGAATTGCATTTTTCTTTGAAGGATCCATAGAGATTCTATCCTTGGATACTATATGGAGAAGGAATGAAATTTCCTAAAGCCAAAATTTATACTTTATAAATTTACTATATAATTCTTCTCTCTTGAGAGTCTCAAGAATGGTTCACAAGTGATAATCAGGGTATTTAAATATTTTATGATATATTATATTATCATCAATGAATACCATAAAAAATCAATATATTCCTTGAATACTCTATTCATGAGATCCATAAAAACTTAGGGTTCATTAGTTAAATAAAAAATCATTAATGTAAATGTTTAATGATCATACCTCATCCAAAAATCTATATTTGGAATATCTTCCTTCTTCAATCGTAATTGATGATATCTAGAACAAAGATCAATCTTTGAAAAGAATTGATCTCATTGAAGATGATCAAATAAATCATCGATATGATGTAGAGGATACTTGTTCTTTATTGTAATCGCATTGATTTACCTATAATCAATACATAGCCTCATGGATCCATATTTATTTTTGACAAAGAGAACAGGGGCTCCCTATAGAGAAACACTAGGGTGTATAAATCCATTTTGACCCAACTCTTAAATTTGTTTTTTCAACTCTACTAATTCCACAGTGGCTATTCTATAGGTATTTTTTGATATTTTCCTTACATTAGGGTTTAAATCAATACAAAACTCAACTTCACACTCTGGGGGGTGCCCAAGAAAATCTTCAAGAAAAATATAAATGTATTCCTTTACAATAAGTACATCCTCAATTTGAATATTACAGCCTTCATCCCTAGACATTTTTTTTCTCTTCCTCCTTAATAATCTCATTCATTAAATCTACTAGGGGTGTATTTTGATTAGAATCAAGTAATGAAGTTTTTTCTATAATGATAACAAATTCTACATCTTCCTCACAAATCACAACTTCTTCTTGTAATAGATTTTCGCATCATATTTTGAAAGCCAATCCATACCGAGGATTATATCGAAATCAACCATAGGTACGATAAAAAAATTAGAAATTTGACAATGTTTATATTCCATAATAAGAACTGCTCATCACATATTTATTATGATAAGGTTCCCACTAAGAGTTATGAGTGATAATTCCCTTGTCATGGTGAATTGGAAATATATAATTTTTAAAGAAATCTGGGAAGATATAAAATAATGAGATAATCCAAAATCAAATAAGGATTTAGATAAATTTGAGGAAATAATTAAAGTATATGCCACCACATCATTAAGAACTTGAACCTCAGTAGTTGTGATCATAAAATCTTATCCATCTCCCCTCTACCTCTTCTCTGGTAGATTCCCTTGACGTTTTGGGAATTAATTTTAATATTGTCCCATATCTTTGCAATTTTATCACTTGACACCATTAGTTTATTTATTCCCTTTACATTCATGAGTCTGGTGTCCCTTTTCTCTACACATATAATAAACTCCCAATCCCTTCAAACATTTCCTAGGGTGATCTTTTCCACAGTTTTGACAAGATGAAAATTGTTCAAACTTATTCTTCTTATTTGATGAATTCCATTTTTGATGGTTCTCAGATGGAATCTTCTTGTCTTTTTTCCTCTGAATGTATTGATTATAGAAAATTCCTTCTCCGTCTTGATGGCACATAAAACTATTTCATCATGTGATGAAAAATTCCATGAAACAGTTCCCTTCAAAGATTTGGCTTATGAACTTCAAATAAATGATTGATATTATACTATGTGTTATGTATATAATATATAGAAAACTTAGATAACCTTGTAAATTTAGCTTCATGATCTACAATACTATCTTCTTCCTTTTTATTTAAGCTAAGGTACTTCCTCTTCATCTCAATTTATTGATCACGTGGAAATTATTTTTCAAAGAATGTCTCCTTAAAAGTTATCTATTCCATAAGTTCTATTTATTCTTCATTCTTAGTATTTTGGATCAATATCCCCCATTTATCAGAATCACCTTTGAGATAATAGATCTCAAAAGTAACCTTTTCTATTTCACTATATCCCAAGGCCATAAATATCTTTTCCAGAGACTTAATCCACTACTCTTCTATAATTGGATTAGTAGTCCAACTAAATTATAGAGGATTTTGTTTCATAAAGTGGCCCAACATAGGATATTCCCTCTATGGAATGGGTTGTTCCATTAGGGAAAGGTTATTTTTCATAACCTAATTATGTTTCCTAGTATTTCCATAATTTTCTATGTTCCAATACCAGCTGTATTGGTTTCCTCTACAGGGTAACCCCTTCAAATTCCTCAAGTATTGATACCATTATTATTTACATGTCACATTTCTATATAATGACACATATTAGATTAGCACATAAAATTATGAGTTTCAAATATGGTAAAATAGTCAACATAAATTAAAAAATTATGCATCATAGATCATAAACTTTTGTTTCTTTGTGTGAATTATCATAAGTGTAACCCCAAAGTATAACTTAGGGTATGTTCCCTAATATATGTTATCTAAATTTAGTTTCCAAGTTTGTTTCTAAACTTTATCCGATACCAACTGTAATGCCCCAACCCTAGATAAACTGAAGTCGGTGTATTATTACATTTTATTGGCATTATTACATGGAATCAAATCCTGAAGGACTGTACAGTTTAGCAGTCTTGGAAATCTAGATTACATAGGTGATACCCATAATACATTTGTAAAACAAAATAAAACATTCTACACAATAACTGAAATATATTGCATCCTTGAAAGCTTAATTAAATTTCTCTTCTTCATAACCTGGGGAGAGAAACATAATAAGGGTGAGCTCAAATTCTCAGTAAGGGTATGTACAATGGAAGCAATAATCAACATATATAGAAATTTAAATATCTAAGAACACTTTCCATTTATAAAACTATATAAGGAGAAATTAATATGGAAAGTAAGGTACTAAAAAATATGCCATAAATCCATAAATTGAGAATGAACTACTTCCAGAGATATGTCGACTCAAAATCTCATGGATAAAGAATAACTGAAATTAAATGAGGTAAATACTTTATTTAAGTATTTCATGTCTCAGAAACATGAAAATCTATTACTGTCAATAAATTTCACAAGACGGTATAAAATCAATGGTAGAAACCCATTTTTCTAACTTATTCGTCTCATGAGAATATTTCAATGCATCAAGGAGCTACATAAATTCTGGTCTCCACCCGTCATTTCCATTCCAATGTATTTCTCATATTGAATAACCAAAAATAAATAATATGCCTTATCAAATAACCATATTAAATGATTAATATTGATCTATAAATAATTACCATAAAGTAAATAACATAATATCATGAAAATAATGAGATTAATGATAAAAATCACAGGTTATAATATACACCATATAAATGGAACAGGATTCATAACATTTCAATATTCCTCAATGAAATAAAATTGAGATGAAATCCCTTACCTTAAGTTTGATACTCTCTATATTTGTCAGAAAATATTTTATGATGGTTTTAAAAATATTGTTAAATTATATTAGTATCATAATAATATTTATTATATCATATATGATTCTTTTATGACTTTATATTGCCCATTTATTAACAATTCTAAGTTAATGCAACATTTTCGGTAATAATCGCTTTGTTTATCGTATGCGTTTTGACTTGTTATTTTTTATCATATTACATAGATCATGATTTAATTACTTCTATAATATATAATATCATATATTTCCATAATATAAATATATATAATGGATATATATATTAAATGGAATACACCATTCATGGAGATGGTAGGTCGTACGTACGAATGAACATTGTTTCCATTTTCTTATCATATTGAATAGAAGTAAGTGAATTACATATATATATACATATATATATATATATATATATTATTCTAATATAATTATTATGTCATATATTTCATAATTATTCATAATATATATCTTTATAATCATTCTTGGATGGTGAACATGGAAGATGAGTCTCATCACCTCGTGGAGACGGTAAGACGTACGTACACACGAGCGACGATATCATTCACTTAATAGTTTTACGGTATGTATTTGGATGGAATATTAATTTTAAAGAAATAATATCATGTTTTATTTATTATTTAATTCATTTTTTTATCATTATAACCTTCTAAATAAAGTATAGATGAAAACAGTTTGCACCACAGCGTAGAGATGGTAAGCCTTACGTACGCATGCATGGTGGTATTGTTTTTCATAGGATGGGTAAAAAGAAAAATACGGTTGTCCCATAATCATAAAAACATCTCAGGATATATTATATTCTAGACTAATTATTTTATTATGGTAACAATTTAGTAAGAGGAAGTAGAAGAAGAAGTTAACTTTGAAATAAGGGATAAAACAATTACCTCTTCTTTAGGTGTCTCCTTTTGATTTCCACAAAAGGACTTCTTATGTTGGTTTTCTGACCAAAGGGTGGCCTCTATAATTAATTTATGGAAGGTTTTAAGAGATTTGGGCAGGTTTTGGATGAGAAAAAGGGTTTTGGATGTGTGAAAAAGTGGGTAGAGGTGGTGGTCTTTTATAAGATGGAGGAGGGGAACTTTATGAATGTCTTGAAATATTGTTATATTATAAAATGATTTTCTAATTATAAAAGTTTAAAAGTGATATATTTCAAGTATAAGATGATAATGGTTCCAAATCCTCTCAAACAATAGGTTTTAGACAAGTTTAGGTCACTAATTTAACTTTATCTTTTAGCTTTATCCCTTAGTTAAAAACATTAACTTTTACCATGTCTTCTTGTATTTTCATAATATATGGTTAATATAGTTAAAATAAAATGAAAATATAACCATAATTGGAAAATTAATGACATGTGTAACATTATATAAGAAATGTTTCAGAATATTATATTTTTATGGCAATTATATCATTTAATAAAATAGTATTTGTTTCAAAAAATCATTTATGACAATTTTGACACTATTTTGGAGTTGATTTTTTTTAAAGTTATAAAAACTTTATTCCTATGAACCAAAGGAATTAAATAAAATAACATATGTCAATATCTTCCATAAAATTATTTTATGGCCTAAAAATGTTCAAAGTACATTTATTTTAATCATTATAATATCATTTATTTGAATCATTCATTAATAAGGTAATCACTCCATCATTGTTGTGTCATAAATAAATTTATTTATTTAATGTATAAAAATTATAAATAAACTATAATGATGTAGGAAATATTTTTATCTTTCTAATTACTATTTATAGACAAATATATCAGTTATATAACCCTACATTCAAATTTTGTTAGTAAACTATACATGTTTATGTTATATTTCTCTTTATATTAAATTAATTCTTATAACTTGTCATTATCACACCCAAGTGGCTCCATGGGGTCCCAAAATCATCCCAAGTATTCCCATGGTTGTAAATATATCATAAAATTAAAATTATTACATGTGTTAGGGTATTTTAATATTATTATAATATTATTTTGTTACCCTTATTTACCATATTTACCCTTTAACCATGGTAAATAAAAATAATTACTAAAGTTTCTATCCATTATTTCCGAAAATAAAAGATACCTATTTACATAATTTGGACCTTATGATTCCAAATATGGAATACATTTTTTTCCAAATTCAAAACTCAGAAGTTTCATTAATTAATTTAAAATTAATTCCCATTATCAAACCCACAAAGCTGATTTTTACAAAGTAAAAACTATCAAAAGATTGACATTTATTTGCCAATAATTTAAATGTGAAATTTCTTACAATGACCATGATTGTATTAAATGATAAAATATTAATCCAATTATACTTTAAAACCAATTAAAAAGACAATCTAACTATTTAAATAAATTATATGAAAAGACAGTTTTGAATTAAAGTGTAGTATTTATCACTATTCATCAAAAATAGAAACTTTTCAGAAAATTACCAAAATTTCACCCTAAGCTCATTTGGATATTATGAATTAAAAAATGAATTCTTATTTGAAAAAAACATGTATAAATTTTCAAAATATTGTTAATATTATTTATAACTGATTTTTAAATGGCTAATTTGATAGGTCATGGTGTGTTTCAACTCGGGGTTGCGTACAACGTAAGCCATTAAATTATTTAAAAAGAAGTGTTCCATGGATGTTTTAGTGTTAAACATTTAAATATAGAGTTATTATACACACATAATTAAAATAATAAATAATTATTACATTGTAAAACTCAAATGAATTTTTTTAAATAAATAAATAATTAACCAAATATACATAGGTCAGCCTCAACACATGATCTATCAACATGAAATAAATTTTAATAAAAAATGAAAAAATGAAAAAAAAATTAAAATTAAAATTATTAATATGTCTCATTACACCCAAAATAATTTTTTCAAATTCCATAAATTTATTTTTTAAAAAAATTACTACTTTTTTGGTTTATTTGGACACGAAATAATCCTTAGAAAATTAAATAGGGATTTCGGAGGGCTTGTTAGGATGAGTGGGTCATATCTAAATTGACTCAGCCTGTTCTGGGTTTGGGAAACATGGAATTGTTTTGGGTCAGATATGAGTCATGTGCCCCATTCATGGACAACAAGTGCACCCCCCATATGGGGCACCACATTTTGTGTAAATTTATTTTTTATAATATATATCCAAAACCACTTGGGAACTAGAGAAAACATCAAATCCCTATCAAATGGAGGTGGGGGAAATAATTCAACAAGGGTGGCCATTCCACCCATGTATTATTATTTTTAAATTAGTGAATGTGTTTTTTTCCATTTGTTAATGTGTGGTAGTGTGTGTAGAGAGCACCACCCAAATTGGAATGTTGAATACTAAAGACCCTTTTCAAGACTTATTCCTCAGTAAAAATACCTACACTGACTCACACACACACATATCAATTCACATTTTTATTTTTTCAAAAATCTAATCAATATTTGATAGAACATATCATGATCATAATAGGTAAAAATGATGCTCCATCGGTGGTTTTGGACAGTATCAAAACCCTCTTTCTAAATAATAAAAAACTTATTGAAAACATTGAAATATATTTCCTTAAATAATTTCAAAATTTCAATGATACCATTGAAGGAACAAAGCATGTAGTGGAAGCTAGAAATAAAGTGAGATTTTAATTTTTAACATTGAATCAACCATAATATACTTTATTCAATATATAAGTTCTTGATTCATTTCCAAGGATATTATGTGAATTATTTTATGTATAAATGGAAATAAAACTACACCTCATTGTGATGAAGCAATACAAATATTGACTACTCTTCTTCTGATTGACATAGTTCGAATACACAAAAATAGATAACTTATATATCATCCAAAATGTATCACAACTCTATTAATTACATGATTCAATTCATAGGTTCTATATGGGAATATTGAAGACCATATTTCACTTGTATAGTCACCATAAGATCATGTGGTCAATCTACAAGCATAGATTTATCTATTCTTAATCTTTATATCCTTAAAATATTGAGAGCAGGTATAGGAATAGAAGAAAACTCTATAATTTTTACAAATTCATTTGGACACTATTCATGAATCAAAATGATATTATATAGTAAGGGTTAAATTTTTAAAATTTCACTTTAGCCCTTGTATAAGTTAACCCTATTAAATTGGCCTAAAATTACACTAATAGATGTGTAAAATGTCATACCTATCACAAACATTTCACCACCCAATGGGGAAATTAATAAGAACCATCTAATGAACCACAAACCCTTAAATATAAATTTTCCCTTGTATTTATTTAATGAACCTTGAATGGAGCGACATTCATCCAAAAAATGATACTTTTTCATATTCATCTTTATAATTAAATAAACCTATAAATACCTTTAACCAATTAAATTATCATTATTCAAAACCAAAATAATGCAATTAAATTAATTTATTTGTGATCATTCACTTGGGAAATCACTTGTCCAATCATGTGGGTCCATTTTTTCCTAAACTCCAATTCATTTGAATTAGTGGATCATGTGAATACACTTTATATATGACACTCTAGGCCTCCATATTGATAATAGTGAGTTAAACTAATAGAGTAAGATAGGTGTCTTGAAATATATCATGGACCCAAAATATTTAATTAGAATTTATAGTTATGAATACTTCCTAAAAACTCTTACAATGTAATATAATCCCATTATCTTAATATCACATTCAAGCAAGTTGGGTCACTTGTGTCATCAACCTATATTATCAAAATATATTTCATTAAATTTACAGAAATTAACTCTTCAAAATTACACCATGGACATAGAATTATTATATTATTATATTTCCCTCAAATGTTCTGAGATATTAGCCTTTATTAAAGAACAAAAGGGATAAATATGTCATCTACTTATTCATTAATTCCATATCATTCATGAATCACCCAATGTATCCAACTTCACCATGAATATATACCATCATGGTTTATTAAATTTATAAAAGTACATGTCTCATGACATACATTAATAAATTTATTAAACTCTAAGGATTATTACACACATCCATATATAAGAACATACAATGACACATAAAACATATGGATTTCCTACTTGGAGTTCAATGCTCATAACCTCCTCTCTTGGAGGTTACCAAGGGAGAACTTCATGATAAGAAGTCTCAATGTATTATGATCCCCTTAACAATAATTTCATGTATCATGTGTGCCTAGTATATTAATTTGATTCATCCATAGAACATATATATTTAATAATATTTTCATAACACTTCAAGGTTATCATTATAATGGGGAACTACTATGAATTTTCAATGTGAAAAATAATCTAATAACATTATAACATTCAATGTCACACTGAGGAATGATCAGGATATGATAATACCTTTATTAATATTCAATAATATGAATATTCAAGTAATCACAATTATAAATTATTACATCCCACCTTTTTAATACATTACTATTCATTAACATGGTACAAACAAAAGATCTTTTAAAAGTTCAGTTTCTTGGGGAAAAGGTATATAATTCATGAAAACTTAAAACATTATTATATTAAACAAAAAATTAATCTTCAAAGTTTCATACTAATTGAATTTACTGCATATCATAACATGGGCACAAACATAAAAGTATAGTGTAAGAATAAGGCCTGATATGGGAAAGAAAGGGAAATAGTTTACATGTGACCATTAAAAATTTCAATAAGAACTTGAAGAATATCATAAAAGAATGAGAAAAAAGAAAATGTGCATATCATAATAAAATTAACATGAATACTAACATGGAAATGAGGCTAAAAATTTTAAATGATACATTCATAATCATATCACTAAGTTTTGTTATTGAGGTGTCATAAAAATTACCAAGGTTATTCACCAAGGTACATAAAACATGTCATCTCTAGAGATTAAATTCTTTACCTAATGAATTTGATCACTATCAAGGAAAACAGTTAATATGTCTTAATTATAATTTTATCTTCATATATCATAATAAATCATTTCATAAATAACCTTTGGAGAATAAAATAAAATGGGTTTCATATCAAAATCATGTAGTTTCAAAAGTGCTTTAAAAACTTGATCGGTGTGTCATTTTTAACCCATGGAAAGGGATTGAGGTTTTTATGTATGTAAATACCAAAATAAAATAAATAATTTTTAAATATTGTTGAATACCCCTAGAAATTAAATGGATTTGGGTATTCAAAAAAATAAATATAAGGGAATTTCTTGAGGAGAAGAGATAAATTTTGGGGTGTAAAATTGGCAGCATAAGGGGTATAAAACATGATTTTAGAATAAGGTAAAATTGTGGGTAAAAGGGTATCTCATTAATAAAATAATATTAATAATGTGAAAGTATAAAATAAATTGTACATAATAACTTATTTTGGAAATTTTAAATACATACCATATAAAGTGGGAACTTGAATGGGAAAGAGAATTGAATTTTGTTCTTACCTTGAAGAGTAGTCCCTAAAACATGAGGATTAGGACCTTGAGGGCTTGAGGAAACTTTTAGAGGACTATTTGTGAGGTAAAACTATAATATATCCATGGAGGATGTATTGGGAGTTAAATTAAATTGATAAATGGGTGGGTATTTATAAAAAAAGTGGGGGATTTGTTTATTAATTTCTAAATTTAGGCTTTGGACACCTAGGTAGTGGTAAATGGAATACCATGGTCTTGACCATGGTATTTTCATATGGTATTGAACACTTGGGAGACCTTTTATGTAATTTTAATCCACAAGAGGTGACCATCATTTTATATTACTTATTTTTTCAAAGAAAATTAATGTTTTTACAAAATAACATTTTTTAAGTTAAAGTTTCCAATTTAGAATTTGGAAAGTAAATTGTATATTTTCGAAATTGATTAAAATATATTAAAATACTTGATTTTAATAAGATAAAATATTTTAATTTGTTTATTTTGGTTTATTATTTATTAAATTATTATGACATAATTATGATTTCATTAAACATACTGAAAAACTCAAATGTTATTTTTTACTATTCACAACAAAATAAAGTATTTTAAAAAATTCTCATAAATTAAATATAACCTAATTTTGACATTCTGATTTTAAAAATGATATTTATTTTATCATAATAGTTCCCTAAATATTATAATTTTAACTTTTAAATATAAAAAACATTATTTATTAAAAATAATAGCGGATTGAAGATGCATAGTGAAATTTCAGACACTTGGAAGAAATAAAATTATTTCATCATTTATATTTAAATAATAGGGTTTTTATAATACTATTTAATTAAAATAAAAACTATTTAAAACACATTTTTTTATTATAATAATTTATATCATTTTTGAAAAGTACAATTTTTGTTTGAAAAATCAATTTATCAAATTGGTCATATTTTTAATTAAGAGAAACTATCTGTAGAACAAAATTGATGGAAAAACAATTTTATTGATACAAAGGGATTATACTTTAAGTAAATAAGGCCTCGACACATA
This sequence comes from Viscum album, assembly GCA_963277665.1. NCBI lineage: Eukaryota > Viridiplantae > Streptophyta > Magnoliopsida > Santalales > Viscaceae > Viscum > Viscum album. The sequence goes on from OY728123.1 coordinate 1,112,481,314, forward strand.
ACCCCTTATAATACTAGCTTATGGATTTAGGGTAAGGTTTGTAATGGTGATAGATTCATGTGGCGGCTCAGATAACATCACCTGAGTGGTAATTTCTACTAACTTGAACTTCTCACATAAGTGATTTCATTCAAGCTTCACTTGTTGAAGCTCGACATGGGATTTATTAATAAAAAAATCCCAGTGACGCTACCGCCATCCCAATATCTGAAAAAAATGGCTCCATACGATAAGACTCTTCTAGTTGAGTCCATCATTTCTCTTTTTTTCATTAACTATCTTTTTTATTTATATTTATAAACACTAATTATAACATTAAAATTTTTATCAAGAGTATTTTTTTTCAACAGTCAAATTGACCTACGGTCATATAACTATCAAAACCCAATGGTCACATTTCAAATTATACTCACTTCATTATTAATGAGATATTGTTTTTTTGTATATAATATAATATAACACACATATTATTAGTAAATAAATATTATTCAAAAAATTAAGGTTGTTACACTCTTCCCCCTTAAGAAATTTTTTCTCTGAATTTTCTACTCGTTCTCTCAGTTGAGAAACATTATGGGTACTTCAGCCACATTGTCTGCTCTAGTTCCTATGTCTCTTATTCATATTTTTGGTTCCTCTACAACATTTTGACGAGGTGGGTAGTATTGATGCATAGAACCTTATCTATACAGTCCAAGATCTCCACCAGTTTCTCCTCATAAGAGAGGTCATGTTCCATTTGTACTGCCTCAAGATTTAGTACATGTAAATGCTTGGGTATGTACTTCCTCAAGAAGGATATGTAGAATACATCATGAACTTTAGTTAGATTTGGAGGAAGTGCAAGCCGATAGGCCACATATCCTTTGTGATCAAGGATTTAATAGGGGCCAATGTACATAGGTATAAGCTTCCCTTTCTTCACAAACCACATGACTCTCTTCCATGGTAAAATTGGAAGGAAGATTTTTTGCCAACATCAAACTCTAAGTCCCTTGAATGGTTGTCAGTATAGTTCTTTCATCGACACTAAGCATACTTTATGTGTTTTTGAATGGAATTAACCTTTTTTGTCATCTCATTCACAAGATCAGGCCTAATAAGCTTTATCTCACTAACTTCATCCCAACAACTAGGATTTATACATATCTCCCCATATAGAGCTTCATAGGGTTCCATTTCAATACTCGAATTGAAGCTGTTGTTTTTTGAGATCTCGACTAATGGTATATGTTTATCCCATCTACATTTAAATTACATTTACCAAGTTCTTAACATGTCCTCAAGTATCTAAATAGTCCTTTCAAATTGGCCATCATTTTGGTGGGGATAGGTCACACTGAAATTCAATTTAGTATTTAGATCATGTTAAATAATTATCCATAATTTTGATGTGAACCTTGGATAATGATAAAAAATGAAAGAAATGGGAACTCCATACACCATTAACACTTCATTTACATATATCTTGTCAAATTGGTAAAGAGGGAAATCTTTCTTTATAGAAATAAAATAGGAATTATTGGTGAGACAGTGCACTATAACCTATATCTCATTATTTTCTTTGCATGTTCTTAGGAGACCAATGAAAAGGTACATAGTGATATTATCTCACTTCTATGTTGGTATGGATAGTTTTTGTAATACCCCGTTAGGAAGTTGTCTCTCTACCTTCACTTATTGACACACCAAGCACCTTGTAGTGTAGTCATCAATATCCCTTTTCATGTTATCGCACCAATAATGATCATCAAGATCCCTATACATTTTAGGGCTTCCATGATTTATAGAGAAAGTAGAGATATGAGATTCATCCATCGACTCCTTTTTTTCTTTTAGGAATATTTAGAACACATAGCCCTGTACAAAATTTCAGTACACCTTCTTGATAAATATTGACCATAGGAAACTTCTGATTCTTCATATCTACTATCTTCTTCTGTAAAAAAGTATATTATATTTGAAATTTCTTGATCTTCTCTATTAATTATGGTTGAGAAATTATTTGTGATAGGTTTGATGATTTTCCCTCCCTTATGATTCCCATGTCCAACCTTACTAGGTCCGTGATCAATGGATCTCCTTCAATCCTAATCATTTCCAGCACAACAAGGTCTTTCCTACATAATTCACTAGTGACTTTGTTTGATCTTCTAGGGTGATAATGAAGTAAACAATCATAGTGTTTAAGAAGTTCCAAAAATATCATATTTCTCATGTTAAATTAATTTTTCATGAATATATACTTCAAACATTGGTGGTCTGTGTATATATCAAATTTCTCCCCATAAAGACAGTTCCTCCATATATTTATAGAAAAAACAACTGCAACTAGCTCTAGGCCATGCGTAGGATAATTTTTCTCATGAGGATTTAATTTTCAAGATTCATATAAAATCACCTTTTCCTTTTTCATAAGGATATACTCAAGACCTATCAAAGATGAATCACTAAAAATAACAAATAATTCTTTGATAGAGAGTAGATTTAACACAGGTGCAGTAACCAATCTCTTTTTCAACTCTTGGAAACTTTCTTAACACTTTTTTATCCAAATGAAATTGACCCCTTTTTGAGTTAACTTGTTTAGTGGGTTACAAATTCAAGAAATGTTTTTGAAAAATATCCTATAATATCTTGCTAAACCAAAGAAACTAAAATCTGAGTTACTGTTGTAGGATGAGGCGACTCCTCCACAACCTTTTTTTAGAAGGTTTAAATGATATTCCTTCATTGGTTATAATGTTCTCCAAGAAAGAAACTTTTTGTAACCAAAATACACATTATTTTAAACTTTCCAAATAGCCACTCCTTCCTTAGATTTTGTAATATAACCCTTATATGATCCTCATAATCCTCATGGATTTTGGAATATTTCATAATATAATCAATAAAAACTACCACAAATTTATCAAGGTAGTCCTTAAATACTCTATTAATCAAATCCATAAAAATAGAAGGATTAGAAAAAGGGCATAAATGATACTTATAACACCCATATCTTTATCAGAAGGTAGTATTTGTAATATCTTCTTTCATCACCCTCAATTAGTGATAACTATATCAAAGATCAATCTTAGAGAAGAATGGATCCCCATGAATCAGGTAAAATAAATGATCAATCCTTAGAAGAGGGTACTTGTTATTCATTTTTATCATGTTATGTTCTCTATAGTCAATGTGTAGAGACATTGATCCATCATTCTTTTTAACAAATATAATAGGTGCTTCCCAAGGAGATGCACTTGTTTGGATAAACCCCTTCTCCAAAATATCTTGGAGTTATTTATTTAATTCCTCGAGCTCCACATTTTCCATTCTATACAAGGTATCTGATATTAGCTTGGATCTAGGACTGATTTCAATGGATAAATCTACCACTCTTTCTAGGGGAGGTCCAAGTAACTCCCTATGAAATACATCAATGTATTCTTGAACTATGGGGACATTATCTATTCATAATTTTCAGATCCTTTTTCATCTTCACCGATCATTTCCATAAAGAAGGCTATAGATGGTGCTTCTAGAAAAAGCTCAGGTTGAGATATCTCTCCTTTGAAAACAATTGTAGGTTTTCCATTCAAGACTACTAATATTTACTTACTTCTGTAGTTGATATTATTATTATATTTATAGATCCATTCCATACCTAGTTTAGTGTTGAATTTCATCATGGTAATGACTACTATATTTGTGATGAGATTATGATTTCCAAAGTGAATACTAGAGTTTATACACAGTTTTGATTCTTTGATAATCCCTCTAGGAGTCTTTACTAATAAATATACTTCTAGAAGTTCAGTTATTGATTCTATATTCTTTGAAAACATAGAGAGAATAATGGAATGTGTATAAAAAATCAAAAATAATTACTTTCTAGATTTAAGAGAACAAAGAGAGTATATTTCACCACATCCTTTAAAGCATCTACTTAATTTTTCATTGTAGACGAAATTGGCCTTTCTCCCATAGCCTCTGTTGAGGTTGATGGTTATTCCCCTCTATTAACTTCAGATTTGGACAGGGATTGGAAAAGTGACCAAGATATCCACACTTAAAGCATTGGACTTCTGGCTAGGCCTACACTATCTTCCCTTTGTCGTTAGTGTTTAGAAGTTGAATCTTCACCTCACTATGATAGTTCTAATAAATATAGAAATCTCTTCCAAACTTGTAACATTTCCCACTTCTGAGAAAGTATTTTCTCAGGTGATTCTTCCCACATTTGTTTCATGTGGTAAGTTTCACTTTCTTTACTCCTCTTTCATGATCAAAGTTCCTCCCTAATCTTAGATCCATTGATCTCTTTCTTTTAATTTGATTTTTGAGACCACTATGACTCACTAAACTCTAGTTCAACCTTCATAGAACCCCACACTATCTCCTCATTATTTTCATAGTCTATATTGGATAGATTCTTTTGTAGATGTGGTCTTAGTCCACCAAATAATCTATCAGTATTTCCATTAGGTTCCATGAAAAACCTATAGGTTTAATGAGAAAGCCTTGTGAATTTTATCTCATAGATTCCCACATATTCATTTTCCTTCTGCTTAAACTCTGGTAATTCCTTATCTATTTTAATTTACATTGAATGGGGGGAATTTTTTTTGGAAAAGGTTCCCCTGAACTCTTCCCACTACATAGCTTCAATATCCCTTCTTGGATTCATGTGTTTTAGTTGGTGTCCACAACTGATTAGCTACTCTTGTTATGTGGTACACAACCAAGGTGACCTTCTCTTATTCTAAATAACAGAGTACCAAAAATATCTTTTCTATAGAGATTATCCGTTATTCAGTAATCAATGGGTTGGTAGATCTACTAAAAAAAGGTTTTTATTGATGCATAAATTACTAAAAGGAAATTTTTTCCCTTCAAGGTGAATCTATTATCTCAACTTGATTCAATTTATTATTCATAACTCATGTTAGTTGATTCCTCATTTCATGAATTTTTCAATTCTGACTTCCATCAAAGGGATGTCAGTGCATAGTCCATTTCACTCACTATTTATGTTTTTCCTCCTTTTTTCCCTCCATTTTATAAAATAAGAAAAAATTATTGAGAAACATGTTTAAATTAAGAATATTATAATTATAAAATAATTTTATGTATTTAAACATCATGCTAAAATATTTTATTCTTTAACAATAATTACATTTTATATAAATCATTTATAGTGGTTTATAAAAAGTCTTTGATTAACCAAACATATCCCCTGGGAGTGTCAATCTAGGAGTGAATCAAGGCTCATTTTCATGCAATATTTTCTATTCAAGTCCATCTCAATGTGGTGTTTTTAGGTTTTACCCTCTAGATATATTTGTGTTAGAGCCACATCCACTTTTTCCTATCCATAATAAGATTTATTTTCTTAGAAACCTCTTAATTAATACTTTAACAACATACCAATATGATTTTCCTATATTTTAACTTGTCCTTAAGGTTATTACTAAATTTTTCAAATCCTAATTTCCACAGATAACTAAACTTTCCTTTGATACCAACTATGGAATCCGACCTTTTTAATACATAACCTTTTATTTACATGTTACAAATAGAGGATCTTTTAACGTTTATTTTCTTTGAAAAAAGGTACATAATATATGAAAACATAAAATATTCTTCTAATAAACTTTCAATGATTCTTAAAAGGTTCAGAATATGTAAATTTACTGCATATCATAACCCAGGGACATGAATCAAAGGAAAGGGTGACCATAAGGCCCAGTAAGGGAAGGAAAGGAAAACACATTACATGTGAGCCTAAGAAATTTCAATAAGAACTTGAATAATATCATAAAGGAATGAGAAAACGGAAAAGGGGAATATCATAATAAAAATAAAATGAATAATAACATGGAAATGTGGCTAAAACATTTAACCGAGATATTCATAAGCATATAACCAAGGTTTGTCACTAAGGTGTCATAAAAATTACCAACGTTATTCACTAAGGTATCATAAAACATGTCATATCGAGAGATTAAATTATTTACCCAATGAATTGGAGCATGATCACGGTTAAAAATTAATATTTATTAATTTTCTAATGAGACACATATATAATAGTAAATCATTTCATAAATAACTTAGTGAGAATAAGGTAAAACAAGTTTCATATAAAAAATATGTTATTTTAAAAGTGATTTAAAAACATGATCAGTATGTAATTTTTAACCAAAATAAATGGGATGTGGGTTTTATGTAGGTCAATACCAGAATAAAATAAATAATATTTACATCTTTGTGAATAAACCTATAAAAGAAACAGATTTGGGTATTCACTAAAATAAAACAAAAAATAATTTCTAGAAGATAAGGGAGAAATTTTGAGAAGTAAAATCAGCAACATAATAGGTATAAAATATGGAATTAAAATGGGTAAAAAGAGAGGTTACAAGGTTATACCATTCATAAAATAATATTAATATAGTATACAGATAAAATAAATTGGATAGAAGAACTTATTTTGGAAATTTGAATGGCATACCACATAAAGAGAGAACTTGAATGGAAAAAGAAGTGGAGATTTCCCTAACCTTGAAGAGTAATTCCAAAAATATGAGGATTTAGACCTTAGGGACTTGAGTAAACTTTCGAAGGATTCCTTGGGAGGTAAAAATATTATTTATTCTTGGATTATGGATTGGGATTGAAAAGAAATGGAGAAACGGGTTGGTATTTATAGTAAAAAGGGAGATTTGTTTATTAATTTCTAAATTTAGGCTTTGGACACCCATGTAGTGGTAAATAAAAACCCATGGGATTTACCATGGTAGTTTCCCATTTTATTAGACACTTGGGACATATTATATGTTATTTTAATCCAAAAAAGTATTACATAAATTTATATAACTTATTTTGGTGAGGAAAATTAATTTTTTCACAAAACAATATTTTTATTGTTAAAGTTCCCATTTTAGAAATTGAAAATTGATTAAAATATATTAAAATACCTGATATTAATAAAATATCATATTTTAATTATTTTATTGTGTTTAATTAGTTATTAAATCATTATTAAAGATTTATGATTCCATTAAACATACCGAAAAACTCCAACTGAATTTTCTCTATTCATGTAATAATAATGTATTTTAGAAAATTCTCATAAACTCACCCTAACCTAATTTTTTTGTGATTATTTCAAAAATGATATTTATTTTATCATAATAATTATATAAATATGATTATTTTAACTTTTAAATATAAATATTCTTATTTATTAAAAATAATAGAGGATTGAAATGCATAGTGCAATTTCATATAGATGGAAACAAATAAAATTATTTTATCTTTTATATTTAAATAAGAGTGTTTTTATCATACTTTTTTATTAAAATAAACATTATTTATAATAA